>OX352773.1:93031739-94329239 GCA_947095535.1 Poecilobothrus nobilitatus
CCTATGATATGTCCTTAAAAGGTTATTAAGTCACTTGCAAAATGATCCGATTTTCCAAAAATGTTCGAAAACCATATTTTTTATATCATTTTTCTAAAAAAAGGATGTTTATATTAAGATTGAATAGTTTCGTCCTTTCGATTGAATAGTTTTATATAAAAAGTTTCTTAAATTTCTAGGCTAACAATCATAAGTTTTTTCAAATATCACTTCAATTTTTAGCACATTTCCAAAAAAATTTTGAAAAATGTGCTTATTAGTTTCACTCTGTCCGTACGTCCGTCCGTCTGTTTACAAAATTTCTACACTGTTAAAGATAGAGAAAAAAATGTTAACCATGGTAGGTCTCATAAAAAAATAATTTTGTGGAACAACTTTTTCATGTAGCCCCACCTATTACGGAACTACAGCTCCTCAAACTTTGAAAAAGCCCTATTTTAAATGCATATATCTTATCTTCTGCTTAAGATTTTTTCAATCTGAAAACGCCATTCGACAGGTATTTTTTTTAACTTTGTAAATTAATATCAATAAATTTATACAATTTTTAATTAGTATTTAAATTTCCCGTTATGTGAAAACCAAATTTTGCATGATTTTTCTACTTTCATAACTCCGGCACGCTTTTAGATAAAGGCTTGAAATTTTGAGGCAAGAAAGAACTTTAAGAATTAGTATGAGTTTGCTCAGAAAATTTTTTTGGACCACCCTCTGTTTATGAGCTTTTAGGCTTAAAAATTGAAAATTTTCTATTTTTAAACACCTGTAACTTAGGAACCTGTACACATTTTACTTCTGCAAGATATAAAAATTAAAGTTTCAGTAATATATTTTTACGTGTGTTCAAGGTTTATTTTAGTTGTAGAGGTTCCAAAGTTGCAGCTCCTCAAAATTTCGAAAAAGCCCCATTTTCAGATGTATATATCTCAGGCTCTGCGTAATAGTTTTGCAATCTAAAACCGCCAGAAGATCGAAAATTTTATTATCTATTTAAAACAGTATCAAAATTATGTAATATTTTGTAATTTACTATTTAAATTTACCGTTATCTGAAAACCACATTTTGCATGAAATTTCTTTTCATAACTTTAGATAGGAACCTGAAATTTTGAGACAAGAAAAAACTTTCAAGAAAAAGTTTCCTCAGAAATTTTTTTGGTAGCGCCCCCTTTTTAAGAGTTATTACGCCTCAAAAATTGAAAATTTGCTATTTTTCGACACCTGTAACTTAGGCACCTGTACAAATTTTTCTTCGGCATGACATGAAAATTAAAGGTTCAATAATATATTTTTACGTGTGTTAACGGCTTTCCTTAGTTATATAGGATTCCGGACTTACGGCCCCTCAAAATTTCAAAATGTTCTATTTTCACATTTTTTCTTATTATGTATATGAAATTTTCAAATTTTTGTGCAAGTCACACTTCTAAACAGTTTTTATTGAGTTTTGGAAATGTGCGCTTTTAAAAACCGTTGGTTTACATTCTACCTTGTTTTTTAATATTATTTAATTTTTTATTATTTGTTTTTTTGTATAAATTTTTTTTGATAATTTATAATTTAATATAAATTACAAATTGTGCAGTTAATTAACATTTGATTTATTATTATTTTATTTTGCAAATAATGCACTTCAGCTTTTTACTAATGCATTTTAGTACATAATAATTTAAAAAATTAATGTCAAAAACAATTTGAGAAACATTTCCGGAATAAAAAAATTATATTTTAAATCTAGAACTTTAAACATGGTCGTAATAAAATTTCAGTAAAAATTTAAAATATTCTTTTTATAATAATAAATATGCAATCGGAAAATGTATACTGTTTATATGTAGATCAAATTTAATATAAATATTGTATACCTTCTATTATTGATAAAGTAAAGTTCGGACGTTGAAATTTACAATAGAATTCCAATTTGTAGGTGTTGCCAACTATCTACAATAAAGCTCATAAAATTGCAATAAAATCCTGCACAATTCTGCGAAAAATTAAGAACCTTAACAGTAGAGTATATTGGTTGGTTGGATATGATTGAAATATGGTAATCATATTTAAAAATACTGTTATAGATAATATAAACAGAAATATACTGTTTTATTTTAGCTCTAGTCTTTTTACTTGAAGTAAATACATTTTTACTTTTAGTGAATATTTTTTACTTTAAATGAAGATATTTTTCTTTTAAATGAACAATTTTTACTTCAGTAATTAATGTCATATAATATATATACAACATACATACATATATTTAATATATGTATTGCATATATATATTTGCATTTGATATTTATGTATCCATATACATAATACAATATGTACATATTACATGTATTTTTATACTTTAATTGGTTTTTATACCCGTACGATAGCATCGGGTATAATAAAATTACTCCTCCGTTTGTAGCACCTAGAAATAAGCGAGCTAGATATACCTTCAAAGGTATGGATCGGATCAGAAAAAAATTCTAAGACTTTTGAGCCATGTCCGTCCGTCCGTCCGTCAGCACGCTAACTCAAAAACTAAGAAAGCTAGAATCTTGAAATTTACACAAAATATTCTGGGAGTAATTTGTAGGTTCCCTATTTTTTTTGGTTGAGTTTGGACCAAAATTTAGGGTAGCTCTCGAACACCTAACTTTTAGATCCCCACATTTTTTTTGAAATAGAGCTATGAAATTTTAACAGCTGATAGACCTCACAAAAATATTAATTTTATTTTTAATAACTTTCTTTTGTAGCCCCACCCGTTATAGAGCTACAGCTCCTGAAAGGTTCAAAAAAGCTCTATATTTAAATTGTTATAGCACAAGTTGTATAAGGTATATCTTCATTTTGAAAACGCCAAACGATTACTACTTTTATTAGCTTTAAAAGTATACATACAATAAATATATATTTGTGGCATACGGTGTCTTAATTTACCGTTATGCGAAACTCAAATTTTGCAAAATCCTTTAACCCTTCTATCTTCTAAACGGTTTAAGTTGGAAACTTGAAATTTTGACAGAAGTTAGATCCTTGAAAATAAGTATGAGTCATTTCAGAATTTTTTTGTATCACCCCCCGTTTAGGAGCTGTAAGGGGTCAAAACCTGAAAATTTCCTATTTTTAAACACCTGTAACTTGAACACCTGTTAAAATTTTTTTGAAGTAATACACAAAAATTAAAGGTTCAACATTATACTCTTATTTCTGTTAACAACTTTTTTTAATAATATAGGGTTACTTTATAATTGACGAAAGTGTTACTTGATTTTTTCAAATTTTCTAACAAATTTCTTTAACGGTTTTTTTGCATATTGTTTTACTCGATAATTTGAAATTGTTGAGGATATAATGCGATGCGTAGTACAAAAAAATGTAAATGAATAAACAACATAACGGTTGCTTGAAGAATTTTTATTTATATGATATTGATATATATACATACTTATATAATATCATGTTTATTTACATATCGTATATGTCACTAGTGAATGAATGATAAGAGTATATATGTATATTATATAGCGCCGTATTTACATACATATATGTATTTTATTGTACTTATAAGAATATAATTAATGGAATATTTAAATATAATATAATATAATATTTAAAATTATGTTTGTTATTTTGTACTAAGTAAATTTAATATACATTTACCGCTTAGTATTAAATGGTACTATAGAATAATTGAAAAAGTTTTGGATTGATAATCGTTATGTGGAAGGTTAGAATCTGCTTTTGAAGAATGTACATATAAACATATAGTTTGAATATATGTACAACCCATAGTACTAGAAATTATAAAATTCACCCAAATTATTTTAAAATATTAAAATATTAAAAAAATAATATTGTAAGCAGAGTGACATGCTGTGAACATACTAACAGTTCGTACGGCTATCTAAGAGTTGACAAAGGCAACTGTATTCTTCCTCGTTTTATTATAGCTTTTATTGTGAAGCCAGTCGTAGTAGTCTGGCTAATAATATTTTTTTTTTTTACATACGATAAAGTGATCTTATTCTTACAATATTAACAATACTTAATCTTTGTTTTTACAATTCTATAAATAATTCATAAAGCTTATAACTGATTACTTAAATTTAACTTCTAGAATTCATTATCACTTAATATTTTTTAATTCATTTGGCAGATAATTAAATGTTCTCAGACATATACTAGCAATAGGTTTTTTTTTTGATTATTGGTTTTGAAAAAGCTTAAATTAAAGTTTGACTTATTTCTAGTGTTATGCTGATATATATTTATAGCTCTGTTTAAAATAAAATTATGTTTTATGCAATTGTTGATAATTTTGGAAGCAGTCAAAAGAATTTCATATCCGCTGACTGCTTGTGTCAGTAAGGCTCATGTACTTTTCATTATATAAAACAGCTGATGGACACATAATGGAACATTTATTATAAATGTGTTTACTGAAAGTAAAAAATCTTCATTTAAAGTAAAAATTTCTTCACTTTAAGTAAAACATCTGCCTTCACGTAAAACTGTCTTCAGAAGTAAAAATATCTTCTCTTAAAGTAAAAATGTCTTCTGTTAAAGTAAAAATATCTTCATTTAAAGTGAAAAAGGTATATTAATTAATCAAAGGTAAGTAACTGAGTGTCATAACATATGTACTCTTCTATTCTTTATTGCAAATAAATATTCCTCTGTAATCTCCAACATAAACTAAATATATATATATATATAAAATTAGTATCGCTATAAATCTGTACGATTTTTGCATAACCCAAATCAAATCTAATTTACTTTTACATTGGAATTTAAAATATATTATACATATTATATCTAAACAATAAGTTTAGAATGTGAATTATATATAATATTATTTCAAAAATTGAGAATTTTTTTTTTTTTGCTCTCGATAATATTTAAGTTCAACCACTATAAAATTTGGTGGAGTATCATAAAGCCATAAGTTATAAAGCCATATTTCACAAATTTGGCTTTATGTCTCTTCTCTTATGGGTCATAAAGCCATAATTTAATTATTCTAAATATGTGTGAAAGAAAATACTTAGGAAAGATTTTAGAGTTGGTTACAAAATCAGGATATTGGCTTTTTCCAGAATAATCTAAAGATTCTGGAAAAAGGGGCAACCTTGGTTTCGTAACCGGCAATAAAATTCCTCCAAATAAATACATATATAGACAGAACCCGGAAAACGGCTACTTTTATTTTGTAATAATTTAGAATCTCATTTTTATATTTAGTATCTCAAAAAAAGCTCCAGATTTTCATACGGAAAATATTTAATTCTGACTGTTAAAAAAATAATAAATTTTGTGAAAATTTAGACATTTTTATGAAAAACAAAAAAAAAAGGAAGGAAGTGGATTCAGACGCAGCAAGTCCCAATCTTTCAAGAGAAGCGCGAAGGGAGTTGTGAATGGATGGGCTGAGGGAGGGGTGAAGAGTGGCTCGAAGAAAAAGCCGCGCTGGCCGTAACAAGGCTGATAGAAAATAGTTTGAAACCTTTTGAAAATATTGAATAATTTATGTGATAATTGAGGAGGGTTTTTATAGTTGGTTACAAAATCAGGGCATATCCCTTCAAAATATTTATATATATAAGAGTTGATAAGAGTTATATCCAAATTGAGTGATATGATTTCTAAGTGACGTTTCGGCCATTTGTAGTATGTCATGATCTGTCATTTTTTTTCATTGTATTCAGTAATGTTTACAAATTCATCATGGACCACCGTAAACGTCGTGAACTTGCTGATTTTGTCTTGGAACAACTTGAAAACGATAACGATTTTTTTAAGAAAATCATCTTCCCCGATGAGGCTCACTTTCATCTGAGTGGTGCGGCAAATAAACAAAACTGTCGATTCTGGTGCGAAGAAAATCCACAAATTATTCATGAACAACCATTATATTCACCTAAATTGACAGTTTGTTGTGGTTTTTGGTCTGATGGAATCACCGGTCCGTGCTTCTTTCGAAATGAAGCTGGTAACACCGTTACTGTCAATGAAGAGCGGTGTAGATCGATGATAACCGACTTTTATGGCTGAAATTGGAAGAAGTTGATCTTGACAACATCTGGTTTCAAAAAGACGGGGCTACATGCCACACAGCACGTGTAACAACCGAATTATTGCGAGAAAAGTTTGGAGATTCGATTATTTCAAGAATTGACGTTTTATTCAGAACTTAATTGTATCGATTGTACTTCACATTAAATAAAAAACATTTGAATTTCCTTAACGTTTAACGTCCTTAAAGTTTGTTTTTTTTTTAAAAGAAGTCATATCACTCCAATTGAAAAATCCTATATATATGTATATGCCAGATTTTGACTTAAAAGGATTTTAGAGATGGTTACAAAATCAGGATATTTCCCATTTTTCAGAATATTTACATATATATATATATTCGAGATTCTGAATTAGGAGGGATATTAAAGTTGGATTCTAGAGTTTAATAGTTTTTCTTTTAAAGTATTTTTAATCGAATGAGATATAACACCATATGTCTTCATGACACATTTGAATGGGTCATAAAGTCATCTTTTTAAAATATGGTTATATGACATATGACTTTATGACACCCCACCATAAAATTTATGATATCTTAGTAATAATCCTTTTTTGACCCATCAATAAAGTTTGATTGTAATAATAGTTCTTTTTTTAAATTATTTATAATTTAATAAATTATTTTATACACAATCATTTTCTTTACGTTTCCCATAAAAATAAAACAGAATAAAAAGAAAAAAATTATTTGCAAAAAACTACTATAAAAAACATAATAGTAATAAATATAATTACAGAAATTAAGAGAAATGAACTACTCAATATAGGCATAAAAAAAGAAAAAAAAAAAAAAACAAATTATAATATAATAAAAAATTCTACCAATAACAATGTAAACATCATCTTTATTTTATATTCAACCTCAGTGAAAATAATAAATTTTCGCGAATACAAAAAAAAAGACTGTAATATAATTATTATAAAAAACCTATAAATTATCATGAAAGAGCTTGTATCCTCTCAAACTCTTTTTACACCACTTTATTTCATCCATTCTAAAAAACAAAAAAAAATTTATTTAGAAAATTATGGATGAATGCGAACCAAAATAGGATATAAAAACATACCTATATAAATAATTAAAATGAATTATTCATGAAAGTCCTTTTTCCAATATATATATATATATATATATATATATACGCTTTTACTTTCATGTTATAAACATTAAAAATATGTTATTTTATGTTTTGCAAATTTATTTACTTATTATGCAAAAACAAAACAAAAACACAGAAGAAAAATCACAAAAAAAGGATAATATGTAATAAAATATCTAAAGGATTGTTTAAAAATATTGATCTGTTTTTAACAACTATAAAATAATCCGTAAATATATTTTTAAGATATATTATATCCTTATCCTTTTTCTAAAAGATTTTCCGCTAATAATTTTAAACTAAAATGAACGGATAATTTTAATAAGGATTTTGGGGAAAATTAAAGTTTTCAACAACTAGGACGGTTTGATTATAAAATTATTACTTTCAATATATTTTGGCAAAAACAAAAAAAAAAAATATAATGCATTTTCATGTGTGTATTAATAAATAAAATTAGTGTCAATAATTTTTAAAACCATTAAAAATCTATAACATATGTACATAAATCCTTTAATCCTAAAAATAAACTCTAATAAATATTTTGTTTTAAAATAAAAAAAAAATAAAATATTAGCTAATATTAAAGACGACACCGAGCTATCTAAAAAAAAAAAAAAAAAACGAAAAAAACAAAATCAGTGACTTTAATGTGACATTGAACATTATATTAAAAGATATTTTTGAACATAGGCACTAAAAAAATGAATATTAAATCAATAAATGTCTATTAATCGTTACTTTTCGGGGGTGGTAAATAAAAATTTATAAAAAATTTTATTTTCATAAAATTTTATTAAAATTTCATTAAATATTTATATTAAATAGAACACCATAACCAATCAACAGCATTTTTATTTTACCTTCCCAATTTGTGTTCAAAAAAAAAAAAATACTTTTTTAAAATTAATAAAAAATAAATTGAAGTGCCTAAAGATTAAAATTAATTATTCATGATTTTTGTTTTTTCAAACCATTCTAATTTAAAGATGATTATATTTTTAAGAAGATATTTTAAATTAAATTAACCATTTTCAGATAAAATTTTTATATATTAATTTCATTTTATTACTATGTATCATGTATATACATATTTAACTAACATTATCAAATTTTATAGTATATAATAAAATCAATACTTGTTTTTAAGGTCATTTATTTTTAAATGAATGAAAGAATTTTTGATATAAATGCAAAAGTGAAATTTAATATAGATATAATGATATTTTAATAAAATATTTTTTCATTTCTAAATTGAAATTTTAGATTTTCATTGTAAGTTTCGAGTATTTGAAGCTTTAATATTACCATGGCGTATTACCTGAGGGAATGCGGGTTCAAATTCTCCAAATATTTCCGGTACAAATTCTTGTCCGAAAGTATTATCGTACCTCAAAATTACAAAACACAAAAAAAAATATTGAAAAGTTATATTTTGTATTTTTTTATAAATATTTTTTACTAATATTAATAAAAAAACATTTCAATGAAAATATTTTGAATGTATAGAGTACAATTTCACCTATGTATAGAGTACAATTTTTCAAAAAAAATTTGAAAAAATGTACCTCTTCTATCTATCTAAAATGTACCGTCCGTCTATCTGTATGTCTGAGTGTTTACAAAACTTCGACTTAATTTAAAATAAATCAATGAAATTCTAACTACGGATAAGTATCGCAAAAAAATTAATTTTATGGAACATCTTTTTCCGATACCTCCACCCTTTGCGGGAGTTACAGCCGTTCAAAGTTCAAAAAAGCCAAACACAAAATTTTAAAAAAGAGACATTCTCACTTATTCTTTTTACAATTGTGTATTTTTTTATACCCTACACATTAAGTATAGGGTATATTAACTTTGGTATGGTGTTTGTATCCACCAAAAGGAAGCGAGTTAGGTATAGACATGTATATATATTCTGAATCAGGATCACCTCCTGAGTCGATTTAGCGATGACCGTCCGTCCGTCCGTACGCACTATAACTCAAAAAATAATGATGCTATCTTGATGAAATTTATACTGTAGGTTAACAATGACTAAGGTAAGGCGGAGATTGTAAATGGGCGAAATCGGACCATGCGTTCGAGTACCTCCCATACAACTCCCAAAACCGAATACGCATATCTTCGAAATTAATAAAGATAGAAACTAATTTAAGATGAATTGGAGTGGTTGTTCGGGTGGGTACCTCCCATACAAATACCAAAACAAGCATATATTCGAAATTAATAAAAATAGAAACTTCAAATTTGGTACTAGGGTGTTGTTTCCTGAATCCCTGATTTGTCCAAAATTTAAGTTGAATTAGAATGGTTGTTCGGGTATCTGCTACACAACTCCCAAGACCTCGAAATTAATAAATAAGTATATAAACTTGAAATTTGATATAAGAATGTTCTACGTAGACGTGCAGAAAGATGTTTTTCTATGTTTCATCGATTACGAAAAAGCTTTTGACAAAGTGCAACATAACAAATTGATCGATATTCTAAAACTTTCAAACATAGATGAAAAGGATATTAAGTGTATACAGAATCTATATTGGCACGAAACTTCTGAAATTCGCATGGGTAATATTATAACAAACGAAATTGAAACCCAGAGAGGAGTTCGGCAGGGCTGCATATTGTCACCATTGCTTTTCAATTGCTATTCAGAATTTATTTTTCGGGAAGCAATCAGTAATAGGGAAGAAGGTATAAAAGTTAATGGCATCACTATCAACAACATAAGATACGCCGACGATAAAACTCTTCTATCGGATAATATACAAGATCTTCAGTTATTACTGCAAAAGTGAATCACCATAGTAAATTATTTGGCCTTAATATGAATTCAAGTAAAACCAAGTTCATGATAGTAAGCAGAAGAAATACCTATGGTAATACTACTAAATTAACGCTAAATGGTTTGGACGTTGAGCGAGTCACCCGTTTCAAATATCTAGGATATTGGTTAGATGAAAAATCTGAGATCAAATGTAGAATAGAAATGGCACGTGAGGCCTTCTGCAGATATAAAAAATTTTGTGCAATAGAGAATTTGATCTCAGTCTAAGATTAAGACTCATAAAATGTTACGTCTGTTCAGTTCTTTTGTATGGCATGGAGACTTGGACGTTGAAGACAGAAGATATGAATAAGATCGAGGCGTTTGAAATGTGGACCTTTAGACGAATTTTGAAAATATCGTGGGTCGATAGAGTGAGTAATACCGAAGTTTTGCACTGATTACAAACTGAACGCGAGCTATTACAAAATATTAAACGTTGTAAATCTGCATACCTTGGACACATCATGCGCAACAATAAATATGAAAACCTACAACTTGGTGTAGGCAGAAACGAAATATCTTGGCTTCCTAATATCAGAAATTGGACAGGGTTAGAACAATCGCCGAACTATTACAAACAGCATCCAACAGAGAAGAATACAACAACATTATCATACATTTCCAGTGATGTCTAAATGTGATTCGCCAACAGCCAAGAGGATTGGCAGCTAAAGAAGAAGAATGTTCTACCCTGTTGATGTCTCTAAAATTTGAGATGAATTGGGGAGGTGGTCCGCGTGCCTTCACACACTTCCCAAGACCTAACAAGCATATTTTCAAATTTAATAAAGATAGAAATCTGAAATTTTGTACAAAGGTTGTAAAAGCATTTATTTTTTTACCTTATATTAAATACCTAACTAAAACAACTTATAGGTTTTTAATTTAATTTGAATTTTTTAGGTGTAGGGTATAAATATGTCGGTTGCATCGACTTACTGTTACTTTTACTTGTTTTTCTTTTTTTTTTCCCCTCCCAAGTTCCGACTATTCTTTGTTTTCTATATGTATGGAATGTGAATGCACTTTAACTTATATATGTATATGTATAAAGAAAAACAATTAAAAAAATGATAACAAAATCTTTCATGCATTCAATATGCATAGAAATTTGGAAATAATGATGAATGATATTGATCTGATATTCATAGTCAATATGTATCTAAGTATATGTATGTATGACCAGCATGTCTCTTTAAAATTCAAACAATTGTTTTGGTTTTGTGCTTTTCTATTAAATTGTTGTATTTATATATGAGTGTTTATAATTTGTAAATAATATTTGAAGCGGTTAGAAAACTTTTCTAATTGTATTCTTTTAAGTGCAATTTCTTCTCATATAAGTAAGTATGTACTTAAATTTGAGTACAGCAGTTTCTTCTAACCGAAATTTAACTTGAATAAGTTTTTATTTTTAAATATTTTGTAAGTCAATTTTATTTTATATATTATGTAAATGCTCTAACTTCTAAACTACCTATATATTATAGCGTATTCTTTCCTTTTTTCAATAAATCTTTTAATGCCAATATACATATAATAAGTATGTACTATGGCATAATATTATATTATATTCATTCTTTTACAATATCAATTTCAATTTCAATATCTTTTCATATTACTATTTCCGTTATGTACCTATACTTCTTTATTTATAATTTTTACAACAGTTAAATGTTAAAAATCAAATTTGGAGCAAAATTTTTTTTTGTGTTCATAGAAATACTTATAAAATAATTAGGTAATAAGAAATTCATACCTACTTATATATTTTTTAGCTATTCACCTATTTAACTATATAGAGACCTATAGAGCTATCACGTAAGAAATTAGAATTTTTAACGCTTTTTTTTACTAAAATTTCCCAAACCAATTTCGATTGAATTCTTCAATTCTATTCTATAACACAAGTTTGGGTGTATCAAAACTAATTAGATTTAAAAACAAATAAATATATAGCTACATAAAAGTTCAGTGGACTCAGCAATAAAGATAATAAAAAATATATATATATGAAAAAAAGAATTTTTTCTTCACAAATCAATTTGGTTTTAGATGAGTCGGATAATTTGTTGAGCCACAACCGCAAATGAATTTCATGTATATACGTTTCTCGTAAAAAAAAAATGGAGTCGCAACCGAAAATGTATATCTGTTTTTCACCTTAATTATCGCGAGGATTTAAAGAGAATGAGGAAGAGTGCAATAGAGTAGACTATGTCAACTCTCGGATACCCGTAACCCGTAACAACTACTGTAAAATTTGGTTGCAGACTTCTTGCACCTCTTGGAACTTTATGAAGCTGAGCGACTGAAATCTTACAAAAGATGATTAAGTTTTAGGTCAATAACTTCTGTAAAATTTAGTTATACGGGTGCAATAAATTCGGGTAGCTGTCATACAACTCCACAATTTACAAAAATATATCTCGGTAGTTAATACGTAGGTACTAAAACATCTGAAATTTTTCTTATAGCTGATCAAGTTTTGTAGAACAGAACTTTTCGAATGAAAGGTAGAGGTCTTAACACCTACACCATTGACCTAATAATAGCCCATATTATAATATTTCTTAATCCTATGTTATTTTTCATTGTTATCTACTTAGGTATATAATAAAAAATTTGTTTGGTATAAATATTTCAAAACTTTTAGACTAATTGGCACTACAAATACTAAGTACATATTTCGTTTTTACTTCTAATCAATTGTTGTTTTTAAAAAAAAATGTTTTAAATTTACTTAATAACAAAATTCAACCTTTTAAACAAAAATAAGAGAATGTCCTTACATATAATACAACATATACAAATCATCTATAAAATATCTATAAAATTTCAATTTAAAACTTCCTGTTTCAATAAAATAATGTTATTTTTTATCTATTATATACCTATCTATTGCCTATTGGTACGATATATTCCAAAAATGTATTTTTAATAAATTTTGAACCCCAAATATAAATAGATTCTTTTACTTTTATATTTATCTTATCTTCAATACGTTTTATGTATTGTAATTAGTAGAATAATACAATTATTTTCAAAATATTCATGTATGAGTAGTCTCTAATATAAAACAAAAATAACACAATAAATTGATGTGGTCAAAAGGATATTTTAAAAATTCAATTTATCTTTTATACTCTTTTATTCTATATATAGGTAGTTATTATTTAGTCATTTGTCAACTTTTGTTATTACTTTTATTCTTATAGTTTGATTTTCCGATTAAAACTCTAATTTTTTAATTTAATTTTTTTTTGTATATTCCTAATTTGGACATTGTCTGAATACTGTGTGGAAACTTCCGATGAAAGAGTTTTATTTTTACTGAAAATTATCAGAAACATCAATAGAAAAAAGAAAAACCTAAAAAAAAACCTAAATTGTTTTGAAAAATTAACAATAAACATGTTCAGGATTTTAAAAGTTATAAAAGGACATTTTTATTTGTATTGCTCTTTATAAATTAAGTAAATTTTTTTTTTTTTGGATATGTACATTAGAACAAATTTTTTATATTTTGTTAAAAAATAAAAAGAATATGATAGGAGAAAAATAAAGAAGAAAAAAAGGAAAGAAGGACGAGTTGGAAAAACAAAATTATTATCTTTAGAATGAAATTATTTTATTTTATTTTTATTTCTGTTTTTTTTTTGTTTGTTTTTTTTTTTTTTTATTTAAGTTTAGAGTTCCCCATTGCATATTACGATGTATATTATATTTTTAAGTCAATCAATAAAGTTATCCTTTTTTATGTTTTTTTGTTTTTTAACTATCTAAAGATATCTATTATATTTGTTTACCTAATTAAAAAAATTACAAAATTTACTTATTTCATTATATTAATTGAATTTTTCTCTTATATAAGTGTATGAATGCCGGTATTTTTACTTCTAGATTATAAAACTTTGAAAATAATGTTTTAGTTAAACGCAAAAAAATAACAATAGTTCTTTATGTTTTTAATGCGCTTGCTTAGCTTCTATTGTAGAGTTGTAATAGCAATACATTTTAATTAAAGTTTTTTTATTGAACTTTCCATTAAATATAATTGGTCGAGTTCGGGTAAATTGACCTAATTGAATTTACCAATGATTTAAAAATTTATGATTATCAGAACAACACTTTACCAATAATAAAATCGATGGTAAATATATAATAATGGGTGACCTTAATTGAAGGCATGTTAATTGAAATTGCCTAAAAAATAAAAATTGGGATATTATTCTGAATAATGTACTGGCGATTTTAATTTACTACATCCAGCTACAGCAACTTATATCCCAAAATCAAGTCACGGAAGCCCCACAACTTTGGATTGAATTCTGTCAAATATTTAATTATCGTTATCTGATCCATACACAGTTAACCAATTTAACTCATGATTCGAACTAAACAACATGTCATTTCAAAACTCTAATACTATATTCTTAAATTACGATAGAACCAACGGGAAAAAATATAATAAAATATTAAAGAAATATTTAAACTCGGGTATTAACACGGTCTACCTAGATAACCCTAATCCTGAAATAATTAACGAACACATAAATAAGTTTCATAGTTTAGTTTCATAGGTAAAAGAATTTTGAAGTTGGCTGAAGAGTCAACTCCTGTAAAAACAATTATTAAAAATAATCAACAAAACAATTTATCTGAGTCTATTCTTCTCTTGATTAGGAAAAGAAACGAAATTAGAAGGAAATGGCAAAGATCTAGAGACAGAAGTTATAAAACACGCATGAATTTTATAAGCAAAATAATTGCGGATAAGATCCAAGCACATCAAAATATAGATTTGGAATAAAACATTGAAAAACTTACCCAAAAGCGGAAAAAACTTCTGGAAGATAACCAAATCCATCAAAAATAAAAACACCGGTTTTCCTCCACTCAGAAATGCTAACGATATCCTTTTAACTAATGCCGAAAAACCGAGTGCTTTGCAAAATATTTCGAAAAACAACACCGTCTTACCGACAGCTTTGGTTCTAATTCTACTAAAACAATGGTACAAAATTCATTAAATATCTTATCTAACCTACATATTAATCCAAATAATATCGAATTAATGGAATATCATGAGCTAAGCACGCTTTAAACGCTTGCCTAATTTCTTGTTATTTTCCAAATAAATGGAAAACCCGTATGGTAATTTGTATTCCCAAACCAAATAAAAATAAAAGCTCTGTTATAGTTATAGACAATTTAGTTATAGACTAAATTTTTGAAAAACTTTCAAAAACTAGAATAAACAAATTTATTGAAGCGCAGAACATAATACCAAATGAGCAGTTTGGATTTAGGAGTGAATACTCTATACTACAGTAATGCAAATAAACCGAATAACACGTGATATCAAAAATAGCTTCCACGAAAAAAAGTCCACAGGCCTCTTGACTTTAGACATTGAAAAAGTCTTTGATAGTGAAAGTTGAAAATTTTCTCTTTGATAGTTGAAAAAGTATTTGATACTGCACAAAATGCTAAAATTTCGTTTTCCGATGCATATCCGGAAATGCATATCCGCTGAAGTCCCGCAAGGTTCAGTGATACCATCTTATTTAATATTTATATGCTTCTATATTAAGTTGGGATAGCAATATACATTTTCATTAAAGTTTTTTTAGTCAACTTTCCATTAAATATAATTGGTCGAGTTCGGAAAAATTGAGATAATTGATCAGATAATGAGCCCCTCAAAATATGCAATTGCGGGGCTCATTATCTGATGATGATCACCTATAAGCAGTTAAATTATTTTTAAATAAATAAGCAGTTAAATTATTGAAATCTTAAATCATAAAAGTAAAACTGATATGAATTTTGGAATTTAATACTGCAACTAGATTCGATTTAATGAAACGGCCTTTTGCCTCAAGAATCGTTCGGACATCTATGCCGATTTATTTATATTATATTTTTGTTTATCGTTTTAATTTCTTTTGAGGCATTATAAAATATTGTAATATGTAATAAAAAAATATATATAAATCTCGTTGAATACAGGAAGATGTAAGAAAGTTTCGAAAACAAACGGTAATTTACTTTACATTCAATAGGCTTTTATTAAATTATTTTAAAGTCTTAGAATTAAATTATTTTGCAATTCAATATCCAATATTCGAAATTGACTACTTCCTTCATAAATTTTATTTTTTATTTTGAATCAAAATACATACTAACAAATCTTTTAAATTTCTTTTTCTTTTATTTTAAATATACAATACATATGTTGTTCAAATTTTTAGGTCCACAAAAAAACAAAATCTGTAAAAAAAAAACATTAATCCACTCTTGCTGTGAAACAAAAAAACAAAAAAATTCTTTTGAGGACACAGACAATCTATTTTATGCATTCTATGTTCTGGATCACAAAAATTATATGGTTGTCTGTTTCCCAAAAACAAAAAAAAAAAAAAAAAATATAAAGCAAGTAAAAGAAAATAAAAAATACAATACTATAGTAACATATTCAAAACATTATAATGTAAATTATTTACAGAATTGAACATATGAAAAAAATGTTCTGTACTGTAAAGGAAGGACATTCAATAGATTAATTTTTTTGTTTTTTTTTTTTTGTTCTTTTATGCTATTGAAATTGTGCTGTCGATAAATTAAATGCGAAAACAAAAAAAAAAAAATGAAATTCCCAAGATTTTTAATTTCAGGCTTCTGTACATTTGCATAACACTTGAATGTTATTTACATTTCTAATTATAGTTCTTGTTTTTATTATTTTTATCTTTTTAACACATTTTACAAATACTTTTTAAAATTAATTTTTTTTTTTTTTTTTAAATACATACATAGTTTTTATTTCCATTTCCTTGTTTCTTACGTCATTTAGTAGGTAATATTTTATTATTTTTTGTTTTTGTAAAAAACTGAAAATAGCTTCACATTTAAAGAATATTGAAAAAACGACAAAATTTTTATATTCTATTCTCATTTAACAATACCTCAAAAAGGCAAAATATACTGCAACGAAAATGAATTGACACCATTTTCTTGTTCTTTTCCAAAGTTTATTGTTTTTATGTTTTTATACATCCTTTAAAAATCCATTTTTTCCAATTTAGGTTTTTTTCTCAGTTGTTATTTTAGATTAAAATTGAAAAAAGTAAAACTAAACATATGTGCGTGTATTATGTATTTTTTTTGCATATATCCTATTTTTTTGTAACATTTTTGTTTCTTATTTTTTTTATATGCATGTATATGTATTATTTTAAACAATTTTGTTTTTAACATAGCAACATGTAGTATTCAAGTTTTCTTCTTATAAGCTAGAAATGAAAAGTTTTTTTTTTAGTTTTTTAACTACAAGGACAAACAACTAGAAGAAAAAAATTTTTCTTTAAACAAATTTTGAAGTGAATCAAATTTCTAAAACAAAAAAATATCTTTCTATTTCTAATATTATTTTATTGTGGATTAGTTTTTGTTTTTTTTTTTTTTTTGCAAACAATTCGAAACTATTAAATTTACCTCTCTTGACTTCCTCAAAAACAAAAAAGAATAATTTAAAAAAAAAAATCCAATTACTCTAATATTGGAAAAACTTGTTGGAATTTTGGGATATCATACGATTATGATATGGTATATACAAAAGCAAAACATAAAATAAACCAATTCAATAAATTCAATTCTTATTTAGAAACTAAAATATTGGTTAGTTGGAAGGGACATGGCCTAAATATATATTTTCTCGAAACAGATAAAAAAAAAAAAAACACAAAATACAAAATAAAAGCCAACTTAAAAACAAATCATTCAATACAAAAAACAAAGAAAAAAATATTGGACTTCGATTTTTCTCTTTTTTTTAATTTTACCAAAAGAAATTTCTTTACATACACATATACATACATTTTAATGTACAAGAAATATTTAGGTAACAACTATACAAGTATAAAACAAATATTCAAAAAAGTTCTAGTGCATATAAATTGAGTTAAACATGACATACTTACTATAGTTAGAAGTTTTATTTTAAAAATAAGAACATTAAGGATTTTCCTTCTATTGTATTCTTTTTCTTTCTAATTCAGATATTCCTTTTCAAATCATAATTCAACCATAATGAATCAATGAATTTTGTTTATGTTTTTTTTTTTATTGAAATTTACTATGTACATTAGAAAAGTGTATTAGGCGAGGAAGCGTTGAATAAATAATTGAGATTTATATTAAAGTTGAAACTTCAGCTTCTGTTTAAATATTTTAAAAAATTTCAAAATTCTTTTCTTTTTTTTTTAAATTAACTTAGGTTTAATTGTTTTAAATATGAAACTAATCAGCTTTGCCTTTAGTCCATCATTAGTATGATTTATATATCAGACAAACTGTTAGTTTTTTTTATTGAACATTACAAAAAGATAACTTAAGGCTATCTGTAAAATATCCTCCGTAATCTTCATAAGTAGTACAAAGAATAATTCTTGTATTCTAGTATTTAAAGACCTACACTTTCAGTGGATTATTTCACTTTACTGTTCACGAAAGTTAAATATCAGTCTTCACCATTCTGGTGAATCTGATGTGGTGGCTCTGGATATTTCTAAAACTTTCGACCGTGTTTAACATGATGCTTTACTAGCAAAATGCAAAGCATTATGTTTAGGTATGGTCTTTTTAAAATGGATTAGAGAATTCCTTTCTAATCGTACGATTCGCGTACTTGTCGATGAGTATTAATCTGATAATTTGATAATAAATGCTGGAGTCCCTTAGGGATCGGTTTTATCTTCCACTCTCTTCTTTATATTTATCAATGACCTACTTTCAATAACCTTCAATCCAATTCATAAGTTAGCAGATGACAGCACTTTTGTAGCTTCCTATGAATTTCATAGCCGCGCAATATTATAACCACCAGATTATGAGAACAGCAAAAAATGGCACTACCAGTGAGCTAAAAATAGTTTAGCCAACATCCAAAAATGATGTGAAATCAACAGAGTTGATTGCAACACCCAAAAAAACACAATGCTGTTTCTCGCGTAAAATAGCAACTATACTATACCCAACCTAACATTCCAGGGAGAAGCTCTACAGCATTCAACAGATTTAAACATTCTGGGTATCGAATTAAATCAAAAATTGACTTAGTCAAACCATATTTTTGATATAGCTGAAGATACTGCTGAATGTTTGGCTTTCTTGTACCGCTGCAAAGCTTACTTTTCTGAAACCGACCTTCCCAATATCTATGAAACGTACATTAGACCGCAAATGGAGTCAATGCACATGTTTGGGTGGAGCTCCCTAAACAGCGATGGGTTATCTCGGCAAAGTGCAAAACAAAACTATTCGTCTTATTGGCGACCGCAGTGTTACCTCAATGCCCACTCTACTGTGAAATGGAGGGAAGAACATTAGTATTCTTTTTTAAAATAACTCTCCAAATTTTTTTCTTCATCCTCCATAATCCTAATTATCCCAAACCCTATATCCCAAGTAATTCTTTCCTCATTCTTTTCCCCAAAACCAAATGTATATTATATCACTATGTATTAAAGGACCCATCCTAAAGTTTGGTTTTAAGTGGGGTGGTTTTGGTTGGTTAAAATCAAAGTGAGCTGGAACAGTTCTTTTGAATTACTTTCTATGTTTTCCACCGCCCGTCGTAAAGAAAAAAAATAAAAAATTTCACCAAAGTCCAAAAATAGTGACCTGAAATAACGCCCCAGAAAATAACGCCTAATCTTCCTTCCAATGCGGATATAAAGCTAAAATCGCAAATTTTGAAAACTTCATTACCGCTTTAAAAAGAAAAAAAAGTTACATCGGCGTTATTTCCGTTTTGCGACTATTTCGTTTTTTTTTGGTGTATTGACATCAGTGGTATATGTAAGAATAGGACTTTTGTTGTATGTATAAATATGTAGAACTAATTACGAGGGATTTTAGACGGGGATACAAAATGAGAGCATTCCCTTTTTCCAGAACAAATATATAAGTACCCTGAAACCCTGAACCCTGATTTTGTAACTAGCTCTAAAATCTCTCCTAATTTTAGGATTTTTTATATTAAAATCAATTCAAATTCAATTGTTGGAGAGATTTTATTGTTGGTTACAAATCCGGGTTTTCAATAATTAGTTGAGAGGTAAATTCTTTTATTATAAAAATAAAGTTCGACTTTATTTCTTTTTCAAAACGGTAATAATGCCGAATTTGAAAAATTTGCTTTTGCGGCTTTATTTTTGCATCGAAAAGCAAATATTGTCATTATTTCCGATCATCATCTATTTCCGATAAACTTGGAAAAAAATAAAATGTCCCAACATATAAATTATATAATAGCAAAATCGTATCTAAAAACCCTACATTTCAATAATGTTTTTAAAGTTTCTTTTTCCTTTAATAGTTTGACTGATTTAACTATTGTTTTTTTTTTCTACACTGTGATTAGTGTTGTGTTGTTGAATTGATTCTTGACGCATTTTAATTACAGTATCTGTATATAACTATAATGGAAAAAAAAACTTATTTATTTTATAGTAACTCTTAAATTAAAAAGCAAACAAAAAAAAATATACAAACGAAGGACAAAAAAGGATCCTGTAGTTTTGTTGATTAGGCGCCATATAGTAAATTTGTGTCCATTAAATAAAATGAGTATTATTTTGACTGTATTTGTTCACTATTCATTTTTTGTTTTTGTTTCCTTTTTTATTGGATGATTATTTTCATGGTTATTCTTTCCTTCTATATATATTCGTATATACATACATACAATTAACTTACTCAATAATCTCTTGATATGTTATTGCGTTTTTGGTGTACTTATGATTATCTAAGACAATTTTATTCAGTTCATTTTCTGAATATGTTGTTTTTACGATTTCCTTTTAAAAAATAAATTAAAATATTTTAATAATATGAAATAAGCTAATATTGGTTAATGTTTGATTATGTATTTCAGTAAATAAAAGTTGTATCACAAAATAATTGTACAAATGTTCTTCAATTTTCTTTTGTGATACAGATATAGGAATCAGTATACACTTTCCTTGTGAATACTACTTTTAATTCCAGTTTTTTACCCGTACGAACGATAGTTATGCCTCACGTGAATATTATTATTTCTTCGTTTGTAATGTATAGAACTAAGTATGATAAATATAAACTCAATTATATATGGATCGGAACTGAATCGAAAAATTAATCAAGTAAGTTATGTCCATCCGATAGCACAATAACTTAAAAACTAAAAAAGATAGAGACATAAAATCTGCGCAAAATTTTTGAAACAATATGAAGGTTCTATAAAATTTTCAGTTGAGATTCGACAAAAACTTCTGATTACACTTTAACAACAACTAACTTTTCAAGTTCAATTCTTTAAAAATCTAAAATTTCATATAAATATGATGAGTAACACAAAAATATTCAAATAAATAAAAACGGTAGTAACGGTTGCACGAAGAACTTATTTATTATATTCAAGATTTATCATGGTTTGTTGTATAATATTGGGATAGTGGTTAAGAGCGTATAAAATATGCTGTAAACACCGAGGGAGTGTGGGTTCGAATCCCACACATGCCGTAAGAATTATTCCCCCTTACGACATTTACAGCCACGCCTGAACAGGAAAGGTTGTGTAATTTCCTGTCCACATTTATGTGGCAGAGAAATGCACTAAAAAAAAAAAAAATAAAATAGTATATATTAATTTAGTATATTATTTTTTAATACAACTCATATACATATCATACAAATTTCTGGACCCATAAAATTTATCTAATTACGTAGTCTAAATTTTGTTTTAGAAATAAAATTGGAACTGTACACATTTTAATTGTAAGTCAGAAGAAATTTATGAGTATTTTTAACGCCTTAATTTTCATCTTTCGAAAGTATGTTTTCTTTGGCTTCGAATATGTTGATATTTTTAAAATATATAAATATAAATATTGATCCTACATTCTACATAAAACTAAATATAATATATATTGGATTAGATATATAGGACTGGGTGATAGGACTAGATAGAACTAGTCATTATAGATATAGACTCAAATGTTTTAAAATTATTGTGTAAATTAAAATGGGCAACTTATGTAAGACGCGGAAGGTCCTTTCGAAAACTTCAAATTATTAGAACAGCATATTCGACTTCTGAATTTACTATACAAATTTTGAACAGTTATCTTCGGAACTAATAAAGCTTCAAAGTTTAAATTAAAAAACGCGTTTGTAAAGCTTAAAATTATACGGATCAAAGCTTAATACAAATTATTAATGAAAATATTGAAACTATTAATATGAATGAATGTTCAGGGAATAATATTGACAACACAGTGATAGTATATTGCATTTTAACTGGTATTAAGTACTGATATTTAATTACTGATATTTTAGAGTTGACATGATTAACTATATTCTTCCTTGTTCTGTTCTAATCTTTCTTTTTCTTATAATTAAGAGTCAGTTCAGCTCATCTTGTTCTTAGTCAATTCAGTTCATCTTAGTTCAATTTTTAATTCTTTAACTATTCCCCAAGAAATTTATTAATAACTAAAATAACCTTGTAAAAATTTGTTTGAAAATCGATCTGCTTTAAAAATATATGACATAGTTTTTATTTATAATATATGACATAGTTTTATATTATTATTTAGTTTTCTTTTTATTTTTAAAACATTTTCAGTAAGTGGTAATCTACCATTAGTTATTTGAATTAGCACAACTAACGGTATTTATTGTTAAACAAAAGCAAAAAAAAAAATAACATTTCTTTCATTTTAGTATTTTTTAAGCTCGAAATGGGTATTAGGTGTGGGTAGGGCAGAATACCTCATAAATACCTATACATTTATTCTAATATTTGAAAAAAAAAAATATATTTTTACTATTTCTCTTTTCCAATTTCCCAACGGTGTAAAAAAGTACATGTGGGTAGAATGAAATGAAAATACATATCCTTTCCATTTTTTTTTTTTTTCATTTTCCTTTCCATTATTTGTTTCAATATAGTATTTTGTTCTTTTTGTTTTTCATTTCCCAGATTCAATTAGCTTAATGAATTGAAAATGGTTGTTATTATCGTTATAAATGAATGGTTGTTTTTTTTTTTTCATTATAATATGTTTTCATATATCCTTCTATGAATACCCTTTAATGGAATAAAAATAATATTTACCAAAAACATGGAAAATAAAAGTATGTAAAGCAAAACAAAGAAGAAAAAAAACTATATTATACTACTAATTACTACTATAATGGATTCAAAATAGATGGGTGTAGTCAAGCAAATGATCAACCAGTCATTATCCTTATTTTCTTATTCATTCATTATGTGCTCATTTGTATGTTTATCCTTTTTTAGGAAATTATAATATTAAGAATAGGAATAACAAAAAAAAAAAATATACATACGTTAGATTTTATTTTCTAACCATTAAAATATGACAAAGTACTCTTTTACTAGTTTCTTTTCGTCTAAAATGAAAACATATGATAATGAAAACGAAATTTTCCTATTATATATTATATTATATATATTTCCTATATAATATAATACATAGTTATATGTATATAACTAAATATTGGTAAAACTATTAAATAAGCATATTTTGCTCTTATATAAAATATATAAACAAATTTTGTCAACAATATGTTTAAATAAAATTTATCAATTTCATATTTTTAATGTTTTGTTAAACTGTAGTATTTTAATTAAAAAAGGCTTAAATGTCATTCTTTGCGTTTATCAGGAGGATTAATTAATTGAAAATATCTAAGATTGTTAGTTAATTTTCTTATAAAAATACGAGAATATTTCCAATATATTAAAGTATATCTGTTAGAGAAACCGAAACAAAATATTAAACAGCTCTTCAACATATTTTCACTTTGAGTTTTTTATTTATTAGAAATATCGAGCCATTTCAAAACTTATTAGAAAAGTTTTAAAGAACAAACATTTTCTTAAAAGGATTTCTTCATCTTTTGATAATTGTTGATTGATATAATTATAAGTAAATATTAAATTAGGGGCACTGTGGCTTTTTGCTGGTGTGTAAGTATATTTTACCGCGACATCTAAATTACAAAAAATTCGTATGGTATACAAAATTTCTTAACTCCAGAAGAAAATAAAAAAAATCATAATTCAAGCCATACATATGAATGCTATATGTTAATGTAGATTTTGTAATAGAAAAGTCGTATCCAAATATGCACTTGTATTCAAAACTTAGCGAAATGTCATAATACGTAGTAATTTTATTTTTAGTTATACTCAATGGTGGGTCTTAAACCGACAAGAAATTTTTGTAGATTTATGACTTACTAAAATTCATATAAAAGTTGTTGTGGTTTGCCTCAGTGCAAACCACAAATCATAATACTATAAAATATTTGGTCGCACGACAAAAATTTCCCGCACAAAAGCGCAGTGAGAATTGGGTGGGTAAATAGAAACGAAGCTAAAAGATCATGAACCATTATAGTTACCAACTAGTTCTTAGTTCCCTCTCGTCTTTCATTTCCCATTTAGTTGATGTTGAAGCTATACTTAATGTTTAGAATACAAAAAAACCTTTTTCCGAATAAAGTTACTTAAACTTTGTTCAAAACTGTATCTATTTGTATCTTGTGTACATTATTTAAAGATTCGAAATATTTTTTTTTTATTTATTGTTTAATAGAAAAACCGATTTTCAAATGTCCCATATTTCTTTTAGAATTGTTTTTAAGCACAGATTAAATAAATTAGATATACAGACGAACAGTTTCATATAAAAATTTTAAGTGATTTTTAGGAGCCAGCATAAATATTTTTTTGGAGCCAGACTTAGTATTTTAGAATATTTAAATAGCATATATAAAAATTTATAGAAAATTTTTTTTATTTTCTATTTTTATAATTTACATATTCTAAAACTGGCTATTGGGCCGTCATAGATAACTATGTTAATTATGATAGATTTTATTTTTATATATCTACATATTTGCTTTTGCAATTTCGGAATAATTTATAATTTGTACTTTGCCAAATAATGCAGTAAATACAAAAAAAAATTAGTATTTGTAATTTATATGCAAAAATAATATTATGTTTCCATCCAGAATCGCACATGCATACTACCGTGAGTCACGCACACTAAATATGTACTAATAAGAAGAAATGAAAAAACACTATAAAAATATTTTGTAACTAAATTAAGCTAACTTAATGTAAAAGTGAAGTAATAAGAATTTATCATGCACGGAAAAGGCAGAATAAAAAACACGATTTGAAATTGAAACCAAAAAAAAAAAAATATTAATTTGGGTACCCACTACCCGAATGTATACACACAATTGCAATTTCAGTTATCCCTATACCTAATACATTATACTCGCACACCAATAAATTGATTTGGGTCTCCGTAATAAAATAACATTATAAAAATATATAGTGTTGTTCTTCTTTTTATATGTTTGCACTGTGGACAGACACAGTGGATATTAAAAATAGAAAAATATATTGCACCTACTCTTGAAAATAGACTTTTTTGTAGTTTGAAAAATGCATTAGGTTTGTAAAAAAGAGTGCAACTACTTTCTATATCTTTACTCTACAAAACAATAAATCAAAACAAAATAGATTACCCATTACAATTTACAATATGCATAAACAACTATAATAAAATATTTGTTGGCCTCCTATAATAAAATATTTGTTTGGCTGTTTCTTTATTTTAAAATATGGAAAATGACATTTTAAAATTATTTACTAGTGCGATTTTGAAAATTGAGTTGATTTTCTCCCTTTTTTTCTTGATTTCCCATACATTTTTCAAAAATTTATCTGTCAAAGAAAATGCAACACGATTTCGGAGTTTGTAAACATACTATAAGAACATTTTTTTTGTACATATATAGGTATGTATGTATGTCAATACAAAATAAAATCAATTTACAAAGAAAAATCAATTCGAAAAAAATGAATGAATGACAAAATTTTTTTTTTTATTTTTATTTATTTATTTATTTACATTAATTACAATTTAAATTATAATTAATAGAAACAAGGAAGAATACAGTTGCCTTTGTCAACTCTTAGATACCCGTACGAAGTACGAAGTGTTAGTATGTTTACAGCATGTCACTCTGCTTACAGTATTATTTTTTTAATGTTTTAGTATTTTAAAATAATTTGGGTGAATTTTATAATTTCTAGTACTATGGGTTGTACATATATTCAAACTATATGTTTATACATTCTTCAAAAGCAGATTCTAACCTTCCACATAACGATTATCAACCCAACACTTTTTCAAATATTCTATAGTACCATTTAATACAGCGGTAAATATATATTAAATTTACTTACTGCAAAATAGTAAATATAATTTTAAATATTATATTATATTATATTTAAATATTCCATTGACAGAATAATTTCTTATAAGTACAATAAAATACATATATGTATGTATTTTGTCTCACAAAAATATTAATTTTATTTTAAATAACTTTTTTTTGTAGCCCCACCCGTTACAGAGCTACAGCTCCCCAAAGGTTCAAAAAAGCTCTATATTTAAATTTTTATAGCACAAGTTGTATAAGGCATATCTTCATTTTGAAAACGCCAAGCGATTCCTAAATTTATTAGCTTTAAAAGTATATATACAATAAATATATATTTGTGGCATACGGTGTCTTAATTTACCGTTATGCAAAACTCAAATTTTGCAAAATCCTTTAATCCTTCTATCTTCTAAACGGTTTAAGTTGGAAACTTGAAATTTTGACAGAAATTTTTTTTGTATCACCCCCCGTTTAGGAGCTGTAAGGGGTCAAAAACTGAAAATTTCCTATTTTTAAACACCTGTAACTTGAACACCTGTTAAAATTTTTTTTAAGTAATACACAAAAATTAAAGCTTCAACATTATACTCTTATTTCTGTTAACAACTTTTTTTAATAATATAGGGTTACTTTATAATTGACGAAAGTGTTACTTGATTTTTTCAAATTTTCTAACAAATTTCTTTAACGAATTTTTTTCATTTTGTTTTACTCGATAATTTGAAATTGTTGAGGATATAATGCGATGCGTAGTACAAAAAAATGTAAATGAATAAACAACATAACGGTTGCTTGAAGAATTTTTATTTATATGATATTGATATATATACATACTTATATAATATCATGTTTATTTACATATCGTATATGTCACTAGTGAATGAATGATAAGAGTATATATGTATATTATATAGCGCCGTATTTACATACATATATGTATTTTATTGTACTTATAAGAAATTATTCTGTCAATGGAATATTTAAATATAATATAATATAATATTTAAAATTATATTTACTATTTTGTACTAAGTAAATTTAATATACATTTACCACTTAGTATTAAATGGTACTATAGAATATTTGAAAAAGTTTTGGATTGATAATCGTTATGTGGAAGGTTAGAATCTGCTTTTGAAGAATGTACATATAAACATATAGTTTGAATATATGTACAACCCATAGTACTAGAAATTATAAAATTCACCCAAATTATTTTAAAATACTAAAATATTAAAAAAATAATATTGTAAGCAGAGTGACAGGCTGTGAACATACTAACGGTTCGTACGGGTATCTAAGAGTTGACAAAGGCAACTGTATTCTTCCTCGTTTTTAATTGGAAATATTTTTATTTTTTAAAACTATGATACATTACAAAAGGGTAAAGGGAAAGAAAAAAAAAAGAAAAAAAAAAAAAAAATTTTTCATTCAATAATTTCTTCGAATTGATTTTTTTTTAAATTAATTTTATTTGACATACATACATACCCATATATGCATAAATACAAACAAAATGTTTTTAATAATTTTAAAATGTCATTTTATAGATTTAAATAAAGAAAGCCAAACAAATATTTTATTATAGGAAGCAGGAATATTTTATAATTGTTTATGAATTGTAAATTGTAATGGTTAATCTTTAATTTGTTTCGAATTTTTTGTTTTGTTAAAAAGAAATTTTTTCTAAATTTATTTTTTTAATTTTATTATAATCTTCTATATATCCCATGGATTTCTATATATATCCCATGGCACTTCTGTCTTTTTCAAGTGAGTCAAAAGTCCCAATTTTCGTTTTGTAATGATATTTTCTTTTCTCTTCTTGCCACTCCTATAAGTAGCATTGGGCATCCACTAAGTCATTTATTTATTCATATTTGACTAAATTTCAGTTTCTGGAATCATTAATTTCACTAAGCCGTTGATTACTCGGCTGTAGCTATTGTACAAGACTATGAGACGTATCTTTTATTTCTACGTCATCTATTATCTTATACAAGAATTATAGTTTATTATTATTTTATTATATAGCTATTAACAATATGATATTAAATTATAATTTATAAGACATACATATGTACTTATTTTTAATTTAATTATATTCTATTAATTATATATTATAAGAAAAATGTCTAATATTTTTTATTTATCTATATGATCCAGCCGAGGTTTAAATGCTAGACCTTACGTATGAAAGCCCGGTGTCTTAACAACTACACCATTGGCTGGATAATGATAATAATTAATAATGTAATAATATCGTTTAATATGTTTAGTATAATGTATCAGCACAGGGATAACTGAAATTGGAATTGTGTGTATATATACGGGTAGTAGGTACCCAAATGAGTATTTTATTATTTTTGAATTCATTTTTGATTTTTGATCGTTTTTTTTATTCTGTCTTTTTCGTGCATGATAATTTTTTATTACTATACACTTTTTACATTAAGTTAGCTTAATTTCGTTACAAAATATTTTTATAGTGTTTTTTCATTTCTTCTTATTAGTATACATATTTAGTGTGTCTAACTATGATACGGTAGTATAGTGCAGGGTCGATTCTGGATGGAAACATAATATTTTTTTTTAGGTATATAAATTACAAATATAACTTTTTTTTTATTTACTGCATTATTTGGCAAAGTACAAATTATACATTATTCCGAAATTGCAAAAACAAATACCTATGTATATAAAAATAAAATCTACCATAATTAACTCCGTCATTCTATGACGGGCCAACAGCTAGTTTATAATATTATATTATGTTAGTATGAATGATAATATATTCTTGTTGTTTTATGAAAGAATTATTTTATACCCTAACTGTAAATTACTTATTTTTTTTTTTTTAACTAGACTAGATTAGCTCAGTTGATTTTTTGTTTTTTAAATATGTTTACAGATTTTTAATTTGTTTAGAAAATCAAATATTATGTTGATATTATTGTCAGTGGCGAGCGTGAGTATTTCTTTAGGGTTTTTGGTTTGAAAAACTTCGGTTTTGATTTGGCTTATGGCACTACATTGATGGAGGATGTGATTTATGGTTAATGGGCCGTTGTTACAAAAATGACACACTGGCTGTTGTTCCCCTTTTAAAATGTATGAATGTGTTATATGGGTATGTTCCAATCGCAGTCTAATGAAGCATTTATTCATCATAGTTGAGGTTGTGGTAGGTAAAACAATGGGTTTTCTGGCTGGATTGACTAGCTTGTAATTGTGATTGTAATTATTCCATTGTTCTGTAAAATATTCTTGAACCTTATTGGATGCATGTTTGGCTACTGATTTTTTACTGAATGGTGTAGAAGTATGTAATGGACAATTAGTTGCGGCTTTGGCGGCCTTATCGGCTAATTCGTTCCCTTCGATGCCAACATGTGGGGGTATCCACATAAGGCAAACTTTATTACACATTTGTACCATCATTTGCTTTATTGTGTCTATTGGTTCAGAATTTTTCCCAATGTTTTGGATGGCATCAAAAGCTGATCTGCTATCGGTGCAAATTACTTTTTTTCCTTTTGTTTGTTTTATTATTAATAAACATGATAAAATTGCTTGGGTTTCAGCTTCGAATATTGTTGCATAAGAAGGTAGAAGACCATTTGATAATAATTTGCCGGATTCTTCCACTACTGCATAAGCAGTACTGTGAGTGTTTTTGGACCCATCGGTGAATAAAAGTTCCCATTTATTTTGTTTTAGCTTTACGGTTATTTCTGTAAATAATTGTTTGTATTGGTTGTAAGTGGTGTTATCTTTCTTAGTGGAGTTAAATCGTTAATAAATGCAGTTTTGTTGGAATTTTAGCAGGTGACAGATCACTACTAAGTTGTGTTTTGAGGTTTAATATTTCACTTACTCCCGATTTCATTTTAATAGGTTTTGTTCTGGCTTTTAGTAATTGAACTTCTTTATGTAATAGGTCATTTTTATTTGTGATTAATTTGGGAAAATATTTACTCCTGAGAAACATTGTTCTATTTTCCATTGTGGGAAAACCTGCTTCAGCCTAATATGTTTTTAACCGGGGTAGTTGTAAATGCTTTTAGACTTCTTCTTATAGCTGCATTATATGGTGTATTAATTTTTTTTAAGTGTGTTGTAGCACATCTTCCATAGATATGTAGCCCATAGTCAATTTTGGAAAGTATTATTAGTTTAGTTATATTTAGTAAAGTGTTAGTATGTACATTACTGTTCTTTGAAGATAGATATTTGATTATAAATATTAAGCCTATTGGTGACATTTTTTCTAATATAATTGCAATGTTCTTTAAAAGTATTTTTTTTATCACAAATTAAACCTAAAATTTTTAAATTATTTAGATTATTGATTTTTGTGTTTTTAAAATTTATTTCTGGACATTTACATTTAGTTTTTCTACATACATGCATATGTTTACATTTATCGGTTGAAATTATCGCCCCTGATTGTTTTGACCAGTTTTCGATTGTATTCAATCAGAAAACTGTTTTTCGATTAAATTTGAATTTTTTTCTTTTGAAAGAATATACAAATCATCTGCATAAAGACAGTGTTGTAAATTATTTTGATTTGTTAACAATTTGCTAATATCATTGAACGCAATCAAAAACAGAGTTACCGATAGCGGAGACCCTTGTGGGACACCGTTCAAGAGTGAAAACATTGGTGATACAATGTTGTTCACCCTGCAACGTATTTTCCTGTTATTTAAGAAAGCTTTTACAAAATTAAACATTTTTGGACCCACTTTCCATTTTTGTAATTTATTTAAAATAATATTTGGGTTTATCTTTTCGAAGGCTTTTACAAAGTCTACAGACAATATTGAAGTATGGTTTTTTGTCGATAAGTTTTTAGAAATTATGTGATCTATATATAGTAGTGCGTCTGTTGTGCTGGAATTTGCTTTAAAGCCAATTTGATTTGGGTAGAGCAAATCATTATATGAAAGATACCATATTAATCGCTTGGAAATAATTTTTTCTAAGATTTTCCCTATACATGGTAGTAGAGAGATCGGCTTATAGCTTGAAATATTGTTAATGTCTTTGTTTCGTTTTTTTATAGGTATGACTATGGCCATTTTGTACATTTGGGGGATTATACCGGTATTGTAAATATTATTATATAGATCAAGAATTCTAAATTTAAACTTTTGAGGACATTTTCTCAACATTTCATATGCTATTTTGTCTTGTCCTGCCGTAATACCTTTTACAAGTTTTAAACTGCTTTCAATTTCGTTCAAATTTATTTTAAGGTCTAAGTAATTGTTTTTATTGTACGAGAGTTCATTCTGGTAGTTAGGGGCGGGTGTTGAAGCGGATACGGTATTGATTTTGGAACATTCTGAATAGTATTCAGCAAAACTTGAAGATATTACTACTGGATCTTCTATTATGTTTGAACCTATATTTAATGATTTTATCTGAAAGGGGGTATATGGGCCTGTTAGAAGTGTAATTTTTTTCCATAAAGTATTTACTGGTGTATTTGGGTTTAAAATTTTTGTAAATTCTTGAAATTTTTGTTTTTTTTTTGAATTTTTTTTCTCCTTGTTGAATATTGCATTTTTTTCCGATATGTTATTAAGTTTTCTATTGTGTTGTTCTTGCGATAATTTCTCCAAGCTATTTGTTTTTGTTCTCTGAAAGATTTTAATTGACTTGTCCACCAAGGAACGTTGCGCGAAGTAAATTTTGGAGTGGAAACAGGTATAGAAATATTAGCTGAGCTACGAATAATTTTCTGGATAATAATGGATAATGAATAATTTTCTGGCTGCTTCTTTATTAACATTATCGGAAGGAGGAAGTTTAGCACTTAATTCTATAATTTTATTTTGGTACTTTATCCAATCGGCTCGATTGCAGTTGAATTTGGCGATTTTGGAAAACTTAACATTGGATGGTTCTGAAATTTTGACAGATATTGTTATTGGATAGTGATCACTATTATGTAAGTCTTCAGAAATATACCATTAGATAAATGGTAGAAGTTGTGGACTGCGGAAAGTTAAATCTATATTGGTGAAAGTACCATGTGTCGGAGAGCTATTGTTTAGAATTGTTATATCCGAGTTGTAAAAAAAATCTTCTATAATTTTGCCTCTGGAAATTGAATTAGTAGAGCCCCAAAGTGAACTCCACCCATTAAAATCTCCTACCAGAATAATTGGAGTTTTGATGTTCAATATGATGGAGCAGAGATCTTGACAAGTTATTATTTGTTCTGGTGGGATGTAAATTGAAATGATTGTGATTGGAACTTTAAGATCGATTTCTATTGCTACTATTGATAAGTTAGAGATTAGTTGAATATTTTTATGAGGGATACTTTTGTGTATTAAAATGCCTGTTCCTTGTTTTGCAGTTATATTGTTTTGGAAATTATGAAAGTAACCAGAATATTGTTTAGGCGTGAGGGGGGAATTTTTATGTTTTAGATGAGTTTCCTGTAGACAAATAACTTGAGGGTGTTGTGATTTAATCAGCAATTCTAATTCTTCATAGTTGTTATGATAACCTTTGATATTCCATTGCAGAATGTTAAGGATCATGATTAAGTTCTATTTATTAAAATTTTAATAATTTTAACCGCTCGGGTTGGATATAAAACCGCAAACAATCTAAAAACACGGGTCACATGAGTGCAGTGGTATCAAAATGGCGCAATCTAGTGCTAATTGAGGCCTTCACGCAGCATCGTGAAGGTCACCACCATACCTACCTACCTACCTATCACGTACCCTTAAATTTATATTTATAAATAGTTGTGTTTTTCTTAACATTAGTATAAAGTTTATACAAATGCAAGATCATTATTACGTTTTATGATTCCATTGAAAAATCACTATCTGAAATGTTTTGGTCTTGTGTAAGCATGGTCTTATTAGTAGCTTGTGTATACATTAAGTTATTAGAAGATTGTGTTGAAAGCAAATCGAAAGTAGAATTTAAATTTTCGTTGTTGTGTGAAGTTTGTTGTGATGATCTATTATTGTAGATATTGACTGATTTTCTGCAGTCGAATTTAGGATTGTTTTCTGTTTTTTTACATTGTTATTTGTTATGTTCTTGGTATTTTGAGTGTTGCTGTTTACTGGAGAAATATTATTACTAAATTTATTTAGAGAAGTTGTGTTTTTGATTTGTGTATTATTTAAAGAGGTAGTGTTGTTTGAGTTTGTTGTGGTTTGCTTTAAGGGCTGTGTTATTATCGATTTTGGCGAGGTGCTAAAAGATTGTGATAATAGGTTTGTAGATAAATTTAATGGGTGTTGTTGTTTATATAACTTCCTAGCTTCATTCATTGTGCATTTGTTTTGTGTTTTTATTTTCAAAACTTCTTTCTGTTGAAGGTATTTTGGGCAAGTTTTCGAGGAAGCTGGGTGTTCCCCAAGACAATTTGCACACAAAGAACGTGTACAATCCTTTGGATTATGTGGTGGGAGGTTGCAGTTGTCGCATGAAGCGTTACTTCTGCAATGTTTTGCTGTGTGTCCTAAAAGCTGACAATTCTTACAGCGCATAGGATTAGAATAATAATCATAGACTTTAAGAGAATACCACACAACATTAATTTTTTGTGGGACTTTGTATAGGTCGATAGTTAAAAGTATTAATCCTGTTGGGATAGCTTTACCGTCAATGATTCTTTTAAATTTGTAAACATCAACAACTCCTTGGCTTTTTAATTCATCTAGAATTTCTGCTTCTTTTGTTTGAATCAGATTATTATCGCTTATTGTGCCCTTGCAGCTGTTTAGATTGTTATGATAATTGATAGTGACAGGGCAGAGGCCTCCAAAATTTTTTACATTAATGAACTTATCCGCAATCTTTTGGTTTTTGGTTAAGACCAATAAGGAACCATCACGAAGGATGTTTATTTTTTCAACTTCCTTACTAATACCGTCTATTGCCTTTTTTTTTTGCAAAGACACTGAACGCAGACAATGGCTTATTTGGATCGGAAGATTGTATAGTAATGAATTTTGGGATATACTGTGTTCCACGAGAAGCATCTACCAAACTTGGAAAAGCTTCGGTTAAGCCTATTTTTTTCCGTTTTGATTTTGGGCTGTTTCGTCTTTCAGCTTCGTCTAAAGAAGCTAAAAGACTAAACTGATTTCCCAGTGGAGCAGGATTACCCACCGGCATTCTTTTTATTTTTATAATTTTAATTTCTAGCTAATGAATTTTTTTTTATTTTGTTTTTCTCTATGACTTTTTTCTTTCCCTTTACCGTCGCCCCTGCGTACTGTTTCTTGAAAAATTTTAAATATTTTCAATTAAAAATTATATCTATACTGTATAAATTGTGGCTATGCATATTTTATTTTTTTTTTCTATAATAGAACACATCCAACACAAGATTTTAAAATGAATGCGTTTGTTACATTTTTCTGGACAAATATAATATAATACTTAGTCTATTTCCATAACCTGCTTAGTCTGGCTCTAAAAAAAACTAAAAAATTTTATATGAAACTGATCGTCTGCATAGTTTGTTTAGTCAGTGTTTCACGTCACTAGCACATAAATCTCAACATAAATCTCAAAATTAAGAAATAAAATTTAAGAAATTTTTTGTAATAAGAAAAAATATGAAAATAGGACTTTTTTGCAATTTTGAGGGGCTGTAACTGTGAAACCCTATACAACTAAAAGAAACCTTTAACACACGTAAAAATATATTACTGGAGCTTTAATTTTTATATCTTGCCGAACTAAAATGTGTACAGGCCTAAGTTAGAGGTGTTTAAAAATAGCAAAAATTCAATTTTTGAGACCTACTAACTCGTAAACAGGGGTCCAAAAAAAATTCTAATGAAACTTATACTAATTCTAAAAATTCTTTCTGCCCTCAAAATTTTTCAAGCGTTCCGAAGTTATGAGGGTAGAAGAATCATGCAAAATTTGGTTTTCACATAACGGTAAATTTAAATACTAAATTCAAAATAATTGTATAATTTTGATATTAATTTACAAAGTTAAAAAAATACCTGTTGAATGACGTTTTCAGATTGAAAAAATGTTAAGCGGAAGATGATATATGCGCATTTAAAAATAGGGTTTTTTCAAACTTTGAGGCTGTAGCTCCGTAATGGATGGGGCTACATGAAAAAATTATTCCACAAAATTAGTTTTTTTTATGACACCTACCTACCTACCTACCATGGTTAAAAATTTTTTTCTCTATTTTTAACGGTGTATAAGTTTTGTAAACAGACGGACAGACAAACGGATAAACGGACGGACGGACAGAGTGAAACTAATAGGCACAATTTTTCAACATTTCTTGGAAATGTGCTAAAAAAATACAATAATGCTGAATAAAAATAATAAATAAAATTGTAAATTGTCTTGTTTTTTTTTCGTTTTTTGTTTTTATTGTTCGCTTTATTCTCTCTACTAAAATACTTCAGGATATTCTATCCATATTGAAAAAAGGATTCAAGCTTTTCATAATAAAATTTCTTTAAAACAATAACGTTAAAAAATTATAAATTTACATGGGATGCACACTAATTAAGGAAAAATGATTTTAGAATAGTTTGAAAAATCAGAAAACCGAAAATAATTTTTTCGTTAAGTATTACAAGAAATTTTATGGTTAATACTCAAACTGTCCTTAAAATTTAGAATTTTCAAATTCTTGGAAATTATTTAGGTATTTCAATACAGTGTCTCAAAAAAAAATTTTTCTACGAATCTCTTTTTATCATAATTTTTAATAATTTCTAAAAAGTTCTATATCTTTTATGATGGAGCAATGAAAATTTAACCATAGATAGAAGAACAAATTTTTTAAGTAGCCCCCACCCATTTAGTTTAAAATTTGAGATTTAAGTTGTAGTGCTTTTAAAAATATATAGTTTTTATATATAACCTTGTAAATTCATCTTCTTTTAAATCATAATTCTTTATTCAGTACCTAAATAATATAATCAGAAATTATAATTAAAAAGAAGTTTACACCTTTACATGGTTTAACTTTTTAACCTTCTTAGAATAAATCCATTTAAACATAATTATAATACATTTCAACGTTCATGTTAGATGGATTGAAGTGCTCTAGTGTTGAATGGACCAAAGATTCTAATTAGATATTTTATATACTTAGTCTTTTTTTAAAAGTAAAAAGAAATAAAAACAAATGCAAAAAATACTATATTCTGAACAATCGAGATTAGGAATTCGAAATGAACATCTTCATCTTAATCCGAAAGAAATGCTTCTAGATTTAAAACAGCTAATCTTTACTGAAATTATATTCTGTCAAAATGCTTCAATAAAATTTTCCGAAAACAAAAAAACAAAATGTCGTTTTATAATTATTATTGTAACCTTGAATAAAAACTAATTTTCTTTTTTTGTTAAAGATACTTTATTATTATTTTTCTTTAAAATGCACTTAAATTTTTAAAAATTGAAAAAAATGTCCTTGTTTTACTAGAAGAACAAAGAACATAAAAAAGACATCGTGGATATAAAATACTCTTTGAACATAAAATTAATTATGATAATAAGAAAATTAAAAATCTAATTAAAAATTAATATTAAAAATAATTTTAGTACAATTAATAATGAAATAAAATAAATCGGATACGCTTAATTTTGTCCACATGAATTATAATCGCATAGAAAAAAAATTTTTTTTTGAAGGTTAACAAAATTTTCTTACACAATACGAAATTAAAATTGCATTTTGTTTACGCGGGCAAAATTTATTACTTATAGGAAAGAACTATAAACTATTTATTATAGGGGAGGTTAACTTATTTTTAACAAAAAAATATTTTTAATACGGACAAAATGCCATTTATGAGTATTCAAAGGGTTATAAATGTTAAAATAAGAAGTAAGTATGCTAGAAAAATGGGATTAGTATGTAACTTGTACTTTATAATATTGTAGGTAGTTGGTATTGGTTGGTTCATATGTAGGTAATTATTGGTTGACTTGACATGACATTGACATTTCTTTTTATGAGCAAAGCAATAGAAATAAAACGACATTGCATATAATCTCTTAAGAAGATTGTTAATAGAAATATTTTTTGAATGATAAACGTATCGTAGTAATACTTTTATTACTACATGTCTAAATATAATAAATTCAAATCATTATTTTATTTTGTTTAAAAAAAAACTAAAAACAATCATAATATAACCATTATCCATGCTCTTTACATTCTAATTCTATTTACATATATTTATTTGTTAAATGCAATCTCTTAGAATGTTAAAATCAAAGTATTTGTATTACTGTATACAATTTCAAGAAGGAGTTGCAATAACCACGTGACTATAAAATTTTCTTGCTACTCCGCCCATATATACTTTTACAAACATTTACTGAAATTGTAAAAAGTGGATAGTAATACTAATAAGATTTTATGATGTACGAAAAAGACAAAAAAAAAAAATGATTTGAAATGGAAATATACTAAAAGATAATTCAAATACATTGAATATTATATTATGTATACATACAATTTCAATTTCAGTGGTCGATATACGTATACCTAATATATTATACTTGCACATAAACGCATACATTTTGGTACCCATTACCCAAATAAAATTACAGTATAAATATATATATATATATAGTTGTTTTTTTTTTTCGTATATGTTTGCCCTACAGAGTGGATGTGAAAATAAGAGAAATAGATTGCATGTACCTACTTTTGCAAATAGTTTTTTTTGTTGTAGAAAAATGCATTAGTATTAGGAAAAAAGAATGCAACTCAAAATATATATAATAATAAATATGTTTTAAAAATTTTTTTTATTCGCCGTGCGCCCATCATTTGATAGGCCTTTTCAATAGTATTACTATAAAATGGAATAAATATTGTATAACTTTAGGCGAAACAATCAATTTTGAAATTTAACAAAAGATATGGCATCATAATATTTAATCTGTAAATGATAGACATTTATTTATTTATTTATTTTATATTAATATTACATACATAAATGTAATGCAATATTATTGAACCAACGTCAACTAAGACCATTATAGGTTTTTATACTATTATTGAATTATATACTAATAATATTTATTTTGTTTATATTATGTATTATATATTTACATTATATTTGGTCGTAAGGGGGGTATGTAAAGAAATAACACTTACGACATGTGTAGGGATCGACACACTGTTTCGGTTAATACGCCACACGCCTACTCAATAGGCTATCGAAGCACCCTAATTATACACTAATATTATTTATTTTGTTTATAATATATATTTTATATTTAAACTATATGTGATAGCAGGGGGTGTTTGGTTTCAATTAATAAAACTTGCTACTTGTGCAGGATTTGAATCCGCACTCTCTCGGTTAATAAGCCACCATGCTTAACATACATACATACATATCATAATATTTAATTTGTAAATGATAGACATTTAAAACCCTTTTACTCAATGATTTATCAACCTATTTTTTTAAATGATAAATATTGAGTACAGCCATCTTACAAGATCAATATTTTTCCAAAATTTTCTGATTTTCATTATTAATTTTCCATTTTTATAAAAAGACCCATGTAAAGAATATACATATGTATCATATAGTATGTATAATCTATACCTATAGTATACATATTCAAATAAGACGCTCTTTTGTTTTTGCTTTTTGTTTTTTTTCTAAATACATAAATAAAATTTTAAAATATAGTTTGCATGGTAGGAAATAGGAATTTCACAATATAACTGAATATAAACATGGAAACTTCAGTTAAGGGTTTGTTGTAAAACACCTCGAATTTCGAGGGGCGGGCGAATACTAGTATTATTACTTTAAATCGTAAATTCATATAATAGTTTCTTATGTTCGTTTCCTTAAACTATAAAATTTATAAAAGAAAAAAAAATCAACTCCATTTTATTTTCACAATTTCTTGAATATTAATTTGATTCTAGTAGCATTGACATCCAATTTTAAACATTGAGAATAGAAGAATAATTTTTAAGTCATTTTTATCTTTAAAATTTAAAAACCAAAAACAATAACAATATTTGAATAGAAATTTAAATAATGGCAATGGGGATTTAAAAAAAAAAAAATTTTAATACATATTGAATTTTTCCAAAAAAAAAAAAACCATTGATTTTTTTCTACTACATTAAAATTTATTGTATTGAATAAAATATTGAATCATAATTTTTTAAAATACATTTCGGTTTTTAGAACATTACTTCTATAAGTTCCTTAGATATACTCTGAATATTTGTTCTTTCTTTGTTGGAGGTCTTCCTAATAGTATAAATTCTATAAAATAAAAAATAAATAAATTTATCTTTATTAATTTATTACCTACTACCACCAAGAATTTTTGTTATGCATAGAGTGCAAGAAATAAGGATGTCCTTTTATATTTGCAAAAAAATTAATAGTGTTAGACAAGGCTATACTGAGATTTATTTTTTTAGCGTTTTTTTTATGCATCCTTGAATTTTTTTTTTTTTATTGTAATTTTTGCTGTATAATAAAAATATATTAAATTAATCTGGATAAATTAAATTTATTCGGTTATAAAAAGTTATATTAGCAAAATTTTCGTCTATAATTTAAAAATAATGCTAATTTTTAAAAATTTTCATATTTATACATCAAAATCTATTAAAAAGTTTTGCATATGTTTTTAGAGTTAAATCTGGTGATATGTATTTTTAATTCGAAGGATGATTTTTTAACAAACTTTAGTTGAACTTTAATTGTATTTCTAGGTATATTAAGAATTTTCAATAAAAAAAAATCAAATACTTAAATTTCTCAAATACTGCAAAGATTTTTCATCACTTTAATATTGTTTTTAGTTAAACATTTGACCTAGTTGAAAAATTTGAATTTCTGGTAATTTTTTTGTTGAAGTTTGCAAAACTTTAAATTTCAACTTCTATAACAAATCATAAATCTTTGTGTCATAAAACAAAGCAGGTGGCTATTATTTTATTTATTAAGTTTATTATGTTAATAAACTTAAGAAATACTTCATATTTTTCTTACAATTGAATTTTCACAAAAGCAGAAATAATTTTTGGGGCTTTAATATTATGTATGTCTGGGCTTTAATATTATGTATGTCGATAAAAACATATAAAAAACTGAAGTCCATGAAAAGATTTGAATGATTTTATCAGATATATAAACATGAACATTTCTAAAGACTATAAAAATGAACATGTTCAAGTGGGATCTCAACGAAAGCTATTCTCAGATAACCTCATTTACCTAAAATCACGTTTTTGTGGTTAAGTACAAATCTTATGTTTCTTAAAATCGCTCAAATATAAAAGCAAACGATACTTTAGTGTAAGTATAAGAGTTTTGAGCCTAAAAATCAGGGTTTCAATTGTAATATTGGTGAGTTGGAAAATGTTAAATTTTGAAACTCAAAACGCTTCTTCCAGAAATTACAAAATACAAATAGGTTTGTCTAAAGGTGTTTATTAAAAACACGGTATTTTCAAAAACGGAAATTTGAAACCAGATTATGTAATGCAGACATTCGTTCGTAATTCAATAAAAAACTTAAAAAAATTTTTAAATCGTTTCAAATTTCTATTAAATTATAAATCACTGCTCTTTAAGAAAAATTTTTCTGTTTTATATTTCCTTTTTGACATATTACTTTGAGAAGAAGTAATTCAATATGGAAAATAATTGTTTAAAATTATTTAAAAGAGAAAAATTTTGTTTAACGATTATTTAATTTAATTTTTTTCATTAGTATTTGTTTCATAATTTTACTTTAAATCCGATTCTAAAAACATAAAATACAAACAAAAACAAAATTAAAACTAAACATAAAAAATTGAAAAAATCAAAAACCACAACTACTATAAAAGGACGAAAAAAAATTAGAAAAAAAAAACTTGTATTCATAATTGAATAGGTCAGCCTTTTATTTTTTTTTATTTTGTCCTTGTTTTGCTTTTCTTTTCTGTTATTCTTTTTTGGCCCAATGTATTCTCTAATGATATGTCTGTATATAAATTTTAAGTACCATATGCACATACATAATATTATACATGTTAATATGTAAGGTCTCAAAAGGATATACATACTTCATGTTAGTAGACGCAATCATTTATTTGAAAATTCTGGTACTGTTCTCTTTTATAAAAAAAAAAAAAAAAAAGCTTTTATAATTCTCTAGAGATTTTTATCTTTTTCTGTTTTTTTTTTCTTTTTGTTTTAGTATTTCACTTTTTTTTCAGTCATATAAAAATTAGAACAAATAGAAAAAAGGATAAAAAAAGAAAAAAAAAAAGAAAAAAAAAATTAATAAAAACGAAAATAATAAAGTTATATTAATCTATTTGTACAACAAATAAAGAATACATCTATTTTAATTAAAAAAGATGGGGATAAACGTCCCATTCACTAAAATTATCTAAATGGTTAGGTAAATCTTTTAAAATTTAAATTTTCCCAAAAAAATAAACCATTAAGGTTGTTAATTCCACAATTTTTTTTTAATTTTTATATTTATTTATTTATTTGCTTTGGTATGTTTTTTGTTAGACAGCTAGAGTTTTCTTCTTTAATCTGCTATTGTTCAAGCAGTATAGCTAATGTTCAGAAGTATTCACAAGCTTCTTCCAAGCGGATTTGGATGATGAATCAATCTGTTTACATAGTTTTTAGTATAGTTATTAAGTTTTCTTTAACAGTGGCAATTTTAAGATCATTGTGCAGATTACTGTTTTTAACATACCATGGAACATTCGTAATGATTCTTAGTATTTTATTTTGCATTGATTGAACCATCTCAATGTTGCTGCTGATTTGCATATTTGGCACCCGTATGACCTTATTGGTTTTAAAATGATTTTATAAAGTAGAACCTTGTTGTCCAGATCATCTGATATTTTTTGCACTCAATGTCTATTTTCAAAGTTAGTCTTCTGTCAAAATGCCTTCCCAGGTACTTAACTTCTTGTGACTATGGTATAGTTATTTTGTTAATGTAGATCGTCAAACAAGAACCCTTTTTAACTGTAAAGAAAATAATTAATACAAAAATTATAAAATGATTTTTAAATATTATAAAATTCGTAACAATAATATGGCATTTAATTTGGGTATTTGGCCTCTTCAAAATAGAAATGAAATATAAAACTATTATATAATAGCTTAAAGAGTAAAATTATTAATGGATTGGGTTGGACCGAAAACAAAAAATAACAAGTACAAAGAAAACTAAAAAAAAAAATGAAATGTGATGAAAATTTTATTATTTTTTTTTATCCTGATGACGATACCACTATAATGATGAAAGAAAGAAAAAATAAAAAAAAAGGAAGAAAAAAACAAACAGCAAAAATATACACATTTTTGATGTTATCCTTATATATATATATATATTTTTTTTTATTATACCCTTTTTCTTTTGTAGATTCTCTTATGTTATACTATTTGTTGTCTTCTTCTCTCTCTCTCTCTGTCTTTTCATAATTTCTTTTTATCATTTTCATTCCGCTTTTTGGCATTTTTTAATAAATAAATATTTACTTATATATACATATATATTTTTTATATATTAATAACTTTTTATATAACCAGCATAGTTTTTTATTGTTTAAAATGACCTGCAACATAACTCTTCTATATTTTTTGTTTGTTTGTTTTTACTTTTTTTATTTGTTTTATGTTGTGATTATTATTATGTAAACCAGAAATTATTATTTTTGGTCAATAAAGAAGAACCAAAAAAGGAAAGAAAAAAAAAAAACAACAGGACATCAGGTCCTAGTATTGGTATTTTATTACTGTTGTTGTGGCGTTTATGTTTTTTTCTCTTTGTTTTCCTTATTGTTTATTGATATTTGGATGTTTTTTTTTTTAGGTTTTCAAAATACATCTTTATATTGTAAGTATGAAAATATATGTTATGTAGGTATATATGAAGTATTAAGACGTAAGAAAATAAAAAAGAAAAGAAATTAAAGTAGAAAGGGGGGGTATATTTTAAGTTTCAATTTTATATTTTTCTTTTTGTATTCATTATTATATTATCCTCTGTTGCTTCTGTTGCGGATTTTCTCTTGATATAAATTACATATTATTCTTAGTCTTAACATTTTCTTTCTTTTTTATTTATAGCATCAATATCATTTTTGATCTTTTACTTAATTTTTTGCATTGGTATTATTTTTAGAGTATGGTTTTCATTTTAGTTCTGTACGAAACTTAAATTCTTAAGGAAACTTAGTAAAATTTAAAAGCAATTGAGATTTGTAATGGAAAAATATAATAAAAGAATATTAAAACAAAAAGTCTATATTATACTCGGATTTGTTTCAACCTTCGTTTTTCACAGGTTAATGATGGTAATCATAATATTGATGATAAGTAATAATGGTGTTATTGATAGTAAAAATACCAAAAATCTATGATCTGTTTGCTTTTATAAAATATCCTAAATGTAATGGCAAATTAAATGTCTTTTAAAATTTTTCCTTTCATTTCACCGACCGTAAGTAATGCCACAAACAATAAAGCCAAAATAGCTTTATTTTCTTCCAATGCGAAATTAAAGCTGAAATCGCGATTTTTGAAAATTCAGTGATATTACCCCTTAAAAACGAAATAAACGCGAATCGGCGTTATTTCTGTTTTTCAAATATTTCATTTTTTCTTTTGATATTAACATCAGTGGTATATGAGGAATTTCTCTTGAAGTATGTGTATAATATGTAACAAAAAGTGAGCAAGGAGTTTTGAATTGAATATAAGAAATATATCAGAGTATATCAGAGTATTCCCTTATTCCAGAACAAACATATAAATATTCTGGAAACTCGGGTATATTCAAAATCTGTTCTTTAAGTTTTTTTATTCATTATTTTGTTTTTTTTCTTCCTTGCCACTCCTATGAGGAGCATAGGGCATCCACTAAGTCATTCATATTTGACTAAGCTTCAGTTTCGTGGATCATTAATTTCACTAAGCCGTTAATTACTCGGTTGTAGCTATTGTACAAGACTAAGACGTTACTTTTTTATTTCTACGCCATCTATTAGCTTACACAAGAATTATGTTTTTATTATTATTTTATTATATGATATTAATTATAATTTATAGGACATATATACTTATTCTTAATTTAATTATATTCTACTAATTATATATTATAAGAAAAATCTATATTATTTTTTATTAATCTATATGACCCAGCAGCCGCGGTTTGAATCCGAGACCTTTCGTAGTTTAAAACCATTATTTTGTTTACATATTCGTAATTTAATTTCTAAGAACTGTTTTACTATTTTTTCGAAATTAACATTAGTGGAAGTGTATGCTAACCGCGTAAGGTAGCGTCTGCCTGCGGGGTCTTGTCAGCCTTCGAGAACCCGGAAAATAAATATACTTGTTGAAAATATTCTTTGTTGTTTAAATCTGTGTGTACAAAAAATTATAAAGAAGCATTTTTGAACTGGTTACAAAGTAATTAGTTTTAATATTACATTTTGGGAAATTTGACCCTTAATGACAATAAGCTGCATAATACAACAATGCAGCGGCGTAGAACAAACTATTTATACTCATATTTTTTTCCCTCAGGGTGGCGGTAAAGTATCAAATTATAATTATATTATTTATTTTTATATTATATTTTTACTTGACCCGAGTCCTTATGCCTGAAGGACCGGTGTCTTATATAATACGTACTTAGTTATAAATAAACTAATTTTTGTTTGGCTTCAGGACTTTGAGCAAAGAACCGAATTAAAATGGAAAAAATTTAATTAAAAAGTAAAATAAAATTTTTAAAATAAATTTAACATAATCTTTCAAACACAACAGTAGAATACATAAGAATTAATAATATCTACTGTTAAAAAACAAAAATAAAACAGACAAAGTAGAAAAACATTTCAAAATGAAATGTTTTATAAATGCCAATGGCGGAATATGTTGTGGATAATCTTAATGACTTTAATGGTGTTTGTGGGTTACAAAAACAAAAATTATATTCAATTTAAATTAAATTATGTTAAAAATTAAGCAATAAAATAATAAATGAAGCATTCATTTTTTTCTTTTTCAAGCAGAACAAAGAATTTTGAACTAGAATTTTTTTTTTTTAATTTAAAAATCTAAATCATTTAAATCTAATAGAACTGAAAAAAGAAAACAGAATGATTCTTTTTTTAGCTTAGATATGTTCACAAATTGATAAAAAAAAATACTGTTTTGTAATGAAAACACTCATTACAATCTACAAAGATTTACTAATGACGACGACCTTAACAGGGTACTGTAGGATCTTACAACAAGAAAAAATTTTGTTTAAGATTAAAACAAATGTTTTAGAAGCTCTTTATGTCGTCCATAAGCACTAATTTGTTCCGTTCGAATACTAAATAAGTCCCGCATATTTTTAGGATATGTGATTTTGTTTCCTTAGAAATTATGAGTGTAAAGTGCATTTGTTTGTTTGTTATTTATGCATTCCTACATGCTATTCGATTGCAACCAAAATTTTGTAGGCCTGTGATTCCTTACCTCTGAACCCGGAAGATAGTTTTTGGTTTCGATAACCTGTTGCGGCACCAAAGCCCTTAAAGCGTTTTTCGTTTTTTCGTTGTCCTTTCTATACGATTTAACCGATTGAGCTCAAACTTAGTAGAAACGTAGTTCCCTTCTAAAAACCTCGCTGATTTGATAAGATCAGGATGCCTTAATCAGTTCCGCAGACGGATCTGTCAAACAAATTGTTTTCGATTTTGTAAAGAACCCTACAATGCCTGTAACGAATTGCAATATTTCGTATTCGATTGCGCCTTAATTCGTAAGGCTTTAATTCTCGATGCCATATTTATGAAGCGTCATCGCCAAATAAACTTTTTTAAAAATAAAACTAGTTACCTACCAAAGCCGTTCGCTGGATTCATAAGAAACTTACTACAAATTATATGACTCATGGCGCAGTGGTTAAGTCGCCAACCTTTCAATCGAAGGGTCTTGGGTTCAAACCCCGGTCAGGTCATAAATAAAAAATATGTAGTCTTTTATATCGTAATAATGTATATCGTATAAATTAGTAGTAGTAATAATAATAATAATAATAATAACAATAATAATATTAATAATAATAATAATAATAGTAATAATAATAATAATAGTAATAGTAATAATAACAATAATTATAATAATAATAATAATAGTAATAATAATAGCTGCTACAGTGGAGCTATCTTTGCTTATATCATGCAAGTAAGGTGTTATATACTGCTGCATGTTGTAATCCACTGATGGCCCTGACTCTGTAGTAAAATAATAATAATATTAATAAGAATTCTAAATAATAATAATATAATACCAATAATAATAGCCGCTACAGCGACAGTAGGGGTTGCCTTCAATAATTACCTCATGTAGTAAGGTGTTATATACATGTTGTAACTGTTGTAACGGCTATAGTCACTGTTAGCAAAATAGTAATAATAATAAACGGATTCATTGTTTCCTTACAGTCCCACTCCCAATTCAATGTTTTCGTATCCATTACCTATCCTTTCCTATCCCTACTCCCTAGCCAATATACTGCGTTCGCAGGTAAGGGTTTCATCCCATTATATTGGCTAAAGGGTGAGGTGGGTTTAGTCAGTACGAATCTGACACTACCAAGGGGGAAATTCTTGGTGTCTTTAGAAGATTCCTACCTCCCTTAGGAGAAAAAAAAAGGAACAAATTTGATTAATTTTAAGAGACTATTCCGGTGGTATGACTTTTTAAAGATACTTTCGTTTTTTTATGATTATGTCTATAATATTATTCAAGAGATTGAATTCAAATTTTGCGAAAATGTAGGTTTTGGTAAGTTCTTATGAATCCAGCGAACGGCTTTGGTAGGTAACTAGTTTTATTTTTAAAAAAGTTTATTTGGCGATGGCGCTTCATAAATATGGCATCGAGAATTAAAACCTTACCAATTAAGACGCAATCGAATACGAAATATTGCAAATTTTTTCGCGTATGATTTTCGCATACAATTGTGAAGCAAATCTAGTGGTTTTAATTTAAAAATGAAATCTATTTTCTTCAAATAGAAGTAATTTTAATTTTAGAAACAATAATAATTCTCAATATTTTCTTAAATTTTTGATAAATGTACATATGTTTTATGTGTACATACATATTACGCACGGCTCTGAGACAAAATATTAGGATCATTAATTTAAATTTAATTGGAAATATTTTAGAAAAGTATCCTGATTGTGGACCTAACTTTAACTTCCTCAAATATTCTGGAAAAGCGTACCATGATTTTGAATTCTACTCTAAAATCAATCAGTGCGACATTTTGTCCACCCACCATATGTACATATTTTGGAAAAAGGGCCAATTCTGATTTTATAACCAACTATAACATCTTTACTATAATAATAGTTTCTATAAATAGTTTCTATAATGTATTTTTAATAAATTCTATTTTTTTAACTTTGAATTTGTATCAATTTTGATTTGAATTTGAGCGGATTGAACATTATAGGCTTAATTTGTATGGCTTTAATTCACCCCAATAAAACTATTAAGATATTTTTAATTTCAATACGAATTACTATGTTTAAGTAAGTAGATACTTTTAAATACACATAGTGACATAATACAAAATAAAATAGAAAAGAAGGTATATTTTTTTGAACTTAAATAAAATTTAGAAAAACGCTTTGTTAATATTAACTAAGTTTCATGAAATAAGTCTTTTTAAATTAGACTCTCAGAAATTATTTTTTCTCATGATTTCCCTCGGCTCCCTTCTGCTGATCTAGTGAAATAACGGCATTATTTAATATAAAAATAATGCATTTAGGTCTATAGAAAAGATTAACAATCAAACCAAAAAAAAACAAGGCAGAATGTTAATCAACGTCGCACATTTTCAAAATGTTACAAGCCAATTACACATCAATGTTTTCATCCCAATGGACCATTAATTGATAAAAACTGGATGAGAAATTAATTGATGATAGTTCTATTCTCATCCAGTTCTCATCCATTTTCTCATCAATCTAATGTCAAAATCAGCTGAGTGAGAAAAATGTCTTCTTTTTTTTAAATTTTTGGGAATGTTCAGACAATTTTTTGAAGTTTATTAAGTCATGTAAAAAAAAAAAAATTCAGTTTATATTTAAAAAATAACGTAAGGAATACAAGGAATACAAATATGAATTCTAAAAGTTTTCTTATTATTGAATAAATATAAATAAGAATAAAAAAAATTAATGGTGGCAAAAGGTTGTTTAGAGTCATTTTCATCTTAATTATAGTGAAAATTACCAAGTTCCAATGCAAAAATGATTTGTTACAATATTTTTAATTTCTGAAATGCATATTGTAATAATTAAGTAATAATTTTAAAAGAAATGAGTTTAAAATTTAATTTATTGAAAGTTAAATGTAATAATATTGCTTAATATAAAATTTAATGAATTTAGAGTTAAAATGTTTTGAATATTTTACCATAGTTAACTTATATAAGACTTTAGAATTTTATTACAGAATTTTTTTAAATTTCACCTCCAATTATATCTCAAAAGCTGAAGTAAATAAGATGCACCTAATAATTTCGTGTTATAATATTATTTTACAAATTATTTTAGAGACTAATCTATTTCGTATTATAAAATTTTAAATCTAGTTAGTAACCGCGAAAATATTTTCTAACATCCATCTGAATCTTGACATGTGCATCTGAATCTTCGCATATTAAAATTGCTCCTCCGTTTGTAACAACTCGAAATAAGCTAGCTAGATAAGCTAGCTATTCGCAAGGTATGGATCGGATCAGAATTAAATTCTAAGTCGATTAAACTTTGTCCGTCCGTCCGTCTGTCCGTCAGCAAGATAACCCAAAAACTAACAAAGCTAGAGTCTTGAAATTAACGCAAAATATTTTTATATCAATTTGTAGGTTTCCTATATTTTTTGGTTGAGATTCGACCAAAACTTCGGGTAGCTCTCGAAGATCTAACTTTTAGATCTCAACATTTTTTTTTAAATAGAGCCATGAAACTTGAACTGCTGGTAGATATCATACAAATATTAATTTTATTATTAGCACCGTTACGGAGCTACAGCTCCCCAAAGTTCGCAAAAGCTTTATGTTTAAATTATTATACCACAAGTTGTATAAGCTATATCTACAATTTGATGACGCCGAACAATTACTGCTGTTGTTAGCTTTAAAAATATATATATATAAATATATACTTGTGCCATGCGGTGTCTTAATTTACAGTTATGCGAAATTAGGTCTTTGAAAATAAGTATGAGTCATTTCAGAAAATATTTTTTTATCGCCCCCTGTTTCGGAGCTGTATGGGGTCAAAAACTAAAAAATTCCTTATTTTTAAACACCTGTAACTTGAACACCTGTCCACATTTTTTTGAAGTAATATACAAATACAATATACAAAAATTAAAGCTCCAACATTATATATTTATTTCTATTAACAACTTTTCTTAATATTATAGGGTTACCTTAAAATCGACGAAAGTGTGACTTAATTTTTTTAAATTTTTCTAACAAATTTTTTTACGATTTTTTTGCATTTATTTTTACCCGATAATTTGAAATTGTTGAGAATGATGCGTAGAACAAAACAAATTAAATAAATAAAAAATATAACGGTTGCTTGAAGAATTTATATTTATATGATATTAGTATACATACTTATATAACTCTATCCAGCCATAGGTGCAGTGGTTGACGCACCGCTTTTCATTCATAAGGGAATGAGAGGTCTCTGGTTCGATTCCCGGCTGGGTACAATAATTATAATATAAAAAAAAAAAAAAAAATATTCATATATCACAATATATAAATACTTAATATATCACATAATATCTCGTACACCCCACATTCCTACCAGGAAATAGGGGTTATAGCTACCTGGCACATTTATGTACCACGGTACGTGTATATAAATAAATAAATAAATATATAACTCATGTTTATTTACATATCGTATATGTCACTGATGAATGAATGATATATAATACATATGTATAGGATAAACTATTATACATTTGCCGCTTAGTATTAAATGGAATATATGTACAACCCATAGTTCTAGAAATTATAAAATTCATCCAAATTATTTCAAAATACTAAAAAATTAAAGAAATAATATTAGCAGAATGACAGGCTGTGAACATACTAACGTTTTGTACGGGTATCTAAGAGTTGACAAAGGCAACTGTATTCTTCGTCGTTTTTTTTATTATTGTCTATTATGTACGTTTAGTATTAGTAAAGTTTTTAATAAAATAATTATAAACTAATTATTATAAGATACAAAAATTAGTTGTTTTATTATTGGTTATAAAAGTTTTATTTTATCTTTCATTGTTCAGAAATTATATTTTCAATGTGATTTAATATATGTTTATTTTGAAATTATTAATATGTTCAGAACACTCCTACAATATGTCATTGTAAAATGTCAAAAAATGGATACGAAATTGAATAATTCAAAAGGCTTGTGTGGTAGCTCATCAATTTAATCGTCCATTAATTCTATTTATTAGTAAAACTAATAAATACATAATTTAAGTTTCTTATTATTTTATATCTTTAAAATTAATAGAAAATTCCTTCAAATTTTAAGAAAACCATACATAATTAAGGAATTCCATTAACATATGTATGCAAAAGTATTATACTGGATGTTAAAGTTTTGTATCTTACTTTACTTACATACTTACAAGTGTCTAATATATTGAATTTTACAATGTTTGCTACGTAAATAGCTCTTAAACAGGCCAACATTTTGTGAAATAATTTATTTTCATTCTTAAAGATTTTAGCCCTCTCAAATTTAAAGGTTCAGATTAAATTCTCGAGTCGAATAACAGTAAATTTATTTCCGAAATTTGTATTTATTTGTAAATTCCCTGTTGATTGAAGTTTATAATATAATATTCAGTATAAGTAATGCTTGAAAAATAAATGATATATACATTTCAAATTTCTGTTGCTTTTTCCGTCATGAAGGGACATTATATGGACTTCTTTTTGTACAACTGTTTTGTTGTAGTTTGATGATGGTTAAAATTACATCCCTTTATCTCAAAAAGTTTTGTCTCAAAAACAGACAGATCAACAAAGAAACCGACGGATACAATTGAACTAATAACACATTTTTTTAATTTTTTTTTAAATCGTGCTAAATATTAAGAATAAAATGAAAGATAAAAATTTTTTTTTTTATTTTCATCATCTATTATTTATTTTGTTTTAGTTTTATATCTTTTTTTTTTAGATCTTTTCATCACTACTTTATTCTGTATATGAACAAATTTACTGTACAAAAAAAAAAGAAAATTAGTAATCCTTAAAATATATATATTTTAATAACCTTTGCGAATATATTTATATCTAACGGGGGTATGTGCACATTATATTATATAATATTATATAATGTATATATATACGTCGAAATACATATTCATTTGTTTTGATAATAAATGCATATAATATGTAAAAGTATTTGGTTTTTAGTTGTTTCTTTTCCGGGAGTTGTTTATTTATATTTTTGTTTCTGTTTTTACTTACATCACATTCCGCTCACTGCATTACATAACAATAATATTATGATAACGAAGTGCTTACATCCTTTTTGCATAGAATTTGTTTTTTATTGTTATTTTTTAGTTTTTGTATTTTTGTTTTATTCCTTTTTTGCATTTTATTTCCCTGATCATTTTAATAAATTTAAGAAAAACAGATAACCGAAAAATATTAAATTTTTAACATTAATGCGGTAACTATTCAGTACTTTTTCAAACAGTAATACTTATGTATTACTATTGTAAAGAAATGTAATAAAAAGTTACAACAGTAATACTTATGAAAAAACTTATTACTGGAAAAACTTTAGAAATGTAATGTAGTTAATAAAAAGTTAACTATCAGCCTCTTTCTCTAAGTCGCATCAGACGATTAGAAACGCTGAAGCGACTAATGCCATTTCTGTAAGACACTGAAGCGATCTTTTCAAATTGAGACGAATGAAATGTCAAATTTATCGTGTATGCTATTTCTATAAGACTTTACCTGCGACGCGATAGCCATTATTCAGTCACTTCAAAATTTTCGTACGATCAATATAGATTTTTTATTTTTATTATTAAAAAATAAATATTTTTGGAGAAATTTATTGTAATAGTCTTTTTGTTTAATGCTAAAAGTAAGCTCCTTTTTATTACAAGATTCTGATTCTTCTGAGGACAAAGAAATGTAAATGTAATGAGGAAAAATATAGGAGACAGCATTGGTGGTGGTGGTCCTAAACTATTAAGAGTCACTCTAAGTTCTTTCAATTTTCGTCCGTATTCCATCACTTATTACTGCCAAAACCACTAAAACCCCTTCCAGGTTGGGATTATCCTCCATTAACGTCATCAAACGCTCAATTTGCTTTCTTTTACTTACTTTTTTTGGACTAAAAAATTGTTAAATTTGTTAAAACGAAAAAAAACTATAACTGTAATATTCAAAAGATATGAATGAAAAATTTTAACATAAGTAATACTTAGTAATAAATAAATTACTTGATAAAAATAATAATTAACTTTATAAAGTAAACCTAAATTTTCTTTATTTTCTTTATTTCATACTAATCAAATTAATTTTTTTTTTTTAAATAAATACTACCAACATAATAAACTGTTTCATCGCGCGTCTTACAGAAAGTACATAAACTTATAGACATGACGCGATATCATTCTTATTCACTTCGCTCGAGCGACTTAGAGAAAAAGGGTGTATATTTAATTACTTCGATCATTCGGACCGTCTACTCCCAACTGAATGAGTACATTCATTTAAATTTAATACCTACAACAGCTAAGAGGATTATGGATTGTGTGATAATATTATAAACTTATATATAATTTTTGTTTTTTTTATATTATATACATGTTATATATTTAATTTATATATGTACTTGGTTGGAACGAAAAATTTGTTAAAAGAAAATAATTTTTTCCTGTAATTATTTTAATTAAATTCAATTAGAAAATCAACGACTCTGTGTTGTACGAATTCTGTGAAGATATTAATTAGTCTAATTAAAAATCCTGTGTATGAACAAATAATGTTGGCTGTTGGCTACTTTGATAAATACGTCATGCGCTTAACCATTTAATTACACTACTTCATTGTTTATTCTATAAAGAAGATTTGTTTATTCTATGAAAAAAAACTCTCATTTTCTTAAATTGTTAATTAAAAATTTTGCCTTAAAGAGTTAAAAAAAAAAATTGATTTAGGTCTTTATTCATAGTAAGTTTTTTTTTTTTAGATTTGTTCTGTATTGTGTTATTCTTTAATTAAAAAAACGAGACGAACTGTTGTACATATATTTTTATTAACAGAATTTTTTTAAAACAAAAATTTGCTTTAAAAATTTTGAAAAAATGTTGGTCGAAAATACTTTAAATAATATTTATATGTATCTACTTTCATCTCCTTCCCTTAATTTTTTCTTTAATTTTTGTTATATTTTATATTATCATAGTTTCATTATACGTATTCTAGTTTAATATTTTCTTCTTGATGGTAAGAAAAGTAAAAATGAATGCTTTTTGTTCGTAAATCCCATATGAAACTTTAATTTTTATAATATTTCGCTGACGTGCATATAGCTATAATTTTTAAAAATTTTATATTTATTTACATATTATATACATAACATATATTTATATATATATATTATAACATATATTCATATTCATATCCTATAATTTTGAATACTTCAGACCTGCTCCATGACACAAAAGCTACGACAATAACCATTGTGATGATGTGACAAAGGACATAGAATTTATTTTGTTTTGTGTTTCATTCGTTTGTGTTTTCTAAAGCTGTTACTTTGCATTGCTTCCATGACGAAATTTTGAACGTCAACAACTTAAATTTTGGCACAGAATTTTTCTTTATATTTTTCTACGTACTTATAACAGTTAGATAAAAGTGTAACTTGATCGTTCAACTAAAATCAACTATTTTGTTGCAATTCTTTTTAAATCTTTTATTCTTCTCATGGGAAATTCTTAAATAAAAAATAAACAGCATTATGAAAAAAAGGATTTTGCATTTTGAATTTTTTATTAAAAAAATTGTTAATATTTTTAAAAAGGATCTTAGATTAAAAAATTTCTTATTTCAATTTTAAATGACAAGACTTACACATAGAAGGTTTTTAACAATTACGCATTTTTTTTAAATAATAAAATGTATAGGATTTTAAGAAAACATTGACTCGGAAAATGATTAACGAAAAGAAAATTAACAAGAAACAAAAAATGTAATCTGTAGGGCTTAAGTTTCTTAAGGTTTTTGTTTAAAAAATATAGTTTACTCGATCATCAAACCTTGCTTAATTTTAAGCTTCTTTCCCCATTTATTCCCTTAGGAAGTATATGACTTCCACGTAGCCTTTTCATCTTACTATATGATTTGCCAGCTGTTTCATTTGCAACCACGGTTTTCCACTATCTTATATTTTTGTTTCTATTGTTCGTCGACCCCGATTAAATCTTGCGACACTTCCTTTGCCTTGCGGGTTCCATTTCAGCGTTTGCCGCGGATTGGTTGGGTAGGTCTTCTTAGTGTATGACCTTTGTTATTTCCCATAACTCTTCATTGCTAAATTTCAGAAGAATTTGCAGATAGATCTTAAGCATTTATTTAGATATACCTTCACTTTATTAATGTTTTTATTTATTTTCTTATTTTAAGCTTAACTTAACAAAATAAATATTTGGTTTAACTTAGAAATTAAACAATGGAATAAGATCAATTTTTTTATTGAAAAAATATGCTTAAAATTTGAGCTTTTATTAATAATATTTTATGTTCTTTGAAATCTTTTTAAACCTTTAATCCATTTATTTATGAGTTTCCACGTATAATTTTGCAGTTGCTCTGTTTGAGAGAATCTGTTGGGAACTACAAAAATATTTCATCGTCAATTGTTGGGAAATGTTTAATATTGTCGATTTTGTTTTCGAATTGTAAGAATATTATGGTAGAGTGAAATAAAAACTTGAAAATTCATAATTAAAATAATAGCGTAACGAAAGCTAAAAGTAATGTTTTCATAAGTTTTCAAAATATGTTTTTTTTTTTATTATTTTGGGCATCAACTATACTTTATAAATCATTTATTTTTTTGTCACTACTTTCCATTAGGGTTTCTTATTCCTTTCATTTGTAAAATCTCAACTGTTTCGTGAAATTAATGCATATAGTGTACCATATACATATTCAATTTATATCATAATTTTTCTGAATTTCATTTTTATAAATTAGCTGCAGTAAAAGCCACCATATATGGTGTTCTATATGGTAGTTCTACCATCATATGGTGTTGCAATTGATGACATTAATGCAGGACGCATTGAAAAACAAAATTCACTTTATTTCACTTTTTTTTTTTAATCTGGATAAGATGTATATTTGATTGCGAAAAAAAAGCATATAAACGAAGAGTAATGTCCTTAAATAGCCAATATGGAAAAGTTTTTTTTGTTTTTGGTTTTAACTTTAAGTATGGAAAATCCAAAAATCGTCAATTAATATGGCTTAGTTATAAATCTATGTGTATAATATAATGGAAATTGAGGTATTGGAGCGAAAAATTCAATCTAGATATATAAAAGTGCTATTAAAAGTATTAATCTAGATTTCAATCTCAAAAAATATAAAAATGAAAATTTAAGTAAACATGTGCTAGAAATTCGATATGCGTAATTTTAAATTTTTTGTTTTTTTTGTGAGTGAAATTAAGGAATGGACAAGTGTAAAGAAATGCGCTGTCTTTAACAAAATTTTGACCTGAAATAATTGAATATTAAGTGTTAAAACTATTGCTTTTTTTTCTTTTAAAAAAGATAAACTCATCTGGTATTATTCCATATTTTTTTTGAATCTGATAAAAAGAATATATTTACAAATGATTTTCAAATGAAACATTCTAAATTAAAAATTTGTCTGATTTCAAATGAAATTTAAACAAATTCAAAATTTAGCAATAACTCAGTTATTTGATACTCACTTAATATGCATATTAACTTCATCGAAAATATAATATGTACCACTTTCTTAGACTACTGAAAATTTGAATATTATGAAATTTTCTAAAGACCAATGACTTCAAATAACCCCACAAGAAATAGTCTAATGGTGTTAAATCACAACTTCTTGGAGGCCATTAAATTTTACAATTTCTTGAAATAATCAAATCTTCAAACTTTTCTGGCAATAATCGGTTGTTGCACGCGCTGTGTGGCACGTAGCCGCGTCTTGTTGGAACCAGATGTTGTCAAGATCAACTTTTTCCAATTTCGGCCATCAAAACTTGGTCATCATCGATCTATACTCCTCTCCATTGACAGTAACGGTGTTACCAGCTTTATTTCGAAAGAAGTACGGACCGATGATTCCACCAGACCAAAAACCACACCAAACTGTCAATTTAGGCGAATGTAATGGTTGCTCATGAATAATTTCTGGATTTTCTTCGCACCAGAGTCGACAGTTTTGTTTATTTACGAAAAGTTGCAATTGGAGAACGATTATTTTGATGATTCATAAAATTGAATAATTTGTAAACGTTGTTCTTGCGTATATCTCTCCATGATGAAATTGTAAATATTACTGAATACAATGAAAAAAAATTACAGATCATGACATATTACAAATGGCCGAAATGTCACTTAGAAATCATATCATTCAATTTGACCCTTTACATGATTATGAAAAAACGAAAACATATGCCTTTAAAAAGCCATAACACCCGAACGGGTTAACAGAACTTTCATACAAATTTGTGAAACTTGTACGTTAAAGCCATTAAAGAAAGCATCATGCTAAGTTAGACACGGTGCGGAAAGGTTTTTTTTTTTAAATCTGCGTGACCAGCCAGGTTAACGGATCCTATGAATCCAGCGAACTCCTTTTATTGGAATAATATTTTCATAAAATTTGAACTGAATCGATCATGAAGAAACTAAAAAGTCGTCGTGCCACTACTGGTTAACAGAACTTTCCAAAAATTTGTAAAACTTGTTCTTTTATTGTATTATATCTTTGGTAGGGAACTATGATTGCACAAAATTTGAACTAAATCGGTTGAACAATAATCGGTTGAACAATAACATGACGTTGAGAAAACGAAAATTTTTTTTGAAAAGCCGGGACGGGATAACGGAACTCTCCAAAAATTTGTAAAACTTGTTATTTAAAGCTGTTAAAGTACCCTGTAAAATTCGACACGATTCATCAATCCATCGATTATCGATTATCAATCCAACGAACTCCTTTGGTACGGAACTTCGTTTTACATTATTTATTTATTTATTTAACTGACTCATGCTTAACTCAAACACGTTACAAAGTATAAATTTAAAAATTAATAAAGTATTAACATGTATTAAGTAACAAGAATTAATTACAAAACTATTAAAACTAAATACCTTTAGCTTGTTACTCATTTTAATTAATTTTTATTGTTTTTTATTTTTCTTCTCTTTTTTATTATTAAAATTGTGTATTACATTTTGTTAAAGATTGCTTATTATTTAAAGTTTAATTAATATTTAACTTTAAATAATAAGTAATAATAATTAATTAATAATTTAATTAATAAGTTTAATTAATATTAAACTTTAAATAATAAGCAATCTTTAATAAAATGTAATATACAATTTTAATAATAAAAAAGAGAAGAAAAATAAAAAACAATAAAAATTAATTAAAATGAGTAACAAGCTAAAGGTACTCCTTAAATTTCAATAATGCAAATAAAGATTCTTCTTTAAAGTAAGTTTAGAAAGTTCAAAATTAATAGTTTGTTTATATTTATTAGATAAGGATATCATTCTATTTAGAGGTTCGTGTTTTCCATAGTTAGTTCTGTGAAATTGAACATAAAATATGTTATGTGATCTTAATCTTGAAACTGGACAAAAGTCAATTCTATCAAGTAACTGAGAAGACACAATATTACCTTTTAGCAATTCTGTTAAGAATATTATATCAGCAACATCACGACGTTTTTCAAGAGTAGAAAGATTTAATAAGTTTAAACGATGCTCGTACGGTGGGAGATTATGCGGGTCTTCCCAAGAAAGGTGACGGAGAGCAAATCTGAGAAATTCTTTTTGAACAGATTCAACCCTATTAATATGTACTCTATATAATGGGCTCCACACCTGACTGGCATATTCTAAATTGGGTCTTACCAAGCAAGTATAAAGCGATTTAAACACATAAGGGTCTTGAAATTCTCTTGCCCAACGTTTAATAAAACTGAGCATTGAATTTGCTTTATTTAATATATAGGTATAATGTAGCTGAAATGAAAGTTTACTGTCGAACAGTATTCCTAAATCTTTAATTGAAGAGACAGATGGAATAGGTTGATTATTAAAAGAATAAATATAGAATAAAGGGTTTGAACGGCGCGTAAAAGTAATAAAAGCACATTTGTTAATATTAAGAAGGAGATTATTGTTAATGCACCAATTATGGAAACGATTTAAATCTTCTTGCAATGCTAATGAATCATCTAACGATTTAATTTTTTTTAAAATTTTCATATCGGCATAAATTTTAATTTGACTATTTAAAATTAAAGACGTGATGTCATTAATCGAAATAATGAACAATAAAGGACCAAGATGACTACCTTGAGGAACACCAGTAGGAGCTATAAATGGAGCAGAAGTTCTAGAACGAAATAAAACAGAATAGCTACGATCAGAAAGATAGGAACATATCCAATTTATAAAATAAGAGGGAAACCCTAATTTTTTTAACTTAAAAATAATGATATTATGAGGAAGAAGATCGAAAGCTTTACTAAAGTCAGTGTAAATTACATCTGTTTGAAAACCATCCTCCATATTTTTGAGAAAAGTTGATGTTGACTCAACCAGGTTGGTGACAATGGATCTATTTCTCGTAAAGCCATGTTGAAGTGGTGACAAGAAATTCGTGCAATGATCACAAATAGAATCAAAAACAATTAGTTCAAAGAGTTTTGGAATTGCTGATAGTTTAGCTATAGGACGATAATTAGTTACGTCATTTTTTTGATCTTTTTTATGAATAGGTCTAATAAGAGCAGTCTTCCAAATTAGCTAATGAGTAATTAAATATAGTCGAAAGCGGGCCGGCTACTAAAGATACAGAACAATTTTTTAAAAATAAATTAGGAATACCATCACTACCAGGACTAGGATTATCGTCAATTTTATTTAAATAGTTACAAATCAAATTAGAATTTATATTAATATTAGTAAGTGTAGTTTTCGAAAAATTATCAAGATGATGGAAATTTGTTTCGTTTACAGAAAAAACCGGAGTAGTGTAACTAGATGCAAAAAAATCGCGAAAGAATTCAGAAATAACTTTAGAATCGTTGCTGACAGTATTCTTATATTTAAAAAAAGCAGGGTATTGATCACTTTTTCTCTTAGAGTTCACAAATTTCCAAAGAGTTTCGGGTTGGTTTTGATATTCGAGGACATATTAGAAACATAATTTGCGTAAAGATTATCTGCCATTAATTTAAATTCATTAAACAAGATCAAAAAATTATTATAATCGTGGTTCAAATTACTTTTGACAAATTTACGCCAAGCTTCTTTTTTTTTATTTTTTAAAGTTTTCAGATTTCTAGTAAACCAAGGCGGACTAGAAATATTACTAGTAACAACTACTAGAGGAACAAATCGAGAAATAGATAGATAACTTCATAGAAGCTATTAACTGAGGCATTTATATCAGAAGAACTATTGAATGAAAAATCATAAGAATTAAAAAAATTATTAATATCAGCAAAATTAGCTTTTAAAAAATTAAAACGATATGAAAGAGCAGAATCGACATGTACAGAGGAGAAAGAACAAAAAGTAAAGCAGATAGGCGGGTGATAAGGATCAATTTTTACTAATTCCATAGGACAACCAATAATAACTAGGTCGTTCCAGTTTGTGGTGAAAATAAGGTCCAATTAATTACCCCGATAATTATAAACCGAAGAAACTTGTTGAAGATTAAAAGAGTTTAAGGAATCGATAACTAAGCATTCGATATTGCTAATCAGTTCCTTCGGTACAAAGTAAGGTTCTTCATCATGGCCAACCCAACTAATATTAGGTAAATTAAAATCACCACATAATAAAATATCGTCATCTGCGTTAATATTACTAATGAACGATTCAATTACTAATAAGTATTGAGAATAAAGATCAAAACTAGAAGTAGGCGGAATATAACAGTTAATGATGATTAAATTATTTGATTGCAGTTTAACTTTTATAGCTATAATTTCGGTATCTTTAATTAATTCGCACTGAGAACAAATCAGTTCTGAAATACAAATGGAATTTTTTGTAGCAATTAATACACCTCCACCTTTTGAAATATTATCAGGAAATAGCGTACCATATCTGTCTTTTCTAAAGACGTTAAAAGATGATGAGAAAAGTTCCAAGTTATTAATTGAAGAAGTGAGCCACGTTTCTGTTAGAATAAAAATGTCATACTCTAAAAGTGAAGAATTAGAGAAAACAGTTTTAGTTTTAGTACGCAGGCCTCGTACATTTTGATAGTAAATAGATAATTTAGAAGAGGTAGTACAAGGGTTAGCTAAAGTATGTTGATATAGATTAATATTAACTAAATTTTCTCTGACTTGGGAGGGGACGAAAGTACTTATCATGATTTTCTCTTACCCTTTGAAGATTGATAATTCTGTTAGAAGAAATGTGGGAGGCATATGATTCAAGATCCGTTAAAGCATTATCCGGTGAAATATTAAATGTTTCATGATATCTTATAAAAATTTTACGTAGTTCATTAACATCATTGGCAATCCTTCTTGTTGAATAGCAATTTTTAGAGATGTATTGGTTTTGCCACCTATACATACATCATTAGGCTTATTATGAAGATAGGCTAGATAAAGTCGGACGTTTTCAAAAATTCTACTATCCCTCAGTCTAGCTAAAACATACCTACTGTTATTGTTATCTTCTAATGATTTAAGTGTAACCTTAACAACAGGTGGCAAAAGAGGGTCTAAAATGGGTGGCATTGTAGGATTAACAATGGAAGTACTTGATTGATGGGCAGAAACTTTTTTTGAAGGAGGTAATTTATAATTTGATGAAGGGTTGAAATTTGAACTGTTCGATACGTGGTAATTTTTAGGTAATATTGACGGTTTGCTATTAGGATTTAAGGTTTCACCTTGAACAAAATTTTGATATTTTGTCAGAGTGTTAGAAATGGATTGTTTAAATTTAGAAATTTTAGTTTTAAGAAAAGAATCACTAACATGTTTATTTAGCGAGGATTTAGAGTATTCTTTAGAGAGTGTACTATTGTTAGATTTAGATTTAGATTTAAATTTTATTTTATTATTAGAAGAATACTGAGTATGATTAGTTTTGTTAGTAGTCGTTAAAGAATTATTATTAAAGGAATTTGTAGTATTAAAATGGTTAATCTTATTAAATGAAGGTGAAATAACTGTTGGTAGGTCGAGAAGGCTATTTACATTATTTTGATTATTGTTTACGTCAGTAGTATGATTAGATTTATTAGAATCAGTAGGAGGTGCAACTTTTGGCAAATCAAAAAGTCTGATTAAATCTTTATCAATTAAATTATTGTTAATTATATGGTTAGAGTTACTAGCACTAGGAGGAGTAATTGTTGGTAAGTCCAGTAGACTAATTAAATCCTTGTTATTAGTAATTTTATAGTATATTTTTAGTTTTCACAAAATTTTCACAAAATTTTTATATTTTTAGTTTTCACAAAATTTGAACTCAATCATATAAATATATTTGAGATAGAATCTTGAAATTGAGAGAGAAGGATCTTTGAGAATTTTTGTACGACCCCCTTTACATCTTTTCTTAATTATATAGGATTTATAATCTGTAAAATTGAAGAATGTATTTCTGGATAGAAATGTGCACCTTTAAAAAATTTTTAAGGTTTTTCATTCTACCTTGTTTTATATACTAACCAATAGAAATAATTTTAAGTTTATAACATTTTTTCAAATTTAAAATTGCTATAGAATTGACTTATAACGTAATCCTTTTTGAGAATGCATCATATCCTTGTGCATCAATATCATAACAACATTTTATAGTATTTTAAGAAATATGTACTTCAATTTTACGACATTGAATTAAAATATTATTAGTTGTTTATGATACATTGAAACGCACATTTCTTATCAAAAATTCATAAAATTTAAAAAATTTTTTTTTTTTTTAAATTTCAATTGGATTTTTTTTTTTCAATTAAAAGAATATATATACATATATTTTTTTATATATTTATATTTCAGCATTCACTTGATTTAACTACACTTGATAAAACCTTACACTTGAACATTTTTCTGCTCTTTTTTTTTTAAATAAAATAAAAATACCCCATCACTTCGTATCAATGTTATGTCAGTCATTCCTTATAGCACTAAAATTATATTTTCTAAAGATTTATTAAAATAAAAATAAAAACATAATAAAAAAATAGAATTTTAAGCAAAAAATGAAAATAAAAATAAAATTTTGAAATTTTTTGAATTATAGTTCATCTCGGGAAAAATCCGTTTACGTAAATTCGTAAAATTTTATATTTAAAAAAAAATTGGTTTTTTTTTTCTGTAAAAACTTTGCTGATTTGAAACTTTCTATATTTGAAGGTTTTTTCAGTTTTTTTTTTTGTAATTTAGTTTTCTGTCATAATTTGGTAAATTTAATGTCCTTTGTAATTAAAATCCATTTCATCTATCATGAATACACGAACCTAAATACAAAAAACAAAACAAAAAAATAACATGTTAGGATAACAGATAAAAAAAGATGAAGGAAACTCAAACTTCAGAATCTGAGTTTGGTCATAATTTTAACTTTTGACATGTTTTAACGCGCACTGTTGTTTTTTTTTAATTGAAATTCTTTTATTTTAAAAGTAAAAAATTCAATTGTAAGTGTGATTGTCGTGGGAAAGATTTACGAAATAATTTTCTATCTCTCATTAATATTAGGATAGATACCGTAAAAATAATAGGTTGGAGGAGAACATAAGAAAAATATCGACAAAGGAAGGAGTATCAAGGAGTAGAATAAAATTGATAAAAAGAGTAATAAAATGCCGTATAAATTTCCCCCTTTTGATCCTGATTTCATGTCTAATACTAAAATGAGTTCTACGATAATTGGCAGTGTTGCTATATATTTTTTTTTTTTCAAATGTGTGTTCTTAGATATTTGCATACTTTCATTATTGGTATAAGTTTTGTTCTTCGAAGTATTTGGCTTCCTAATAAGCGAGAATTATAATTTTTTTTAAATTATATGTGTTATGATTACGTCATTTTGAAGCCAGTTTGAAGTTATTTTTGTAAAGGGTAAAGCAAATTTAGAACTTTCCTTTTATTTCTAAAGAATTATTTTGAAAATTAATTAATTATTTAATATTTCTTCCATTTATGTTAATATCTTAGACCTTTGTTTGCATAACAACATGACCAATATAATTATGGATGGCAGTTAAATTATAAAAAAAAAGTTTCAAATTTTTATATAGTAAGAAATTTTAATTTTGTTTTTACTTGAGTATGGAAACAGAAACAAAAAACAAAACCTGCATTTAAATTGACATGTCATTTAAACAAAAACCAAAAAAAAAAGTAAAAAAACAGGAAAAAAAAATTATATGCTCACGTGTCAGTTGATTATATACCACCACCTGTCCATATGGTATAAAAATTTATGAACTTTTGAAGTTGTTTAAAATTTATAAATTCTTCAGTATAAAAAAAAATATTTCTATATTCACTTCATTTTAGTTTGTGTTCCTTTTTTTTTTTGTAAAAAAAAAAACTTCAGTTGTGAAAGTGCACAAAAAAATAAGAACTTTTTAAATTATTATGCTATAAAATTTATTATTTTTATGTGCAATGAATATTTATGTTATAGTGGTCACTCATTCCTAAAGTTTATATATCGTGCATATTTTAAATCCTTTTTAGCACATTTCTAAAAAAAAAAATTAAAATGTACTTATTAGTTTCACTCTGTCTGTCCGTCCGTTTGTCCATCTGTTTACAAAACTTTTACACCGTTTAAAATAGAGAGAAAAACATTTTAATCATGGGTAGATCTCATAAAAAAATTAGTGTTGTGGAACAACTTTTTCATGTCGCCCCTCCTTTACGGAGCTACAGCCCTTAAACTTTGAAAAAGCCGTTTTTTTAAATGTGTATATCTCATGTTCTGCTTAACATTTTTTCAATCTGAAAACATCATTCGACGGGAACTTTTTTTATCTTTATAATTCAATATCAAACTTATACATTTTTTTTAAATTTAGTATTTAAATTTACCGTTATGTAAGAAACCAAATTCTCGATGATTTTTCTTCCTTCATAACTCCGGCACTATTTTAGGTAGGGACTTAAATTTTGATATGAGGTAAGAAAGAACTTTTAGAATTAGTATAAGCTTCTTCCCAAATTTTTTGGACCACATCCTATTTATGAGTTATTAGGGATCAAATATTGAAAATTTCCTATTTTTAAACACCTGCAACTTAGGCACCTATACACATTTTACTTCGACAAGACATAAAAATTAAAGCTCCAGTAATATAATTTTACGTGTGTTAACGGTTTTTTTTAGTAGTATAGAGTTCCAAAGTTACAGTCCTGAAAATAGCAAGAAAGGCCTACTTTAACTTTTTTTTTAAATTTTCCAATTTTTGCGCAAGTTCTAATTAATTGTAAACGGTTTGTATTATCTTTTGGAAGTGTGCGCTTTTAAAAACCGTTGATTTACATTCTACCTTGTCTATTTTGTACTCTGGCAAAAAACAATACTTACAAAATTTAAGTAAAATTGCGCAACTTAAAAGGAAGTTTAGAAAAAAAATTGTATTTTGATTATATAAAAGTATTTGTTTGGTTTCTTTAGAACATTAATATTCATTTGGGAAATTGGACCATCATTTATAGCTTTAAAAAAAAACAAAAAATAATATTGTATGGTAAATAATTTTTAGTATTATATTTAGTATAAGGTGTTGATTTGAAGGATGAATAGTTTATTTTGTTAAGAGATAGTAGATACAATATACAAAAACAAAGTTTGTTTTTATTTTATGATGGTTACAAAAATAAAAAATTATTTTGTTAAAATTTCGCTGGATATTTGAAATAATTGGGACTGGGACGATAACAGGGACAAAACATATATTTTAAGAATTTTATGAAAATGAGATTGTGACTGTTATGCATCGGGAGACTGTTATGCAGAAACCCTTAATTTCTTTATGTATGTTCCTTATGATTTGAAGCATTATTTTATATATATATTTATTTACATAATAGAAGCTTTTATATATATTTATAACTTACGTATTATATGGCATAATTTTATGTATTTAAATATTTCTATGCTACGCGTAATAATTCGTTTAATATTTATAAAAGAATGCTTTCAATAATTTAGTTATTATTTAATAAGGACTCAAGAAACCCTAACTTAGACCCCTTGTGTTTGTTTTATCACTATTGATTATGCATATACATTGTATATGTCTAGCAGTCGTCTTAATTTTTGTATATATAAAGATCTTCCTGCATTTGAAGTTGCACCTGAGACGCAAAGTTTTAAAATCTTGTTATTACTGATGCTTAATTCATCAATAAACAAATCAAATTTTCTTTTTCACATTTTTCATTTCGTAAGAAGCTTAATCTCTTAAAAATCCTTTTAAAATTATTCTTTTCATTAAAATAGATGTCGCAGTTAGAGTAAACTATCAATGGAATTACTTCTATATAATAACGATAGAATATGTTAAAATAATTTAATAAACATTCATCGAATCTAACAATGATCATTGTGATTTCTAATTCGGAAATTAGTCTTACATTCTAGTAAATAAAAAATACAATAACATCTAGTACAATCCGAAAAGTGTCTGTGTTGCTTTTAAACAACAACAACACAAGGGTGTGAAACCTACAATGAGTGTGTGGAATTTAAGCCATTATAATTCTTTTTATGACCAAACAGTAGGTTATATATTTTTTTTATATCTGTGAATTTTATTTCTGAATTAAAAAATTCAAGACTAAACAATTTTTTACTTATATATTCTACTTATTTATTCAAGAAATTGCACACTTAGTTATGAGATTTACATATACAAACAAGTAGTGCTCATACAAAATTGTGGTTGGGCTATTTTACATAAAATAAAAATTAGGAGATGTTTCGTTCATCAACACTAATGAACTCATCGGTAGGTATATATAGTGTTAATTTGCCTAGATAACTGACTCCTAAAATTTATTTCTATATATAAAACTTCTCAGAAAGCTTCTGTAAATTTCCGTAAAACCATTAGAATTTTATATCTGTGTATTTCTAAATGAAAAGAAGGTTATATCCTTTAGTACTAATGCACTGCTTGGTCAAGGTAAATAAATATTAGGGATTGAAAATTAAATATTAGTTTCATATTTAGGTAGGAATATTATGAAGAAAGTTGTTAAAGTTCAGCTTTGAATATTGTATAGGTAATTTTCAGCTATAGATTCTTCTGAAAGCAAATAAGATGTCAGATGGAAACCATATTATTAAGTCTATATGCAGTAAAATAATTAAAGAGAAAAAGCGCGAAATATTTATAAACTATATATGTACCATATGTATCATTATGTTAAAAAAGTACAATATAATCAAATTTACTGACAAATTTGCCTATAAACTTAATCATAAAATAAAATATTGAAAAATTTCTGATAATATAAGTAGAAATTCAATTTGTAGGTAATTTTTTCCAATTATCTATTTCAGGTTTTTAGGATATTTTTAAAAAAACATTTGAAAAAATGTGCGTATTAGTTTCACTCTGTTTCTCTGTCCGGTTGTTTACAAAACTTCTACACCGTTTTTATACTCTACACATAAAGTACAGGGTATATTAACTTTGGTATGGTGTTTGTGACCGCTAAAAGGAAGGGAGTTAGATATGGACATGTATATATATTCTGAATCAGAATTAGCTCCTGAGTCGATTTAGCGATGTCCGTCCGTACGCACGATAACTCAAAAAAATAATGATACTATCTTGATGAATTTTATATTGGTTAACATAGGTTAACAATGACTAAAGTAAGGCGGGAATTGCAAATGGGCGAAATCGAACAATGGGTTCGGGTACCTTCCATACAACTCCCAAAACCGAATACGCATATCTTCGAAATTAATAAAGATAGAAACTGCAAATTTGATACTAGGGTGTTGTTTCCTGAATCCCTGATTTGCTTAAAATTTCAGATGAATTGGAGTGGTTGCACCTCCTTTACAACTCCCAAAACCGAACAAACATATCTTCGGAATTAATAAAGATAGAAGCTTCAAATTTGGTACAAGGGTGCTGTTTCTTGAATCCCTGATTTGCCTAAAATTTGAGATGAATTGGAGTGGTTGTTCGGGTACCTCCCATACAACTCCCAAAACCGAACAAGTATATCTTCGAAATTAATAAAGATAGAAACTGCAAATTTGATACTAGGATGTTGTTTCCTGAATCCCTGATTTGCTTAAAATTTCAGATGAATTGGAGTGGTTATACCTCCTTTACAACTCCCAAAACCGAACAAACATATCTTCGAAATTAATAAAGATAGAAGCTTCAAATTTGGTACAAGGGTGCTGTTTCTTGAATCGCTGATTTGCCTAAAATTTGAGATGAATTGGAGTGGTTGTTCGGGTACCTCCCATACAACTCCCAAAACCGAACAAGTATATCTTCGAAATTAATAAAGATAGAAACTGCAAATTTGATACGATGGTGTTGTTTCCTGAATCCCTGATTTGCTTAAAATTGCAGATGAATTGGAATGGTTGTTCGGGTATCTTCAAGACCGAACAAGCATATCTTCAAAACTAATAAATATAAAAACTTGAAATTTTATATAAGAGTGTTCTACTATGTTCTGATGATGTCTCTAAAATTTGAGATGAATTGGGGTGGTGGTCCGGGTGCCTTCACACACTTCCCAAGACCTAACAAGCATATCTTCAAATTTAATTAAGATAGAAACCTGAAATTTTGTACAAAGGTTGTAAAAGCATATATTTTTTTTACCTTATATTAAATACCTAACTATTATAACTTATGGATTTTTAATTTAATTTGAATATTTCAGGTGTAGGGTATAAATAGAAGTCAGATCTTTTGAAATATGTACGAGTTATTTAAGAAAATATTTTAATATGGCACTATTTTATATTAATACCACCAAACATTATGTTTTTATTTCTGTTAACAACTTTTCTTACTAAGATTACCCTATAAAATTGACGAAAGTGTGACTTGATTTTTCCCAATTTTTTCTAACTATTTTTCAATATTTATATTATTATAAAATGTACTTTTCTGTATACCCTATGTACTCTTAACGCAAAACTTATTATAGAATATTTTAACTATAGATTTAAAAAAAATAAATTTTCAACTAAATATTAAAAAACAATTTTATGAATTTGTTTTAACTAAACCTTAATTTACTCATGAAAATTAAATATAGATGAATGTCATCATAAATTAAATGTTTCATAAAATTAATTGTTTATGACAAATATCCAGTATTTTAATTTAAAAATTTCAATACCAATTTATTCATAAAATAGCTTAGTAGTTTAAAATTAAAATATCACAAACTTATAATAATATATTATATGAAAATGTTTCAAAAAGTTAAAAATTTATTGGTCAAAATGAAATTTTTCACATTTCACAAAAAATTTTTTAAAATGGATTAAATGTTTAAAATTGTAAATATTCATACTTTAAAAATTTTGAAGTTCAGGAGATTCCTCAAAAAAAATTTCAAATTTACTTTATGTTTAAATTTTATATTTTTGTGTCTGTTTTACCTATTTTAAAGTAAATCTTCATGATTAACATAAATGTTTTCTTCCAAAATTTTCTCTTCTAGCAAATAATGTCACTCATAATGTGTAATGCGTTACCAACACTACTAATACTGAAACAATGTTCTTATTCTCTACCGATCCAACTGAAATAAATAGAATAATTAGAACTAAACTGAAAAACAAACTTGGGTATTGATGTATTGAAACAATGCTTGGGTATTGATGGAATTACACCTAAGGATCTTAAATAAGTAAAAGAGGTCTTATTGCTCCAACTAAGTAAAATCATAAATAATATGTTTACAACGAGTGCTTCTCCAAACATTCTCACAAAGACCTTAATCAGTTCTTTACATAAAAGGGAAATAAGAGCGAAGTCTCGATTTATCGATCTATTTATATTTAGAGTGTTTTCGCCAAAATCTTCAAAAAAATCATTAATTTGGTCTGTTTTGGCGTCTGTAATTTGGCGTGTTTGACCAGAGGCAATTTGGATATCAAAATTATTTAAACACTGAAGCAGATGATCATTAACTTTATTAGTGATAATCTTGATTCAAACAACTATGTATCGTCAATACAAAAAAAAAAAAATAGAGTTGGTAGACATATTAATGTTGATCTCAGCAAATTTACAAGATAGTGTAATTAGAATCTATTGACGATTAACGAAAGCAACACAAAATTATAATGTTCTCCAAAAAAAAAGAAGACTACTACTTATGATACCGAACGCGAAACAGTAAACGAAATAAAGCATTTAGAGATTGTTATTGATTAGAAGCTGCAATAGTCCAGGAATGGGGAACATATATGGTTAAAAATTATTCCACTAAACGGAGCCATCAGAAGAGCAAAAATAAAAATTCCTACTAACATAGCCAAAATGCTAATAAATTCACATGAACCTTCTCACATCAGATATAACATAATGAATTGGTCCTCGGGTTCGGAAATCTAATAATCAATAAATGCCATCAGATACTAAAAAAGACGACTAAACGTTTGTTCAACTATCTCATAGATAATAAGGATTATAAAAGTACACGAAATTATTGGATTGTATAAACAATAAAATGAAACGTAACATAACTCTTAGCAAAATATTGCAGATATCGAATAGATTCAATTAGATTCTCGCAATCCTTCAAGTAAAGCTGATAAACTAAATGAACATAACTCAATTTACTTGAATTACTAAATATTTTTCTACTCCAACCATTTAATATGGCAACACTTAATAAAATAAGATTAAAACAATCAAACGGCTACTAAAATATTAAAAACAACATGGTGTGTGTGAAAACAACCAGTTTTCAAATAAAACAGGCAAATATTTTCAGATAATAAAGGTTATATGAACATATATATTAACGTATAATGTATAAGTTTAGGCATAGTTAGCCTAATAATACATAACATATATTAAATATTTAAAATTAAATTAAATTATAATAGGACAATTTTAATTTTGCGTTCTCAGATGTTTAAAAATAAAAATTTAAAATTTAATTTTGAAAGATGTATTAAGTACATATAATAAAATAACTTTTTAAGCATATACTTATTCAGTACTTATTCTATTATTTTTGTAATTAGTTTAAATAGCTTTTGATATTCAATATTAAGAAAATTACTAAAATTATCAAAAACTTATTTTAAATTCATTCATCTTAACACGTTATTATATATAATAAGAGGAAATACTTTTATACAAAGAAAATAAACTTCAATATAAAATTTATTTATTTATTTTTTATAAAATAATATAAAATTTATTCTATTTCAATTTTAAACTTTTGAAAAATATACATATATTTTTTTGTTTTATAAATCCTTTAAATATTATTATAAAATTAATCATAATAAATAATCCTAAAAAATTTATTTTATTTTATTTTTTTATTAAAAAAATAAAGTTATAATGTTTTTAGTACATTTTTCAAAAAATTTTTGAAAAATTTGTCTATTAGTTTCACTGTGTCCGTCCATCTCCGTAGCTATACTGTTAAAGATAAAGTCCGTCCATCCTCTAAAACTTTTATACCGTTAAAGATAAAGAAATGAAATTTTAAATATGAGTAGGTCTCATAAAACAAAAAAATACTGTAGTAGAACAACTATTTTATGTAGTTATCCATTACAGTTGGAGCTAGAGCTCTTCAAATTTTGTAAAAGCCCAATTTTAAATGTGTATATCTGCTTAATATTTATTCAATCTAAAAACCGTATAAAACCGAAACTTATCTTACCTTTATAAAACAGTGTTATGCAATGTTTTGCAATTTACTATTTAAATTTATCGTTATGTGAAGGCAAATCCTGCAAAATTATTCTTGCTTCATAAGTCCGGCAAGCTTTTAGTTAAAATCTTAACATTTTCATTTTAAGAAAAGAAAGGTCTTTTAGAATTAATGTAATTTGTCTCAGAGAGTATTTTTGTACCACCTCCTGTTTAAGAGAGCTATTAGGATCAAAATTAGAATAGGTGTTTAAAAATTAGAATCAAAAATTGAAATTTTGCTATTTTTAAACACTTATAACTTGACCTACACCTGTCATAATCTACATTAATTTTTAAAAAGTCTAGACATCGAAACACTTAGATGTATTTGTGCAAATTGTAAATATATTGTAAGAAAAAGCTTCGAAAAATGACATTTCATAAAGATTTGTTCTTTTTAGAAAAAAAATGCTCATTTTCAACAATTTTCTTTTCGATTTTTCGACATAAAATATACACTCACATATACCGATTTTGTATTTAAGCTTTAACATTATAATCTTACATATTTATTAATGGTTTTCTTAATTATGTAGGGTTCCCTTAAAATTACAGAAAGTGTCTCTTTATATTTCATATTTTGTTTTATATATGAAGTTCGAAGAAAAAATGTACAAATTTTGGTGCAAGTTACAATTCTGTGTTACAATAGTTTGTATTGTATTTGGGTAAAAACCGTTGGATTACATTCTGCCTTTTTTAAAATTTTATTTTTCAATAAAGTTTGGTTATTCGTACGACACCAAAAAAAACCTTATTTAAATTTCACTTTTTTAACTTTTTGAGAAATATGAGTAGGAAGAATTTATGCCTAAAATTAAAAGTTCTTCAGAAAAATAAATTTCGAAATAACGCAGACAATTGATTTTTAAAAGAAATATTTTTATGATTTCGAAAAAAAACATTTAATTAAGAGTTAATTTTAAAAATCAAATAGGGGTGCATTCAATTATTTATTTATTAATTTAAATATTGAATTCTTTTGGCTTTTTAACTCAGAAAGGTTTTTTGAAGCCCCTGAAATTTACAATTAATTTGTAGTTATATTATAGTCCTTTAATATTTATTTTTACAATTACTTATCGTATTCTATATAAAGATATATTTTTACAGTAATTTTATAGTATTATTACATTTATTTATCTTAAGCAAATTAAACTATTTAACATTTTTATTTTCTTTGCCTTTTTTTTTTAGTTTATTTTTGTTATTGACTATTTTACAATTAATACTATGCAGGCTTAATGTTTAACAAATTTATGTATTTTTGTTTTATTTATTTTAAAATATTTAGATTTTTATTTATATTTAAATCTTATTGTATAGTTTTGTTTGTTTTAAGAAATTTAGAATATTTTTATTGGGACTATGACTGTCCTCAGATAAAGAATTAAAGCTTACACCAGACGAAACTCTTTGTCTCCTGTATTTTTGACAGGTTGTGAATATATGTTTAATAGTTCGTTTGCTAATACCGTCACAATCACATAATAGTTGCCTTGTCTCTCAAATAAATGACTATGTGTAAAATTTGTATGTCCAATTCTTATACGACTAAATACTATTGATTCTTTTTGGGTTAATCTGTTAATTGTTTCCCATTTACCTATTTAAGGTTTTACTGCTTTTAGTTTATTATTGGTAACTTTATCCCAGAAATCCTTATAATTTTTATTATTATTTCAGTAATTTTTTGTTTATAATCAAGAGCGATAAATTTAAATTATATGTCAAAGTTATCCTTTAGTGACGGTTTTGCTAACAGATCGGCTCTCTCATTTCCAGAAATATCTACGTGACCAGGGATCAATAGATAGCAGTTGTTATTTATGTTTTCAAACATTTCGTCCTTAATTTTTTGAACTATTGGATGGTTTGAGTACAGGTTTTATAGTGCTTCTAAAGCACTTAAACAATCTGTGCAAATTAAAATGTTTTTTGGGCGAGAATTGTTTTTAATGCCACAAATAGCTTTATAGATTGGATACAATTCGGCAGTAAATATGCTTGTATGTCCAGGGAGGTGATATTTATTTTCTTTGAAATTTGACGTAAATGCACAACCTGATGGATCATCCATCTTTGAACCGTCTGTGAATATTTGGGTATATCCATTATATTTGTGTTATACTATATTATAGAATAATTGTTTATAAATGATTGAATTTGTATTGTGTTTTTTATAGTTTGTCAATGATATATCTATTGTACAGGGCTTTAGAAGCCAAGGTGGGTTCTTTTGGAAGTTTTGAGTTTGTATTGCATTTTCAGTGGTCCTTACGCTTTGAAGTAGCTTATGTATTCTTGTGAAACAAGATCGATAGTTAAGATTTTGAAAGAGAGAGTCGTTTTTTAAGAGAGAAGATAATGGATGATTTTTGAAGAACATTGCCTTTAACCCAAAATTTGATTCATGTTTTTTTCTTCTGAGAAAGAGTGGTTATTGATTAGATTCTACCATGAGATTTTCTGTAGGATTTGTTCGAAAAGCTCCGACAGCCATTCGAATTCCAAGATTTCGAAAGGTATCTAAGAAGTAATTAATTTTTTCCTTGCTGTGTTATAAATAAAGCATCCATAATCTAGACCGGGACGAATGATGAGGTTTAAAAGCCTTAGCAGAAGTTTTCTGTCTAATCCAAAGCTACTGTTAGAAAGAATTTTTAGGATATTTAAATTTTTTGATGGCCTTTGCCTTTATTAGTTTTATATCTTTCCACTGTAATTTTTGATCGAAAGTTAAACCCAAAAATTTGTAATTTTCTACATATTTAAGGTTTTGATTTCCTAGGATAAGTTCTGGATAAAAAATATCTTTTCTTTTTCTTGTAAATAGCATAGCTACGGCTTTATTTTATGAAAATTGAAGCCTATTTTATTGGACCATTTAATTAGTTTATTAAGAGTCATTTGTAGAATAACTTGCATTTTATAGCAATCTTTGGATCTTTTCCTTTCTTCAAAATGGGGATCATGAGGTTTTTCTCTATTTATCTGGAAAAGAGCCAGTAAGAAAAATTTGATTATAAGAACGTTTTTCGAATTGTTTAAACATTTCGTAATGGATATTGTCAGGTTTTGGTGCACTACTGGTACAATTTTTTATTGCATTTTCTAATTCTATTAGAGGAAATTGTTAATTATGTGGTTAAATGAGATCTAATGGGATATTTATTGAACTCTGTTTTGTGTTTTTGTGAATGTTAAAAGTGTTTGAATAGTTTTCTGAACTAGACATTTTACTAAAATGATGAATCGGCTATTTGATTTTTGTCTGTAAAGATATGTTGATCATGCATTATTGAGGATATGCCCTGCTTTTTTTGTTTTCCATTTAATCATCGAATTTGGTTTAAAACTAAGAAGGTGAGGTATTACTATTGATTGAGTAAACGAAATTTTTGGTTTTTGCTCTCGAATCAGTTGCGCGTTTCATATTTAGATTTTAAGAAATTTTTGAATCTTTAATCTGTTAATCTTTCTAAATAGTCCGTTTCTGTTTTTAATAGCTTGACTAATTTCTAAGGGACTTTTATTTTCAGATTGCTAAAATTATTAATTGCAATACTTTTTTGTGCTGCGTTTATTATTTGGGTTCCATAAAAGTTTCATAATTATTTATATCCCTGAATTTTGTTTATCTGAAATAAAGTTGTTGTTTGAATTTTTCCCAATTTGCAGCTTTAATATTCCATTTATCTCGATATCCGAAGAACTATCAATATCTACAAGGCTCAGTACGATTGGAAAATGATCGCTATTGTATAAATCTTCGTCCGTTTGCCAGTCAAAGTAATTGTGTAGTAATGCGGTACCTATTGTAATATCGATTGAACTAAAAGTTTTGTAGGAAAAATAAAAATGAGTGTAATTACAATTATTAAATATAACTAAATTGAAATTGTTGATTATAATATTCTCAATTATTTTTTTCCTTATTACCGACTTTGTTGGATCTCTATAATTGATTGTTACAATTTACGTCACCCAAAATAAGATATGGACTATCAAATTGGTTGAGTAAAGATTGCATGTTGGATTGCATTGCAGCTTGGATTAATATTTGATTTGGAGGCAAATAGATATTACATATTATAAATTTTACAGGAAAGAATACTTTCACAGCTATTGCTTAGAATTTAATGTTTAAAGGTAAGAACTCCAGCTTGGGCAACGGTATCAGACTTAAATTTTTAAAAAATGTTTTGAATCCCTTTAAATTAGGTTCCTATTTAAATTTAAATTTAGTTTCTTGTAAACAGGAAATAAATTTTGTTTTAATAAGCTAAATTCATTAATATGAGAATAAAAACCGTTGCAGTTCCATTAAACAATCTTATTCATTTAGACTAAAATCCATTGACGACTCATCGTCATTAATTTCTGAACTTAAGCTTTCGGTATTTGGTATATTTGAATTTTCTGAATTTTCTGAATTTTTAAATTTTTTCTTTTGTTTTGACTCAAGTTTTTTGAGTTCTCTTTTTTGTTTTTTATTAATATTTTTACAGATAAGCAGTTTGTTATTTCCTATATCTCTTACCTTGAGTGGTGTTGATATGTTTGAAGTTGATCGCTTGCTTCATTTGAAATTTTCCTGGTTTTTTTAACTTAATTTATATTTTCTTCTGGATTATTGATTTGATTTGTTTTTGGTATAGTTTTATTTCCTGTTTTTTTTTTCGTTGCACGTGCATTTACATCCACATTGTTTATTTGGGACGATAATAGTTGATAAAGCTGTTGGTAAAGGAATCTTCGAATCGCTTCCTTGATTTCAACTTTTTCTTTAATTTGAATTCCTTTAATTTCTTTCTCCCTTTTAAAGCGTGGGTAATTTCTTTTAAACGTGTTGTGCGGTTCTTGTCATTAATTGCCATTTGGCTTGTTTTGTACACTTTTCATTTTCAGTCTTCATATGATAGTCTTCCCTGCAGTTTGGGGAAGTTTTGGTTTCCCATTTGCAGACTTCAGTATGGTGGTTAAAACGGAAGCATTTATAGCATCTTAGTGATGCAGGAATGTAAGGACGGATATCTATTTCTGATAGCCAATAGCGACTTGTGTCGGCAACTTCATTGTTGAAAAAATTAGTGTGTAAAGACCTGTTTCTACTTGCATTTCGAGCAAGATTTCTTTGCCAGTGATGTTCTTCAGATCACGAAAGAAAACTATCTCTTTGGCTTCGTTCAAACTTTTATGCTCTTCCACTAGAACATTGATGTCACTGCCTAGTTTTACTAATTTTATTAGCTTATTGGCTTGAGTACAATTTTTCGGTTTTATTAATAGAGTTCCGTTTCTTAATTTGCGGCACGTTTCTACATCACCACATACTGCTTTTATGATTTTTTGAATTACGAATGGAAAAACTGTACTCATATCTTTGTCTGGATCAACTCTATTAATTACTAGATATTTTTCGCATTGCATCTTATTGGTCACAGTATTATCCAATTCAAATCCATCTTCTAATATAAGTTTTTTTTAAATTTGAATGGGGGAGCTCCTCCTCCTTTATTGGGGGAGCATCGTTCCCCATTATGCTTTTTGCTTATGGGGAACGAAGCTTATATGCTTATTTATTTTATTTTTTTTTAATTTTTATTTCTTTTGATTATTTAAATTTCTTATAAATTTATTATTTTATTATTTTACGTTTTTAGCTTAAATTTTAGATTTTACCAATTAGATTTAACTGACATTCCTTTGGCATCAATGTTTAAAACATTGACAATAAGCGATTTAAGCGATTGTTTAAAAAAGGGTAGAGAGATAGCTGTCACATCTCTTACATTTAATTCACAGCAAAGACAGAAAGGTGATGAACCCACAAGCGTAAAATATATGAGAACGAAACTAAAGGAAAACAATCCAGGAAAGGTATTATTTGAAGGAATTCTTTTTATAGAAGTTCAATATTCAATTTAGATTACATAATGAAGTTAAATAAAAACTTGAAACTGCTTAAAGTACGTAACTCTAATTTATTTCAAAACTTACAAAAAACATTTAAAAACAATTTAAAGAGTCACAGTATACTGATTATACATTTTTTTTAAATCATTTCTATTTTTAAATATAATTAAAAATAGAAAAAAAAAGTAAAAAATTAAATTTTGAAAATTAAAATTTTCTAATTTTTTTTGTTCCTTTTTATGGAAAGATGAAGAAAATAGTTTAAAATTTTTTTTGTTATCCTATTAGAATTTTCCAGCTGCGCATAAAATTAAATAAGTTTTTACCTTTTATCATATAATAATTTTAATTTTCTTACATACATTTTTTTTTTACACATGTAGTACATATGTAGATAGCTTTTTAGTTTTTAATTGGTTTTTTTTTTTTTATTTTATGGATTTAAGTTAAATTTATTACATGAAAATATAAATTCATATATGTATGCATGTATTTAAAACCCGGAAAAGCAGCAAAGATAGTATTATTATTCTTATGTTCCTTTATAAAAAAAAAAAATTAAAAAGTTCCAAAAAATATATAAATCGCCACAGGGGGGAATAATTCAAATAATATATATTAGAAAATTTTGTACATATCCATTTTTAATTTCAAAATATATTTTATATATTTTAAGGATTTAAAATATTTCAAAAACTTATTAATTTTTTTAAATTATTATTTAAAAAAAAAAAAAAATAAAATTCAATTCAAAATTAATATTTATTTTTAAGATTTGAACATTTGAATTTCAAAACTAACAGAATTTGAACCCTAATGCATTTAAATAATTTCTATTTGTAGGCAATTTTTAGAAATACGCTGATTCACTTCTTAAAAAAAAAAATTCAAAGTAAAAAATCAAGTTTTTGTTTTTGTGTTGATCATCTATACTAATTCTCGTAATAAGCAGGACATAATAATCTCTTAAAAGATATTAAATTGGATATCTTCGACCTTATAAAATAAAAGTATCAAATCCCAGTACTGGATTTATTTCATGCTGCTTTATAATTTCTTAAAGTTTTCAAAAGATTAAAAAAAAGAAAATATTTTTTTTTTTTATTCTATTTTCATTTTAGTTTCAACATTTGATTTCTATGTTTTTATATTTCCGACAAGTTAAGATATCGTAAATCAATTTATCTTTCAAGGATTTACTATAAACTCCATATAACGAAAATGTTTTTTTTTTTTTTGTATTTGTAATTTTATAATTTTCGTATTGTTTTTCTAAAATATTTTGTTAGAAAAAAATTTCTTTCATTTTATTTTAAAAGTTTATGAAATCTTATAAATTTTTATTAAAACTGTGAATTATTAGTGATTACGTTTACAATATATGTAATTTATTCTGTTAAAAAAATAAAAAAGAAAATTTAAAAGAAACCATAAACAGAAATATGGTTTTAATCAATTTTATTATATGTAAATAGTTTACCAATTGTTTAGATTGGCATTTCTAAAAATGCTGTTGAGGTTATTTGAGAATTGAGGTCCAATTAATACAAAAAAGGCATATAAATGCTAGATACCAATTTATTTAAAAGTTTTTTGTTGATTTGCTGAAAATATTTCTTACAGGGGGCTCTTTATTCAATATCAAACAACTTATTTAACCATTGTTTATGATAATTTGCTTAGAATAAATGGATACTACAAATTTCAAAAAAAATATATTAACTTATGGATGCGTTGTGTAAAATTAGTCTAGAAATAAAATATTGGAAATATATTGAGTCAAATTACTTATTAAAAGTACTTAACCTATTTAGTATATATGTTAATTTTTAAAGGACGAAATGATTTCATTTCTCTTTTTAAAAATTTGAATTGTTTTTTTTATTATAAAACATATATTAAAATTAATACTTAATTAATGTAAAATATAAATTAAAAATTTTTGTTAAAACTGAATTTATTATGAATTTTTTAATAATATAAATTAGTAGTAAACCTACTTCAAATTATAAAGCAACCTGTTTTGTACTTAAGAATGATAAGCAATACGAAAAAAAAAAATTATTTAAGTGTAGATCCGATAAGAGTATCAGAAATACTATCTATTGTACATATATAGGATACAATGAAGATCAAATTAATCCTTTTAAAACTATTTATTTATTTGGACAAATACTATTTAATGAATCGGGCATTTTTCACTTGGGAACTGGATATTTGATCAGTGGAGATTTAGGAAAAAAGACACATACATAACAAAAAGACATTTAGCAAAAAACATATTAAATAAAGGGACATTTAGCAGAACAGACACTTAACAAAAACAATTTAGCAAAATGGAAATTTAACAAGTTCAGCGACTGGACATTTGACAATTTCACAATTGGCAACTTGTATATTTAATAACTTTTACAAGTAAGATATTTCGTAGATTTTAACAATCAACAATTTAATTTTAAACTCTATAATTTCATTATATCTTTCATTGGCTACATAAATCTGTGTCAAAATAATTAATATCGAAAACGTAAAATTTATTTTAAAAAACAAATTTAGTTTTTTAAAATGAATTTGTAAAAATAATAAAAAAAAACATTGTTATTATTTTTATTTTCTTCCCGGTCAGCCCTGAGCATCTATTTTTATAAAAATTGCCAAATGTCCATATACTGAATGCCTATTTTGCCAAATGTCGTTTTGTTAAGTGTCTGTTTTCTCAAATATCGTTTTGTTAAATGCCTTTTTAAGTGAAACGGTCATTGATCAAATATCCAAATGATAAATTAAAGTTAACAAGTGTACCAAACCCATTAATCATTATATTTTAATTCCACTATAACTAAAGCAACAAAAACCATTTGAAATTAGTTATAAATTAAAAGAAAATTTATTTAAAAAAAAAAAAAACGGCTCATTTAAATTCTAAAAATAAAAACTTTAACTAGTCATTTATTTAATTTCAACAGATTTTATTGTTTTGTTATTAGTCTTAACTAAACCCTTATTGACATTTTACACTTGCATTTAAAACTTAAAAAGTTAAGTTAAAAAAAAGAGTGTCATTTACACGGGTCTAGTTAAAATTGTATATAGATTCGAATATTCGTTTCAAAATACTGAAGCACAATTTTATGATATCAATACATACACATGTTAAAATTTAATACATGTGATAAAGTTTTGTGTTTTTTTTTTTTTTTGTATATGCATGCATACTTCATCTTCATATACATAATATATTATATTTATACTTAACTTTAGTTTGCACTATATTTATATGGTTCCCGGATGTCTGACGTTCTAATATAGATCTTTTTATAATAAAAAAAACTATTGAACATATTTTATCTTGAATATCCTTTTAATTTTTAAATAAGAAAAACACATATGCACATAAACACAAACAATTTTTATTTTGCAAAAATAAATCTTTAACTCAATGGGATACTTTAAATAGTCTGAAAGAAAGTAAATGAATTTTTAGAAATAAAAAAAAAGAGCACTGTATTGAAACTCTAACAATTATTTAATTTAAAAGTATATTTAGGACATTTTTACAAAAAGAAAAAAAAAGCAACATTAGAAAAATTATTCAAAAGTTTTCTATCTTACACTTTCTTCCCATTATTATTTTATGAATATTATTTTAAGTCTGTCTACCTTAACTTATGAAAAAAAAATTAAATTAAATTAAATTAAATTAAAGTTAACTTTATTTTTTTTTTTAACTTGGCGTAAAGTTATTGCAGCCACATAATTTATTATAACCCCCAAGTATCCGGATAATACTTAAAATCTATTTATATATATACCGTACATAACATAAAAAAACGAAAATAAAAAAATGTAAAACATATTTTTAGTTCCTAAAATTAAATAATCTTTTCATTAATAATTTGCATAAAATCTAAAATAATTTAACGACTCTTAAGAAAATACTTAATCGATATTTTTAATGTAAATCTATAAAACACCTCAAACAAATTTATAAGTTAATCCTATTTTACCATTAATATAGTCGACACTAACAACAACTTGTACTATAACATATAGGTAATAAATAATAACTTATTTAAGGAAATTTGAGACAAAAGAAAAAAAAATGTTGTTCTAAATATTGTTTCAATTTAAAGTTCTGCTTTAAAAATATATAATCGCCTGAAAATATGCAATTTTGATAATATATTAAATAAAAATTAACGTATTAACCGAATTAAGGGGGCTTCGGTAGCCTAGTTGGTAGGCGTGTGGCGTATTAACTGAAGAAGTGTGGGTTCGATCCCTGCACAGGTCGTAAGTTTTTTTCTTTACGGGGGGTATGTAAAGATGTTACGACCTAATATAATGTAAATATATAGTATATAATATAAACAAAATAAATAATATTAGTATATAATTTAATAATAGTATAAAAACCTATAATGGCCTTAGTAGCCGATGGTTCAATAATATTGCACTACATTAATGTATGTAATATTAATATAAATAAATAAATAAATAACCGAAGGAGTTGTTTTTTCTTTTCATACCCCCCTTACGACCAAGTATAATGTAAAATATATAGTATTATAATATAAACAAAAAAAATAATATTAGTATATAATTTAATAATAGTATAAAAACCTGTAATGGCCTTAGTAGCCGATGGTTCAATAATATTGCATTACATTTATGTATGTAATAATAATATAAATAAATAAATAAATATAAATAAATATTTTCTAGTCTAGGAGTCTCGGTGGCCAAGTGGTTAAGCAAATGGCTTTTTAACCGCACAGGTAGCAAGTTTTATTAATTGAAAACAAACCCCCCCTGCTACCAAATATAGCGTAAATATAAAATATGTAATATTAACAAAATAAATAATATTAGTGTATAATTTAATGATGGTTTTGTAATATTGCAATATCCTATGTGATTTAGTAAAAGTTGAAAGATTTACAAAGGGCATCTCGTGTCCTAGCTATTAAACACATGGCTTATTAACTGAGGGAGTGCGAGTTCAAATCCTGTAATATATATTATCCTGTAAATATATATTAAAAATCAAATAAATAATATTACAAAAAATTAGCAATAGTACTCAACTTATAAAGATTTTTAGTAGCCCATGGTCTGGTTATATTAAAATAAATAAATAAATAAATAAAATTATTCCCTAAATGTGCTTCGGTATTTAAGTGCTGAAATATTTTGCCTAACCAATCGAAAACTATTTTTAAAATATTACAAAACCTTCTTCAAACCCAATATTTCAAACATACGTATAAAATTTTACAATAGCATTTAAAAGACATTTATTTTGGATATCAGTGATTTAAGCAACAATGCTTAATTATGTTTTATAAATGATTAAAATAAGAAAATACTGAGGAAACATGCTTTATAAAATTACTGAAAAACTCTTATATCTAATCAATACCTGATATTTTGTATGCAAACAATTTAAAAATTTTAATGGAAAAAATTTATTTTTTAATATAAACGAAGAGCTCACAAAAGTTTTCCGAAAGAAGAAAAGAATAAAATTATTCTGAAATATTTGGGTCAATGAAAATATAATTGGGCATACGTGTAAAGAAAAGTTTCTACTCAGTTTATCCCATAAGTTTTAAGTAATTTATTACTTAGGTGGAAGAATACTATTTAGGATATCATATCTTATAGTAAAGAAATAATGTTTTGAAATTACCCTAAATCAATTTTTTTTATATGAAAATATACATATATACAAATAATGAAAACAAAATAAGAACAGAAGATAACAACAAAATAGAGAAAGAAAAATAAAGCAAATCTGTTATTATATAACTTTATTAATGGAATATGTAAAAGATTTGTTAGAATTTTCTAATGAAATAAACTTCTATTCAATTTATTTATTGTTTTTCAAAGAATTTCAAGAAGAAGAGAGAAAACAAAAACACTTATAATAGAAATGTTATAAACATAATCGTAGTTTATGGTAAAATATTCACATAGTTATTTTATAAATTTTAAAATAGTATACTGTCATTATTACTCTTGTAATTAAAACTGGTGAATAGAGACTTTATTAACGTAATGAAGAAATTAAAATGCAATAAATTATAAAAAAAAAACTAAAAATAAGACTAATTTTAGAAAATCCTTATTATTGGTTTGTATATTTATAAATTTAAACTTAGCATTTCGTATACTAAAAGTGGGTCATGATAATTTTATTTACACTTTTTCATATATTTTTTATGGATAATGGATATAATATGAAATATTTTATTAAGTTTTATTGCTTTCTGTTGATTTTAGAATGGTACCCAAAATAAAAGAGGTTTAATATAAAAGTATATAGACTATAAAAACGATCTGAAAAAGATTTTATGAGCAATTTTAAAAAATAGTAAAAATTCCATGTTTAAAGCATGGTTTAAATCACAAGGTATTCATTCTTTCAACAATTTATTTCGACAAAATAATCTAATTTTATATTAAAAAGAAAGTGCTAAAATGCGTCTTAAATTTTAAAGAACAAAAAATAATTCTATAATCCTAGCAAAAGGACTTTGAAATTAATGAATTGAATACACTTTTTCAAAACTAATTTTTTCCTTAACAATCAATTATAATAATGATTAATGAATAATTAAAAATTTTGAATAGGACTCTAAACGAATTTTTGTTTTTTTGACATTTTGTTTGATAAAACAAAATTAAGTAGTTATTTTTATCCGTTTTTATAATAAGGAATTATCCTTTTTCTTTAAATCGAACTTACTGAAATTTTAAAAGAAAATTTATAATATTTTATGTTCTTTATTAAAACCATATTTTAAGATAAACAATAAAATTAAATTTTTAAATATTAAGTTTAAAATTTTATTAAATTTTTTTACACCCAAAATATTGAATCAATTGGTTTTTTATACCAAAATACATTAAACTAAAATATAGTCAAATTCTTATCCCAATAACATTTTGCACTATTTTTAGACTCCTACTTAAGTTTTTATTTATTTTTCGTTATTTTATTTTTTCTTTTTTTATATAATTTACAATTTGTCTATAATTTTATTTCAAAAACAAAATAAGATGATAAAATCCTCGTAAACATTTATTTAAATGCTACAAAAATTAATTAAAAAAAAAGAAAGAAAATAAAAAGAAAATGAAATAATTAAAAAATATATTTACAAAATCTCAAATTCCAAATTTGTTACAAAACAAAACAAAACAAAAAAAAAAAAAATAAAAATTTAAAACAAATCAGAATCGCGCATTTTTCATTAGTATTTAACACAATACATAATTACAAAAATAAATTTATTTTTTCCACTCTTCTATCACTACCTGCCACTTACCACAGTACCATTTCCTTCATTAATACCATCATCATTACCTAAATACAATATTAACACTACCGCCACATTCAAAATAAAAAAAAAAAAAACAAAAACATTTTCAATATTTGTTTTTTGGTTTTAAAATTTTCTTCAATATTTATTTGAAGAAGAATCAGAAAAATCTTTTTTTCTTTTACTAAACACTTTTCGTCGCCCTCCCCCCCGTCGCCACTCCGTTTATTTTAGAAATGAATCTTTCATTTGTTCTTCCTTGTTTTCATAAATGTAATTTATCTGCTTAATTTAATCTCACCATCAAAATTATAAAATAATAACAAAAAAAAAAAAATAAAACAAAAAAAAGCCAAAAGACAAATTAAAAGTTTTTCTTTATTTTTTGTTTTTTGTTCTATTTCTATGTAAGAAAGACATGACTACCATTCATGTTAATTCTGAAAATATTCTTGTTCTTGTTCTTAACCAAAACAAAAACAAAAGAAAATACACAACATCTAACATTTACATACATAAAACAATCTAACAATCTTTAAACATAATGTTCATATTAAAATATTTAATATTTTTTTTTTTTAAGAATTATTATACAACACCACCCTTCCTACAAAAATTATAAGAAGAAGAATTGTTAAATATATACCAAAAATATATACCAATGAAAAAAAGAAAATTATTAACAAAACTTAAATAATTAAAAAAGTGCTGTTGTTTTTTCATTAAAACAAACAAATGTTTTTGTGGTTTTCCACCTTCCCAAATTTCTTTTTGAACCTTTTTTCTCTTCTCTTTCTTTACTATAAGTTAATTCCTCCAAATGTTGTAAAAAAAAAACCTAAAATGGTGGTAGCAATAGTAAGGTATTATTAACAACAAAATTTTAGACGTAATGAAATAAATGCACAATGAAATAATGCCGTAAGTTTAGTTTTGTTGAAAAAATTTCATCTTAATCATTTAAAAATCATCATCATCTTAAAAATCAAATTAAATAAAACAAAAACCTATTCATTTATTAACAATCAATTAAAATTGGTTTTTTTTTAAATTTTTTACTTTGATTTCGTAATCGACCATAAATTCTCTAATCATTTAGAATTTCCCATATGCAGACATATATATTAAACTTTTGGAAAAGGAGAATGTTCAGTTTTCCTAAAAGATTTATAAAAATTTTAACACATGTGTAAACGTTTTGTCAAAATGAGAGATATTCGTTTTATACCCGCTTTATTCTTGTTCAGAACTTTATTGTCTGTGTTCGGTCACCAAAATATATAAATGAAATATCGCAGAAAAATAATGAAATAATGGGCCAAATAAATAAAAAATAGTAAATACTGAAAGGTATTTATTATTTGAAAAAGTATTACCTTTCTAGTAAAAGTAAATACTTCATTTGAAGAGAATAATCGTTTACTTTTACTACTAAGTAATTGCTGGAAAATTTTAAGTAAGTACTTTGTATTTTAAAAATAATAAGTGTTTACTTAAAAAACATGATTTTGCATGTAATGTATGTTAAAATTCCAACTGTGATTGGTGCGTTAGATTGCACGCATATTAAAATAAAAAACCATGGGAGATTTGCTGATGAATATGTAAATAGAAAAGGCTATACAAGGCTTGTGTAAATGTACAAGTTATTTGTAATGCGGATGAGAATATTACAAGCATAGATGTACAGTGGCCTGGTAGTGTCCACCAACGAAATATCACATAATGGATCATTTTGTTTGCTTGGTGATAGTGGATATGGTATTTCTCCATGGCTCTTGACTTTATTTAAACGTGCAGTGAACAATAGTGAAAGCAAATTTAACACATTACACTCAAAGGAAAGGGTTATAAAAGAACGAATATTTGGGCAACTCAAAGTGCGTTTTGCTACACTTTACAACAAGGGTATCAAGTGAAAGAGTACCTACGGCAATGTTATGGTGTGCTGTATTAACCCGAATTTATCATGTAGTGTAAAAATATTTCCATTTTATTTTTTTTTGGAATAAGAGATCCTCCTCTGGTTTCAGTACTTTCTGGTAAAAATTCATTGCATAAAAAATCGATATTAATAGGCGAAAACCTTAATAGACATTTCGATTTGTCAGAGCTCAGATTTCTTTTTCATCGTTAATACTTAGATTCACGTATTTGTATGAAAGCAGCCATCTTTATACACTGAAGGTAACCATATCTAGCTTCAAAATTTTTAAGTTCTTACTAGAAATAGAAAGTATTAACCGAGTTCTATTCACATTATTTTAAGTAAATACTAAGAAAAATTAAAAATATTAATATTTACTATACCGAAAGAGTAAATGTTAATATTAAGTCTTTTCTTATTTCTTATTCACTTAATTTTATGTATTTACTTAATAATCCTCTGGTAGAAGCATTTACTACTTTTTATTCACTTGGCCCATGCCATCAATAAAAACAACTTAAACAAAAAACACCCCAAAGGAATGAAATAACACCTCGAAAAAATCAAATAACAGTTGAATTTTTGCTGTGTTATTTTATATTTTGTTGCGTTATTTTCATTTCGCTTAAATTATGCGGCATTATTTCATTCCGCTTAAAATTTATTCTTGTTTTATTCAGAAAAACAAAAAATATAATGTCATTAAAATGAAGAGAATAAGGAAATTTGAATTTTTTTAAATAAACAAATAAATGAAAGTTAAACAAAGATGTAGAATAAAATGAAAATATTTAGTAATAAATAATAGCAACTCTTAAAGAGGAAAAAAAAGAGAAATATTCAATTATTAAAGAAAAAACAATAGTAAGGGACAATTTTAATTGAACTTTTCGTTCACTGTTCTATGAAACACAAAATATTTACATTATCCGATAAAGTTCTTCAAGTAGGTCTTTCGGTTAGATTCTAATTTCAGAACTTCTTCGCTTCAAAGAAGATATTAGTTTACTTCTTAAAAACTTCTTTGTTATTTAGTCAACAAAAAATACACAAATAAAAATTTTAATTTTTTTTAAGATAATTAAGAAAAAAATCTTTCTATTCTTGTTTAATTCGAAAATATTTTTTTTGGTTAAAATTATAAGCTTTAATATTCAAAAACTAATTTCAAATAAAAACTCAAGTTTCGAACCAAAATTTTTAAGATATTACATTATTCTTAAAGGATTTCTATATACACATCTTATCAAATTAGAGCTTAAAAGATAATATTTAATTAAAAACAAAAATGATGTGTGCACGGAAGAAGCATTATCTCTAGGAAACTAGGAAAGTTAGCAGCATATATAAAACCGGCATTACTTTAAAAAAAATTTGATGAAATAATCTTGAGGTTTGTCAAAAACACCTCAAGATAAAATTATAAAATTGCCCAAATGTTAATAATTTAAAAAAACACAAAATGAACAAAACTTTATTTAAACTAATTAAAAAAAAAAAAAATTAATAATTTCTTTAACTTGAAAAAAAAAAAAAAATTAACACAGAAAAGATATTAATATTTTTTTAAAAAGGGAAAAAAAAAACAAGAAAATCTTTATTTCTAAAGTAATTAGAGCAGACAGACGCTTTATATTTTCACATTAAATGTAATATTATTATTTTATGAATGAAAAAGCATCCTTATTAACAATAACCAAAATAAAACAAAAAAATAAAATCCAAAAACCAAAAACAAAGTGTACCACTTATATTTATGACATTTATTTTACTCCATCTTTTTTTCATCTTTTACCATTGTTTTAAGTAAGGATAAAAATTGTCCTAATATTTCAATAATTATATTTTACCAGTGTTATTCATACAATTATCCTTTTGAAATTATAGTTTTTGTTTTTCTTATCCTTGCTTTAAGTATAAATAAATATCCTGTAGTTCTATCCTGTAACTTTTGCGTATAAGTAATATATACATATTATAATAAAGATATAAAACTGTTATTAGTTATATTTGGTTATTTATTTAATAAATTTTATATAACGTTAATTATTTTATATAAAACTGATCAAAATATACAAAATAAATAAAAACAATAATGAAATAGAAAAAACTAACATTTTAAGTACTAGCATTTTCACGTCAAAAAAAAAAAATCCTTTTAATCGCTCTCTTTCCGTGGCTTACTTAAGTTAATTTTAAAATTGTGTGTATTTTTTTTTTATGTATATATATACATAATAATAATAATTAAATATTAAATTAAATAGTGTAACAATTTTAACAAAAGTTATGAACAATCATCTCTCCCCATGCTTTCTTTTGTCAGTAGAATAAAAATCTAACAGGAAAAGGACAGTTCAGGAAATCTCAAATTTTAGTAGAATAAAAACAAATATAATCATAACATTAAAAACAATAATAACAAAATTATTTGAATAGATGTAAAAATTTTACCGTTATAAAAATATAATTTCCTATTTTTAGTTTTATTTAGTAATTTTAATATTGTTTTAATTTTATGTATTCGTATATTATCAAAAGATAATATCGAACTTTAATGCGGCTTTAAAATATGTCCGATATTTATCGTATATGTTAAGTTTATAATCAAAATAATTTCTCCATTTATATTTCGAATTCGAAATGAACTTGCTGCTAAGATTTTATATTCAATTTTTATACTCATGTTATCGAAAATAATAGATTTCAAACGAATATGGAGCAGATCGTCTCAATCTCCGGTCAAATTATGAAAGAAATAAAAAAACAGACATATTAAATTAAAGGTAAACAACATTCTAATTTGAAATTAGGGCTGTAAATTGTTTTTTTTTTGCTTAATCGTTAACATTCTATCACATTTTATTTTATTACTTGCCACATTTATAAGGAGGATTAGGACAACCATCCACTAAGTCTTTATTATTCATCTTTTCAATTTTCCTAAATTATTTTTAAATTTAAATTTTTTATTAATACTTTAAGAACTTGTCATGGCCTTTAATGTTAATAGTTTTTCACTGTAGTTTATATCCATTTAGGCTCCTGAATCTTGCACTTTATAACCTATAACTATAAATGATCTATGTTTTAGCCATAAAAATCGTCGAAAAAACAACTAGCATGAAAAATACTATAAGAAAAACAGACAGTTTGTTTTTTAAATTAGCTTTTGCTACAATAATAAAAAAAAAAAAAAACACAAAAAAAAGGAAAAATTAATATTTCTTTATACACAACAGTTTCTTTTGTTACTTAACATTATAATAATTTTTGTTATAACTATAAGTCTGTTTTATACTATATATTATATATATGTATGTAATAAACATGGAAGAACGAGCAACAACAAATAGCAGGACTTGTAAGCAGGACAATAAAAATAACAATAAAAATAATGACATTAAAAATATTAGTACCAATTTTTTTTCTGTTGCTAAATTTATTTATTTTTTTTTTTTTTTTTGTGCTTACAACCAACATAAAGCAATTTAAGTCTGTGTGCAATTTAAATGTAAATGTCATGTTAAAACTTTTTTATGAAATAAAAAAAATCCATTAGTAGTTTTTATAAAAGTTTATACACAGAGTTAAACTTTATTGAATTTAAGTCTCCTGAATCTTGCATCTAGAAAGCTTTAGGCTATAAGCTATAAGCCAAGAGCTTTCTTGTTTTGATCCTACTTTAAGAACGCGTAATTTTTTATAGGATCTTTATTTGTTGAAATCAAAACTCAGAATCCCGAACTTTGCACCGAGGCAAAAAATTCAACTAAAACTCTAAAGTATATAGGTTGGAGATTCCAAAAAAACGAAATTGACGGAACTAAAAAAGGAGTTTTTCTTTTATTAGACTCAATAAATCAGTCAGTCTACTCTTTTGATACAAACTTAAAAGGGAAGTTGTAGCAGAAAAATTAATAGGGGAAGGTCAGTAAGTTTAAAATATACTGTTATTATTAAAATTTATTTGCTTTTATTATTTATTTTTAATTACCAACATGAGACGGTAAATAGGCCTTATAATTCATGTAGAACTGCTTCAATTGCAATCAATGTACAATTTTATTTGTTAATATATACATATTTTATTATTATTTGTATTAAAATTTAGTTATAAGATTTTTTTATTTCTTTTTATTTAAAGTTTGATTGTTAACATATTTGATTATCTGTGAGTTATAAGGTAAAAGTTAAAACTATTATTTTACATTTAATATTTGTTTCTATTATATGTTTATGTTTATATTTTTCTATTACTGATTTATAAATTAGTAAGGGTGAATGGCTAAGAGTAACTGAATCAAATCGACAAGCAGATAAAAAAATATTTGATAACATTTTCAACTCGTGACATTTAATAAATTCAGTAATTTTCAAAAATTTCTAGTTTGTTTTTTCTTAGGATTTGAGAATGTCACAGAATATTGAATAATTTCATTTATTAAATATTAAAAATATGTACTAATATTGTGTTGTATTAAAATAAATTAAAATTCAATTATACGTCATAGTTTTCACTGGGTACTTCCTCTCAGTTATTTGACTTTATAATACCCTTTCTGAATGACAGTTTTAAAATTAGCAAGGATAATTTTTGTTTTGCTTTTTGCCTCATTTTTTTCCGCATTTACGCATTTGATAACGACAAAAAAAAAGAAAAAAATTTTATTTAACTTTTGCAGCTTTGTTTATTTTATTTATTTTATATTTTTTTTTTTTTTAATATAATTTACTAAAGTGGAAATTATTTAAAAAGATGAACATTTTACGCTCTTATTCCCACCTGGATTATTATTTTCTCAGTTTTTTTTTTGTTTTGTTTTGTTTTTTTTTTCATAATAGATGCTCTGTATAGAAACTTAAGAAAAAGGCAAACGAAATTATCAAACGGTTAAGGACGATACTAAGAATTTTTTATTATAAAAAGAAAATTATATATAGAAGTTGAATTTTAAATTTTAATGAGGCTGTCATACTAAATTAAGTAAATTTTGATAGGGTTTAAAAATATTTGATAGTAATGTATAGATATAAATACATATAGGCATTTTAGTTAAGAGATAGGCTTTGTTACTCCTGAATTTAACACAACTATTCTTCGTTTGTGGATTGAACATATAAATACATACGTAAGTGGTTACAATTGTATTAAAGTAATAATAATTTTGTATTTATTATATTATATATAGGTAATTCTAATTATAAATTTTTAATTTTGATTTAATACAAAAATAAAAATGTTTGCTATTTTATTTAATGTAATTTAATGTTTAATAATTTTTACTAATTTTTTTTTTTTAATGCATTTCTCTGCGACATAAATGTGGACAGGAAATTACACAGCCTTTCCTGTTAGGCGTGGCTGTAAGTGTCGTAAGGGGGAATAACTCTTATTCGTGTGATTCGAACCCACACTCACTCGGTGTTTACAGCTTATTTTACACGCTCTTACCCACTAGGCAACCGAGGCCCCTTTTCACTGTTATTTAAGTATTATCTGATACATTATTTGGTGGGGCTATCGTAATATTCTAATTTTTATTGGAACGGCATTTTTAAATAATGTTTTTTTGTTATCCCCAATCCTCAACATACCGTAAGTAAAATGTTTTTCACAGACCCTCCAATTAAGTGAAATTTTTTTGTCAATTAAATCAGCTCTACACCATATCTTAACATTATCATATCATAACAACACCATATTTTAACACATTACACCATATCTTACACCAATTAAAAAAAACGGAAATTAATATATAAAAAATTATATTTTAACACAAAAATATTTTTACCTTTTTTTTTGTCTTTACGAAATTGATAAAACGCTCTTTCCGAATTTTCACTAATCTTAAAATCCAAGAGATTTAAAAAAATGTTCACTGTTCAATGTTCACAAAATTTTACCTTATAAGAAAAAGAAAACTTCTCTTTTTAAATGAAAATAACTCAGTATCTATTGAAGCTAGGTATCTGAAATAAAACTTAATGAAACTGAAGGCGTCTGAAATCTTATAAGATGATCAAGTTTTGTGGAAACATCAAGCATATATTACGTTCATACGGGTATCCCAGAGTTGACACAGTCTACTCTCCTGCACTCTTCCTCGTTTTTTTTTAAATCCTCATCATTTATTGAACAAAATGACTAAAGTTTTCTGTCAAAGAAGGCACTCTATTCAAAAATATTAGCTTAATAGAAAAAGAAGAAACTATAAAATATAAATATGACGAACTTAATTATAAAGGCAAAATAATAAAAAGCAGAACTAATTAATATAATAAGAATTAAACACTATGCGTAAAGAGAAATAAAGAGAAAAAAAACTGTAATGAAGACTTATTAACTGTGGTAATTAAATTATTGAAAGCAGGCTCTAGGAAATAGAAAAAATTTGTTGCTCATGAAGAGCGTTTTATTGCGAAAGGAATTATATATGTCTGATAGGCATGAGTAACGATGAAAAATTATTATTGGCCATCAAAGTGCTAAACTTAACATTATTATTAATTGAACACTTTTAAAAAGTCGCCGGGTTCGATCATATTTTAAAAAGTGTTCAGTTATTTGAATTTTTGAATTTAACACTTTTGAATTTAACATTATTATCCACAATAATAATAATAATAATAATAGCTGCTGGAGTGGAGCTATCTTATTTTGGTAATATCATGCAGTAAGGTGTTATATACTACTATATGTTGTTACTGTTGTAACGGCTATAGTCACTGGTAGCAAAATAGTAATAATAATAGGTGGATTCATTGTTTTCTTACAATCCCACTCCCAATTCAACGTTTCCGTATCTTATGTCTTATCCTTTCCTATCCCGACTCCCTAGCCAATATACTGCATTAGCAAGTAAGGATCTCATTATATTGGCTAAAGCGGGAGGTGGTTTAGTCACTAAGAATCTGACACTACGAAGGGGAAATTCTTGGTGTCTTTGAAAAATTCTCAACTCCCTTAGGAAAAAAAAACAATAACAATATCGATTTTTCGACAATTATCAGTTTTATAAAGTTAAGAGTTATTTTCATATTTGAATTCAACAAAAGAACAAATTTTTTTACCTTGCTCAAATAGTCTAAGATCTTCATTTGGTGATTAGCATTATTTGGAACTTTATTTTATTATACCAAATGCTGAAACCGTATGTAAAAATTGGACGGATATATGATTTATACATGCTTACTTTGATGTGTTCCTGAATTAATTGAAATCTAAATAAGAAACTCAAAGCAAAATTGTACTTTCTGGCTTTCGAAACAATTGTTCTTACGTGAGGGGTGAACTTGTTATATCTAAATCTAAAAATCTAATGAAAATTTTGGTGTTATGCAATGTCCGTTAATTGAGATCTAACAAATATAAACAATATAATTTTTTTTCGTCTTTTGAACATTTAAATAAATTTATTTAATTTTTTTAAATCATCAACAGCTGTCAGCACTTGTATTCATTGTTATAGACAAGTTCCAATTTTCTACATATTATTTTCAATTTATTTTAGATTGTCATCTTTTTGTTCATTTTTTTCGTCGTTCGTTTATTTTCTTTGGATTATTATTATTACTTTACTTTGGATTGTTGTTACTTTCATTCGCCTTCACATTTCGATGTTTGTTAGTTCAACTCTTTTTATTTGGTTTTCAACTCTTTTTAATTGGTTCATAGTTTATTCTAAATAGAGAATCTTGGGTGTCTTCATTATCATATATATGATATATCTTGTATACATCTTGCGCGTAACTTATTTATTTTGACATACACGAATATTATTTAGAAGCTATTTAAGAAAATTTTTAAACGCTGAATGACCTAAAATTTTATACTTGATTTTTTTATATCTACCACTTTTAACTTCTTATTTTGCTTTATTAATTGTCAAAATTTTTATTTTAGGCCCTCAATTTTCCTTTCAACCATTTCCTTAGCATCATTTGTAATTTCTGTATTCCGAAAAGTGAAGGCTGTTTGAGGTTTAGGGTTTTATTTTATTTTGCTTAAAACGTACATATTTCTTTCAAAAATCGCATCGACTTAAAATTTATTTACAAAAATTGGATTAAAACGTTATTTATATGGCCTCCCTTAAAGCTGATATTTATTTTTGTGAACCACATTTGCTAAACTTCTAAATTTAAAAAAATTTACTATGTACTTGTCTTTTTTTTATTTTTAAAGATTGTTAGTAAAGTTTTTCCAATATTCCATAAAGAAGCTTAAGAGAAAAATAGACGTAAATTCAGAAAAGAAAGAGTAAAAGAATGAGTAGAAGAGTAAAAGTAGTATTTGGAATTATCGATAAACTTTAAATGAAAAGAAATTGTTCAGAAAACAAAATTGGAAAAACAATAAACAAGGCAATATGTAAAACTGAGGTTTTACTAAGTCAAAGAACAATAATTAGAATTGTGACTAGAATTGGGAGAATAAAAATTTCTTCTAAGAAAATATATATTTTCAATAGAAAAGAAGATATATATTCTCTCTATAGAGAATTTATAGAATAGAATTTTAAGAATGTCCAGTTTAGATCCTGGGATCCAAAATTTTGGAAAATCTTAAAACGGGAAAGCGATAAATTTAAATATAGAATTGCAAAAAATTATATCCTTTGTTTACTTTAACTAAAGACTTTTGAATGTTTTTTACTTTAAGTAGTGATATTTTTACTTTAAGTGAATATTTTTTTATTTTAAATGTGGAAGTTTTACTTCAGATATTTATGTCTTATAAATATTTAATATAATATTATATATTATATATACATATATTATATTTAATTTATGTAATAGATATATATTTAAATTTGTTATTTATGTATCTTACATTTATATATATGCATATATAATATATATATATTATATGTATATATTTACTTTAATTTTCTTTTTAAGTCAAAAATCTTCACTTAAAGTAAAAATGTATTCAGTTAGGGAAAAAAAGTATATTATTTTCGCCTTCCTTAAAAAAAAAAATTTGTAGAACATAAGTCATAACAATTACAATATAGGACTTTTTTTTAACTTTATGGTGCAGCAGCTCATAAAACAGATGGGTCTACTGTCTAAGATGGCTGACAGATGGGTTTAATGTTTTTATTTTTTTTACAGTTGTTAGTTTTTTATGAGATCTTTGTCTAAATTTTCATTCTATATCGTAAACAGTGTAAAAATTTCATAAACAGACGGTCGGACAGAAAGATTGAAAATGACTTTTGAAATATTTTTGAAAAATACTCGTATGCTAAAAATGAGGATTATTTTCTTTATTTTCTTTCACAATTTTCTTATGATTTTTTTATTTGGATCAAAAAAAAAATATATAAAAAATAACTTAAAGAACTTAAAATACAAAAACAAGATTATTTTAAAAGTTTAGTGCAGTTTCAAGTTATTACATCACTTTTTTTATAATAAAGAAAAAAATGTGTTCTTTAGAGTCTGTCTATCAGATTAATTATTAAAATTATATTTTAATTTCGTTAATTAATTGAAAAAATTGAAATAAACAGTCATCTTTTATTGTTAATTAATTGAATCGCTCACTTCAATTGTTATCACATCCAATTTAATTTATTTAATTATAAATTAGGCATTACGCTACAGAGAAGCTATAACTATACTTGACTTCAAGTCACTTTGACAGTTTATAAATATCACTTCTTTTAAAATAACTATAAAGTGTTTTATTAATACTCAAAAATTCCAAATCTTTTCTATATACAATATCTTTAATATCACATTTGTAACGTTCAAAGTAAATGTCACATTTTAGACAATCCGATATGACTGATTGAGTATCTAAAGTCAATACTGCAGTTTAAAATCATCATGTCAATCAGTTTATTTTTGAATATCCAGAAAAAGAAGTGAAATTCAAAACTTTAATTTAACTCTTATAAAAAAATAAAAGTAAGTTAAGTTTAAGATAACTTACTTCATTACTATGATCTATAAAATTTACTTTAAATAAAATTCGAATCAAATTGAAAACTTAATAACAGTTAAATTCTTTTTTTTTTTATTTCAATCTTTAAAGCGAATTTCAAAAAAGTGGTTTTAGATCCAATAACCTGGAAAACGAAATATTTATTGTATATCCTCAAATACACATTCATACAATACATAATATATACATATTAAAAAAAAATTTTTAACAAAAGGGATATTATTGTTAAAGTTAAAGTCAAAGTTTTTTTTTTTTTTTTTTTTCAAAAGAAAACTTGCAGAGTTTTTATTACTGATTGATGGAATTTCTTTACTTAAAAGAAAGGATATGGTAAAAAAAAAAGAGTTCAGATGACTGGTTAAAAGCAGCACTAAAACAATTATTAAGAAAAATAAATTTTAAGAGATGAAATTTAAAATGAATGAATATAAGAGAAAAAGTGAAAAGAAAGAAAAAAACAGACTTACAAACAATTTTTAGTAAGAATTTTTCTCAGTTGAAAATTGATTTTTTATTTTTATTTTCCTATGATTTCAGAATTTTATGGTTACTGTTGCGCTCTACTAAAATAACTTTTGAAAATGGATTTTTTTTTTATACCAAACCAAACCAAAAAAAAAAAAACTAATACTTGTACATATTATAAACTAAGATTTATTTTGAATACCGGAGTTCATTAAACCTCTTAAGAAAATGTAGTAAAAATACATTATACAAAAATAATTTTATTCAATTTTTTTTTTTTTTTTTTTTTTTTTAAATCAAATCAATGAACCCTTTTTGTACACTTGATTTATTTTTAATGCAATATTTAGAATTTGAAATGATGAAAATGTGTTACTTTGATTAAAAGTTTTTATGGATTAATATAATAAAATCAGAAAGTGTTTTGTATCAGGATTTAAAAACTTATACATATTGGTTTTTAGAAAGAATTGAAAAAATTATGGCTTTGTTAAAAATATTTTTTTTTGCACTTTAATCAAAATGAAAAATTCACCATGTACAAAATAATTTTTTTCATTTATTGAGAATTTAATAATATTGTCTTCAATGCAATAAAAAAAAAAACTCCTAATATTGTAATTAAAGTAGTTTTCCTATTTAGTATTTAATGTTTTATAACCTATAAAAGAATATATTTGGTAGCCATTTTGCAAGAGAAAACATTTTTATCAGTAATAAGGAAACATCTTTCTTTCACAATTACTTTACTATACCGTATTGAAGTACTAAGTTGCATGTTGAAGCAAAATGTTATAGTGTCTGGGACCAAATTTACTTAACATTTTCAACTCTAATTTATGTCAACATTAGCTTCAGACCCAAAATTTGACATTTCAGCATAATTCTTCCATTTACATCGAAAGAAATTTTTGATCATCATCTCTAGTTCTAATGATGATTACTATATAAAGTTTTCAATCCAATGAATAATTTGAATGAATAAAGAGAACTTAAATAAATATTATAAAATTGCTTGCACTAATTGTAATTAGTAACCTTATAATTGTAACAGTAACCTTTGATTTAATTTTTTTTTGTTTTATACAATAAGTAATTCCCTTTAAAACTTAGCCAATGGATAACATGAAGTAACACTCTGAATTTTTTGATTTTACCAAAATCTTTTTTTTTAGATATGTTTAAATAACTCATAGAATAAATAAATAGCATTCGTTTGAGATGGAACAAAAATTCTTCCTAAGAAAGATTTATTCCTTAAGTTAACTCTCAACGACATCTCTCTGCTGCTTATAGATACTTTAAAGATTTTATTCTTAAATTCAATATTATTCAAGTATATTTGAAATTTACTGATTTTAAATGTTGATTTTGTTCTGCCTGATTTTTTTTAATGGTGGCCCATTAACTTACAACAACACATTTACCATGAAACTTGGCAAAACTATTATCACTTCGGAAATATGTGTCATCATTTTACATGAATTAAATAGAAAAGGAAACAGAATTAGTGAATATTTTAATAGACGAATTTGTTGAACAATACCCTGATTTTCGGAATATTGCTGAAATATGATTAATTTAGATTTTTCAAAATTCCATGACATTTGACAATAATGATAACGTTTTAAAATCAGACAATATACAAAATGTACCTATACTGAGGAAAGTAATAAATGTTCCGGAATTAGATATATTTGTGAAATGTTGAATGTGAACTGAAAGAAAGAGTATAAACTACATGATTACATAAATGTGGATAAATAGTTATATAGTTAGAGAGGACCTGACATATAGGTCATATAATGTGTTACAGATATGACCTCAGAATCTAAAAAATATAGAATCTAACAGTATAGATCTATATAGGAAGACGAGCAAATGGGAATCGTCAAATATATTAGTTTTTGAATCTTTTGGTAAATGTTAAGAAACATGTTGTACGTTATTACAATTAACACATGTGCATTCTTCATGGAAAATGGCATTGTTTTAACAGGCCGTATAAGATATTTACCACCAAATATGTAATCATATAAAGATAGACCAGACAGATTCCGGTTGACCAGAAATAGTTGGCACTCGCTATTAAAGCAGAGATTTTAATCATAAACAGAGGAACCTCTCAAAACATGACGTGAAATTCAATAAATCCATTTGCAATCTTTATTTTGTAGGCTGAATTATATTTATTATTTGTAAAATAAAGTTACTAATTTCCCTTTGTTACTTAGGCAGATCAGTTTATTTCACATTATTTAAAAATGTTAATATGAAATTATCTTTTTTATACCTGTATGACTATATGTTCAAGGGTATAATAAATTTGCCATTACCTTAATGACACCTTAAAGGACTAGAGCTAGATATAATGTCATGGATCAGCTATGGATCAGCTCATATTCGAATTTTAAGTCGATTAAGCCATGTACGTCCGTCCGTCCGCACGATAACTCAAAAAATAAAGCAGCTAGGAGGCTGAAATTGTTTTTAAGTCACTTTTGAAAAATTGTTAGTTTTGCTATTTAAATCCAGCATTTTCGGGTTCGAGTAGCTGCAATACAACTTCTTTCTTTATATGAAAAAAATAAATCAGTATTTGTTGAAGGTAGCTATCTGAAATCTTGCAAAATGGAGTTACAGGCCAACAACATCTGTGAAATTTGGTTTTGCTCGTGACACAGGTTCAAGTAGCTGCCATGCAACTTCTTTTTTTTATATAAAAATAACTCAGGGTCTATTGAAGCTAGTAATCTGAAATTGAGTGAAGACGTCTCAAATTGCATGCCAACAACTTTTGTAAAATTTTGTTGGTCTAGAGCAGTCGGTTCAGGCTTCTTGTACTTGGAACTTAATGAAGCTAGGCGTCTGAAATCTTACAAATGATGATCAAGCTTTATGTCAATAACTTTTGTAAAATTTAGTTATGCTGGTGCAACACGTTTTGGTAGCTGCCATACCACTTCTCTTTTTAAATGAAAATAACTCCGAGTCTATTGAAGCTAGGTATCTGAAATTTTGTGAAAAGATGTCGAATTGCATTCTAACAACTTCTGTAAAATTCTGTTGCGCTAGAGCAGTAGGTTAAGGTAGCTTGCACATTTTAGAAGTAAATGAAGCTAGGCATCTGAAATTTTTTAAAAGATGATCAAGTTGTAGGGCAATAACTTCTGTAAAATTTGGTTGTGCTGGTGCAACAGGTTCGGTTAGCTGTCATACAATTCCAAAATTTACATAAAAATATTTTGGTTTCTAACGGCAGTACCGTTACATCTGAAAATTTGTAAAAGATGATAAATTTTTATAAAATCAGCATATATTACTTTCGTACGGGTATCCCAGAGTTGACACAGTTTACTCTAATGCACTCTTCCTCATTTAAAATAAATTGAAATAATCTAAGAAATTAACAAGATTAATTTTTATAATTATAATTAATTTATCTTTTAATATTTAATATTTCAATTTCATCTAAACATAAATCTATAAAAGAATCACTAATAAAAACAAAATAATATTAATTTTCTTTTTATTTAAAAATTGTAATTGTAGAATTAATTTCCCATTGTTTACAATAAAATAAAAAATTTTTCATTTATTTTCATTTATAGGATATGGCAATATTGCACCGCGTACAACATTAGGACGTATTGTTACATTAGCATATGCAATGCTTGGTATACCATTAACATTAATTTATTTATCAAGTACTGGTGGTGTATTAGCTAAAGTAGCACGTGGTGTTTTTTCAAAAGCATTATGCTGTTGTTTATGTTCAAATTGTGGTTATTGCTGTTATGATGAAAAACGTATGGCCGAAAAAGAACGTCGTATGAAAAAGAAAAGACAACATGAAGAATTACGTGCACAACAAATAGCCTTACAAGAACCATATTATGTTAGATCCGGTTCATTACATAATAATTTACATTCACCAGAAAAACAACAACATCATAATACAATACAAATACCAGAAATTGATTCATTAAGTACATCTGAATCTAAAGTATCAATGCATGGCTTAAGTTTATTAGCGCCAATTTTATTATGTTTAACAATGATGATTATTTATATATTATTTGGTGCAATGGTATTATATCGTTTAGAAAATTGGCCATTATTAGATGGAATATATTTTTGTTTTATGAGTTTATCAACAATTGGTTTTGGTGATTTAGTTCCTGGCTTAAAAAAAGAATCAACATCAACATTATGGTTTTGTTCAATATATATAATGAGTGGTATGGCATTAACAGCAATGTGTTTTAATGTTTTACATCAAGAAATTGTACATAGATTAAAACATGTTGTAGATATTAATAAAAAACCAATAAATAAAGAACATGATGAACAAAATGATTATTTAGTTTCCTGACGGTACGAAAAAAATACAAATTTATATCAACGAAATCCCACCGAGGAAACGTTAGTAACGGGTATGTTATTTTGACTTTTATTTAATAATTTTTATAAAAATCTTATAAATAAAATGTTTTGAAATACTTTATAACTTACAGGTACTCCAACATCATTAATATTTAATCAAGAACCCGATATGAATCAATTACATGTATTGAAAGACTGTGCAAATCATAATATTGGACATGAATTAGTTCCAATTGTTACAATGGATCCAAATAGTTCACAATCAGCAAATGCTGCTGCAGCTGCAGCAGCTGCTGCTGCAATCGCTGCAAATAGTTCTGGTGTACAAGCAACAACAAATATAGATTTGAGTGGAATTGGTATACCATCATCAATAGGAAATGAAACAAGTTTTCTTCAAGAATCTATTATAGATGGTGTTGTGCCTCAATTAATACAAATAAAAACTAATAGTGGTTTAAGTAGTAATAATAGTAGTTTTATTGGTCCAGTAGTTACAGCATCAATAGCAACAACATCACAACAACATTCAACAAATCAACCATCATTATTTAATAATAGTAATTTAAATTCATCAGTATCATCATCAATGATTGATCATCATCAACAACAACAATCTAATTGTAGTAATAGTAGTGGTACAATAATAACTGGTAATGAATATGATCCATCGAATATTTTACAACAATCAATTGTCGTCCAAAATGTTCTAACTGGTGTATATACATTAACCGAAGAGCCTGAATTAGAATCAGAAGAAAATCAAACACCTATTTAAATTATTTAATTCTTTTTTTTTCGTTTATGTTTTCTTAATACATATAGAAATTAAACAACTTTTTTATATTATCAAAATTATTTAGTAATTATTTAAAATAAATACTATAGTGATAGCAAACAAAAATTATTTAAAGAAAATGAAATTATAAAAAAAATACTAACTTAATAAATAATAGATTTAATAAAAAAAAAAAAAAAAAAAATAACTATGGTTATGCAACTGGCAATGAGGCAATCAAGAACACATTGTACTTTTCGCCTTTGAAATTAACTCTTTTGGCAACTTTGAAAATAATAACTCTCAATCTCATATAATATATTATATTTTAAGGAATGTATTCCATTCTATATTTTTCATGTTAAAATAAAGGTTGGGATACATTTTCCTGCTCCAATCCGCTCCTTGTTTGGATGAAACAAACAAATCTAACCTAAAAGCAAAAAAAAATCACTAATACGTATAAATAGTGGTGATTTTTAAAAATCATTTAATAAATTTCTATTATATGCATGAAAATATTTATTTTCAAGTTTCAGACAAGCTCGACGCCGAAGAAAATTGTGCGGCGTTTAAACGGCGAAAATTAATTTAGCTAGGCAAACTGGACGCCGTCAAATTAAATTTGTGAATATAAAATTTCATCTTATTTTTTATTGTCAAAAAAGTTTTTTTTTTTGTTTTTCTATAAAAACTAAACGGTAAAAAAAGAATTTCAAAATTTTGAAATTCCGTGTTTTTAATTTTTTTATATTTATTGACTTTTGTTCTTAAATTGTGTTTTTAATACATATTTGAAATTTAAAATGAACTGTGAAGAAATAGTTACAATTTCATTTGTAACAATAACAACTTATTCCTAACTTTTCTGCTATTTTCCTTCACACTTCGGCCTTAACCTTCACATTTTTAAAAGTTTTGAAGGATTTTGAAAGATTTTTCGTGTAAAATATTACGAGTTCTGACCTCTTCTGTTAATAGTTCATCCGTGTCAATTATTAAACTTGCCATATTTAAAAAAAAAATATTTTCAAAAGAATTCTTCAAACATTGTTTAAAATAAATTAATATTTAGACATTAATTTTACGCTTACTTACTTACGCTGATTTTTTTTTTTTCAAACATTCACTAAACGAACAAACAAATGTCATTTAACGCCTAAAAAAGTTACTACTTGGATCAACTTTTTTTGCGTCAAACGAACGGCGTCGACTTTGTCTACTTATATTATTTTTATATATTTTAACTTCTTTTTGACAGTTCACAGAATAAACGCCGTACATACTCCGTGAAGCTTGCATCAGGCATGAAATATTTATTTGTGTCTAAATCGAAAGGGTTAATAATTAATATTAATAAATAAACACAAAATCATTTATCACAAAAACAAAAAAAAAATTAGTACTAATTAAATTTAAAATGTAAAATAAATTAAAAGAAAAAAAAATATTAGGTAGGACTTAAAAATTTAATAAATAAAAAATAAAAAAAAATCATTATAAAACTAAGAACATCAAAAATTATAATATTTTGTAAATAATATAAAACTCATATTAGTTTCCTAAACTCCGAATTAAATAAAAATGAACATAAATAAAGACATATATAAGATATAGTTAATATATATATATATAAAAAAAAACGTTAAGTAAATTTATAATAAAAAAAAAATTGTTTTTAAAATACATTTAAATCTCCATAAAAAGTCTGATATTTTTGTAAAAAAAAAAAAATGAAAACATTTGCATTATTCTAAAAAATAAAAAAAAATGAAAACTATTTTTTAAACAAAATATTTCGGTCATAATTTTTTTTTTTTTGTATATTAATAATAAAAAGTTTAAAATGTGCTTTTAATTTAATTAAGAAATCCATTCTAACTATTTGTTATCAAATTACAAAACTTTAATATTTATTTTTTGAGCTTATAAAAAATCCGGACGTTCTTTAAAAAAATATGCCTGTCAATTTTCTGTTTCTTTTATTTTGTTCTTAGTATTAATCAACATGTATTGAGTCTTTTATATATATATAAAAAATCTTCGAAAGATGTTTAAAAAAAAATTGCAAGTGAAAAAAAATATTAAAGCTATTGGTGGATACTCTCCAGACTCTTTCTTAACAATATATACATTTTTTTAAATTCAAAAGTATAATAAATTGATTTATTTATACACTTCATCATTAAATCAAATGGAAAAAACATTAAATATTTATATTTCATATTTTTCCATAACTGTAATTAAAATGTAATGAAAAATTAATATTAAAATGAATCGCTAGAACCGTATGCATTTTTTCCATCGATATTTTTATAAGATTCTTTTACTCGCTAATACTTTTCTAATTCTAAATCAATTTCTCAATGGTATCACAACAAAATATTTATACTGCAGGACCTGTTTTTATATTCTATTATTATATTTATTCCACGTCGTTTGATTGCTTTCCTTTTTTGCATGTTAATTCATTGAGGCAAACTTAAACTTAGAAATCTTTTGTTGGCGTCAAACTATTAAAAAAATTTTGAAATTCGGTCATAATTTATTTTTTTAACCTTTTTATATCTTTTGTTTCTTAAATATGGCAACTTTTGTAAAATATTTAACCGCTTATTTTAAAGAAATTTTATTAATAAGTCCAAAAAGCTTGCATATTCCTTTGCATAAATATGCATTTTTTCTGTCTTTAATCAAAAAAAGTTTTGATCTTATTCGAGTTATGCGTACTTTAATTATAACTAATTGTCGAAAAATAAACACTGTTGTCACTTTGATGTAAATAAATATTTTTTTATGAAATTTCTCATTTTCGGTAACACTTTTTTAACACACGATTTTTGTAGACTTTTAAGCAACATTTGCGTTGAAAATTTTTAATTTGATATACAAGAAAATAAAAATTCTTAAGACACAAGGAAAGTATAGGTAAAGAGGATATCTTTGTTATGATATCTTGCGGATTAGATTTTTTTTCTAATTAAATCATTGGGAGCTTATTGCAAAACACTAAAACACTATAAATCAATTAAATGCACTTCCAACAGCTTGAAAAGAAAGTCACAAAAACAAGTTAAATATTAAGTCACATCAAAATGGTTAAACATTTAATTACATAGGCAAGCGTATAAATTTTTTGTATGCATAATACAGAATCCATTATCATCATGACAAATTGATAGAAACGGATAGAATGGATTGATAGAATCAATTCACCATTTTTTTTTTTTATTTATTTCAATTCGAATTTTATATTAATATTACAATAATTTATTAATTTATTCTTAATAGTACAATATTTACATAAATGAATTATTTTTCATTCGATAAAAAAAAGGGAAGATAAAAAAATAAGAAAATAAAAAAATAAGAAAATAAAAAAGCAGAAGATAAAAAAATAATACTTAGGTCTGTTTAAAAACTCTTTAAATTTAAATTTGTTGAATCGGTTGAATGATGTGTTGTTACACACGCAAGCATTAATATTTCATTTATTTTTCCACTTTAAACAAAATAACCGATTTATTTAAATTTTAATTGTATTTAAATAATTTTAACACCCCTTCTATAAACACAAAATTAATACATTTTTCGAATATTTTTATTATATTTTAATTACTTTTTTTTTTGCTTTTAATTTAGAAATTAGTAAAATGTATTAAAGAATTTATTAAAAATGTAAATATTAAGGAATTTCATATTAAGGAAATATGAAAAATAAATTTTCCAATGTAAATAATAAGAAAATAATAAAAAATAAAATATATTAAAAAAACAATAAAAAAATAAATATCTTTAAACTACAGAAAATATAAGTGCATATATAAATATATATATATGTTAAAAAAAGGAAAAATCAAGGAAAAAACTTAAATAAATAAATAAATAAAAACTTTTTTAATAAATAAAATATTGTAGGTTTTCAAAACAAAAAACAAAAATGTAGAAAATGATCTTTTTTTATTATAAAATAATTAAAAATAAAAATAAGTAATAAAAAAAAAATCATTAAAATTAGGTCATCATTTAATTAAAATAATTATTAAATAAAAAATAACCACAAAAGAGAAAAAAAAACGAAAAAAAAAAACATTTTCGTTAGAAAAAAAATAAAAAAAACTAAAATAAAACCAAAATATTCTAATAAAGATTTACATTTTCAAAATATTATAATATAATATAATAAAATATATACAATTACATATATATAATATATAAATAAAATTCATTTTCTTTGTATATATAGGTATATATAATATATATATTATATTTATAAATTTTATATAGTGTATAATATACATAATATTTTCTCCATATATTTATTCAAAAGTATGGAAATAAAACATCGACTAACCCCAACATATAATATTAAAAAATAATGAATTTAATTTAATATGGATATTAAAAAAGAAAAACAAAAACAAAAACTAAAACAATAAAACAATTTAAAAAACTAACAATTATTAATATTTTCTATTTATATTTACAATTAACATATTTGATTTCGTGTAGAAGTACAAAATAATAAATTATATATTATTTAATTTACTTCAACGATTTTTGATTGATTGACACTGCGAAATAACATCTAAAGAAATAGCATCTAAAAATAAAAAAATTAAATAACATCTAACATTTTCCTGTTTTTTTTTTAGGTCATTTTTCGTAATGAAAAAACATCTAATAAGATCCTAAAACAAAATTTATATTTCAAAAAACAAAACAAAACCAAAGCTTTATATATTACAATTTTATATAAAAATCTTGCACTGTGATGCATGCGAAAGCAGGGACAAAAAAACTGTTTAAGTTCTGTTTGCTAAGTCATTTGCCTGAATTTTCATTTCCCAAAATCCCAATAACAAAATTTGAAATTACAAAATCCCAAATATAATAGATATATTATACTCGTATAATAAATCTAAAAAAAAGTGTATAACGTTGATTTGGAGACCAACTCTAAAATCCTTCTTAGTTATTTTTTTTTACATATATATTTCTACATCAAAGAATTTAAAATACTGAAGGCTACCACCTCAAAATTGTTCTTACACAAATTATTGAAACCCTAATTTTGTAACCAGATCTAAGCCTTTTCTCTTCATTTTTTTACATATGCTAACACCAAACAAAACAAAAACTTGCTCCGTATTAGTAATTATATTAAATTCTTTAATTAGTTATAAAACAGTTATAAAAAATTATTTACTTCTTCATTTTATACATTTTTAGATAAGTGAAATAAAATTCTAAAATTTATTTTTATATTTTATTACTTTTAGACGTTATTTCACAATGCCATTTGCTATAAATATAATATCAATATTGTGTTGAACAAAATTGAAATAAAATCTCCTTAAACCAAACTTTTCAAAATTTTCAAAAATGGTAAAAGAAATTTTAATTAATATTGAATTGATTATTATTATATTTAAAATTTTGTTCATTTTTTGTTAAGAATTCCGTTGCATTTTTAATGTGAAAAAATTAATTTTAGTTAAACATTTTTATTGCTTTTAAAAATTTTCTAAAACAGTTTTTATTAATTTTAGTCAAATATTCACAGATAATATAAATCAGATACTTAGATACTTATCAGACCTATTAATTTGATGATTCCTTCTCACTTCCTTTTCTAGCGCATATCCTTTTTTTAATTTTTCAGCTTATTTCAAAATTTTTGAATTTCAAAATTTTCGATTTTCCACACAAATATAATTTGTAATAATATTCTACTAAATGGCCGCCGCATGACGTTTCAAATTTCAATTCTTTAAGCAATTCTTTAAGTAATTGTAAAAAGAGTTTGTAAATGGAAATAAAAAGGGTTGTACAAAACATTTTTAGGTAATTTTTAATATTGCAGATATTTGGAATTTATATAAAATAACAAATTTTAAGAGAAAAATTGCCGAATGGGTTTACTAGCCGAATTCAAGAAGAGGATTGTTTAAATTGGAAGTGTGGGTATGGTAAACAAATTCAATTTTCATATAAAAAAGTCAAAATAATTTTACGTTTTCAATATAAAAATGTCAAAATTTAAATTTTCTGTATAACCTTAAAATTTTGCATTTACTCATAGAAATTACTAAAAATGTTAACATTTACGTTTAGAATTAATTAAATATTGAGATAAATGGTAAAATATTTTTATTTACCATTTTTATTTTTTATTTTTAATTTTATGTTAATTTAAATTATATGTACTACGTAAACATTTTTTGTACAACCGTTTTTTTTATCATTTAAAAATTCCATTTTGAATTTTATACAAAAGATATATATCACGGTAATACTTTTCAAATATCCATGAATTTAATAGTCAAACGTCAATCAGCGATTAGTGTAGTACAAAAATTCGTATTTTTGTATGGAGAAAAATTTTAAAATTTAATTTCTCGAAAAATACTCGAAAAAAAAAATATGAAAAAAAGGGCACGCGCCGAGTATAACGATTAATTGAAGTCGGGTTTGGCTTTATTTTGGGTCATTCTGGGCACCTGGCCTTTTATTTTCAACACTGACATAAACTTTACTTTACCCAACAAATTTATTAAATAAGTTACTTACTAATTACAAATATTATTATTATACTAGTTGATATTTTATCTTAACTTGTAAATCTTACATATTTTACAGTTGATTTTTAAAAATACTTATTACACATTTGACATTTCACAGCGGACGTCAAATATATTTCGAAAGTACTTTATTTTCGCGTTTCTACAATACCAAAATAAACCTAAGGTAAAGATTTACAAACGTACGTTTAAGAAATCGTACTTTTTGCACAATAAGCCTGTTAATATTTATTGCTTTCTCTTCAATTTTGTTTTCAACTGTTTAATATATATATTATAAATATTTATTATTAAGTACAAATTTTCAAACCATTTTTTTTTTTTAAATATTTACATAATTTAATAATAAATTATTCAATGGTTTCATTTTACAAAATGATGATTGTCGTCATTATTGAAAATAGCAAATATAAAACAATAATTTGGTCCTTACATCCTTCACAAAATAATAGGTAATAATAATTTGTTATTAAAATAATAGTAAACTTAATTAACAGTTCAATAAACAAAAAAAAAAATAAGAAAAAGAAAATAAGAAAAACAAAAATGCCTTATTTAATTATATTTATATTATTGTTTATTAATTCTTTTTTATAACTTTTACTACTATTGTAAGTATCATTATATTAGAAATTTATTCATTAAATAATTTTTTCAATAAAAACTTTAATTATGAAAATAAATAGTAACAATATAAAATTTAAATACTTTTAAATAATTCATTTTGTTAAAATTTAATTATATGTATAAACTTTTATTTTTTATTTGTTTAGTATTTAAAATTTTTTATTTGTATTTCTATTTTATATAGAAATTTAAATTTTATTTAAAAATTAAATTAAATTAAAATATAAAATAAAATTAAGTTTTTATTAATTAAATAATTGAACTTAACTTCTACAAAATAAAATGTACATTTAATTTAACTTGGAGGCTTTATATGGTTTTTTTTTTTTTACAGTATTTTATATACACAAATCCTATCGGTAAAAGTTTGTAAAAAAATAAAAAATTAGCTTATTTATATTAAAAGAAAATGCGAAAATTCGGCGTATATGCTACCGTCAGGGTATGTAACTGGTCAACGTATTAAAGAAAAAACATTTTTTAAACTACATACCAAAATTTACGTTCTTTGATTAAATAAACCAATTTGGCATATATCCAAGTTTTATTACAGGAGAAATGGTTGACTCAACAGGAAATTATTTATAAAAATAAATAATTGGTTTAAAATTTTTGAAATTTTCTTATATAAGTTTTAGGTATTATGTGAATCTCCAGTTTATTTTGAGTTGAACTTAAACAATAGCAATAGACAAACTCTTGAATCATTTAAAAGTATAATTTAAATCTAACGTAAAACTTAAAGAAATTTAAAATAACGATTTTTTTTTGTTGCCTAATAATATAGAAAAAATTTTAGCATTTTCTGCTAAAAAATAGTCATTGTCAAAAAATCTGACGTAAATAAAACTTAAAGAAATTTAAAATAACATTTTTTTTTTTTTTTTGCCGAATAAAATAGAAAAATTTTTAGCATTTTCTGCTAAAAAATAGTCATTGTCAAAAAATCTTTAAGAAATTTTAAATAACATTTTTGTTTTGTTGCCTAATAAATAATAATAAAATTGAAAAAGTTTTAGCATTTTCTGCTAAAAAAAAAGTCATTGTAAAAAAATATCAACCAGTTAATTTAATTTTCTTTTAACACCTGAGGATCACATTTTGTTACAAACATTTTTAAATTTAAAATTAATATAAAAAAAACATCTTTGTTAATGTATGGAACGTGTATAGGTAACAAGGATGAAACAAATAACAACAAATTAAATTAAATTAAAATAGAATAAAATTAATAAAAAAAATATAAAAATATAAAAGCAAAACAAAATTCGTTTTTTTTATATCAAAAACAAAAGTTATATTATTAAATTTAAAAAAATAAAAAAAAATACAAAAAATAATTATAACTGTTTATATAAGTAAAAGATCGAATAAATAAATTTATCAAAATAAAATTTTCTCAAAATTAAAATCTAAAAAATTTAATGTAAAATCGAATTCAATAGAAAAAAAAAATATAAAGACACAAAAAAAAAACAAAAACAAAAAAAATTAAGTAAAATGCCCACACTTTTATACAAAAACAAATTGAAAGAAAATAACAAATTAAAAATATTATAATAAAATTAGGAAATATTTATTTTTTTCTTTGTTAAGCTCAGTACGATTGTCTAAAAAAAAAACAAAAAGGAAACTGCCATAAAAATTAATTATTTTTAATTTTATGTTATTAACTCTTTCAGATTAATTTCAAAATTTAAGCTTCCATTGAGAGATACTTTGTTTTTTTTTTAGTTTTTTTCAAATACATTTTGAAAGAAATTAAAAATCTTAATATGCTATTTGATTCCATAGCTATGTAGTTTAAAAGATAGTGTAAAATTCATATTTTTGTATTGAGGAATTATCTATTTTAATTTGCACAGCTTGCGTTGGTCTCTCAAATTATTCAGAGTTTTCAATCACTTAAGGGTTGATCTTATTCTGTGTAAACTTTTCTACATTATTTGTGCAACGGATTTACAATTTGTAGTATAGTTTATATATGGAGATTCTCGCGTATGGGCAAAAGAAAAACTTTTCGTTTTTAAGATATGAGGATTCTCTAGTATGGATAAGTGAGGTGCGATTGCCCTATATATTGGTTATTATAATAGACTGATATAATATACGAAAGTTTATTATGTAGAATATCCTTGTCTTGTTGTGTAGAAAAAAATCTCATTTGCGCATACGCCAGTATGTCCATATATACTAACTACTGTACTCTGTAAATATTTTTACTAATTTACCCAAAATTCCCCGCCAGTGAACATGTTTCATGATTGTTTCACATTGACACAAAACGCGTGTTGAGCGATTATGTTCGCAATTTGTATGGATGATTAATCTCTTTATCAGAACTACCACCTTTTTTATTCACTTTACTTTATACATCCATTGTGTTGTGGGTAACATATATCGGCAATATGACAACAATATTTGCATCAGAATTTTTGTTTCCACCACACCAAGGATCCGAATTTAATCATAGGTTTCATAGGTGTTATTTAGGTGTTATCTAACATAATTTTTGGTTATAGATGCCATATTTTTCCTACTGTACTTTTGCAGACCTATAAAGCCCTTGTCGAATTTCTTTCCTTTAACACAATGTGTTTACATTATCTGAATTTTTCCATCAGGTAAACTCCTAGGTATTTTACGGAAAGCCTTCGTTCTACAATTTTGCTATTGTTTTTTTATCTTTTTTTTTTTCAAAATTTATTTACCTTCAGACTATTTAATACGATCTTCTTTTTCTTTTTTCTTGCGTATATATTTAAAACCACTGTTCTTGATGGTTTTCGATTTTCGTTATTTTTTTTCTCTAAAGTTCTCGTTGAATGATGACCAATAGCTGTAAGCAGCATTTTGTTTTATAAATGAAGGATTACAGCGTGTTTGTAGTTTAATAACCGACCATCATTTCGATTCCTGTCTAGTAGAACTCTCTTGTCACGTTGGAGTTTTAGATTGCATATTTTCATCTTTAATAGAGGCAATACGACTACCAAAGCTTTTAGAATTTTATGTTATAAAAAAAATAAACATATTCGATCAACGTACTGAGCTATATTGTAATTAAATTTTATTAAAGTAAGAATATTTAATTAAAAAAAATTGTAAAAATCAAAAATTTAAAAAAAAATACATATAAAAAAAATTATAACAAATACGCAACAAATTAAATAAGAGAAAATTTAATTTTTGTTGATAAATTGAAAAAACTTTAATAAAATTAAAAAAAAAATTAACATAAAAAAAATGAAAAATTACAAAAAAAAAAAAACAAAACAAAAAAAAGAATACAGAAATAAAAAATAAAGTTGTATTTAAAAAAAATATGTATATAAATTGAGTTGTCCATTTTTGAATATTTTCCCATTATTTTCAATTTTTATTTTTCTATTTTTTTTTTTATCTTTAATTTAAAATTGTCTCAATTCATCGTACCGAACAGGCCGAACAACAAAAACAACAAAATTCAATTATAAAAAGAAACAAAAAAAAAAAAATATTACCTGTAATAAAACATAGGTTAGTAGTTTGGAATTTGGTAAATTGGTTTGGTTGTATGTATTTGGCGGTAAGTTAAGAAATTTTGACTGAAATCATGTTTTTTTTTTTAAGAAAAATAAATAAATTAACACGAATATTGTTTTTAGGAAAATTAAGCAAACAAAATGAAAAAAGAAAATATAAAAAGCCATTGAACTTAATTTAAAGCATTAAGCAACTGAAAAAACATTTTTTAATTAATAAAAATTTTCCAAATATCAGTAGCAATTCCTTTTATTAAGTACAAAATAACGAATATTAATTTTATTAATAAACCAATATAATATATGGTATATTATAGTAATCAAAAATATTTTAAAATATTAAGCCAATAGTCTAATTTATAATTTATACAACCAACCACTAAAAGGTCTAGTTTAAAACTAACGAAGAATGATTAGGTTATAGCGAAATTATTTTGAGCGAATAGCTTAATTTTGTGTTGTAATAAAGGTCAAATTTGTTATTGTCATAAACCATTTGTCAAAGTTTATTGCTATCGCTTGCTAATAATTCGATTTTTTTGCTATGATCTCTGAATTTATCCATTCTATACAAAGTTACTGATTTAAAATCTTAAAACGATCGAATCGAAATCGAATCGAATTTACTTTGTTTGTTTGTACTTTGCAGTTTGTTTTGTATTCTAAACGGAAAAGAATTGAAATGAGTGATTGTTTATTTTTTTAATTTTATATATTTCAATATATTAATATACACTCGTCGTTTTAATATAATTTTTAAATTGACGCTTTAAAATTCCTATAACTGCTAATGACAGAAAAGTATCTGAAATTAAACTCAATGACAATATTATATCAACAATTTTGTTTCAGTCACATTTGCGCCGTGTCATATGTCAAAGAATTTGCCCAAATTCATTCGGAAAGCCACGGGTTCATAGTACGTTGGGTCATTGGTACGTTGGGTCATAAAGATTAATAAAAAATAATGTAGACTTTTCCTATAATATAATTAAATAAAATTACAACTTCAAGCAACAGATCCTAAGTATTCGGGTGTAGTGGCTCGGAAGGCTTCGGGTTCAAACCTTGGCTATATACTGTAAACTGTTATTATAATATAAGTATAATGAATAAAAAATAAGTACATTTTATTCTCTAACAACATATTTTAATATATAATAAAATTAAAATAATTCGAGTATAAGATAATAGATGGCGCACAAATAAAGATATTTGTGTTTCAACGAGTTATGTCATATATCTGTGACTGAGTAACGGTTTTGTTAAAATAATATTTAAAAAGAAACTGAAGCTTATTGAATGCTCTATGTTTCTCAAAGCAGAAAAAAAGTAACATAAGTAGTATATTTATGTAAAAAGATAGCTGAATGGTAAATAAATATTAATTTTTATAATTTATCCTATAAATTTGGTTACCCCCTAAAAATTATGTTTCAAATCTAAATAAATTTTATTTTGAAAGATAATTATTTTAACAATTTATTTTATTATATAATCTGTGGTTACTTCGGTACATAGGCAATGAATTCTCTAAGTTTATAATTATTTTATCAATTCGTTTTTTAATTAAAATTCCATCAAAGTTGAGAGTTTCCTTTTACATATTTCAATAAAATACTTTTTCTTTGAAGTTAATTTTTTATATAAATTTTTTTTCACATCCTAAAAGTAAGTTCAAAATATCTTTGGTATAATTTTATGGTTAGATTTTAATTTTTCGTACCTGAATATTTAATTACAACAATCACCACTGGTTTTAAATAATTCTCAAAAATTTCTTTCATCTAAGACCACAGTAATTTGTATTAAAAATAAAAAAAAAATTAAACTTTAGATAAATAAAATTTTACTAATAGCTTTTATCCTATCCAAGCACATTTTTCTGATTACCATTATATAATTTATTTTTATAATCATATTTTCTTCTTCATCATTTAAAATAATTTTTATTTACTTTTTTTTTAAATAAATGACTTAGGAATGAAATAATTATGTTAAACAATTTTCTTTACCGGTGAATTGTTACTAAAAACCTTATTTTTTTTAAAAGGAATTTTTTTCTAATATAATTTTAATTTAAGGTGAAATTATTATTACTATCCTAAGCAAATTATATTGGTATAATACTTGAAAATAAGCAAAAAAAGTAAAGTCTTCGAAAATAATAAAAAAATTAAACAAAAATGTAAAAAAGAAAAATCTTTCAAAATAAACAGAGGATTGTTGTTTGATAGGGAAGATAGATGACTATTCTTACACGTACGCTCTGCGAGCTGTAGTGCTCATCAACTGCATGAAATACTTCTTCAGCCAGTCAGTGTCTTTAGTTTTTTTGATGAAACACTCTCACTTCGTAGAGATCTGCCGATAATTTTCTCACAAGGGTCCTTTCTTTTTTGTACGTGTCGTATGTGCAGTACCGTTTCTGCTTCTTACTCGCAACTTCTATCATCTTTGCGTCTAGGTGCTGCAATTCGTTAGTGTAACCTATCTCCAGAAACGCTTGTTCATAACAGCCGATCATAGACAACGTTAGACTTAAATCTTTAACCTAACTCGAGAGATGCTTCTTCATAACAGTAGACAATGTTTGACTTAAATCTTTAATTGAGGTATCAACGAAAATACTGTCAAAAATATGCATAAAAACATGTAAAATTTAATATAAGCATTAAGATTGTTTAAAAAGATCCTGTTCTAAAACAATTCTTCTTCACTATTTTTTAAAATACATTTTCTAAGTATTTTATCTATTTATTTATACACGGAACTAAATTTACAAACCAAAAAGAAAAACATAACAATACACAAATACTTAGTATAAATAAGGTATAAAATGATTCGGATTCTAAACATTAAAAGATGCAATCATAAATATATATATTTTTTTTTTTCAAATTATGTTATTTCTTCCTTTATACGCTCAATCTCTGTCGTTCTCTCTCTTGCTTTATTTTAATTGAAATTTTCTGCAGATTTATCATTTTTTGTAACATTGTATTTATGTTTTATGTGGTATGTTATATGTTGATGACAACTAGAAAATGATGATGCAATAACCATTATTTTAAAAAATACTGTGAGTTATTTTTGTTTTTACTAGTTTCTTCTTTCATTTGCTATTTTTCTAACCATTTGCCATTTTCCTAGTTCAATTATAGGTCATGTTGAATTGAATTATACCATGTTATAACCCTGACAAAGACGGAAAAAAAATTAAAGAAAATATATAAAATATAATTTTTCCATTTCCCATTTGAACTTTAATGAATTTGACCACGAAAACAATCAATTTTATTCCACTTTATTTTCCGGGATTTAATTTTAAGTTATAGGAAGTAAAAAAAAAAAAAAATAATACTTCAAACCATCTGTATAGAAAGCATGTTAAAAAAATATATGAAAGATAGAGCAAAGAAAAATGAATTAAATAAGAATTCAATTTTCTCTTGAATAAATAAATTAAAAATATACAATCATTTCAATGATTTCTTATAATGTTATAAATTATAATTAATAAAAAAGGAGATTTCAATTTTTATCTAAAATATGTAATTAAACATTTTTTTATACATAACTTGTAAGTATATATGGGTATTATAACTCAAGTTGGTATAACTGAATACCGAAAATAAATTTGGATAATTGATGGTTTATACGATATTAATAATAATCGCTGCTACATTGGACCTACCTGCAGCAAATAACGGCCAGAAGTCCAATGGTCTTTTTGAAATGAGACCACTGTAAGAAAAAAGTCCCAAAAAAAAAGGTTAAAAGTTCAATGGGACTACTGTATCTTTGAAGTGAGTCAATAGTTTCCAATTTTATTTTTATAATGGTGATTATCATGCAAACCGTACGTTTCTAGAGATTCACCTTACGTTTATTTAGGTATCAAGCAAACCGCATGAATCTTAGTACTTTCGGAATTAGTTTTGAACTTTCAAAGAATGAACAAACTGTATAATGTACTTCGAAAATTTATTTAAAATTACCTGTAAAAAATTTCACCTTGTCAAAAATTCAAATATTTACAAGTAAAAGTTAACTATTTTATAATTTTAATTATAATTGTTTTACAAATATATACATATATATATCTGTAGTTACATTTAAAAATAGGTGACAGGTTTTAAGAAGTAGATTATTGGATTAATAAAGAAGGATCTTATTTCTGTTGAAGTTTTAGGCCTTTATTTTTGGTTTACAGCAAGATCAATCTTTTTTTTTTAACTGTATACATATGTACATATGTATATGCTATGAGAGTTTTATTTATTTTTATACCTGTAGATTTTGTGATAAAATTTATTTATGTGTATAGTAACTAATAAAATTAATTTTAGTTTAGGTTTTATTTTTAACCTGAGATTTTTAACTGAATATAAAATGTACATTAATAATAATATAAAAAAGATAAAAAAAACAAAAAAAATTGTTCATATAATGCTTATGGCGTATTGTAATATGTATGAAATATGTTATTTAATTACATAAATAAAACTTAAAGTTAGTCGGATCAAAAAAACAAAAATAAAACTTAAAGTTAGTCGGTTTTATGCAAAGTTGTTGCCCTTTACTTGTTTAACAACTTTTTTTTAATAATTTTCTTCATAATATTTTCCTGTTAGAAATATTCATAAAAAACTTAAAATTTACACTAGCAAACCACCACTTGCGATTGTCCAATGTGCTTCAAAAGCTTATCACTCCAAAATAATTATGTCAAAAACTTATGAAATTTCAAAAACTTCCGCTCGGTCGTTTAGGATGTACACGTACCCACAGACATACCCAAACATATATACAAAATGACATCAAGCTAAAAATCCTTTTTACCCGTTTCTCGGGTACAAGTTTTTGGTATGAAAGCAATAACTGTCTTAAACATTCATGTTAAAAATAGCTAATAAAACAAAAAGCATACTCAAAAATAACTTTTTAAATAAAAAACTAAAAGAACCGCGAGCTAAATGTACGGTTATAAATCCAACCGTACGGTTGCTGTTTTCATACTAGCATTTATGTTTACGGTTTGCATGATACCGAGTTTAAACTTTTATGTTTACGTTTACGTTTGCATGATAAGCTCAAATAATTAATAATTAATAATGAGACATAAATTGAAATTAATTTTTCAATTCGCCCAACAATAAAATCAGTTAATCAGTTGCAATCAGTTACAGTTATTTTCCAAATTCCGGCCAGTCAGGATATATATGTATATATATCTATTGGGAGAGACTTTAAGTCGGTTGAGAAATTCGATTTGCCATTTTTCCAGAATATTTATATGTATGTATGTCTGAGAATCTGGTTAAGAGGAAATTTATAATTAAAAATTTTTATATATTATATTCTGGGAAAAGCGAAGAATTTTAAAGTTGAATTCAAAATCAGAGTTATATGCTTTATACTAAAAATGTATGTACATTTATGTTCAAGATTCCGAATTAGAAGCTTTTTAGAGGTGGATTCAAAATTAAGGTTATTCGCCTTTTACAAAATATGTATATACATATATTAATATGCGATGCGAGATTCTGAATTAGGAAGGGTTTTAAAGTTGGTTACAAAATCATAGTTATACTCCTTTTCCAGAATATGTACATATATACTTATATATGTACCTATATTTATGCAATATGAAATTATATATTATAGTATGTCTATATGGCAAATTTTGATTTTTATTGGCAAAATTATTTTCTATTTCAATGAAAATTTTGACTCACTTTAGTAATACAAAACTTCCATTAAAAAAACGTCAGAAGTTCCATTGGGACTTTTGTTCTTAACACTGAGACAAAAGTCTTAAGGGACTTCTGACCTCGAACTTCTGAGCTCGTCCCATGGGACTTCTGACACGTAAACGCAAATAACAATAATATTTATAAATAATACCAATACTAATAATAATAGTTGGCATACTGACAGTAGAGTTGCCTTTAATTATTATATCATGCAGGAACGTGTTACTCAAAACTACTGCATTTTGTAACTGTTGATAGATATAGTCACTAATAGCAAAATAGTAATAATAATAATATGTTTCCAATTCTATGTTTCCAGATCGTTGTCCTATCCCGTCCTATCTCTACGTCTTTGCCAATATACTGCATTAGCTGTTAGCGGTTTCATCTCATTATACTGGGTAAAGGGGGAGGGGATTTAGTAACAATCTAACAATACTAAGGCGGTATTTTTGGTGTCTTGGAAAGATTCCCAACTCCTCTAAGAAAACAAAAAATTCACGTATATTTATATTTTGTGTCTACATTTTACAAATTTGTAAGAATTGAATTTGCTAGGATATTTTTTAATAAACTTGAATAAACATTTTTAACAACAAAAATTTATGATTTACAATTTTTGATAAAAGAAAATTAAATCAAAGTAAAATAGCCATCAACAACAAAAACACCATCAAATTTTTTTATATAAAAAAATTCCTTAATTTTTAAATAAAACTTTAAAAAAATATAAATTCTATTTCGCATAATTTAATAATGTAAGAAAGATCCAAGTCCTGTACTAAAAAAATAACCAAAAATCAAAATTTATGATTACAGCACACGACAACCAAATTATAAAAAAGGGCGATGACTTAAAAATTAGCTTTAGATAAATCTGTTCATGCAAAATATCTCTAATATAAATTGAAGTATAAATTGAAGGAATTCAAATTAAAATTCATATAATTTATTTATTTTTCTTACTTCACGTTTCAAATTCCTAATAAGCCAACAACAAACACATCTAAATTATAAGAGTAAACTTTTATTTTTTTTTTCGAGTTTTTCAATTTTCATTCCTCCGCCCCATTTAAATGAACAGCACTATACATATATGGTTATTTAGACTTAGAATACTAAGAAATCAAAATATCAAATCCTATAAATACCAGAGGGAGAGAAAATTTCGCGAACTTAAACACGGAGAGTAATAAAAAAAATCTTTTACATTCTAATCCAGTCTTCATATTTATATAGAAATTTCAAATTTAAAAAAAAATTTAAAACAAAAATAACATAAAAGAACCGAAAAAATGTAAATGTTTCCTGTTTTTCATTTTATGGTTTCCAGTAATTTTTTTCATTTCCTTTCATTTTCGTATATTTTTCTTTTACTTTAAAAGAAAAATTAGGATAAATATTATACAAAACCTAGATAAAATATTTTGGATTTCATTATCTAAATTTTATTCTAAAAAAAAAAAAAAAAAATCATCAATCGTATTACTATCACTGTTATCATTATTATCATTGTTTTTGCCTCTTCTTATGTCCCTTTATTTTAATGTATTCAATCAAAATTTTAAGGCGTATCCTGCCGTTAAGGATACAGCATCATTGTGTCATTTATTGTTGTTGTTATTTTCATTTAAAGATATATATAGATAGATAAAACACTTTAATATTAAAAGTACACCTTCTTTCGTAAATATTCTTTTATATTTATCATAAGATAAGAAAATAAGTTACTGAATAAGTTCGATATTTTGTATTTTTCGTTTATCCATTTATTTATTTTGTTTTTATTAGAATTGTATTAGAATTAGAAATAAATTCAACTTTATAAATAAAGTCCTTTAAAAAAATATCTCTTACTTTGGTTTTCCTTTCATTTTATATTCAAACTTAATACATATTTTAGAAATGTATATACAATTAATAGATAAATACTATACATATTTTATTTTTTATATTATAAGGTATTGTTATTTTTATTGGAGTTTTATTTTTTGCTCTACAATTTCTGATTTAAGAGAATTAAAATAAAAAAATTAAATAAATATTTGTCATAAATTGAACTTCAAATATTTTTCATATATTGAAAATTATATTTTTGTACATATACATATAAAAATACATAATATAAATCCTGTGGCATAAAATAATGTGAAATATATAAGAAATGTATTTATTTCTAACTAAACCATCAGCTACTAACCCATTATATATGTTGGTTTTAATTATTCAAAAGTAGGAATCGAAGTAAACATTAATAATTAGGTTGTGGTAGAACAGTCAAAAGTGTGATGTTTAAGTTAGTTTTTGGTCGCATTGTTGCCATAATTATGGATTTGTTTTTTTTCAAAAAGGTAGTTTTTTGTGGCGATTGCAAAATATGTTGCATAATGCCATAAACTAGGGCAAGATATTTTGATTTCTAGCCTTTGGTTATTTCCTACATAATATATAGCCATATAGGTATCTCTATTTCGGGCTAATGATATTTTAAAAAACTGTTCGAATGGTTCCATTTGTCCTGCCTGTTGTTTGATATGACTTGTTTAATTTGTTTTGCTTTGACACTATTTTGGTATATATGAGCGTGCATTGCCAAACTGTTTAGCGATGCTTTTGCTTCCATATCAACACATTGCTTCATTGCTTTTGTTTCCTGATATTCCACGTAATCATGGACCCAGATTATTTTTATATTTTTTATTAAGTATGATTCTGATTTTTTATTAAAAGTTGTTCATTTATATAATAACATTTCATTTTTATATAAGCGACAAAATCTCTCAAAACAAAATCTTTTTTACAAAATCTACTAGGATAAAATCTTTCATGTTACATATTAATTATGTTGCAACAAAGTACTTCAAAAAGTGGAAGATCCCCCCAATCTCTGCTAAAAATGTTACATAATAATTTCTAGCAATAATTTATAGATATAGTAGATAAATATATTCTACTTTATAATATAAAACTTACTCGCTAAACTCTATATAAAACTTTGGAAAAACGGTGTCAAAGATTTTTTTAAATTAACCTCCGTGTTAATCAAAAACAATTTTTTTATAAATATTATAGAATAAGACCGGTATGAAAAAAAAAATTAATATTTTTATGTTAATTAAATTTTTTTTTAACGACAGTATATAAATATTCTGGAAAAAGTGTATAACCCCAATTTTTAAAGCAAATGTAAAATCCTCCTTAACTATTTGTTTAGATAGATACATTTTTTTAAAACAAAGCAACAATCTATTTTTCTTTAAAAAATATTTTGCAAGATGTGGTACGTAAAACATTTTGGAATGCAAGATTTTAAGAAGCTAGATTTTATAATAAAAGATAAAAAAAAAGCAATATTTTGTTGTAGGGGGACTTTGGCGTGCGCAATTGTGACCCGCTCCCATTTAGAGAGCTTAAAATATTCGTATGTAATACTAGTAATACTAGTAATTTGTAATACTAATATTCGTATGTTTCCTTCCTGTAATACTAGAGTTTCTTTATACTACTAATCTAATTCTGCATTATATATAAATGTTGCATATGTTTAGGCGATTTTAATAATTTGATAAATTCATAACTAGAAAAATAAATACTATTATTAATTAATACTTCTACTTTGTTTTTTGTTAAATGAAATTTAGTTCACAGAATTCAAATTTTATAAATTCAGTTCATGGCAATATAATGCCATTGTTAACAAGATTAAGAACAATTTTTAAAATAAAGAATAAAAAATTGTCTGCCAGTTGATGATGCTAGTTGTACAAAGGTAAACGTTTTAAACCCCCACATCCATAATTGTTCTGGAAGATATGTTTTAAAGACATGCTTCAAATTATGTGAATAGCTAGAAAGTTCCATATTAATTTAAACAAATTATTGAATATTTTTATTTAGATTAAAATTAAATATAAATTAAAAATTACCTTCTTTTATATGAGTGCGTTAAATTTTATCACAATTTAATGTGTACATATATGGCTAATTTATGATTTTATGTAATAGATTATATTTTTTAACTTGATGTATAAGAAAAAGATTGTGAATGAATAATAACATTTTTGTGAACCATTTATATAATACATTTATGTATCATTTATAAAATAAATACATAACTATTAATATTTTCATATGCATATTAAAATACTTATACATTTGTTTATTATTGTGGCTATTAATGTTTTCATAGTCTTATTTATTATTTAAATAAATATTAAGAACCAATTACATAAATTTATGTAACATGTTATATAAGATAAAAAATCCTTATTATTTATGTAAGTGTTCTTGTATTTATGAATCTTTTAGGAGTATTAATCTATCTAAATATGTGCATATGTTCCAAAAAGTTTACAACAAATTTGATAAAAATGAGGTTTTTTAAGGATTCGGTTTCATATAAAATCAATATTATTAATCTGCTTTTTTCCTTTTCTCTGTCCGAGATTTTTAAACATACATGGTGTTATGCAGTCCAAGCATGCTGAAATTAATATTTAGATTCATATACTAGGTTTGAGTTCGGCTGATTCATAAACTATATGGTTTTAGTTCGGCAATTAAATTAATTGTCATCATTTTTTTAATATATTGCAATTCTACTTGTATTACGTTATCTGTTTAACATATGCGACTTAATATTTGCTTATGCTGTAATTTTCCTTTTCATTTAATTTAAAAATTGATTTTTGCAAGATAGAGTCTATGTTGGCTTATTAATTGCTTATGACTTTACAATTTTTGATGTAGATAATATTATGTGCGTCACAGCAAACAAATTTTCTATGATTTATATAAATTTGTTCGTTATATGTTCTAGTGGTTTATTTCCTCATTATCTTTTATATGCGATTAAATTCTCTGGTGGTTTCCTCTTCTTATTGATTTAATCAGTTGTATTTGTAATTTTCTTTATATATATGTCATATATGTTTTCATATCTTATTTTCACTTAAGTGTCGGTTGACATTCCCGCATTTCAAAGGCTTCTATAATGGTAAACTATACATTTCTCTAAGTTTTCTTAAAATTTTAATTGTTTGTTTTCAACACACCGTTTAATTGTTTGTTTTCAATCAAAATTGTTCATCCCTAAGTGCGATTCTAATATACATTATTCTATTATAGATTCTGTTTACTGAAATTACTTGTTTAACAAAGGGCATTATTATGAATCCAACTCCATTTTTGGAATCTTCGTTACCACAGTATAATTTGAATTTATGGTTAATACCCCTTGTTTTTGTATCTTTCAACTTAAACTCTTGAAATCTGCTTTTGCTACTTTTGAAAGGTGTTCCATGTTGTTCCATGATGCTATACGAATACATTTCAAATTCTTGGTTGCTAGTGCTACATATGCTCATTATACACCATCCCTAATATATACTCCTGCAGTCCTACCTTGAATACGTATATTTGTAGAACAGCTCTGCTTTAAATATGTCAATGTCAAAGAAACTTCAACAAACCTATCTCTTTTGTGTGTTTTTGACCAAATGTGTATAGTGGGGTTGGTTACTATATTTACCATACTGGTTGCTCAAATAAATTTGAAATAAATTAATTAAAATCTGTTCAAAAGATTTTTTGAGTGACATTTTAAATCAAAGTAAACAAGAAAAAAATAAACTCGTCAAAAATTTGTGACATTTCAATCAATATTAATATTTTACATACATATATATACAAAATTTTAATTTTTAACTTTATTTATACTTTATATGCAATACATATTCATTAATATACATACATATATAATAATCTATAAAGATAAAAATAAAAAAGCATAAAAATATTGTGCCATTTAATTCAATGGTAAATTAAAAATATTTAAAAAAAAAAAACCGGTTTTGGGAATGGGTTATGACAATGTACTGTAATGTCATATTGTGTAAAATTTTTGGGCTACCATATTTGTTTTTTTAATCTATTTGTAGAAATTTCGAAGCATTAAAAATTCTTAAAATACATTTATTTTCTTAATCTAAAGTGTATCTTTAAGGCACCTTAAGATTTGTTCTCTATATGTAATTTACACTAAGGTCCTAAATGGTAGCAAAAACCGATTACAAATATCACTAAGCTTCTAAATAAATATCGCCAGCAAATTATCACCATAGTTTTTCGATAATCTAATACACAGATTCGTTTACTTTTATAAATTATTAATCTTTTATCAGATGGAATTTATTTTTCTACATATAAACGTTCGGAAAACTCTGTAAATTAATATTTTTTTACATTGGGGTTTATATAAAAATGAAGCAATTTTATAATAAGTTGGCAATCTACACTTTCTATATTAAATAGAACGAATTATAATTTTTCTTTCTTTTATTGTTAAAAAAAAAATGTATTTACTGATTACTAAACTAAATGAAAAACATTTCCTTAAGTAACATCATAATTTTATAAATTGTAATACCTGTATAAAAAATATGGAACAATTAATTTCTTTAGAAATATTCCAATTCCAATTAGATCATTTTCATTTCCAACAAAAATCATTTGCATATTCTTTTGGTTATAAGGTTCTGCTTATAACTTAAAAAAAAAAAATAAATCTTTGAATAAACATGTAGACAATTTTAATATAAAAAATGTCAACAGTCAATGTTAAGTATAATAATGCTGGTCAATAAGCGTTATAACTTTCTATTTTGGAGTATGAAACCTTCAAACCTGAAAATATTGTAAATTAAATTTAAAAAACAAAATACCATTTTACATTTGGATAATCAATTTCTAAGATAAATAAAGGAACAATTGTGAAGAAAATTCTCTACTTAACTTCTATAGTTAGAATTACAACCGCCCAATTTATAATAATTAAATAATAGCGACTTATACTTATACAGTAGGTATTGACATAATTGAAAGAAATTAACTTAAGAATAATAGAAAGGAATCAAAAAAATTAAATTTGAAAAAGCAAATTTATTCATTACTATACTCGGTTCTCTGCTTTTTTTTTTTTAAGCAAAAGAGTTTTTGGAAAGCATGTTTGTTCCCTTACCTTTAAAGTTAATATATGTATATTCTTTTCGAGATTTGTTTGATGTTTGATTGGCGCCTTGATTTAGAACTATATGAATTAAGATCGTAATAAGCTCTTAATAATAATTTTTTCCCATACACCTTTGTTTGGTTTTTAAAAATGAAGAATTGAAGTAATTTGAGTTTTGGAAACAATTATAAGCAATTGTTTTCTTATATTTTTGATAAATGTACATATGCACATATTACGTACGATTATAGGATTGATTTTGTAACCAATTTTAAAACGTCGCCTAATTAAAATTTTTCATATACATTATATACATATTCTGGAAAAAGTGATGCCCCCGGATTTGAAACCTTTTTCATAATTTAAATTAACTAAACTTTTTTAATACATTTTTTTTCTTCATTATTCTTTCTTAGCAGCAAACCATTTAAAGTAGTGGAGGCAGCCGCCTACAAAGCCCGGCTAAACAAATTATTAAAACTCTGATATTGTAACCTACGCTAAAATCTTTCCTAATTATTTTACATAGAAACGTTTTAATAACAAATAATTTAAAAATTTGAATGAGAAACCGACGATATATAAATTTATTTCGCTATTGAATGCGAATTATAGCTTTTATAACCTTAATTCGTATGGCTTTAATTCACGGCGTCATTTGATTTTCATTTTCTAAAATTCTTCTTGATTTTTGAAGCTGATATATAACTACAATCAAATTTTTTTTGACTATGCCATCAAAGATCCTGAGAACATCTTAAATAAATGACATTTAAACAATATTTACTTTTACTTAAAAAAAAAAAATGAATATATGTACTTTTATGAAAGGTTCAACAAGTATTTTTTATTTTCATCAGTTTTTTAGGGTTCCCTTATGATTTTAATACACGTATCAAACCTGAATACTTGAATAGTTAGAAAAAGAAGTTAGTGTTTCATAAATATTTTTAACAAAATAATTTGAAAAATTTTCTTAAGTTTCCGGATATTCATTAAAACTATCACTTTACACAATTTTACATAAATAATAAATCTTTCTGTTTACTTCTCAACTTACCAGGTTTGGTAAAAAAGAAGGTCAAAGAATTTCAGTACACGATTTTGTTATCACATTCCAACAAGATTTTGAACTGCCGGAAAGAAAATAATATACAACCTATATTAAATGTTCTAAATTCTACTTTTTTTTTTTTTTTTTTTGAAAATTTTAATTATTACCATGATTTTTTTGTTAAGAATACATGCATTTTGTTCCAGTATTTTAAAATATATTTTGTTTTTTTACAAAGATAAATCAATATTTAGATCTTTATTAAAAAATTTTCTTGGAAATGAAAATATTAGAAAATTAAAGAAAATTATTTAGTCCAAATTATTGAAATTTAGCACAAAATTGAAAACAAACAAACTAATAATATAAGAAAATCTATTAATTATGAATTGATTGAAAATTATGAGTAATGAAATAATAATGATTTTCTTTGTTATCGTAATTAAAACTTTCTTTGGAAATTTTTTATCAATTGGGGTAAAATTTCATAAGTATATTTTGAAATTAAAATATAGGGTAAAAAGATAATAGAAAATTAATTTTAAATCTATATAATATTCTAATTTAGTTTTATTTTAATCAAGCATTTTTTTAAATAAAATAAATAAGAATAAAAAGTCAAGATTAAAATTTCAATAATTGTTAAAAAGTTGATTCATACTATATTATTTATTAATTTTAAATTACAACGAAATATTTGGTGCAAGGCCTGAAAACTCCCAACGCCAAAAGTTCCACGGGGCCTCTGACTCATTAAAAAAATCGAAAAGTCCCATTGAACTTTTGACTCACCACTATAAAAAAGAAGTCAAAAAAAAACTTGTAGTCCCATGGGAGTAGCCCATTTCAATGGCCCTCTTCAACGAGTCGGAAATCCCAATGCTAAAATATTTTTATTTAAAAATATCAAAATTAATATTATTATCTTTTATACGTTTATTTTAAGAATATGTAGCTATGTATATTATGTGTATATACCAGATTTTAAATTTAGAGGAATTTTATAGTTGATTACACAATCAGTGCTGTCCTTTTTCCGGAATATGTGTGTATAAGTATGGATATGCTAGATTCTGAATTAGGATGTATTTTTTTTATAGTTGAATTTTGATAACAGCGTAATACTTAAAAACTCCTTTCTAATTATGTATTTTCTTATATATTTCAACATTAATAAATTTTAAATAGTGGAGGCTGCAGCCCTCGCTCAACAAATGGTTATAAATTTGCACCCTCTTTCTCTAAGTCGCATCAGACGACTAGAAACGACGTGATAGCCATCCAGTCACTTCAAAATTTTCGTACAATCAATATGAACCCGTATGAACTATGTTCAAGGGTATGTTCTATGTTCGTGCTAGATATAGTGTCAAAGGTATGGATCGGCTCAGAATCGAATTCTGAGTCGATTAAGCCATGTACGCCCGTCCGCACGATAACTCAGAAAATAGCTCCTTGAAATTTTTTTTACATCGCTTTTGTAAAATTGTTAGTTTTGCTATTTAAATATCAAATAATAAATAATTTTGTTATTTAATATTTCAAATATTTTACTATTTAAATATTTCCCAGCATTTTCGGCCGCCTGGTTAGAGTAGCTGCCATACAATTTCTTTCTTTAAATGGAAATAACTCAGTGTCAACTCAAGCTAGGTATCTGAAATTCTGCAAATGATGATCAAGTTTTATGGCAACAACTATTGTAAAATTTGGTTGTGATGATACGACAAATTCGAGTAGCTGCCATACAACTTCAATTTTTAAATGAAAATAACTCAGTGTCTACTGAAGCTAGGAACCTGAAATTTAGTAAAGAGTTGTCGAGTTACATACCAACAATTTTTGTAAAATTTAATTGGTCTAGAGCAGCCGGTTCAGGCTTCATGCACTTCTTGGAGCTTAACGAAGCTAGAGGTCTGAAATCTTACAAATGATGATCAAGTTTTATGGCCACAATTTCTGTAAAATTTGGTTGTGCTGGTGAAACAGGTTCGCGTAGCTGCCATACAACTTCTTTTTTTAAATGAAAATAACTTAGTGTCTACTGAAGCTAGGAACCTGAAATTTAGTGAAGAGGTGTCGAGTTACATGCCAAAAACTTTTGTAAAATTTGATTGCTCTAAAGCAGCCGGTTCCTTTCACATTCTGTTCACCACAACTGCGGCATGATGTGTTGAATGAAATATCTAATCTGGCTATGTCCCGCGGAGATAGCTTCAATAGGTTGTCCGTTCTTTTGTTGTCGTACGACGGCCATATTTTCTTGGTGTTACGGCATGAGGTTAATTCTTTCCACTTTCTTTATGCTAGGGATAAAAGTGTAGAAAGATATCCCTTTGAACGCTGTTTAGTGGTGGATCCACCTACTCTTCCAGTGAAGCATTCAGATTGCAATCCCTCCTTGCTAATTCATCAGCATGTTCATTTCCTGTGATGTTCATATGTCCCGGAACCCACAGTAATGTAACATTGTGTTGATAGCTTATATTCTTATGCTCGTCAGAGCATTTTCTGACAAGCTGGATGTTATCATCGCAGAGTTAAGAGCCGCGATTGCTACTTGGCTATCAGTGACAATGGCAATGCTTCCCTCCCGAGAAGTATTGCACCTAAGTATTTGGCATGCTTTGCAGATTCCTAGCATTTCAGATTGAAATACACTGACTTTATTGGGAAGTCTGAAAGCATGTTCTATTTTGAGTTTTTCTGAATAGACACCAGCACCGACACCGCAGTGCATTTTTGACCCATCAGTGAAGGGTGTGATGTGTACTTCACCAAAGGTTTTTCTTGTCTCCATTCTCTTCTTGATGGAATCTTTACTTTGAAATTCTTAACAATTTCCAGACTTGGAATAGTGTAGTCTGTGGAATCTGACAGATTCCAAGCTGTCGAGCTTAGAATACTGCTATGTCCTTAAGGTTTTGTGCACCAGTGCCCATTTTCTCTGTGTCCGACCGTACTACAACAGGCTAGAAATTTTATATGGAGGTCAACGGGGAGCTGATGAAAGAAATGCATCTAGTGCATTACTTGGCATCGATCTTAACGCAGCCGTAATGCTTATACATGCACCTCTCTATACCTTACCAAGTTTGGTTCGGATATACATCTTTTCCAGCGCTGGCCTTCAGACTAATGATCGGTAAGAATGGGGCGTACTATAGCAGTGTACATCCATAAGGCCATTCTTGGCTTTAATCCCCATTTTTTACCTAAGATTTTCCTACAAGAATTCAGGGCTACACAGGCCTTTTTGGCTCTATCTTCGGTATTAAGTCTCCACTTCAGTTTCGTATCAAGTACGACTCTTAGGTATTTGACACTGGGGGCTAAATTCATAAATACATCATCCAATCTAGGCTTGGTGAATTCCGGTATCTTTGTTCTATTTGTGAATAGCATTAGATCAAATATTAGGAAGGACTTTAGAGTTGGATACAAAATTAAGGTCAAGGAATAAATCAGACTTTTAAAATAATTGTATGCTTCAACTTAAGATTTGATGTTTCATCGTAAGTGCGCCATAATTCTTAAGTAATAAAAGAATTTGTATTGATTTAAGTGCATCCTGCTGTTAAATTTAACATGTCGATTTTAATCTCTAATAACTAAACAAGACTGCATTAAATAATATTCAATAGATTCTTTTCTTGAGCGATATCAACCTCAAAATTTAAAACTTTTTTTAAGAAGTTTAAGGTTTATGAAGAAAAAGGAAAACAAACGCACTGCATTAAGAAATTTATTCACTTTCGCTTTATGTTGGTATAATTCATAATATGTGATTAAATCTTATTCAAATTCTTTTCAAAAATAAAATTATTTTGTCGCAAATGAATTTTTGTATTGATGAAAGCAAAAACTAAACTTTTATATTAAGTTATTAGTGTTTCAATAAAGGTTAAATTAGGATTAATGCTAGCGCATCAGAAAAGATGATGCTAGCGCTTTTCACGTACCATTTAACGTTTATATGAGACATTAACATTATGAGATAAAAGAAAACACAAAAAATTGAAAAATATTTTATTTTTACTTTTATTAAAAAACAAATTAAAATATATTTAAAAATTTCTAATTCATGACCTGAAACACTTTAAAATCAAAAAATAAAATATAAATACTTCTTGTAAAAAGGACTTAGAATTTTTTTTAGTTTTTTTGCCTCGTTACAAATTTATTTTTTTATTCTTTTACTTTTTTGCCTTAAGCTTCTTTGAATGTTTTCTGATTTAGGTTAAAGTAAGGGTAAGTATTTTGTATATTTTTAATATTTTCTTTCTTTAAAATTTTTTTTTCTTTTAAGTCAATGAAACCTTATATTTGTTTATTACTGACACTTTTTTTTATGATTTTCTGTTTTTGTTTTTCCTACACCAAAGATAATAAATTTTTATATTAATTCATTGGACGTTTTTAAAACTTTTATTATATGTACCATATAATATTCTTTATATATTTTAATTAAAAAAATATATAAAAAAAAAAAAAATTTGTTACCTCTCTTGTTTTCTACAAGACTTTTATGAACAAAAGAAGGACTAGAGAACAAAAAAAACACAATATTAGAACAAAAATAAAATATCTGATAAATTTATTTTTTCTTGTTCGAGGTTTGTTATTAGTCCTGATAAGGATATTTATTATAATTATATTGCTTAAAGGGAATAATTAAAGATCTATATAAGTATGGGAAAATTTATATAGATTTTGAATAAAATTTATATTAATTTAAAATCATATTTTATAGAATTTATGAGATGCAGCTTCAGCAAAAATGTAAAATTAAATTAAGTTTAAAATAAATTTATAAATTCAAAAGATATTTATTTAGTTTTTCAGAAAACAATATATAAAATTTATAATTTTATTTGTTTATTTAAAAAGAAAATAATTAATAATATTGAAAAAAAAAAATGATTTTTAGATAGTATTTAATTGAACGGATTTTAGTTTGTGCATGAGTTGCGTTTTGAATAAACATTATCTAAAACTCCACGGTTCGGTATAAAATAAAATTCTAATAAAAACTTGTTGAAAATCCAGGAATGGTTAAGATTCTGGTCAATAAAAGCGAACGTTTAGAAAACCGTACAAATGATTTTCACTAACCATATTGTTCTATAGTACAACTGAATAATATCCACTTAGCAAAATTAGAGTTAAAGAAATATGTGGGCATGCTTTTGGACAGGCGATTTATCTGCAGAGCAAATTTAATAAATTAAAACAAATAGTTCAGACTAAAATTTGACCAACTATATTGGCTGAATAGAAAAAAAACCCAAACTATTGTAGAGTTGTAAAGTAATGGTATATAAAGCTATAATTAAACCAGTCTCGATATGTTAGACTAAAATTATTAGTGACTAATCAAAACTGAAAATAATTGAACTCTTCCATTTTAATTTTCTATGTTGTGTGCTAAATGTACTATAGTTCGTACGTACTAATAGATTTCGTATTGATTTACACATCCTAGTTCTAAAGGATTCAATCACAAAAAATATATCTGCAGATTACAACAACATTCAAATGCATTGGTTCCAATATCAATCTCAAATTCAACTGGTGTACGTACTTTTTTCTTTTTTCCTTCTAAACTCTCTTAAAATTATTTTGTGCTAATGTTCACTAATTCCAGTACATAAATTTTTATATTATATTTTTAGAAATTTTACTACAAATAAAATATTTAAAATCATATTTAATAAATATTACAAAACTGTGGTATTTACTTCAAGGGCATAATGAATTTTCCATTAAGTTGTTAACACCTTAACGAAGACGAGCTAGATTAGATATGGCAAAATATACAATATATTCTTGCTCAGAATCGAATGCTAAATCGATTTAACTATGTACCTCCATTCGTCTGTTCGCACGATAATTTAAAACATAATGGAGCTAGGATTCTTTACCATTCATGTATGCTAAGTTATTATTTTTGCTATTTAAATCGAGCAAATGTGACTGGCGCGTTCTTGTTATTGCCATAAAGCTTCCAGGTTCAAATGAAAATAACTCAATGTCTATTAAAGGTAGGTATCCGAAATTTTATAAAACGAAGTTAAATTTGATCTCAACATATTCTGTGAAAATTGGCTGCTCTAACGCAACAGATTTAAGTAGATGTCAGATAAATTCTTATTCAAAAAGATAATTCAGTCTTTATTAAAATTAGAAATGTGAAATTTTATCAAAATAAGTTAGGTTTAATTCCAAGATCTTTTCTAAAATTGTGTTTCTCTTGTTTTGAACCAGGTTTTTGTACAAATTTATATCCTCATATATTGGTACTTAATAAAGTTAAACATCTATAATTTTCAAAAAAATAATCACAAACCTTTGTGAAGTTCCCTACAAAACTGTAGAAGTTGTTATTGTTCTAGTGCAACAGATATTTCGGTTTCTAATTAAGTTAGATTTCCGAAATTTTGTAAGAGATAACCACGCTTTATACAAATTCTGAATATCTGAAATTTTATTGGTTCGAAAAAAAGGGTTCGATTTGATAATGGAGCTATATTATACAACTCGAAAATTTATATAAATATGTCTCGGTACTTAATTATCTCAAGTTTTGTAAAAATGAAATGTTATCGTAACAGTATATATCATATTTGTCCTGATATCTTAGAGTTTACACAGTCTATATTTTACACTCTTCCTCGTTCTTATAATAAATTCAATCTCGCTTAAGACCTACATGTTATTATATAATAAAAAATCTATATCATGTCGAAATTAACTTCATTTTGCAAGAGTTAATTTTTATATATTATAAATTTATTTCGTTATTTTTCTTTACCCTAAATTTTTACAATTACAAAATATTTAACACAGTCACTTATACGTAATTGAATTCTTATCTGAATAATTTTTATTATTAATTATAACCCTCATACATATATTCCAAGGTAAAATTACTATTCTATATATAAATCAACCATTATTAATTATTTTAATCAAAAATTATACAAAAATTAAAAAAAAAAATGAATAAGTTTTTTTTTTTATTATTTCTATAAAATTTGAAGTCTGTTTTCAATTAAAGTTTTAGTTCAATTTTCATAACAAATTACCAGCATATAAATGTAAAAATTAAATAAGATCAGTTTAATATTTTTTGTGCAGTAAAGTTGTACATTCATTTATCGTTTTATATTGTAAATTCTTAAAAATATATAAAGTTCATTTAAAAAATAAATTTAAATAAAACAATAAAACTCTTTACAGTTACGACAATTAAAATAGGGCCATTGTAAATGGGACATAATTAATTTTATTTCAATGGTATAAGAAAAAAATAACATATCTGACAACAAAAATTTAAAAATAACGAAATTATATGCGATTTTTAAACTTGAAAAGTTCAAAACTACTTCCTCAAAAGTCATAACATTTCATCTTTTACCATATTGTTCTAATTACCAAAAAACATTTTAATATTCATCTATACATATATCACTTCGAATAGCTAAAACCTAAACACAAAGAAAAACTTAGAATAAGATATTATAATTCTTAGTAAAGATCTAACCAAAACTCTAAACACAATTTTAACTCTTGTCACAAAAAAAAAAAAAAAACAATATACAAAATTTTATATTTGTAAATTAGCGCCGTTACATAGCACAGGATCTTTTCCATGTATTGCTACTTTTGTAAAACAATTTTCGCACTCGATTTTTTTATACTATAAAATTCGTAAATAAATATAAAAATAGGTAGCATGTTACTAACTTTATTTCTATAGTTAATAGTCTTTATTTCCCACTGCGTAATGCTACTTTAAAATATTTCTTGACATTTTTTATTCGGCAATAAGTTTACAAACAAATGATTGCGAGAACTAATATAGTTTTTAAAAAATTTTTGAGAATATGAATTATAGGGACTTTATAAAGTAAAAAATATAAATATTTTATAAAATAAACATAAATAGTATTTGCCCGCCCCTCGAAATTCGAGGTGTTTTAATTAGCAATTACTATACAGTATATACAGTACAGTTTCTTTATGATTTTATTTAAAATGTAAAGATACAATTTTCAATAATTAAAGCCTTTATGAATTTAAAATTTCTTTGAAAATGATATTTTTTGTAAAAAAAACCGGTTATTATTATCGTTTAGAAGTTGTCCTTGATTTATTGAGTATTGAAAACTCAATACCTATTATATATATATTATAAGAAGCCTAAGATTGTAAATCATTGAGTAAAAGGGTTTTAAATGTCTATCAATACAGATTAAATATTATGATGATATTATGATATGTAAGAATTTATTTCGTTTAAAATATAAAAAGAAAAGAAACCAAAAAAAAAAAAAAAAAAAACAGAACTGAATCGAACTTGTAAGATTTAAAAGCAACTATTAATAACCCCACACTCTATCGCTGTACTAAAACCTAAACTGAAATCTGAATGTTTATATTCGGTTATATTGTGAAACTCCTACTCCTACCATACAACCAATATTTTAAAACTTTTCATCGAAAAGAAAAAATAAAACAAAAATTTAACGGAATCAAAGACCGTCTTTTTTGAATATGTATATTATAGGTATAGATTATACATATTATATGATACATACATATGTATATACTTTACATGGGTTTTTTATAAAAATGGAAAATTATTAATGAAAATCAGAAAATTTTGGAAAAATATTAATCTTGTAAGATGGCTGTACTGAATATTTATCATTTAAAAAGAAAAAAATGAAAGTTGGTTGGTAAATCCTTGAGTAAAAGGGTTTTAAATGTCTATCATTTACAGATTAAATATTATGATATATAAATATCATAATATTATAAATATCAGTCAAACTTAACATCAAATGCCAATTTTAAAAACATACTTGCATTAGCAAATTTTATTAAATGCAAATTTCGTACATAAGACCATTCGATTTTAACATCGCAGCTCAAATCGCAAATTTTATGCAATACGAATTTCTTACATGATAGGACCCCAAAAACTTAGTTTTTCATAATAAAAAGCTTTTAAGACCACTACTGTATTTTTAAATAAAAAAATCAATTTTTTTTTCAAATTATCTATGTACAACTGCGGATTTTATTGAAAAAAAAAAAAAAATCGGGGAAATTATTACACATGCATTTATACAATCTAACAAATCTACTCTTTTGTATTAAATTCCTTCTTTTTTTATTAAAATTGTAATTCCCAACTCTATTTTATAAAGAAATTTTATTTTTTATTTTTGTACATGAGTATTAAAATAATGATACAACATAAGAATGAAACAAAAGAACAAGAGGGGATATAAAATTCGACAAACTTTTCCTTTTTTTACAACAATAACAACTAACTTGTATACTATACCAACTTTAATTTAAAGCTACCTAAAAATAAAAACATTACAATATACCTTCCCCACTTATATGTTAGATGTTTCCCTAAATACTTAACTACCTTTATTACTACAAATTTACAAACCATTACCAGTTTTAATTCAGTTTGAAATCATTTCAGTGGAAAGATAAATTTTGTTTCGAAAAGTTCAATTTGTTTTGTTTTCTTTTTTTCTACTTTTTTGTTACTTTTTTGTACTTTTTATATTTACTAAAGTTATATATAGTGAGAGTAAAGTTTATCCTATCATATTTATAAATTGTATACATATCGACAGCAAAAGATATTTTTTAAAATATAAAAACTTAAGAGATATACAGATTATCGCAACGTTTGAAAAAAAAAGAAAATAACAGAAAATAGAAAAATATAGGAAACAATTTTTTTGAAAAATTTTTGGTACCCCCTTTTTTTTTTAAGTTAAAAAAAATTCGAAAATTGTTAAAAAAAAATAAATTTAATGCAAAGGAAAAGGTAATAAATATTACAAATTTTTGAAATATTTAATAAAAAAATCAAAAAAAAAAAAAAATGAAAGAAGAAGAGCATCATTAATATATATATATAAAGGAAAGAGAAAGAAAGACAAATTCTGCGGTAAATGAAACAAATTTTTATACAAAAAGCAATGAATCAAATTCAGATGAATCAATATTATCTCATATTTTGGGTAAGTTAAAAACTTTTTAATATACGTATTTCATATTATTAATTATACTCGTATTTTCACAAATTTTTTAAAGATTTATTTTTGTTCAAATAAAAGACAGATTTGTTCAAATTTGAGGTTAAATAAGAGAAATATTAATGTAAGAATCACGAAAGATACTCACAAAAAAAGAAACGGATAAATTCTTTCAAATATAAAGTTGGAACTTAAAAAATTAAACCAAATCTTCATTTGAAACTAATAATTTACTTAGAACTTTTCGTACAGATCCACTTTTCTTTCGGGGTTGTATATTTTACTTAAGATAACAATAACTTTTTTAGAAGTGATTGAATTGTCAATCCATAATTAAATAAACTTTTTGGGGCCTCGGTAGCCTAGTGGGTAAGAGCGTATGAAGTACGCTGTAAATACCGAGGAAGTATGGGTTCGAATCCCACACACATCGTAAGAATAATTCCCCCTTACGACATTAACAGCCACGCCTGAAAAAGGAAAGGCTCTGTAATTTCCTGTCCAATTAAATAAAAATTTTTCGATAATTCTAACCGTCCTTATCCTAACAGAGAAAATCTCAATAATAAATATGGATATATAGTTAGTGAAAAATAAATTTGATGAAAAGAAAACTTTTCATATTACCGCCTCTGACTACCTTGTCAGCACCAATAAACTATATATAGTACACATAGAGTTAATAAATAAAATATTGTTTAAAAATTTAAAAGAAAGCTATCATCATTATAAAAACGTCAACAAATTTACTCCCTTTCATTAGTTTCTTTTTCTTGTTCATTTCTTTTTTTATCATCCGTTCCATTTTATTAATTTTTGTTTGTTCTTTTCATTCTTAAATAAAATTTCTTATAAATTTTTTTTTTTTTTTAATAAATTGAAAGATAATGGAAAAGTTTTAAAATCAAATTTATAATTAATTACATTAAAATAATATAACATTTTCATTATAATTGAAATAAATAACTTAATTAAATTACACATAAATTAATTTTACAGCATAATTAAACAAAAAATGGGAAAAATATTAAAAAAAAAAGGTTTTTTTTTTCTAAATAAAAAATTAAAAAAAAAAAATATTTTTTTTAATTTAAAATGTTAAAAATTTTTTAATGTAATTAATTTAATTGATTTGGAATTAAAACCGAAAAAAAAACAAACAATTATTAAGTTAATAAAATAAGCTGAATAAATTAACTAACATTTCTTTTAAGTTAAATGAATTAAGTTTTTTCATAAAAAATTGCTCCTATTGTTCCTTAACTTAAAACCTTAAACGTAACGAGTTTGGCTTAAACGGTGCGAATTTTAAGAAGATATAAGAACTTTCACACATATTCCTAACGCAAAAGTAATGTGGCTGTGCACAATCTTTTCCTTAATATGATATATCCTTAGAAATTGTTTTAAAATATGTTAAGTTCCCCGACAACAGATGTGTATTTCAAAAAAAAAATAGAAACAATTGCAGAATTTTGGGTATTATGGGAAGGTGGGTATTATCGAAAGAAATAGAAGAGGGACGGTATGAGCACGATTCGTCTATCAACGTGTGGGACTTTAACCCACACCACATTTGTTGTTACCAAGCAATAGGTTATGGGACCTTTAGTACTATTGTATTATTTGGGTAAGGGTAAAATTCTGCTTTGGAGTAAAATGTTGCTGAAGTTTAAAATTTGCAGGAATGTGATGAATAAAGGTGTTGATATTCTTCTTATACCTATGTAGATTAAAAATATAATTATCACTAATTTTGGGGAAAAGATCAGGTGGAAGATAGTTACACATTCGCGAATCACTATAATGAATTACCAATTTGTGAAAAATTAAGAAACTCTTTTTAAAATCTTAAAATAAATAAAAACCAGTAACACAAAAAATAATACTTAAACCTTAAATTTTGTATGTCGCACTTAAAAAATTTACATATATGCCCAGTGCCCAGTATTGAAGCGCCTAAAATTAAAAAAAATTTAAATATAAAAATCAAATTATGTTTAACTTTAAAGATTTTACCACTCTCAAAATTTAAAGTTTCTAACTTTAAGCATTTAGGGCATAAGAGACGTCAAGCATTTAGTTAAATATTGATTTTACATAACGATAAATTTAAATGTTAAAATTGTATGTATAAAATTTGCGGTTTAATTGGATAAAATTATACGATTTATGAAGATTTCAATTTTTTATTTTTTGGGTTTTCAGACGAGCAGATAGATAAATTGATAATAGAATGCGTAGAAGGGACGTAATGAACTTATAACAAAGTTTTTCTTTTTTAAAATGAATTAAAAAGGATGAAAGACTATTAATAAATGCCTACAAGTAAACTGTAAATCTTTTGAATTTTATACAAACCCGCTTTATAATGACTAAATATATGTATCTTTTAGAACTCTTTAAAATTACTTTCTTATTAAATTCAAAATGTCCATTGACAAATGTTTAAAATTGATATATATAAAATTTTAACCATACATTTAATATTTCAACTCAAATTTACATTTTTTCTTATTTTTCTTATAGATACTTATATTCATTCGTAATATTAAATTTATAACAACACAAGATGAAAACAACAATAACAACACTACTTCATTAAGTGATTCTTTAACAACTGAATTATCAATTATAACATCGAAACCATCATTAGAAAATTCACCTGCCACTAGCAATAAACCTGCAAATGATTTTATTGATGACATATTCTATTCACCAAAACCACAATATCCCCCAACTTATAATCCTACAGCACCAGCATCACCACCATTATCATTTCATTATCCAACATTACAAGCAACTGGATCTGATAAATTATTTGAATTCAGTTTTAAAAAAAAATTCTTTCCATTTGGTGGACTTTCTCTTGATATTAAAAAATATAAAAATGATCCAATACTGTACCAATACCAACAATATATAAAACCAATAATTGAATCGCCATATTTAACGGTACCATATTCAGATTCACCATTACATTTTGTAACTACAACTAAAAAACCCCATACGAATTATTTTGGTAATATTTTTAAAAAAAGTTTTGATTGGGGGGCAATTGTTAATGTACCTGGTATAGCAATACAAAAATTTGGAAAGTTAGGTATTAATATTTTTAGTGGACAGAGTAGCGGTCAAAATTTAGTGGATAATCATATAAGTAATGGTTTAATAACTGGACAAGTATCACCTTATGGTTATATAGATGAAAGAAGATTATCAAAAGTAGCATGAAAAGTTTTTTGTTTTTATTGTTATTTTTTAAATAAATGTTTAAATAAATTTCTTTATTTTTTTTTCTTGATATCTTAGGTATAGTACGATGATATATTTATATATTTTGACTAAATTACAAATTCAAAAAAACATGTAGATCCATTAGAAAAAATTGAATTTTAAGGTTTAGAATTTTCGAGAAGAAATTTTTAATGATTAATTTGCGCTTTTATTTACAAATTGTTTTACTTATGAACGATGCTACCATACAAGTATGGCACCATTCAATTTTAAAGAGGAGTTGATGATAATGTATAGGTATTTAGAATATGAAAATTTTCTAAAAACAGCGGCAAATTACAAAAGTAACAAGGTAGTATGTAAAACCAAAAGTTATTAAAGGCACATTTTTTTTTTTATTTAGACAATAAAAATTTTAGAATTTGTAATTTAAAATTGTATTTGTCCAAATTAAATTTTTTTATCTAAAAAAACTTGTGAAAGACTAAAGACATTTTCTTCAGTCTTTAATACCATACTTACCACAAATTTGCAGCAGATGTCAATTCTCTTAAACAAAGGAAAATATTTTCTGAGGTAACATAATATGCTCTTTGGTTTTTATTATTTCCACTCCTATAAGAATCATAGCACATCCACTAAGTCAAGTATTGTTAATATTTGACTAGGTTTTGGTTTCTAGAATTATAAGTTTCACTAAGGTTTGAGCCGTTGATTATTTGTTGCCTTAAGCTATTGTATATAATTATAAAATTTTATTTGCCCATAACTGTAAGTTTAAACACTAAATTTCAAATAAGTACATAATTTTTATATAACGCTTAAAAGAATTCCAGTTATTTGAGGTTTTTAGAGCTTAAAATATAAAGTAGGATAAATGTATGTTACAATCAGTTATAAAGGGGGCTTTTTCCGACTTTGACGGACAAATACCTTAGTAATGGGTGAGACTGCATAAAAAAGTTGGTTTACATCATTAATTTTTAAATGAGATCTACCAATTGAAAAATTGTATAAATCATAAATTTTGGTAGGACCGTGTTATATGCCTGTATTTCATTTGCCTGTATTTCACTTGCATGGAATTTAATTCTAAGTTAGGAAAGATTTTAAAGTTGTATTAAAAAGCAAGGCTTTACACTTTTTTCAGAACATTTATTTATATATGTGAGAATCTAAATTAGAGGAAACTTTAGTGAATTCAAAATCAAAGTTATACGCCTTTTACAGAATATTTATGTAATATATTTTCGCATAATATGAAATACAGCCAATGAAATGCAGTCAAATGAAATACAGGCAAATGAAAATACAAGCAAAATGCAGGTAAATGAAAATGCAGGCAAATGAAATACAGTCAAAAGAAATACAGGCTTTTGATAGTAATCCAATTTTTTTATTGAATTTCCTCTAGCATAAAATAAAATTAAGAGCATTTTTTTTCCAATATGTTTGTTTGTTACCTCTTATATTTTATCCTTTTATTACAGATTTTAACCCTTCTTCTTCAATCTTCATTTCTATTCATTAGAAGAATATTTTTTCAATTATATCTATCTATTTTTTTCTTTTAATATATTCTTTTGTTGTTATTAAAAGATATTTTCTTTTCCAATTTTTCCAATTTTACCAATCGTCTAAAACCAAAAAAAGAAAAAAAATAATAACAACAAATTCCATTTTGCCTCTATTGACTGGCAGGATATTAATGAGTTCTTTCAAAATGCAAATTTTTCAGTGCTTAAGTTCTCTTTAAAAAAAAAAAAAAATTCGCACATTTATAAAAATTTCAGTTTATTAAAATTTTGATGAACAGTGTGTATAACCGCCATTACGGTTAATTTAATAACGTTTAAATTTTATTTTTTTATTAAATTTTCATCCTTTGAAAATTCATTTCTATAAGGTCAGGTTGTCAGGTTAAAAATAATTTTATTTGAATATTTTAAATATTTCAGGGTTATGTAAAGTGTTTTGTGATATTTGGTCTAGTAAAGAATGATATATAGAGTAAACCACAATTTCAGTTTAGATCAAATGTTAAAAAAATCATAGTTAAGAAAATCAGTGTTATCATGTCACATAAGAAATCCTCTTTTATAGTGATAATATTGCTATTTATTTATAAATTAAGAAATAAATGAATGAATGAATAAAAAAAAGAAAAATTTATTATCCTTTGATTTAAAATGACAAAAAATTGACAAAATAAAAAAAAATTAAAGCTTCTATTATGCCAATTTTATTTTACTCCTCTTGTTTGTATGTGGTGCAAATATGATGAGAAAGTATATCGATCTTCTCTTATTGGTGGCCCCATTATTCAAAAATGAGATACTTATGCACATCACCATAAGTGAAACACATGATTGTCTTAATCATTTTTCTACTTTATTCTAATTTTTATCTTTGTATGAAGAATTTTCGGTCATCTAATATTTAAGCTTGAACAGTAAAAACGAAAATTTATAGTAAATGAGTATGGTTTTGCTTTTTTGTCAATATTAAATTCTTATTGGTTGAGTATATGACACTAACACTATATCACAAGAAAATTCAATTAATAACCCTTCAGAGTTTTCTCAATCCTTCGATATTTTATTTTAGATTTTGTCGTTAGAGAAGTCTAATAATACTCTGTCTGTGTTCTTTTAATAATACCTTTATGAGTGTATACTACTAATAATACATTTTTAACAAAGTACTGTATATTGATTATATGCTATAAACATGCTATACATTTTTTTTGCTTTTGAGTGCAAGAAATGGTACATTTACACAATAAATAAATAATTAATACCTCTTATCGTACATCCTTGTAACTTTTGCAAAAAGAATTTCAGACTAGTCTTAACCTTCTGGCATTTCTACTGATAAGACTGTATCCAATTAGAACGTTAATTAGTTTAAAATTATTAGATGTGCATCAAGCTCAGTCTTATGCATCGAATGCATAACACTGGGCTTGTACTCAAATCAAATTTTCTCAAACAAAAATAACGAGTTCGGGTGTAAATTTTGTTGAAAAAAGTGCGATTTAAGTTTAACCTCACTTAAGAGAACATTTAAGTTTAACCCAATATTAGAGAACACTTTTTTTTTATATTTCATTCAATTCTTATTCTTTTTATTAATAATATCTTGGTATGCATTTTATTTGTAAACATATATAAATAATTGAAATATTTGCTACCCCTGAATTACTTTTATCATAAATAATAAAAGTAATAAAATTATACATATATATTTGGTATAAAATAATGAATATATAAAAAAAAAATATATTAAGTGCTCTGTCAAAGCTTGTTAAGAGGAAATTGGTTCCAGACATCAAAAGTTAATACAAAAAGACTCTATTGATATTAAATACGTATAAATTATTTAACTATAGAAAGTTATAAAATGCACGTTTTAATGCAATTTCACCTTATCATTCATACATACATTTACATTAATAAACACACAATCAAATATATGCAATATAGATTAATTTTTATACAAATATATTAAATAAGTAAATCAAAAACGGAAATAAAATTTTGGCTTCACGTAATGAAATAATTTTTAAGCTTTTCCGAAATGACATGCAATTTATAAAATAATGGTTAAAAAATAGTAAACATATAGTTATAAATTGTTAAAATAGAGATGAAAAAAAAAATCGTGGTTACATTAGACTATAATTAAAAAAAAAAAAAAAAATTTATTACTAGTCATATTTTGGCAAATTATATTTGATATATTGCGCAATATTATAATATTTGGTATTGCTAACTGCAATATTAAGTTGCAATTCAATTATTGTTTTAGTTTAAAAGAAAAATTTAAATATAATATAGTAATTATGGTGGTATTTAAATAGAAAAAATTAGGAAAAACATTTTTATATTATTTATTTTTATAAAATTCTTTTTGATGCTCAAAAATCTCAAAATATTCAAATGCTTCTTCTTAAAACATACCTATATTGGTAAAAATTTTTTTATGAGGATGTTCGTGTTACACTTTTTATTTTAATTTACACATATTCGTATTATGTTAAGTAACATATTCATTCATACGTATTATTTTAAGTATATATATTTTAAGAAACATATAAAAATTTAAAGAAGGTATAAATCGAAGTACAATCTACTACACTACCCAACTTCTATTCAACTTTTTTATGTCGTTTGTCTTATCGCTTAACCTTAGAATTATAAAATCAACAACTTCTCTTTTGCAACAAGTTAAATTGTGGCTTCTTAATTTGGATTGCAATCAGATAGATTCGTTTTTTGACGATTATTCTATTAACTTAGCTTTATTGTTATTACTATTTTTTTATTGTATGTTGAAGGGGGCTCGTCAACACTGTATGTGTTATTAAAGCTCTGTAGTATGGTTATATTGTATTGTATTCTAATTTAATTTCTAAATTTTTTATTATATCATATATTATACAGAAAATATGAAAAAAAATTTTAAATTAAATTGAAAAACCTCTAGAAATAAAAATAATTTAACTGAAGAGAAGCTATTTCTGAACAATAGTCTCAATGTCTGAAGACCTTTTTTATTTTAACTGAAGACTGTTTTACTTTAAATGTATATTTTTTAATCTAAGTGAAGACATTTTTACTTTAAAGACGGTATTTTTACTTCAGGAATTTATCTTATATCAATATTTAATATACATATATATTTAATTTGTGTAATACATACATAATTGGATCTGATATTATGTATATGCATATATATATATTATCCTCATATATATATATTATCCGCATACATATATATGATATCCACCTATCTGATATTTATGTGTACGCATTTATATATATTATATGTATTTTATATGTATTTATATGGATATGTATTGCTTTAACTTTAATTACAAATGTCTTCACTTAAAGTAAAAAAAATTTCATTTAAAGTATAAAATTTTCACTTAAAGTAAAAATATTTTCTGTTAAAACAAAAATGTCTCCAGTTAAAGTAAAAATGATATACATATATGTATCAACACTTGTAGCTTGTTCCTGTTTTAAGACACGATTGTTATACATATATAGACTAAACCTAGATCTACAACTTGATCTGTAAATGTATAAATGGTGCGAATTATTTTTAATTTATATAACTTTTAAAAAAATATAACGTAATCAATTTGTAGTCCTTTCATATATAAAATTATATTAAATATTTATTTTAACTATAAGGACTTAATAAAATTAAAATAAATATTTACATATTAAGATTGGTTGTGATTTAGTTTTTAACATTTCATCAATACAGGTATTAAACTAATGTTTAAATTGCATTTTATTCTATACATTTTATGCATAGTAATTAAATACATATGTTGATTTTGCACTTATAGCTATTAAATATTACTAAATTACTTTTATAAAAAATATGTTTCTCTTGTGATTTTGCATGCATTAAATAACAAAATTATAATATAATCAAATCATTATTAAGTATAGTTAAAGTATAGTTAAAATATAGTATAGTATAGTTAAATAAAATAGTTAAATAAATATATAAAGGGTACCCGGAACTCAAAGATCACGAGGAGCGGAGGTGATAGAGAGGTTCATAACAAGCAAAACATTGTTCTTCAAAGGGTAGCTCTATTTCTAACGGTTTCCGAGATAACGGCCTTCAAACTTTTCAAGGTTTCCATCTACACACGTTAAAAAAAAATAACTAAAGTCTGCTGTAATTAATGTTTATTAAAAATTTATTTAAATTTAAATTTCTTTGAAAATAGTTTAGAACTCATGTTTTTTCATAATTTTTAAACTGAAATTAGAAACCTAAATTCTAGAGAGAATTAACTAGAATTAACTAATAAAACTCTGTGAAAAAATTTAATTTTGTACCTACCAAAACTTAAGTAAGTATAATACAGTCCGGTACAATTCAATGCAGACAGTTTACATTTTTTAAAATATTTATTTTCCAGGCAAATTTCATGTCCCCAACCTGCGTAATTTTTACAAATTTATTTCTGTATAAAAATAGTAAATTTTGCTCGAAAAATAGTAAATGTTCAATTTTTAGCTCTTAAACTGGAAGAGGTACAAACAAATATTCTGAAATTACTTCTAATAGGTACAAAAAAAATTTCTGAGGTTATAAATAATTCTTATCTCAACATTTCAAGGTTATAACTAAAACCGGCTAGAATTATCTTCCAAAATTTTGTATTTTACATAACGGTAATTTTAAATGCCGTGGAATAAAGTTAGAGAAGAACAATATATAAATCCATAAATCTTTGTTTGAAACAAACAACAAATAGTCGTAGAAGATGAATAACTGATTTAGTATATTCAACAGACAGGGGAGAATACACCATCCTATTTGGCAGCTTGTCAAATAGATCTGGCTATGCAAAAGAAATAATAGAAATTAACAAGCAAAAAGAAAAGGCTAAGAGCAAATAGCAAAAGTTGTGAAAAAATGTTTCTTAGTTAATTAACAGCTACTGAAAGACAGACTACTTATTGTGAAATTACAAAACGGCTGAAAAAACCAAAAATCTAAAATTCACTATTGAAAGCAGTTTTTTGCAAATGAGTTTGAAACCTGAAGGATAATAAACTCTTTCAAGCTTCTAGATATTCTCTAATGGGTATGGAGTTACATAAAATACTTGTTCCAGAAAACATATTTTTTTTAAAAACGTAATCATGTTAAAATGGAGAGAAAGAGTGAGACTCTTAATAAATTTTCAAATTTTTTTTTATAAAATGTGCTAAAAATGAAAAAAACTAAGTGATTTCAAATATATTTATTTCAATACAGCGTTGTTATCATTTTATGAAGGTTTTTTCACACTATCTAAAAGATCTCAAAAAAACGAAAGACGTTCATATCTGATAACAAAGTTCAATATAGAACATCCATTAAACTACAAGAAGATTACTTTAAAGCATAAAAGGACACTTCACTTGATACAAAATATATTTTTAACTCCTCTTCCATAATGGTTCTACTTCAGTAGACTCAGAAAAACATGAATTGGTATAAAGGAGAAGCAATCGTGCGGCAATTCTGGGAAAAGTAAATGGGGTAAATTCTTTGGACATATACATGGACATATTAAGGTATGCTAAAAAACCTGGAATAAACTTCATAAGAGGAGATGTGTACAATGTATAAAAAAAATTATTTGAAATATATATATTTATATAAATATGTAGATCTGTAATATAATATATATGAAAAATCAAAATTTGTACGTATTTGAATAAAAAACATATACATAGTACTCGTATTTAATTTAATGCCCATAGCTTAACCAGAAATACATTGAAATTTTGGATCACAACCACACTTTTTATGTAAACTTGTCTATTGGTATAAGTTCTGTGAAATGGTATTCGAATTTTTATTTGTAATTTGAAAATAAAAATTTTATGTATTTTCATAATTTGTATTTTCTTTTATTTTATTAACCCCATCTACAACATTAATTTTTTTGTATCTGAAAACATTAAAAACATAACACACACCAGAATAAGTGTAAAGATAATGTATTGTTGGACAAAATGACCACAAAATTGCCTTGCCTATTGTTCAATACAAATGGAAAATTATTGTTCAACAATTTTTTTTACTCCTTTTAAATTTTTATTTGTTTTGTTCTGTGTGTTTATTTTATTGCGATAATTGCTTTTTTACTTTACGAAAATTAATTTTCATTCAAAAAAAAAAAAAACGAAACAAAAAATAAAAATTATAAAAAAACACTATTGTACAAAAATTATTCAAATTAAATTATTTATATGTTTTGGCAAAAATGTCATTAATTTAATAAAAAAAAAAAATTTAAATATCAAAAAAATTTTTTATATTTTCTTAATTAATATGTGAAATAAAACACCTTGGGATAAATATTTAAACCATTTTAATTAAAGAGATAAACTCTTAAGAGTATTCGTTTTTATAATTAAAAAAATTATATGAGAAAATATTAAAAAAACAAATTGAAACATTTTCTTTTTTAAAATGTTTTAATTACGCACTTTATTTTACACTGCAATATTTTTTTTTTTTTATTTACCCCAAAAAGTATGCAATAATAATTTTGTATTACTTTTAAACAAATACTGATAGTTGAGTTAAAGGAGCTTCGGTAGCCTACTGGGTAGGCGTATGGCGTATTAACCGAAGCAGTGTGGGTTCGATCCCTGCACAGGTCGTAAGTTTTTTTCTTTACATACCCCTCTTACGACCTAATATAATGTAAATATATAGTATATAATATAAACAAAATAAATAATCTTAGTATATAATTTAATAATAGTATAAAAACCTATAATGGCCTTAGTAGCCGATGATTTAATAATATTGCACTACATTAATGTATGTAATATTAATAAAAATAAATAATTAAAATAAATAGTTGAGTTAAAATAACAAAAATTTTAAATGAGAAATTTTTGTTTTAATTTTCAATATCGAATTCTGACTCGATTAAACCATACGTCCGTCCGTCCGTCCGCTCGATAACTCGAAAAATAAGGGAGCTAGGAGGCTGAATTTTTTTTTATGTCACTTTTGCAATATTGTTAGTTTTGCTATTTAAATCCAGGATTTTCGGCAGCCGGGTTCGAGTAACTGCCATACAACTTCTTTGTTTAAATGGAAATAACTCAGTGTCTATTCAAGCTAGGTATCTGAAATTTTGCAAATAGTGATCAAGTTTTATGGCAACAACTTCTTAAAATTTGGTTCTGCTGGTGCAACAAGTTCAGGTAGCTGCTATACAACTTCTCTTTTTAAATGAAAATAACTCAGTGTCTAGTGAAGCTAGGAAGCTGAAATTTAGTAAAGAGGTGTCGAGTTACATGCCAACAACTTTTGTAAAATTTGGTTGGTCTAGAGCAGCCGATTTAGGCTTCTTGCACCTCTTGGAACTTAATGAAGCTAGGCGTCTAAAATCTTGTAAATGATGATTAAGTTTTATGGCAACAACTTCTGTAAAATTTGGTTGTGCATGTGCAATAGATTCGGGTAGCTGTCATACAACTCCACAATTTACATAAATATATTTCGGCAGTTATAACGTCGGTACTACAATATCTGAAGTTATTTAAAAGATGATCAAGTTATATAGAAACGTTCATACGGGGATCTGAGAGTTGACACAATCTACTCTACTGCACTCTTCATCGGTTTCATTAAAAGTTCTATAGTGTACAATTATTGTATGAGTACAGTTTGACCATTACAGAATTTATTGTTTAAAATGATTTAAAACAATGAATACATAAAAAACGAGGAAGAGTGCAGTAGAGTAGACTGTGTCAACTCTGGAATACCCGTATGAACGTAATATATCCTATTATAAAACTTGATCATCTTTTAAAAACATTCAGATGTTTTAGTACCGAACTACAGAGATATATTTATATAAATTGTGGAGTTGTATGACAGCTACCCGAATCTATTGCGCCTAGCTTCATTAAGTTCCAAGAAATGCAAGAAGCCTAAACCGGCTGCATTAGATCAATCAAATTTTACAAAAGTTTTTGGCATGCAACTCGACACTCTTTCACTACATTTCAGATAGCTAGATTCAATAAACACTGAGTTATTTTCATTTAAAAAGAGAATTTGTATGGCAGTTACTCGAACCCGGGGGCCGAAAATGCTGGAGTTAAATAGCAAAACTAACAATTTTACAAAAGTGACGTAAAAAAATTTTCAGCCTCCTAGCTCCTCTATTTTTTGAGTTATCGTGCGGACGGACACTGAGTTCCTTTCATTTAAAAAGAGATTTTGTATGGCAGCTACCCGAACCCGTCACACCACCACAACCAAATTTTGCAGAAGTTGTTGCCATAAAACTTGATCATCATTTGCAAGATTTCAGACGCCTAGCTTTATTAACTTCCAAGAGGTGCAAGAAGCCTGAACCGGCTGCTCTAGACCAACCAAATTTTACAAAAGTTGTTGGCATATAACTCGACACCTCTTTACTAAATTTCAGATTCTTAGCTTCAATAAACACTGAATTATTCTCATTTAACCGGATAAGTTGTATGGCAGCTACCCGAACCCGTCGCACCACCTCAACCAAATTTTGCAAAATTTATTGCCATAAAACTTGATCATCATTTGCAAGATTTCAGATGCTTAGCTTTATTAACTTCCAAGAGGTGCAAGAAGCCTGAACCGGCTGCTCTAGACCAACCAAATTTTACAAAAGTTGTTGGCATGTAACTCAACACCTCTTTACTAAATTTCAGATTCCTAGCTTCAATAAACACTGAGTTATTCTCATTTAAACGGAGAAGTTGTATGGCACCTACCCGAACCCGCCGCACCAACACAACCAAATTTTACAGAAGTTGTTGCCATAAAACTTGATCATCATTTGCAAAATTTCAGAAACCTAGCTTGAATATATACTGAGTTATTTCTATATAAAGAAAGAAGTTGTATGGCAGCTACTCGAACCCGCCGACCGAAAATGTTGGATTTAAATAGCAAAACTAACAATTTTGCAAAAGTGACGTAAAAAAAATTTCAGCCTCCTAGCTCCTTTATTTTTTGAGTTATCTTACGGACGTACATGGCTTAATCGACTCAGAATTCGATTCTGAGCCTATCCATACCTTTGACACTATATCTAGCTCGGCTCCTTTAAGGTGTCACAAACGTAATGGCAAATTTATTATACCCTTAAACATAGTTCATACGGGTATAAAAACAATAATGATCATATAAAAACAAGGCAGATTGTAAACCAACGGTTTTTAAAGGCGCACATTTTCCAAAACATAATAATTGAAAAAATTAGCACGGGTGCCTAAGTTACAGGTGTTTATAAATAGCAAAATTTCAATTTTTGAACCCAATAGTCTTTAAACAGGGGATGATAAATTTTAAGTCTCTATCTAAAAGTGTTCCGGAGAAATTTTGCTTTCACATACCAGTAAATTTAAATACTAAATTAGAAAACAACATGTATAATATTAAATTGAATAATGTTAAGCAGAACTTGAATTATACATATTTAAAAATAGGGCTTTTTCATAGTTTCAAGAGCTTTATTTTCGTAATGGGTGGGGCTACGTAAAAAAGTTATTCTACAAAATTAATTTTTTTATGAGACTTACCCATGGTTAAATTTCATTGTTCTATCTTAACTTATCTTAGCTTATTCAGATAATTCCTTGAGTAATGGTAATAATGCTAATTCTATGATTAGCATCAACACAAATTTCGGATATTAAGCTGGGTGCTGGGTTTGGTTAAGCCCAAACAAATGATAATACTTTTGTTCAACCTTTAGTGCCACCAATAGTTAGAATGACTAAAAAATCGTTAAATGAACAAGATAAAATGTATGCCCTCTCAAGATTAAGAGATGAAAGAATATATAATCTTATGAGATTATACCTCTCTTACTTGCATGATGACTCCTATAATTGTGTTATCGAGGGAAAAACAAAGACTAATGTTTTAGTACTTCTACATAATGAAGGGCTTCCAATGAATTACAAAGCTCTTTATGACCTCTTTGTAAACTATCATGAGTCTATTGGCGTGCCCATTAATATGATGCAAGAGGACTTAAAAGCCTTTCGTAGTTATTGTAATAGTAACTACTATAATCACTTACAACTATCGAGAGAAAGTTATAATAAGTTTTTTCTTGCCAAAAGTTAAAAATAACTTAATCACTGTATCAACAATAAAGCATAAAGATAGGACAAGTAATCTCTCATTATATTATCAAAATGTAAGAGGATTACGCACTAAAACAACACAAGTTTTTAGTAATTCCAAAGTACTAAACTCGGATATATTTATGCTTACTGAGACTTGGTTATCTCCTTCTATTAATTTTCTTGAATTATTTGACAATTCCTACTTAGTTTACAGGAAAGATAGATATGAAAATGATATTGATATTTTAAATAATTCATTGATTCCTAAAGGTGGAGGTGTTCTTATATCAGTTAAGAATAACTTTAACTCTTCACAGGTACAAATACCTGATTTCATAAACTGTGATGTAATAGCAGTTAAAATTGATTTAAATGTTTTAAATCTTTATATTCTATGTTGCTACATTCCTCCAAATAGTAATATAAAAGTTTACCAAGATTTCTGCTCAGTTGTTGATTCTTTGAATAATAAATTAAATGACCTTGACGAACTCATAATATGTGGGGATCTTAATTTGCCAAATATTAATTGGCAACTTCATGCCGAGGAATGTTTCTACATTCCGACTAATTAAACCTCTAATGTCGAATCAACAGTTATAGATAGTTTGCTTGCATGTGGACTTCAACAAGTCTCTTCAACTAAAAATCTATTAAACAAACAATTAGACCTTCTTTTTACTTCTGACTGGGTAAATATAACTAGAATATTGACGGCAACACCTCTTTAAAAAATTGATTGTCATCATCCCCCTTTCAGTTTTCAATCTTTCAATTGACTTTAATTCTTTACTAGACATATATGATTTAAATAAAACGATTGATAAATTTTACGAAGTAATTTACCATGGATTTGACTTGTATGTTCCTCGAGTTCGTGATAGAAATATCAATTCAAACCCACCCATGGTATGATGGTGAACTAAAAACTCTTAGAAATAAAAGAAATAAAGCGTGGAATGCATATTTAAAAAAGAAGGATAATATTTCTTATTCAAATTTTCTAAATTTATTTACCGCATTCAAATCCTTACTAAGTCGTAAATATGAAGTTTACATTAGTAAAATTGCTTCGCAACTTCGTACAGATCCTAAAACTTTTTGGAAGCTTGTAAATTCAAAACGTAAATCCGATCAATATCCAAATTATATGTCTTATAAAGATCAGAATTCTAACGACTCAATTGTTATATCTAATTATTTTAAAGATTTTTACGCCGGTAGTTATACTACTTCTTCTTTCGATATTGATGAATCTAATTTTAACCATTTGGAAGACTTTCCAAGTTTACCTCTTCCAAATATTAATTTTACACCAGCCGCAATACAGCTTTATCTAACTAAATTGGGTGATAGCTCTGCTCCTGGACCAGATAACCTCCCAGAAATTATTTTAAAGCGTTGCTCCGATTCCCTATCTAATCCTATAGCACTTCTTTTTAATAAATCTTTTGCTTCTGGGGTGTTTCCTAAGTTATGGAAAGAATCGTACATAAGGCCAGTTCATAAAAAAGACTCAAAAAGTAATGTTGTGAATTATAGGCCTATTGCTAAACTTTCTAGTTTGTCGAAAGTGTTTGAGCTTATGGTCTTTGATGCAATTTATGATTATTGTTGTGAATTTATAGTGAATGATCAACATGGATTTGTAAAACAGAGATCAACTGTAACTAACCTTACAGAAATAGCTTCAACTATTTTGAAAGCAATGGAAGTTGGGCGCCAAACTGACATGGTTTTCACTGACTTAAGTAAAGCGTTTGATCTTCTACCTCATAGTGTAATACTCTATAAATTAAAAAAATATGGTTTTCCTTATTTCTTAATTAACTGGATTGAATCATACTTAAATAACCGTAGCTATAGTGTTCTTTTCAGAACAGCAATTTCAGCATCTTTTGTTGCTAATTCTGGAATACCACAGGGTAGTCATCTTGGACCATTGTTGTTTATTATCTCAATAAATGATGTTACTAAGATTATTCAGAACAGTTCCATAAAAATTTACGCGTACGACCGACATGAAAATCTTTAAAGAGGTGTGCTCAATGAATGATGCAGACTCTTTCCAAAAAGATCTTAATAACTTTATGAACTGGTGTAAATGTAACAATCTTATTTTAAACATTGATAAATGTGCCATCATTTCATTTACGCGTTCCCTAAACTTAACCACAAATAATTACACTTTTAATAACAACATAATAAAAAGAGTCACTGAATTTAATGATCTTGGTGTAACTTTTGATTGTAAACTTACTTTTAATACACATATTAGCAAGATCATTAGTAAAGCAAACTCAATGCTAGGTTTTGTAAAAAGATGGTCTAGAGAATTTAATGACCTATATATTATAAAATCTCTTTACACGACTTTAGCTCGTCCTATTCTGGAGTATGCAAATCAGGTCTGGTCTCCACACTATCATCAACATATTGTTGGAATTGAAGCACCTTAGAAAGAAATTTCCTAAGATTCGCCTTAAGAAACCTAAATTGGGCTGATCCCCTTATATTGCCTCCATATGTCAATCGTCTCAAATTACTTGACATGAATACTTTAGAATGCAGACGAACAGTCATGGGTATTGCTTTTATTACTCAGGTATTTCATAACTATATAGATTCACACTACATTAACAACACATTAATTAACTCAATCAACACACGAACACGTTTAAGGTCCGAAAACACATTTTAGATTAGATATCATAGGACTAATTACGGCAAATATGAGCCTATTAATAGAATGTTGATAAATGTGAATCAATACAAAACTATAATAAATACAAACATGAGTAAAGATGTGATCAAAAAATCACTATTCAAAATAATTCCATAATTGTTCTTCACTATTTTTGTTGTAAAAATTTTGTGAAATATTAAATATAAGTAAATATACATTTTTTTTTTTTATAAAATAAATTTTGCTTTGTATAACTTTAATATTAATTTTAGATTAAGTATAATTATCTAAATGTAATATGTAAATACTTGAATTAAGTAAATAAATAAATAAATTAAACGGTGTATAAGTTTTATAAACAGACGACGGACAAACGGATGGACGGACAAACGAAACTAATAGGCATAGTTTTTCAAAATTATTTTGGAAATATGCTAAAAATAATAATGATTATATAAAAAAAAAATTTTTGAAATTGGAAAATGAAACATTTCTTTTTGTTCAAATGTCAAAAATACGACAGAAGCATAAATGATATTTGAATAATATCATAACAAGTAAATGTAACAGTAAGTCGATGCAACCGACTTATTAATACCCTACACCTGAATAATTCGAATTAAATTAAAAATCCATAAGTGTTTTTGGCAGCTGCTTGAACTTCTTCCCTTTTCTGTCTTATTCAACTCGAATTTTAAGAACGTAAAAGAGGCATCCGCTTGGGATATGCTTGACACCCTTGTATAAAATTTTAAGTTTCTATCTTAATTATTTTCGAAGATTGGTAGTCCTTGGGATGTTTGTGTCAGCTACCCGAATTGCCACTCCAATTCATCGAATCCATCTCAGGAACATAAAGAAAACTTGCCAGAACACCATTGTATTAAATTTAAAGGTTCTACTTTTGTTGGTTTTGGAGATATGCTCGTTGCTCTTGTGCTCGTCCGGAAGTTTCCAAAATACGAACCCATGGTTCAAATTCTTTCAAATGTCAGTTTCCAATTTTACAGAAAAAGAAACATAACAGAACATCTTTGTACTAAAAATAAAAGTTCTATCTTTGTTGGTTGTGGAGATATACTCGTTTGCTCTGGGGCTCGTCCGGAAGCTTCCAAGATTTGAACCCATGGACCAAATCCTCACAAATTTCAGAAACATAAATCAAACATGAAGGAACACCATTCTGCCTAATTTAAAGGTTATATCTTTGTTGCATTTGGAGATAATATCATTTGTTCTGAGGCTCGTTCGGAAGCTTTCAAAATCCGAACCCAAGGACCAAATCCTCTCAAATTTCAGAGGCCTAAATCATACATGAAAGAACACCATTATGCCAAAAGTAAAGGTTATATCTTTATTGGTTTTGGAGATAATCTTATTTGCTCTGGGGCTCGTTCGGAAGCTTCCAAAACCAAACCCATGGACCAAATCCTCTTAAATTTCAGAGACATAAATCAAACACGAAAGAACACCATTGTACCAAATTCAAAGGTTCTACCTTTGTTCGTATTGGATATAATCTCATTTGCTCTGCGGCTCGTTCGGAAGCTTCCAAAATTCGAATCCACGGTTCAAATTCTTTCAAATTTAAACCCATGGCCAAATCCTCTCAAATTTCAGAGACTTAAATCAAACATGAAAAAACACCATTCGGCCAAATTTAAAGGTTATATATTTGTTGTTTTTGGAGATAATCTCATTTGCTCTGGGGCTCGTTCGGAAGCATCCAAAATCCAAACCCATGGACCACATCCTCTTAAATTTTAGAGACATAAATCAAACTGGAAGAAACATCATTATAAAAAATTTAAAGGTTCGATCTTTATTGGTTTTGGAGATAATCTCGTTTGCTCTGGGGCTCGTTCGGAAGTTTCCAAAACCCGAACCCATGGACCAAATCTTCTCACATTTCAGAGACTTAAATAAAACATGAAAGAACACCACCCTGCCAAATTTAAAGGTTATATCTTTGTTGGTTTTGGAGATAATCTAATTTGCTCTGGTGCTCGTTCGGAAGCTTCCAAATCCAAACCCATGGACCAAATCCTCTTAAATTTCAGAGACATAAATCGAACGGGAAGAAACATCATTGTACAAAATTTAAAGGTTCTATCTTTGTTGGTTTTAGAAATAATCTCATTTGCTCTGGTGCTCGTTCGGAAGCTTCCAAAACCCAAACCCATGGACCAAATCCTCTTAAATTTCAGAGACATAAATCGAACGGGAAGAAACATCATTGTACAAAATTTAAAGGTTCTATCTTTGTTGGTTTTGGAAATAATCTCATTTGCTCTGGTGCTCGTTCGGAAGCTTCCAAAACCCAAACCCATGGACCAAATCCTCTTAAATTTCAGAGACATAAATCGAACGGGAAGAAACATCATTGTACAAAATTTGAAGGTTCTATCTTTGTTGCTTTTGGAGATAATCTCGTTTGCGGAGATTATCTCCAAAAGCCCGGAATCATCGGAAGCTTCCAGAATCCGAACCCATGGACGGATTTTGTCCAGATTCGAACTTAGCCTTTCTTTCGTAATTAGTAACCTACTATATAAATTTCATAAAGATAGCATCATTATTTTTTGAGTTATCGTGCGTACGGACGGACGGACGGACGGACGGACGGACGGACATCGCTAAATCGACTCCGGCGGTGATCCTGATTCAGAATATATATACATGTCTATACCTAACTCGCTTCCTTTTGGTGGTTACAAACACCATACCAAAGTTAATATACCCTATACTTTAGGTGTAGGGTATAAAAAAGGATATACATACATTGAATTTTGTTGTGGTCTTTTATTTATTTACGAATATTTTAAAGTTATAAAAAATTTACTCCTTGTTTTGTAACGAATAGAATATAGAAATGATAGATTCGTTGAAAGTTGAAACTGGAAATAGTCAAATATGTTAACCGGACAAGTGCCATTGCAAAGCTTGAAATTATTCGAACCAAAACTACGTGGTAAATGCCCTTGTATTTTCTTATGGTACGTGTATTTCGTACGTGTACGTGTATTTTTTGAATTGGCAATGCAATGTTTTTCTCTTCGATTTTTGTTAATTTAAAATTTTTTTTTTAGAATAATCGTGAAATTATTTATTATTTATTCAGCTTAATTCCAGTTTTGAAAGTTGAAAATATTTAAAAATAAGGTCGAATGTAAACCAACGGTTTTTAAAAGCGCACATTTTCAAAATACAATGCAAACTGTTTAGAATTGTGACTTGCACAAAAATTTGAAAATATAAAAAATAAAATTTAAGAAATTTTTTGTAAAAGAAAATATGTGAAAATAGAATTTTTCTGGAATTTTGAGGGGTTGTAAGTCCGGAACCCTTTATAACTAAGAAAAACCGTTAACAGACGTAAAAATATATTACTGGAGTTTTAATGTTTATGTCTTGCCGAAGAAAAACTTTTACAGATGTCTAAAAATAGCAAATTTAAAATTTTTCAGCCCTAATACCTCTTAAACAGGGGGTGGTGCAAAAAAATTTTCTAAGGAAACTTATACTAATTTTAAAAGTTCTTTCTTGCCTCAAATTTCAGGTTCTTATCTAAAGGCGTGCCGGAGTTATGAAAAAAGAAATTTCATGCAAAATGTGGTTTTCACAAAACGGTAAATTTAAATACTAAATTTAAAAAAATTGTATAATTTTGATATTAATTTACAAAGATAAAAAAAATACCTGTGGCATGAGCAGATTGAAAAAATCTTAAGCAGAACATAAGATATATGCGTTTAAAAATAGGGCTTTTTCAAAGTTTGAGGGGCTGTAGCTTCGTAATGAATGGGGCTACATGAGAAAGTTGTTCCACAAAATAATTTTTTTTATGAGACCTATCCATGGTTAAAATTTTTTTTCTCTATCTTTAACGGTGTAGAAGTTTTGTAAACAGACAGACGGACGAGCAGAGTGAAACTAATAAACACATTTTTTCAAAGTTTTTTTGGAAATGTGCTAAAAAAAGCAAGGAGTTGGTCTAACGATTTCATATTTACAATAAAAACATTTAATTTTTCTTCTAAAAAAAGTTCTTAAAATTAAAAATAATTCGTTTTTAGCATATTTAAGCTTCACTCTGTCCGTCCGTCTGTTTACAAAACTTCTACACGGTTTAAAATAAAGCAATAAAAATTAACCTATGCATTGTCTCTTAAAAATTCAATGTTGTAAAAAAAACTTTTTAATGTAGCTCACTCGTTTACGGAGTTCCAGCGGTTCCAATTTTGAAAAAGCTCTACTTTTATATATCTCGCGTTCTGTTTAACATATTTTCATTCTAAAAACGCCAAACGACACGACTTTTTTTAATATATTAATTTACTAATTACCGTTATGTAAAAATAAAATTGCTTTACATTCTGTCAATTTTTTTACAATTTATACTATAGTTGTAATACACTTAGCATTATTTTGTTAAGTTTTTTCAGTAAAACAAAAAAAATACCCAACATTTTTAGGGTAAAGTGCATCATATCATATTATTTTCATTGACATACTTTCAAAAATTTTTCAATATATATTTACATGCATGCAAATAAATAAATGTTTTTATTACTTTTTTATCTACATTTTCTTTTCCTTTCATCCTTTTCCTTTCATCTCTGCATCAACAAAAAAATTGTGTACGAATTTGTTTTGTCTTATCTTCGAAATGAAACGTGATACTTTAAAAAACATCGCCTTAAGAATTTAGATTTTCATTGGTTGTTGTATAAAACAAGAACAAAACAAAATAATAACATTGGTAAAATTTTGTTTTAAATTTTTAATAATATAAATATTAACCATTCATTTTTATACAACAATACTTTTTCTTGTTGTTTCAGAGTCATTTGTCCTTTCAAGGACAGTATACTGTCTAAAATATACTAAAATAATTAAAATTATTTTTTTACAGCATCGTTAACATCGTACATTTTCGAAATATTGAAGTTAAGCGTGCTGCAAACTTGTCTTTTTTCATTTTTTTTGATTATAATTTATTGGTAAATATTAATTTATTTTTTTCAGAGACTTGTTATTGTAATCCAATGATGGCCCTGACATCAATAATAACTACTACAGTGACAGTGGGGGTTGCCTTCAATAATTACCTCATGCAGTAAGGTGTTATGTACTAACGCATGTTGTAACTGTTCTAACGGCTATAGTCACTGTTATCCCTACTCCCTGGCCAATATACTGCGTTAGCAGATAAAGTTTCATCCCATTATATTGGCTAAAGAGGGATGAGGGTTTAGTCAGTAAGAATTTCACACTACCAAGGAAAAATTCTTGGTGTCTTTGGAAGATCCTCACTTTCTTAAGAAAAAAAAAATAGAGTATAGGTTTTAGATTTATACTCAAAATCAGGATTTCAATAACTTAGTTGAGCAGGGATATGATTTACGTAAGCCCTACTTCACGAATATATAATTTTAGCAATTTGAGACGTTTTTTCCAGAAATTGTATGGATTCAGGTTATAATATCGATTAAGAAAATCCTTTTGATTGAATCCTAATGATACCATATTCGTAAAGTGGAAGCCGCGGCAAAATTCGAAAACCTCCGCTAATCCAATTATTTAAAGCCTGATTTTGTAATCAAGTATAAAACTCCACCTAATTATTTTTAGCACGTTTTTTAAAAATGTATGAAATTCAAACTTATATGTTCAATATGTCACTACGTTCGTCAGTCCGTTTATTTATAAAACTTCAACACTTTTTAAGGTAGAACTTTATAATTTTAACAAAGGATAAGTCTTTTAAAAAAAATTAATGTTGTAAAACAACTTTTTTATGTAGCTCCACCCAATGTTTATGTCTCAGGTTCTGCTTTACATTTTTTAATCTAAAAACGCCAAATGACAGAACATTTTACATTTTTATAACTCAATATCATAAAGAAAATTATTAAATTGTTTTGCAATTTAGTATTTAAATTGATGAAATTTTTCCTATTCACTTTCTTTAAAATATTTTGGCTTTAAAATGTTAACATTGTAATAAAAAACAAAGTTACAAATTTCGCGATTTTTCTACTACTTGGCCTTATTCCAATATTGAAATTATAATAAATTCACAATTGTTTTTAAAATTTCTACTTTTAACAATATTTCCACATAAAATTTCGATAATGGGAGACGTATTTGGGCTAACAAAAATAAGATTTTCAATAGTTGGGATGAATTTCTCTAAAAATCAAAATTTTTACCCTTAATTTAATATTCCTAATACTACACACTATATTAAAACAAAATGAAAGTTATATCATTAATGTTAAATAAATACAAAATATGTATAAATTTAAATTGAAACAAGAAAATATTTTTCATTGCACAATAAAGATTAAGGATTATTTACAAAAGAGAAAAAAGTATAGAAATTAAAATAATAATAAACAAAAACAAACATATTATTTTAATTTTCTTAATATACCAGAGGACTTGAACTATTTCATAAAACTAATACGTCAAAAATTTTTGACATTTTCTTTTTTATTGTTCGAAAAGGATAGATAGATAACTAAAAAATAAGTCAACAGATCAATCTATCAATATTATGAAAAGAAAAAATATTTCATCTTATAAAATTTATAATTTCAAGAAATATTTGGATAAACCGTAACAATACATATGTATACTAAATTAAAATTTCGAATATTTCGAAAAAGAAAATAATGAAAATTAATAACAGATGTGTATAATTCTATAAGATAGATAAGCAATATTTTAGAAAGAAAAGTTTTACTTATAGGTACTAATTAAAATTCAAAATAACAGAATTATAACAGAGCGGTTGAGACTGAAATGAATTAATTTCTAGATGAAAAGTTAATATTTCTCTATATTATATGCGGAAAATAATTAGTTTGTCTATGATATTCTGAAACTTGATTTTTAGATATAAATACTTTATTTAAAATTGCCTAAAGAACACAATGAAATTTTTTTTCAAAATAAAAAAAAACAAAATACATATAAGTATGTATGTAGTAAGAGTTTTATATTGCAATGCTTTTTAATTTACTAGAAAATAAATAATCCTTTAAAATAATATAAAACTAAATATGGTGTAAAAAATATGTTTTCTTATAAAATAATGAGAAAAAACTAATTTAAAAATTGTAGAACATCTTATTGTATTAAAATAGTTGAATTTAAATGATATATTATAAAATGAAATAAGAAATTATAACTTATAGAATTTATTCTTTTTGATTGAAAGTTTAAATTAAAGAACTTTCACTGATTTTTTTTATTTTTTATAACAAAATGATAGAGAAATGTTATTTAAAGGAATTATAATAATGTAAAAAAAAAAAATTTACATATTAAATCTTAACATAATCTCATTAATATTTTGCAAAATTCAGGTTCAAATATTTACATAGTAAAGATTCTAGTATAAAAAAAAGTTTTAAATAAATTAATTAGGATCTGCAGTTTCACGACACTTTATTTTTTTATTGATGAAGGTCGAGAAACACATCAGTAATCACTAGACTTTAGATCCGTATTGCATCTTCAAAATGGAGGAGAATCTATACTTGAAAAGTTGGTGTTAAGTTTTCTTATCTATTTATATCTTTAAAAAACAAACTATCGAGATATTTTCGCCTTTGTTTTGACAGACTGGGATAAGTGCAGAGAAAATGCTTCACATCCTCTATCGCATCAATTCTTCTACAAAATCTACAGTTAAGATCCGTATGCATATGGATCACCCGTATTTACTTTAAATTACCAGATGACATAATTCGGCTTAAGGAAATACGAAATACTAAAGTACGAGCATCGTGGAACCATCTCCCATCTCATCTCATGTGTTTCCTAAAATTGGCGATGATTATATTTATAAGGTGCAAAGATTGAAGGTGAATATTAACAACTTTGTTGCCTACCAATTTAAAATCAATTTTCATTCCCTAACTCAACATCCTTTGACTAGGCAGTACATGAGTACTAAAGGTCGTATAATCTATTTTTTGGTAAAAACAGGGAGATGGTGTTCAGTGGGTTAAATTCGGACACACCCAGAGGCTTGTTTCACTCCTCTATAGTGTCAATCCTCTATAGTGTATAGAATCAATTGTCTTTTTTCCGGTCTGGAAAGAAACAATACATTTAGATCTTTTCAAACGCAAATACGGCCACAAATCTCTGGTTGTCTTGCATGATGCAAAACCTCTGTTCTTTGACCAACTCAAAGAAGTTTTGCTTAATATTGGACAAATGTAGTAGGTATACATGAACAGTATTCTTAACATTCAGTTCAAGCTCAACATAAGTCATAACAAACGAACATAAATTACGAAATTTTAAGAAAATTTTGTATTGAATATCTAAATAACTAATAAACATAACAAAAAATTAAACTTGTATTCTATTCCTTCTCAAGTTTCAATTAAACTACAAAATGGTAAAAGAGCAAGTCACCAAATTAGTTTTAATGATAAAAGCTTAATGCAACCGCCTATATTAAATCTAATATTCATTAAATACATTTCAAACAGTTAAAAGCTACTAAATATGGTTAGCTTTAATTATTTTGTTTGAAAAAAATTATGTGTAAATATTGACCTTCGATCTGAAATGGGAAATTTGTACTAGAAATATTTTTAAGATTTTACCATATACATATAAATAATAAAACTAACAATTTTTAATGGTTTTAATTTTTATAAGTACCTACCTAAAACTACAAAAGTTTATGTTATCAAAGTATTTTTATATTTTAATAATGAAACCTAGTTTTGTTTTTAACTTCTACCTATACTTCACCCTTATTTCTTATTTAATTTCAAAGTAACAAATTTTTGAAGTTTATCCCATTAAAAAATATTATAAGAAAAACAACAAAAAAAAAATTACTTTAAGCTGTCGTTCCAAATTTCTATACCCCAAATAAATTCAAAATAAAAAAATTTTTAAAACTAAAAAATTTATGTAAAATTTTAACTTAGCATATTTAGTTTTAATTGAAAATTGCAGTATACTTTAAAAACATAACAAGTAAAATAAGAAAATAGCAAAAGAATCTTAATCACGTTCCATTTATATAAGGAACTTAGATACTTAGAGTTCTATATTTTATAAGTGGCCCAAACCCCCAAAGTGCAAAATAATTTTTATGTTAAAATATATACATACAACATTCTGCCAAAGTATTTGAGTTGAATATACTACAAGGGCATTAACCTAATAACCAGAATAATTTCTACCTTATAGAATTTACTACAAGAATTCTCTTTATGCACCATTCTCTTAATGTTCCACCATACTTTAAAGTTGAATAAATACTTTTTTATCTATAAAAATTTTGCACGTGTAATATGAAAATCCCAAACCAAACATCCGTTGAGATGAAAAATTTATTAAAAATTAATTACCACGAGAGATGGTGTATATTAATAGAAATAAAACTCAAGTATTAAAATAGAAAATATATTAAAAAGTTTTAAGGTATGATGGAAAGTTCTAAGGAAACTTTAGAAATTATTTCAAAAGTATATGGATGATTTAGCTCCAAATTTATTTTATGACCTTTCTTTGACACATTTCATAAGTTTGTTTCTTAACATATATTAAAACTGATTCGTTTCACAAAATAAATAACACATTTTATAATAAATTTTAATAATTAAATAGAATAGGGTCTTAGAAAGACTAGAACATTGCCTTAGGCCATTTAATATTCAAACGAATTCATTTTTTACATAAAATATATTTAATATTTTTACATTATATTGCTATCAAGCATTACTCACGAAAGGCTCTGCGAAATAACGTCTAAAGATTTTAGATTTAAAAGTAAATAATGAAATAAAATATAAAACTAAATTTTAGATCTTATTTCATTTCTCTAAAAACGTATAAAATAAAGAAAAGAATCATTTTTTATAATTGTTAAATGTAGAATTTAATACAATTACTGATAAAAACTGATTTGTGATAAAAAATATTAAAAAAAAAAAAAAAATATGAGTAAAAATATTATTGCATCAAAGAACTTTAATACCTGATTAAAACGGTATGATTAAACTGCAAGATAGAAAAGACTTAAAGTTCATATATTATTTCTCAAACAAACAAAAATAACGATGAACTAACTGCACAAAAATGAACCAGAACATTTTCTGCTCAATAGTCGAACATAGGTGTGACAGTCACATTATTTTAAATACTTTAATGTTGCATTGTATATGTTAAAACATAATTAACAGAGATTTTACAGTCGATTTCAAAATCAGGGCTTCAATAATTTGTTTAGCGGAGATTTGTGAGGCGCAGCTCACACTTTTTTAAATGTGTTCTTGTTGACATAATATGTATGTATATATAACAAAATAATTTAGAGGAATTAACATCAAAGTGAAAAACAAATACTTTAATGGACAAAACTAGAATGAGCTTTTTTTGTCCCTATTGTCCCAGTCATTATGCAAAATATTTTACAAGCTTTTATATAAAATTGTATAAAACTTTGATTTTGTTTTCATTTATGGAAAATAATTTTTTTTAAATCTAATTTCGTTTTGTTTTTTTTTTTTAATTTTTAGATTTAATTTCATATAAATACCTATTATATGATATTTCCTTCCTATTTAAGTTTTATTTCAATAAAATTTCTAGATGTTTTTTCATTGAAAATATCTAGGAAAATTTTAGTGTTATTTAATTTTTTATTTCTTTAGGCGCTATTTCGCAGTGCACCCACGAAACATTTATGCCTAAATGGAATTTTGGAAAAGATTTCAGTAAAAATTATCATTAAGAAAAATATCTTTTTTTACCACGAAATATTATATTTCTATGTAAAAGATAATTCACATTTTAAATTAAATTTAATAAATTTAAATTTTTATATTTTTTTTGATGGGCCTAAATTTTTTAAGTATATTTTTGGTGTATAATTATTGCTTGAAGTCATGAAAAAGATGTTTAAGTTCGAATCTCCTCTACACTTAAAAAAGTTTTGAAATTTATTAGACCGATTTTAACATTATTATATGTAATTATTTACGATATTTAATAAAAACAAAAAAAAAAAACAAAAATAATTTCCTCCTTTCCAATCCAATTTAAAATCGCATAAAAAGTAAACCCCTAGATTGAAAATTACAAAATTATTAGGGCAATAGTGTATATAATACAATATATTTATTTATGTATGAATATATTAAAACAAAATTTTATTGATAGATAAATTTCGCATAAATAAACAAAGTTCAAATAAATGAACATGTAGTAATATTATTTGAATTTTCATACCATCTACTTGAAAATATATTTAAATTACACATACATATACACACTTATTTATACAAGATAATTCAATTATTTTTGAATTGACGATTTATGGGAAAATTTAATGAATAAATCCATTGAAAATCTTGAAATAAATTATATACATATAAATACATAAGAAATACATATATATAATTTTTATAAAAACATTTATTTAGGTTTTAGCTTATATTAAAAAAAAAACAATAGTACATATACCTATACCTACTTATTACTACCACACCCAATTTAAATATTTTTGTATACTACCTGTACTTATTTAGATCTTTTGTGTCATCAATTTCAGTTTCTTTATGACTATTATTACATTCCTGATTGTCTAGAATATCTCTCAGAATTCTTGAAATCCTGAACCGTACTAATGTTTCACACATCAAGGATTGGATAATCATCTGGTCATTAACCTCATTTACCACAAACCAGAATCTGCAACGATACACTAAATTTAAATTTTATAAAAGTATTAAAAATTTAAGCAAAACAAAAACTAAAACAAAATATTTTGTTTTTACCAATTTACATATTTTTCAATTTTTATTTTTTTTTTTTTAATATTATTTTAAAGTTCGTAAACAAATGGATATTTTAAGCGAATAGCTTAAGCAAATTTGATAATTTTTAATTTTATGTTTAACAAAATAAGGAATAAATTATTATTATAGCGGATACTTCAACGGGGGTAAATGTTAGACCTCATACTATGCGAGTTTTGACTTAGAAAACTTGAAGCGCATAACTTTTAATTGACCATTTAATTGAAAATGTAAATCCGTTAGTCTAAATTTACTTTTTTTTTTACACAGTATTGTTTTTAAAAATTTTTCGGCTAATTTAGTACTCATTTGTCTACCACATATACAATATTATACCTTGACCCACCGTCTATACAATGTAATTTTCGTTTTTTTGCCCCTGTTTTATATTACATGTCATTACTGTCTGTTTAGCAATTGAGTATAAACTTAACTTTAATATATAACGCCAATGGTCGTTAGTTATGCCATAATTTGGACCATTTTATATACGTGACTTTCTTAAAAAAAAATTAACGTTTTTGTAATTTTAATATTTTAAGAAAGAGCTATTAAAGTAAAATTCAAAATAATTTGTATGTGTGTTCAAAAAATGTTTATATCTTTATCAGTCTTAAAAAAACTTTGAAAATTTTATTAGAGTTATAAAATTATAAACAAACAAACCGATGATGTGATAATCTTTTACAAAATAGATATTAGACTACCCCAAGCTATATTGGCAAAGACTCACTCACTCACTAAACCCACCCAATTTATCCGTATTCAAAATAAAGAATAATAATCTTTCTAATTTCAAAGTATAATAGTAAATTCGCATAAACATAAGAAGAAAAAAAATAGTAAAGGTTTTAAAAGAGCCAAACTTTATTGTAAATTTATCAAAGTTTATTTTAAACCTGCGTAGCTGTATTTTAACTTATTATAAAATATAACAATATGGCAACAACGTTTTAAAGTCGTGTTTTTTATACCCTACACCTAAAGTATAGGGTATATTAACTTTGGTATGGGGTTTGTAACCACCAAAAGGAAGCGAGTTAGGTATAGACATGTATATATATTCTGAATCAGGATCACCGCCGGAGTCGATTTAGCGATGTCCGTCCGTCCGTCCGTACGCACGATAACTCAAAAAATAATGATGCTATCTTGATGAAATTTATATAGTAGGTTACTAATTACGAAAGAAAGGCTAAGTTCGAATCTGGACAAAATCCGTCCATGGGTTCGGATTCTGGAAGCTTCCGAATGATTCCGGAGCAAACGAGATTATCTCCAAAAGCAACAACGATAGAACCTTCAAATTTTGTACAATGATGTTTCTTCCCGTTCGATTTATGTCTCTGAAATTTAAGAGGATTTGGTCCATGGGTTTGGATTTTGGAAGGTTCCGAACGAGCACCAGAGCAAATGAGATTATCTCCAAAACAAACAAAGATAGAACCTTTAAATTTTGTAGAATGATGTTCCTTTCCGTTCGATTTATGTCTCTGAAATTTAAGAGGATTTGGTCCATGGGTTTGGATTTGGAAGCTTCCGAACGAGCCCCAGAGCAAATGAGATTATCTCCAAAACCAACAAAGATATAACCTTTACTTTTTGCAGAATGGTGTTCTTTCATGTATGATTTAGGCCTCTGAAATTTAAAAGGATTTGGTCCATGGGTTTGGATTTGGAAGCTTCCGAACGAGCCCCAGAGCAAATGAGATTATCTCCAAAACAAACAAAGATAGAACCTTTAAATTTTGTAGAATGATGTTCCTTTCCGTTCGATTTATGTCTCTGAAATTTAAGAGGATTTGGTCCATGGGTTTGGATTTGGAAGCTTCCGAACGAGCCCCAGAGCAAATGAGATTATCTCCAAAACCAATAAAGATATAACCTTTACTTTTGGCAGGATGGTGTTCTTTCATGTATGATTTAGGCCTCTGAAATTTGAGAGGATTTGGTCCTTGGTTCGGATTTTGAAAGCTTCCGAACGAGCCTCAAAGCAAATGATATTATCTCCAAATGCAACAAAGATATAACCTTTAAATTAGGCAGAATGGTGTTCCTTCATGTTTGATTTATGTTTCTGAAATTGCCTCTTTGCCTCTTTGGATGCCTCTTTTACGTTCTTGAAATTCGAGTTGAATAAGACAGAAAAGGGAAGAAGTTCAAGCAGCTGCCAAAAACACTTATGGATTTTTAATTTAATTCGAATTATTCAGGTGTAGGGTATTAATAAGTCGGTTGCATCGACTTACTGTTACATTTACTTGTTTTTATGTAAATTAACCTAAAAATATTAGTTTTATTTACATTTGTATATATAAATTCAAATCAGAAAGTTAAGATAAAGATACTTTTGGTTTATTTTGAAAATTAAAAATTTTACAAACATTATTTTGCATGTCACTGTATGCTTTTAATTGTATTAAATGTGTATAAATAAAGTTAAGTTGTATTCTATCTTTAATATAAATTATTTATAATTATAAAAAAAAAAACAAGGAGTAAACTCCCCTCTATAACAATATTATAAAAATATTTAAACATTCCTGCAATTTATGTTACAAAAATATCTACATATAAAAAAAAAATAAAACAAAGAAAACAAAGTATAATTTTTAAATGACTTAATTACTTACTTAGCATTCTCTGTTATAATATGATTATATAAACTACATATACATATTATATAAAATTGAAAATTGTGCAATTGAGAAACTTTAAATTTAGTTAAAATATAGAAAAATTGTGAAGGTAATAAAGTTCATTAACTAATTGGAAAATTACTTTTGATAATATTTCGGAATGAAAAGTATATTATATGCAATTTTATGTCCTTAATAGTTTTTTTATTTTATAGTTAAAGAATTAAATATAGATGACGTGAACTAAGGCCCTGTAAAATAAAGCCCTAAGGATGTTATTTTACATTTAATAAGAAATAACACCCCAGATTCTTATTTCTCATGGTAATTGAAAAATAAGACCATAAAATATGAGCAAGCCCGGGGCGTTATTTCTCTTTCAATTTAATCAATGAATCTATAAGAAATAAAGTCCTGGGGTGTTATTTTTAATTTTAATTGTACCTTAAAATGGAAAAAAACGCAATCGTTCATATATGTTCTGGACCCTCCTAAAAATTTAAAATATTATTCTTGTTTAATAGCTTTTTCATTGTTGTCATACAATTATTTTCAATATTGTTTACAATATTGGAATTAATTTTTTTTTTTTTTTTTCAAAATTTTATTATTATTTTTTTATATTTAAATTAATACGAGCTGTTCCTTCTTTAGCTGCTTCGAGCTGCATCCTTCTTTAGCTAAATGTAATTTATTACTAGGTATGACATTTTTATTTTTGAATATTTTTCAGGTTTGAGTATTACAAAAGTTGGTTTTATTACACATTTAATCAGAAATAACACCACGAGACTTTATTGCTAATAGAAGCCGTAGATTAAATTAAAAGAGAAAAAACAACTCTTGGCGTTATTTCCTCGAGTTTTTATAAGACGTCGGGGTGTTATTTCGTATTAAATGTGGAATGACACTTCCAGGGATTTATTTCGCAGGACTTTATTTCACGTCACCTTAAATGTATATTTTAACAGGTGAAAATTAAAAAAATATTATTTAACATTTTAAATATAAGATAATACTTATATTACTTCAAAATTTTGGACTTTAATAAATTTAAAACGTTATAAAATGTATTTAACTTTTTCAAATATAGGATTTAATAATACTTAATTAATTTTTTTTTCCTGGCCACTCCAATGAGGAATATAGGGCATCCACTAAGTCATTTATTATTCATATTTTAACTAAGCTTCAGTTTCGTGAATCATTAATTTCACTAAGCCGTTGATTACTCGGCTGTAGCTATTGTACAAGACTAAGACGTTTCTTTTATTCTACGCCATCTATTATCTTATACAAAAATTTATGGGTTATTATTATATAGCTATTAACAATATGATATTAATTATAATTTATAGGACATATGTACTTATTTTTAATTTAATTATATTCTACTAATTATATATTATAAGAAGAATTTATATTATTTTTTATTAATATATATGACCCAGCCGGGGTTTGAACCCGATCACTTATGTATGAAACGCCGGTGTCTTAACAACTACACCGTCGGCTGGATAATAAAATACTTATAAAATACTTATATAGCTTAATAATACTTAATATATGCTTTGATCTTATTCTCTAAATGTAAATGTTTCTTTGTCCATATTTGAAAAGATTTTGTATTTTCGTAACTTCTATGAATCATGTAATTGGAAACAATTCATCGAATAAGTAATTGTATCTTGCTTTATTTCTACAAAAACAATTCTGAAAATTATCAACCAAAAAAATGCAAAATATTAAAAAAATTCCGAAATTCTTTGAATGCTGTTGAAATTTCGATAATGTGTAATTCATTCCCTACTGTGAACAAATGTCTTAACCTAATTAAGGAAGAACAAAAAAATTAATATTCCAATCCGATTTATTTATTGGATTAATAATCCGCTATTTATAAAAAATTATAATTATCTTGAAACGGTAGCTTTTTGGATATCGAATTCTTTAATTTTTGCATTTATTAACGCAAACTTTGAAGAAATTCTGTATATAAAAAACAAAAATTCTATAGGATTCGATTCGATAGGTAAAAAACTTTGGCTTTACATTAACCCGTTTAACCGTTTGGTCAGGAGAGCCGAACGAAGTTCATTAAATTTTTCTGTTGTCCTGCTTAACCGGTTTGACCAATTGAGTTGAAAATTTACAATAGTGCAGCTCTTTACCACAGGAGCTCATTGAGTTGATTTGGTTACGATCCATTAACCCGTTTCGGCACCAGGGATCAGTGAAGTTTTCTAATTTACTTAGTTGTCGTACTTAAACTGTTTGACCAATTGAGTTAAAAATTTATCAAAATGTAGCTCTTTACTACAGAAGCTCACTGAGTTGATTTGGTTACGATCCATTAACCCGTTTCGGCACCAGGACTCAATGAAATTTTTCAATTTCTTTGTTGTCGCGCTTAAACGGTTTGGCCAATTGAATTGGAAATTTACATAATTGTATATCTTTACCACAGGAGCTCACTGAGGTGATTTGGTTACGATCCATTAACCCGTTTCGGCACTAGGGCTCAATAAAATTTTTTAATTACTTTGTTATCGCACTTAAACGGTTTTACCAGTTGAGTTGAATATTTACAAAAGTGTAGGTCTTTATAACAAAAGCTTTCTGAGTTGATTTGGTTACGATACATTAACCCATCAGGCTTCAGGCCATGAAATTCTCATTTTTTGTTGTTGTGCTTAAACGATTTGACCAATTGAAAATTTGCACAAGTATTGCACTTTGGCACACAAACTCATTCAATAAATTTTGTTGTAATACATTAACACATTTCGACACGATAAACTGTCAAAAAAAAAATGTTGTTTCTAATTTCTGTCTAATTTGGCAGGATGAATTTACGGTTCTAAATAGAGCCTGTGACAAAATGTTTGTTAACGTTTGTTAACCCATTTCCGCACGAGCACTTATTAATAATATTTTGCATAATTTTGTGTATTGTTATTATTATTAAAAAGATATTTCCAACACTCTTTACATTTATCTATACTGTTTCTAATATTCCATAAAAACCTTTCAATGCAAATTTCTAATATAGAACAGTAATTAAAGTAACCTTATTCAGTATCTTAAGAATACTGTGTTTAAGTCTTAACAACATAACATTTTCGACCATTGTTAAAATACAGAAACAATCTCCTACATTAGACAATCATCATGTCATCATTCAGAAATGCATTACTTAAATGTGGTGTTTAGATGTAGTCCACCTATATAACATGCATGTGTATAACATATTTCCCATAAAATATCATTGAAATATGTACATATAGTATGTATAATATCCGTATATTTAAAAATACTATAAACTTAATCAATTAAATTAGAAAACATATTCACATTTCTGTACAGCATTTAATCAAAAATGAGTACATACATATTTAAAGAACAGAAAACCTTACATTCTTATACAATTTTTACACATTTTTTTAGCCAATCAATTAGGAAAATAATTAGAAAAACTAAACGAAAACAAATTCTGGTTGATTTATAAAGGTAAAAAACAATCATGTATTTTTTATATTGAAAATATGTTAAACAGAACCTGAGATTTATGCATTTAAAAAGAAGTTTTTTCAAAATTTGAAGAGTTGTCGGTACTGTAGGATCTCCAACGGTGACGGTACATAAAAAAGTTATTCTACAACATTACTCTTTTAAGAGACCTATGCATAGTTAATATTTCATTGCTCTTTATTAAACAGTATATAAGTTTTGTAAACAGAAGGATTGACAGAGCGAAACTAATAGCAAATTTTTCAAAATATGCTTAAAAGGATAATTCACAAAAACAAAAATATTAACGAATATATTGTGAAAACTCATTTCGCCGTAATTGCGTACTCAATAGATTATTGATTCCTTTAAAGATTTTTTGTAGACAAATTATCTCTAAATCTTCGCTCTGTTTATTCAATTTAACTAAATGTAATAAAAAATATTAACTACCAGTATCTGAAAATATTATAAATATACGTCAACTATATTAATTAAATTATATTAACTCAAAAGCAAAAGTTAATAATTTTTATTTCATAAAGCCGATCAAATACTCCGGGCAACGCCGGGTACTCTGCTAGTTATATTATATAATAAATTAATTTGATGTCACTAATTATCAAGTTGCCACCAAGTTTCTTTAAAATTATAGAAAAACTGCTATTTAAAATAATAGAGAATCATTTAACCACAAAGAATATCTGGTACCCTTATCAGTATATGATAAGGGACATAGTTTATATAATTTATGAAAACCTTGAAAATTTGAATATGGTTAGAGGTATATTCTTAGATTTAAAAAAGGTTTTGAATGCATTAGGCCTAGAATACCATTATCAAAATTAAAGTGTACTGCATTTAATGACTCATCATTAAATTTAATTAAAAATTATTTTCGAATATACGAAACAACATGTTAGTTATGGTCATCTAAATAGCTATATAGACATAATATCTCTATATATATAGGTATTACACTTTAGTCTATTTTAGGTTGTTAATTTTTGTTGTACATGTATTCGTCATATACATAAATTGGCTGTTATAGATACACTTTGATATTATTCTACTAAAAGCAGTTTTATTTAATAAAAATTAAAATTTAGAAAATTAACTTATCACGAAATGTGTAAACTTGCTCAGACGAGTATTTTAGTCAAACCAAAAAAAATATCATCACATTATCTTTTTACCTTACAGCTTCAAAATTGTTGGCCCATCATCGTCACCTAATATAAAAGTTTTGTCTGCTCATTATTTCCTTGACTAGTTGGTATATTCATTAAAGAAAAGCAAATATTATATACTTGGTCCCAACTTTTTCCAATTTATTTTTCCTTCCAAAAAAAAAAACCTTCCTACCTCTGTAGGCTTTGAAAAAAGTTTTTCTTACATTAGTTACTAACATATTAAAATAATTTTAAGTATATAATATAAGTCGGGCAATGCCACTAATTTGCTATATATATGTATATTCATAAAATAATTATTGTTAAAATTACAGCTCTAAAATAAAATAATATAATGCATAATAATGTAAAAGAAACCAAATTAAATGATCACTGTACTGTACCTGCACTAAACTTTGAATGTTCGTCGCACTATTTTAGTCAGTACAATTAACCTTATATATAAAACTAGTCCACATTTTTTTTATATCTTTTTAAGATTTACACTACTTAAATCATTGTTCTATAGAAAATATAATTTTTATAACTATTGTTACCTTATACAGATTTTAACCTAACTAAAGCAGCTTAATATTTTCGTTACAACTAGCTTAAAACTGCAAAATCTAAATAATAAGATAATCATTTTTTAGTTCAGTTCAATATGAAGAAAATAAGTCCAATAAAATGGATCGAGGTCATTAATCATCAATTAAGATAAATAATATAAAAAAAAAAAAATTAATTTTATGAGAAAATTTTATTTCTTTTTATATTTAATTTTTATTTTTTTTATTCATTTATTTTTTAGTTTATTCTTTTGAACTGATTAAGATCCAATAAGAAATTTTTAAGTATCAAAGAATTAAAAAAAAAAAAAACAAAAAAACACTATACAAACCAGAAGATTAAAAACATATGAACTGGTTTTAGAAGAATTGAAATTAATTTTAAATGAAAATTCTATACCGTTGTAGTGATATACGCCTCATTTGAATAAGAAAATTAAATATATGAAATAGAAAACTGATATAGATTTGGAAAAAGATTATGGATGTTAAAATTGATGTTGTAAATTTTTTTTTTTTTTTGGTATTTCTAATTTTACATATTTGTAAAATTCTCTTCGGGAGTTAAATTTTTTGTAGATAAGTACACATTCTCTTCGGTTTTTATTTTTATTTTTAAATGCAAATTTATTTATTTATTAAATCTTCTAAATTAGGATGTTCAAAATAAAATTTTTTTGTTTTTGTGATGGTAAAAATTGATGGTAAATTTGTACTATATTTTAAAAATATCGTAGTTATATATCGCGTTGGGACTGGTATCCCAAAATCAAAATGCCAAACACAAAATCTCAAAATAAAAAAATTTAAAAACAGGAAAACCCAGAAACCTAAAACCAAAAAATTCTAAATTTACTACCTAAAATATTCCTAGTTCCCAAACTCCTGCCATAAATAAATAACTGAAACACTATGGTTTTGCCATAAACTGTAAAATGGCAAAAAATGGCAAAAAATCCTTCCTAATAATTTTTATTACAAAAAAATTTAAGCATAAAAACAAAGCATTTAAATTAGTGAGAGTAATCACTAATCGCCCCCCAAATCTCCGCAAAATAAATTATTGGAACCAGAATTTTGTAACCAACTCTAAAATGCTTCCTAATATTTTTTATAACATCCATTTGTGAACAATAAAACATTTAAAGTATAGTATACATCATATCCCAATTCAGAAGAGGAATTTTATAGTACTTAATGTCAATATCAAAATATAATTAAAAGTATGATAAATATATTAAAAATATCTAAAAAAAGCAGGGCTGCAAACCAACAAAAAATCGGGTTCAGGTTCGGGTTCGAACTGGAAAAATGTAGTGGGTTCGGTCCGGGTTCGAGTTCGGGTTCAAATTTTTTAATCAACATAACAAGTGCAGCATTATTGATTGCAAATCAAAATCTATTAATTTTACTTATGTATTATTTTTTGCTTTATTTTATTTGCAAGTGCATAGTAGGCATAGAAATTAGAAGTAGAGAAAAAAATTCTTGAAGAAACATGAAAAAAAAACAAAAACAAATTGTGTTTACTTCTTTCTATTCGGAATGGAATATGTAAACTATGACTAGCTATACCAAAAGCAATACACATTTGGATATATAAGTAGAGTATTATCTCTCTAAATAATTTTTGTAGTTGTATTTACTTACTTACATATATTTCTAGTAGGTATATTACTAGGTACGTACATATTTAAATTGCTAAGCATAATTCGTGTGCTTACACAGTACGCAAATATGTGGCTATGCAAGTATTTTACTATTTTTTTTATTCTCAGTTTAAAATATTGAAAAATTGTTGAATTTGATTGCGAATGAAATGGCAAACCTGAACCAAATGCAATTTTTTACTGGGTTCAGGTTTGGGTTCTGGTTCGTCAAAATACTTGTTCCGGAGCTGTTTTGGGTTCGGGTTCGGGTACGGTTTGCAGCTCTGAAACAAAGTAATAATATTAATTTTTAAATGCATAAGATGACATTATTTTGTTACTTGAGATTTTGTAATATTGAGATTTTTGTTTTAGGATTTCCCTTACATATACATACGTTATTTTATTACATATATTTTTTTTTAATTTTTCTGATTTTTATTAATTGGGAAACAAGTTTAACTTCAGATTAATTATTATTATATTGAGTAGACAAAAATATGCTGGACCTAAATTTTAGGTAATTTACATAAAATATATTTATTATAAGATTAATTACGTTTATGTCAATAGTACTCGTATATAGAACATCTTTCGTGTTTTTAAACTGTTAGAATAATAAATGAAGTACATATAAACTTTTTAAAATAAAATCAAAAATTTAAAACGAAAAGAATTGATAGGAAACACCAACAGATTATCATTATCTGATGAATCATTAATTTGACAAAATTTTAGAATTGAAACTGATAACTAAAAAACAAACTTAAATTTATACTATACATTTTTTCAAATTAATAAATTTTTAATTTTACATAACAATAAATTTTATTATTCGTTGCTGTTATTGACATTTTACCTGATCTTAATTCTTTATTCAATTTCGTTTTTTTTTTTTGTTATTATTTTAATTAATTTAAGGTGTTTCCCAAATATTTACAGCTTCAAAAAAAAAAAAAACAAAAAAAAACAAAAAATTCAAAAAAATTAAGCAGAAATCATTAAAAAATAAAAAAAAAAATTTACAGACTTTACATTCAAAAAAAAAACAAAAAAAAAATTTAAAAAAAAAAGAGAAAAAAAAAAACAAATTTAAAAATTTAAAAAGAGGCAATCAAGTTGAAAGTTGTATCCTAAACTAGTTAGACTTTCTTACGTTCATTTACAGAGTCGTATTGAGGAATATTAAACTAATGTAATGCAATATAGAGATATGACCTTAATGTATACTTTATATTAAAATGATTGTGAGCAGAGAACAGGAATTGTGACTATACATATTGTCATTTGAAACAGAAGTCAGATTAAGAAAAACGAAATGGTACTAGTAGAAATGTCTGACAATATAGTAGCAAAACAATTAATCTACTTGTATTTTATCTATTTTATTATTAATAATTTACTGAGTTGCACACTGCACAGAGAAGTAAGCCCTATATCAGAATTTCAGTTTCCGATTAATATCTATCTAGTCTTCACAAAATTAAATTTTAATTCAAAGAAATTTTAAATACAATTCTGCGTAAAAAAAAAAAAAAAAAAAAAAAACACATAAATAACTTTTACAATCGATGAACCAAAACCAAAATAAGCAATATACAAACATACATAACACAGAAATTTTTTTTTAATTTTTTTTTTTAAGGAAAAGTCATCATTTTTTTAATGAATATTTAAAAAAAAAAATATATAATATATATTTTATTCTTCTTTCTTTCTTTCCAAAATATTGAATAAAAAAAAAAAAAAATTCAAATTTATTCTTTAATGTATCTTAAGACAATTTGTATATATTTTTATTTTTAAATCTTTAGTTCATTGCCAGTTATCGATCGATCAGCATACCTTTTATTTACATACCAGGTGCACTAAATCATAGTATACCGTATAATAAAAGTGTTTTTTTCGTGTTCGGTATATAAAGAAAAAAAAAAAAAGAAGTTCATGCGAAATTAAACACTGAACGCAACGCAGTGATTTTTTTTTTTTTTTTAACAAGTTACAGTTTTTTTAAAAAAAAAAAGTGAAAGAAAGTTTATAACATATAGTTAAACATTGTTAAAAAATAAAATAAAGTGCCATCAATTGTATTTTTATTCTTAATTTAGACCATAAATTTAATCAGTATATTAACAAACTAATAACATGTTAATGTTAAGACTAAAAAAAATACTGCTAAATATTAGAAAATATTTGTAAAAAAAAAAATTTTCTTTATTATCACATTTTTTTAATTTAAAACAAAAAAAAAGATTGAAAAAATTTTTTTTTTTGAAGAGCAGCATATTGATTCCATTATTTTAATGTAAATTAAAAGCAAATATTATCAAACGTGTGTAAAACAGTAACACTTTTTTTATTTTGATTACAACTTTTCTCTTTTTTAAATATTTTTAACCATTGATGATATCTTTAGTCCCAATTTTACCAGTTTTATTAAAAAAAAAAAAAAAAATAGTAGAAAAAAAAAATTATATGATAATGATTGTGATAATTTTTAGCCGGTTATATTAATATTTTAACATACACACATATTAACAGTATCTATATCTGTTATGTTAATGAAGAAACATTAAGTACATGTATAAGAAAAGCATAAATATATCGTATAGGTATATAACATTGTACGTAATTTGAATTCTAATGAGAAGTAAACATAAAATAATAGCAATATAATACAATACAGTAGATAGTAGCATACTTAAGCGTTTTTTGAAAAAAAAAAAAAAAATAACATAAGCATAGTGAACTATATAATATTACTGATATAAAATATACAGGTGAAATTTAAATGAATTGAATTAAAATGCATTTGGTGCAATTCAAAATAAGTGAATTACCAAAACAAAAAAAAAATAAAAATAAAAAATTTAAAATTCAGTAGAAATATGTTACCACAATTACATTTATATACATATATACATAGATACTTACATATTTAAAACATTTAAATTTTATAAAATAAATAAAATCAAATTTTATGCTAATATCTTTTAAATTTATTGTTCTAATTTATGCAATCAATCAATCAATAATCAGTCAATTATTTATTGTTTAACTTATTTTTATTATACTCTTGTTTTTTTTTTATATATATTATACCTATAAATAACAGAAAGATAAAAAATTAAATTGATGTAAATTTGCACAATATAAATCATTTTCAATATTTAACGATATCAACTTTATATTAAAATTTTAATATGCTAACAAATTGTTTTACATTTGTATAAAATGTTGTACAAAATAACGTGCTCAAGGACCGACAGTTTTTTTTTGGTTTCAAAGATTTCAAAAAATTATTTTTCTGTACCTACAAATAGAAGTGTACGTTATACTTACTGATGTAGAATTGTTTTTCTTTTCATATATTAGATGCACTTTTGATTTTGACTTTGATATTTATATGATATAGGCATTCAATCCACCTTATTCTGCGTATATGTATGAGTGATATTATATATATAATGTAATTTATTGTAGTTGATAAATATATTTTCGTCCTTTTTAAATATCATTTTAAAAATATACCTACGCATGCATTTATAGAGTTTTAGTTGCTTTTAAAATTGGATGATTAATTTTTTTCTTAAAGTTCGATACACAACTCTGTGTGTATTCTTTTGCAATACTAAGAAATCTAAACTTTAGGTATAATTTCAATAACAGTTACATTGAACGGTTACATGCTTTTTAAAGTTTTCAACAATCTTTGTCTATATCATTAAGTGTGAGAATGTTAATAAAATACTTTCATCAGACATCATTATCAGTATATTATAAAAAAAAATTATTTATTTATATATATATGACAGTTAAAAAATATTTCAAAAATTAAATCTTAAAGTATAATAAAAGATATATTTTTTTTTATTAGTGCATTTCCCTGCCACATAAATATAACAAGGCCTTTCGTTTTCAGCCGTGGCTGTACATGTCGTAAGGTGGAATTACTCTTACGACGTATGTGGGATTCGAACCCACATTTCCTCGGTGTTTACGGCGTATTTTCTACGCACTTATCAGCCTAGTGGATAGGCCCCAGATAAAAGAGGCCCCAAATAAAAGATATATAAATAAATTTTAAATTGTGTAAAAAATAAATTTTACAATGTTATCAGATTTTTTAAAATGCTGAATTATAACATATTTTTTTAGTATTAAATAACAATTTACCGTTAAAATATAAATAATAAATTAAATAAAGTTATCCCCAGTATAAAAATATTCTATTATATGTATATATATATATATAAATTATTATTATAATTTTATTAAATATTATTATTTTTTAATTAAATTTTAGTTATCGTACAATTTTGATTTCCCTAATAAATTTTTTTTTTTTTTTATTACAATGCAACTTTTCAAATTATTATGAATAATAAATATAGCTATAATAATATAATATATAATATACCTACATAAATATATTATTTATTAGATACATAAATATTTAGCAGTATATAATTAAATTAAATAATTGCAAAATAATAATGCTAAATAAATATTCTCTTATTATCTTTAATCTACTTTATATAGCCATGTAAAACTTTATAATATAAATGGAATATTGGAAAATTTTATTTGTCTCAATTATGTATGTATTATGTATTAAGTATAAATATACATATATTATAGGAAAAAACATAGTACCTATATCTATTAGGATGTTTTAAGATATTTTTCCATACTTAAAAGTCTTCTTCTGTCTTAGTTGCATATTTTCTCTTCTCAATTTTTGAAATCACATTCTAAACAGTATGCATCATATAATACTTTTTCTGATTAACTTGGTGAAATTTAAAACCTAAGTAGTTGATAATAGGCACTAGACCTACAAATATAATGAAACTAATTTCATTTTAATCTTAAAATCACATTCAGTTATATCCTAAATTTTTGATTTTCTTTTAACTCTTAAATACCTTTAACAGCTTATTGATAACCTTGTACAATTTTTGTATACAATTTAGGTTATTTCTATATGAAGTTTGAAATATTGAACTATGCGAAAGGGTATACAAAATCTAAGTCCTACATTAAAATAGAAATTTATTTTTATACTTTTTTATTTAATTTTCCAAAACTCAAATTGAATTCAATTGTTCTTAAATTATTAAAAACTTGTAATCGGTGAAAATATGATTGTCATTTGAAAGATACTTTTTAATTATTTACACTTCAATTTGTTTAATAAAATATCACTTAATAAAAAAAGAATTGCGCTCGCTATTTATATTCACGTACGACAAAATTCAATATTTACATTTAAAATGAAATTTTCGATCACAGTACAATTTCTATTTTTTAACATTTTCCAATATTCTAATGAGATCTCACAAAATTTATTTAAATTTTTATTTAAACTTTCATAATTTTTAACAATCAATTTAATAACAATTAATTTAAGTACTATATTGTATTCTAAATATTTCGCATTCTATGATCAAATCGATCAAAGTTTGCTGATTGGGACCCCTTAAGCTACTCATACATAATATTAAATAAATAATTAATATTCATTATGTATATTAAAAGAAAATATATAGTGTATATGTATATATATACATGTATTAACATAACAAATATATTATAAATTTCTATTTTCCATTATCAAACTATAAATAAAATATATAAAGTGGTTCATTTCTAGAATAGACAATTTAACACCTTAAATTTCTAAACTTTTCAATCGTCTTATTAAAGGTTTACGGTAACTTATGATAATGAAATTATTTTTTATGAGGCTTTGCGCAGATTACTATCCTTGCAAAGGGATTTCAATTGTCGAGCAATAGTATAAGAAAAAATATTCCAATCCTATGGAATGCTACCTAAAGAAAATGAGATACGAATGTTTCGATACGAATACATTTAAATGGATTGTTATCCTTCTTTTTTACTTGAAGAATTGAATCGCAATTTGTTTGTTTGATATTTTTATATCTTGTAAATTACATATTTTTAATTATAATTATTATTAGAATCCATTATACAATATTAGATCAATCGTTATAAATAAAATACAAAATATGTAATAAAAAAAAAAATTTATGAACCATCGTAAAAAAATTAATCATAAAAATTGAATGAACCACCATCGTTTTTTCAAAATAAAAACACTCAAAATTAGCAAAAAAAAAAAATAATAAAAAAAGAAAAACAAAAATATCCAAAAAATAAAAAATGTTAAATAAAATAAATTTAAGACTTATAAATCTTAATTGATGATGCTAATAATGGTTATCTTATTCTCCTCTTGATATTGTTTATTATAATGACAATTTAAAAGATGATGATGATTCGCCGGGATCAATGATCTATTCAAGCAGAACAAAAAGTCACAAAAATTAAATCGACGACAAAATTTTTTTTTTAAATTATTCTCTTTTTCTTAATTTTTTAATTTAATTTCGTTTTTTTTTTTTTTTCTTTGTGGTGTTTTTTTTTCTGTTGCTTTTAAAAGCTCTCTTTTATTGCCGCCGTATTTTATCTTATGATGTTTTAAATGTTTTGCTCTGCTGTGCTCTTTTTGTATTTAAGACTGATTCAAAATATTTTTATTTTTGAATATTTTACTCTTTATTTGAAATTTTTGTGTTTTATCGTAAAATAATTAAAATTTTTTTGTAAACTTTGTTGGCCTTTTTTTTTGATTGAGTTTTGTTTTTTTTTTTTACAACGCCTAAATGTTATTTTTTTTTTTTCGTTAATTTATGCGTTAATATTTGTCTTTTATTTGTTTATTTTTATTATTTTGTGAAAACAAAAAATGTATGAACGCATCACCTCTTTTTATATTACTAACAATAAAAAAAAAAAAATTAAAAATCAATTCAAGAACAAAAAAAAAACTAAAAAATTTTTACCAAAATATGAAAATTATAAGGTAAAAAAAAAAAGTATAAGAAAAAACAACAAGGTGCGCCTAGCCAATCAGTAAAATTAATTTTTAGGAATTTGTTATTGTGACTCAAAAAAAAAATATGTAAAATTGCATTTATAAATATATACCTACATGTTATTTTTCTTTCTTGACACTAAAGTCTAGTGTGGAACCTATGTACGTCTTTTCAATGATTATTTTCAATTTGTATTGAACGGTTTGTTCAAACTTAGAAATCTCGAATTATTGTTAGCTAAGAACAAATTTGTTTTATCAAATCATTTTTAAATACGCATTCTATTCTAACCATCTTTTTGTGTTATCGATAACTTTTTCAAATTCTTACGCTTTGAAGGTAAAAATATATTTTCTATTGATCGTGCGGTCATATTACCTCATTTTTCTAACGAAACGACAACGTATAATACAAAAAGTTGCGAGACCGCATCAGATAACCATGCACGAATAAATAACATTTTTTATTTTATGTTATAAGATAAAACGAAATATATAATAACCTCAAAGATACACAATAATTCAACCTAATAGAACATATCTTCATTACAGAACGAAGAATGGGAAAATCAGTTGGAGCTGATCGTATTACAATTAAGAAAAAATTTTTACAAATTTTCTGGAAATTTAGGATGTTAAATGATTTATTTATAAGAAACTTCAAATTCAGCTTTAATATTCCTTTGATAATTTTTTTTAATAAATTCGCCACATAACCCCGGTCAGGTCAAAAAATATTATGTATATAAAATATAATAAAATAATGTAAAAAAAATATTAAATATAATTATAATGGAATACTTGTACCGAGATGGCCAACATGCTAAAGGCTTAAGGTTCGTAAAAATATTGGCAGATATTTATATCTGCATGACATAATATAAAACAAAAAAAATCCGCCACACAAATTAGTTTAAAATAAATGAATTTATTTTTAGTACATTTTGAAAAATTTTTGATAAAATGTGCTTCTATTATATTTGACTCTATCCGCCTCTCTGACCGCGTATTTACAAAAGTTTTACACCTTTTGAAATAGAGCAATGAAATTTTAACTACGGATAGACGTCGCTAAAAAATTAATTTTATGAAACCACTTTTTTCTGTGGTCCCACTCGTTACGGAGTTACAGTATCCCAAAGTTCGCAAAAGCTGCTTTTATTATTTTTACATAATATATTTATATACTTAGTAAATATATACTTTTATAGTACGGTATTTTAATTTACCGTTATGCGAAACTGAATTTTTATGAGTATTCACTGTTATGCGAAACTGAATTTTTGTGAGAATTCACTTTTGCATAACGGTAGTGAGAAACTTGAAATTTTGATGGAAGCTAGATCTTTGAAAATAAGTGTTTTTTTAGAAAATATTTTTGTATTGCTCCCCGTTGAGGAGTTATAAGGGGTCAAAAACTGAAAACACAATATTTTAAATACCAAAATTTTCTAACAAAGTCTTTTATAAGGGTTTTTCAAATTTTATATTATTTTTAATTAATTAATATTAATTTTTCAATAGACCTATGCACTCTTTATCTAAAACTTATTGTGCAATATTTTTTTATTTTGAAAATGTGCTGTTTTTAAAACCCCTGCTTTTTCATTATTTATTTTAATTTGAAAATTCATTACAATTTTATAAATCTCTGGAATTTTTTATTACAGTTTAAATAAAAGAGTTATTGTCTACAAAATAGCCAATAATATAAATTTAAATCTTTGTTTTTAATTAAAAGAAATATTATTTATAAAATTTAATATTTACTAATTTTCCTTTAAGGGATGACAATAAGTTTTAAGTCAAAGGTTCTTTGTTAAAACATTTGTTAGTTTTATTATATCAAATTATATCTATTAATCGAAATTTTAAATTCTTGTAATGAATTTTTAATTGCAATTTCATGTGTATAGTGTCTATGTGTATGTGTAATGAAAATCCTTATAAAATTTATCCTTAAAAATGTCAAAGTTCAAAAAATATGTTTATTATGTAAATTGTTTTTTATTTAATATTGAGTCACATAATAAAATATGATATAAGTACATATCGATGTAAAAATGCAAATGTAAATAATATGTATGTACATATGTAGGTATATCTGATTTCTTAAACAACTTAAGAGGAAGAATAGTTGCCTTTGTCAACTCTTAGATACCCGTACGAACTCGTTAGTATGTTCATAGTCTGTCACTTTGTAATATAATTTTTTTAATTTTTTTGTATTTTAAAATAATTTGGATTAATTTTATAATTTCTAGAACTATGGTTTGTCAATATGTACATACATATATTCCAAGTATATATGTGTTTATACATTTTTCAAAAGCAGATCTAACCTTGCACCTAACGATTATCAAACCAAAACTTTTCCAAATATGATATATGTGCCTAGTACTATTTAATTTTAATACTAAGCGGTAAATATATACTAATTTATACTAAACTTACTAACTACAAAATACCATATATGTATATGTATGTATACATATGTTAATATGCATATCTATTCATATATATTATTATATATCGCCATATACATTGCATTATTTCTTTAACAATATTTCATTCATAGAATAATTTCTTATAAATACAACAAAATACGTATATACGCCGCTATATATATACATATGTACATATATAATAATATCAATATTCTTATTATCTATACATCATTCACTCATCAGTGACATATCCGATAAGTAAATAAATATGATATATATATAAGTATGTATACCAATATCATAATATACATAAAAATTTTTCAAGCAACCGTTATGTTGTTTATTTATTTACATTTTTTTTTGTACTACGCATCATCATCCTCAACAATTTTAAATTATCGAGTAAAAAAAAATTTCAAAAAAATCGTTAAAGAAATTTGTTAGAAAATTTGAAGAAAATCAAGTCACAATTTCGCCAATTTTAAGGTAACCTTATATTATTATGAAAAGTTGCTAACATAAATAAAAGTATAATGCTGGAGCATTAATTTTTATTACTTCAAAAAAATTTGAATAGGTTTTGAAGTTACAGGTGTTTAAAAATAGGAAATGTTCAGTTTTTGACCCCTTACAGCTCCTAAACAGGTGGCGATACAAAAAAATGTTCTGAAATGATTACACATACTTATTTTCAAAGATCTAACTTCTGTCAAAATTTCAAGCTTCCAACTTAAATCATTTAGAAGATAGAAGGGTTAAAGAATTTTGCAATAATTCAGTTTCGCATACCGGTAAATAAAGACACCGTAAAGCATAACTATGTATATATTTATTATACACATATGTATTTGTAAAGCTAATAACTGCAGCTATTGTGTGCAGCTTCGGATTGAAGATATACGTTGTAGAACTTGTGTTATAACAATTTAAGTATAGAGCTTTTTAGAACTTTGGGGGGCTGTGGCTCCGTAACGGGTGGGGTTACAAAAAAAATTCTTCCATAAAACTAATTTTTTTAGGATATCTATTCCTAATTAAAATTTTATGGCTCTACTTCAAACGATGTAGAACTTTTGAAAAGTTTGTATGAAAAATGTGGAGATCAAAAAGTTAGTTAGTTCGTTCGTGTTCGAAAACTGCCCGAAGTTTTGGTCGGATCTCAACCAAAAAAACATAGGGAACCTACAAAATGATGCCAAAATATTTTGTGTTCATTGCAATAATCCAGTTTTCTTAGTTTTTGAGTTAGCGTACTGACAGACGGACGGACAGACGGACGGACAAAGCTTAATCGACCCAGAATTTGATTCTGATCCTATCCATACCTTTGAAGGTATATCTAGCTCGCTTATTTCGAGGTGTTACAATGGAGGAGTAATTTTATTATACCCGATACTTATTGTACGGGTATAAAAAGTGTACACAAACGTACAATATACATAGGCACAAATATAGATACCGGGTATCTCGTAATAATGCTATCTTTAATTATTCTTGAGAAGATTAGTATTAAAGATCATAAAGAATTTTTGTCAATAGTATCTATACCATTTCTTATAATAATTAATTCCACCTATTATAGAACACCTTGTATACATTACATATAAAAATAAAACACTTAAAATAAGATAATATTACAGACAAAATTGTACTGAATTATTTATCGTAAATATTAAAATGTTATATCATTAACATATTATAGAACAAAATAAATATTATATAATTCTTATATTTAATATTTAATTACTTAATAAAGAATTGACTAAAATTACTTCAAAATAAAATTTCTTCAAATTGAAATATTAGTTAAAGTCAAAAACACAAATTACATAGTTTAAATTATTTTGTTAGAAATAGAGTTAGCGATTATAATGGATGTAGCGCAGTTAACATAAACTCACATTGCAAACATTACAGTACAAAACAAATCACTTGACAAAAACTCGTTTCGCAAAAACACAAAAAGCGTAAATGTCAAAGTTTTACTTTGCAAAACATCCGTTTGACAAATTTTCAAATAATATCAAATAACATAAGTATATGTATGTGTATGGGGGACATTAAGTATACATATATTCTGCAAAAGTCGTAAAACTCTCATTAACCAACTCTAAAATTTCTCCTAATTGAGATTCTGGCATATATGTATGTACATATGTATTTATATATATAAATATTTGTAAAAGGCGTGTTGCCCTGATTGTGAAATCAACTAAAATCTTTTCTAATTATTTTTTTAACCCCAGCCGAACAAATTATTGAAACTCTTGTTTTAAAATCTTTCCTAATTATTTTATATATATATACGTATTTCCACAATAAAGCATTTAAAACAATGGCCAATTTTACTAGATACAAAGTCTTTGCTAAAGACATTTTCTTTTAATTTTGTGAAAAATTTGCTACTTGATATTTTTGTGAGTTTTTTGATAAGTGGACTTAGGATAAATAGATGTGTGTCATTATTATTCTACTGATTATTATACTGTCATTATTATACTGATACTAATATTACCCCGCATACAAAAGTATTCAATTTTGACATTTCACTTAAAAAATAGTGAACTACGAATTTAGACATTTTTATGATACAAAGATTATTATAGTTTTATTAGTATTATTAGTATTATTATCTACATTTTTACGTTTATTTAAATTTATTCTTATTCTTATTGTAAAAAGTTAAGTATACTTACTCATGAAGAGAACATAGTTCTCAAAAAACGTTTTTAAGATAATTAAAAACTATATTGGAACAGAAAGATATTTCTTTTTATTTCATTAAAAAGTTAAATGATAAAAATGAGCCAAATTTACAAAAACCACATATTATTTCCAGGTTACTAAGATACCAGTATTATTAACCAATATTATTTCTAGATTATCAGACTGGCGTATGTTACGCCGGGTTTATCTACTAATACATATTACGTTTTATACTGAATAAAATTCTATGTTAATTTAATACAACTGTGATCATATTCTAGGAAACATTATAGTAGGTACCTATATAAGATAATATAAGAAATTTTTCAAATTATTATTTTTATTTTAGATTTCTCCTATTTTTTGCCTCTTTTATGTTTATTTTAGGGCTTTAGTGCATTTTGATAATTAAATAGAAAAGTTTAATTTATTCCTAAAATCCTGCGTGTCTTCGTGCAAGATTTCTGAACTTTAACGAGAACTTTATTTTACGGTTATAAAAACGAAATAAAACCATAAAGGATCATTTTAAATTTAAGAGATTATTCTGAGAATCTGTTGATTGTTCCACCTTTGGATTGTTTAATTAATATTTAAGAGGGCATGTAAACATGCCGAAATGCATTCACACATAAAAACAGTTAACTATAACACTTTATTTTATTTTTTTTTTTGTTTTAAAAAAAACAAATAAATTTTTTAATTTTCAAATAAAAGAAAATTAAGAGATTCAATAATCTCTTAAAGTTAAATGGTTTTACGGTGTTCAAAAAAAATATATTTTCATTATAATGAATCATTTTATTGTCATCAATAAAGAACAAGTATTTCATATACTGAATAACACATAGAAAATTTAAAAACCGTTTTACAGAAACGATTCTTCATAATGAAATTTTTTATTTATATAAAATGCCTATTTATTCACCAAAATTTATCCAAATCCAAAACTTGTATAAAAGTGAGACACTAAAGTGGTCTCTGATTCTAATCTTCTAAAAATTTTTTTTGTCCCTAAGGAAGATGGGAATCTTTCAAAGACATCAATAATACCTTCTTGGCATTGTTCGATTCTTACTGACTAAACCCAACTGCCTATTTAGCCAGTATTGTCAGATAAAATCCGTACTACTAACGCACTATATTGGTTAGGGAGTAGGGATAGGAAAAGATAGAACAGAGATACGAAAACTCTGTATATTTAGTCCCAAACCGAAAGCCCTGGGATTGAAAGACTTACAATTTAATCACTACTTCATGAGCCAAATGAATAATTCCCATATATCTCCCAAAAAAATCAAAGTAAAATTAAAGAAAAAATGAAAATAAATAATTATATGATAATTTAAGAAACTAATTAATTCTAAAAAATAAAAATCTCATTATAATTCTCAACTTTAAAACTAATAATTTTTGTCTAAAATATTAAAATCTTAAATTCTACAATTTTAACTTAAAAAATCTAAAGGGGTCATATCTAATAAATTTCTTTGTTTTATGTTTCAAATTTTAATTATGGTAACAAATATTTAGGTTTTAAAATTTCTTTAAATAAAATCTTTTGTATATTCTCCCTAAAAGTTACTGATTCTCCCTAATATTACGTTTTATTTAATATGAGATATTTCTGCAACAATATTTTTACCCAGTTTTTATATCATATTAACTTGTCAATGATAACATATCAATAAGCAAATTTAAAACTTTTTGAAGTCCGATCTAAAAAATAGATTTATATCTATTCTTAATATTTATTAACAGTGCATAAATTCATATATTAGGTTCAAAATAAATTTATTTGAACCCATCTGCACTTCTGGAACAATTAATGTAATTTTTAGGAAATTTGTTTGGTGACATGTAGTAAATTCGAATAAAATAAACCAGAAGAATTACTTCGTTTCAAGATAACACGGGAAATAAAATTGAATTTCAAATTAAAGTAAAACTTGTTTAAGTGCTCTTCGCTGAAGTATTACGTCTCGAGTTATGCCACCTAAATGTCAAAATTTGAACAATTTTTGTAAAATTATTTATGCATTCGCAATCGTATATTACGTAGAAATTAACATTTCACATTAGTGTCAGTTATTGCTATGACTTTTAACAAACTTTTTATTAAATGTTATAAATAAACTTTTTATAATATAAGCCATGTGGTGGGGAAAAAAAGAATCACAAATTTTTGGATTGGTAAAGTTTTATTTTAAATTTGTAAATTTTTGTTGAAAATTTTGTGGTATCTGATTTTAGACTTTTTTCAAATTTTAAATAAAAACAATTGATGAATAAAAACTAAGGATAATGGGTGAAAGAAAAATAACTATTTAACGTTCAAAAATATAAATATAATATTATCTATAAATAAAATTAAAAAAAAGTGAGTATAGGTAACACAAATTAAATAATCGTAAATAAATATATTGTATAGGCATCGTAAATAAATATAAAAAGATCTTCTAATAATATGCGATTTAAAAGAAGAACTATAACAAAAAACACACCTGTAGAAGCTCCTCTTTTAAAGTGGTTTAAACAAATAAAAGTAACTTGACGCTAATTCGTATAAGTGACCTATAAAGCCCTGCCAAAAATGAAAGTCGAAACGATTTTATTATTAAACTAGCGTCGTGATGACAGATTTCACCACGATGTCACAAACAAGAAACTTATAGAAAAATTGGCTGGAATGGATATTACTAAATTGTATATTGAAATTAATATTGAATTAAAAATATTTTATAGATGTACTTCATTTCCAAAATTTAGTTTCAGTAAAATCAGGTTGAACAAAATAAAGTTGGATTGGCAATATTCCCAAAAAAATTAAAATAAATTCTAAACTAAAATTTGTTTGGAAATCTTATTTGGAAAAAAAAAAAGTTAAAATACTTTTTATAAAACTTCTATTAAAACACCTTCCTTCGTTTGTGTCCCGACCAAATAGTCATAAATTCTACCTTTTTTTAATTATAAGTCTCAGTGGATCTTTTGTCTAGTTTTATTTTTCATTGTTTACAACGGGACTTTTAATTTACTATGAGTCGATTTTATTTCTCTACAATTAAATTTTTGCATTTTTTTAGAAATAAAATAAAGCTTTAGTTTTGTTTTGTTTTATTTCTATTTGTTTATGATGTAAAGTCGTTTCTACTTTATTTCGTTCGAACTATTATCTAATTTACTACACGGAATCATTTATTCACCCAGAATCAAAATTATAAGTTAACATTAAATTTATGTAATTATATTGCGGTACATGCAATACATATAACGATTAGCATATAACAATATTAAAATTAATAATTGATTGAATGATAAATATTATGAAATGTTGATTGATTGAATGATACATATTATGTTATTTGCATAAATTTGAATATAAACTTAATATTTAGTGCATTATAAGTAAAAAGATACAGCGTCTTCTAAAAATAATCAGACGTCCTTGTTTTAATACAAAATACAAATTCCCCAATATTTAATAAAGTATATTTAATATGAACATATAGGTTCAGTTCTATTGTATTTTAAGTGAGTACTGTATATTACTAGTTTATAAATCCATGAACTTAAAAAAATGTTTTCATTAGCCTATTGAAAAACCCTTTTAAAATTGTGCAAAAAGAATCTTAAAATAAAGAAAATGTTTTTTTTTTTGTTATATTAAAACAAAAGTTTTATTTTATATATTGAAATCGTGCTCCCAATTTAGTCCTTATTTGTTTCGATAATTATTGATAATTTGTTTTAAGATAAGTCTAAAAATTACTAAAATGGGAAAATGGGGAAATTTAAAAAAGTTTTAAAGTTCCGATGTCCTAACAGTTTATTTTTTTCAAAAACACCGTTATATGTCTGCGAACACAAAAAAAAAAGTTAATTTTCTATTCTATCTCAAATAACTGATATTTTTTTTTAAGTTATTGGCAACACTGATTATCGTTACTGTTTTACAGCTAAAGTCTAACAAAGTAATTAAATAGAAGGGTAACATTATAACTGACTTTATTTAAAAAAAAAAAAGGAATTTTGAAAAAATGTAATTATTTGGGGTTGTAATAATTATACCCGATGACTAATCACACATATAAGGATAAGTAAAATAATATCGAACGAATGTATTATACGTGTTTATGTTAAATATATTTCGCCTAATTGATTTTCAATTTGATCTTTAATATACATAAATCTGCTTTTATTTAAATAAGAGAAAAATAAAAGTAAAATTACATATTATATATAATAATATATTGTATTATAAGTGATGCATTTTCTACCAAAATCTCATTTATTAGAATTTATAAAGCTATAAGTAATTATTTAAAATTATCTTAATACATTTTAACCATTTAAATATAGTTTATTACTTAAGGGAAATACTATATATCCATATATTCATATATACTATAATCCACCATTTCATATATTCATTATATTTTCAACATTCATACACAAATATTTTAAATTAATTTATATTCAATATAAGACAGTATACATTACATTAAAAGATTTAAATCAAATTTGTATATTTCTATCCATACATTATACATATATATATGTATAAATATATGTAGTAAATTTAGATACAATTTAGATATATACTTATGTAACCATAAATAGGTTGATAGTTTAAATAACCACTAATAAAATTATTTTTTTTTTTAATTTACAATTTTCAAAAAAAACATCTACAGATACAAAATTTAAGATGTTTGTTACTGTCAGGGGACAAAACAAAATTTGAATATTACATATATGTACATATTTGTGTACATATATTTAATAATTGTTTTTTCTTATTTTTTAAAGTACTGAAATGAATTTCAAGTGAATTCTAAATAATATACTGGTTAAATTTAATTAATATTTAAGAAAAGAGAATTTAATTAAAAAAAAAAAAAAAATTAATAAACTTTTGAAACATTTGTAATTTTTAATTTTTTTAATTACATATATAGATTTATTTAAAAACTGAAAAAAAGAAAAATAGGATTAAAATGAAAATTTTCATATTATTATTACTATTAACAACGCTATATGTGGATACGGTAAGTTTTATTTTTATTATTTTGTTATTTTTATTACAAGTACAAGTACAATTACATTGTACAAGTTATAAATTATTTTGTACAAGTCCAAGTACAATTACCTTGTACAAGTTATAAATTATTTAATTAATAAATATATAATTATGAAAAAGTACATAATAAACTTTAAATTTAAGTTAATTTCATTATTTTATTAATACTAAGTTGATGCTCAATAAAAACAAATCAGTAGATCAAAGATAAAGAAAATAGAAAAAACAGGTGAAATGCCTTATTTTAAGATTGTTCAAGAAATTAAGAATGGAATTTAAAGTTATGAAGCTCTTATATTTGGAAGCAAGCCATATGCTTGTATTTCATTTATCTGTAATTTCATTTGACTGTATTTCGTTTGCCGGTATTACGTTTGACTGTTTTTCATTTGACTGTATTTTAAATATAAAATTAAGGAGACGGCAGTCCTTACTCTTTAATATGTTTTATTGTTGAAATATATGTATGTAAACATATAATTAGGGGAAATTTAAGAGTCGGTTACAAATGAAATTCAGCCAAATGAAATACAATCAAATAAAATCCAGTCAGATGAAATAGAGTTAAATGATAAGTTACAAGTAGATAAAAATGCAGACAAGTGACACATACATTCAATTGACATACAGCCAAAAAACGATACTTTTCAAATATGTCGACAAATTGGCGCTCTTGCGTTGATAACATTTGTTTTTGATTGAGCCTCATTGACTTTAGCAATTATTTGCAATTGTCATTGATGTTTTAGAAATTTAAAATGACGCCAAACTGAAAAATATTTTTCATAAAAATTTTTGTTTCAAATACATACATCGTAAACGTTGTCATAACAAAAATCTGAAATAAATAATAATAATTTAAAATAATAAACGCCTAATTGCATTGAATAAAAAAAATTGCCTAATTGCATTCATTTTTGTCAATGCTGCTGATCAAAATAGTTTTAGAATTTTTGACAGCAGTGTCAAAAGTTTTTATGAAAAATTTTTTTGATCGACATCGTATTTTTGACGATTTAGAAAAGTGCCGAAATACGGTCTTTATATAGTAAACTCTTATATTTCAGTCTGTTATATTTGTCAAATGCTATTCAAAAAGTTAAAGTTAGTATGATGATTTATCAGATTCACAAGAATTTAAATTAGGTGTTCCAAAAGGATTGGAAAGGAAATTAGGTGTTCCATGACATTACAAAAGGACTAAAAAGTATTTGGAAACAGTATTATTTGCGGATGATGCAAATTTTTTGTATTATATGTATGCATTTAAGGGTTTTGATAAATAGCAAATTAGAATTTAAGAAACATATATGTATGTAGATTATATTTCTAAAACAAAATGCTAAGAAAACTCATTCTTTTTTTTCGAGAACTAGAAATAATTATCACGTAAATTACTGACATTGCAAAAGGGCTAAATGTGCAATTATAATACACAAAGTAATGATCAAACCGCATTTTGAGTACTGTTTATTCATTATTTTTATGGCAAATGTATCAGATAAGAATCGTTTACAAAACATGCAAAATAAATGTATTAGGATAATATCTACTTAAAGTAAATAGAAATATACTTTTATTAAATTGATTTAACAATTAAATTGGCTATTATTCAAAGTACTATAATGAATACATTAATTAATGTTTTTTAAATTAGAATATAAAATATGTCCTGAGTACTTTCTTTTTCTTTATTTCAATAAATTATAGATATACTGAAAAACTAAAAATATGCTTTTTATATTTCATGTATAAATTTGTAAATTGTTAAAATTTTTGGTTAATATGTTTTTGTTCGGTGCGTCCCAGAAGCTCGCCCTCTTTAATCTCGCTATGACATAATCTCGCTCACAAAAATCTCGCTATTCAAAAATCTCGTTCACAAAAAACTCGCTTTAATAAAAATATCGCTTTTATCTCGCTATTTCGTGTAAAATAAAAAATAATAAAAGAATGAAGTATGTAATTTAATTTTTTTTAGTCTTTTTTTCTTATAGTTGTATATTTAGTAATTTTTTCGTATATTTGTATAATAACAAAGTGTAACGAAGAATAGAAAAACAAAAACATAATTCAATTTGTAACAAAAAACATGTCTATACCTAACTCGCTTCCATTTGGTGGTTACAAACACCATACCAAAGTTAATATACCCTATACTTAATGTGTAGGGTATAACAAAATATTAATTCTTTATAAATAGAAAATAAGAAATAATAATAATAATAATAATTGCAATAATTAACTCTAAACCGCCTTATTTTTACCAAAAATGTTAATTTAAAACTATATTTTGGGCGATCCTTTATAAAAATGATAGCCTACTCATTTTTCTTCCTCTTTTTATAATAGCTGCAATGCGCTTATTTTTTTTTATTTTTTTCATTTTTTTGGAATGCGCAATTTCCCACACTCTGCTCGCTCAATTTTGGTTAAAGCCAAAATAAGTTCCTTACTCATTTCAGATATATTAAGCTATATAAGCCAATATGAGATTTGTTGATTACCACCAAGATTTTAATAATTATATAATAATATATAGTACCAATTTATTACTTAAAAAATTAAATTAAGAAAATAAAATACTTTTAACAATAAAATTCGCGCGGCCCAAATAAATTTAAAAAAATAAAACAAAAAAAGCGATATTTTGACCGGGCGAGATTTTTGTAAGCGAGATTTTAGAATAGTGAGATTTTTGTAGGCGAGATTTTTGAAAAGCGAGATTTTTGTAAGCGAGATTTTTGAAAAGCGAGAATTTTGTAACCGAGATTAAATAAAGCGACCTTTCGTGGCAGACGCGTTTTTGTTTTATAATTCTAAATTCATTTTAAAATATAAGTTTTTTATGACCTAGCCTGTCCTAGCCTAAGCCATTTGGTCTTATAATTTTTTTAGAATTAACGTTGGTTGGTTGAAATAAATAATTATAACTAATTATAAGTAATTTTTTTTTTCTTTGTTTTGATTCAATTTATTTATCTACTCAAATAAGTTTGATTATAAGATTTTTTAATAATATTTTAAACTGTTTAAAAGTTTACAAATTTAATATATAATCTTTAATTATCTTTTTAAAATGGATTATGTTGTTAATGTTTTTAATTTCATTAGATAATTCATTATAATATATTTTAAGACATTTGTATAGACAATTGTTCTTCCGATTACCTGTCCTAAAAAGAGTTAACTAAAATTTCAATCTGTTTCTTGTATTTGTATTTATTTATATTTTTGAATGCTGTTATATATAATTCATATTTGCATATATTTAAAAAAAAACTGGTATATTGGGTTGTATAGAGCATATTTGTGGGATGCATTTTATGCGATATCTATGAATTATTTTGATTGCTTTTTTGTTTAACACATCCAGTTTATGTGAATAAATGGGATTCAAATATGTAAGATTTGATAAAATAAATGAAATATAAATAATATACAAAACATTTAACGTGAAATATTTTTGAAGTCTTCTAAGCATAAATATGTATGCCACTTCATTTTATTATCTCTTTCTAATCCTAAGTAGTTGAAATTTTTTACAATTTCAATATTTTGATTATTCATGTTTATTACAAATGTCAAATATCGTATATCAAATATCGTTTAAATCTATCGTCTATCATTTTTCTTGGTATTACGAAGTATTACAAAACGATATACAATAAACTTAAATCTAACGAAAAAGCTTTTTTAAGTATGAAATAAAATAACATGAAAAACATTCGGAAATTTCAAAAGTTAATTTTATTTCAAATTTATTTAAAAGGTTTAGACAATTTTGTTTTTAAAAAAAAATTATAAAATGCTATCTGCTGAGTTTTTTTTTTTTAATTTTTCAAATAATTTTACGTTTCTTTACTTTTTCTTTAAACACTTACATTTTTCTAATAAAAAATTTTTTAAATTGTTACCTATCGTAAGTAAATTCCTAATTGATAAAAAAACACAAAGAAAACGATACGTTTTGACATATGTAATAGTAAATTTTAAAAAAACTCATACAAACTTAAAAACTTTTTTGATAAACGCTAAAGCTTTCTTTTTAAATACGTTAAACGATAAGTAACGACATACGTAATAGATATGAGAATTTTTATTGTTAAATATCGTATATCGGAAAAATTTTGACAATTGTAATAAACATGAATTATAAATAATATTAGTCTTTTGAAAATTTTAGTTTTTGAAAAGTATAATTTTAGTTTTTTTAATATTTAAAAGAATGCGATGTTATTTTAACCATTCATCGATCATTTTAACATCCATTTCAATATAATGTTTTACTGCTTCTTCGTATTTCCTATCGTATTTTAGTACAGCATCACCTGCATAAAGCTATATGGTACTCTTTAAGCTTAATCGCGATATGTCATCTATGTAAATTTTAAAAATGTCTGGCCCCAAGATAAAACTTTTAGGAACACTTTTTTTTATTCTGTTTTGGTTTGCTGTCTATATTATTAAGTTGAACTTTTTCCAAACGATTGTACAAATATAATTTAAAACAAGTAAATGTAACAGTAAGTCGATGCAACCGACTTATTAATACCCTACACCTGAATAATTCGAATTAAATTAAAAATCCGTCAGTTTTTTTGGCAGCTGCTTGAACTTCTTCCCTTTTCTGTCTTATTCAACTCGAATTTCAGGAACGTAAAAGAGGCATCCTCTTGGAATATGCTTGACACCTTTGTAAAAAATTTTAAGTTTCTATCTTTATTAATTTCGAAGATTGTTAGTCCTTGGGAGGTGTGTGTCAGGTACCCGAATTGCCACTCCAATTCATCGAATCCATCTCAGGAACATAAAAAAAACATGCCAGGACACCATTGTACTAAATTTAAAGGTTCTACTTTTGTTGGTTTTGGAGATATGCTCGTTGCTCTTGTGCTCGTCCGGAAGTATCCAAAATACGAACCCATGGTTCAAATTCTTTCAAATGTCAGTTTCCAATTTTACAGAAAAGGAAACATAACAGAACACCTTTGTACTAAAAATAAAAGTTCTATCTTTGTTGGTTGTGGAGATATACTCGTTTGCTCTGGGGCTCGTCCGGAAGCTTCCAAGATTTGAACCCGTGGACCAAATCCACACAAATTTCAGAAACATAAATCAAACATGAATGAACACCATTCTGCCTAATTTAAAGGTTATATCTTAGTTGGTTTTGGAGATAATATCATTTGCTCTGAGGCTCATTCGGAAGCTTCCAAAATCCGAACCCAAGGACTAAATCCTCTCAAATTTCAGAGACCTAAATCAAACATGAAAGAACACCATTCTGCCAAATTTAAAGGTTATATCTTTGTTGTTTTTGGAGATAATCTCATATGCTCTGGGGCTCGTTCGGAAGCTTCCAAAATCCAAACCTATGGACTATATCCTCTTAAATTTCAGAGACATAAATCAAACGGGAAGGAACATCATTGTAAAAAATTTAAAGGTTCTATCTTTGTTGGTTTTGGAGATAATCTCGTTTGCTCTGGGGCTCGTTCGGAAGCTTCCAATATACGAATCCATGGTTCAAATTCTTTCAAATGTCAGTTTCCAATTTTATAGAAAAGGAAACATAACAGCACACTCTTGTACTAAAAATAAAGGTTCTATCTTTGTTGGTTGTGGAGATATACTCGTTTGCTCTGGGACTCGTTCGGAAGCTTCCAAGATCCGAACCCATGAACCAAATCCTCTCAAATTTCAGAGACTTAAATAAAACATGAAAGAACACCACTCTGCCAAATTTAAAGGTTATATCTTAGTTGGTTTTGGAGATAATCTCATTTGCTCTGGTGCTCGTTCGGAAGCTTCCAAAATATAAACCCATGGACCAAATCCTCTTAAATTTCAGAGACATAAATCGAATGGGAAGGAACATCATTGTACAAAATTTAAAGGTTCTATCTTTCTTGGTTTTGGAGATAATCTCGTTTGCTCCGGAATCATTCGGAAGCTTCCAGAATCCGAACCCATGGACCGATTTTGTCCAAATTCGAACTTAGCCTTTCTTTCGTGATTAGTAACCTACTATATAAATTTAATCAAGATAGCTTCAATAGTTTTTGAGTTATCGTGCGAACGGACGGACGGACATCGTTAAATAGACTCAGGAGGTGATCGTTATTCAGAATATATATACATGTCCATATCTAACTCGCTTCCTTTTGGTGGTTACAAACACCATACAAAAGTTAATATACCCTATACTTTAGGTGTAGGGTATAAAAAGATATTTGACTTGGGTTAAAATTCATTTATACTATTTTAAATAGGAGAATTTCATGATCAACACAGTCAAATACTTTTTGTAAATCAAGAAAAATACAGGCAACATATTTCTTATCATCTATGCTTTTAGAAATAAAATTTGTAATATTTAAGCAGGCAGCGGTTGTGCTCGATTTTTTTTTTCAAAACGATATTATTCCTCACTAAGTATCCGATTATTAATAATAAATGAACTTATTCAATTTTTTAAGATTGATTCGAAAATCTTCGAAAAAGCACTTAGGACACAAACTGGTCGGTAGTTTGACTGATCAGATAAGTCTCCGTTCTTAAAAATAGGAATTATAACTTCATCAGTAGGTTAGTACCTATATGGAGAAGAAATTCATGATTAAATTTAAGAAATATTAATAACTTTAGATTAGATTTTGTAAGAAATGAAAAAATAAAAAATATGTTAATTTATAATGGAATTAAATTGTTTAAAGAATCACCTAATGCAATAAATAATGAAAAAAATTTAATGAAATTCAAAATAAACAATGTTTGCCAGCAAAATAAATAAAAATAACAAGGTAGAATGTAAACCAACGGTTTTTAAAAGCGCACATTTCCAAAAGACAATACAAATTGTGTAGAATTGTGACTTGCTCCAAAATTCAAAAATTTCATATAAGAAAAAATGTGAAAATAGGATTTTTCTGGAATTTTTACGGGCTGTAACTATCCTACCCTAAATAACTAAGAAAAATCGTTAACACACGTAAAAGTATATTACTGGAGCTTTAATTTTTATGTCTTGCTGAAGTAAAATGTGTACAGGTGCTTAAGTTACAGGTGTTTAAAAATAGCAAATTTTCAATTTTTGAGCCCTAATAGCTCTTAAACCGGGGGTGGTCCAAAAATATTTTCTTAGCAAGCTTATACTAATTCTAAAAGTTCTTTCTGCCCTCAAAATGTCAAGTCCCTATCTAAAAGCATTCCGGAGGGCGTAGCGTTTATGATGGAAGAAAAATCATGCAAAATTTGATTTTCACATAACGGTAAATTTAAATACTAAATTCTAAAAAAATGTATAATAAACCTACAAAGTTAAACAAAATACCTGTCGAAGGATGTTTTCAGATTGAAAAAATGTTAAGCAGAACATAAGATATACGCATTTAAAAATACTTATTTATTTATTATACATCTTTTATGAGACCTACCCATGGTTAAAATTTTTTTCTCTATCTTTAACGGTGTATAAGTTTTGTAAACAGACGGACGGAGAGACAGATAGACAGACAGACGGACGGACGTACAGAGTGAAACTAATAAGCACATTTGGAAATGTGTTAAAAATTAGTAAATCAATCAGTTGCTACAATAAGCAAGTGGCGATTGATTAGCAAAGATAAAATTTCTAAGCTAATTAATAAAGCGTAGGGGCTTATTCTTATATTATTTATAACAAATAAATTTAAAAACAAAATTAAAAAAGAAATAATTCAATACAATAAATGAAAATCAATTAAAACAAAGATAATATTTTAAAAACAAAATTTTAAAAAATGAGAAAAAAAAATTAAAAAAATTTTTATTACAAAATTGTTTTTTTTACAAAAATTTACAGTATAATATGATTTATAGGTAGTACATGGTAGTAGTAGTAGTAGTAGTAGTACAGAACTTAAAAGTACGAAAAGCAAAAAAAATGTATGTGTCATAGTCAGATTTTACTTTACAATTTTTAAAAGTTCTTCAATTTCATAATGATCAAAATTTAATAGCCAGAATTTGATTTCCTTTAGAAATACAGATTGAATTCTAGTATTTTTAATATAAAGTGGTAATTTGTTAAATAATTTTGGAGCGATTATGATGTAGAAATGATAAAAATGCATTTTTCTAAAACGAGGAACTTCAACAACTTCTAAGTACTTCTAAGGCTATATACTACAGTAGATCTCGTATTAAGATAGCTTAACCTTAAAAAAAAAAATATTTAATGTTTTATAGAAATACAAATTTTTTACTGGTAGAATCAAAGCTTAACAGATAATAATGAGGTAGTGTAAAACGACGAAACTTACAAAATGACTAATAGCATTGTTTTTGTAATATTAAAAGCTGATTTAGTTTGTCATAATAATTACATTATTGAATATATTAAAAATAAATAGTAAATAATGAATATTTTAAATATTTAAAAATATGTAAATAAGTAAAACAAATAGTTAAACTAAATAAATGAACAAAAAAAAAGGAAATAAGATATTTATTTAATTAGATACTCAATTATAATTAAAATTTTTATATTTAAAAAAAAATATTATAAAATTAAGAAAATCCCTTCAACTTCTTTTAATATAACAATACATTTAATCCTTTTATAATATTTCCACATTAATTTAAAATCTTAAAACGCCATTCTTATATAGCGTAAAACCATAGACAAATTAACATATAAATGTTTCAATTGTATGAAAAGCTTGCTACCACTATGTTTTAAAAGCTTTATAGATTAAGTTAAGTATAAGTAAGTATAAGTAAGTATATTTTATATGATATCATCCTTTCTAAAAGATTTTTACTCTAAAAAAGTAATTTTTTCACACATCAGCATCACATATCAGTATATCTAAAATTAATTCGACATTTAAAAAGAGAAACTTCCAAAAATTAAAAAATTTATATTAAATTTCCAAAAAAACAATTTAGTCGGTTCAAATAAAATAAAAATGCTTATGTCAATTATTCTGAAAAGGATTACCGTAATTCTGTTGTATTAATTTATAGATAGATAAATGCTCTTTTAATAATATATTTTGACATTACAACTGTAATATTGTATTTAAAATTCAGTTTGTAAATATTAAAAAAAAAAAATAAAAAGTATGCAATAAAAAAAAAAAACCAATAATAATTGCTACTAAAGTAATTCAATATTGTATGCACATTTCTTTTTATTTACAAAATTTTATTTAATTTTATTTTATTATTTACATTTCACCTTAAATTCTTTATAAATTGATAATTTTAAACTTATTGATTCCGGCGTTCTTAAAATGTAGACCCTTTCTGTTTTATATTGTACCTATATATGTATAAGCTTTTTCAATTGTTGCATTTATAAATAATTGTAATATGCATTTTTATTATACAATCAATATTTATTAAAATACATATAATATATGAATGCTTGTGTACATTTCCAATAATGAAAAAAAAACGCCTTTAAATAAGCCTTATTATTATCAATTAAAATTATTACAGCCATTTATTTTTTTACCGACCGCATACATGAATGTATAAGTTAGGTATTGTTTTCACACCAAAAATTTGTACCCGAGATTTTTGCAAATATATGCAGTCTAAATAACTGAGCAGAATTTTTAGATATTTATTAAAGTTTTGACATAAATATCTCGAATTAACGCTTTTAGAGCAAATCCAACAACCGCAAGTGGTAGTTTGCTGTTGTAATATTTAAGTGTTTTACGAATATTTCGTAACATATTATGAGAAATATTATTAAGAAAAATTGTTACAGAAATAAAGAGTTTTTTTTTCTTCCTATTTGTATTTCTTCATATCTGTCTTTTTACATATGTTTTATGAATATGATTTCATTCGAACAATTAATAAATCATTCTTTTGTTTTTTTTTGTCTTTTTCTCTTATATATATTTACATTAAGAAATGGAGTCAAATGAAAAATGATATGTTGAATATTCGTAATACTCGTAGAGGTTGATTAAATACTCGTAAATAATATTCGTAAAGCTTGATTATTTTTCAGGGCTAGACAACCATGTTATTAACGAAAATTTTTATGCAAGTATCAAAAGAAATTTTAATGTATTTAAATATTCAAAGTATACGTAATAAATTAGATAATTTAGAATTATTGATTCAGTAATTTTATAACTGCGAAGTGGATATTATTGTATTGACCGAAATTTGAATAGGAAAGCTAGAAAACGAATTTTTTAACATGCCTAGTTTCACTTCTTTCTTCTGGAATAGGAAAAATGTATATGGTGGAATTGCTATATACGTTAAAGACTCGCTAAGTTGCACTTTAATATTTAAGGAAGAGTTTCATAAATCTAATTTTTTAGTGGTAAAATTGTTGAAAAATAATATACACATAATTTCGGTTTATAGATAACACGAAACAAAGATAAACGACGTTATTCATTAACTTAAAGGTTAAATTAAATTACTTTACTTTATAAAAGCGTCACTTGACGCAAAAAGAAAATATTGTTCTGACACGATTTTGAGAAATCCTAGTAATAGCAGAAAACTTTGGGCCTTGTACCATAAATTAATTTATAATAAGGACTCGATAGAATCAAAGTGTAGTATCAAGATTTTTGAAACAGAGAGCGAAACCATTATACATGAGGATGCTATTTCCAAAATATGAATACTTACTTTATTAACGCTACAACAAGGTTAATTTTGAATATATTGACTCATTTTTTAGATCGATACATAACCACTTTGACTTCAAACCCACAGATACTGAAGAGATAACTGAGATAATAAATAAGTTAGAACCATCAGTGGCTATGGGATACAACCAAACTCCGCTAAATTTATTAAGAAATACTGACCTCAGTTTTCTACCGTAATAGCAAAACTCATCAATTTATCTTACCAGAGGAGCGTTTTTCCGGATTATTTTAAGATGGCCACAATAATAAACCACATTTTTAAGAGCAGCGCCTCGACGGATTCATAAAATTATTATCCAATTTCGGTGCTTAGTTCTGTATCAAAAGTGTTTGAAACCATTATTAAAAATAAACTAAGTGATTTTACGTTTTCCCACAATATATTGCATGAGGACCAATATGGATTTGGAAAATTTTCAATACCACGGTGGCGTGTTTAAGTTTGATAGATTTTGTAACGAAAAACTTGGATGATCGTAAAAATGTGTCATGCGTTTTTCTTGACTTGCTGAAAGCATTTGATTGCGTTAACTATAGTTAAGAACGTTTCATAATATGGAATTCAACTCGAAACAAATCTCATTTTTCAAATCTTATCTAACGGACAGCAAGCAAACGGACCACAAAGGGTGCTCTTAGTTCTAAAGAATTAATTAGGGAAGGTGTTCCACATGGCTCTATTTTGGAGCCGGATTTATTTAAAATATATTTGAATGTAGTGAAAACACTACTTTCACGCTGAAAGTAGTGGAAATGAAAGTAGTTATGGTATGCCATTCAAAGTGATTTGGAAATAATAGAGGAGTGGTTGACTAATCATCGCTTACTTTTAAATAGTAAAAAACTAAAATAATGCTGCTGGGTAATAAGAAATTTTCTTCCAATTTATTTATATAACGGTATGATACGAGAAACAGTGGAAAGTTTTAATTATCTTGCGTTAATTGTTGACAGAAGATTACAATGGTCAGATCATATTGCACGGCTAATTAAAAAGCTAACCCCTTATTTGTTTCTATTACGTAAATTGCGTAAATTTCTACCCAAGGATGCATTACATCTGACTTATAATTCATACATCTTATCTAATATAATTTATCTAATTCCTATATGGGGCAGAGAAAACCAGTATATAATAGAGAAATTAGATAAGGTACTCAAAAAAGTCATTAAGTTAATACATTTCTACCCGCCTACTTCATCCATGTTATATTCAGGGAAATTTATTAGCATTCAAAATTTTATCAACAAAGAACTGTATTTAACAGCGTTTAAAATAGTAAATAATTTGATTAAACATAATTTCATCCTCAACAGAATGATAAATGTACACAGCCATAATACTAGAAACAATCACATCTTAAACTGTGTAAAATAACTTTAATATAATTACATACATATTTTATGACCTGACATTTTTTTATACAAAAATTTTTATTAATAAATTTTCTTTAAAACTTTATGTTGAACTTGTTGGAACCACTTTCGAGTTAGGATTATGGTAACTTTAAATTTTAATCTTGAGAAAATATGTATGTATATATATGTATATATAAAATCAAGACCTAAGTAAACAGGCCAAGAACTGAACACACATGAATGTAGTAGTGAGCGAATTGCAATCGATTCTCACGTATCGCACGTATGAATAATTTCATATTGATGTATTATTATTGTTGGATAAAAAAAAAGTTACTAAATTATTAGAAGTTATTTTGTTTTGATATAAATTATGTAAAGAATCGATGAAATTTCACATTACATCATATGCTTTTCGTGTAATAGCGCTCAGTTCTGTTGTGGACATAGCTGTTTTTTTTTTTATTCTGAATAATCGACAATACAGCTATTAAATATTATCTGTAGGCCATGTGTCTTTGAAAATAAACAAGGTAGAATATAAACCAACGATTTTTAAAAGCAAACATTTCCAAAAGACAATACAAACCGTTTAGAACTGTGACTTGCACAAAAATTTGAAAATTTTGTAAAAAGAAAAAATGTGAAAATAGGACTTTTCTGGAATTTTGAGGGGCTGTAAGTTCGGAATAACCAAGAAAAACCGTTAACACACATAAAAATATATTATTCAACCTTTAATTTTCATGTCTTGCCGAAGAAAAATGTTTACAGGTGCCTAAGTTACAGGTGTCGAAAATAGCAAAATTTCAATTTTCGAGGCGTAATAACTCTTAAAGAGGGGGTGCTACCAAACAATTTTCTGAGGAAACTTATACTAATTCTAAAAGTTCTTTCTTGTCTTAACATTTCAAGCCCCTATCTAAAAATGCGCCGGAGTTATTAAGGTAGAAAAATCATGCAAAATTTAGTTTTCACATAACGGTAAATTTAAATACTAAATTTAAAAATTATATATAATTTTGCTTTATTGTTATAAATTATATATAATTTGCTTTTTATATTGCTTTATAAAGGTAAAAAAAAATCCTGTCGAATGGCGTTTTCGGATTGAAATAATGTTAAGCAGAACATGATATATACGCGTTTAAAATGAAAAACGCTACATGAAAAAGTTGTTCCACAAAATTCAATTTTTATGACACCTACCCATGGTTAAAATTTTTTTCCTCTATTTTTAACGGTGTAGAAGTTTTTTAAACAGACGGACAGGCGAACGGACGGACGAACAGAGTGAAACTAATAGGCACATTTTTTCAAAATTTTTTTGGAAATGTGCTAAAAAAAAGGAAAAGGTTTTTAAATTTTCAAGAGAAACAAAAAGAGCATTGGTCTGGAAATTTATTTTTCTTTTTCTTTCATTTTGTATTTTAATGATATAATTAAAAGATGGTGGATACTGACGCATAAGACAAGATTAAAAATTTTACTAGATATTTAAAGTCTAACAAATGAATTTTTTATAGTATCAGTTCTCCAAAACTTGTACTGGTCCTATATTTGTTTTAAAAGTGTAATACGATACCATTGAATTATGTTAAATAACTGAAATAAATCAGATGGATGGTTTATAAAATAAAAATTTAGTAGGAAAACTTTTAGTGCAGCTTATAGTTAAATAAAATTATATCGATACATTATAAAACAATTTATATTTTCACATTATTTTAAAATTTGCATTCAATTTGTACCTCTTTTCCAATATTTCGATATAAATTTGTTAAACAAGCAAAAAAAAAAATTTCCAATAACACTGTGCAGTATTAACAATAACTAGGTACTGCATCAATTAATTTACATGTATCTTATATTTAATTTTCTTTTTGTTGTATATTAATATGTATATATGTACATAACATTGTTGTGATTTTATTTTCAAATCATTTTTAACAAAAGAGAAGGTTCTATTAACCAGGGAAAAATAAATTCGTGTTCTTTTTTTTACTTTTAATCAAAATAGGAAACTAATAGGAAAAAACTAAAACAAAAAATTAGTTTAAAAACTAATAGGTAGGGAAAAAAATTTTTTTTGTGAGTTGCTTTATACATATATCATAAAATTGATGGATGCGATAACGAAATCCTGGTCTTCATTTTAGTAGAATAGAATTATCAATTAACAATTGGCTGTAGAATTAAAAAGAAGATGAAACAATGACAATTCGCTATGTATAGTAATGTGTGTTCGGACAAAAAATAATAAAGTACTATTTTTCTTAACGGGAGTGGGAATCTTCCAAAGACACCAAGAATTCTCTCTTGGTAGTGTCGTTTTTTACTCACTAAACCCACTTCTACCTTAAGTCAATATAATGGAATGAAACCCCTACCTGCTAATACAGTATATTGGCTAGGGAGTAAGGATAGAAGGATGGAGCAAGCGGAAACATTAAATTGGAAGTAGCACTGTAAGAGAACAATGAGTGCGCCCACTATTATTACTATTTTGTTAACAGTGACTATAGCCATCAACAGTTGCAACATGCAGTAGTAGTAACACCTTCCTGCATGAGGTAATTAATTTAGGGTAATCCCACTGTCCTTGTATTGCATTTAAAACTTTTTCTTGCATTTTATTATACACCAAGAATTAAATGATAAAAGGACAATTAAATATTATGGCAATTACAAATTTATTGAAAACATATAAAAATATTACTTTGATATAAAGAACAACTTCATACTTTTTTAAAATATATAATTTTTTTTTTTATATAACGAATATTTTTTTCATTTTTGTTTTTTAAACACAATTTGCGGAAAAACACGGTACTTTAATATAAAAAATACGATTCTTCTGCTACATGAAACGTGTATTTTTGTAATTAATAAATTTTCTCTTTATCAAGATACATACATATATATAATAATTTTTTTTTTTTAATTTTTACATATTTATTATAAAAAACAAATAAAATAACAAAAAACGTTATAGTTACAATAATGTCCTACATATTATTAAATTTTCAGAATAATGTATGCCAATATTTTTAAATTTTTCTTGTCCTTTTTTCTTTTTTTATATAAAAACACAATATACATGATTATTTACATATTTGTTTTTTATCTAAAATCCTTGAACTTAATCATTTTTTAATATTATTTATTTTTTTTTTATAAAAAGCAAGATTTATGGTGTTTTAAGTTTTTATTTAAATAAAGTGATAATTTTAAAAGAATGTTTTAAATATTTAAAAATAAAATGATTGAGAATCAATCGATTAATAAAAGTTGATATACTGTGAAGATAACTGTTTTTTTTTAAAAGCAACTGAATCTTTGACTCTATAAATAATAGTAATATGTGCTTCAAACAGTTGTTAAATCGCATGACATTTTGAAAAAGCATTGTATCACTGATTTTTATAGTAAGGGATTCAAACTCCTTCAGCCACCAAGTAGGACGTTATATATATGTATATGACGTAAACACATATGTTTAATATAAAAAAAAAATAAAAATATATTTATATACATATACATATATATATATGTATATGTATGTATATGTGTATATAATAATACCCCATATGATTACAGTATATGTCTCTGACTTTTATAGTAAGGGCTTATAAACGCTCTCATCTTCCAACAGGACACACTTCAACCATGGTCCACAAACAAAAGTTATAGATAGCTCGTCAAGATCTTTTTAATGATACCCCACATGATAATATACAGCTGACTTTTATATTAAGGACTTATAAACAGTTTCAGGAACCATACAGGGCATTTGTCCCCAAACAAGTTGTAGAGCTTGCCGAAAACTTGTTCATGATACCCCACATAAGGGCATTCGGGTATAAATATATTGAAATCCCCCTACAAAATATAAAGGGCTAAAAGCGCTCCTTTGGAACCAAAAAAATCCAATTTCAGATTTTTCTGGATGTTTACACATCAAACTCTATCAAATACCTTTGCGGCTTGTCTCTAGCACAGCTAGAAGTGATTCATCTTTTTGATACGAAATGAGTGAGTGAATGTTTTCATGCATTTGTTAGAAGCAGCTTTATATTTTACATAAATAAAAGTCAAGAAACGAATCCAATCCGAATATACAGTGATAAATAATTTGAATAGTGCATACTTGAAAACCATTTTTTTTTATTTAAGTTTAGGTTTAATTTTAATTAAAATCCTATTCAAAGAAAACGAAAAAATTAAAAAAAAATATTAAAAAAATTTATTTTTAATACTCATACGTTTTTTTTATTCTAAATAATTTTGAAAAGTCCATTTTCACTAATATTAATTATTGTTTCTTTTTTTATAAATAGTTTAATTTTTCTTCAGTGAAAATGTTTGAGTTGGTTTTTTTTTCGAAAAATTTTTAATTTAAGTAATTTTATTTACAGTTTGTAACAAAAATAGAATCCAATAAAACTTTTCTTATAATACGGTGCTCTATTTTTATTTTAATTAACTTTTAACTTACCCCTTATGTAATCTTAAAAACGTAACCTATTAAAAATTTAACAAAAACTACTTATCGAAAATTAGCATACCCATTTAAATTGTAACTACAACTTTGATGTTATTTTTATGCTATTATTAAATTTATTTTCTGCCATATAACTAAAAAAATCGTTTTTGCAAATTTATTATATTTATTATTGGAAAATTGCAGAAATTCAAAAAAACCAATAATTCTTTAAATGAAACTGATGATCAAATGAAACTTAACATAAAATAACCTACTTAATTTAATTAGCCTAGTTAAAAATAATATGTCGCTCTATTATATCCGATCATGGTGCTGAATATCATCATGTTGATCTAAAAAGATGAATGATCAGTGGCTATGGAGCCTAATAAAATTATCGATTCTTGTGAATTTTATTTCCTTATTCAAATATTTATTTGAGTAATAATATTTGTCCACGCTTATACTTTCGATTTATATTGGTACAATTTCTAAAGGACTTAAACTAATGTTGTGCTATATTTGGTTCATCATATGTGAGTGTTGGTCTTATTAATATTTGGATGCACATTATTTTAATGTTTAATTTGATATTTTTTCGAATTTGAAAAAAGGGTTAGGGTTTCTTGCAATAAACCAGTTTAAAATGAAACTATTTAATCGGATGTTTTATTTTAATTTTGTAAAAAAAATTTATTTTGGGGCCTCGGTGGCCTAGTGGGTAAGAGCGTATAAAATACGCTGTAAACACCGAGACAGTGTGGGTTTCAATCCCACACACTTCATAAGAGTTATTTCCCCTTACGACACTACAGCCACGTCAGAACAGGGAAGACTGAGTAATTTCCTGTCCATATTTATGTGGCAGGCAAATGCATTAAAAAAAATTTCTTTTTGTAGATCATATTTAAAATGTTTGTAACAAAATTCCATGATAATTTTTGCTTTAAAAGCTTGTTAATCAAACCATCTAACCATACCATGTTCTACGGTCCTATTCCTTATCAATCAGGCTAGCCAAAATTCTTTTTAATAAATCAATATATATCAGAGATTCACTTCGTTATGGCATGTGTCTAAAGCAGAATTGATTTTCAACAAATAGCTTATTGGTATTTAAAAAATACTTAGTTTAGTTTAATTATTTATTAGTGCTACTTAAAGTAACTTTAACATTTCATATATTTTATAATTTATCTTATTTTGATTTGAGATAGGGAAAAAGCCACGTGAAAAGATTTTTAATAACAATAAATAGAGTACTTTATCTATTTTCAATGGCATAACAAACTCTTATTTTTTCAAAGATAAATAATGCTTATAGCTAACATTTGTGTTTAAATTACATTTCATTATATAAGTTACAATTCATTAGAAAAATAAAAAAAATGAGCTGAGCGACCAGACCAGTTGTTAGCAATTGCCTCCATCAATCTAATAAATGTTGGTTCGCTACAAAAGAAAGCTGTTCAATTATACTTATAAAAATAACATGCAATAATATCTAAAAGCGAAACTTAAGTTATACTTCCCATTGTAAATAACTAAAAAAACTTATATAAATATAACTACTGCTAGATAGTAAATTGGACATTTTTATCTATAGTAGATGAAACACTTTATTTTTGATCTATCTTCCAACAAGTCAAAAGTAGATCAAAAAGAGGCATATTAACATAATGATTATTTACACGAACAGAATGTGAATTCATTAAACAACCGCCATTTGATTCAACTTCCAACATGTCAAGATTGAATCAAGCAGTATGTAAACAGGAAATTTCACCAACCCTTAAATGTTAATTTTCCACATACTAATTAACATACACTACTATGCAAATTATATTAACGGGCACAAACTTATTATATCTAAGCCATAGCTTATTAAATACAACCTATATTAATTCTAATTGAAATAGTATTGAACTAAAGAATACTACATTAAAACCCAAAAATATACAACTTTCAGCCATACACAACTTCATTCAACAAGTTCATACATCCCCTTCTAAAAGGCGCTACTCTACTTTTCTCTTAAGTTAATTTAAAAGATCATTCAATAATTAAAACCCCTTGTAAATCCCTACTGTACTGCTTTGTTTCAAGTATCGTGTTTCAAATTCATGCTTATGTTGGACATCATTTATTTATTTATTAATATTGCAAATCACATAGGATATTGCAATATTACAAAACCATCGGCTACTGAGGCCATTATAGGTCGAATAATATTATTAAATTATATATATATTATAAATTATTTTGTTTATATTATATATTTTATATTTACGCTATATTTGGTAGCAAGGGGGATTTGTTTTCAATCAATAAAACTTGCGATCTGTGCAGGATTTGAACCCGCACTCCCTCGGTTAATAAGCCACGTGTTTAATCACTAGGCCGCCGAGGCCCCTTTGCAATATTACAAAACTAACAATCAATTCGGATTTTCCAATTTATTGCATACCTTTAGGCAAAAAGAAATACGTTGCAGTTTAAATGTTGATTCCTTTAAAATTAACATTTATATTTAATTTAAAATATCTACCATTTTGTCCATGTCTATTTGGATATAAAGCCAAAATATCCTTGAAACTTAAGAAAAGTGGTACAAAACAATTATTTACAGAAAAAATAAACATAAACAATATTTTTTGTTTACTTTATTTTTGATTGTTTTTAAAAATGAGTTACTGTTTTCACATTAACAAAACAAAAATCCTTCTATACTTAAATAAAAACATTTTTTTTTTGTTTTTTTTTTTTTTGTGGAAAAGTTTTTTAACTTTACTTAAAGATAAAATTTGATTAATTCCTATACAAGCAGAAAAAAAATTACATAAAACTAATAAGAATATTCTACTGTAAGGATAAAAAAAAAAACAAAAAGTTTTTGTGAGGGATATAACAAAACCACCCTTATTTGTATACACAATGGGTGGTAAAAAAAAAAAAAGAAAACCAATTCTTTTTCCTTTAAAAGTTTCTGCAAACAACGAATTATTGAAGGAAAACATATGCGATCATAATTCATATTTTATACTCTAATTTTTATTATAATTTTTTTTATGTTTTTTTACTCATAAAATTATTTAGATGAATTTTATTTCTTACGTACATGTATTTGCAGTATTATATTATAATACTTAGAATATGAATGAATTATAAATTAACCTATATTCAGAATGATGTATATGTATGTGTATATACTTGTACTTGTACATAATTTTCAATTCTTTTTTTAATATTATAATTCATTCAAATACTCGTAGGATGGACTTGTCTAGTCATGACAGTAAATTAAGCAAAAATAATTTGATTTATTTATTTATATACATGCACATTTGCACATATATATACAAAATAAAATAAGAAAATGAAGAACATATAACATATATACGTACATAATTTATTTAATTTGTAATATAAAACTTTGAAAAAGAATGAAAATTATTAATAATAAGAAAGGAGAAAAATAAACAAAATTATTTAATCTTAATAAGTTTCAAGTTCTTTCTTTTTTTATGTAGAAAAAATAGATTACGATTTTTTTATAACTGTTGGATAAATAATCAATATGTTTGGCCACGAAGAACAATAATTAAAGTATGGACACTGAAATATTTGTTTGTGTTAGTGAAAAACATATAAAAAAATTAGTGGAATGCTGAGAAAGTTACATTTCTTTGAAAATTTTATTTTAAATTTTTTTGACCGAAAAACATGATTTATTATGATGTCGAATATTAATTCAAATTAAAGTTTAAAATCTCTACAAAATTTCAGCTTTTAACTCAAAATTTTTAGCACATTTCCAAAAAAATTTTGAAAAAATGTGCTTATTAGTTTCACTCTGTCCGTCCGTCCGTCCGTCTGTTTACAAAACTTCTACACCGTTAAAGATAGAGAAAAAAAATTTTAACCATAGGTAGGTCTCATAAAAAAAATAATTTTGTGGAACAACTTTTTCATGTAGCCCCCCCCCATTACGGAGCTACAGTCCCTCAAACTTTGAAAAAGCCCTATTTTTAAATGCATATATCTTATGTTCTGCTTAAGATTTTTTCAATCTGAAACGTCATTCGACAGATATTTCTTTTATCTTTGTAAATTAATATCAAAATTATACATTTTTTTAAAATTTAGTATTTAAATTTACCGTTATGTGAAAACCAAATTTTGCATGATTTTTCTACTTTCATAACTCCGGCACGCTTCTAGATAGAAGCTTGAAATTTTGAGGCAAAAAAGAACTTTTAGAATTAGTATAAGTTTGCTCAGAAATTTTTTTCGGACCACCCCCTGTTTATGAGCTATTAGGGCTTAAAAATGGAAAATTTGCTATTTTTAAACATCTGTAACTTAGGAACCTGTACACATTTTACTTCTGCAAGATATGAAAATTAAAGCTACAACAATATATTTTTACGTGTGTTAAAGGTTTATTTTAATTGTAAAGGGTTCCAAAGTTGCAGCTCTTCAAAATTGCGAAAAAGCCCCATTTTCAGATATATATATCTCGGGCTCTGCGTAATAATTTTGCAATCCAAAACCGCCAGAAGATCGAAAATTTTATTATCTATAGAAAACAATATCAAAATTATGTAATATTTTGTAATTTACTATTTAAATTTACCGTTATGTGAAAACCACATTTTGCATGAAATTTCTTTTTTCATAACTCCGGCACCCCTTTAGATAGGAACCTGAAATTTTGAGACAAGAAAGAACTTTTAGAATTAGTATAAGTTTTCTCAGAAAATTTTTTGGTAACACCCCCTCTTTAAGAGTTATTACGCCTCAAAAATTGAAAATTTGCTATTTTTAGACACCTGTAACTTAGGCACCTGTACAAATTTTTCTTCGGCAAGACATGAAAATTAAAGGTTCAATAATATATTTTTACGTGTGTTAACGGCTTTTCTTAGTTATATAGGATTCCGGACTTACGGCCCCTCAAAATTTCAAAAATGTCCTATTTTCACATTTTTTCTTATTACATGAAATTTTTAAATTTTTGTGTAAGTCACACTTCTAAACAGTTTGTATTGAGTTTTGGAAATGTGCGCTTTTAAAAACCGTTGGTTTACATTCTACCTTGTTAATATATATTCCATAGGAATAGTTTTTTTTAAGAATACCTGACAGCGGAATTGTATTTACAACTTCGCGAATACAAAGTATTAAGATCGGAATTGTAGAGTAAAAAATTTTTACAATGTATCATGATCGGAATTAATTTGACAATCTATTTGATATTTTTTGCAACCCGAGTTGTCAATTTCTATATCCAAAAAATGATTTTTTTGGATACATAAATTGATGTTTTTATTTTTTTTAGTTATTTGTGTTTGTTTGAATGTTTGTGAAAGAAATGGAAGAATTTAAGTAAGTATGAAAATAATTTATGGCTTTTTTTGAAGTAAAAATTTGAAAATATCAAAAAACAAAATACGATTTGACAGTTGTTTGATAATGTATTTGACTTTATAAAATTTGACATTGTATTATTTCTGCTGTGTATCGGGTTGTAAGTTTTTTAATACATTTACGATGTCACCTTATTTTAACATGATAGCCATTTTAACACTGTCCAAAAAGAATGATAATATAAAATTTTTATAATTTAGTGAACATAAACTAATAATTCCAAAGCCTTTGTAGTAAATTTTAATTGATTATTTTTTTGAAAGTTAGGGAGTAAATACCAAATTCTTAATAAGCAATTTCTGTTTTTTGGATACAGTGAATACAAAAAAAAATTTATTGTATGTATTTTGGCAGCGTCCAATAAAGCCTATAACAATAAGGCCTAAAAGTTCAAATTTTATTTTTAACTTTTCCATGTTATTTCATTATTTGTGAAAATTTAGACATTTTTATGAAAAAAGTTTAGTTTAAAGACATTTTTAAAAATTAGTTTTGAATGAATTGAGGTCGCTGCCCCCGTGCCTATACAGGGACACCATTAGTCATTAGCGGCACGGGTGCTGTGCGCGGAATAAATAGCAAAGGCAACAGCTTCCATTCCTTCATGAGAAGCGCGAAGAATGGAGAAAATTGTTTGAAACCTCTTGAAAATATTAGGATTTTACAATTGGCTACAAAATCAAGGTTATACGCCTTCCTCATTCATAAGCTCGCATATACATACATATAAACAACTCTCCTAAATTTTTTTTTCTAGAATAATAGTTTTATTTAATTAGAATAAGAAATCAGACCCAATGCAAAATTTTGCGAACTAAGCCTTATTTCTCAATGCAATTTAGAAGGCCTAATATTACTATAACCTTTCTAACACCCTTCCATATAGTTTATTCAATATAAACTGAACATTATTTTGAAGTTTAAAAATTGGATTAATATTTTTAAAAATTGTAAATTTTAAAATGTTCAATTCCTGATTGCAAATCTAATTATAACACTAACGTGATATCTTTTTCAACTTATCGTTTTTCGAAAAAAATCCTTTGAGATCATTTATAGATAGGCGTCGTGTCAAGATCGGATTGTCAACCGAAGGTTGTATAGTTCCATATGTAAATTACATTTGCATATCCTGTTCCCTGTTTCCAGAAACATGTACAAATTAAAAAAAAAATGATATTCTTAAATCTCAAAGATAGTGTTATTATGACATTATTATTTTATTATTATATTTACTTATAATTAGTTACTACTAATCAATAATTACTTTTAATTTAATATGAACTAAATTTGATTCAATTTTATTTAAAAACAAAATATTTTCACACGTATATTAATTTTACTTATTAAATTTCAATTGTCATAAAAATTATTTTAATTGCAATATTTTTTTTGTCTCAGTAATGTACGTAATAAATGCTTTCTTTTAAAGCTTTTAAGAACTTTTTTTAATGAAAAGGTAGTTGAAAGACATTTTTTAAAATTAATATTTATGAATGAAAAAATTAAATTTGTTTTTACCAAATGATGTAAAAAAGATGAAATTTTAACACTTGTTTTGGGCGAACTTAAAAAAAAAAATTATTGTTCGAGTTATTTCAATATTTGTACTGGGTCTGGGGTCAATTTTTTTAAAAATTGTCCACCTATACAGCTGTGTTCGTTTAGTTTCCATGCCTTTTAATATTGTTCGCCGTGTTTAGGTCAATTATCAATTTATTTTTCAAATTACATAATATAATTTCAAAATTTTGTTTATATTCTAAAAAAAGGTAATCCTTGTTAGGAAAAAAATTCTATTATTATAGAATACCTTAAAAGTTTCTATTCTTTTTCTTACCTTACTATTCTTTAATACCTTAAAGGTTTCTATTCTTAAAAGTTTCTATATCTTACAAGTTTCTCATTTAAAATTCGTTAATACGAGTGTAGTACAGAAACAGCATTACATTAGCATTATAGTGGCACATATTTTTTAAAAATACCTTTCCCTGCAACCATGTCTGTAGTTAAGTCTGAAGAAAACATAATTAATGTGTAGTATACATTCAATCCAGCATAGATGTTTGAACTAAGTATAAGAACTTAATTATGGGACTCATTGTTTTATTTACATAAGCTGAGAGAAAATAAAAATATTTATATAATGTTGTAATTTTATAAATAATAGATGTAACTATATACAATATACTATACAATGTTATATTATATACTACCTACCATATATTGTTAAAAATAATGAGTTTTAAAATTCAATTTTAAAATAAAATTTCTTTCCATATTTATAAGTCATGATAAAAATCAATTGTTGGATATAATATATACAGTACATATAAATAATTATATATTATATGCATGTGTATAATTAAAAAAAAAATTATAATAAAATTATATAATCAGCGAGCCTATTTAATTCTTAAAGAACCTTGTTAACATTTTTTATACTTATTCACTAATAAAATACGAAAAATGTTTTGCATAATAATAAAATTAATTAAACAGAATGATTGTATATATGAATTTTATTTGTATTATATATTATATATAATAAATGTATATAATATATAAAACAGGATATAATGCATTTTAATAAAAAATACATATAAAATTTAAAACAACGTGCATGGAAGGCGTGACAAATATTAATTTTAAGTGGTTTTTAAGTCCTTCTATTTATAAATAGAAATATAGGCATTAATTAGTATTGAACTTTGAAAACTTTTAAACTTTTAAATTTTTATCTGAACTTTAATATCTTTTATGTAATAGAACCTCGAATGATAAAATAATTTTCAATATTTCACACCATTCTACAGATTTCGTTTCGTGAATGAGCTTTTTGATACCTAAACACTAAGAGCCTGCTAACTAAACTAAGACTAAGAGCCAGACTTTACCGTAGCATGATTAATCTCACAATGCAATTTAACTTTATTTGCAATAGAAGTTTAGTTTTCTCCATTAGATTTGTAGCTTCTAGCGATAATTTAACAGTAACTAACAGTAATTAGATGGTTTAATAAGTAATTTAGGCTTAATTTACTAATAAATTAATCCAAATAAATTATCCAGTTAGTTAGTGAGTTAGTGACTAATCCAGTTAGTGATAATTATCAAAATGATAAATTAACTGATGTTTGTATTAAATGCCTGATGCTTACAATGTTTGACACAAAATTTTAATAGAGAAAAACGACAAAAGTTTTCTAAATATATAAACGAAGTCGCAATATTATTCTGTTTATGAGAAAGTAAAACTGTAAAGGTATGAGAAATGTTTGTGTGTGCATTCAAATTTTAAACAAAATTAGCTTTAGGAAATTAACAATTAGATTTAATTGACTTTTAATCAATTCTTAAATATAAAATACATGTTTGAAGTCAAAACTTGAATTTTACAAATTGAATACAGTTATCAATGTGCATCATCACTGCAAATGTATATCTCCGTGAATCTTTCTTTTCAAAATTTTAAATCAAATTCAAGCTACCCGATGAAAATATAACAAGCCGTTGCATGTTGCCAAAATTAACAATAGATTTAAAAAAAAATTATAAAAGTTACATATCACTATTTCATATTACTATTAATTTAATGTATTTTATTATATAGCATTTTCTAGTCAAATTCAGGTATTTACTAAATATTCTCAGGTATTCTAAATATATTCAGGTTTTTGCTAAATATATTCAGGTATTTACTAAATAAATTTAGAAGTTTTTTTTTAGAATTCAGAGTTTTACTAAATGAATTCAAATTTTTACTAAATAATTTCAGATTTTTTTTTTTGAATTCCGATTTTCATTAAATAAATTCAGATATATATAGAATTTATATAAATAAATTCAGATATATATATAAATAAATAGTTATATATAAATAAATTCAGATATAATTCAGATTCTGATTCGTCATAAAACAAAAAAAAAAAAAAAATTAAATGTGAACTAAGAAATTAAATATAAAAGTTTGAAATGGAAATTAATCAAATAATTTTTTTTTTGTCTTTAATATGGTTGGTTGGTTGGTATAGGTGGCTGGCCATCGCCGGTCATGACAGTGACCCCAATTAGCCACGTTAGCACCGTTTTGCTACCACTTCCGTGACCACAAGGCTTATACTAGGGCAATATTAGATGTTACACCTTACATTTCTGCAGGTTGCTTAACCGCGAGATCACTAAGATCTGTTCACCACAACTACGGCATGATGAATTGAATGGGATACCTAGTCTGGCCACATGTTCAATAGATAGGCCACATATTGACTTCAATAGATAGCTATAATAGATTATCGGTTCTATTTTATCATACGATGGCCAGACTTTTCGGCATGTGGCTAGTTCATTCCACCTTCGATTTGCTAAGAAGAAAAAGTGGAGGAAGATATCTCTCTTAAAGCTGTTTATCGGGGGGTCTATACGTTCTGCCAGTGAAGCATTTAGCCTGGAATCCCTTCTTGCTAACTCATCAGCATGTTAATTTCCTGCGAAGTTCCTATGCCCCGGAACCCACAGTAATGTAATATTATATTAATTATTTACATTCTTAAGCTCGTCAAAGCATTTTCTGATGCGCTTAGAAGCTATTACTGCAGAGTTGAGAGCCGCAATTGCTACTTAGCTGTCCGTAACTATTCTAATGCTTCCTCCTAGAGAAGTGTTGTTCCCTAGTATTTGGCATGCTTTCCAGATTGCTAGCATTTAGCTTAAAATATACTCGCTGTATCTGCAAGTCTGAAGGCATGTTCTATTTTTAGTGGTTCTGAATAGACACCAGCACCAATACCACAGTCCATCTTTGAACCACCAATGAAGAGTCCAATGCCAATTTCAGCCAAGGAGTTTTTCTATTTCCATTCCCTTCTTGATGGAATTTTGACTTTGAAATTCTTAATAATTTCTAAACTTGGCACTGCGTAGTCTGTGGAATCTGGTATATCATGAGCTGTGGAGCATAGAATATGTGTCCATAGGGATTTCCCTGCCAGTACCCAATTTTGGTGTCTGACCGCGCTTCAATAGGCTAGAGATTTAATATGGAGGTTAGCCGGGAGAAGGTATAGAAGTGTATCCAGTACATTACTAGGCGTTGAAATTAACGCACCCGTAATACTTACACATGCATCCCTCTGCACTCTACCAAGCTTGGTTCGGGTATACTCTTTCTCCAGAGTTGGCCACCACACTAGTGACCTGTAGGTAAGGATGGGGCGTAGTATAGCTGTGTACATCCATAAAGCCATTCCTGGTTTTAATCCTCATTTTTTCCTAACATTTTCATACAAGAACACCGAGCTACATAGGCCGTTTTGGCTCTTTCTTCGATTAGCTTTCCATTTCAATTTTGGGCCAAGCACCACTCGTAGGTATTTGACACTCAAGGCTAGATTCAGATACACACAAACCAGCCCCGGCTTAGTGAATTCCGCAATCATGGTTCTGATTGTTAATAGCATTAGCTCTGTTTTACTCAGGTTGATGCATAGGCCACAACCATTAGCCCATCTACTAACCCGGACTAAAGCTCTTTCCAAAATTTCACTAATTATGTCAAGATACTTTCCAGACACTAATAATACTACATCATCTTCATATGCGATGGCTTTGATTCCCTCATCCTGAAGGTCTTTAAGTAATCTTATGGTTTGCGAGTTCCGACTGGATTTTTCTTGATTGTAACATATTAATAATCCACTTTCTAAGGGCGGTTTCTGTCCCTAGTTCATCCAGTGACTCCTGTATAGCCGACACAAGGATATTGTTGAAGCCATCTTCTATGTCTAGAAAGGTGGCCAACGCATATTCTTTGTATTGTATCGATTGCTGAACATTCCGTGCTAATTCGCTTTGTGCTGTCCAAGTTGACTTGCCCTTACAGTAGGCATGTTGATACTTACATAGTTGACTACTCTCTAGTACTTTTCTAAGATCTAAATCTAGTGTTTTTCGAGAGTCTTCAATAAGAAGGATGATAGACTTATACGTCTAAAATCTTTAGCGGTTTCATCACATTTTTTCCAACCTTTGTTATAAAGGCTACCTTCACCGGCCTATGTAACAGGGGAATATGGCCTAGCGAGAGGCTACTTTTGAATAGTTTGGTGATTAATAGAACCACAAGTTCCTTCATTTCTTTAAGGAACAATTGCGCAGGCAACCTTTTGCTCCGTTATAGCTGAGTTAACCCATTCGTCAGGGCCTTTTGTGTCAACCGCATGGTTGATCTCATGAGCATCCTTTGTGCATCCTGGAAAATGAGTACGAACTAAAAGGTATAAGATTTCAGCGGTTGAGGCTGTCCATGTCCCTTCCACCGTTCTGAAGATGGAAGGAATATTCTTGGGATAAGACTCTGCTATGTCTTGCTGAATCCCTAGTATTCTCTACGGATTCGCAATAATCCTTCCATGACCGTGTCTTGGGCAATCGGATTTCTCTCTTATGTTCTCTAGGTTGGTCCGTGTAGAATTGCCAATTATTCTGCTTGTAAGTGATGTTATAGACATCTCTAGTCTCCTTCCTTAGATTACTTAAATTCTCATTCCTCCATACTGTTTATGAACATGTCAGTCCTCTCTTCTAACTCATTCTCATTCACGATATCTGATTTAGCTACTACTGAAAGATTTTTTCTTGCTACTTTCCTGAACTTTCTCCAGTTAGTAGCCCTCGGATTTCTATAGGATTTTTAAGCTTATGATTCACATTGAAGAGTATCTTTAATATGGTTGGTTGGTTGGTATAGGTGGCTGGCCATCGCCGGTCATGACAGTGACCCCAATTAGCCACGTTAGCACCGTTTTGCTACCACTTCCGTGACCACAAGGCTTATACTAGGGCAATATTAGATGTTACACCTTACATTTCTGCAGGTTGCTTAACCGCGAGATCACTAAGATCTGTTCACCACAACTACGGCATGATGAATTGAATGGGATACCTAGTCTGGCCACATGTTCAATAGATAGGCCACATATTGACTTCAATAGATAGCTATAATAGATTATCGGTTCTATTTTATCATACGATGGCCAGACTTTTCGGCATGTGGCTAGTTCATTCCACCTTCGATTTGCTAAGAAGAAAAAGTGGAGGAAGATATCTCTCTTAAAGCTGTTTATCGGGGGGTCTATACGTTCTGCCAGTGAAGCATTTAGCCTGGAATCCCTTCTTGCTAACTCATCAGCATGTTAATTTCCTGCGAAGTTCCTATGCCCCGGAACCCACAGTAATGTAATATTATATTAATTATTTACATTCTTAAGCTCGTCAAAGCATTTTCTGATGCGCTTAGAAGCTATTACTGCAGAGTTGAGAGCCGCAATTGCTACTTAGCTGTCCGTAACTATTCTAATGCTTCCTCCTAGAGAAGTGTTGTTCCCTAGTATTTGGCATGCTTTCCAGATTGCTAGCATTTAGCTTAAAATATACTCGCTGTATCTGCAAGTCTGAAGGCATGTTCTATTTTTAGTGGTTCTGAATAGACACCAGCACCAATACCACAGTCCATCTTTGAACCACCAATGAAGAGTCCAATGCCAATTTCAGCCAAGGAGTTTTTCTATTTCCATTCCCTTCTTGATGGAATTTTGACTTTGAAATTCTTAATAATTTCTAAACTTGGCACTGCGTAGTCTGTGGAATCTGGTATATCATGAGCTGTGGAGCATAGAATATGTGTCCATAGGGATTTCCCTGCCAGTACCCAATTTTGGTGTCTGACCGCGCTTCAATAGGCTAGAGATTTAATATGGAGGTTAGCCGGGAGAAGGTATAGAAGTGTATCCAGTACATTACTAGGCGTTGAAATTAACGCACCCGTAATACTTACACATGCATCCCTCTGCACTCTACCAAGCTTGGTTCGGGTATACTCTTTCTCCAGAGTTGGCCACCACACTAGTGACCTGTAGGTAAGGATGGGGCGTAGTATAGCTGTGTACATCCATAAAGCCATTCCTGGTTTTAATCCTCATTTTTTCCTAACATTTTCATACAAGAACACCGAGCTACATAGGCCGTTTTGGCTCTTTCTTCGATTAGCTTTCCATTTCAATTTTGGGCCAAGCACCACTCGTAGGTATTTGACACTCAAGGCTAGATTCAGATACACACAAACCAGCCCCGGCTTAGTGAATTCCGCAATCATGGTTCTGATTGTTAATAGCATTAGCTCTGTTTTACTCAGGTTGATGCATAGGCCACAACCATTAGCCCATCTACTAACCCGGACTAAAGCTCTTTCCAAAATTTCACTAATTATGTCAAGATACTTTCCAGACACTAATAATACTACATCATCTTCATATGCGATGGCTTTGATTCCCTCATCCTGAAGGTCTTTAAGTAATCTTATGGTTTGCGAGTTCCGACTGGATTTTTCTTGATTGTAACATATTAATAATCCACTTTCTAAGGGCGGTTTCTGTCCCTAGTTCATCCAGTGACTCCTGTATAGCCGACACAAGGATATTGTTGAAGCCATCTTCTATGTCTAGAAAGGTGGCCAACGCATATTCTTTGTATTGTATCGATTGCTGAACATTCCGTGCTAATTCGCTTTGTGCTGTCCAAGTTGACTTGCCCTTACAGTAGGCATGTTGATACTTACATAGTTGACTACTCTCTAGTACTTTTCTAAGATCTAAATCTAGTGTTTTTCGAGAGTCTTCAATAAGAAGGATGATAGACTTATACGTCTAAAATCTTTAGCGGTTTCATCACATTTTTTCCAACCTTTGTTATAAAGGCTACCTTCACCGGCCTATGTAACAGGGGAATATGGCCTAGCGAGAGGCTACTTTTGAATAGTTTGGTGATTAATAGAACCACAAGTTCCTTCATTTCTTTAAGGAACAATTGCGCAGGCAACCTTTTGCTCCGTTATAGCTGAGTTAACCCATTCGTCAGGGCCTTTTGTGTCAACCGCATGGTTGATCTCATGAGCATCCTTTGTGCATCCTGGAAAATGAGTACGAACTAAAAGGTATAAGATTTCAGCGGTTGAGGCTGTCCATGTCCCTTCCACCGTTCTGAAGATGGAAGGAATATTCTTGGGATAAGACTCTGCTATGTCTTGCTGAATCCCTAGTATTCTCTACGGATTCGCAATAATCCTTCCATGACCGTGTCTTGGGCAATCGGATTTCTCTCTTATGTTCTCTAGGTTGGTCCGTGTAGAATTGCCAATTATTCTGCTTGTAAGTGATGTTATAGACATCTCTAGTCTCCTTCCTTAGATTACTTAAATTCTCATTCCTCCATACTGTTTATGAACATGTCAGTCCTCTCTTCTAACTCATTCTCATTCACGATATCTGATTTAGCTACTACTGAAAGATTTTTTCTTGCTACTTTCCTGAACTTTCTCCAGTTAGTAGCCCTCGGATTTCTATAGGATTTTTAAGCTTATGATTCACATTGAAGAGTATCCAGTTGTGATCTGATAAAGATCTCTTTTCGGATACTCTCCATTTTCCTATTTTTAGGGCTTCATCGTTATCTATACATGTATATCTATCATATCCGCGCAGCTCGGAAAGCTATCCGAGCTTGGTATTTTCCCCATAGCATATATTTAGATTAGCGAATAGAATAAAATCGAACAATGACTCACCTCGTTCATTTGTTTCCGAGCTTCCCCATACGGTATGCCGAGCATTAGCATTGCAATCCACAACCAGCTTACACTCTGTGGCACTTATCAGATGCTGAAAACGGAGCGGTGGAGCGGGTTCATCATGTGGCATGTATACAAAACTTATGTATATGCTCACATCGTTCTTGATCTCCAGTTTGACAGCTGTCAAATGTTCGTAACTGAAATTAGAAGAGAGGTGCATAGATGTGTTTTTTACAAGTTCTTGGCTTACCTATTTCTAAACCTACATTCTTAAACAGTTCATAGTCACCACTATTTAACCCCCTGAACGTGGAGGCGTTAACTCATGGTTCCTGAGTGAGGGCTATGTCGAGCTCCTCCTTGCCAAGAAGGACTAGCAGATTATCCGAAGAGCAGTTCGAGTGCTTTAGATTAATCTGCACCGCCCGCATTGTTTGTACCACTGGCTGCTGTGGAGTGCACTAGCAGCTATTAATTATTTCCTCCAGAAGTCTGTTTACCTCGTCAATATAGTCTACGTCTGGACTACCTGACTTAAATATTTTCAGTTTGGTATGACAAATACCAAAGCTTAACTTGTTCTACAGCTTCTCAAGAAGTTCGAGACTCTCCCAGCTGATAAGAAGGAGAAACGATATACTGTTCTTCGGATGATTTCTCCTTCATTATCATCGACCTCATTGGAACTGTTGGATTATGGAATCGAAGGCACTCGAAAAGCTTTTCCCCGCTTATCTTCATCCTAGGCAACCAGATACGGGCTCTAGGTCTGCTTGAGATTTCGCTAGCTGGGATTTGGTCAATTTTGGCTTCCTCCTAAGCTTCGCCTAACTTAGCGATGCTTCTGCTAAAGAAATCCAAAGAGAACTGACCCTCGCATCGGATTACCCTATACCCCGTGACTATTTCGGATAAATAAAGCACAGAAGAGTCTAGAATGTGCTCATTCACCATTTCGGACGACCTCGTCTCAAGTTTAATACACAGATGGCTCAATACTTTACGATCGGTGGCTTTGTCGTTAACAACTGCATCACATAAACTATCTTTTATACTATCGTTATTTGCTGCAGTTTTCGAACTGCTATGAAGACTCGTTTTCGGCACCTTTGTTCTCTTTGTGCCCGGACTAGGTACATCTTTGGACCTATTTCTTCATCTTTACCTGAGTTTCGCGACTCATACGCTCGCACAACCACGCTATATCGCTTTTTGTCCTCAAGATCCCTTTTGTGAACAACATCCTTCGCTTCATGTTGGGCTATCTTTCCCAATATGAATTTAGCGGTCTGATATTGTTTTTTGAAAGCGGATCCGAGGTCTCTTTTTTTTTTTGCTTTTTGTAGTAGAAGTACCGCTCTTAGTACTTCCACTACCATTAGGCCTTGATGGTTTTGGAGCACTTTCGCTGGTGCTTCCTCCACCAACAGGTGTTAAGCTGATTTTTTGAGGAACCCGACTGGTTCGTGGTTTAACTTCTACAGGGATACTATGACTGGTACCAATAATTGTCTCCTGGCTGGAGGTAAGTAACTCATCCTCAGAAGATGAGTTTGTGCTTTTTTTATTTTTTTTACAACTTTTCATTTTGTTTCCACGAGTATGGCGAGAAATCATGGTCGACATATGCAGAGCTTCGACCGTACATCTGGTACCATGCAACCCTCGGCACGGTTTTCTTTTACACCTTGGCTTGAGTTTACATCTATAATCAGTCATTCACTTGTATCCAAAAATATTTAAGAATTTGAGGATGGCAAGTAACGTTGCCTGGATACACCGCTTGGAGGAGTATAGATAATTAACAGTACCCTGTTTAATATAAAAAAGTATAAAAAAATATTGATTAATAAAAATTAATTCTTCGGGGGCTTCGGTAGCCTAGTGGGTAGGCGTGTGGCGTATTAACCGAAGGAGTGCGGGTTCGATCCCTGCACAGGTCGTAAGTGTTTTTTTCTTTACTTACCCCCTTACGACCAAATATAATGTAAATATATAGTATATAATATAAACAAAATAAATAATATTAGTATATAATTTAATAATAGTATAAAAACCTATAATGGCCTTAGTAGCCGATGGTTCAATAATATTGCATTACATTTATGTATGTAATATTAATATAAATAAATAAATAAATAAATAAAAATTAATTAAATTTGTTAACAATCAAATAAAAATAGATATAACATAAATTGGGTTACTATCCCAAGCCTGTATTTCATTTGACTATATTTCATTTGACTATATTTCATTTGCTGGTATTTCATTTGCCTGTTTTTTCATTTGCCAAGTAATTCCCTAGTAATTTAGAATCTCGCATATACATAAATATTCTGAAAAATATACATATATATAAATATTCTGGAAAAAGCTTGTATAACCCTGCTTATCAATCCAATTCTTATATTTTTCAACTTATATTTTTTTTATACTATTTTATGTAGATATTGTCAAAATATGTCCAGTCAAATGAAATGCAAGTAAATGAAGTACAGGCATATGACCCGCTTCAAAGTAAATTGCATCAGCTCAATATTTGACATTTTAAAAATTAAAGTTAAAGACTTTAAAACAATGATCATATTTTAATTTAAAAAAAAAACAGTAATTATTAATAATCGAAATTAGAATGACGCAAAATATAAGTTTTTATATTTATATTTATTTTTTTTTCTGATCTAGACCAAGTTGTATTATGTTATAGTTTGCCAAATTGGTATTTCTTTTTCCAAATGTCTACATTCTACAGACGTTTTTGCTAAGGAATAATTAGTGTGTACAGATAAACCAACCTATCCCTCTTTCCTTAAATAAAGCTTCCCTTTACCAATACTCAACATACGCGGTATACAATGTATACAATGTATTTTGCATTTCTATTGTTAGAAATTCTCATTCCTTTTTGATTTATACTTGTTTTAATTTACATTAACAAATTTTAAAAAACTCACAAAGAAGATTGATTAATGAATGCAAATATTATGCAATGACGAAATAAAATATGAAAATCTATTAACGATTTAAATTTTTAACAATTAATTGATGATATTATTAAAAGTTTCATAAATTTTCATAAAAGCAGTTTATACTGGACCAAAGCACACTGAACATGAGCATATTGAAACGTAAAATAGACCTGTCATTAATAAATTTTTTTTTTTTTTTTCATTATTCATGCCTTAAATAAATTCTTAATGAAAATTGATTGAAATAAAGTGAAAATTTTCATTTTATATTTTTGTTTTTGAACATTCACGTTAAATTTTACTAAACTGTTTGTTTTTTTTTTATATAAAAAAAACTGATAAAATAATGATAAAAAAAAAAAAAAAATTGTAATTGTAAAATGCGAGTATCTTATTCTGATAATTGAAAGAAAAATGTTTCCAAATAATGAAAATGAAATAAAAGTAAATACAGTCAAACTTGCCTATCTGGAACTGCCAAGGGACAAGTGAAATTATTCCAAATAGAAGGGATTCAAGAAAGAGAGATTTATTACAGAACATTAGAAATACTTAATTCATTTTCATCATATTTATTTATAAAAAACAACTAAATTTTAATTAAATAAACAAAAATTTTTGCAATATTAAACTTTTCTATTGTTTTTCTATTAACTCCATTTTCTATTATATTATTTTCAATTTTAATTTTATCATAAGCTTTAAAACGTTTAATTTTCTTTTCGACGTTTTACTTTTAATTCTAAATGTATATACAACTTTAACATAAACAAAAAAATTCTGACACCTTCTAAATTTTTTATTTCATCACGAATAAGAGGTGGTATCACATTTGTTCAAAATAGTGAGGTAAAATAAAATTTAGGTAAAAAGCTGTTTTTCAGATGGCAGAAATATTATTCTAATTGGAGAGGTAAAATCAAAAATATTTTAAATGAGAAGGTATTTTTTAGCGACATAAAACAAAATTTGTTCCAGATAGGGAAACTTTTCAGATATAGATAATTCCACCTAGAGAGTTAATTTTCAAAATAAATTAGTTTCAAAATTCAAGGAGATAGAAGATCTGTTCCAAGTAAAGAATAATTTTTAATAAAGAACTGGTAGCAAAATGGAGAGGTGTGACTGTATATGCATACATACAGGCATTATATTGACCATCTCACATTAAATTAAATTTTTCCAATGTTTAAAAAAATATGTTTTACTTCAGTGAATGGATAATAAATGTCACATCTGTTAATTTGAACACAGAAAAAAAAAATTAAATTAAAGAATTTAAACCGATTGAAACGTCATTAAATTGACCCGATATACTTTCACAAAAAAAAAATATTTTAAAAAAATATATGTATTATAATATTTTATATTAAAAATAATAAAAAATATAATTGTAATTCTTAAAGACTGTAATTTTTCGTTTTTATAAACTTTTATGTTTCTATTGAAGCAAAACTATTTAAAAGATTTCTATAATACATGAGCTTTATTTGAATTAAAAATAAAATTGTTAAGAAATTTATTTCTGCCCAACTAACTAATGGTTTTTTTATTTTTAATGATTGTTTAAAAACATTTGAAAAAAAGTCAGATATACCTATACGTATATCGTACATAGGTATACGTATAGGTATACGTATACCTATACGTTCAATTTGATAATTTTTTCAAATTGAAGTTGTGGTTTAAGTCTCGCCCAATTCTTTTGTATTAACCAAAACAATAATAGGATATTATATATTATCATTAACCTAAAAGTATGCAATGTCACAGTTAATTTTTTAGCAACATTAATATGATTTCTGGGGGCTTCGGTAGCCTAGTAAGTACGCGTGTGGCGTATTAACCGAAGGAGTGTGGGTTCGATCCCTGCACAGGTCGTAAGTGTTTTTTTCTTTACATACCCCCCTTACGACCAAATATAATGTAAATATATAGTATATAATATAAACAAAATAAATAATATTAGTATATAATTTAATAACAGTATAAAAACCTATAATGGCCTTAGTAGCCGATGGTTCAATAATATTGCATTACATTTATGTATGTAATATTAATATAAATAAATAAATACATAAATATGATTTCTATATTAACTATAGTAAGAGTTAAAATTCTGTTCAAGTAGAAGTATCTTTGATTAGAGGTTAATAAATCCTTCTTACGACATAATTTATACAAAATAAATAAAATTACGATTTGTCGAAAAGGTTTTCGATAAAACCCCGATCAGATCATATCTAATAGTAGTCATTTATATCTCAATAGTTTATATTGTAATAGCTTATTTCAAAAATTAAAAACAATTAATAAATAAATAATTCTTATATATTACCATCTATAATCTAATAGATGGAGGACAAAAATAATATTTGGATCTCAAATAATCTTGTCTACTACCACATAATCAACGATATAATGAAAATAACAATTTTAGAAACTTAACCTAAGCTTAATATGAATCATAAGCGACCAAATGAATACCCTATGCTTTTTATAGGAGTGAAACGGACAAAACACTTATTTAATATTACTAAAATCATTGACCCCTATTGTACAACTAATTAAGTCCAAGTTTAAGTAATCATTTTTTTGAATTTTACTTTCTATTCAAACTTAATGAACAAATTTTTAATTTCATTTTAAAAATGAAATTGTTGGTTGGACTTGTTCGTTAAAATTACTTATAGTTATAAGTTAATATCGGATAACATATAAGAAAACGGAAATTCATTTAAGAATTGATAAAAGAGAAAAAATTGGTTGCAATATAAAAATAAATTATATATAAAAATCCATTAAAATACCCAATAATTACTTTTATTGTTTTACTTTAAAACATGGAATTCAGTTTTATTTTAAAAAATTTCATGCTGATTCAGCTCTGGTTTTACTTTTAAATTTCGTATTGTAATATTTTTTTCACTTATATTGTTTTAAATTCAATTCAAAAGTTCAATAAAATAAATTTTCTTTATTTTTTGTTATCGTAATTTTTTTTAAATGTTTTTCGTAAAATCCTTCCTTTTTCTGTCACAAAAAAGAAATTAAAATACTATATAAAAAAAATGTTTTTATATTTAATATAAAATAAATTTTAAGAATGATTTAAGTCATTAATTAGTTAATAGTAAAATTACATATAACACAGAATTTTAACAAATGAAATCATAAGGATTTGATTTTTGTCTGTTCTAAGGAACAACTACTACATATACATATATGGAATAAACGGGAATTTATTAATTATATTTTTTCCTTTCCACTCCTATACATCAGAACATATGGCATCCAGTAAGTAATTTATTATTCATATTTGAATTAGCTTCAGTTTCTGGTTGATTACTTGGATGTAGCTATTGCACAATAATATACAAATATCTATTTTTATTTCTGCGCCATCTATTACATTATACAAGACGTAATTTTTTATTTCTATTTTATTATACAAGGAGATTCTCTTTCGGTCTTGAATATTTATTGGGTATATTTCCTTCGATTCTTCAGATAATGAGGTCTTAAATTTTTTTTTAAGTTTCAATTTAACTTTTTTATATCTTAAAAACTACGCAATTAATTAATAAGTTTGGTCACTCTATATATTACGATATGATATTAATTATAATATATAAGATAAATATGTACTTATTTTTTATTCAGTTATATTATATACTAATTAAATATTATAAGAAAAATCTATATTAGCCAGCCAAAGCCAAACTTTGATCCCGCAGCCTTTTGAATAAAATTCTACAATTTATGGTTGGTTTATTTTAATTCACTTTATTTCACTTTATTTTAAAATGTAGATCTCAATCGTATTTTCAATGTAATTCTTTAACGATTGGGTTAAAAACAAAAGGATATTAAGGAGTTTCAAATTTCGCGTTGTTTAGTAGAAATATTTATGTTAAAAATTGGAAATTACCTTAGCACTTTATAACTTTAACAAAAAATAATAAGAAAGAAAATATTTAAAATTAAAGAACATACAATGATTTATGGACACCATTAAGCTGTAAAACATTTTTTTTTTTAACAAAACAAAACTTACATCAGATAAGTTTATACATGTTCTGAAGAGTCTTAAATATTTACATAATGAAAGATATTGCATAATAACCATTAAATTAACAAAAAAAATTGCAAAAAACTGTAATAGCTAAATATAATTTTTCTTTAAAATTAATTAAAAACTTTTATTCTTGACTTTCACATACTTATTTTATTACATGTTTTACCCGTTCAACAACATGTTGCATAAAATTAAAACATATTGCATGTTCATGAAAATTTAATAATTTTTTGTTAAAAACACGAAAATTGCGTGGAAATTTTTCTTTCCGCTCTTCTATTCAACTTTAATGTCCATAAATCATTCTTTTGTATAACATTAAATTATATGTTCATGTAGTGCCCAGAAAAAGTTTAAAATCCTTTTTTGTTTATATATATTATTTTCCTTTAAAGTTTATAAATAATGGTTTCAATATATATGTACATTCAGACTATGTTACACACAATATTTACTTCACAAAATTAAAACTATTATAAATTTTCATTTCTAACTTAATTTTAGTACATTTGAAACAGTATTTAACTAACACTTTTTATCAAAAATTTAAAGTTTCTTCAATAAACACAATTATATATTTATATACATCAAAATTTTTTTTTTATTCTTTTCTCAAAATATTAACAAATTTTCTTTTTTAATTTTTTAAATTGCATATAGATGCAAGCACATCGTGCCCAACCAAATAAGGTTATTGTAACAACAGCCGCAACAGCTAACACGCCATCGAAAATTCCTTCATTAACAACAGAAAAAATTCCAACAGTAACATCCAATTTAACAAACTCAAAAAATTGTACAGAAGACGCTGCTAGAACATCAAACGAACCATTATTTATAGACTCATATTTAGCACCATCTATGCAAGCAATAGCTTATTATATTGAATTATTACAATATGAACCGGCTGTAATGACAACTTTAGAACCACCATTTAGTGGTTGGGAAGCTGAAGGTGGTACAACATATAAACCACCACCAACACCACCACGACCATCAACAACAACAACAACTAAAGCATCAACTGTTTGGTGGAAACCACAATCAACACAATCAACCATATGGTGGGTACCACCATCAACAACAAAACGTACAACAACTGTTCGACCATCAACAACAACACAAAAAACAACAAAAAAACCAATATATACATCAACTCTTTCTACACAATATGATGATAGAACAGAAATGACAACACAATGGTGGCAAACAACAACAAAAAAACCAACAAGTTCAACAATCGGTAGTACAACACAAACATGGTGGCAACCACCATCTTGGTGGACCACTTCTAAAAAACCTTTAGTTATAACAACTACAAATCCACCAGAAACAACACCATATCATCGTCCTGGTGTATTTGCACCACAAATAACACCAATATCTCCAGCACCAATACCAGCACCAGTATCAGTACCAAAACCATCAACATCATCATCACCATCAATTGGATTTGCATCTAATTATAGACCACAATTTACTTCACTGAATCTTAACAATAACAACAATAATAATAAACTGAATCATTATGAAAAAAGAACAACTGAACAACTTATAAGACCCACAACAAAAAGATTCCCTAAGGCAGCAATTGTTGGTGAAATTGAAAATGCAATTTCAAATGAAAGAAATCTTAATACTGATGATAATAGTAGTAGTAGTAGCAGTAGTATACTAAATGTTGAAAATAAAATTAAATCGGCATTATCATCACAATCACCACAATCCGGAAGTAGGTCAGTGTTTTCACATCCATTTGATAAGGACTTCTATTCATGGTTTACACAGCAAAAGAAAGCAAAAATTTACAAGGCTGATTATGGTAAAGTTTAAAATATTCCTACAAAATCTAAAAAAAAGGAATAAAGTGTAGTTTTATATATATATATATAATATACAAAACATGTACATATATAGTTATATAATAATAATGTAGAATTATCCTTGTGGTTTCCCTTTAATTCAAAAACTTTATTCTCTAATAATGGTAAAAGTAAAGTAAATTTTTTTATCTTTGTCCATTAAGGTTGCCTATATTAGATAAAAAGTTGAAGTCTTTAAAAATGCAAAAAAAAAAATTAAGTAATTTTTTGTTTTTTAAATTCTTTTTTATTTTTTATTGTTTTCTTTATTTTTAGAATATGATTTTCAATTATTGGATCCATTACCAGGAGCATTAATTCGTGATATATTACAAGAGAAATCAGAATTACCAGCAATTTCAGATTTGGATAATATAAATGAATTTTTAAAAATTTATGATGATAATTTTGGAAGATTGAATTCAATTACAGGAAAGAAAAGAATACCAATAACAAAACCATATGTTGAATTTTTAATGTTATATGATATGTTGAAACGTGATGCAAAAGCAATGAATTTATCAAAATATGAGGTAATTAAAAATTTAAATAATACACAAAAATAAAATAATTAAATATTCGGTTTCGCCCTGGCAAGTTAGTAAATTTTTAAATATATTTTTAAATGTTTAACTACGTTAATTCTTAACAAGGAAACCAATTTTTAAGTTTCTGTATAAAATAACATCCCTGTTTCCATATTTATATAGTCTAGTAAAACAACAAAAACAATTTCGATAAAATGCATTTAAAATATCTTAAGGGACAAATGAAACAAAATAATATTTTTCAAGGCACTTTTTTAAATTCTTAAAAGTCTTCTGCAAAAATTCGAAGATTTTTAATACAAAAAACAAAACAGATTGCTGGAGCGGAATGTAATGATCTAATAAACTTTTTTATATCTCTGTTTATTATTATGCTGTACGAAAAATGTTGCAAAGCTTACAATTACTTATTAATTAAAATTTTGAAAAGACGAGCAGTATTTGAAGTCATATTGGAACAGATTGGGGAATTAAAAAAAGTCATGGTGTAGAACCATCTGATAAAATAATGATTTTATTTCCATTATTTTTTATTTAATTTAAACAATAACGAGAAAGAATACAGTTGCCATTGTCAACTCTTAGATATCCGTACGAACCGTTAGTATGTTCACAGCCTGTCACTCTGCTCACAATATTATTTTTTTAATATTTTAGTATTTTGAAATAATTTGGAGGAATTTTATAATTTCTAGAACTATGGGTTGTACATATATTCAAACTATATGTTTATACATTCTTCAAAAACAGATTCTAACCTTCCACATAACGATTATCAATCCAAAACTCGAATAAAACAAAATGCAAAAAATTCGTTAAAGAAATTTGTTAGAAAATTTGAAGAAAACCAAGTCACACTTTCGCCAATTTTAAGGTAACCTTATATTATTATGAAAAGTTGCTAACATAAATAAAAGTATAATGCTGGAGCTTTAATTTTTATGTATTACTTCAAAAAAATTTGAACAGGAAGTTACAGGTGTTTAAAAATAGGAAATTTTCAGTTTTTGACCCCTTACAGCTCGTAAACGGGAGGTGATACAAAAAAATTTCCGAAATGACTCAAATTTATTTTCAAAGATCTAAATTCTTTCAAAATTTCAAGTTTTCAACTTAAACCGTTTAGAAGATAAAGGGTTAAAGAATTTTGCAATAATTCAGTTTCACATAACGGTAAATTAAGACACCGTACAGCACAAGTATATATTTATTATATACATGTTTATAAAGCTCATAATAGCACCTATCGTTTGGAATTTTCAGATTGAAGATATACCTTATAGAGCTTGTGTTATAACAATTTAAATATAGAGATTTTTCGAACTTTGGAGGGCTGTAGCTCCTTAACGGGTAGGGCTACAGAAAAAAGTTGTTAAAAATAAAATTAATATTTTTATGATATCTATCAGCAGTGAAAATTTCATGGCTATATTTCAAAAAAATTGTGGAGATCTAAAAGTTAGTTGTTCCGGAGCTACCCGAAGTTTTGGTCGGAACTCAACAAAAAAAATAGGGAACCTACAAATTACTCCCAGAATATTTTGTGTAAATTTCTAGATTCTGGCTTTCTTAGTTTTTAAGTTAGCGTGCTGGCGGACGGGCGGACATGGCTTAATCGACTCAGAATTTGATTCTGATCCGATCCATACCTTTGACAGTATATCTAGCTCGCTTATTTCGAGGTGTTACAAACGGAGGAGTAATTTTATTATAACCGATACTTATCGTACGGGTATAATAAAATTATTACAGCAGAATTATAATTAATAAATACAAAGTACAATATTTGATTTTGTCTGGTCTTTTAATTTTATAAATTTGTCTGATCTTTTAATTTTAATTTATAAAATCCTTAATTTAAATGCAAATATTATTAATTAACAAAAATTATATTAAACAGAAAAAATAATAAAAAATACAAAAAAGAATAAAAATTATTTATCAACCAAAAATTTGCATAAATTTTATAGTACATAATTTTATATTTTTATACACATTTTAACTTTTTTTTTTTTTGCCTGCTTATTAATTAGTATTAGTATTATCTTGTTAGTATATAGTTATGTGTTATGTTAGTATAATATATGTTAGTATATTATCTAATGTAGATTTTATTTTGATTTTGGTTTAATTTTAGTTCTAAATAACAAATTCTACATTATATGTACATGCAATACCTATAAAGAACTGATTAGTATTTCTTTCACTTTCTTTTTGAAAATGAAAATATTAGCTATTTCTTGTATAGAAGCTGGTAGTTCATTATAAAGTTTTAAGTAATTATATAAGCAGCTGTTTCTTTGTTTGTCTGTTTTGAATAGTGTGACAAAAAAAAGTTAGATTTATTTCTTGTGTTATAGGTGTGTATGTTAATATTTCTATTCTATTCAAATTGTTGTGCTTGATCAAATTATTAATTATTTTAAAAGCGATCATTTATAGTACCTTCTTATCAATATAATCGAGAAGGATGTGTTGTAGGGAGATTATTTATTATCTTAATGGCTTTTTTTATTAATTTATAAGTCAATGGTATTAGAAATAAATATTACAGCGGAAAGCTTAGAAGCAAAAACAAAATTAATTAGAAGAGATTTTCCACAAAAAAATATTGAATGTTTTTCTTAATAGTTGTTAATAAAATTTGAAAATTATTAAATCATCGTTAATACAATTTTTAGTACATTTTTATTTTTTTTTTAAATTTGCTTATTAGTTTCTCTCTGTCTATATGTCCATCTATTTTTACCGCTAAGATGAAACAACCGCATTATAAGCTAATTTTGGTAGTTCTCATAAAAAATTAACTTTATGGAACAACTTTTTTTACATAGCCTACATCCATTTCCGAACTAAAGTCCCTTAAAGTTAAAAAAGAATCAAATGTTTACATCTGAAGTTCTGCTGAATATTTTTTCAATTTAATGTCAAATGACGAAAAATGTTAATTCACATTATAAATGAATATAAAAATTATTTAAATGTACCAATATGTGAAAATAAAAATTTATAAAATTTTGGTTCCTTCGTATCTTCAGAATCATAAAATCTTGAGAGAAGGAAGAAAGATTTGCGCTTAATAAGTTACCTCAAAATATTTTATTCTAAGAGGTCAAAAATTTAAATTTCACATCTTTTTTGAGACAATTGACAATTTTTGTTATAACCTGTAATGTCAAATATAATACAAAAATTAAAGCTCCAACATTAGATTTTTACTTGTATTAATTAACTTTTCTTAATTATGTCAAATTTTCTTAACATTGAAGAAAGTTGCTTTTATTCACAATTTTTTTCTTATATAAAAAATTCTAAAACAAAATTACAAATTCTGATGGAAAAGTAATAGTCATAATTTTAAAATGTTGTTATACTGAGATCTGTTGAAAAAAAAGTGGTGGCACTATCTTACACAATTTCCTGCTTATTTAGATCTATTGGTCTTTCAGGTTATTTTATCTTAATCAAAACACAAAATCTAAGCCCAAAATATACAAATTAACAAAATGAGAATGATAAAAAATATTCATATTGTATACATCAAAGAAACCGAAAAAGAAATATATTCAAATAAAAATTGTCCTTGGAAAAGATACCTTGTCTACGTATAGTTTTCTTTTTATTATCCTTGTGTAAATTTCATGGTTATTCTAAAAATAAATAAATTTTCATTTCTTTTTTGTCTCTCTTAATTTTTAAACAAAAATGTACTATCCATTAATTTTTTAAAATATAGGTACTATATTTTAATTAAAATAAAGAAAGGTAAAAATTATTTAAAACTAATTTAAAAATAAAAATTATCTTACAAAATTTTATTATTTAAAATTAAAACAAAAAATAATTTCTCTTCTCTTTTACTCTTAAACCAAAACCAGGGTTATAGTGAGGAAATGTTACATGAATTAGCTGAGTTATCACAACGTTCAGCGGAAAGACAATTGCATGCACTACTAACAAGGATGCTTTTACGAAATGACATTGATAGAAGTGACACAATATCACGTGTTAAAGGTATTATTAAAGGTGAGTAAGTTACTTTTACTTGTTTGTATAATTTGCTTTTATACAAAAAGATAAAAAGAAAAAAAAGAAAAACTTATAAGGTGTAATTTTAATAAATTGCTTTTGACATTGTCACGTAAACACATAGAAACATACAAATACTTCTACATTATAGCAACAATTTACTTAGATAATGTTAATTCTGTTTCTGTTACAATATTTCGTGTTCACATTAAGGATTTTTTTTTTTGCGTTTTAAGAAGACTAAAAGTGCAATGAGAAATTCAAATTATATACGAAAAAAAAGAAATTTCCTTTTAACTTTTAAAGGAAGTATAATTAAAATTATGACAGATAACTACTGTTGCTATACTATATACACTTTTTGAATGAATAAAATTATTTTTTCGTAAAATTTAATAAGAAATAATAATGGTATCATCAAAAAATTCAAACTGTTAATAATGGGTAAAATGTGATTTAATTTTAAAATATTTTTAGTTTTATCCTGAAAATTTGAGATTGAAAAAGAACCGGAAAATGTAAGATTTTCTAACATATCATGTAATTTTTCAAAACCTGTTATTGTATAAACATAAACATTTTGAAACTCACAGGAGGCTCACAAAAAGCTCAAAAATGGAACATTGTATGTGCAGTCAAGAGTAAAAGATTCTTTTCCTCTCGGATGTTGGTCTGTATTTTGACTTGAACTGTAAACAAAATTTGAGTAAAAGTAATAAATTTAAAGGCATTTAGCGATACCGTGTATTTACTTTAGTAATTTACACTTGATTAGCAATTTATCTATCATTTAACCAAATCATTTTAACTAAAATTATAAAATTCTAACATCTAAGCTTGAGCAGTTCAAGGATAATATACAGAGTCTCAGAATCGAAGATCATGAGGAGGTGAAAGAGAACGTCGAAACAAGCAAAACATTGTTCCGGGGAAGGCGTTTATTCTTAACGCTTTCCGAGATAACGGCCTTCAAAGTATTTTCGAATATTGTAATTTATGCTCGATATGGGAAATTACCATTAAGACTAGACGCACCCTCCCAACCATCACCACCTTTCTTTGTGACCTTCGAATTCCGGGCATCATATATAAGAATATGTAACAAAAAAATACGCTTAACAAATAAATGTTAAAACAAATTTTATATTCATACTTAAATTTAAGAACATAATATAGATATCAAAATTATCCTTAAATTAAAGCAAACTTTTCAGCGAAATAGCATTTTAAGTTTTTAATTTTTTTATTCTGTTTTTTGAGGCTTGTAGTTGTTGAAAGAAATAACCTAATTTCTTTGAAATTAATAGTAAAATTTTCACTCAAAAAAAAAAGAACATAATAATAACATAAAAAAACTTCAATATTTTTTTTTATGTTATTATTTAATTTTTGAACATTTTTATTTTTTTATCCTTTCATTCCAAAGTAATTTTGAACAATTAAAAAAGTTACTAGACCATAAAAAATCAACATTAAAAAATTGTTAAGTAAATTATAATGGCATAGCAAAAATGTCCTCTGTATTTTTTTTTGTTTTTTTTTTATTATGAATCAATTACACGAAATAAGTCTTTTTTAATAGGAACCCAACTGTAAAAAAAAAAAAAACAGTGGGTAAATAATGAAGTAATGGCTTAATAAAGCAAAATGACCAATTTAAAAAAAAAAAGTTACTGTTTCGTGTTTAGACTGCGTAAACACAAAAATTTTTGCAATAAAAAATTATATTTTATTTTTATTCGTAATTAAATTTTGAAAAACTTTAAAAAAGTACTTTAAAGTTTGTTTTGTCTTTTTTTTTTTTGACCCATATTTTTATTAATCCAATTTGAAATGGACTTTATTAAAAACTGTATAATCACATTTATTTCATATATTTTGACAGAATATGGAGTCGAAATCAAAGAATTGAGTTAGAACTCATAATTTGAACTCAAAATTTTCAAACAAAAACCATGAGTTCAGGTAGAGATTTTGTTGGAAAAGTGAAATTTTGAATTCAAACTCAAATTTATGCATTCGGCACAATATGGTCTCTATAGATACATACATATATAAAAAAAATTTATTAAATGTTCAGTACAAAAATAAAAAGAAATTATAGATCGCTTTTTGATCGCTATACATAGATTGAGATTTTTAAAAGAAATATTTTTATATTAGCGGTAAAATTTTTGACATTTAAAATAATTTGATGCTTTTAAAGTTAAGTTTAAAATAAATAACAAATTAATAACAAGAATCATTTTAAGATACCACCAAATTTATACTTCTTTCATTTGTTTTTTATCTATACTAATTTTATTTTTAAATCTCAACACTACTTAAAAAATCCTAGTACCAAAAGGTATGAATTTAAATTAAAATTACATTTGTAATATCCATTTCGCTATTATTTGAGACGTCTTCATTGATAACTATTTTTCAAATTTTACATACAGTAAAATCCGCTTAACTGCTTTTACAAAAATATTAGCAATTTTGAGGACTTATCCGACAAAACACTTAACCGAACTCGGATAAGTGCTTCAAGTAAGGTAGTTATTTAAAATCCGTTTAACTACCTCATGGTAGGTACATACTTATCCATAACTAATGACATTTTCTTACAGAAATTTTCTGAAAATTCAATAGTATATTATAGTACTTATCCATAACTAATGACATTTCCTTACAAAGATTTTCTGAAAATTCAATAGTATAAGCTGTATAAAATATGTATACATTAAAACAAATTATATTGTAACGATTACTACATAATATGTATTTTAATCAAAAATTTAATATTTTTTCGGTATCAAAAGTAGATGTCCCTTGAGGCACTTAAAAGTAAAATTTTAATCAAAAATTTAATATTGTGCTTTGAAAAATAGAGTATTTAAAAATCTTAGGGTCTTAAACAGAGTACTTAAGAGGTTTAGGTGCAGAAAATTTTAAAATGTGAATATTTCTGGTTTCTAAAACGAAAAAGGTACTTATCCGGAACGTTCTTAAGCTAATTTTACTGTATTTCTGACGCAATTACTTTTGCGTTTTCTATGGCATGTTTTTTTAGCATATTTCCAAAAAAAATTTGAAAAAATGTGCTTATTAGTTTCACTCTGTCTGTCCGCCCGTCCGTCTGTTTACAAAACTGTTTATAAAAAAAATTTTAACCACGGGTAGGTCTTATAAAAAAAATAATTTTGTGGAACAACTTTTTCATGTAGTTCCATCCATTATGCAGCTACAGCCCCTCAAACTTTGAAAAAGCCCTATTTTTAAATGCATATATCTAATGTTCTGTTTAAGATTTTTTCAATCTGAAAACGTCATGCGACAGGTATTTTTTTTTAACTTTGTAAATTAATATCAAAATTATACACTTTTTTTTAAATTTACCGTTATGTGAAAACCAAATTTTTCAAGATTTTTCTATATTCATAACTCCGGCATGCTTTTAGATAGAGGCTTGAAATTTTGAGACAAGAAAGAACTTTTAGAATTAGTATTTCCTTAGAAAATTTTTTTGTACCACCCCGTGTTTAAGAGGTATTAGGGCTGAAATATTGAAAATTTGCTATGTTTAGGCACCTGTAACTTGAGCATCTGTACAAATTTTTCTTCGGCAAGACATAAAAATTAAAGCTCCAGTAATATATTTTTACGTGTGTTAACTGTTTTTCTTAGTTATAAAGGGTTCGGGACTTACAGCCCTCAAACTTACATTTACTTTTTTTAATATTTTTAACTTTTACCACTAAATGTTTCAAAAAATTCAACTGTAAAAGATACTATTATTACTACTTTAAAGTAAATTTTTTAAAATGAAAGTGTGTACAAATAAGTAATTAAAATTATTCGTATTCGCTTAGATTTACCAAAGAAAGTAGTATGTACTAATGCTTTGAAGACAAGCGTTACTATTTATCGATTGGGGCTGATATCCCAAAATCAAAATTCAAAATCTCAAACTCAAAATTCTAAAATATTCAAAAAATCCAAGTGTTCAAAAAAATAATTTCCTACTTAAAAAATTGTTTGTGCCAAAACCCCCTCTAAACAAAGTGTTGAAACCGTGATTTTGTAACCAACTTAAAAATATTGCATTGATAAAAAATAGTTTTGAATTCACATTTCACACATTACAAATTACATTTACCTTAAACTAAGTATCGTTTACCTTAAACTAAATTATTATTACACTAAGGTATTTCCTTAAACTAAATTAAAATTTAGTAGACAATAAGAGTACAGAGTGCATTGATGAGAGACATTAGTAGAGAGCTCAAAGAGTACTTTGATACTCTTATAGAGGAAAATATTAATCTCAAAAATGAAAATAAGATCCTTGAAGAAAGTTTAATCAATAATAGAATAAAGCTAGAGAAACTTAAAAAACATAAACTAGATAAAATGGTTGAAATGTCTGGTGTTGACGAAGCAGCTGAAATTTTGAGAAAGAACATTAAAGAAATAGCTAATGAAGCAGAAATGACTCTAGAAGATGACAACTTAAAAAATATATTTAGAGAAAACAACACAAATAAGTCTGAAGGGCTCCAAAATCGTTATCAAATTTAAGAACTTTGAAGTTAAGGAAAAATTCATAAAATCAACAAAGAAACATTCTAAACTCAATCATAACCCAAATGACGATAATACCACAAAAATATTCATCAATGAGCGTCCAACACCATATTTCGGCCTATTATTCAAAAAAGCTCAAGATCTAAAAAGAACTAAAAAGATCAAATTCGAGTTCGCATTTTACCAAATATCACCCCTATCAGAAGTATAAATACAATTCAAAGTCTTAAGTTTAGACAACAACACTCTCTAAAAATTCTTTATTAAAACACAAAATGGATAAATTACATGTATACTAGATTCTTTGAGTAGTACAATCCACATAATAATCATTACCGAAACTTGGGTTAAAGAAGATGAAGTTGATTTGATTAAATATCTCAAATATTACACAAAAATACTGTCATGTCGAAATGACCGCCGGGGAGGAGGTGTGGGCTTATTAATTCACAACTCTATGACCTTTCAAACAACAAACATATTTTGTGACAACTTCATTAGCTATATTTCAATTACACTAAAATGCAATCATGAAAATATCCAATTGACGGTACTGTATAGGCCCCCAGATAAAAATAGCACATCAATTACCAAATTTTTTACACTTCTGGCAACACATTTAAATCAAATAAATAATAAGAACTCCATTATATTAGGGAACATCACTATTTGATGACATCAAGTTTGTACAAAATAATATAAGTAAAAATAAAAAACTAGGACTGGTATTAGCTAAAGCATTCGACGCCATAGACAGGAAAGTTCTTCTAAAAGTTCTTCTAAAATATTATTTGAGTGTGGCGTAAGAGGAAGTGAATACAAATGGTTCCAAAACTACTTCAACAATAGAAAACAATATGTCGAATACGATGGTATCAAAAGCCACAACAACAAACCGATTTTGGTGTAATACAGGGAAAAGCATTAGGACCCGCACTATTCCCATACTACATCAGTAGTATAGAAAACTTACCTCTAAGAGGAAAACTTTTCTTATTTGCAGATGACTTAGCACTGGTCTATGCCGAAGACAACTACATTGATTTGAAAGAAGCGATGAATAAAGATATGCCACTAATAAACGATTGGATGAACATGCTAAAACTAAGGAAACCACAAATTTCACAGTGAAATACAACACTCTCAAGATTAAAAGAACCAATAAATATAAATATTGAGGGGCAATTCTAGATCACATATGGTATAAGAATATAGTTAGTTTAGTTAGTTTAATTCTTTAGTAGTGCTACTTACAGTCACTTTTACATTTCATATATTTTATAATTTATCTTAATTTGATTTGAGATAGGGAAAAAGCCACGTGAAAAGATTTTTAATAACAATAAATATAGTATTTCATCTATTTTCACATGGCATAAAAAACCCTAATTTTTTCAAACATAAGTAATGCTTATACTAATATTTCTGTTTAAATTACATTTCATTATATAATTTACAATTCATTAATAAAATAAAACAAAAATTTAATTTTGCTGAGCAATCAGACCAATTGTTAGCAATTGCCTTCACCAATCATATGATTTGCCTCCTAATGGTTCGCTACAAAAGAAAGTTGATCAATTTTTTAGTTCATAATTATACCATAACACAACATGCAATAATATCTAACTATTACTACTCTAATAAAAGTGCAACCACCAATCTAAATAATAAATACATTACAACTGGACATTTTTATCTATAGTGGATGAAAACTTTATTTTTGATCTATCTTCCAACATGGCAAGAGTAGATCAAAAATAGATATATTAACATAATGATTATTTACACGAGCCGAATGTGAATTCATTAAGCAACCACCACTTGATTCAACTTCCAACATGTCAAGATTGAATTAAGCAGTATGTAAACAAGAAATTTTACCAACCGTTTAATGTTAATAGCTTCCCACAAACTAATTAACATACATAAAATACTACCATGCAAATTATATTAACGGGCACAAACTTATTATATCTAATCCCTATTATATTAAATCCTTTCGACTAATTAAAATAGTATTGAACTTATGAATAATACATTACTACGGTACTACATTAACATTCAGCATAAAAATAAAATAAAAAGCAAATAAATCATCCAAAAAAACATACAAATTTTTGCCATATACAACTTCATACATCTCCTTCTAAAAGGCACTACTCTACTTTCTTCTTTAAGTTGATTCGGAAGATCATTGAATAATTTAAACCCTTTGTAAATCAAGTTCTGTACTGCACTGCTATAAGATCTCGGTAATCTAAAATGTAGATAATTTTTCAGCTCGTAGGGTTGGTTTTGTCCCACATATTGAATTAAATTCATTAATATATCTGTTGTTCTTGCATATTTTACTTTATAAATGAATAATAACATGTTCAACTTGATCCTTTACACTACATTTAGCCATTTGAGTATTTCCAGCATAATTGAAGTGGAGGCGTCTCTCCTAACTTTTAAAATTATTCTCATTGCTCTATTTAGGAGTTTTTGCAGTCTATTAATTATTACTTGGTTAGCCAGGAATATGGGATAACACTTTTAATAAAAACATTGCAAAATTACAACGAATTCAAAATAAAGCAATAAAAAATTTATACAATCTTCCTAGTCGAAAGTCAACAAAACGAAATACACAAAAAATTTTAAATATTGAAAATAAAAGATAATATTGAATTATCACAAATTCTTCATATTTATAAAACACAATCAAATAATATAAAAACGAACATAGAAATGTCAACAAATCAAGATTTACACCAGTACAACACCAGAATTTCGCATCATCTACGCTACCCTGCAAGTAGAAACTTGGGTGGATTGGAATCAATACTAAACAGTAGCATGCGTGCATATAACATGTTACCATCTGATTTAAAATATTTAAATTGTCAAAAATTTAAAAATATAAAAAGAACATTATACATCTCACAATACTAAACTTATTTTTTGAATTGTATTATATATAATTAAAATGATCTCAGTAACTTTAGTAACTTAATTCTACTCTATACTCACTTAATTTTGGAAAATTAAATTATAATATTGCACTTTATGGTAACTCTGTAATTAATAAAATAACAAATTAATTAAATATACTCTGTACAAGCTTAACAGCTTTTTTGAGAAATAAATGAGAAATAAATAAAATAAATAAAACTGGAAGCACGCCATTTTCTTGAAAAAAAAAATCTTGAAAAAAAATTTCTTGAAAAAGAAAATCTTGAAATAAAATATTTTTCACGATTTTATTTAATTTCTTTAAAAGAAAAACAAAAAAATATTTTTGAACTAAAAAAATAACAAAATTAAAAGCTTTTCAAAAAAAAAAAATACCAAATCAGGATTGCCCGTTTTTCCGGAATATTTATATAATATCTAGATGCGAGATTTATATATCTCAATTAGGACGGATTTTAGAGTTGGATTCAAAAGCAGAGTTATACGCATTTTCCAAAATATGTATTCAAATGTATGTGCGAGATTTTCAATTAGGAGGTATTTTAGAACTGGTTTAAAAATTAGGATATTTCCTTTTTGCAGAATATTTATATTAATATATTGCCGGATTTTAGAAATCGGGATTAATTAATTTTAGTGTAGTGCTTAAATACTTGACATGTAAACTCTCAAAAGAATACGTTTTGATAATTTAATTAAAACTATATTTTTATAGGAAGCGTATCGAAATTTCGCGTGTCAAAATCTCGTGTCTCCAAATCTCCTGTATCAAAATCTGATGTTATATATTTAATATATAGGTTAATATTTTAATATTAAAATATGTATGCGAAAACATAATTAGGAGAGAAGGATCGGTATCCCTCAATATTTTAAAATATTTTTCAATATTCTAATATTCAAATATGTATGCAAAAACTTAATTAGGAGATATTCTATAGTTGATTACAAAATCAGGGTTCAAGTAATTTGTTTAGAGGGGGTTTGGGGGAGGCAGCCCCACTACTCTAAATACCTTGCTGTTAAAATATGTATGTTACAAAATAATTAGGAATGATTTTAGACTTGAGACAGATCATCATTTCCAAAAAAAAGTTATTTTAATTGAAGATTTTATTTTCAAGATTTTTTTTGTTCAAGATTTTTTTTTTCAGGTTTTGTTTTTCAATATTTTTCTTGATTCAAGATTTTTTTTTCAAAATTTTTCTTGTTCCGGATTTTTTGTCAGGATATCGATGGGGACCCTAAAAAACTATATCGAAAATTATGGAATAGTTTCAGTTATTATATGCTATTCTAAATATAGCATAATGATATTAAAAATGGATTTTTAAAACTTTAATTTTGTTTCCATTTTAAACTTATTATCTACTCTTAATATCAAATAAACAGAAAATGAAATTCCATTAATTTTATTTTAAGTTTATAACAATTGCAACAAATTTTTCTTTACCACTTTTTTTTTTATTTCGAAAATATGTTGAAAAAAATTTCTTTGTTTTTCTACAAAATTGTACAAATATTTTTCTTTTTAACCAACAAAAAAAAAAAGAAGAAAAATAAAAATTTTATTTAGTTTTAATACTTATCCTATTTTTCTTTCCCTATCAACAATTACTTTATCAAATACAATAATGTTTGTATCTTCTTAAAATTTTTTATTCTTTGTTTTCTTTGTTATGCCTTTTTCATATTAATTGTTAACAACAATCTTTTACGATATTTTTCATTTTTTTTACCATATTTTGTAGGAACTACAGTTTTTCTTATGTACAATCATTTTAAAAGCAAAATATTTTAACTTACAAGAAATAGAAACAATTTAAAAAAACAAAAAAGGAATTCAAGAAATATTTGTTACACTATCATATACAAATTAAAAAAAAAGTGGGAAAAAACAACACTCCAAAAAAAACCCTAGAGTTACTTCTTAGACTAGAGGAAGTAAAAGAATATTTCCTTTGCCATTGTTTAATTCTTTTAATAGCCAATTAACTTCGACTTTTCACTGTTCACATTTTAATTTTTTTTTTTGTTATTTATTTATTTTGTGTTCGTCTTTTCTTTAAGGTTTATAAGGTTACTTTAAGAATTTGTAGTTTTTTAGTTCATTAGTTTTTTTTAAAAACAAAAGATAGAAATATGCTGAATATAGATTTCAAATCTTACACAATTATATTTGACTAACTTTCTATTTGTTATTCATTTCACGGATTAAAAAATATATTAAAACTGCTAAAAGAATACTTTCAAGTCAATTCAAAAGAAAATTTTAGATTTTTTGAAGTCAAAATATTTTAAGCAGGGTTTATATACATTTTTTTTCTTATTCTACGTCCCTTGCGAGCATAGGACTTCCACAATGCTTCTGAATCTGTTTCTATTTTGGGCCTGTTGTTTAATTTCTGATCATGTTTTTCCACTGTTTTCTAATTCTTTCTACACTGATCTACGCCACGTTTCATGTGGTCTGCCTATTTTTCTTTTGCCATGCGGGTTCCAATCCAGGGCTTGCTACGCAATGTTATTTGCTGATCTTCTAAGACTGTCCCCTACCCATCTTCACTTTCTTTTCTTTATTTGGATGTTGCTATGATTCTTGTTTTGCTATTTTCCAGAGTTTTGTGTTTCTAATTCTTCTGATGCAGAATATTCTGCATATTATTCGTAGGCAGTTATTAATGAAAATCCACATATTATTTATAAATGACTTCTTTATCAGCCTTATCTATAAGTAGAGATTTTACGTAAGCCTCATATATCCTTAGTTTTGTACCCCTGGCTATGATTCAAAGTCTTCCGAATGCTATTCTCGTTATTTTTAGCCGAATTTCTATGCCCATTTCAGGACCTCAATCCATAGTAACTATACTACTAAAGTAATTGAATTTGGAGACAGCTTCCATATTTTTATTGTTGCAGCTGAGCAGAGTGTTATTTCTTGCATTTATTCTTAGGCTTTTTGTTTTGTTTATGTTTATTCGAAGATCCGCCTCTAAGACGTTATATTTGCTTGCATTTCATAGTGACTATGTTCGATTAGAGAGATATTCTAGGTTTTCTAGTCTACTTACTAGGATAATACCAGCATACTAGCATAAATACCGCAAATGATATATTGTTCTTTGTAGATTCATCGTAATTAAAAGATCGAACAATTTTATAAATGAAGAAAAATTGAATATCTGAAGAAAAACCCATACTATAAATTACAATGGAAAACCAGATAAATTACAAATGCATGCATAAAATAAAATTTAATATTTTCCGATTTAAATAAAGAGTTGCCACATCTTCTATCCCTAAAGCAAATTGAACTTGACAGAAAGACCCTAATATAACTAAATTACGTGAATTGCCTTTGTTAATTTTAAAGTTTAGTATCAAAGTTGTAAGAATAAACTCGATATCTTGTTTATAACCAATTGTACATAACAATAATAACATTAGAAGTAGTTGTGTAAACTTTACACTAATCTCATAAAATCATGTTTACAAAGTTTATTAAAGGAACCTCTTTTATAATTCTTATTTTTAATTAATCGCTGTATATTAGAATATAGGTAATATATGTACTTGGAATACTATCTGACTATAGTACCTAATAGTCCTACACCGATCTATACATACCTACTTAAATACTTTTAAAAAATAACTATTACTATGGCAACGATTTAAAATTTCACTTTTTTAGTACTTTTTTTTATGGATACTTAAAAAATAACAAACAAAACAAAGTATGAAACTATGAGAACCGAAAAAGTCTTTTTTCTGTCTAAGAAGTTTTTCTTTTGTAATATTTTCACTGATTATATATTTTTTTTTGTTTTTCTTCTTTTTATATTGCACAAAAAGAATATTTTCCTTAATGGTGTACGTGAACTTTTTTGATAATATAAATTGTATTTATATTTTATCAAGATATATTTTTTTTGGTTTTCTTAAAAAAAAAGGTTTTAATCATAATATTTATTCTTCTTTATGCTTTTCTTTGGTTTTTTAGTTTTTTAAAAAAAAGAACAAAAATATGCATCACAATGTAGCGTATTGCATTTTAAAATGACACAAACTTTTTGTGTTTTTCTTGGTTAAAAAATGAAAAATACTTGTCCATTTTTATAATAAAGGATAAAAGTTGAGGATTCTTTTGATTGAATATAGAATTGTATTATTATTTTTATTTTATTATAATTTTATTTTTTCTTTTTTTTTTTTGGTGATTCTCTGTTTAATATTTTAAATTTTGTAATTTAACAAATTTTTATTGGCACTTGATTTATAAAACAAAATTTGAAAATTCAGCGATTTTATACAAAGTAAATTAATATATGAATTACAAAAAAAAATACTTTAGATGCAACATGAAAAACTAATAATTTCTCATAATATATATTCCTTGATTTACACGTATCTACAATTTATAGTATAATCTAAGTATAACCGAAAAATATACATTGTAAATTGGAACCTTGGAAAAATAAAGACACCAACATACTGTTCAATAAAATCATGAATTTAAGTAGTGTATGAAATCGGTCTACAGACGAGTTAATTAAGGTTGAGTGAAAATGCGATTCCTGAAACTGAAGTTTACTTAATCAAATATGAATAATAAATAGAATAAATGCATAATTTAGCGGTTGCATTTATTTGTTATTCATATTTAAAGTAAATTTAGAGTAAATCGAAGTAACCACACAAAATTACTTATGTTGAAAGATTGTAGTAGAGATTTTTTTAATATTAAATATAAACAATTTCAATATAAACAATTTAGTGTGGTGTTATAAACGAAAATAATTTCTAACATTTCTAACAGATTACTTTAAATATTTTTAACAGATTACTTAAGATTTGTTTTTTCATTTCTGTAACATTTTAATTAAAACCAAATTGGATATACGTATGTAGTTTCGTTGTTTTATTTTCTACTCATGTTTAATATTAAGTACATAATACAGTCGTTCATATAACGAAACTCTTTTAATATTTCATGAGCTCTTATAACTTTAACGTTTAAAAATTTAAAACACATTTTAAACGCACTGTAAATATTGCTCCTAATTTATTTTTGTCTAGGTTTTGTAATTACAATAACATTTTAAGATTTCTCAATTAAAATATCATAGTAGTGAACGTTCAATGGTATAATAAATTTATCATTACGTTTATGACACCTTAAAGGAATCAAGGTGTTTAAATATAGACTCAAGTGAATGGATCGGATCATAATCGAATTCTGAGTCGACTAAGCCATGTACGTCTGCCCGCCCGTCCGCTCGCACGAAAAAAAAGAAGGAAGTTTACTTACAATAACCGCTATGAAGTTTGGTTTTTCTAGCCAAACAGGTTCAGGTAGCTTGCATATTTTGGAATTTAATTAAGCTAGAAATTTCTATTCTTCTAAAAGATAATCCAATTTTATGGCAGTTGGTTTGAGCAACATGTACCAGTAGCTGTCATACAACTCCAAAATTTACATAACTATATCTCGGTACTTAATTAAGTGAAATATCTAAATTTTGTTTTAAAGTTATCAACTTTTATGGAAACAGCATATATTACTTTCATTCAGGTATCCTACATTTCTTGCAGTCTACTCTACACTCTTCCTCGTTCTTATATATTAATTATTTACTTTAAAATTTTGTGTTACATTTGAAATTAATTTCTCCTAAGAAATAGTAATATCATTCTTATTGGTATAAAGCTTTTTGATTATTATTACAAGCAAATGAAATTATTGAACATTGATTATTAAAAATTTTTCTGTTGAAACCATCAGTTGAAAAACTGAGATTTTTAATAAACAAAATTTAATCAATTGATTTTATGTTATGGTAAAACGATGTTTACCATTATTCATATTAAATATTCTGACTATTCAGTATATGTTCCGGAATATTCCGTACATCCCCTATTCGCTTTTTTTTATTTATACTGGAATAGAGCGAATGCATACCCTTTATTCTCTTAATAAACAGAATACAATGACACAATAAAATATTTGTTTATTTTGATTTATTTAAAATTTGACTGGGAAGAAATTTCAAAATGAGAAAATTCATCTCTACTAAGCCCAATATTTAAATTGTTATAACAGAAATTCTATAAGATATATCTTTAATCTCGAAACGCTAAACGATAGCTGCTTTTATAAAATACGTAGTTTTGCCATATGGTATTTTAATTTACCGTTATGCGTAACTGTATTTTTGCACAATTCTTGATCCCTTTTCTCTTCCAAATGGTTAAAGTTAGAAACTTAAATCTAACAATGAGAGGAGTAAGGTTTTTGGAGACATTTATGAAATTTCGGAAAATATTTATGTGTTGCCTTCTGTTTAGGAGCTGTAAGGCGTTAAAAACTGAAAATACTCTATTTTTAAACACCTGTAACTTGAAAAGCTGTCCAAATTTTTTTGAAGTAATATGTACATTATATTTTTATTGCTGTTAATAACTTTTTTTTATTAAAAGGTTAAAAGGTTTTATAAGGGTTACCTTAAAATTAACGAAAGTGTGAGTTGACCCGCGTTTCAAATATTATATCGTAACATCCATCATAAAGTATTCTAATCATTCCAAACGAAAATACCCCAAAAATTAAAAATCGTATTTAATAATTAGTTTGTATTTTAAATGTGGAACAATATAAATGACACAGGCTCAAATGTCCTAAACATTTAATGCTTTCGTATTCCATTATAAAATGTATTTTAAATTCTTTAATAATAGCCTAAATTCTACGATATTTTTATATATTTTTGATATAACAAAATTTTTTGGAAAAATATTCAAATTTGTATTTTCAATTTATATTTTTTCTCCTTTTATTTTTATAGTTTTTTATTCAAATTAAAATTTACTCCTTCTCGAAAAGAAATATTTTAAAACATAATATACATATATACTTATTTATGCAATATTATTTATAGTGCATGTTTTCTTTTTTATTAAAATATTTTCTTGTTTCACACATTTTGCAATCTTTAAATACAACTAATGTAAAAATAAAGTGAAAAATGAAAATTCCTTAAATAAAATAAAAAAAAAAAAATGAAAACAAAAATAAAATAATTAAAAATAACAAAAATATGTAGGAATATTGTCACATATATCCTTGTTGGAAGACATCAGTCATTTTCTGGGACAAATAATGCATGTAAACTGAAGGGTAGATAAGAACTGAAATAAAATTTTAATAGAAAAATGGAATGAAACTGCATACAGAAAAAAAGCAGGAAGAAAAAAAAAACAATTTGCATAACATGTCCTGCATAACATTCTAGTACAATAAAAATTAATATATACTTATGCATGTGTAAGTATGCTAAAATAACAAAGTCAACTATTTTTGGATACTCTTTTCTTTTTCATATAAAAGTATAAAGGCTCTTTTTTCATTTTTAGTTGTTCTGTACTACTATATACTATATTGAATTTATTATCTAATGAAATACAAAATCAAAATTAAAATAGAAACCAAGAAATTGATTTCACAGTTTTGAAAAAAAAAACAATATTCTGACAAAATGTTATTTTTGTCTAAACTGGAGACTTTATTATTCATTTACTTTAACTTTATTGTTATTAAAAGTTAAAATTTTATATTTTAAGCTTGGTTAGAACAGCTAGAAAAGAAGATTTTCAACAAATGTAATTACAGAAAAATAATAGTGAATATGCAGCTAAAAATTAAAGAGAAGTTTTATCATTTGGTTTTAAAGAATATTGAAAAAAAGCCCATAACCCGTTCTCAATATACTCAAATCATGAAAAAAACTACCAAGATATTTTGGACTTTTTCTGAAATATTTAATTCTATTCCTATAATAAGATAAAAAAAAAATTTCCTTGTAAAATCATATTTTGTATAAGATATCTTTTAAAGCAAAACTGATTTTGAAATAAAGAAAATCGTATACAGTTAAAAAATATTTCCAACTTTCAGCCATAAATACAATTAAAACCATAAATGCAAACTACAAAAAAAAAATAAAAGTTAAAATGACTGGAATTCTAAACTATTACATGCATAAATCTAGTCATTTTAATTATATTTTTTATATAAAGAAAAATTAAATAAAAATTCTGTTTTAATATCTATTTCTGACACCATTTCGTGGGTCTCATATAATACCCATGTCAAAATAAAACAAAAAAAGAAGAACAATTCTGACATTTTAAATGTTTAATAAACAAAAAAAAAAAAAAAAAAAGTAAATGTTACAGAAATAAAATGAAAACGAAAAATTACGGAACGCTTCTCAATCTTTATACTAGAAAGACTCACCAGCAGTTACTTGGAAAAGAGTAGATATGCAAAATAGCATGCAAATATTAAAAAATACAAAAAAAGTATTGCCAAAATATTGGAAAAACAAATTTAAAAAAGCATAGAAAGGAAAAATAACGTCATTCTTATTACAAATCTCTTTATAACATACCAAAAACAAAAAATAAAAAAATAAGAACATAAAAAGTGAACAGTATTTATCATTTTTGTAGTATGCAATAATTTTTCTTTCACTTCTTATATAACAATGACTTGTTTTAAATTCTAAATTATTGCATTTTCATTTTTAAATATTATATTAGTTTTATTGCTTACAAACTGTTCGTCCATTCTGTTATTCTGTACTTTTTCCTAAGATGAGTTTTTCTTTCTGAATGATTCCTATGTATGTACGTATATTTATATTCTTTAGTCATTTATTGTAGCATGTTCACCAAACTCAAAAAAAAACTGTTGTAAATAGAAGATAAAAGAATCTTAAATACATCCAAATTAATTCAAACTTAATTAAACATAAGATTTTAAAACTGAATCTTTCTCAAAATTATTTATGAATTATGATTTTTAAGATTAGATTAGACCTGATCCTTCAATAAAATCAAAAATATCAAAACAAAATCTAATTTTTTTAAATGAATAATATTTTATACAAATATTAAGCTATTATTATAACGGTAAAAATAAATAATTGTTATTGTATTTTAGTTGTCAAAATATATTTGGTGTCATATATTTAAAAAAATTCGATGTTTTTTTGTCTGTAACAAAATATTTTTCTTCTCCTTTTAATTTTTATTTTCTTTTTTATTTCTTTTAAATTCAGAAACGTCGACAAGACATAAAAATAACAAAAAAAAAAAATAGCAATAACACGAAGTGAATGAATTTTATAGAAAATTGCATACAATTTGGTATGTGCAGTTTCCTTTAATATAAACAAAATTGCCTGAAGGTATGCAAAATAGACAAGCATAGTAAAAAAAAAAAAGCTTAAAAATGCACAAGAAAAAAACTAAAACTATTATGCAAATTATTCTTAGTGAACTGTTGTTTTGTTATATTTTTTTGTTTTTTGTTTCTTTAAATTTGACTCATTTTAAAACGTTGACTTCTTGTTCTTTTACAAAATATCAAATATATATTCTCTTTTTGCATTTATAATTTTCTAATATCTAAAAATTTTTACCGATGTTGCCTTTAGATTTTTGAATTGACAGGAATTCTAAAAGAAGAAAGATATTTATTTAATTCAGTACATTACATAATATATATATATATATATATATATAAAAAAAAACTTGTCCAAAAACCAAAATTAAAAATATAAAACCATTCCTTTAAATAAAAAAAAAATATGATTTTCTCAAACCGTATAGTTTAAACTTTATTTTAAAAAATTTTACATATATTTAATATAAACATTTTAAATTTATACTTTAATATAAGCTCTAATGTAAATGTATCTTAAACTTTTATTTTATTTTATTTACAGATTTAGAAACTCCAACTAGTATTACAGCAAAAGCAATGAGATATTTCCCTCCATTATTATTTGTACCGTGATCAATTCAAATTAATTACAACAATATTTATGATAATATTCCATAGAAGTTAGAAATAAATTTATTTGTATTTAGTATTAGAATTTTTGTAAACTTTTAAACGTATATAAAAATATTGTAACAATAAATAAAATAAAATTATAACTTATTTTTAAACTAAATTTTTTTTATTTATAAATATTAATAAATATAAGTGCTGTAGTTAAATGCCATTCTAAATACAAAACGGAAATTGGGTGATTCAGTGAAAGTAAATAATGTCAGACCTTAAATTTGGTTTTACAAATTCATATACATAATACATATATCAATTTCATGTGAATTTAATAGCAATAAAACGAAATTTAAAATATAAATTTAAAAAAAAAAAAATTGGTATCATTTCATCTAAAGGACCTTTTCTTAAATATTCCTGTAAAAAGAATTTGTTATATTTAAACATACATATTATATATACAAAAAAAAATTGTAATTATTAAAGTGATTTAAGGACTGAACAAATTGAAATGGAAACCATATAGTATGAGTTGATTCAGCTTTAAAATTTTGTATCCTTTTAAAAGGAAACAAAATTTTGGTTATCTAAGCTGTAATTGAATAAGATAATATGTAAAACTTATGGTTTTTAAAGGCGCACATTTTTAAGCTTTTTAGAATTGCGACTACAGTAGCATTAAAATTTTTAATTTTTTATGGAAGAGAAGTTTTCTTCGGTTTTAAAAAAGTCTTATATAGCAAAACCATTGATGCAAGAGCAACTATAATGTTAGAGCTTTAAATTTTACATTTTTGCACGAGTATCCTAATTGCAGCTGTCTAAAATAAACAATTTTCAAATTTTTATGTCTAATAGTTCCCAAACCAACGAAGTACAATATTTTTTTCTGAACTCAGACTCTAACTAAAAGGTTTCCCAAAATATGAACAGATATATAAAATTTAAATTTTTGTTTTCATATAAAGGCAAATTTTAATATTAAATTACAAAAAATCATATAAATTTTATATTGATTTATTTATAAATATTAAAAAAATTTCTGTCGTTTTTGTTTTATGTGTAAAATTTTTGGAAAATATGTTAAAAAGTGACCAAAAATTATGAATTTTGATGTTGATGTGAATGTGAAAGTTTAGTTATAAAGTATACAGTTAATTTGAAAATTTAATATAGTTATTTATACAGAATGTTCGACTATCAATGGCCTTTTTTGAACTGGCCATTAAGAGTCGATGATAAGAGATAAGAGACAAATAAAAGATAGATCTGGAAGGGGAAATCTAACAAGTTTTTCGTATATGTTTTTAAGAAGTAAATCACATCTCTTTCCGTATATAATATAAAAGGTCGGTGCAACTTTTTACACATAATATAAAAAGCATGATTTTAGATGTTTTTATATAAATTTCTAAAAATATTCATAAATCTCATTACTTAGTTGCAAAATGCAACTTTTTAAGTTGAAAAATTATTCTTCCTATATGTAATAGACGAAAAAAGGTATGACCGTTACCTATTAATGTTATTGCGAAACCGTTAGAAATATAATAATTCCAAAAAAAAATTATCTTTATCTTGACATTCTCAATCACCCAGTTCTAGAAATAGTTCCATTAAAAATCGGGCACCCTATATATTTCAACAATATTTTAATTCATATACATTCTTCTTTTATTCAAAACAATAAATAAATTTTAAAATGTAGTATGACGTAAATTTTTATTATTGTTCTTATTAATTTTATTTAAAAGTATGTAATTAATAATTTTTACTTAACTAATAGATATTTTAATATAATCGTTTTAATAAATCTTTTTTACAAGTCATTTTGAACTCTTCCGCATTAAATTTTTTTATTTTTTTTTTTTTCAAATTTAAGAATTTTCTGCAAAGAATTTTTAGAAGTAAAACATTTACATACATATATATATTTTTTATGTACTTACAATTGGATATAAAAATATAAATAAAAAAAAAAAAAATTTGTTTTAATTTATTTTATTTCTTTCTCTATCTCTCTTGTATAATTTTTGTTTTTATATTTCTTTAGTACTAAATGAAAAAAAAAAAACACTTAAACGTGATTAAAATATCTAATAATTTTTTGAACACTAAAAAGTCATTCATTACCATAAAAAAAAAAAATATTAATTAAAAATAAAAATTATATAACAATTAAAGTCTTTATATTGTAAAAAGTAGCCAAAAAATTTAAATTATAATAAAATAAAAAATAAATTATTAAATTATAAAATAATTATTATCAGAATAATAAAATTTTTTTTTTTAGTACATTTGCCATTTAACAAAGAAAAAATTAATATTTGTGAACTGAACTCATTTTTGTATATACTTACTTTTATTATTTGTATAAAATACCCTTCAAAATAAATATATAATTATTACTTAGGGTAACTTAATCAAAATATCACAGTTCAATGTCTTAACTTTTTTTTTTTTAAGCATTAAATAATTTTATTTAATATTCATATCATGTATTATAATATGTTAATTGATTAACACATACTAAATTTTATTTACTTATAGTTGGAAAATGTCAATTTTTATTCTAACTAATAAAATATATATATATAATATATAAATATTATATTAGACGTTATTATGATATAATAAATTTTAGAAGAAAAATCTGTTTTAAAAATGATCATTAAAATTATGTTTTTAAAACGCTTTTAATTTTTTATTACTTAATATTTCATTACATAGCTTTAATTGGTTAACGTCTTAACTGTCATTTACATTATACAAAGTTTTATTTAGGTCAACCATTTCCATTCCAGCTTTGTTGTAAACTCAGAGGTATCCATCCTTTGATTTTCACCTTTATCTTCATACACTTCATAGTTTTGCTGAAAATTAATAAAACAATAACTTATCCTTGTGCCTGTAATTTAGTACAACATAATCAACTTAGTTTCTAGTATTTTTTTATTTATTTAATTTAAAATTATTGTAATTTAAAATAAAAAACAAAATAACTGGGTTGAGTATAAAACCTCATGTTTTAAAATCTGGCGTTTTCAAAATCTTGCATTTTTGTTAAAACATCTGGAAAAAGAGAATATGTACATATAACCCTTTTTGTAATTAAGTTACCGAAACAAACGCGGCGTGTGAGGTGTGACGCGTGACGTGCCGCGTGGAACCAAACGATAACGCGAACGCTGCTACGCTCCCGCCTCCTTTCCTCGATGTTTATAAAATTATTAACTTAATTTTATAAAATTTCTGCAAAAAGCAGATATTCCTCTTTTGTGACCAACAACAGCGGCTATATACATAAAAATGGATTATCATATCCAACAAGCAGCGGTGGTGACCATATATTGAAACACGAGATACGCTTTTAAATATAAAGGGTCTTTCAAATTGAGTTTTCAAAAGTAAATAATTAAAAGATATAGAATTTAATTAAAAGATATTGAATTTGAATTGAAACTGAAAAAGTTTTTATTTATTTTTGAAGTACAATGTTTGCAATTTATACTCTGAAAATAATATCTCCCATGTGACCACCTCTTGCGTCTCTATAGTACTTGATTCTTTTATCAAAATTTTCGGACACATTTTGGCATAGTTGCGGCTTTATCTCACCAATAACTCGAATAATTTCTGCTTTCAATGCTTCAACGTTTCGAGGATTATCCTTGTAAACCTGTCCTTTCACATAGCCCCAGAGAAAAAAGTCTAACGATATCAAATCGCAGGATCTTGAAGGCCAATTCACGTCACCGAATATAGAAATAACAAGATCTGGAAACTTTGTATGCAGTAATTGCGGTGTTTCTCTGGCTGTATGACACGTAGCCCCATCTTGTTGACAACACATGTCCTCAGTGATGCTAAGAAAGAACTCGCTGTATAAGCAACAATAACGGTAGTCTGCTTATGTTAATATATATTACAAGTAAAAAACATCATCCTCGTAGTATAGCCTAACTGAATTTTTTACTTTATATTAAACTAATAAAACTGACGACTGGTATCATTTGCCAACCTAATAACACCGGTAAATGATGATCCAATCAGTTAGTGATAGTTCTCGAAATCTATTTCTCTGTTTTATAATGACCTAATGAATAAGCCCAAAACCCCAATATGTTTTTAACTACTGAATTACAGTTTTTTGATTAAAAAAAGGAACATCCAGATCATAAAAATAAAAGTATAGAAAACAAAATTTAAAACTTAGGTAAATCATAAAAAAAAATTCTAACCTGATTTGAATCTCTAAAGCAGGAAACTAGAAAATAATACACATATCTAACTACCTAGTTTTTATTGTGATTTCATTTATTTTATTTTTTTAATAATAAAAGCATTTTCAAACATACCAGTATAAAAAAGAAACCAATTCACTTGTCAAAATTTCCCTATTTTCAAATTTAATATTCTAAATCTTTAATACACCTAGAAAAATTCATCATAAAATCTAAAAATTGCAAAACTAATAAACCACGTACTGTGTACAATAAATCAAAACTAAACATACTTTAACACTCAATTGTTCAGTATAGAGCTTTGTCTAACTTTAAAATTTGATTTTATACTATTTTATTGTTCTATTTCACCGGAAGTTAGTAATAAAAGCAAACAAAGCTACTAACCATCTAAAAAAAAAGACAAAATAACGTTATCAGAACAGGATATAACGAGAATACATTGTCTAAAACTTTTTCATCGTTTCTAGAAAAAAAAAACTATAAACTATTCATGTAACTAAAAAAAAATTATGACTGACTTTTAATTCCCTTTTCTGTTACTGCATATTTTTAAATTACCTTTATACCCACTCAAACTTACCCATATATTTACTTTCAATTATTTTTTATATTTTGTCCTGATTTTTATCTATCATACAACAATGATATCATATTTTATCTTTTTTCTATAAAACTTTCATCATAATTTAGCAAATATTTTGCTGTATAGAAAAATGCGATTTGATGTTTGGTGGCTTTTTGCTAATGAAAAATCCATTTCGCTTCAGTTTCAGTTTCATTTTATGTTTTGTTTTCAAAAACTATACGATATATGAGTCTTATAAAAAGTAAACTCTATCAAAACACCATAAGCAAACAACCATTTAAATTTTATTGTAACCAGGATATAGATCAAACTAAAATAAAACTAAAAAAAAAGGATTAAAAGGAAGAAGCCAAGTTATATAGAGAGTACATTTTATTTGTATTAAATTAACTTTTGATTGTTTTGGTTTATTTTTTGTTTTTAATTTTATTAAAAGAATAAAAGTAAAATAATGGTCATTTGGAGCGTTCACAAAAAAAAAAAGAAAATTTTTCTATTTGTCCCAAGCGATAGTAGGAAACTTCAAAAAATATTTCACAAGGTTATTCTTTTTTTATTTCGTTGCATATACTATACTTAGTTGATATAAGAAAAAAATTCATGTTTAAACATGAACGAATTAATAATGCGATATTTTTAGAATTATGTGTGCGTTTCCATGTTTGAATGTAAAAAGGACAACTCAAGAACGTCTTTACTTTATGTCAAAAATAATAAAATTGGAAATTTATTTTCATTGATAATCTAAGGTAATTAAATTGAGCTGTAATTATTATAATGTTAAAAATAAGAGAACAAAATCAATAATTATGTATCTGATTCATGGCGTAGTGGTTAAGTCGTCAGACTTTTAATCAGAGGACCTTGGGTTCAAACCCCGGTCAGGTCATATAAAAAATTTTAAGTAATTTTATCTAATAATTTTTTAATAATAATTTAAGTAAATTTTAAGTAATAAATCTATATCGTACAATTAATAATAATATTAATAATAATAATAATAGCTGCTACAGTGGAGCTATCTTTGGTTATATCATGCAGAAAGGTGTTATATACTACTGCATGTTGTAATTCCTGATGGTCCTGACTCCATGGTAAATAATAATATTAATAACTAATACCAATACCATAATAATAATTGTTGTTACAGTGACATGACAGTGGGGTTGTCTTTAATTACTACCTCATATATCAAGGTGTTATATGCTACTACATGTTGTAACGATTGATGGTTATAGTCACTGTTAGCAAAATAGTAATAAATAATAATAATAGACGGATGCATTGTTCCCTTACAGTCCCTCTTCCAATTCAATGTTTCGGCATCCTCGTCCTATCCTTTCCTTTCTAATTCTAATTCTTAGTGTCTTTGGAAGATTCCCCCCTCCCTTAGGGAAAAAAAGGAATTAAAAGTATAACGATAGTAAGACAAATATTTTAAAGGTTTTAGAGAATAACTATTATAGGTATACCCAACATGGAATATAAAAACAAAAATTCCTTATGTTTATAATTTTCTTTGTGGTTTTAATATAAAAGAAAATCATTAATAATATATAAAACTAATAAATTAGAAATAACATTATACCATTATATACATTATTTTAATCAAAAATAAAAAATATTAATCAACAAGTTCCTTTTAGTTCCAATACTATAAAGAACTTTAAGGATTTCAACAAATATTAAAAACAAATTTTTAACTTTTATTTTATTTTTTTTTTTTTTTATATAATGGGCTATTGGGTATACCGTTTTTATTCTATTGTCAAAAACAAATCATTATTTTTCATATTTTATCATTTTAAATTTTTTTTTTTTTTTTCGAAATATTTTCTTTACTATTTCTTAACATAAATTAATAAATTAAATAAATTTCTAAAGACCCTTCATATGCAGAAATATATAAAAAGCTTTTACTTTTGTTCCTTTTCAAACAATCAAAATTTTACATCATATCATTGAAAGTCATATTGAAAACAAAATGTAACAATGCAACAAACACTGAATAACAAAATCTCAAGATCACTTTATGATAAACATTGTCTGCTGTCCTTTTTAAAAAAGAAAAAAAAACACTATTGTGTTTATAACAAAATCTCTTCATTCCAAAGGACATAAAAGGTCCTTTAACTTAATAAAACCAAAACAAACTGATAGAATTCAAAAATTTTTTTTTCATTAATTTGTATTTACTCAAAATCACTCATTTAATGTTGAAGATATTTTTGTATATATATATTTGTATATATATTGTATATATATATGTATGTAATATGTACATATTATATAACGCATATTTAAAAAAAATTTAAAGTTTATGCAAAAAAAAAAAAAAAATAAAGAAATATAAATGGCTGGTTAAATTAAAAACCAAAAAATATTTTATCAAAGTAATGTATTTATTATAGCTTGGAATATCGGATTTTATTAGACATACTTTAAAGCCTGATAAACCCTCAGAACCTTAAAATCATTTTTATAAACTATCAAGTAATTATTTGTTTTAATATTGATAAAAAGAAATTTTATTAAAGACTCGAATAGAAAAGTCTGGCCATATCTGGGAAAAAAAAATTTAGAGTAGTTTTGATTTAAAAATTTTACTTCTAAAATATTTAAAATAGTATAATTTTTAAGCTTAAGTTTAAAACAAATCGATATTTGTTTATATTTCATTGCTGATATTGTAATTGTATTTTACTAAGAAGTATTACAATATAACATACCCTAAATTTAGTATGTTCAATTATTTAATTTTTTTTTTTATTTTTCTTATTCATTTATTTCTCTGTATATGTTTTACATAATATTTCAATTTTATATCTTGCACATTCTTTCTATACATCAAACTTTTTTAATAAATGTAATATTATTTTTTTTTTTCTTAGTTTTATTTTTTTTTTGTATTTTACTAAGAAAATTCACATTTTCTTTCGACCTTCCATTTTTTTGATATTTACTATTTTTAGTTTTTATTTCTATTTGCACCATCTTTTACTTTCTGAAAAAAATGGAAAAGGATCAATTTAACAAAAAAAAAAAACAACAAAAAAATCAAAAATATTAAAAGAAAATCTCGAAAATTTTTTCCAAAAAAAAAATAAAAAATTTTGTTTGTCCCAAAAACAAAATTTTTCTTTTATTACATAGAGTGTATAATTCTAGAAAAAAATTTTTATTTACACTCTTTCTTATAATTTTTCAGTTTCTGACATCTAAAAAAAAAAAGATGTAAATTTTATATGAATCCGCAAAGAAAAGTTAAAAAGAGTTTATTTTTTCTTTTCAAATTTTTTTTCAAAAGAAAGTGGATAAGGAAAGATAAAAAACAAACAAAATTCTATGAATGCACGTTATCCTTTTAACACGTTACCAGTTTTCTTCATATTCATGCATAACTATATAATAAAGTTTTTGATATCAAACAAAATGATGAATGCATAAAAAATGCATAATTCGCAATAATTCTACCAATTTGCGTATTATTTTCTTTGCGTAAATTTTTTTAAAATTTTTAACCAAAGTTCAAAAGTTTTAATGAGTTTTTTTTTTTTTTTTTTATTTTAATAATTTTATTCATGTATTTTTTTATTCACATTGAAAATTTTTAATATAGAACTTTCGTTACGCAAAAAGTTTTATTTTATCATAATAAATAATTTTTTAATTAGTTAATGAAATTTTTATAATCTTTTTAAAAAACTTAAATATAAAAAAAAGATTGTTAGTGATTATATTTAAATTAAAAAATTAAAAACTTAATTACTATCATCCAATTCATATCCTTTTTTTCCAGCTCAACATCTCAATTATTGAAAAACTAGATCTTATTTACTTCAATATTGTGATTGATTTTGCAGTTATAAGATTAGATACTTTCAATCAGTGAAGGCTATTCAACTATAAATACTGAAAATGTTTTACTTTGTTAATAAAAAACTCATAAAATGTGAATAAAGTTTAGAAGTTGAAAGTTCAAATTTTTTCTTCATATTTTTTATTATATCTTTCTAACTAAGTCACTTATTGATAACATTTTATATGCTTATCTGAAAGGTCTAATGATGGGTTTTCTGAAGATATGTATTTGGTTGAAAGATATCTTATAGTTTTGGGAAAAACCTCAAAAAAGTGAAAAATTAATTTTTTCATTTGCATTTATTTTGCCATTCATTTATTTTCCCATCAATCCTTGATAGATTAGTTCTAAATAGTTAAAGTTATTTACTATTTGTAATGACATATTTTTTTTTTTAATGCATTTCTCTGACACATAAATGTGGACAGAAAATTGCACAGCCTTTCCTGTTCAGGCATGGCTGTAAATGCCGTGGAGGGGAATAACTCTTACGACGTGTGTGGGATTCGAACCCATACTCCCTCGGTGTTTACCGCGTATTTTATACGTTCTTACCCACTAGGCCACCGAGGCGCCTATGGCATATTTTTATACAAAAAGTTAAAATTGTTGCAGGTCTTATTCTAAAATAATGAGATCATAGTTTTTTTGTTGTTTAGTAAAAGGTGATTATTACCGAGCCATTTTTCTATCAAAGTTAGATCATAATTTATATTATTTTTTAAGTGATCGCCACTTATTTCTGGATATTTTAACATAGCATCAGCGTCATAAAATTGCATTGATCCCTTTAAAAGTAGGCGAGATATAAGTAGGCGTATTTACTGCTATCAATTTTTTAAAAATAACATCAGTTAGACTCAGGCACTTAGCAGTGGTATTGGGGTTCTTTTCGAATCCATATTGATCGTCATGAATTGTATTCTGAAAAAATCTGACAAAAATATCTAATATATTATTATTAAAGGTATCTAATGAACTTTTCACTTATAAATATTGGTGTAATATAAAATATTTTTTAATTGGAAGGAAAATTACTGAAAAAGTAAATGCATAAAATTATAATGGAGAGGATACCCAAATGATTTATTAATATTGCAATATCATCTATATAGATAATGCATGCTTAATATTAAAATAAATAAATAAATAAAGGAAACTGTACATTATATTGGAAAATAAATAATTAAGTCAATTTTTTTGACGTGTCTTTTATTTTTTTAATTAATTTGTTTTTAAAACCTTTCGACAAATTTAATTTAAATACTAAAATCAAAAACTAAATTTATTATTTTATATAATGAAAGTTACTTCATTTACTACTAAATTGTTTTTTATTCTTTTATAATATTTTCGTTCATTGAAAATAAATAATTCTCCAAAATTAACAAAAAGATATCGTACTAAAGTATTTTATTTTATATTTTAAATTTATTTTTGATATTTGCAGATTGTCGCTTTTTTTATGTGTTGAAGACAAATATTTGTTACAAAATACAGTAATTTTTTAAAACACCGGTAATTGAATTAAAACTATAAATGAAAATATAAAGATTAATATATATAGGCCCCTGATAAATTTAATTAAATAATTATTTGAGACTATGTAATAACGGTAAAGCCAAGAAGGTGTAGGTGAGTTAATGCTTTTAGTGAACTATTTTAATTAGTTGAATAAATTTTTGCATTTTTGTCTTTTCCAAATTTTGACATTAAGACTATTCTAATAACTGAAAACATCTTATTGTCTAACCTATTATCTTTAAAAGAACTTCTGATTTGGACTGATATTTGATCGTAGGTTAAATTTCAAGAGTGACTACAATTTCATAATAGATAAAGTTAACTTAACTCTTGGATTCACTATGCGATAGTCAAAAAAATTTTCTGATCACTATTTAACGAAGCAAAATACCTATATTTGAATACTCAAGCAAAGTATGGTCTTCCTACCGTAATATAGCATAAAGAAACTATATAGTATAGTTTCTTTATGAATATAGACATTCGACGTATTGAATTAGTTCATCATAAACAATTTCTTCGTTTCGCTTTACACAACGTTACTTATGCTGATCCGATGCGTCGAGACTAACTTTAAATCCGAACTCAAATAAACACTGAGAGCCAGATTTTACGCACGATTAGTGTGTCATTGTTAACTTGCATGTTTTGTAACGCTAGATTGAGATTCTCATTTTGGTGCTTTTAAGATTGTTATATTACTTTAGATTAGTTAGAATATTGTTATTAATTCCACTAAGACAGTAGTAACAGTATTAACAGTAGTAATTAAACCTATAACATTAATTTAATAAAACTAACACTTGTTTAAATCTTAGTTCAATCAATAAACCTTGATTTATTTATTACCAAGAGGTGGCTCAAGTTTCGTTTAAATCCGTAAAATGCATGGCCCATTTTAATCTACACCTGACATGCTGTAAGATAGATTCAATTTTTGGATTATATACGTTTGTATAGTAAATTGTTTGTTCGGTTTAAGTTGTTTATATAGATAGTGTAGCTTTGTAGTTCATATAGAAGTAGTAGAAGTAGTGGTAATTGTAATAATTATAATTATTTAACAACTAACATCATTTACTGACTTACTAATCCTTGTAAATTATGATGTTTCAGTTGTTTGCAATAGTTCACTAAATGAATGTTTTTTCTGATGCTGGAATTAAGCAAATGCCTGATAGAAATGCACTGCGGTCGCTCAAAATTCTTTAATGGAATTGATTTTTAAAAATGTGTTCCAAAAAAATAATTATTAAAATTTAATTTAATAAAAATTAAAATCATAGAATAAAATCAAGTACATAATTGATCACTATTTTTTACTTTTTTTTATACTTTTGTAATTTTGGCCCTAAAAGACGTTTTGTTGCAGAATATTTAATTAAACTTTAATTTTTGCTCGTTTTTTCAATATTAGATTTTTCTAAGGTGACCAAAATCAATGCCGACTTTAAAATATTTTTTTATAATATGTATATTATATACATAATATTTGCTTTAGTTTACACACTTAGAAACATCGAAATCAATGTATATAGGTAAAAGTAAAGGTAAAACAAAAAAAAAGAAGTTTATATGAATTGAAAAATTTGTATTTTAAATGTGGGTAAAACAAAAAAATTATAGATGCAATTCATGTATAACATTTATTCAATAAAAATGCTGAACAGTACACTGAATGTCAGTACAAAAAAAAAATCTTAAGAATACACACAGAAAAATTTTATATGCAAGATTAAAAAAAAAATTATTTTAGTTTTATAACTGAGATACTATCGTTTTATTTTCGTTTTGGTTTTATACAAAAATTCTCTTAAAAACGATTTTGAGTCGAATATATGTATATTACTAAAACTTAGAATCGTATAATGTATGTACAATCTACTTCTAACGTTATAACAAGAGTCGAAATCTCTATACAATCTAACTCTTTAAAATATTCTCTGGTCTCGGTGGACTAGTAGTGGATAAGAGCTTATAAAATATGCTGTAAACAACTAGGGAATGTGGATTCGAATCCCACACACGTCGTAAGAAAAATACAGCCACATGGAATCCTCTCATGTCTACAAAACTTTGTAATTTCATTGTCACATTAATGTGGCAGAGGAAAAAAACAAAAACAAACAAGAATTCTGATAATTGTTAATAGTTACAGCACATGATTGGAAGAATGGTAGTTTAGTTTTCCAAAGCTAAGAAACCACCATTGACCATATAAATAAATCTTAAACCTTAATAAATCAAAAATTTTAATGCACATCTGTCAAATAGAGCCAATAGAGGACAAATTGTATTAATCACATTTAAAAAGAAGGATCAGCAAAACATTGTATTTATCATTTTTATTAAACATTTAAAAAGATGTATCAACAAAAAGTCGTATTTAAATTTTAAAATGAAATCTAAATGAGATGAGTTCATTAAAATTTAGAGCTCTCTTTGTTGTTCTTATAACTCTTCAATTAAATTATTAATTTTGTTTTGTTTTTAAAGAACTGCAGACGTTTCATTTTATTTTGAGTTATAAACCTATCAATTTTTGTTTTCTATACTAACAGGGTACAGGGTTTTCCAATTTGAGTGATATGATTTCTTTTCAAAACAAAGATAATGGTGATATAGTCTAATGGTGTTAAATCACCATTAGTCAAAATAGTCTGTAATAATAATAATTAATAATTCAGTTGTTGCAAGTACTGTGTGACACCTAGCTCCGTCTTGTTGGAACCAGATGTTGTCAAGATCAACTTCTTTCAATTTCGGCCATAAAAAGTTGGCTATCATCGATCTATACCGCTCTCCATTGACAGTAACGGTGTTACTAGCTTCATTTTGAAAGAAGTACGGACCGTTGATTCCACCAGACCAAGAACCACACTAAACTGTCAATTTAGATGAATGTAATGGTTGTTCATGAATAATTTGTGGATTTTATTCGCACCAGAATCGACAGTTTTGTTATGACATAAGACTTGATTTAGTGGAAAAAGTGCTCGAAAATTGGGTAATCGAATTCGTTCCTGCAAAAGAATTCGTGGAGGCCATTTGAATGACATTTTATTCAGAACTTAATTGTATCGATTGTACTTCACATTAAAAAAAAAACATTTGAATTTCCTTAATAATTAGTGTTTTTTTCTTTGAAAAGAAATCATATCACTCAAATTGGAAAACCATACAATATGTGTAAGCCTTGGTAACTCAATTTAGGATAAGTAGCGTATGGCATATATTAACTTGTTTTTATTGTAATAATCAGAAGAAATATTGATTTTTAAAATCGAAATGTTTACAATATATAAAAAGGAAGAATAGAATATTATTTTGAAAATTAAATTAAGAATTAGATACAAAACTAACATAAAAATTAAGGATTAAGTTAAATGTTAATATGAAAAAAAAACAAGCGAAGATGCCGTTTTTTACAAACTTTTTCTAGGCTCAGATATATTTAAGATTGTATTTGAAGGTATAAATAAAAGGTTATTAATAATAAAAAAAAAATGTGTAAGCCTTAAAGTCCTTCAACTAAATTAAACATTCTATATTGTTTTTTAAATTAAATTAAAATCAATAATTTCTTTTAATTATTTAATTACTTAATACAATTTTTATATATTTTTTTTTTAATTAAATTAATTTTTAAGGTTTCTATAAAATTTAAAAAGAAAAAACTTCTGTGTAAGCTTAGCAATCAATTTCAAATTAAAAACTTTTTTTTTTAGTGAATAACAAATACAATAACAAAACAACGTACTTATATGAATGTATTATATATATCATTATATATGTATAAATCCTCCAATCTTCTTTAAGGTGATATGATCACCAGACCAGCATAACAATTTTGTATATTAATATTTTCAATTAATAGTCATTCACCGAGAAAATATATATTTGTTTTTAATTAAATAAATGCAGGTGTATTTATTTACGATTTATACATTAAAAAAAATTTTTTATATTTTAAACATTAAAAGGGAAGCTAGTGATTAGAATAAGAATGATATCTTTAATATTTCCTTTTAATTATAATCAGATTTAATGTAATTAATTTAGTTAATCAATTGAAAAATTTTTTAATTTAATTGTAATTGTTTAATCAAGTAGAATCTGTAAATTAAAACTGCATTATAATTGTCTAATATAATCTAAATAGGTCATTTTTGTATAAGACATTTTTGCTTAACCTAAACATCAGCTGTTATATTGTTCATTTAGTGAACTATCACAATTGAAAAAGTCATCATTTTTACAAGGGTTAGTAAATGATGATGAATACTTAATACTTATTAGTTATTACTACTGTTAGTAACTATTTATTAATGTTAGTGATATTGTTAATAATATACTAATTAATTTAGTGTAATGATAAAAATCTTAAAAACACCAAAAAGTTTCTAGCACTGCCAACAATCAAATAGCAATGAGTGATTAATCATGTAGATTACGAGAATTTATAATGGTTGCATGAAGTCTTACTCTCAATGTTAATTTCTTAATATTAAAATAAAAGTGCTCGAACCTTCAGTTAGTCTCTTTTAACATACGCAAAATAGGCTCAAATTTGCCATAATCTGTAGAGTAATATGACACATTAAAAAGCTCAATACCACAAGCAACTTGGTGAACGAATATGATATCCGCTATTAGACGTCTTCATTCTACTATCACGATCCTATATTCAAATGAATTAAGTTTAGTCTAGAAAGTCTAGCTTCATATGGAGGAATACGTATTGAATCAGTCTTAGCAAGGTTGCGTAAAGCGAAACAAAGAAATCTTTTTTGAACTGATTCAATATGTGGAATGGCTATATCACGATAGAGAGACCATATTTGGTTTGAGTATTCAAGTATAGATCTTACATATAAGTAATGGAAAGTTGCTTCGTAATATAGGGATCAGAAAATTCTTTTGACGTGTTCTTGAAATCGAACATACTATCAAAGATCAGTCCCAAATCAAAAGTACGATCTGTTCAATTTTTAATTTTAGTTATATGTTGAAAGCAAGTTCCGGTTCTATACCAGTAAAATACATTTCCAAATAATTACTAAAAAATTGTTTTATTAGAAAATTCTTGTAAATGATCTGTAATACAACACGTACAACCCAAATAGCTCACAAAAACTACCAAAAAATGTCTAAATGTTTAAAATGATGCTCTTCAATTAAGTGAAGTACTGATATAGAATACAATTTATTCCAATATGCGAAATATTGCATGGGTACAGTACAGTTCAAATAAACAAAATTGCGTTTGTCTCGAAAGAAATTTACTAACTTTTTCACTTAATATTGTATTAAGCCTTAAAGATGTCTCTAAGAATGAATAAAAACCAAATTGATTTCTTTCTTTTGTAAAAACTCCTTGCCATTGTCAGACCAAATTTAATTTTAACGGTATAGTTAGAATTAATAGGAATATTTAAAATTTAATTAACTTTTCTTAATGATACACATGCCACACTTCGTTATATTTGCAATCTCATTTTTTTTAGTTTTTTATCCCGTTTTCCCTTTGAAATCACGTTTGATTATCACGTCAAAATCAATTTTAAATCCAGTTTTCACGAAATCAATTTGGAAATTATTAGGTACTATTTGAACAAGGCATTATATGTAAAGATATATCTAACTTGGATACAAAAAGGGTTTCCAACGTAAAAATATTCTTCTATTCAGTTGACCATTTTTAGCACCCGATTATTTTCTGTTTTGTCAAATACATTTCCAAAAAAAAAAAACAAAAAAAAAATATATTTTTTAAATTAAATTTATTTCAAATTTAATTTTAAATATTTTTTTCTTCGAAACTTTAGTCGAAAGGGAAATTTCTGATTGTGAATACGAAAATAAAAAAAATTAAAAAATTAAAGAAAAATAATAAAAAATATTATTGTATTTATGTTTTAATTGACAGTATAACACAATACTATAATTAAAGGAGTATTTTAAAATATAAAAAAAGATTATTTTTATTTGTAAAAAAACGCTCTTTAACTTGTCGTTTAACAAAACCAAACCAATTTTTTAAAAAAAAAATTAATAAATAATTGTTTAAAATAAAAATTTAAAATATGATTGAGAAAAAAAAAGAAATAGTGTTTAAAAAATAAATATTAAAAAATAAAACGATTTTTTGTCTGCGGTCAGAACTTTCATAATTTTTTTATCAAAGCAAAAAAAAAAAACTAGTGGCGGCAGTACTTTAGTTTTTAAAATTTGGTAACATTTTATTTGTTGAAAATGATAACCTCAATATTTAAGAAAATTTATATTGGATTGGTAATTTGTTTGGTAAGAATATTATATACTTACATATTTTTTTTGTAGAACGGTTCTATTCAAAATCTTCTTTTATAAAAAACTTAACTAAAGTTATGTCAGAATTGGTTTACATAAGAGTTGTACAAATTGATCGTTAATTATTGGGGTTAATTAACGATTAGTTGGTAAAAATATTAATGGTAACAAAAATTTTTTTTTAAACAAAAAATCAATTTATAGTCTGCAAGTGAATTCATTAAAACCAATAGATATATGTATGTATATATTTATATATTTATATATGTACATAAATTAAATAACCAATTCAATATATGGATTTAACAATAAAATTGATTTTAATGAATTCATTTGCAGATCCTTAACAGATTTTAATTTAAAAATTTTAAGAGTAAGAAACTAATAAAAATAAAAAAGTGAACTTTTTAGAACCCGGAATCCTGAAAGTAGTTTATATATACTAAAGTACAAAATATAACAAAAACCAAAATGGTTTTTTAATTAATGACGCAAAGATAATGACCTAATTGCAAAATTTTTCACTATAAATTCGTTTCGTTTCTGTAATTTATAATTAAGAATTTTAAAAATTATTTCGCTTTTAATGCCTTTGCAAAACAAAAATCATAAAAAACTAATATTGAAATACTAACAGACAAAACTCAGCGAGAACTAATATTTTGACAGTTCGTTTTAAAGATTTAGATTTTAAAATAAGTTAATATTTAAAATCTTTCAGACTTAATAACGATTTACATGATGGCTAAATGGCATCATGGATTTACATGATGGTTAACGATTTACATGATGGCTCAGCCTTTAATTCCATAACGAATTAGGTTCATAAAATTGAAAATTGCCATTAAGTTTTTATTGCTAGTTTTTTACTACAATGAAATATGACTATTTGATTTTAAATCTTAATAAATAGAAAAATCAAAATTTCAACTTAAATAATTAAAATTTTTAAATATAACATGTATTAATCGTTTTTCATACAATCATTTGGTTACTAGTAAACTGTAAAAAAACATTGGACTACTGGAGAAATTGAACTACTAATGTGTACATAGTAAAAAGCAAATAGAACAAAATTGTCCTTACACCTGCATTCTGCGATTCGTTCAATATTCCTGTCTCGTAGAATGATCAGTCATTGATTAATCACAGCACGTCATTGAGTCAATCATTACGGTGAATTTTTTTCTGATCAAGAATTTTCACTGTAGAGAAACAGGTCTGTTATAGGTAGGTTAGCATTATCAGAAAACTTGTAGTCCCGATTTCTCTTTCTTCCTCTCTACTGCTATATAATTTTGTTCTTCTGCCGAATCTTTTAGAAAGTCATGTATACTAACATCAGCCTTAAATTATTAAATTTGTTCATTTATTTTCTGAACTTTTCTTTTCTTTTATCCTTTTTAGCAGTCTCAGAAGATTTATTAATATAATGTTCCTAATAAAAATATAATTTTTAAGCAATTTCTACTACATATTTCATTTTCAGCTTTTACCAGGATTTTCAAATTCAAATCCATTACCGTCAACTACTGAACCAGCTGAATCAAATATTATAAGTTTTTTAAATCAGCCAGGTGCCGGCAATCATCATATCAAAAAAGATAAAGATGATAATGATGATGATGATTCAATAAAACCTTTAGATGATATTTTAGGTTTAAATTTTGATTTATTTGATTCTTGGGCAAAAAATTCAAAATCATCCTCTTCAGCACCATTATCAACATCATCTGTTAATAATGATGCAAATGAAAATAAGGATCATGATAATACAATAACTATTACAACTACAATAAGTCCTACAAATACTATAACAACAACAGGACATACCAATATATTTTTTTCAGAAAACCGTCCATTACAACAATTTCATAATACTTTTCACCGAATATTTGCAACCATTCGAAATCAAATTTCAGATGCTATTGAGCAGAGACGATCAACCAAAAATGAAAATGATATGAAAAATTCACCAAATATCACAAATAAAACAGGCAAATTAAGGATAAGACACCATCACAAGGATCACAGTAAAAATAATAACAATAATGGTAATAGTAGTATTTTAGAACATGATAAAAATATATCTATAAACATCATCAACGACGAACCCCTTTCATCCCGTTTAATTGACAATTCACCAATCCAATCATCAGTAAATAATATTTTAACAGTTGATTTGCCAGCTAATATTAATGATAATGAACATGTTGAAAATAAAACTTATATAAAATTAAATGATTCCCAAAATGAATTAAAAAAAAGAAAATTATCAGAAAATGTTAATGATATTTTACTCTTAATGAATAATTCTAATATTGAAAATACAATTTATAATATAACATCAGAAGTTTCTCTTATAACTACAACAACAAAAAGAACAACAACTCCATTCATAGATTTATTAAATGATTCTAATGAAGGCAATGATAATGATGACAAAATGATAATAGCAAATAATAGTAATAATTTATTTATAACAACAGGAGGATTTAGAAATAAAACCAAAGCATTTGTAACATTCGTCTTTACACCGTTATTAAATATATGGTCAATTGCACAAAGAAGTTTACCAACATGGATACCAACATTTAATTTAAATAATAATGAAGACAACAATAATAACAATATGGCAGAAATTATTCTCGATGATGACAGTATTTCAGAAATAAATCCTGAAGATACAGGTAAGAATTAAAAACAAAAACTTTAAATTAATTACTGCACAAATTTTAAGCGTCACAGTAAAAAGTAGATATTAATTTTGGCTAATTTTGCTAAAAATGATATTTGAACTTCCTTATTAATTTCAGTAATACTCCAACATTCATTATTTTCTTTTCTTTTGCACGAAGGACGGTGGAAAGTCATCCAGAGGATCCACAAGAAATTTCAAATAAAACAATGATGTAGGAAAGATGTAGGAAAAATATTTGTAGGTTTGCAGGAGTTTGAGAAAATGTAGGAATTTTGGATGGAGGGGAAAATTTGGAGGAATACAATACACATACGAATTACAATGTTCTTGAATGTTAAGGGGGGATACCTGACTACCTTTATACCTAGGCCCTGCGATCTATTCATCCCATATTCAGTATTCTCTCATCGATCCAGTCAGTTCTTCTAAAAAAACGCATGATATGAGAAGAAATCCTCGTAGTATCCATAAATAGTATTTGTAAAACATCCAATGTGTAAAAATCAGATTAGTTACCTTATTCTAACTGTAATCTTTTTATTAACATTTGTCGAAATCTGGAGTAATAATTTTAATCTAAATTTAGTGAAAGGTAATTAATACTCTACTTAACAAGTTTTTTTACAGATTAAAGTAGTAAATATGATAAATACTTTAAGAGATGGGTATGTTAAATAATAAATTTAAAAGATGAGTACTTTAGTGTAAGTCTGCGATTAGCCCTTAAAAATATTAGTTTTAGAACAATCAAATTGTAACAGTCATTCTCAAAGATTTTCTGTACTAAATAATCTCTCACCTCATCATATTAAAGAAAAATAATTTTATTTGTCAGAATCCTTTAGCATATTTTTCTTTAAAATGTCAGTTAGGTGCAACAATCCTGTTTTAATATCATTTGACCTATTTTGTATGAGAATGAACTGTAGTTCCATTTTTTTAATTCCAAAATTGGAATTCCATTATAAAAAGTTTTTTAGTTCAAACGGGGAAGTGTTTTGTTAAATAAATTATTTTTAAGTAAAGTAAACAATTTCTGTTGCAAATAGTAGCGCTTATAGAGCCCTATCTCAAAATTTAAAAAAAAATCCTATATATCGTTTTAAAGTTTACAATTTATATATTTAAATTTTTTTAGGCAATAATCAAACACTTCTTGAAGTTGAATTACTCGAAATGGAGAAATCTGAAAATCATGACAATAATAATTATTTAAATAATTTAAGAAATTTTACACAAAGAATTTTCTCAGAACGAATTCCATCAGTAATATCAAGAATACGACAAGGTATCAGTTTACCATCTTTACCAATATATCAAAATAATGGTGGTCCATCTATAAATACGGTTTATAGAAAATTAAATGAAAGAATGCCATTTCGTAAAGAATTTCGTAAATATGCAACAAGTCATATAAATGATGATGATGATGATGATAACGATAAATATATAACAAAAACTTCAACTGAACATCCAATAACAACAACAAAAGTAAATTTATTAACAAAACAAAATCATTTAAATAATGAAACACATCAGCAACAATTAAAACGACACCAACAGAAACTACAAAAAATTATTGACCAAAATTCTAATAAAACATTAAAGAAAGAACAAGAAGGACATGGTTTTAATAACGGAAATAAAGTAAATAATTTGTCAAATCAAATTAATTATAATGATACCGATGATGAAAATTTAATTATTCTTAATTCTAAAGAATATGATGATGATGATAATATAAATCAAATGGATTCATCAGCTTCAGTTTCAGCTTCACCACGTATGTATACAGAATCATTTGGAATTTATGTTTTGGAATTATTTGGTACAATTGTTGGTTTAACATGGGGTGCTTTAAGTACTATACAAAATTTATTTACTAAGAGTTAGATTGTGTATGCACAATCTTAGAAAATAAAATTAATAAAAAATTAAAATAATTTTAAATAGAAATATTAAATTACATATAAAGAGGGTGATACACATATGTATATGCAATTTCGACATTTTAAAAACTAAATCAAATTTACGCGGGAAAATTAAAACTTTTTAATTAGTTGCTAAATTTATTATTTCGTTTATTGCTTTTTTTTTTGTCACCTAGATTTATGCAATTTATTTGATTAAAAAATACTGTTTCGTCGTATGCGTGTCAATATTTTTGTTTTTTTCGTTGAAAACAAAACATTTTGTGAAAGATTAATAAAAACGACAGACAGTAAAGTCAATATGTGAAAGAGTTTCTCAATGTACATGTAACTTCGATTTATTTATTAAACTCCCTTTTATTAACAAAATTAACCATAATTGGTTAGAAACACTACATTTTCAAACGTATCACAAAAATTTTTACAAACAAATTTGTAATTTTTTTTACAAATCGAAATCCAACAAAAATTTTTATTAAGAAAATATTTTTTTATCATTTATTATAAATTTCCACTACTATCATAATTTTATTTTAGTTTATTTAATAATTCGAATTTTTTAAAATGTGTATACATATAATAATAATTAATAGTACAAGTTTCAAAATTACAATTAATTTTACCACAATTTAAATTTAATGTAATAAAATATTAAATTTGGGGAAGATAACACTATATATTTATTACACAGACACAAAAATATATTCAAATATTTATAGACAGTGAATCGATTCAAAAACGGAATCTCATATTATATTTTTTTTATCTTTCGGTTCATTTCTTTTGCTTTATTCCTAGGAAAACATTTTATAATCCCTTTACCCGTAAATGGTCTTTTTCAGATTTTCGAAATACATTTTGACAATAAAAATTATTATTTACTTTCTTCAAAATGTATTTTTCTATAGTATAAATACCCTCTTATAGAAAATATTTCAAACCCCAGCGAACAAAAAAAGGTATAGGCGAAAATCGAAACAATTTAGGGTCGGTTGATTTTTTTAATATCTTATACCACTCTGACAAGATTCTGAGCTATTTGATACGAATAAAAATCAACTACCACTAAAGCTGAAATCGCAAACATCATTTCTTATCGGATGCAAAAGCAACCATGCATATGTGCCTTTACTTTGTTATAGGTTGTCTGGGTTTTAAATTATACTGCAAGAGAAACTAATTTGCAAATGGCGTTTCCGATTTTAGCTTAAGAGTCGAATTTTTATATTCAAATATGATTAACATTCGCAGTCTTCGTGACTAAATTCGCATTGAAATCGCATTCTTATGGTCTGGCAATGCTTAACCAAAACAGGTGACTGCTATTTTTCTGAACCGTATTCTCAAAAATTTGGATGCATTTTATTAAAAAACAAAATTATAAGATCAAATTTCGAACCGATACACTATACATAATATTAAAAAGCTATTTTACAAATCTTTAAAATGTGATATTAGAAAAAAAAAAACAATCAATAATCAATAAAAATGTATATATATATATAAATTATTAAATAATTTTAGAATACAAGAAAAATGTAAACCAAACTGAAATTTACAAAATTATATTGAAGTAATAGAAAAAAGGAAGTCCAGTATAAGATTATATACTATCAAATAATAATCAAGATAATAAAACATATTTGTTATTTGTTTTTAATAATATGTACTCCTATATATATTTTTTTTATTGTAAATTTAAAAAGAAATTTTATTTATATTATTATTTATATTTTGTATACTTGTAGTTTATAATTTAAATTTTATTGTTTACTCTGCATATATCTGGATATAATTATATTTTATACATAGTTCTTTTAATTTATGTATATTACTTGAAATAAATAATAATTATTATTATTATTATTTATATTCTATATTCTATGATTTGTTCTTTTACTGCTAAGAAAAAATTTATTTAAATTTTTATTTAAATTTAATTCAAATTTAAAAAATCTTAAATCTATTTGATGTTTTGGAATTAAAATTAAAATTAACGAAAATGTTACAATATTTATAATTTAAAATATCGATAAGGTTAAATCCTGCTTCATTCCTTTCATTATTTATTGTATAAAATCGTGGAATTTCTCCTCCGAATACCGTATATAAACATAATATTATATATAGTTACATATACCACTGCTGTCTAATAGCAAAAAAAAAAAATATTTGAAAAACGGAAATAAGGCCTATTCGACTTTATTTCGTTTTTAGAATTCGCAGTTTTGGATTTATTTTTTTAAAGACGCCAAGAATTTCCCCTTGGTACTGTCAGATTCTTACTGACTAAACCAATCTCCCCCCTTTAGCCAATATAATGGGATGAAACTCTTACTTGAACGTAATATATTGGCTAGCGAGTGGGGGAAAGGAAAAGATAGGAATTAGGATACGGAAATATTGAATTGGAAGTGAGACTGTAAGAAAACAATGAATCTACCTATTATTATTACTATTTTGCTAACAGTAAAGGGGACGTTATCGCAAAACGCATCAAAAGGGGACATTATTTCTGGGCACCACTATTATCAGATTTAAAAATGTTTTTTAAATTCAGATTATTCTTTTAGTATACTACAGAGTCGAGCCATCAGTCATGCAGTAGTATATAGCATCAACCTATTATTAATTAGTTGTAGTACGTAGGTTCAACCAGGATAGACTTAAATTAGGATTCTATGAAAAATCTTTTTAATAGTTAACTGAAAAAAGATCGATTATTGAAAAATGTGCTTCTACATTTTAATTTATGTAAGTAATGTTAAATTCTGTGCCTAAAAATAATATGAATTCAAAAATTCTATTAATTAAAGCTAATGGTAGATCCATTTAAAATAGCATTATATGATAGGAAGAGTTTTGTTGTAATATCGTGGAAGAATTGAGACATCTCTTTAGTTCTGAATGAATGGCTTAATATTGTATTATATAAAAAATAATATTAACACCGTCTTTCTCTAAGTCGTTGGAGCTAAGTGAATAAAACGGATATCGCGTCATGTCTATAAGTTTATGTCCTTTCTGTAAGACGCGCGATGAAACAGTTTGTTATGTTGGTAGAACTTATTTAAAAAAAAATTTAATTTGATTAGTATGAAATAAAGAAAATAAAGAAAATTTATGTTTACTTTATAAAGTTAATTATTATTTTTATCAAGTAATTCAATTATTACTAAGTTTTACTTAAGTTAAAATTTTTCATTCAAATCTTTTAAATATTGCGGTTATAGTTTTTTTCGTTTTAACAAATTTAACAATTTTTTAGTCTTAAAAAAAGTAACTAAAAGAAAGCAAATTCAGCCTTTGGTGACGTTAATGGAGGATAATCTCAACCTGCCAAGGGATTTTGTGGATTTGACAGTAGTAAGTTGTAATACGGTAAGTTGGAAAATTGAAAGAACAGAGTGACTCTTAATAATTTAGCACCAATGCTGTCTCGTATATTTTTCCTCATTACATTTACATTTCTTTGTCCTCAGAAAAATCAGAATCTTGTAATAAAAAGGAGCTCAACCTTTTTTTTTTTTTATTTTACTTTTAGCATTACACTTACAATAAATTGCTCCAAAAATATTTATTTCTTAATAATAAAAATAAAAAATTTACATTGATGGTACGAAAATTTTGAAGTGACTAAATAAGGGCTATCGTGTAGCAGGTGTAATACCATACACCATAAATTTACCATTTCATTCGTCTCAATTTGAAAAGATCGCTTCAGCGTCTTACAGAAATGGTATTATTCGCTTCAGCATTTCTAGTCGTTTGATGCGACTTAAAGAAACAGACTTTAATTGTGAACTAATCTCCAAATAAAACGAGAAAGAATACAGTTGCATTTTTCAACTCTTAGATACCCGTACGAACCGTTAGTATGTTCACAGCCTGTCACTCTGCTTACAATATTATTTTTTTAATATTTTAGTATTTTAAAATAATTTGGGTGAATTTTATAATTTCTCGAACTATGGGTTGTACATACATATATTCAAACTATATGTTTATACATTCTTCAAAAGCAGATTCTAACCTTCCACATAACGATTATCAATCTAGAACTTTTTCAAAATGTATATTAAATTTACTTAGTACAAAATAGTAAATATAATTTTAAATATTATATTATACATAGTATATTTATATTCTTATAAGTATATCGCCATACATTGCAACATTTCTTTAAAAATATTTCCATTCATAGAATAATTTCTTATAAGTACAATAAAATATATATATGTATGTAAATACGGCGCTATATAATATAAATCTATACTCTTATCATTCATTCATCAGTGACATATACGATATGTAAATAAACATGATATTATATAAGTATGTATATATATCAATATCATATAAATAAAAATTCTTCAAGCAACCGTTATGTTGTTTATTTATTTACATTTTTTTGTACTACGCATTATATCCTCAACAATTTCAAATTATCGAGTAAAACAATATGCAAAAAATTCGTTAAACAAATTTGTTTACTTCAAAAAAATGTTAACAGGTGTTCAAGTTACAGGTGTTTAAAAATAGGAAATTTTCAGTTTTTGACCCCTTACAGCTGCTAAACGGGGGGTGATACAAAAAAAATTTCTGAAATGACTCATACTTATTTTCAAAGATCTAACTTCTGCGTGCTGACGGACGGACGGACATGGCTTAACCGACTCAGAATTTAATTCTGATCCGATCCATACCTTTGAAGGTATATCTAGCTCGCTTATTTCGAGGTGTTACAAACGGAGGAGTAATTTTATTATACCCGATACTTATCGTACGGGTATAATGATCTATTCTCGCGCACCCAGCGAATCCGACAGACCCGTGCTTATTTATTATATAGAAAAAACAATTAGAAGGAGTTTTATATTTGGTTACCAAATCAAGCCGTCACACGTGCTCTGCGGACGCGACACTTCCTCACACCTTTCTAAAAATGATGAATTTTGTTTTTCTAATTAGTATAGCAATAAATTAAAAGGTTTTTTTTTGTTGTAAAGAAATATTAATTTTGTTTTTGTTTTGGTTTTTTTTTAATAAAAATCTTTTAAAACAAACTAAATTTTGGCTTCTTTTTTCCACTAAGTACACTTAAGAGAAGAAAAACCAGATATTTACTCCGTAAAACAGATTTTTTAAAAGCCAAATCCAGATTCTCTGTGAAAGTTCTGTGGCAACACTAACAACATGATCAGTGGCCAGTCCACCCAAAACATAGATATAATAAAACATAGATTGGCAGCCTGGCTTTCTTTTGTCTTTCCTATTCAACCATTTTCAGAAAAAATTAACATATGTTTTTGTCTAATCAATGCACAGTCAGCTGTTTTGATTTTGTACAATTTATGCGTTAAAGCATATAGAACTGTTTCCTTATTCTAAAATCAAATATATTTGACAATACTCGAAATAGTGGCAGAAGCAACAATAAAAGTAATGATAATAACAAACAAAAATAAAAGTGTAAATCAGAATAATAAATCAAATAATAGAAAATATGGTAAGAGAAATAATTTAAAAAAATAGTTATTTATGATTGAAAATAAATATTTCAGTATTTTCACAAAAAAAACGCCGAACGAAATAAATTCGACAAAATATCAAATATTGTGAGTCGCGTACGTTCATTGCCATCCAATATAAGGTCAAATGACGAAGCACATTTAATATGATATTAAATAGAACATAAAAAGACTGGATTAGAGAATTTTCAAAAAAGTATAAAATTTTATTTTGATGTAAATATTGAAATTTACGTTTTATTAATTTTGACATTCAAAATTATTGATTTAAATATTTTTTTTTGTGTAAAAAAAAAATATAGCCAAAAATAAAGCGCGAAATTTTCGTTTTTAGGGAATATTTGCGGGAGAAACTAAATAATACAAAAACAGCTGTTACTCAAAAACTGGCTTAAATTTTTTAGTTATGTTGCCCATAGATATAATAAAATATAGATTGGCAGCTTCTCTTTCACTCTAATGTATTTCCTATTAAGTAGTGGCAGAACTAGAAGCAGGAATAAAAAAGTATTGATATTGATAATAAAAATTTAAAAACAAAAGTATAGATTAAAATAATAAATCAAATAATTGGTAAGAGAAATAATTTTTTTTTTTTAATGCATTTCTCTCTCACATAAATGTGTGATAGGAAATTACACAGCTTTTCTTGTTCAGGCGTGGCTATAAATGTCGTAAGGGGGAATAACTCTTACTACGTGTGAGAGAATCGAACACACACTCCCTCGGTGTTTACTGTGCATTTTATACGCTTTTATCCACTACGTCACCGAGGCCCCTAGAAATAATTTTAAAAAATAATTATGCATGATTGAAAATAAATTTTTCAGAATTTGCGCAAGAAAATTGCCGAACGAAATAAATGCGACAAAATATCAAATTTTGTGCGTCGTGCAGCTTTATTGCCACCGATAATAAAACCAAATTATAAAACATTTAATATTATGTATATTAAATATATTCTGGTGTAAGATAAAAAAACTGAATTAGAGAATTTTGGAAAAAATTGATGTAAGTATAGAAATGTACGCTTTATGAATTTTGAAATTAAACATTTTTTTTTTGATTCAGATAAATGAAGCAGTTAATTATTAAACTCCATTGTTAGAGAAAGCTTCATACTCCAGTTTTATGTATTCAGTGCCATCTAACATACCATTGAATTTGTCATATTATTTTGATTTAACAAAATGAAATTCAATCTCATATTATCAACTAATCAAACCCAATGTTCACCAACAAATTCTAACATTTATTTATTTTATTTTTATTTATTTATTTCATTACTTAAAAGAGCTAATATAGATCGTACAGAGTTTAATAATTCACAAAAACAAAATTTGTAAATTCAATATTTTTTCTTTAAATTGAAAATACGGTGATAATTCTATAAAACAACGCAATAAAAATTAATCCTACTACCATATATGATAATAAGTAATTCAATAAAAATTATTGTCGAAGCTAATCCTATCTACGAACCAATGAAATATAAATGTAAAATATACAGAAAAATAATAACAAACAAATAAAAATTAATAAAAAAATAACCAAAGAGTACCTCCTTAAAATTATTAAGAAGGAAATTAAAAAAACATTATACATACATATGTACATACATATGTATCATAAATTCACAATTACAATTCAATCACAATTCAATAAGTCATTAACTCGAAATTGACAATATAGAAAAATATAAGAAAGAGCAAAACAATCTATTTTTTTATTTTATTTTTTTTTATCTTTAAACTAACTGTTACTACTATTCGAAAAACAGCATTAAAAATAACTATTGACTTTGTTTTTAAATTTCTCCGAGTTATTTATTTGTTTAAGTTCCGCTGGCAAATCGTTATAGACCGCATAAGCCTTGTTGTATATTGTATCATGATCATTAAATCTCATTTTAGATGATCATGTAAAGACTGGTTTTCATTAGACCGATATATCCACGAAAATGTTAGAGCATATAAACGCAATAAGATACAAAGATATAAGGCAGAAGATACAAAAATGATATGTGTCTGAAAGAGATAAAGCTAAAAAAATATCAATGAAACATTTGAAAATATCCATGAAAAATTTGAAAATATCCACGAAAGAACTATAAATATCCACGAAAATATGTTCTCTAATCTCTGAATATATTTTGCTATAAATATCGTGGATATTTTTAATACATATTCAAAAATTGTATATCTTACAAAAAAATTTCTCATTAAAATGGCATTTAAATTTGTAGTGTCAAAAAAATAAACAAATGTTCAAATTTTATGTTTTTTTTTTAGTGAGAAACTATATTAAAATGACTATACATATTATAGGTATAAAAATATTATTAATAAACTATATTATTTTTAACAACTTTATAATTAAAAAATTTTAAATTTCTAGCTAAATATGAATATAAACATTAATAAATTAGGTTATGTGCATTTTTTACTGTCAAAGTGTTGCTGTAATATTTTGTAATAATATAATTTTTTTCTCCCTCTTTTCCACTGGTAGTACACTATATTTTTCTCTTTCTAAAGTTGCGATAATATGTACGAAATTTCTCATGAAAAGCAGCCTTAATACGTATTTTCTCCTCATTTTCGGTTCTATAATTATGCACTTCACTGTTCAGTTCAGACTGAATTTGACATTTATGTTAATGTTGTTAGCACACATAGCGTGAACATGCATTGCCAGCTTATTTTTAATAAACTGATTTATAGGTAAAATATTATTCTCAAGATGGATTTGCTGAGTTGCCGTTCTGATATTATAAATTAATAAATTTATTATGGCTTTATTTTGAACAGTTTGAATGAGTTTAATATTCTTGTTACACACATTTCCCCATAAATGTATACCATAGGTAACTGTGACATGGAACATACTGAAGTACAATGAACGCTTTAGTTTATGTGGGACTCTATTTTTAATGAATTTAAATAAACTTGCAGACTTTCTAGCTTTTGCTAGATGTTCTCTAATTTGTTGCCTCCAAGTAAGATTTTCATCTATAATAACACCCAGGTACTTGTAGAATCTCACTAATTCTAAATTACAGCTGTCAATTTTAATCTGAATTATATCAGTTACTTTCCTCTTGAATATTAGAGTGAGCTTGTGTTGTTTCATCCATTCCTGAATTAATACTAGATCTATATGTATTGCTTCTTCTAGTCTCTAACAGGTAGTTTCAGCAAATACTATAGCCAGATCATCTGCATACATATACAGCTTTCCATTTAGCTTTAAATTAAGTAGCACGCTAATATACACTGAAAATAAAGTAGGGCCGAGCGAACTTCTTTGTATAGTCATTTTTCTTCAGGCCGCTGGCTACAGCATCACATTCAGCATACTGGGTTCTCTTAGAAAGGTAAATTTTAAACCACTTCATTACCCTTTACGCCATGTTCGAATAAAATTTTAAGTAATAATTTCCTGTCAAGACTGTCAAAAGCTTTTTGAACATCGAAGAATACAGCAGCAACTTTATTCTGTTTGTCTATAAAGGATTGAATCTCACTAATCACATCAAATAGTGCAGCTTGAGTGCAAGATCTTCTGATAAAACCATATTGTTGTTGTTTGTTTAAATTGTTTTTATATATGTAAATAATTCGTAAGTGGTCATTGCAAATTCGGCGTCCTTCTTCAAACTCTGCGGATTATTTATTTAACACATACATATTTTTTAAAATTATGTTTTTTGGAAACAAGCGGAAAGGGGTGTTTTTACATTTTCTATATGTATTAGAACATCCCTTTACACAACAACCATAATAAATATTAAAAATTATTCCTATATATTACTATTTATTAATAATCACTTCTATGTCTCTATATTTTTTTATTTTTTTATATTATACAAATTTATTTATTTTTTAGACATTTTATATTATTTAGACACATTTATTTATTTATTTTTTTTCACTTTTGTCAGACACTTCTGACGAACTACATCAGTTTTTGTTTTATTTTGATTTCTGTAAAAAAAATATATAAAATTCAAAGATATAAAAAGCACGAGAGTTTCTTCTAGGGAATATTTGCGGGAGAAACTAAATAATGTAAAAACAGCTGTTACTCAAAAAGTGGCTGAAATTTTTTTGTTATATTGTCTATCTAGTTAATATTATATCTATGATGTTGCCTATCAGTTAGGTAATATGTAATATTATATCTATGATCCAAAACAAAACATTTGAGAAATGAGAAGTAAATTATTTATGTAGTGTTACCATATTGGAATACATATTTATTTGAATTTTTTTTTTTTTGTTCGAAAAATTATTCTTTTTTAAATTCTAATACATATATTTATATCGCAATAACCGTAACAATATATCGTTGTAACCCATAGAGCATTCTTGTATTAAATTTAAAATTTAAATACAACTTCAGAAATTAAACACTTCACACAAAAGAAAATTGAAAAATACTTACATGCTTCCAAGTGAAAGCTTAATCGGTTTCAACCTCTTAAGCGAGGAGAAAACCTACAAAAAAAACGTAAAAAAAAACTAATAAAACAGGCCAAAACTCACTCTTTGATATAACACCAAATTTAGCTGCAAATGAAGGAAAAAACTTTTAAAACATCAAGGCACTGGACAATGAAAAACCCATTAGGAAATATAATAAATTTCTAATTAATAAGCTACTGGTAGGAATATATCCTACTTTCAAAGCATCCTGGGATAGAACTGACAACATCATCCTGGAGGTCCCGAATAAAAATATTGCCGACATTTTTCTCAAGCAGTCAACCCTTAGAAATATAAAAAATTTTGCTGAACTTAACAAAAATTTAAATTTCTCCAAGGGTTTAATTTTTGACCGCGATTTAACTCATTTTGAGCCGGAACAAATATTAGCTGGTCTCAAAGAAAAGAATCCATCAATAGTTCGAATTTTTCAGCTGACCAAAATGTATGATGGTCAAAACAGATATACAGAAGCTGTTATAATCACATTTGATGCTATTGATTCACCTGAAAAAATTATTCATCCTGTTAGAAAATGGTTTCCAACTCCAATGAGATGTAGGAAATGCTAAAAACTGGAACATTCACAAAAACATTGCTCAAACTCACCAAGATGTGCAGACTGTGGAATAGAAAAGTCAGAAGGAGACACCACTCATGTTACTCCGTGTACAGAATTTGCATGCATTAATTGCAATGATGCTCAACATAGTCAGCATCTCGTGATTGTCCTGCATGTCAAAAAGAAAGAGAAGTGCTAAGAATTAAAACAAACTTACATACATTGTTCAAAAAAAGAAGTATACAAATGTTACGAGAAAAATTTCGAATCTCAAGAAAATAACTATTCTAAATTTTTTTCAAATGAAAACAATAAAAAAATGACAATGAAATTTAAATATTCAAAATAATAAAATTAATCAAACGACAAGTTTTATTGAAAAAGACTCTCATAATAACAATAGTAATAACAAAAATAATAATAATAACAAAAACCAAACAAAATTTTTAGAAATTAAAAACATCTGCGGTGACAGCAACAGTTACCTTGATAATAATGATATGAGTAATTTTAATATTGCAGACAGCGCCGATAACGAAATTACAATGAATTAAAAATACAATTTTTCTCATTTCTTTTTTACAATTTCTTTTTTTCTCTCTTAAATAATTTTTTTTTCTCTTTTTTCTCTCTTTACTATAAGTTCTTAAAATTAGTTTCATTAGTCATTTTCGCTTCTACTTAATTTATAATTTTTTATTTTTCGTTATCATAATTTTTTATTCTTTTTTTTTCTTTTCCATTATAATATAATAATAAAATGGGTTCAGATAATAAAATAAAACAATTTTGCGATATTTTACAATGGAACATTCAGGACTACTATACGAATATAGGACATTTAGAATTATTAACTATGAAACACAAGCCCCAGGTAATAGCATTAGTCCAACCAAGTTTAAGAATTATAATTGCATCTTCCAAAACAACAATAATAACCCACCCAAAGAAGGATTAGGATTTTCGAAGACGGTCTTTACTTTCAAGAAATTAGTTTAAGAACTAATATTCAAGCAGATGCTATTCAAGTCAATTTACTCAAATTTGCTTCACTGATTACAATTCTGAATCTCTATCTCGAACAGAATCGTCAATATAACCAAACTGATTTGCAACAGCTCTTCATGCAGGTATAAAGCCTTTTTTTTATTTTGGACGATTTTAACTTGGGAGACAGAATCACTAATAATCGTGGTAGAATTGTAGATAACTGGATAAGCAATAATGACGATCTTATACTTTTTAATGACGGATCTCCTACTTTACTGAGTACACGTGACACCTTAACATGTATAAACCTAACTATCGCTATTCTTCTTTGTTCTTTAAGATGCGAAGGAAAAATCAAAGATAAAGTTAACTTCTTAGAAAAAACTGCAAATTGGAACAAATTTTCAGAAAGCCAAAGTATTTTTTTAACAGAATACCCACAATACACAAACATAAATAAAAAAGTAGCTACTTTGACGAAAAGTGTAAGATAAATCATATACTCACAAGTTCAACTGGCCATTATGGTTTAACACAGAAATCCACATTTTAATTAGAACTAGAGAGCATTTAGGCAGTTTAAAAGAGACAAAACCAGCGAAAACCTCATATTCCTTAAAAAAAACTAGTGCTACACTTAAAAGAGCAATTAAAGTAACTCATGCAAGATCTTGGGGAAAACTTTACAAACATGATAGGAAGAGATACCCACAACTATTGGGTTAAAGCAATGAGGATAATAGGGAAAAAAGGTGAAATCTGTTGGAAATAAGACACCAGCATCAAGGTGAACTAATTACAAATACGGAAAAAAACGTGACCTACTTTGTAAACTTGTGTTTAAAAACTTCAGAGGATACCACATACTCTGCAAACTTTATTACACAAAAACTTAACTTTAAACTACCTACATCAAGTCCAAGTATACTGGATGATCCCATTACAGTAACAGAAATGGAGAATATTCTCCTACACTTCAGCAAGGCTTAAACTTACTCAAAGACTGGGGAGATAACAATGCAGTGAAATTTCCAAGCAACAAAATGGAATGTATATACATCTGCAGAAAAAGAAATTGCATGGGAAGCCCCCTTAATTTTGATAACCAAATAATAAGAGCCGTCAATAAAATTTCAATATTAGGACTTGCCTTTAACAAATTTGTAAAGTAAATAAATAAACTAGTAACAAAACTAAAAAAAATAAATAATCTCTTAAAAATCGTATGTAGGAACAAATACGGACCAACAATTAATTTAGCCACTCAAATAGCAAAAGTAATGCAAGTAGGGAAAATTGATTATGCAGTTTCAGTGTACTGTTTTTGTACAAAAGCTCAAATATCCAAAATCCAGATACAATTAAATCTAGCTTCACGAATCGTTTTAGGTGCTCTGAGAACCTCAAACGTTGAAAGTATAATGATAGAATCTGGTTTTCCCACTTTTATAGAAAGAAAAAAATCTCCTCGCTATGAAATTTGCACATAAACAAGCTTGTGACAAGGAGCTCCCACTATACAGTTTAATTTCAGCTTCTAGAGGATAATAAATAGAGTACCATTGCAATCTTCACTGGTTAAAGCAATTAAACTTTCAAAAGACAATGAAATTCCTTTTGATATAGTACCTATAATACTAGAATTTGCGACCTGGTTATTTGATGCAAAAAAATTTATTGATATTTCAATATCCCAATACCAAAAGGAAAGCACAACAACCGCAAACTAGCAACAGATCCACAAGGAACACACCTAAAACCTGTATCCTGATTCGTATAAGGTATTCACGGATGCATCAAAAATGAAAAAAGGTTCTTCTTTTTCTATAGTTGACCAAGAAAGAGAATTAAAAATACTAGAACCGGCGACGGAAATATACAACGCAGAGTTAGTGGCAATTAATGAAGCCCTAAAGCTATGTCTAGAGCAAAATAAATCAAAAATAAATATTTACTGAGACAGTTTAAGCGCACTTAATGCAATAAGTAACTTTTCAAACAAACAACCCTTAGTAAAAGCCATTAGAAACCTTCTAAGTCAAGTGGGCAGGGAATTCAAATTAATATGGATCCCCGCTCACAGCGGATTTGAGCGAAAAATTTGAAGTTAATACATTTCTACAAGATGTCGATATACATATAATTGGTAAATAAATATATTTATATTCTTTCTTTTTTTTCATTTCAAATTATTCATGTAAAAGCAACAGTGCCACACTATATTTTTTTTAAACAATATAATTTTTAAAATTAGATGGAAATTTTTAAATTTAATTTTATTGAAAGATCTTCATTTTCAAAGTTTTTTTATTCCTGAATTCTGTACATTTCAAAAACCTTCGGTTTAAGTTTTTTTTTAGAAAAAATGCTTTTAAAAACCTTCAATTTGAAGGAAAATGTTACTTCACTTGGGATAACTTATTCATCCAAAATGGAATGAAATATTCACGAGGATATTTTTTTAAAAGAACTATTAGCGAGAAAGAGGAAAAAAATAGAGAGCAAATTGGGCTCTTAAAATCAGAAAAAATTTCGAGAATTCTTATTGACATTTTTTGTCCTACTTGCATTATCTCTAGGATGTAGGAAATACAGTGAGAGCAAAATTTTTGTATGAGGGCTAAATTATGGGTCCAATAGTTTTAGAACTATAGGGCATTAAAGAAGATTTGGGACTGTTTCCTATCTTTTGATTAAAATACCCATAACTTCTGTTCCGAACAAGATTTTGGCATTTGACAGTCACTTAATTAAAAAAAATTTTAAGTGTTACAATATTCTAATAGCCCTCTTCTTAGCCTTCAAGCTTTAATTTGATATACGATACGTTGAATTATCTTTTACCATTCAGAAAATAATACGAAAAATAAACTACTTATAATTCAACTTCACATACAAAAAAATTGTTATTGTGATTGTAACTGTAATTGTTAAGTTAACTTCTCATACTAAAAAATTCTAACTGTGATTGTCAGAAGTAGCCTCAACGTTCCTGGTGAGTCTGAGTTTGTGGCATTGAATATTTCTAAACCTTTTAACCGGGCATGCAAAAAATTGACGAAATGTCAAGCTATAAGTAATGCCTTGGTAAATGTCTTTGTTAAATAAATTGGAGATTTTCTTTTGAATAGCTCAAGTCGCGTAATACACGTTTTTTATTTATTTTTTTTCTTTCGGTAAGGATGGTGAGAATCATCGAAAGATACTGGGCGCAACACAGTTATGTGAAACTTTAACTCACTAAACACACCAGCCCCGTCTTAAAATATTACTAGTCTAAAAGACTAACCATTAATTTTGCGTTAACTCTTACATATCTACTGGAATTGCAGATCTCCGTGAAAGTGATCTGTGTTTATAGCGAAATCTAGTGGCCTAGTTCTATTAAGCTATTAAAGCTTCTAGTGGCATTTTCACAATGTAGGAGTTTTGAAGCTTCTACATTTATGTGCCCTTCTAAGCGGGTCTTATGTTTTAGTGCATATTTTTTTATTTCTTCGCTTACAGTGGGTATTTCTAGATCACTATGTAAATCAAAATTTCGTACGTACCAAGGAGCACTAACTATGTTGCGTAAAATTTTATTTTGAAAAATTTGAATGCTCTGAATATTTGTTTGTTTGGCGCAACTCCATAACTGTACATAATTTAATCTTAATATAGCATTCATTATGTATGTTAGCATTGTTAGACCTTTTTTTGGAAGTTGTTTTAATACTTCCGCCGTTATTAAATCAACACCCGGTGCTTTTTTTAACTTGAGGCTTTTAATTTCATCAACCAATTCCATGTGGGAGATTGGTGCAATGGCGTTCTCTTTCTGTCTAACGTCATTTTCAATGTAGAGATCTGAGTCTATTTCATTCGGCCGAAAGATTTGTTTCAGATGATCTGCGAATGTTTCAGCCTTTTCCTGATTGTTTTTTGCCCATTTACTATCTGTTTTATTGATTGGTGGAACTTGCAAGATAGGTTTTTTTAGACTCTTTGTTGCTTTCCACAAAGTATAATTTTTTTTTTTTTTAGCTAAAAATAGATAAATTTTTCACATAATTTTTATAATTATAACTCTTTATTTCCAAAAGTTTTCTTTTAGATTTTGAGTTATTCTATTTAAAACCATTTTATCAGCTGGGTCACGTGTTTGTTCCCATCTACGTTTAGCTCTTCTCTTCGTTTTTAACATATTTAAGATATATCACGAATAATTATATCCTGCTGCTTTATATTTACATTCTTTTGTGTTATTCCATGCAGCATTTTACACGATTTTGATAAAACTTTCTATAGCACATTATCTATTTCTTCTTTAGATTTTATTTTAGCTCTTAAATTTATTTTATTTTCTATTTCCTGTTTAAAATTTGCCCAATCTGTTGATTTATTAACGGTAGTGGGCTTATTTAGTTTTGACAATCTTTCAGGTTCAGTACCACAGCAGAATGGTGTGAGTCTAAATCTTGATTATCTTCTAGGCTAATGATGTTTGGCAATATTTTTTTTGTGATAAAAAAATCCAGTAGATCTGGAATTTTATTTGTATCCGTTGGCCAATAAGTTGGTTTGTCTGTTGAATGACAACCCAACTCTCTAATAGCTTTTCTTAGCTCTCTTCCTCTTTATAGCATGTATAGCCTAATATCTTTAACTCTGACTGCCTTGTCATATGAGTTTCTGATAGTAGACACACGTCGATATTTTCAGCTTTAAAAATAATTCTCGTGCAGGCGTTTTATTAAGTATGCCATTTGCGTTCCACGTAGCAATATTAAATTTGTTTTCGACCATTGTTTATCAATTTTTTTGATGTATATGTATAACTATTGCTATCAGGGCTGCAAACCCACAAAAAATCGGGTTCGAACTGGAAAATTTTAGTGGGTTCGGTCCGGGTTCGGGTTCAAATTTTTTAATCAACATAACAAGTGCATTATTGATTGCAAATCAAAATCTATTAATTTTACTTATGTATTATTTTTTACTTTATTTTATTTGCAAGTGAATAGTAGGCATAGAAATTAAAAATAGAGAAAAATATTCTTGAAGAAACATGAAAAAAACAAAAACAAATTGTGTTTACTTCTTTCTATTTGAAATGAAATATGTAAACTATGACTAGCTATACCAAAAACAATACACATTTGGATATACAAGTAGATATGTATTTACTTACATACATATATTTTTAGTAGGTATATTACTAGGTACCTACATATTTAAATTGCTAAGCATAATTCGTGTGCTTACACAGTACGCAAATATGTGGCTATGTAAGTATTTTACTATTTTGTTTTATATTTTTTTTATTTTCAGTTTAAAATAAAAAAACATTGTTGAATTTGATTGCGAATGAAATGGTGAACCTGAACCAAATGCAAATTTTTTACTGGGTTCAGGTTTGGGTTCTGGTTCTGGTTCGTCAAAATGCTTGTTCCGGAGCGGTTTTGGGTTCGGTTTGCAGCTCTGATTGCTATATATATATGTTTTCTAGCTTATGTAATCTTGCCGAGATTTCGTCCATTGTATTTAACATATTTTGCATCATTTGCATTATAATGTTATTATCAGTTGATTTTTAGCACTATCTTGTATTACTTGGGCAAATGATTTGCCCTTAGTAACCTTACGAGATTCAAAAATTCTGCGGCTTCTTGATTTAACTCACGTACTTTAGTTTGCTTTGGATTCATTTTTAAATTTTTTCTCTTTTGTAATTCCTTTGCAATCAAGCACCCGCTATAGTTCGCAGGATGAGCTTCAAGGCAGTTAGCGCATTTGGGAGTCACATGTTTATCTTTGTCACACTTTGATGGCAAATGTTCGCCAACGTATTTTACACATTGAGCTAGATGTTGGCAGAATTTTTGTGTATGGCCATATCTTTGGCACTTTTTAAACTGAGCAATCTGATTGTTTTTTCTAAGAGCTTCAACTTTCACTCTCATGTGCTGAATAAATTCTATTTTATAAATTTTATTTATGTCTTTAAAATTAAATGTTAACATAAATAAAGGTAATCAAGGTAAATAATCAAGGTAAAGGTAATAAAAGTAAAATTCAATGAAATGTTAACATAAATAAAGGTAATCGAACTATAATTTCTTTATTATTTTTTTTAGTTTTTTTAATTTTATTTGAAACATCAAGAATTTTGAAACTCTTGCTTTCATCCAGTCTATATAGCAACAAAAAATTCTACTATACGTGAACTAAACTATAATTTAGCAAGCACTTTAACACCTCCAAAACACAATGCTGTCCAATTTCACAGAAATTAAATAGTCCAATGTCTAACCTAACATTTCAAAAGGAAACCTTGAAGTATACTGAAAGTCTAAACATTCTAGCTATTGAGCTAAAGCTAAAATTAAGTGATCTAACCATGCTTTGGGATAGCTAACGTGCAGCGCAATTTTTAAGCTTCCTATGGCGTTGTTGGACCTTTTTAACGTTTTTAGATTTGCTAACTAGTATCTATAAATCTTTCTAATCTTCCAATCCTTCATCAGATCTAGAATGGAGTACACTGCACTTATTTGGGCAGGAGCCCAATAAACAGTATTGGGATACCTAGACAAAGTTCTAAACACAGCAATTCGTTTAATAAGCGATCCAATTGGTACCGTCACTCTAGTTCCACTAGGTCATCGATATGTCATTGGAGCACTCACTCTATTTTATAAATAACTGATAAGTATTTTGTTGGTATAGAAACCTGTTCAGAAGAAATAAAAACTTTAATGCCCGGGACTGAGGGCTGTCAACTGAGATGCAAGGAGGGCTACACATACTAATCCGTAGTATACCTTAAAGTCTTAAAAATACCCAAATAAAACAGTTCCTCGCATGAAATTTCACTTTGAATATAGTATAGTTTGCCACTGGAAGTATTTCTGAAAAAAGCCAACTATAACGTCAATAATATCGTTAAATTCAAAAAGAACATCGACATTTTTGTTTTAAACAATCCTCGCAACATCCAGTAACTTTTTAAATTCCAACCTATTCTTCCAAAAATGTAAAACAAAAAATAAAGTTTGACAATAATTTATTTGAAACGATTGTCTATTGTTTTTTTTTTGTTTTTTTTATATTTTGTTTAAAATTTAATTTAATTAAGGTTATTCAAAATTTTAACTACTTGTAAAGTAACAAAATAATTGATAAAATTCTTTTAAAAATTAGAAATGATATTATTTCACCTTTTAGGAAACTGAATACATACGTACGGTTCACTCAACTCTTTCTGAAAATTGGCTGAAAAATGAAAATATTTTCTTCACTGCCTATATCCCTATATATTAGTTAATATATCTATGGTATAATCAAAGACTACATAGAGATCTCCAAATGGCAACAAAAAAGTTTAGATGTCGCTACAACATCGATTTTGAAATTTAGTCTCATTTTTCAACTTTTTTTTTTAAAGTTTCTTAAAACAAGTTTTGGTCTCGGATATTTTTATTTTTCATATATGTACATAAATGAACTTTCGTATGATTGGTATGGATGATAGAAATAACAAGTAACATACATATATGAATATGATCATATGATATCAGATGACATATTATGATATGCATGATCTGATCAGTATCTAATATAATTTTTATATTATATATGCATTATGCCATATTATGCATTTATATTACTTGACCAGCTTGCCTACATGCTTATTAAAGTGAAAGTGTGTGTGAATCAAAATTCTATTAAATATAAATAGAAATACACATAAATACTATCGGCACTTTTTAAGGGCTGTGGAGTCGTATCGAAATTGATCAACTCCGACTCCGACTCCAACTCCGGGCTTTTATTGGACTCGACTCCGACCTATATTCATCAACATGTATAAAATAAAATTTTTTTTTTATTTAATTCTATTAAATTTATGTTTTACTAAAAGATGAGAAAAAAAAAGTAAAAAACAAAAAAAAATCTCATTTAAAATATGTATTGTTTTCTGTTTTAGTTTTTAAAATATATATTATTTCTTAAAAATAGAATTGCTTCAATCAAATCTTCTTTAAGCGATGCACGTAGGTCTGACTTAATTATTTTCAGAGCAGAAAACAATCTTTCGACACTGACTTGTGTCGGCGGTAAAGCGGTTACAATTCTAGCAACATTTTCGATTATTTTTGGGTACACATCGATAGCTTCTTGGACGTTCAATTTTGATGATCGATCATATTTTTCAACTCCCTCCAAAGCGGTAAAAAACTCCTTTTTAAACTTCTGCTCTTCTGTATCTGGTTCCTTTTCATTATAACGCTTTCATTTTATAACATCCAATTGATTTAAATATTTGTCAAAATCTAAATCTTCATTTGAACTAGAAGCTGATTCCTGACTAGAGACAAAGTAAGAAGGCTCGATCTGTGTTTCACTATCTAATCCCGGAAAATATTTGATGCGAACGGTGATTTGATAGAGCGTCTCTTTTGCTTTTGCAATTTGATGGTCATTTAATAGAATTCGGCTCATTGGATCAATGTAAATAGCGGCTACCAAAATTTCATTTTGCAAAAGTAGTAGTTCCCTTTTATTCATGGAAGATGTAATAGCACTGGAAATTGGTTCATCAGTGCGGGACAACTGATAAATTAAGTTTCTCCACTCAAAAAAGAAGGTCCCTGGAGTTATATCTTCAGTTTGCAATTTTTTTGTCAGAAGATATGGACGAAATAAAATATTTTCTAAATTTGCGGCTTGTTCCCATTCGGTTTCATTTAGAAAAAGATTTGAATTATCCATATCTGCAAAAAATGTTTTTAATTCAAGCAAACGCTTTATCATAAGGTAAGTGCTTCCCCAACGTGTAGCTTGATCTAAAATCGCACCTTTCCCAGCGCGCCTCTTTAAAATAGCATCTATTTTAGGAGTTCTCGCTGTGACAGCCATTTGTCTCAGCTTTATGATAATATTTGTTGCATCATGATTTTTTAGACCATCTCGTATTGCTAATTGCAATGTATGCACAGCGCATCTCATATGTTGAATATAAAATGATTTGGATACTTCTTCACAAATATCATTCAAGTCTTCACTGTTTTGCTCTACTGAGAGTTCAGTTGCATCAAAATCGTCCTCCATAACCAACGCCTCTTCATTTTCCTTATTTAATTTCTCCGTAACACTTAGCATATTCGAAGCATTATCAGTAACTACTGCTTTGCACATTTTTTCTTCATCACCTTCTATATAACATAGGCATTCATAGAATTTCCCATCTGATGTAATTGCAAAATGCTTAAGTAATGCCAATTTTAATTTTTTATCCATTTTGAAGCCTTCAAAAATACTAAATTAACAATAAATATTAAAAAGAATAATATTTAACTTCCGTTCAACAAAGAATTTCACGATGTAGTTTGGTAATTATAATTTATTTCAGTTGTTGTCTACTTTATTTTAAAAAAATTACTGATGCTCTTCAATTAAGATGAGCATGTATTTATACCAAAATTAAACTAGAATTTGGGATTTTCTTATATACATTATTTACCTGTCTGACAACCGTTGCAAAAATTTTTTGTAATATTTTTATGAAGAATTATTTTTGCCTGTAATAATTATGTTCTGCAAATTAGGTGTACTTATGAATATTTTTTGATTTTTAAAACTTATTAGTATTTTAATTACTTTATGCGGATACGTATAAAGGACATCTGCTAATTGTTTTTACCTGTTTAAATTATTAAATCTTTAAAAAATCCACAGAATTTAAAAATTACATTTAAATTTTTATTGTTACAATAAAAGTAACAATGTTTTTTTTAGATTTTCTTTTTAAAAGGTAATTGAGTTAATTTTAAATAAAAGCAGCCGGTATTTCATGTCATTAATTAAAGACCTTACCAAAAGTTTTTCAATAATATTCTTACATAGAAAAGCAAAAGGTAAAAATAGTCATAATAATGTTGAAAATTCCAAATAAAATTTTAAATTTTTTTCGGAGTCGGAGCGGAGTTAACAGAAGAAACTCCAAGCCCCCAAAAATGCACGACTCCGCGACTCCGGACTCCGACTCCAGCTCCGACTCCACAGCCCTATGTATTTCAATATGATTCAAAAATCAATACATATTTATATTTATATTTTGTTTTGTGCAAATGTAATTATGTTCCAATTTGATATGATTTGATAATTTTTATGAATATGTACAGTATCCAGCAAATGTCATGCCACTTTTCTAATTGGAATAATTTTTAATTAAAAAAATGTTTAGAAGAATTTTAAAGCATTATTTTTTATTTCAGTTATTTTTATTTGATAGGTATATTATATTATCTTCAAAAAATACCCACATATAATATATGTAGGCATACCGTTTCCAATATAACAATATGAGTCACGAGATCAAAAAATAAAATAAAATCATAATACAAAAAATTTTGTTACTTGTTTGTTTTTCCCTGAAGTTATAAAGTTAAAAATATTATTAGAAAAAATTCGAACGCCTATATTATTTTTTGCTTTTCTATATATATTTTTTTAAATTACCATTACTTTTGCTGGATACTGTATATTAAATCAGTTAAATCTAGTTAAATAAATAATGCAGTTAAATCAGATGATTTTCATAAAATAGATGCATTCATACCATCTGATACCATATAATATACGATATACCATTTCATACATTCAATTCTGCTTGTAGTAGTGAAATACTGAATGCATATGAATGCATATTTTTCTTGTTGTTTTTAGAAAAGTCATCATTATAAAATAATCTATTTTTATTTAATTTTTTTCTATATGAAATATTTAGCTAAATGTTCCATATTTTTTGTAAAGTGATATTTAGAATGTCTTCTTTATCATATTGAAAATTTACGTTTCTACCCGACATATTAAATATATATTTTCTCAAATATATTTTCCCATTTTTGCCTTATTTTTAAAGTTATTTTGTCATCGCTTTGCTTTAAAAAGTTTAATAATCACAAGGATAAAAAATTTTTGTAAATGCATAAAATATATGAATGATCATTTTACACCAGATTCTGGTTTTCGCTAAATTCTTTTAGCTATGACACAAACTAAATATTTATGTGCTTTAAGATTTTTAAAACTAGCCAGTTTTAGCTGGCCCGTTTGAAAAAAAATTAGTACAAATTTTTGTATGTCTCTCTTGTACATCTCTATTGTTGTAAAAAGATTCTGTGTTCCAAATTTCTTTCAAAACTAGTTTTGTATGCGAAAGTTATATCTCTACAATCTAAAGGAGGTTCAGTATCAATTTTGATTAATACCAACTTTTTTTTTTGTTTTTTAAATCTTAAACTACATAATATGATGTAAATCAAAAATACTGTGGTTAATATACCAGCACAGCTTTAAAATGAAAATAAAAAGAAACCGTTTTTTTTTAGTACATATTGCAATATGCAATATTTTTAAAATAATTTCCAACTCATAAAATATTCAAGAAACAAAATATTGAAGTTTATAGAGAAAAACAAAAATTTAGTCAAATTGAGCTCTTCCTATACTTACATTTTATTGCGGACGTTTAGGCTGTGAAACTAAAGAATGCGCATCGAGAGCGAAGCGAGAGTGTTCATCAACGACAACACCAAATAAAATACACAAAACAAAATTTCTAAATTTAAATTTTCTAATTTATATTTACTACAATAATCATTCAATGTGCAATGGCAGCACCGAAGCCAAAATGTCAAAAAAATTACAAACATAACCTAAACAAACCGATAGAAAGATTGTTTTCAGTTTTCGATGAAGAAAAGATATTTTTTTTAATTAATAAATTAAATTGAATGTTATAATTAAAAATGAATTTACCACCTGTAACATGTCGTGCATTCATTGCAATGCAAAATTTAAATATTCCTGAATTAGCTGCTATAAATAACGAAAGGGAAATTCGACCTTTTTTACCATCTCTAGTACGGATGAGTCTTTTATCACCTTTGGATACAACACAATCGTCAATGGAATCTCGTAAACAAATTCTTGCTTTATTAGTTGGCATTGAAGTTGTTAACAATATTGTTGCACTTTTACAAGTTAATTATCATGAATTGGAGGTTGATGTAAAAAAAGAACAACTTTTAAGACAGAAAATTGGTGTTGGTCAACAACAACAAGATAGTGCACAATTTCATGGTTTACAAAATGGTATTGCATTAGGATTTGAACGCGCTGATGTTACACGAAAAGTTCGTGTTGTTTTATCGGAGCTTTTTTATATTCAATCGCTGGTAAATGAAATGAATTTGGCTAATGGTGGTGGTTTAAGTAGTGGAACAAGCGGTTCACAATCGCGTCAAAATGAAAATTTAATAAAACAATCTGAATTATTTGATAATGAAATTTATTTAGAAGAAATTACCGATATAATTTGTATAGCATTAGCTGAATTACCATCATTATTAAATGTGCAAGAATTAGTAGAAACTTTATTATATGTTAATAATGGACCATCAATTATATGTTGGGTTGTTGCTAATGTTCCTGACAGTTATAAAGATGTTGTTTATTCTTTAGTATCAACAGCTGATGAAGATACACCAGATGGTAAATTAAAATTATCCGTATTATATGGATTAAGTGAAATTAATCCCGGTCAAGCGTTAGCGACAAGATCTCTTTGTGTTGATTTAATGAAAATGCCTTCTTTAATGATTAAATTAAGCTTAAAAGATCCTCAAGATTTGGTAAGCTTAGTAACTTTATAATTTAATTAATTTTTTTAATTAAAAAAAAAAAATTGGTATTTTCTAGATTGCTTTTTCATCGGGTTTATTGTTAGGAAATGATCAAAATGTACGTTCATGGTTTGCTCTTTTTATTCGAACAAATCAAAAACGAAAAGGAGACGCATTGCAACAGTTTCGTGAGGAATTACTTAAACAATTACAAAATCTTGTAATTCTATCACATAATTCGAAAATACCGGAACAATCAACAGTGCAAGCTGTTGCAATATTAAGGCTTTATTGTGCCCTAAAAGGGATTGCTGGTATAAAGTAAGTTTTAATTTATGATATTGATTTAAAAAAATTTAAAGTTCAAGTGTTTTTTTATTAAAACGTTTTTTTACACACCAGTCTTAGAAAAATATAATTGTTATATAAATTTTTAGTAATCCTTGTTATATTTATCTTCCTTAAATAAAGTAAAATCATTTTCATTAGTTGATTTTGTAGGAAAATCAAACATAACTTTTTTTCGTGGCGTTGGAACGGGAGTTCTTAATAATAAATTATCACTTGATTGTATTTTCTTTACTTTATGTATTGGTGAACTCAAAACACGCTCTAATTTTGACTTAAAATCTTCTCTTGCTTGTGAATAAGGTGTTTTAATTTCACTATCTTCGGTTGTTCTGTTTGTTATATCACTACCTCCGGTTTCTGATTCTGAATTATTTTCGTCAATAATTTCATTAGTGTTAACAGCTACCATATCATCTTCAGAAGAAATTTGTTTTGTTTCCGACTTGGAATGATGTGAATATTGTTTTGATGCTGTCTGTGGATAATTTTTATCAGATTTAACAATATTCTTTGTTCGAATTATATTATCCACAATAGTCTTAATATGATTTCTTGTGGAATTAAACTTTGGAAAGAATTTCTTTTTATTTTTTCTAATATTAGAAAGATTTTCAGAAATCTGCGGCATTGATGAAGATGCTATTAATTTTGTATTTGGAGAAATTCCTATTGTTTTAAAACGATTTTCCTGCATTTTTTGTACTATTTTCGGTATATTAATGGAAGACTGAGTTAACCTTAGTGGTGGTACAATATTTTTTTTAGTTTCTTTAAAAGATTTCTTTTTTTTATATGATATAGGAGTGCTACTTTCTTTTAATGTTATTTTATCCTTTATAACTAGCTTTTTTGCATCAGTTTGCTTTGGTGTAACCAAAAAATTGGAACTCATTACTTTTTTAGCTTTTTCAACGTTATTAGAATAAGAATTTGTATCTGAAGTTTCAGAATCTGATAATTCGCCTGACGACTGACTTGTTTCTTCATTCCGATTTGCTTTTACAATGATTTTAGGAGCCGTTGAATGCATCATTTGTTTACGTTTAATGCTGGGTATTTGAGTATTTTTAAATATTGGAGTCCGTGAAATATCATTTCTTTCAATAATTTTTGGAACATGACCGTTAATATTTTTACTTTGTTTTAAAGCTTCGTCCTTTTCACTGGTTATCGTATTCACTGATTTAATAGAGTTTGGTATCAATCTATCGATTTCATCTTGAGATGAGTTTGATACGATTTCTTCTGGTTTTTCAATTTTTTCAGGTTTTTGTATTTTTAATACATTTATTTTATCTAAAAGAGTTTGATCAAATTTTTCTGCTATTTCATGTAATTGTTTTTTATTTTCAGATTGAATTTTTTGCACTGCATTATTTAAAAACTCTTTTATTTCTTCTAAATTAACTCCATCTTGATTAAGAGAAGTTTGAGAAGACATTTTATCAGTAAATTTATTTAAAATTTCCAAATTATGCTGTTGTTTTGCTTCCAGTGATTCGGTAACATTTTGTAACTTATTTTCGAATTTAGTTAATGTTTCCTCCCTAGAAAAAAATTATTTCAAAGTTTAAAAAAACCATTAAAATTAAAACATTACCGATTTTTAATATCGTCATTACGAATGTTTTCAATCTTAGTAATTTTTTCATTAATTTGTTTAAATATTTCCAAAATATTTTTTTTATCCAATGCATCTACATCATCCGTCTCTTTTTCCTCAACTAAATTACTTTGAATACCAATTGTTTTTGTAGATACAGGCTCATTTTTTGTAGCAACAGTATTTGCACTGTTTTCTTTTTTTATACTAGGTGACGATTCTTGAATCTGGTAAGATCTAGGTGATAATTTAATTTCTTCAATTTGTTTAGTAATTTCAAATGTTTGATTTCGTATTATTTTTTCTGCATCATTTAAACGTTCCTTTAAATGTTTAATTTCCAATTCTAATTTGATTGTACTTATCAAATTTTTATCATTTTCTTTTTCAGTTGCACGTTTTTCAGTACTATTACTGCTGATATTATTAACATTATTCTGCTGAATAGCAGCAGCACGTTTAATTTCATTAGAATGTTTCCGTGAAATATGAATATTTAACATTTCATTACTAACAAAATTTTTTGTGCACATTGAACATGGAAAGATAACTTCACTAATATTACGTAGTTTTTGTAATTCTTTATGTAACTGAAGAATATCATTTGCATGTTCTTGTTCTGAGTTCTTAAAACGAATTTTTTCTGATTGCATTTCTTTTAAAGTAATTCGCATAGTTGTAACGGTTTCGTCAAGAAAACGTTTACAAAATATTAAATATTGAATAGCTAATTGCGATAGAATAAAATATTTGACAATTCCACTTTCTAAAATATTACTAGTTAAAAGGGATCCTAGAGGGACTTCGGCTAAATGATTTATAATTGTATCTAATTTTTCAATATTTTTATTTTGAATGATTTTTTCTATTTCAATACCACCAATTTGTCTCCAATCAATATGACCATCATTACATTGTCGAAATTTAAATCCAGAATCTCTTGCAATTTGTGGATAATCAAAATTCCAAGTGTCTTCTGACATCATTTTCAGTCTGAAAATTGTTTTTTACTTTTAAATCAAATAAAAGGGAAGTACATATAAAATTGATATATTATACAAAATGACAGTAAATGATTGTTTGTCCATTCTAGTTTCGTTGCTAAGGTAATTGTAATAAAAAATATGCAAATCGAGTTATGCATAGCAGTTTAAGTTGTTAAATTTTCAAAATTTTTTTTGAAGAATGCGCATTTGCTAGTGCTCATACCAAATTGCACAATACTGTATACATGCTCCTTTTGCCTACATTTATGTTCTGCCCTTTTAGCACGAACTGATGAGTTCTTACTTTATCATAAAATGCTTTAAGACTGAAGTACTTGACAAAGTTAGCAATCTGAAATCTACAAAAAATTATCCACTTTTACAACTCCTATGAAATTTGGTTACTCTAGCCCTAACAGGTCTAGAGTAATATCTTGGAACTTAATTAAGCTAGGCATCTGAAATCTTGCAAAAGTTGATGTAAAGTTGACACTGTCTACTTTACACTTTTTCTCGTTTTAACAGGTTTTGTAAATATCTTACTAAATTTTTAAATTTTTTAGATTTACTGATGAAGAATTGCATTTAATAATGCAATTAATAACAACAAAACCAGCACCAACACCAGCTGGAATTAGATTTGTATCACTTGGGCTTTGTATGTTAATAGCTTGCCCATCATTGATTCTAAATTCACAATTGGAATCAAAAGCTATTGAATGGATGCAATGGTTAGTAAAAGAAGAAGCATACTTTGAAAGTAAGTCTGGAGTTTCAGCATCATTTGGAGAAATGTTACTATTAATGGCAATTCATTTTCATAGTAATCAAATATCAGCTATTGCTGAACTTGTTTGTTCTACACTTGTAATGAAAATTCCAATTAGACAAAATAATACTACAAGAATGAAACAAATTTTTACACAAGATTTATTTACTGAACAAACTGTAGCTGCTCATGCTGTTAAAGTACCTGTAACTTTAAATTTGAATGCAAATATTCCTGGTTATTTACCAGTTCATTGTATACATCAATTGTTAAAATCGCGTGCATTTTCAAAACATAAAGTTACAATTAAATCCTGGATTTTAAAACAAATCACAAATTGTACAACACCTTTACATCCCGTTATGCCAGCTTTAATAGAAGTGTATGTTAATTCATTAATTATGCCTCATTCTCAGAATACAACATTACCACCTATAGTAGGTGGTGTAGCGATTGTGGCAGCAGCAGCAGCTGCTGCTGCTGCAGCTAATGTAATAGCAGGAAAAACAAATAATTCAGAACATTTGCATAAACCTTTATCTGAAAATGAAATATTAAGAGTATTTCGAAATTCGGTTGTTGGAATTCATTTAGATTCAAGAAAACGAATTTATTCTATAGATTCATTACACGATATTAGTATAACAGACACTTCCATTAATTCTGCTGCAAATATAGATTCGAAAGGATGTGAAATTGCAGTAAAGACAGAACATTTGTGTGAATATGCTGAGCATGGAAGTGCGGGAAATATATCTAGTGTAACATCACAATTATTAATTTTATATTATTTAGTACTGTATGAAGATGTTAGATTGGCTAATATGCCAAATATTATCATGAACGGAAGGAAAGTTAAAGCATACTCAACAGAATTTTTATCCGGTTAGAATTCTTTTATTTTATTAATAAATTCGCAATCTTCATATTTTAAAAATAATTTTTTTAATTTGTTTTTCGTTCTTTTTTTTTAGAATTACCTATAAAATATTTACTACAACAAGCACAAAAAAATCAACATGAATATGCTGGATTATTTCATCCCTTATTACGACTCTTAATAACACATTTTCCACATTTAAGTTTAGTTGATGATTGGATTGAAGAAGATAGTGTTTTATCTTCATTGGCTCATGTTTCAAAGTTTGCCAAAATACAAGAACACCAATTGGCGGAAGCATTTGAAGAATTACACTTATGTCCATCAAAAATTATCAAAATTCTTCGTTTAATGTTACGAAAACCACCTACTGATATTTGGGGTCTAGCACAAACATTTGTAACAAATATTAAAAAAATTCTAGAAATAACAGTACCACGTTTAATACAAGAGCTTTATCGTAAAGTATGGATGCGTTTAAATACCGTATTACCACGACGTTTATGGACCATTACTATAAATGCTCTAATGCCAGCCGATGCAATATTTTCATTAACTCACGAAAATTTATTACTTGATCCATTACATATTTTAAGATGTGATGATCGTGTATTTCGTTGCCCTGATGCTCTTATAATTGTACTTAGGATTCTTCAGGCAAGTTTAGCCGCTTCCAAAAGTCAATTGACAAGGCATACACAAGATAAGCCATTTCTCGATAAAAATGGCCAATTGCAAAATGAACTGGAACGTGATGAGTTAAAAACTGCATTAGTTGCATGTCAAGAAAGTGCGGCAGTACAAATTTTATTAGAAGCTTGTTTAGAAACTAATACAGATCAAGAACGGCCTGGTTGCGAATGGGCATTACGTGAAATTCGTGGTATTGTTTGTTCTTATATACATCAGGTTTTTATATCTGAACCATCATTAGCAAAGTTAGTTCATTTTCAAACATATCCAAGAGAACTTTTAAGTACAACTGTACGTGGTATACCATCAATGCATATTTGTTTAGATTTTCTTATTGAAATTTTAACTACACCAGAAATGGAAAAACAAATTTTTATAATTGATTTAACATCTCATTTATCATTGCAATATGCGTTACCAAAAAGTTTAGGAATAGCAAAATTCTGTATAAATACACTTTCAACACTTTTAGGATTATTAACATCAGATGCTAGAATTGAAATGTTTCGTTCAACATTACAATGTGTAGTTAGATTTGCAGAAGCTTTTCCATTAATTTTAGATGATTGTGTAACATTTTTAGTACAACTTGGTCGTATAGCACATTCACAATCTACATTAAATGTAAATGCTATTGCCGCGCCAGTAGTTTCACTTCAACCTGGTTCTAAAGTAAGAACGAAAGCCGTAAGAATTTTATATGCAACAAATTTATTAGAAGAGATTAAAGAAACTTTTGCTAAAATGTTGGATGAAGCTGTTTTAAAACCGAAAATTTATTAAATATTTTAACTTGTTTTAAGTATTTCTCTAGAATTAGGAATACAAATGTTTAGCAATTATTTTAGTATTTTTTTTTTATAATTAAATAAGAATTTTAAGTATCTGAATATTAAATATGTATATTTTAAGTAACTAATTAAAAAATAGTCAAAATGTATTTAAATACATAAATAGAATATATTAATTTTTAAACACATACGTATATACATTTTTAATTATTTTGGCGTATAACTTTATAAGCATGCTTTGTTCTATTAATAAAATAATGGTTATTTTCAAATAAAATGAAAAAACAAAAACTTGTTTGGAACATGAATAAATATGGAAAATATTTGGGAAATGAATAAAAATGATAATTATTTAATAGCACACTTTCGAATTTCCATACTTAGCTTTCAACTTTCCGCTGATTAACATTTATTAATTTAAATAATAGCAAAAATGCAAAATTAGCAGGCGGAACTTAGGCGCCTTTGCATATATAAACAGTTTTCTTTTTAAACAAAAGTTTAAATATTTTTTATCAGACGAATGCATATTGCTTAGGTCAAGCTAAATATAAAAATTATTAGGTCAACATTATTAAGTAAGACTCAAGAAACTTAAACTTAAGAAATATTCTTAGTAAATAATGAAATTAGTAAATAATTTAAAAATAATGTTCGTATATAACACTTCCTAATGGTTAGATCTGAGTATGATAGTCCGATTTTTAGTTTTATTATCTCCTATCATTAATGTCGAAATGAGAAAAAAATAAGTTAACATTTCGTGAGATTCCCGTAATTGATTCATTTCGAGACCATAATCAGTTCTATGTAAAATCCCCATCTGTAAAACAATCATGCTAGCAGCCAGCTATAACAATATTTCATTAATTTAAAGCTTGTCAAAACAAAATCTAGACCTAGGCAATCAGCAAAATGTTTTTTAATCAAAGTTTGAGGAGGAAAATGTTATTTTGAACTGTTCCAAAAAGTGTAAAGAAAAAACGACAAAAATGATGACAAAAACGATACCTCTAACTACTGACCAATCTCCATTACTTTGGTTCTGTCCAAAGTTATGGAAGTATTAGTAAATAAAAGTTTAATCTGATGTTATAGCCCTTGATATATTAAAAGCCTTCGATCGAGTATGGCATTCAGAGTAGTGCTTTCTGTTATTAAATTAAGGATTTTCTTTGAAATAGTAGCATTTGCAATATTGTCGACAGTTTCATGTCTGACACCGTCTAAATGAACGCTGGCCGTTCCACAAAGCTCAGCCTTATTACCAACTCATTTCTTCATTTTTATCAATATGTAATCTACTCTCCTCTACGCTGAATCCAATATATAGCTTCAGTGATAACAGCAAACGTGATTACTCGCTTGGTAAACCACGCTTTAGTCAGAGTAGCTGATTGGGGTTTACCAAACAGACAAAATAAATCAACTTGATCCAATCGCGCGATTTCAAGAAGGGCTTATACAACAGTCCAAAAACCTTAATATTTTGGCAATGAAGCTAAATCTTTTGGTTGTGTTGTGGAATTAACATATTTGTTGTAAAGCTTATTTTACTTCCTAGAGATCTGTCTAAAATCTATAAAGCATACATTTGATGGAGATAATTCACACATTTGGCCTAGCGAACCACAAACTAGCGCTAACGTCATTGAGTGACTTCGACAAAGTCCAAAAATTTTTTCTTTGTATAATCATGTATTTGGTTTAATCATAAGCTATATTGATATTAAGAATAAGTCTACAGATTATAGAAAATTAATTTTAAGTAAATTCTTTACGATTATTTTACTACAGCAAAACTACAAAAATTATTGGAATACAGAACAAAAATACAACATGGCATGGCATCAATACGAATGTATACAAATGACAAATGTATTTAATTTTTAAATTTGTTCGAAAAAATTAACACATATTATAACAAACACCTTTTTGTTTTTAAAATTTCTTTTGCATTATTTATCATAAATTCACTTTCTGTTTTTAAATATTAGAAATTTCAATTTTCTAAAATTGTTTGTATTCATATCCCATACATACATATGTATGTACAGTGAAATTATATTTATTTTTTTTAGTATTTAATATATTCATATTCAATATTTTATACTATACATTCCCAATAGTGGAAATAAAATACTATTTCCAATTATATGTAAATACATATAATTTACTTTGGACTGATTATGTAAATATATGTATGTACTTATATCAAAATAAATAATAAACCATTCAGAAAAGGATAAGAACTAAGATGAAATGAAAACTAAATCTACATTTCATTAGGCGAATTCAGTAAACGTATTATAAAAAATTTTACGATTATTTAAATTTGCCGAAAAATATGTTAAAAATTAATGTTTGGAAATAAAATTAAAAGAACCTAGAAAAGCAAAGTTGAATTTTGTATATAGGAAACAAACAGTTCTAAAAAAATGTAACGACTGGTTTTTCGACAGTGTTTAAATCATCGAAAACATATGCTAGAATATTTAGTCATTACAATTTTAAAGTGAAAAATTTAATTAAAACAAATTATTGAATTGAAATTACCATATTTGTAAAATTCTAAGTATACAAAGAAAAAATCACAGAAATTGCTTTTATATTTTCAAGAACTTACTGGGCTTTTTAAAAATGTTTATTATATACCTATAATATCATTATCATTATACTTTTATTAAAAACACGTACATATGTTATATTATATATAAAGATGCCAAATAGCCAATTCAAAGTATTTCTGTTTAATACTCGAATTGGACCAATTTCTAAAAACTTTATTTACACTATGTGTATAACTAATTATACATAAACAATGAGACATATAAAATAGTATTTTATATACTTTTTATAACTTCTAGAATATAAGACATATGGATAATAATTGAATTTACAAATAAATTAATTTCAATCTAACGATTAAGTTTTAAATTTTCCAATAAAAACTTTATAAATAACTGTCTTTATGGTTTTTATAACCTGTGGTCTAATACAATACAATTATTTTCTTTTTTAAATTACTAAAATCATATGTTTTTAATAAAAATTTTTATTTTTATTTTTTTTTTTAAATTAATTTTCGTTTATTTTCTTTTTTTATTGTTTTAATTTTAAACTTAATACAAATCAACAATAACTAAAGTGGCATTTTTTTTATTTAATTTTTTGTTCATTTTTTTTCGATTACACATGTTCTCTTTTTTTTTTTTGTTTATTTTCTCACTTTTATATAAATATTTTTTTTTTGTTTTTTATTCACATTAATTTTAAATAATTATAGCTACAACTACTGACTTTATTTTTTGATTTGTTTATTTAATGTAATAAAGCGACAAATAAAATTTACAAGTAATTTATTATAATGTTTTATTGTAAAAATTTCTACATTAGCTTTTTTTGCTTTTTTTTGTTATGTTTTTAACGAATGTATAGGTAAGTTGGTTATTTTAATGGTTTTTTTTTTCTTTTTTTATTTGATAAAATGTTTATTAGGTAGTTAATATTATTGGTTTGATTTTTTTTTTCTTTTTTAATTTTGTATTTTTTAAGGTTATGTTAATATTGATCATGATACTAAAAGTTATTGCAATTATAGAAAAATACATGCTTCCAAAAGAGAAAAATTGTTTTTTTTTTTTTGTTTTGTTTCATTTTGCCTCTAACCTCTTAAATTAATTTGAATGGCTTATACGAGAAAAAAATTCTATAAGTTTTTAATCTACTACATGTAATTCCTTATCTGTTTATACTGTGTATAAGAAGTTATTTCAAAATATCGAAAATTAATTTAAAATTAAAGCAGATATATTTCACGGGCTATACGGTTTAGCATAATCAAGTGCAGTGTAATTTCAAAGCCAGCTGTATTTTAAAAAATTAACTAGTTTGAGTTTACAAAAATTACTACATTAGTAAAATTTCTTTTTGAGGAAAAATGGGATTTTCACCCAATCTGAAGAAAAATATTTAGCGACAAATAATACAAATGAAAGTAAATAACAAAACTTAATAGAAGATTGTTTTATTTTAAGTTTTCTTAACTGAATTAAATATAAACAACACCGAAGACCTAATTTCCTATTTTGTTTTATTATTGCCAATATTTCTAAGAACTAAACTTTTAGATTATATGACAGTATATCAAGTACATCTACTGAACATTAATATTTTTATACAGTATTATAAAAAACTTATTAAAAAAGAAAATAATCTATACATTAATTTTAATTCAGTCAAAAAAAAACTTTAAGACTATTTGCATTAAAAAGGTATGTATATTTATATATATGTATATTTTTTTTTTTGATTAATTTTCGATATTTATAATAACATAAACACACATACATAATTAATTTTTCCCCATCACATAATTCCAAATTAAAAAAAATAATTATACTTATTACAATTTTTTTTTTAAAATATTTTTTTAATTTAAATTAAGTTTTTTTTTATTTTTCTAGTAACTTTATTGTTTTTTTTTCCTATTTGAAGACCGAAAAATTATTAAGAAGGAAGATGAATACAACATTACATATATAATAATATTTTAAATTATTTGTTTTATAATCATAGTAATAAAGAATTATTTAATTGATTTCTTCTCTCTATTTTATAACAAAAATTTTTTAATTTTTCACAGTTTGGGTTTTTTATACATATTTTTTTTTTATATATTTATATAAAAAATACAATTTAAATATTTCTTAAAAATTCTTCATTTTTTTTTTTAATAATGATAATAACAAAATGTACAAGTGGTTTTTTTTAATTATAATTTAAAAAAAATATATATATATTATACAAATAAAACAAAAATAATAATAATAATTTGAAGCAGTGAAAAAAAAAGGTTTATTTATTGTATTTAAAATAAATCCGGACATTCTGACCAGTCATGTTTCACTTTTCTATCCCAATATGTTCCCGTAAATACATGTATAAGATTATCTGTACCTTCTTCTTTTTCCTTTTTAAACCAAATTGGTTCATAAGGAGGATATGGTCGACCTTGTGCTGCGGCAGTTTCTGCTTCTGCTTCTCTTGCTCTTCTTTTTGCACGTTGTTTTTCTTCTAACCTAAAATTTGATAAGAAAAATTAAAAATAACTACAAATAATTATTATATTGTAATAATGTGATATCTATTATAATTTTTAAAATATTACAAAGTTTGCAATGCAAATCAAGTCAATCCATAGATAAAGTAAAAAAGAATTAAAAATAATGATTTTAGATTGGCTTATTGAACAAATTATAGAAAAAAGAAAGATTTAAATATTAAATTGATATTTTATATTATTGATCAAATTTATTAAAAAGAAAAAAAAATTACTGGATCCGACATGAAATTTTTCAGAAATGTATAAACTAGTATCGATAAATAATAATTACATACATACATATATACTGAATTAGTAACAAAAATAATATAATTAAAAATAAAATGAATGAAATTCCATAAAAATCTAAAAAAAAATTCTTAGAAATTAAACCGAAAGAAGAAAACATAACCGAATAAAACCGAAAGAACACGTGAATACATACAGTACTACAACATATTCAATTTTGCTGAAACTTTTAATTGATGAAATTTTACTTACCTAACTTTTTCCGTATTACTTTCTTCCCATCGCCCATCTTCCATTAGTCTTTGATCAGGTCTTAATCTTGAATCTGTTGGAGCAACATTTTCTTCAGGTTCATTTAATTGGCTCGCCAGAATTGTGAAATTATAATATCTATAAAAGATAAAAATACTATCAAACATCAACATAACAACAAATAATCAAATTTTTTACTTATCACTATCTGCATCAGGTAATTTTCTAGACCAAATTGTTTTATAATTTCCTGTTTTATAAACTGGATTATCTGATGTTCCTGAAGTTGATATGACTGGAGCTATTTCGATTTTATTATCCCAAGCACCATTTATTACCCATTTAACTTCACCGCTTCTATTCATTACAATACCTTTAACTCGCCTTTGAGTATCTCTAGTAAAATATGAATATGGTATGTATTTTAAATGACATTGTATTCCTTTTGAGTTATTATTTCCAATTATTTCCATATCACCAGTATGATCTACCCATAATTTACCAACTATAATATTATGAACAGTTGTTGTTACCTATAAATACAAAAAAAAATATATTTCAATTAATATAATATAAATTTGAATATTTTTAATAGATTTTTGTTTTGTGTTTTCTTTAATTACTCACTTTTCTCCATGTATATCGATTGCCACTCGTTCTAAATTCAACATGAGCATTACCTAATGGAACAATTTGTAAATATTTCCCACGAAATTTACTAGTCATTGTAAATTCTTGCCAACAAGTCCAACCACGTCCTTCGCAATGTATTGCTGCCATCGGTGGATGATGTGATACTTGTTCCGAAAAATATCTCCAACCATAATCATCCGTACGATCGCATTCATATGTTTCACCTAATAATGGATTAAATGGTTTCCCTGTGCGATTTGATGTCGTTGAATAACTTGAAATTGTAAATGCTGCTACATATGCTAATTGTTCACATGGATCTGTGCATTTGGCTGCGGTATCAAGTAAATCAGAATATTCATAATCTTCGGTTAATCTAAAAAAAAAAACAAATAGCATAAATTATTATTAATTTAAAAATGTTTTTTTTTTTTATATTCTTATTACCTTTGTAACATTGATAATGGTTCGTTGAAATTAACTGGCATTGGAATTTTAGATAATTCTTTACCAATACAATTTTTCATTATTGACCATAAATTTAAAGGATAATTTGGTTTATCAGGTACACGTGTTCGACGTATTCTAGCTGTTCTTACTGGTTGAATACTATTTTGACCGAAATTTCCGGACGGTAAATTACTAACACGATCTAAAACGTCTTTACCTTTCGACATATTATCTTCCTCCCTTGATACTACTAATACCTTCAAAATATTAAAAATATGTTTTAAAATTAATATAATGCAAAACAGAAATTATTCTAAAGAATTGAAGCATGACGTTTATTATTATTTGCAAAAAAAAATCCCCCAAAATAAAAACAAACAACAAAGAAAATTTTATATTAAATAAAAAATAATAATACAAATTTAAAATTAGAAAACAAATTAAATGAAATTAAGTGTTAAAAATGTAATGAAAATAATAATTCATTTTATTAACATGGTGTATGTAAAATGAAGAAAATCATATGATGATCACTTTTTACTTTTTTAATATTAAAACTTTGTCTCTTGATTGAAAAAATTATTATATTTTTTATTGACTATTGAATTTAATAGTTATATTTAATAAATGACTGACTGTGTGTGTTTATTGTTTCTATAGTATGTTTTATGACTCCAAATATTATGTTTATTCTTAAAGATTGTTTTATAACCATGTATATTAATTATGAAATAATAATTTAATTATATGATTACTGTGTAACCAGAAGGATAGAAGAATAAGATGGTCTGGTAAAATTAACTATCATCAAAAAACCAAATGTTCACCGAACTGATTTTATTGGCAAAAATACTTTTAAGAAAATTTTGTGTTCAGTCAACAAAATAAAATTCGTCAATAAATTCGCTTATTAAAAAATCCTTATATTTAATAAACAAGTTCTTATATGATTTACGAGTTCTCAACTACATATAGAAAATTATTGTAAAGAACTAAAAATTAACCATGCTTTGCATGATCAAATCCTTTAAGAAAATCTTCCTTTTATTTGCATTATAATATTTTAGGAAGAACTGCAATTAGGCTCATCAAATTTTAAAAATGAACAAACCATTTTCATAAATTGTGACAATTTTTTTTCTATTAAACTTTTTTGTTTTTAATAAATATCTAAATTTAAAATAAAAGAACGTACATTTGTTTGTATGTATGCGTAAGTAAGTACTTTTTAAGTACAAAAAGTTTACACTTTAAGTGGTTTTACCTTACAGCAAAATTATCCTTGAGAGAATTATTTTTATATCATAGAGAGGAAGCTCGAACCCCATAGTAGGAGGAGTAGAAATAGAAAATTACAATATGGAAAAGTAAGAAAAATAAATTACCTTAAGTGTGTAAAATAAATAAAAAAAATGTAGGTATGAATGTGTGTATGTATGTAAATAACCAAATATAAGTAGGTACGTCGATTTTCTTTTCTTCCGATATTGGAATTAATTTGATTTATTTTGTTTTTTTTTTCCTCTTTTCCCTCTTTTCTTTTCTATCTTTTTTTTTAATTAAATTTTACAAATTGAAAATCGAAATAAAAATACTAATAATTTAATATAAATAGTAGAGAAAAAGAAATAAAAAACTGCATGCACTGTTGTTTGATGAGCTTACTGTAAATATATATTTCTATATACATACATTACATACATATGTTTCGCACTTGATAAGTATAAAAAAGCAAAGTTTTAGTTTGAATTTTATATAGAAATTTTATAAGGCACATGTCTGTAGATAAAAATATTTAATTTATAAATAAAATTTGTATATGTGTGTAATTTATATGAACTTAGAATATGACCTAGGGATTTAACTTTGTTATTAAATTTTATATGACGTATATAAAACAATTATAATATATTACATATTTAAATACTATATTATTGTGCGTGTATCGAGAATATATAAAATTATTTTTTTTTTCGAAATTTTCCTTTTTATTTGAAATTTTCTTTTTCTATATTTTACACAAAAATTTACTCTCTTTTCTGCTAAAAATATAATTTTTACAATTACAATTTGGAAAAAGAGTTTTAATTGAAAATTTTGAATCCTCTTTAATTGTAATAGATGTACTTATACTTATTTATATAGATATTATCACAAATTAACTATATATAGATAATAAATACATACTACAAAACTTATTTACTATAAATTCTAGTGTAGTTATACCAGATTATACCTTTATAAACAACTCTATAGATTCATAGAAAACTTTTAGATTAAAAAATAAGTGACAAAAAATTTATTTTATTGTAACTTTTACACAATTTTATATAAGAAATTATGGGTTGAAATATGTTAGCGTATGGGAAAATAAATGACTAGAAATGTTCTAAATAACTGCTATTTGAGGTATTTGAATAGAAGAACAAGTTCTCATATCTTTTTCAAATTGACATTTGAAAATTCAAATTTATATCTAACATTTTCAATTTCAATCAATTAATTTACATTTAAATTTATATGTAACATTTAATTGAACACATTATGTCTCGTCGAGGACCTTTGATTAAAACAATTCTTTTGTCTAATTGCTTGATTAAAAAAAATATATCCTTTTATATTTCGTAATTTGCCGAACAGTGTAAATCAGAGGTTCTTAAACTATATACTTCGCGAACCACGGATTAAAAAATCAGAAATCTGCGGACCACCAAATTAATTTTACTTTCATAGATTGCTTTGGTTTGATTTTATTTTGAATATTTTTTTAAAACCGTTAAATTTAAATATTTATAAAGGGTATACATACATAATATATGATGTAAATTTATAAACTGTCACTTTGAAATTACGTACACAGAGTAAATGACACAGGACTACAGGACCCCTAGTCAGTTATATATTATATAATGATCGGGCTAATAAATTTTTTTCAAATTTAATGATTTTTTAAAAATAATTATTCAAGGAAAAAAAACAAATAATTTTTTTTATTACTAACATTGAAACTAATTTTAATAACATATTTAGTATTTTTTTACATTAATAATTTTTTTCCACGCGGACCACTTAAAAAGAGTGCGATGGTGCGAAGAGAACCGATGGTCTAAATGATAAAATTGATTTTTTTTCTTATTCAAGGAAAAATTGCAAGTGAAAAGTTCTTCTTTTAAGTAATAGATGTTAAGTAAAATAAAGTAAAATATTTGTCAATTGTAAAATAAAGTAAACACTTTGTTTGATTTATTTGAATTGAAGAAAAACAGAGGCAGAATGGAAACCCAACGGGTTTTAAAAGCGCACATTTTCAAAATATAATACAAACTGTTAGAATTGTGACTTGCACCTAAATTTGAAAACTTCATATAAGAAAAAATGTGAAAATAGAACATTTATACAATTTTGAGGGGCTGTAAGTCCCCTACTAAGAAAAACCGTTAACACACGTAAAAATATATTACAGGAGTCTTTTTATGTCTTGTCGAAGAAAAATGTGTACAGTTGCCTAAGTTACAGCTATTTAAAAATAGTAAATTTTCAATTTTTGAGCCCTAATAAGCTCAACAAGGAGTGACACAAAAAAAAAAATTCTGAGGAAACTTATACTAATTCTAAAAGTTATTTTTTACCTCAACATTTACAGTTCCTATGTAAAAGCGTGCCGGAGCTATGAAGATAAAAAAATCATACAAAATTTGGTTTTCTCATAACGGTAAATTTAAATACTAAATTTAAAAAAAGTTGTATAATTTTGATAGTGATTTATAAAGGTAAAAAAAATTCTATCGAATGACGTTTTCAGATTGAAAAGCTGTTAAGCAGAACATAAGATATACACATTTAAAAATAGGGCCAATTTTCAAAGTTTGAGCGGCTGTAGCTCCGTAATGGATGGCGCTACACGAAAACGTTGTTTTACAACATTTTTTTATGAAACCTACCCATGGTCAAATTCTTTTTCTATTTTTAACGGTGTAGAAGTTTTGTAAACAGACGGGCAAACAGACGGACAGAGTGAAACTAATACGCACATTTTATAATAATATTTTATGGAAATGTTCTAAAAACGAGAGTTTTAACTGCAGGATATCGGCACGAATATGAAATATGTACTTTGTTTCTATAAAATTTAACCATCTTTTACAAAATTTGAGAATAAGGCAGCTATTCGAAAACTCCATCCAAACATTTTGAAATTTGATAGCAAAGGTTCCTGAATACTAGGTTCATTATTTTTCGAGTTTCGTGCGGACAGATTAATCCACTCCGAATTTAATCCTGAGGAAGAATATACATATATACTTTTTTTTACCTACATCGTTTAATTTATAGTATCACAAAAGTAATGGTAAATTTATTTTATCCTTAGAACTATGTTTGTATGGATATAAAAGTATTTCATACCAAAGTAATTTACATCTTTTAAAATAATATTACACAGTATTTGACACTGCTTAAATTTAAGATTTTATAAATGGGAGCCTCGATATCAACTTCTACCACCTAAACACATTTTTCTTTTTTTATAACTTGGAACGTTGTTTTGATCTTTGAACTTTTGTTCTAATTCTGTATTAGCGTTCTTTAAAAAAAGAAATTGTAGGAAAAGTTTATTTCTTGCAAAAAATCCTATTTATTACAAATAATATTTTTTTATTTTTATTATATTTTTGTTTTATACAATTTTCATACGATTTTATGTTCTGTATGAACATTTACGTTTTTTTTTTAAATAAAAAAAAAGAATCAAAAAAATATATATAGCTATATTAATATTATGGAAATAAAATTAATATATAAAAACCATATAATTTTTTTTTTCCTTTTATTTACTTGTATTTCTATTTATTTATTTAGTAAAGAATTTATAAAACAGACATGCCAACACGACACGCGACTTTTATTGAGTAAATATTATTTTTTTTTTATATTACTTTTATTTTGTTTCTTAAATTTCATGTGCTTTCTTTTATATCTCATTATGTATTTAGGTGTATTAATAAGAAGAAAAACATTGAATAGCTATTTAATTCTTTTTTAAATTGCACATTATCAAAATTTATGTATTAATACTCTTATTTATATTAATTATTAGAAATCTATACGAGTATACATTACATAAAGTATGATATATTCCAACATAAAAAAAAAAAAAACAACTTCAATGGTATTTCAGTTTTTCTATAACCGATAAAACCACCTACACTGGAGTTGCATACAATTTTTTTCATCATAAAATGTCATAAGTGATTTCATATATAAATAATGGATACATATATTAATAATAGATACATATATTTGTAATAGATACTTATTATATAATCTAATGAAATTTATTATTACATAATCGAATTCAATTAATAAATAAAGATTGAAAAAACTTTCATTGATCATCAAGACTTATAAACTGCTATAAGGATGAATTAATACAAAACATATGAGTGAAGATAAAAAAACAAAAAAAAAAACAATTAAAAAAAAAAACAAAAAAAAATGTAAAACAGTAAAACTTAAATTTAACAAAAAATTATAAAAAAATAATAATTCTGTTTTAATATTTACCCGTGAATTTACCTGCTTCGTTTCACTTTTTTCTTCACCTTCAGATGAACTACCGCCGTCTCTTGAATGCCGTCTAGTTTGAAATTTTAATATAAATGAATTTTCATCTGGTGTTTCAGCTTTTAAATTTTCCTCTTGGGCATCATAAAATTCATTATCTTCATCATCCGATGTTGTATTCGCAGTATCTACAAAAAAAAGGCATATATAATTAATAAAAAATCAAAGTTTTGTTCCATTTTCGTTTTAATTTTATAATAAATTTTATAAAATATACTTTTTTTTCTGTTGAGATTTTACGAAAGGATAATTAACAGTAAAAAAAACAATATGTGTATAGCCGCATATACACATGTACGCGACAGATTCAATAACACTTATTTTGATTTTTGTATAAGAGGTTCAATAAAAATAAAATAATCATGTAAGATTAAATCTGGCATTATTTTCTCATATCTTATCTGGCATATTTTCACATAAAAGTATTATGATTATCAATAGCTATAAGACAGATCGAAAGAGCTTTAAAAATAATTAATATAATTATTGTAATTATTTTTTTTATTTAAAAAAAAGGGTTTCAAAATTACTCTGACTATTGAAAACTAATATTTATGTAATGTACTCCTATATATACATATATCATTTTGATAATACGGAATGCAGATATCAGTCAGTTCTTTGTAACGTTTTTCTCATTTTATTGTTTTCAATTCATTAATTTAATCAATCCCAAGTTTTTTTTTAAATTCAAGAATCGCTATTAAAATCTTATAAAAATCTACAATATGCATTTAATAAAAACTATAAAAAAAAAAACACGTTCATAACTTTTTGGTTATTTTTGTACTGATGAATGAGTTTTTTTTAGTAAAACGATATGATGCTGTTCATTATATTCTCCATACAAGAAAAAAAATCTCGTGTATCAGTACATACTTTATATTATAAATAGGACAATATGTATAAAAAAAAACCAAAATTTGCTATAAAAATTTTAATCTAATTTTAAAATTATTATAAGTGATAGCTTTTTTTGATATACAGTAAAACTTCTCTATATAAAAAAAAACCACTCAATATTTACCAATATTTTTTCTTTAATCTGTAGCATCTTATTTTAAATCAAATTCGTTTATGTGTATATTTAATTTAAATGAAAAAAAAAACTGAGACAAATAAATTAAAATAATAAAATAAATGATGAAAATTTAAATTAAAAAAAAAATTTTATTACTTTTTTTATTCCTTTTTAAAGATTTGTTTTTGTTCTTGTTGTTGTTGTTGTTTCTGTTGAAAATATTTTATATCCTTTACTTAATTCAATTTTCCTAATTCACTATTTTCACAATACTGAATAAAATCATATATTATGTATGTATGTATGTATATATTATTCGTTGCATTAAGAAAAATATCCGTGTACTTTTTTTTTTTTTGGAATCACCTAATTATTTTTTATTTTAATTTTTAATTTTTTTAATGTAAAATTCAATGCGTTATATAAAAGAAAAAATTAAACTAGTTATATACAATTTGTGGTTTTTTGTTTTTTTTCTTATTATTTCTAGGTTTTATATAATAATTGACATTGTCTTTCTCCCATGATTTCTCCCAGTAATTAGCATTTAATGTTATTTCTTTTATCTCAAAATGAGATTAAAATCGAAAATTTTTGAGAAATTTATTTTTTAATTTATATCGGGGGGAAAAACTTTATTTTTCTTTGTTATTCCACTTGACAAGAAAAATGCTAGAGAAAGTTTATAGGATTTTTCTTTTATTTCATAAGCACATATAATTTCCAAAAAAAAAAAAAAAACTGTACAAAATGTTAAATAAAATTACATATTTTTTTTGTTTATTCTAAAGTAGGTACGTATATAAATGTTGTATATTATTTATAATAAGTAATATGTATATTTTAAGTAATACATATATATATATATATATATATATATTTATATATCTATGTACTTTGTAAGTTATATTAAGTAAATAATATATGCACTAAAAAAAGCATATTAAAAAAAAAAACGGAAATTTTTTTATTTATTAAAAAAGATTGTACAATCTGTGGGCTTGTTCTTAAATGTTTTTTTTTTTCTATATATCTAATCTATTTACTAATAAACAGTTATAACACTTTTTATTTAACTTAGTTGTCCATTTTAATTCTCATTTTTTTTTCTTTAATAATTTGTTGCTTTTTCTTTTATATAATACGTAAGTATATATATATGTATATACATATTATATATATAGATTTATAGATATAATATTATCTATTTTTTTTTGTGTGAAATATTTTTATTATCAAACAGTAAAAAAAAATATTTTTAATTCTTCTTATATTCTTTTACTTGTCAGTATTAAAAAACACGTATATTTTTTTTCTTTACTATGAATATACAAATTTTCTTTTTTATTTGATTTAAAGAAAAAAAAAAACCGAAACTTATTTTTATTATTTATTTAATGAAGGATAAATTCTTTAAAAACAAAAAATTAACAATAAAAAAGATTTTTTAATTTATTCCCTAAAAAAATTTTCACGTTTATTGATTTTTTTTACATTTTTTTTATTTTTTTTTTTTGTGAATGGCAAAGAAAAAATAGTTAATGTTATAATGAATGGTAAACTAGACTAAACGGTTCAACTGAAAAGTGAAAATTCTGTCAGGATTTTTTGTTTTATTTTGTCGTTTTTATATTTGTGAATAAAAACACAGAACTGATGATAAGTAGAGGTAAAAAAAAAAATTAAAATAACAACAAAAATACAGTGATAAACGAAAAAAAAAAAAAAAATTTTCAGAAACGAAGAACATCAGATACTTTTATAAGGGAAATATGTATTTTTTTTTTGTTTTTTTTGTAGTAAATAAATTCAACTTACACGTACATATATATGTATATATGTACATAATAATAATAATCTATATCTATATGCAATATTATTTTTTCTTTTCTTTAGAAAAAATGTATCCAACAAAAATGTTTATAAAGAAATATGAATGATTTTGAGTTACCAGATGATTATATTTAAAATTATACGATTTTTTTTCTCGAAATTTTATTTTATTCAATTCAATTTATTTATGTCATACATTTAAAAAATATTATATACAGGATGATTCTTAAGTAAGTGCTTTAACATAAACTATCGTGCAGGGGATGTGTAGACAAAAGTTTTGTATGAGGGTTAGATTGTGGGCCTAATAATTTTGGAGCTGTTGGGCCTTAAAGATTATCTAATACAATTTTCTTTGTTTTGATTAAAATGACCGCAACTTCTGTTACAAACAAGATTAAACCATTTTGAAAAATGTTCTTAAAAGCACGGGAAAGGAGCTTTTCTCAATGTATTCATTTAAATCTCCATCTTTTTGCTCCAAAACGTTTTAAAGTTGAAAATATTTAATTTTTTTTAATTTTCGATAGAAATGTCATTTTGCTAATAACATATTCTCAAATTTTTTTTAGGTTATTAAAGCTTAGTCCCTTTCGCAAGCTTTAATTTGGAATACCATACGTTAAATTATCTTTTACCGTTAAGAGATAAACGAAACATTATTTGATTGAACTTACTATGATGTTATTTATTATTTATAAAGAAAAAAAAGACAAATGTTCAAAGATGCATCTCCAATAATAATAAGAATTTTTAAAATTGTTTTAAATAATTTTTCAGTCTGATAAAATTGATTTTGAGAAGTTTATTTTTCGTGTATCTCGATGAAAGTTAATTTAACGTACGGTATACCAAATTAATGTAATTTTTAAAAATTTTCTTTTAAAAAACAAAAACAAAACGAATGAATAAACGGAATGACCCAAAACAAAAATGTAAATAATATGTTTTAACATTTAAAAAAGTCTATTAATTTATAGATGTTCAATATTAAAAGTATTTGAATCAAAAAGTTACATTTTAAGAGAAATCATTAACTATATTATACAAAAACAAAAATTAATCTGGACACTCTAATTTTATATAGCATAGCAGCTTATATAATATGTTTTAAATGTATTATTTATACTAAAATAAACATAACAAAACATGTTGCTAATGCGTAGCAACATTTTCTTGATAAAAGAAAATGATTGCGTGAATTTTCGTATAAAATTAATAGAGAATTTTTTTTCCATGTGTTAAAAGAAAAAAAAACTTTAGAGGATATTTTCTATACTTCACATACATACATACATACCCATAATCATACCTACATATTTTTAATAAAAATACAATTTAAAATTATGGAACTAGTTTGTTGTAGGTTGTGTGTTTCAATAAATTTTTTTAAGAAACAAATTTTTACTTTGTTTTTTCCTTTTTTTTGCAATATTTTTATATATATTTTTTTTTATTATTTTTTGTCTTATATTTTATCTATGCATAAGATATTGTAATGAATATACAAAAAGAAACAACTGAATTTTTGCAATACATAAATAATATTAAGATATTTTTGTTCATAAAACTGTTCAAAAATTGTATTGAAATTTTTTGTGTTCTTTTTTTTCGTGCTATTTATGACGTCACTAGAAACATTTTATCTGCAATGTGATATTTAAGTACTACGTACTACACTACAATAATTTAGCGATTCTACCAACATGTGGTATAATATTAAAAATGTTTCGTAATATTGATAAGAATTTTTGATATACTTTTTTAATAGCTTTTTTGCTGTTTTTGCACATTTTCGAAAAAACGTGTAATGTTTAATAGCCTTTTTTTTGTCTGTTTAACTAATAACAATTTTCCTTTTTTTTTTTAATATATACTAACATAGGATTTAGGATCTAAAGAATCAAACCTGAATAGAATAAAAACATTTTTAGAATGAATACCCCTAAATATATGCAATTAGAATAGCATATTTCATTACTATAATTGCAGTTTTTTTTATGGAGCGGCTTCGGTAGCCTAGTGGGTAGGCGGGTGGCTTATTAACCGAAGGAGTGTGGGTTCGATCCCTGCGCAGGTCGTAAGTGTTTTTTTCTTTACATACCCCCTTACGACTAAATATAATGTAAATATATAGTATATAATATAAACAAAATAAATAATATTAGTAGGTATATAATTTAAAATAGTATATAAAAACCTATAATGGCCTTAGTAGCCGATGGCTCAATAATATTACATTACATTTGTGTATATAAATAAATTTATATACATTTTTATTTATTTATAAATATAAATAAATAAATAAAAATAAAATTTTATTATGGACAAAACGGTTCAGACATAAAAAAAAATTGGAAAAATTATATTATAAAAAATCACCAGATAATTCACTTAAAAAAAAAGAAAAAATTGTTAATTATCTCAGCGTTTTTCTACATCGCAATCTAAACTACCCCCCAAGCATATAAAATATACAATTTGCAAACAAATCACTTATAGCAATAAAAAAAACTCTTATAATAAAAAATATAAGCAACAGAGTTAAAAATAATCTACTACCAAACACTAACTAAATCAACACTTGTGTATGGTGAGCCCGTATGTACAATATAAGCGCAAGCTTAAGGGAAAAACTAAGCAACTTTGAAAGAAAGTGCGAGTTTAGACTAAGAGTTTGTATCAACAAAAACCAAAAGTTCGAATTCAACTACAAACATTTATACTCAAATAAATAACAAATTCAAATTTAATCGGACAATATCGCCAGAAGAGGTTATTGGTGGTTGGATAATACACACAGGGCATTTTCATAAATGTAGATCTGTAGTAGATCTGTAAATTTTGAATAAATGAAAATGGATGTCAAATTACTGAACGTTGTTCATAAATGAAAATAAAAAAGCTAGTACATGTCAAAATTAAAGAATGAAATTTTAATATGTAAAAAAATTTTTGTAGTAGTCTATTTTGTTTTTTTATTGGTTTTGAAAGTTTATGTGAAAAATTAAATATTTTTATTTTGTTTTTCAACATTTTGTGTTTTGTTGCCACTTGATTTATGTTTTAAACTAACACAGATCTCGCTGTTTGTTTCTATTACGGCTTGTAAAATTATTGCTACTACACTTTTTTTATTCATTATATTGAATTAAAATTAAAGTCTTTGATTTATATTTTTGTTTTATTTTATTAAAATGTTTTTATTTATTCAAATTCTGTTTTCAAAACAAATTTCAACTAAGGCGCCAGTTATACAGTTATTTTCAATTTTTTTGCAGCAAAGACATATAAAATATAACAAAAGTGTTGATTTAATGATTAAATAATTTCTAAAGAATAAATTCTGCTACAAATTTTTAAATTTTAAGTTAAATATTTAAAAAAAAATCAATTTTATCATTTTCCGGATTGGTAATTATTTTCCTGAACAACTGATCAGTAATTTTGCTAATGAAACAAAATTGTTCCAATGACATATGTTTCATTTCTTCCCATTTCAGTTTGTCATTGAACAAAATTCTGATACAATTCTTGATATATTTCATGATGATTTTGAATTTTAATGAGTTTAGACTTAAAATTTGTTTTTTTATTATTTTGTTTAAGTTTAGTTTTAAAATTTTTTGTTTTAAATTCGAAATTTCAAAAAAAGGAAACAAAAAAAATTAATTCTAGAAAATTTATACTTTTTTATTCATCTCAATTCAGCCAATCTCATTATTAAATAAAAAAATCTTTTTAATTCTTTATTAGTACCATTTTCTACCAATAATAATTAAATAAATTAAAATAATAAAACTTTCTTTTGCCAACATCGGAATAACCCTAATAACAATTTAAATTTAAATTACATTTATTTTTATTTTGCCTTCATTATTGTAATTTGCCATTTGACAGATAATTTAACTGACAGTTTTCTCTGATTGCTATAATCGCCTATACGGAAAAAATAAAGTATAAGTTTTCAATGAAACGTTTTTTCCGGAAGCATTTCAATGATAGCTACAACTGGCGCCTAAAACTCATTTATTTACTTTATAGGTATTTATTTTTGTTTGCCTGTTGTTTCTTCGCTAACTTCGTTTGGAATAAAAAAAAATTTAAAGAATAGTCAATTAAATGTCAAATTAATGTAGAATTTTTTTTCGATTTTGGAAAGTACGCCGACTGGCGGCAAACTAATTATCAGTCTATAGCATTTATGAAAACACATATGAAAGCACATTTATCAGAAGTTACTATTAGAAGTACATATTAGGTTTTAATTTAGGCTAAGTAACTTCATTTAGGATAACTAGGGTAAGGCATATGTTAAAACCGAAATTTTTCAAAATATAAAATAAAAAAATATTATAGATTATAAATATTTTTAATTAAATTAAAAATTAGAAACAAAACTAACATAAAAATTAAGGATTAATTTAAATGTTCATACAAAAAACAAGCAAAAATGCCTTTTATGATTAACTTTTTCTTGGTTAAGTTAAATTTAAGATTGTATTTAAAGTTATGAATAAAAAGCTATTAAAAAAATAACCTTTATGATTTGTAATATTAATATAAATAAAATAAATAAATATTTTTAAAATTTATTTTGTGGCCGAAAATTTAAACACACGTGGCTGCTTATTAACCAATGGATTTCGTGTTCAAATTCCTCACAGTTTCAATTCTTCCAATTACAAGAACATTTATTGAAACAAATCTCCGATGAGACCAATTTATCCGACCCAGGTCAGCTCGAAATATTTTATAAACTACAACAACGTAAACAAAATTAATATGTAATATAATTATAATTTAATATTTGTACCGCAACCACACCTGAATAAGATTGGAAAGATTGATTTATTTCCTCATCACAAATGATTGCGGTGAGGAAATCAATAAAAATAAAATAAAATAAATAATTTTAAATTAATAACATTGGATCTACAATTACCTTTGTAATCAGTGTATTGTTTTAGATATATACAATCAGTCTATATGGTATGTAATATTAAAAAAATTAAATACATAAATATTAAGATCCCACAAAAAAATAATATAAAATTTTGGATTTGCTATGAGAGATAAAAGAAATAAAAGATCAGTAGAGTAACTCAAAAATAGATAAGACAATTATTAAAAAAAATTAAATGTGAAAGAGACTGTCCTCTGAAATCATCTATGTGAAATAAATTAAATAAAAATACAAAAAATTGAGAAAGGATTTACAAGGAAGAAAAAAATTAACTAAGAAAATAATTGAAATTGAATCTTTTATTTAAGCTTTTCTGTACAGTTGTAATAGAATGTTACATTTAATTTACATTTAAAAAACTTAAAATAAGATTTGTGTTCTTAAGTTAATATACTTTTAACAATCCCTTTATAAAAATAATAATAATTTTTTACTTTAATTTATTTTTAATGTTATAGGACAAGAATATATTAAATACTTATTTCTGTATTGAAACAAAAAGCGATAAGTTTTAAGAAAAATTAATGTATAAAAGTTAGAAGGATATTTTAATATTTAACCACATTTCTTCCCTCCTACTGAAATAATTATTTTTCTGTGTTTACAAAGTTAAAGTAGGAATTACTTAATTTAACTTTGGAAACAAATAAAATAAGAAATTGTTGAACAAATAATACTCGTTTTTAATTATAGTATAAAATGAAAGCAAATGACTTGTCGGATATTTAATTATTTTTAAATTATACTTAACGAAATTATATACAATAACTTGAAAAGTTAATTATTACTATTATGGATTACTTATCGTAACGTAAAATGTATTGCAATACTAATCAATAATTTAAAATATGTTAGAAAGAAAAATGTTGCATAATGTTTAGTCTTAAGCTGTAGTCGGAAATGTCATACTAAGACAAAATGCAAAAGCATTTGATCATCTACTACATGTAATTTGATAAAAATGACAAAAATCATTTGCAAAATATCATTTGACGTTTATCATTTGACGCGATTAAACATAAAAATAAAAATTTGTGAAATAAAATTTAGAAAAACAAAATGGAAGTTGACATTGTTGGTGGATTATTTAAGGCAGAAAACATAAAAAAAAATTGAATCTATGGAAAATGGAAATTCGACATTTTGCTTAATTATTTCTCTATGTACTTTTTTTCACACTGTTGCTTTAGCTTTTTTACCAGCTTGAAACGCTGGTTCAAATTTCAATCTAACGCTTATTAAAAGCTATACAAAATCAGTGTTCTTCGAAGTCATTACTGCAACATAAAGTTATATGTTTCGAAAATTTAATTAATAAAATTAAATCTAATTATTAAAATTTTTTATTTACTTTTCAGTATGCATACGTGCACACATATAAAAAAATTTTGACTAAATTGCTATTTCAAAACAAGCAATTTATGTAAAAATGACATTTCTATTTAGGTGATTTGTGTCTCACATACTGCAAAAGTGGTAATCAAAGTGTGATATTAAAAATTACGATACTTATAAATCAAATTACTTTTTCGATTAAACTACAAATGCAGTTTACCTTAGTGCGACATTTCCGATTACACCTCTAGTCTCAACATAACAATAGATTTATTGACGCGAAGGCATAAATTTTAAGCGCAAAACATAAAATAAAACAAACACAAGCTTAATAAAATAATAAAAATAATTATTTAAATTTTTTTTTGTTTTCTCATTATTTTTAATGAGCGAACCGAAACTGACTATTTCAAAAAAATTATTGTATTATACGTACATATATAATTTCCATGCAAATTTTATGTTAAAAATTTTATAGCACAAAAAAAAGAGGGTTCAAAAAATCATTTCAAAAAATATAGAAATAAGAACATAAACTGCCCTATCTTAATACACAAAGTATTAAATTTGCAAAATAATATAAAAATTATACTTTAATTATTAAAAATATTTTTTTCATATGTATTCTTTGTTTATCCCTTGCAAATTTATTTTCTTATAAATGTAATCAACATTTTTAAGGCATAAAATGGTTTAATAAATAAATATTAACATTTTTATAGATTACATATACTTATCGTATTATTGTTATAATATATTTCCTTCTTAAAATCTTCCTTTTGGTATCCCATTTATGGCACAAAATAAACACACATATACAAATTCGCACATAGGTGTACAATACATACAATGTTATATGCATCCACTCCTTTTAAATATTTAAGAATTTCCTAAAAATTATGAATCACTTGCAGAATATTAGATTAGAACAGAATATTTTCTAGTATTTAGCAACATTTCGAAAAAAATCTTTTATTGTTGCTAAGTTCCCCATGTTGCCAAAAATTTATATGCATATACAACAGACGTGAAAATTATTTTTTGAATAAAGTTACGTTTTTCCTTTTATAGTTATTCAATTTGTATAAAATGTTTATTTTGCACAACGCTAATCAGCAAAACTATACGAGCTAAATCATATTCAAATGAATAGCAATAAAACTACGTACTAAAAAAATTGTACGACTTAGAAAAGAAACAGTTAGGTCCATTCGGTTAAAACAGTGGCAACTAAAAATTTTCTGTTTGTTTCCAAGGTAACTCTTTTAGATTTACTCTTTAACTTAGCGGCGTAATAAACACGATTATTAATTAGATTTGTTGAGCAAAACATTGTTTTTTATTTATATTTTTTGTCCACAAAATAATTTTGTTAATATTTAATTTTGTAAAATTCTTAAAATATTATATTTGTTAATTATAAAGCCTATATATATTTCGGCATCACTGCCATCATCATCAAAAACAATTTTTTACTCAATAAATCTAATAAAGATGTTCCACAAACTTACGATTGAAAAAATTCAGCAATTATTAATCCTTTGTGTGACTGACTTAGATTCATTTGATTTGGTAATATCGTTATAATTCTTAAATCAAAATCTACTCTTAAAGAATTGCGGTAAATGTACTTAAAAAAATGTGATTAAAAAACTGATCAATAATATCCGATATATAAAAAAGAAATTTTAGTTAAGCTTTTATAAATAAAGACACAAGGTGAAATCTGAAACCTCATTGCGAATCAGTTGCTCTTACAATATTTAAAACGCAGAGAATCTATAATAAAGTAATGGCTGATTCTGCATATATGCATAGTTACTTTTGCATTCGATGTGCAAATGACGATTTCAGCTACAGTTTAACTTTACAATCAGATGCACTAAAATTATATTTTAAAATTCACATTCACATTATATATCTATTTCACAGATAGATGAATTCCGGAAGTTGAATTTTTATAAAATACATAATGAAATAACTTAGTATATTTTAATTATTCACAATATTATATTCTTTATTGTATTTTTCTGATAATTATTATCACAATTTACAATTTTATATTATATATTTAAATTTATATTTAAAATTTATAAATTTTGAAAAAAAAAAAAAATAATAATCATGTTCACATATCTTATTGAGCTAGAACATCCTCGCGAAACGAAGGATAAATTTCGAAAACATAACGTACAATATGAACTAATCCTTTATAAACGATAATAAGTACATAACCATTCCCTCGTATTAAAAGCTCAATACTTTTTTCGAAAATTGTTAACAACGAAAGGGTGACCATGGCATTTTTCTTTTTTTAAATCGAGGAATATTTCTTTTATTGTTTTTATAAGTAATTGAAATGAAAATAAATTTTATTCATCGAAAATAAAAATTTTGAATTGTTATTGAAATGAATGAATGAATTTTTGATTTTTTGAATTTTGAAACAATGAAAAAAAAACTTTTCAAACTTTTTTTTAAATTAAATTAGAAGAAAATAAGTGGGGATTGTCATTTTAATATTTTATAATTAGAATTTTTATTCAACAGGTTTTAAACGCCTGATTTGCGTGCTCATCTTTATAATTAATAAAATCAAAGTCTCAATTAAAAACTAAAACTACAAAATAAAAAAAAAACTTACTTGATTTTTGATAATTTGCACAAATTTTATCGCGATTAATTTTTTTTCTATTAATTAAGTTATCAGCTATTTCTACAGTATTTTTATCATTGTATTTAGAAGAAGAAGGTTTAACTGACATATTACACATGTTTGAACGTAATTTATTGCATTTAATAGGTGGAAAATCTTCTGGATCAAAAGTACATCCTATTTCAAAAAAAAAAAATTAATTTTTCACTTTAATTTCAATATCATCAAAATGTCGATCAGTTAAAATAAAATAATTAGGATTATAATACCTCTTCCAGGATCTTGAAATGTTAAACTTCCTGTTGGTGGTTTTGAAGGAAATAAATAATTAATAATAGTACCCCAAGCTGATACTAAAGCATTATAGATATTTCGAATTATATCGGGTATCATATTATAAAAGAAAAGATTAGCAACATTATTTTACTTATGTTTGTTTTTGCTTTGATTTTGTTATTTTGGTTATATTTAAATTTTGAAATTGTATTGTAAAAAAAATTTTTAACATTTTAAAAAATTAAAATTTATGAAATTTTTTTTTTTTTTTAAATTGATTTAAAATTTGATTGAAATAAAATTTTGCTGTAAAAATATGTCAAATAAATATAATAGACAAATTGTTTTGAAAAATTAAATTAAAATAATTAAAATAAATATTAATTTTCACAATACCACTTTATATAAATTTATTCAATATGAAGGGTTAATATTATTAAACTTCGATTTTCAATTTAGATTTCTACTTTTAAGTTTTTTTTTTTAAAATTATTATTGATTATACAACCATTAAATGTGATAAGTATATTTTTATAATCAAAGGTTGTGATAAAATTTTATAAGTTATAGGTATATTCTTTGTTACAAATTATTTGCTTAAGTTTTTTAATGTTCTAAGCACCTATTAATCAAACAATACTTAAAAAACATTTTTTTATACATATTACCTATTACTTTTTCCATATATTATGTCTAATTTTTATTTTATTCATTATTAATTTAACTAATAGTTAACCAATCAAAAAAATTAGGATTTTTTACATTCTTTAATTCTTCAATGAACTTATTGATTAATTAATTAAATTACAATGCATTTTATAATTATTGTAGTTATTTATAAAAAAAATTGTCAACCTTTTTTTTCATAATAAATTTAATTTTTTTTTAAACAATCACAACGACAAATTGCAATATTGACAAGTTGTAACGCATTAATGCAATGCTGATAAATGTTTTATAAACATTTAAATGCAATAAATAATAATTTTTAACATTATAAGTAAAAATTCAATATTTACTAAATATTTAATTAGCAAAAACAATATTTCGAAAAAGAAATAGATCTCGATATGTAATCGTTATTTTTATAAAAAATATCGCATTTTCCAACTTTAAAATTCCAGTCAATAGAATATTATTTTCGCATGTACTACTAACTGCTAATCATAATTTAGAGATATGGGTATTGAATGTTTTTTTTTTTTTTTGAATGCATTTTTCTGCCACATAAATGTGGACAGGAAATTACACAGCCTTTCGTGGCTGTAAATGTCGTAAGGGGGAATACTTCTTACTACAAGTATAGGATTCAAACCCACACTACCTCGGTATTTACAGCATATTTTATACGCTCTTACCCAATAGGCCACCGAGGATTTTTATATTTTCAAAAAGGTATTAAAAACAGCAAGACAATATAAGGAAAGTAAGTATACATATATTAAGTTTAAATATTTTTAATCTTTTGAACAACATAATTTTAACAAAATAGGTACATAATAAAAATTACTATTACTATTATTATATTATATTATAATTACTATTATTATAACTAAAATTATAGTCGGATAAATATTAAAGGGTATTCCTATACATTTAAAGATTTTTTAAATTAATTTCTTATAAATCTTATAAATTATATTATTTATACAATAAAAGTTACAAACAGTTTAATCACCTTATAAAACATTATTGTGTACTTTCAGACATGGGCAAAAAAAAATATACAAAGAAAAAGAATTTGTTTAAATAAGATATTTTTTTTTTTTTTAAACAATGAAATTATAAAATAATTTCTAAGAATTTTAGATACAAAAAAAAAAAATGTACAAATGACTCAATTTTTTAAATGTGTCATAATTTTTTTCTTTTTTATTGCTTTTATTGTTGTTGCACATAAAAAAAGAATCTAATCTATACATTTTTAAAGGAAATTTAAAATTAATTTTAAGCGAATTGTTAATCAGAATTAAAATAGCACAAACAAAAAAAAAAAAAAACAAAATAATAAACAAAATAGATTATGACAAACTGACAAAATCAAAGTATCAAAAAACAAAAAAAAAAAAAAACAATTGTTTGTTAAAATTATTAAAAACCGGAACAAAAATATTTGCTTTTATTTCATTTTCGACTATTCATTTAAAAAAAAAAAAAAAAAAATAGGATATGATTTAAAATATCATTTTTATGATCATCAAAATTTATGAAATAATTTAAATATTTATATACATACATGCATATATACAAAGATATATTTGTACATAATTTATGTATGTATTTGCAAGTTATAATAAACATATAAAAAATATAAATATTAAAATAAATTGGAACACACTTATTTTTTTTTTTTTATTTAGCAATAATATTTCAGCAACATTTATTTACACTAGGTACCTACCCTACATAACTAATATTTTATTTTAATCGTATCTTTTTTTATTATTAAAATAATTTTTTTCTTTTTTTATAAAATAATTCACAATAAATTTAACTCATATTTTAATTAAATTAAAAAAGAAAAAAAACAGACTTTTAAAATTCTTTGAAAAAAAAAAAATTTAAACTTGTAAAAAAAATAAAAATTATATTAGCACCTTTAAAATGTTCTTTTTTGTGCTATTATCACTTGTTTTTTTTTTTTTTTGTTGTTTAAATAAAAATAAATCACGAAAATAAATAATTATATTTCAAATTTAATTTGAAATAATTGATTACAAGATATATATTATATATATATATATCTATATGCACAATATATATTATATAAATAATAAATTTATATTATGCACATATGTACCTATAGATATTTAATTATAATAATTTCTTTACCATTCGTCACAATCACAAATCACAATTAAAAAAAAAAAAAAAAAAAAAAAAACGAAATATATTTTATTGTAAATTAATTTGAGACCAAAAGCAAAAAAAGCTCCGAACAAATTAGTAGACCGAAATTTATTTATTGAATAGTTCAATTGTTTTAAAAATCATATAGTAGAAGTAAAAGCTATAGAAATACGAGTGTTTTTCTTTTTAAACATTTATTAATATGTAATATCAAATATGTAAAAAAGATAAGAGATACAGAGAGTGTAGAGTAAAATGTTATTAAAAAAAAATTGTTAAAAGAGAAATAGAAAAATAGAGAAAAATAAGTTAAATAGCAAACATGTGATGTGACTTTTGTGTGATGTGCCTGAGTATGTGAATGGCAGTCGTATCGTGAGGTGACTTAAAACAAAATTACTTCAATCTATAGATTATATACATACCACTATATCTACTTTATATTCTCTAATCTATACTTATAACTTACATAAGTTATAATTATTTTATATATTTGTTCTTATATTATTGTAAAAATAGAATAAGGAGAAAATATTCATTTGAGAAATATTTATTAGAGTTACCATCATGTATCATTTATTTAAAAAAAATAATTCTAATATACATTATAATTTAAGGGAAATTGGTAATTTATTATGTTACTAAATCATTATTCACGACATTAGTTAAACCTATTCTCGAATTATGCAAATTTCGTCCCCTTTTTCTGGTCAACATATTATGTATGTACGATTATGTTAGAATCGAAAACATTCAAAACAATTTTCCTAGTTTAACTTTAAGAAATTTAAATTGGCATAATCGTATAATATTCCCTCCATACGCTGACCTTTATAATATGAAATACTTTAGACCAGAGTACTTTAGAGTGTAACAGAACTGTGTGTTGGAAATAATTTTTATAATCGAAGTGCTCAACAAATATATTGATTCATAATATAATTCATAATATTGATTCATAATATTATCAATGATATTTATAGAAATACAATTATGTAATACAAAAACACGTTTTAAGCAACCTATATTTTATCTTATTTTATAAAGGATATAAGTAAAGATGTAAAATAATCTGTATTTAAATAATTTCCTAATTATATAGGCTAATTTTTTGTTTTGTATTTTATTGCTTTGTATTAATTTATTGTTGAATTTATGATTTTAGTTTTAGATGATTATGTATCAGTTTTAAATTTTAATATTATAAATTTGTGAAAAATTAAAAAACAATAAATATATAGTTTTAAGTGTAATTAGTTCAGAAGTTAAAATTGTGTATGAACTAATATTACATTTATACGAAAAAGTAAAACAAGTCGTAATGTCGAAAAAATTTTAACTGAGCTACAAATTATGAAATACAGTTAAATACATGAATTAAAAATACAAAATAAAGAAATAGTTATTCACATATTTTACATATTAATTCGTTAACTATATAATACAATACTTTATAGCTATTAACATTAATAATATTCCTAGACAAAAAAGAATGAAAACAATATCTTATCAACAAAACATCGATTTGTTTGGTTAGCTTCAGTCTCTATTCTGAATTTTTAATAACTAATAACATTGTTTTAAAAGATTTTGCCCCTAAAAATATGTTGACATTTTTAATCAAACTGAAAATTTTGTGCATTCAATAATAATATATAGTATTATAATATAAACAAAATAAATAATATTGGTATAAAAACCTATAATGGTTGATGGTTCAATAATATTGCATTACATTTATGTATGTAATATTAATATAAATAAATAAATAAATAAATAAAAAATTGCATTTTTAAAGTGTTTTTTTACTTTATAATACAACAAATATATTTACACAGTATGTACTGTATTTTCAATATTTGGAAAGTTGAAGAACATTTCATTTTGCTAAAAATAGAGAGCGAGTAGTTTTACAATTTATATTTTATATATTTAAGAATAAAATTCAAGAAAAAACAAATGTGAAGATGAATCTAATGAGTATTAAAAATTAATTTAAGAATTTATGCCGAGAGAGTTTTAATTGATATGGTTGAGTATGAGCAACACGTGAAAAAATTCTGATAAAAACAAAAAATAAAAAAAATAAAACCAGTTTACAAAGTTTAATGAGTATATATATATATATTACATTATGTTCGTATAGTATACAAATTTTCACTAGAATAGCAAAACAAAATAACGAAAACAAAAAAAAATATTTAATATATAAAACAGTGTTTCTCAATTTACAAATAGAAAAACATTAGGTATTCTAAAATATCTTTTTTTTTAACAATTCCTTTAATACTTTTAATACTTTAACTTGATGAGTGATTTTAGACTTGATATTCCCACTAAAAAATAATTATCTTGTTTAAAACGTGTATACATATAAAAATTTAAGAAAAAATTCAATGTCAAATATTAGATAACCTAGTTGCAGCGTTGCAATATATTGTCAATTGTCGATGTAGTTAAAAGAAAATTAGTAAAAAAAATTGTTAGAAACATGTTTATAAATAGAACTTAAATTCCATTGAAATTTATTTTTACCTTATTACTTGTGCATTTTCGTCAATTTCTTTCAATAGCCGAACAAAACTTAACGAAAGAACTTTCTTATATTTAGTTTGAAACTTCAATTTTACCACTCATATGTAATATTATAATAATTATTTATTTTTTAAATTTATTTTTGAAGTCAAAAACTACGTCATCTTTTTACTTTTTTAGTTTCAATCTATCATTACATTAATGAATATAAATATTTCTTTTTTTTTTTAATTAATAATTTGTTTGCTTATATTTTTATAGTCAATTAAACAACAAAAAGTATTTATGTTGCAATATAAAAATGTTTATTTTATAGACAACAAAAATTAATAAAAATTACATAATTCTTTCCATATTTGCAACATACGTCACATATGGATACTAAAATAATTAAGAAATGTTTTGTTTTTGTATTAATACATATACAATTACCATTATGTTTAATTACAAGGGGGATTGAAGAATTTTTTAAATCTTAATAAGGGCTAAAATCAATTGTTTAAATATAGGAAAAAAAACCAAATAATTTGAAATCTTTTTAATTATAATTTTTATAATTCATTTGTTTAATATTCAATAAGTTACGATTAAAAATACATTTTTTTTAATCAATCTGATTCAACTGAAAATTAATATTCTGCTTGTGATGGTTGCCACCATTTTTATAATTTATCAAAATTTTTAACTCGAATAAATTTAATAAATATTTACAACCTTTCTAAATTCATTATTTTAATTGTCGTTCTTTTTTAATAATCAACACATTTATTTAATCGATTTATTATTATAATTTTTACATTATTTTTAAGATTCCTTTAATGTGTGATATAATATGTATTTCTGGTAGCTCTCTTTATTTTTGTAAGTATTTCTGTTTGTTTCAGTAAAACATGAACATTAAAATATTAAAAGAGAAAAAACTGAAAAATAAAAATAATATTTTGCAGTATATGATGCATGCATGCCATTGACAATGATATTGAAAAATGAATAATAGGTATATGTATGAACAATTTATTATTATACAACAAAACTATTTTTAATATGTTAATTTTTTGTTTTTATCTTTTATTAAAAATCAATATTAACTGTCTGTCAATAAATGTATAACAATCTTGTGTACAACTCAAAACATAATATTTTTTTTTTAATTATCAGCTGTAACCTCACTTAAATTACAAATTCTTCTTTTCATACCTTTAAATCACTTTTAAAATAAAAAAAAAATTAAATTGATGAAGTTTTTACTCGAAAACAAAAATATTCTAACCATGAGTATATATGTAGATCTTATTAAAAAAAATGTTTCTTTAGTTCACCAAATTTTTGTCTAGTTGTTCTAGAATGTAATCCCCGAAAACAGAAAATTTTGTATTTAAATGATTTTTCAAATTCAACTAAATATTGTTTCAATTTATGGGAACTTGAAATAAAATGTTTTCTTGCAATTTTTGTATTTAAATTTACCGTTTCAAAAAATCGAAATAAAATTCTCTTAAAACTATAGAAACTTGAGATTTTTAAAAAAAAATTTTATAATTAGGTATAAAATTAGGTTTATATCACCTCGTTGATAAAAAATATTCAACGAGGTGTAAAAATTGAATATTTTCATTTTTATACTCTGGAAACTTTGAAACCCGTAAATAACCTTTAAAGTGTGACAGTAAAATTAAAACTCAAATAGGTATTTAAAATTTTTTATCTTAAAATTAATTTTTTATACTTTTTTTAACTAAATAAATTTTAAAACTCTAACTTTATTTAAAATTCACATTTATTTTAACGTTCTGAAAATATGAACCACTGTTTGCTTTAAAAAACACTGATTATTAAAACTACTTTGTTTTTTTTTTTTAATTTTATTTCGAATTTATTACATATTCAAAATTTAAGGGAGAAAATTTGAAACAAGATTCTTAAGAATTGGTTGTTTTTGCAATTTAAATTTAAGCTTATTAACTTTTAAACGAAAAGTATTTAAATATGGTAAGACATTTTTTGGAAAGTTGAAATGCAAAACTTTTCGACGATGTTCGGAACTTATTAATTAGGAGTACTTTAAAAAAATTACTTTACGTCTCATTATCTCAAGAATCGATGGAAATAGATCCCACCTTCATCTATTGAACAAATTTTATATGTTTTGGTCACTTAATATTCCCTATAAATATTCAAGAACGAAAGAAAATCATCCTGTAGTATATGATTCAAAGTAAAGCAATAAAATGAAAAGGTGTTATAAAGGAAAGTTGCTATATAAAAATATTATTGAAAGCAGTTTTTTTACAAAACTAAATTTCCAATTTTTGTTTTATTTATTTTCAAATTTTTCAAAGCCACACACTACACACACGCACGAAATAAAAAAATAGACATTTAAATTGTTTCATTAGCTTCTATAATCATATAATTTTATGACTTTATTTAATAGATAAAAACGCCGCATATGTATATTCACAATTTCTAAAAAAATAAAAAAATCTTCCAAGACATTTACGGGTCCAAATAATTATGAAAAAATATCTTTGAGAGCATGATTGTGGGAAAATTATTATATTAGTCCACCCACCGCCTTATCAAATTATTGAAATCCTGCTTTTGTTGGTTATTATAATTATTATACCCAACGATTTTTTTTTAAATAGTCAAAACTTTTATCGAAACTTCTATAATAAATTTATATTGTCAATATTTTTAATTGCATGTATATTATCCGTCGATATTTTCTCAACCGGAATTTATATTTTAGTCGTCAATCTTCATTCATTTCAAAATCGATATTAATTTACAACTTTATCTATTTGATATATAATCTGATTATGTATATAATATGTATTTTACAAAAATTAATATTTTCTGAAATTTTTCAATAAATATTTTCTAAAAAAAATATATATATAAATTGTTGAGTTGCACAAGTCACAAAACTGTTTTGTAGTACACCAAAAGTGGGTTTAAAGTACAATAATAAATTTTTAGAATTAAAATTCTCCTAAGTAGATCATCCTTTTCTTTTGTTATAATCTGTGGTCTTATATTTCTGCAGCTATATATATATATATATATATATATATATATACATAATTGATCAAATCATTATATTGATTGATTTAATTTATAGCCGACATAAAAGAAAACAAAAACTAAAAAAAGGAACCGATTCTTTTTGATTTAATTATAATTTAAAAAGGAATTTTCACTTTATGATAACTAACATAATTTTTAATTCGAAATTTACATATGTATATATTATAATGTACATATAATATTATTATATACATATAAGTATACCGAAAATATTTTATTTAAATTGAATTTTATTCAATATAAATTTAATTTTTCATTAATTCAATTATGTGATCATAAATTAAGTAAAAAAAAAAAAAAATAACTGATGATTTCAATAAAAAGAGTATTAACTTGTAAATTATGCAAAATTTTCTTTATAAAAAAATAATTGGAGGTTTTTTTCCAATATCTACTTGTTTTGTATAAGAATATGTTTTGAATATTATATTAATTATTTTTTCGTATAAAAATAATACTTATATACATATTACATTTTGTTTATAATAATAATAATAATAATAATAATAATAACGAAAGAACAATGTTCTGACACGTGGTTATTGTTATTTCTATATAATGTTAAAGCCTATTTTACCATTTCATTTTTCATTTTGTTTAGCTGCAATCTTATAATACTAATAAAAATTCTAAGTATATTATGTGTACTTAGGTAGTTATTTTTTAGTTATAGGTTAAACAATAATAAAAGAAAGTGTATTATAATCTTTTACAACAGTTGAGGTGACAATATCAATTATCCATATCAAGAAACTTACATTTATAAAACCATGCTGGAAAAGTATTGATTTCACTTTAGGTGTTATACCGTCTTAATAATTATTATTAGAACAAACATTCATACAAATTTGAAACATTCAGTTTATAGATGTATTTATTAAATCTTAACGGGGCTCCCGCGAATTTATACCAACAAAAAAAAAAATGTTAAAAGATCCGAACATTTTGTATGGCATTATTTTATATGAAAAAAAGCCTAATTTTCGATTATTTGGGGTATTTTTTTCTTTTTGATTTTGAAGGGATAATTATGAAAAAATATATGTAAGAGATTTTTTTTAAACTGCAAAATATTGCAAATACTTAAACATCCAATTCAATTTACATTAACCAAAAAAATCTGCTTTATTTTGAAAAACCTGTTAATTTTATGTATTATAATAATTAGAAGTTATTTTATAGATAGTTACAAAATTACACTTTTTCGAAAAAGTTTTAAAAGAGTAAACCTTTTGCAAAAAGGCCTTTCTGATTAATAAATTGATTTTCGCTTCATAATCATATATACACTACTTCAAAAATATTTTTTTTCAGTTCATTTATCATTTTATGAGAAGTTTTTTCATTTACATTTTGGGGTCATAATCCATAAATTTTGAGAGCTTTTTCTATTTTATTTTGAGGCGATAATTCTTTGGTCGTAAATTCACAGAATCTCTTATCTGTTTTGAACGATTGTTTGACTTGCAAGAATATTTTCGTTTTTTTTTTTTGTTTTGATTTTAACGGAATGTTTCTTAAATATTTTTTATTGTGAACACTTGTTTTTTCATTGATTATTTTGGTAGATTCAAATATATATTTTTTTTTTAATCTGGTGTTCTATAGGTTTTTTTTAGTTTTTTCTTCTGACAATTGCATTAATTTTTTTTTGAACAAAATATTGTATGCATTATTACACGGGCACTTGCTATCATATTCTTGCAGTTTATCTTTATTTTTCTTGTTTGCACGCCTGGATATTACAAGTACAATACAATCGCTTTTCGCAAGCGTTTAATTATATTGATATTTAAGTTTTTTTTTGTCTTAAAATTAGAAAAACTTAAAATTGATTTTAAAACAAAAAATTTAGAACATAAATATAAATCAGTTCAAAAATTTGAATGATTTTTTTATATTGTACCTATTCTATCCCTAGATTTTTAATCTTATTTTTAAAGTATATAGTTGAACTTAATTAATTTAAACATTATTATTATTTTTTATTAACCATAATTAAAATTACAATTAATCTTTTATTTTATAAGCAACTAGCTGCCAGGGCTATCGGCTTGAATTTTTAATTTAAACATATATTATTAGATATTATGATATTCTGACATTACATTATATACAATTTTGAAATAAAAAACCTAATATTAAAAAAACGAGACCTATAAAAATTGTTTTTAAATATAAATTTTTGATGATATTATATCTAAAGAATTTCAACCTTAATTGGTGCAAAGATTAATTATTAATAATATCAATACCGTCATTCTTAAAATTATTTAATATACACATAATATAATTTATTTATTTCAATTTTTTTTTTTTTTTTTAAGAATAACAAAAAAACGTAAATTAATAAATATAATATAACACAAAATCTTTACCAAAGTTTATTTATTAAATTTTAAATTCTTATGTGCTTTTTTATTTTATTTGAAAAGTCAAAAAACATGTGAAATTTCAAGGTTAATTTTATAATATTTCATATGAAAGTGATTTTGTTTTTTATTTAATTCATATAATAACCAAACATAATACATACATTTACATTGAAGAAAAAAAAAAAAATTTAATAAATTAATAATAAACAATGAAAATAATTTTATTAGCTTTTTAAAATATGAAATGTTTCATTTAATTTAATAAAATCTTGGATTATATACCAAATGTATACGAGTATAAGTATTTGTATATAGATAATCATATTAATTTAAAATTAAAAAAAAATTTTTGTTTTGTGAGATTTATTTCCTGTTTTTATTTTTAAGATACACTGATTGAACATTAATTGAATTGGTGCTACAAGGTGTGACAAAATGATGTCTTATAACATTAATTTCAAAAAATTTAAAATCTTTAAAACTAAAAATAAAACTACTTTTTATAAGGATAATACAGTAATCCGTTCCTCTGCGCGGTTTTCAAATATGCGAATTCATAATATTGTAAGATCAAGTTTTTAATACCAAATTTTCGAATTGTGCGTTAAAAATTCGTAGCTGCGCGGTTTTTTTTCATAATTTTCGATTTTTTTTTTTAACAAACATTTTTCAAAAACTTATATTGTCAACCTCATTAGAATATAGTAGTAACGGAGATTAAAACCAAAATAAAAATTTTTAAAAATTTACATTCAATTTTTTGCTAATGTTTTTTGTTTATTTGTCGTTTAGTTAAGAAAATTGTTTTTTTTTTTTTTATCATATTTTTTTGTTTATACTATATAGGTATATAAGTCGTTGAAAAAATATTTTTTCTTTAATTTTTTGGATTTTTTCTAATATTTGGAACGTAACTTAATAATTTCATACAATGTCAGGTTTCTAGTGCGCGATTTCGATTAGCGCGCGGTTTTTATAGACCGTATTTAACGCGCAGATGGAGGAATTACTGTAGATAAATTAATTTTTCATTTATGAATAAGAAAAAAAAGAAAATATCAATATATTACTAACGTGTTCCAGGTGATGTTACTGCTGTGAACATATTTGTTAAACTACTAACAAGACGAATCATTTCGTTTTTCTTCTTTTTTGTTTATTACTAAATAAACCTTTTTTTTTTAATTTAATTATTTTTTTTTTTTGTTTTATTTAAAAATTTAAAATGTAAAAATTTTTATTTTTATTTATTTTATATAAAATGGTATTATATTATATTATTATACTTTTTTTTATATCACTTAGAATGAAATTTTCATTTGAATTTTTTGTTATTACGCTATTTGTGTATTATTTTTTTAAAATTTTATTTATTTATTTAATTTTTTAACACTTATTATGAAATTTTTAAAATTATTTTTTTATATTATTAAAAATAAAATTATTTTATTTATTAGAAATATTAAATTATAATTTAAATAAACAAAAAAAATTTAAACATAAAAACAAATTACGTTATATCACAACAGAGAGAAGGCATATTCTTTTACTATAATTATTTATAAACTACAAGTATTTATTTTTTTTTTTTACATAAAATTTTAATATTGTATATAGGATGTAAAAGTAATTTTTTTTATTTATATATGTAGGTATTTTATATAAATTTAATATTATTTTTATTCTCTCTAAATTTTATTTTTATATTTAATTAATTTTGATTTGGCTTTATTCTTCCCAATTCCCAACCCGTTAAATAATTTGTCATTCACAATAGATTTAATTATATATAACAAAATAAAAATAAATATGTGTTTGTTTAATTAAAATCAACCGACAAAATATTTATTAGATTTAATAAAAATTTAGATATATTAATTATTAATTTAAACTAACAAAATAAAAAAAAAAAAACTAATAATAATTATTAATTGTCTTCGCTTAAAAAAACAATAAATGAATTGTTACTGTTCAATAAAATGTAAAACGTCAAACTAATAAGCAAAACTTTTTTTTTTGTTTTATATTTTACTCTTTTCAAACAAAGGACAACATCAAAATAAATATAAATAGATATGTAAATAAAACGAAATAAAAACTTTCAAAAAGTCAAAACAAATCACACACAACTAAAAAAAAATATATAATACGAGTATATAATATGATTCAATATTATTTATCTGAGTGTCTTTCATTATTTTTTATTTGCGACTATTCTTAATAAACCATTTAAAATACACTGTTGTACATATTAATGTATTACTTATGTACGAAATAACAAAATATATATATAAAAAAAAAAAAAGCTTTCGCACATTTGTATAATTTTTTTTATTAATTTTTTATAGAATTTTCGTTAATTATACTATTGTAGTATAATGGAGTAACGAGGGTAATCTACGAAGTTTTTAAAAAACTTAATTCTTACAGTTAGATACAAGACATGTATAAATTGTATAAAATTCAGTTTCAAAATTACATAATACAATATAAATTAACGCGAAGCTTCGACTTATATTATCTTATTTTGTTTTATGAAAAAATATGATTTACAACAAATTTATGGCGTTTTCAAACAACGAAAAACGAGAATTATTATAGGTGTAGTTACCTTAAATGGGTCTGACCCGTAAACATGTTTGAGCAAATCTCGCTTTTCAAAATCCCACTTTTTCATTTGTTTTTTTTATTGATTAAAAATTACAAAAAGCGATAAATATTCTGGAAAAAGCAAAAACCCTAATTTTAAACCCAACTCTAAAATCCCTCTTAATTCAGAATCTCACAATATACATAATAAATATTTTGTAAAAGGCGTATAACACTGTTTTCAAATACAACTTTAAAATCCATCCTAATTCAGAATCTCACATACACATACATATATATAAATATTCTGGGAAAGGGAAATACCTTGATTTTGAAGGCGCTATACAAAAACTCCCCAAAAACCAAAAATCAAAAGAGTCCCCAAAATTTGTATAAAATTTGGGATCTTTTTCGTTAATTTTTGAGACTTTTATAAAAATTGTATTTTCGGGACTTTTTGCAAATTAAAAAATTCCCCAATAATTTAAAATACTATTACAGAAAAAAGTCCCAAGAAGCATTTTATATAGTGGGGGCTGCCACCTCCAAACCCCTGCTAAACCATTTATTGAAACGCTGATTTTGAATCTAACTATAAAATCACTCCTAATTCGGAACCTTACATATACATATGTATATCCCAAAATTGGGGACTATTTTCGTTTTGTTTTGGCGACTTTTTACGTACAGCCAATTTTAAATCCAACTCTAAAATCCTTCTTAATAATTTGTAATCCTTTTTAACACCACTGATAATAAATTATTTAAATTTCTAATTAAATTATAAATAAAATTCCATATATATATAATTATTTATAAAAAAAAAAATATTTACTTTTTTCTTATAATGTTTCCTTGTAATAAAAAATAAAAGAAAAATTAAAAGCGGGATTTCCATTGGGAAAGCGGGATTTTGTCTTAGGGGGATTTGGTAAAGCAGGATTACGGGTCGCTCCCATTTTAAACTAATGGTACAAATTAATTTACATTTTTTTTATTTTTTTTTTTAATAAACACCATATTGAACATAAAAAGTTTTAAATAATTTTATTCTGTGATATATAAGAATGAATCAAAATGAGTATTTAATTTTTTTTTATTTTAATGACTGTTAGTTATTTTTTTTTTTTTTGGTAATAATTGTTTTGTTGTATAAGTAGCAATTTAGAGTTGGCATTTTTTTTGAGTAATTGCAAAACCTAAATGAAATAGAAAAATTTAGATTTTTTAAAGACTAAAACTTTCAATTAAAGGAATACTCAATATCTACTCAATAATTTATTTAAAAAATATTCGTAGATAATAAAATTAAATTTGTTTTATACAAAAAAAAAAAAACAAAAAAAAAATAAAATAAAAAACTTCTTCTGCCTCAATTTTTATTTTATTTATTTTTGTTTTTTTTTTGAAGTTACATTAATTATATTAATTTGATCCATTAATATTAAAATAATTTACGTCATTCTCCGAATTCAATTGACGATAAAAATCAAAGTTTCTGTAGCAAAAAATTTTCAGTTTAGCTTAAAACATTCAAATTCTTAATTAAAAATTGTAATTGTAAATAATATGTAACATTCCTTTCTTTTATCAAAATAAAGTGAAAAAAAAAATATTCTGTTTATGGTAACCCCCTACAATATTTTTAAATATTCACGTACAAACATTTGTATAACTATACATAAGTATGTGTAAGTAAATTCTATCTAATGTAATAAAAAAAGCTTCATTTAGGTGCATGAGTACTTAAAATTTTATGAGTTCATATTATATTCGTCTATAAGAAGGTGGTAATAGGTGTAAGTTTTTTTTTGTATTTGAGTGATTCTAGTTAAAGAAATTTCGATTCATTCGATTAAATTAGTTTTATTCTTTCAGTTCCAATTTAAGGAAATTCTATTGAGAATTGCAATTAGATATACACAATAACTATAAACATACATATATATAATCGAAATTATACTTGATTGATGATAAAATCACCTGTTTTTGATAAGTGTAAAGCATCGCGTATTTATTTTTCTTTTTTTTTTTCTAATACTAAATTTATATCAATAATTTATATTATTAATACAGTAGTAGGAATTAATAGGGTATCGCCAGTAAATATGCAAAAAATACATAATATACGTATAATATATCTATATAGTAAATACATATTATAAGCTATCATTTATTTTTTTAAATTTATTTTTGGATAAATATATTGGAATTTAACTATAGATACAGCATGTAACCTTAATATATGCATGACAAAACGTATTTGTAAAAATATTTATTAGAATATACATGCTCAGCAAGTGATTGAAAAACATTCCAAATAGTCTGACTGAAAAATAAGGAAATAAAATAAAAATAACTTGTTAACTTTACGTTTGGAAAAAAAAATTTGGTATTGCTGCCCTCTGTCTTCAGAGGGAACTATCTTAGTAGAACTTGTTTGAACGAGCGGTTTAATTATTTGTTATAGTTAAATTCTAGATAAATTGAATAAAAAAAAGAAGTAATTTAAACTAAATAATTTATTTATAATCTAATGTTTTAATAATAAAATATTTTTAAATCAAGAATTCTAAGAGTTATTTTTATTGATTTTGACATGAATATGTAGCTTACGTTTTTATTACATTTTTAAAATCTGAAATTGTGTTTAACCATATCTTTTCTAAAATAAATCCATACCATTTTTAAAATAATATTCAAGATAATTATTCAATATTAAGATTCCATGAATAACTTATGAAAATTTTGTTGGGTTCGGTACACCCTGTTTAATAATAAAATGTGTGGGATATATTATGGAATTTCTTTTATTTGAGAAATATTTTTGGTGTTTTTCAACAAGGTCGTTATTTTAAAAATAAAACTGCCTATCTATAATACAAGCTCTTTTGAGTTATACATTTATTATTCTTTTTTTCAGTTGAAATCAGTATTAAATTGTACAACCTAAGGCATATTACACATCTGAAGTTTTTAAATATCTATTTCTTTTTTTTTTTTTAAATTTCTAAAATCAGAATGAGTGGAAACATTTTTTATATCAAACTCTGAACATTTCCAAAATTTGAATTTTTATAATTTGAAATATTCCAATGAAAAGGGTTAAAATAATTTTACCTTGTGTTGGAGAAACAAATTTATAAAAATTAAAGAGTGGATATACTTAAAATGAAAAGGCCGGAGATATTAAAGTTTTAAAAGAATAAATTATACAAGAAGAAAGATCTGACTATTGTTAAAATAGCCAATGAGGATGCTGTAATCTATTTAAAATTATCAAAATTAAAATCAAGATAATATTGATTGTTAAGCTAAGATACAAGTAATGAATTGACTCAATTCAGAAATTGAAAACATTTATCCACTGGACAAAGGGAGCGTCATATGAAATTCAACATTTATTCAAGTATTAAAAAAAAAACCATTATTAATGTAATAAAGATTTAACTAAAAACTAGCTAAAAGATCATTAAAAAATATGTCAACTTATAAATTAATTTAATTTATTTTAAAACTAAACAAAAAAATAATAATGAAGATTTTTGAAAAAGTCAAATAAGATGAATTTTTTCTGACAGCTAATTATAATATGTTTCTTTAAAATATTAATTAAGTTTTCTTTTATTAATAATTAAAAAACCAAATTACAATTTTTGTAAGCAAAATTATATATTTTATATTATAAAATTCATATTTTGAGTGTATTTTCTTCACATTTTTGTTATAAATTTTTTGTAATATAAACAAAAAAATAGAAAAGAGTATTTTTAATTTTACTTTGCATACTTATTATATAGGAAAAATTGTCTGATTATTTTTTTTTTTTATTTAATTCTAAATAATGTAAATTCCTCCTGTCGCCACCAATCGTTTATAATAAAAACTGAAGATGATAAGACGAAAAAAAGGGAAAAAGTCTATATAAAATGAATGCCAAGGTCATATTTGTAATAAGTAGAAAATAATCTTTTTTCATTCACAGTATGACATTAGGCACATTATTTTTTTATTTTTTTTTAATATTTTGGCTAAGATCACACAAATTTTTCATTTTCATTCTCATTACAGTTTTTACATTTCGTTTAAAATATACAACAACATAAACATAATAATTTAGTATTTTCATTTAGAAGTAGATTTCATTCTAGTTAAATCTATTTGAGAAATTAGCCTTCAAAAAAAGATATATAACTTTAGTAAAATAAAACAGGAATGAATTTTCTCAATTTATTTTTAATATATCTTGCATTTGTTTTATTTACTTTTTTTCTCCTTTCCACTCTTAAAAGTAGTATCCACTATGTCCTTTATTATTTATATTTGAGTACGCTTCAATTACTGAAATCATGGGCTTCCCTTAGCCTTTAATTAAACGACTATAACTATTGTATAAAACAAAATCACAAATATTTTAATTTGTGCGCCATCATCATTCATTGTCTTAAAAGGGAATTATTTTATTTTTATTTTATAATATTATATATTACGATAAGTTATTAATTACAGGATAACTAATTATATACTATAAAATATTTCTATGATTTTTTATTAATTTATATGATCCAACTGAAGTTTGAACCTGACCCCTTTCGATTGGAAACAATTATATCATAATTACACCGGTGTCTTAATAATTACACCATTATTTACTGAATATTATTTACTTTTGTAGTACTAATTTATTTAAGGACTTAGAAATTATCCTTGATAACAAAATAACTTTTAATCTACATATAGATTTTATAGTATCTAAAGCTTTATAGTATTTGTATTCTTGGCTATAAAGTGAAATTCACAAAAATTTTCTGATCCATATATCTTTAAATCTTTGTTTACTTCTCTGGTTCGACCTCACCTCGAATATGCTTCTCCTTTTTGAATGCAATCTTATGCTAAGCCCATTAAAAGAATTGATTCTATTCAAAAAAATATTCTAAAATCAAAAAAAGATTCTCTATATAAAATTCTGTTTTCGCAATTTCAATTGGCAAAAAAAACGTTACAAATTATAAATTTAAATGTCAACTTATTGATATTTCTACATTGGAAGTATGAAGAAATATAGGAGCAGTAATGTGTTGCTATGATACCTTGTCAGGAAAAATGAATTGCCCTCAAATTCTTAACCATTTTAACATATGTATATGAACCAACACGTGTTATCCGTACTCGAAGATTTTTATATCTTGATGCACCCAGAACTAAATATGGTTTTTCAGAACCGATAGTAAGCTCTCAACAGTTATTTAAAATTGTTTTTCTGAAATAGATTTTAATAATTCAAGAGATGCTGTTAAAAAGAAAGTCACAATATTCAGAATTTATTTGCAATAATTTTTAGCACATTATTTAGTTTATCCTGATGATAAGTTATAAATGTATGTATTATTCTTAATTTTTGATGTATACATCCTATTATATGAAATAATCCATGAACTTTAGTTTTTAAGAAATGTCTGTTAGGGTTTTTTACCCACTAGATAAATTACAAATAAATTATTTCTTAATAATTTGTACCTAATTTTTAAAACCTTAATTTGAACCTAATGTTAAAGTAAAGTATTGACGACATATTATTAACTATGTTATTCACATTAGTCTACCTTAGATTAGGACCTAAGGATAAGATCCTAAACGAACTTAAAGATTTAAGTTAAACTTTTTGAACGCATAATAGACTTTGTATTACCAAACAAACACTTTAGGCTAAATTTCTTATTTTTATTAAATATTATTTCCAAAAAAAATTTTGTAAAAAATATTTTAATATCTCAAAGGTAACTGGAAGAACATAATACCATTTATCGTTATTTTCAATATAAATATTTAGAAAATATTTATAATAAAAAAATATTTAGAATTTTATTATTAATTTTCAAATATTTTTCTCTAAATATAACTTAAACAAAAAAAAAATAAATCTTATCTCATTCAACCTGTCAAATTTTAAATAGAAGCAGGTGCGCTGTTAAAAATATATTAATTAACTATATGGATTAAAGAAAATAATATTTTCATTTATGTTTGATAATTTTAGAACAATCTATAAATTTCTTACATTTAATTGTTAACTAACTGTCTTGAAAGAAAAGTTGTTTAAAAAAGAAATTTAATTTTTATAACATGGTTAATTTTTCAAAGAATTAAAAACGTAGACATTTTTAGAGAAAGATAAATCAAAATATAGTTTGTATTTTACTTGAATGTGAATTTATTTTTTGCGAAAAATTATTTCACTAACATTTTCTGTTCAAAAGTTTAATATAACACACAATATATTATTATAAATGAATAGACTTTCCATCTATTTTGGAACTAATATAAGAAAAAAGTTTGTAACTAAAAAAAAATAAAATAAAACTTTTATGAATATCTAATGAAAATCTCTCATAAGAAAGAAACCACGGTATAAATTTCATTTTTATTTCAATAAATTATATTATACAATTTACAAATTGTTAAATAACATATTAACAATTATACAATTGTTTTGTTTTCTAAAATATTTTTATGTACATATTTATCGCAAAAATTCGTCTTCGCTGAGATATTTTCAATTTTGATTAGCATACATATAGGTTTGATATTTATTTCTAAGCGAAAAAAAGCATTGCATATTTAATATAAACAATTATATTTTTATTTTTGTTTAGGTATAATTATATTTGTACATTTGACGAAAAATTGTTAGACGAAGAAAATTTAGTAGGTGGTTGAAGTTGTGTTTATTAGTTTATTACTTTCATTTCTCTGTGTTTATTACTTTCATTTCAAAAATGCTTTAACGAATTTTTATAGTTTTTATTTGCTTGTTTCGATCCTATAACGGGCAAAGGGCTTGTTTGTTTAATTATTATTTTTCACGGATTCATTGATTACTGTGCAGAAGCTGGGTATAAAATTAGTCACAAATGTTATTTTTGGGCGCCATCTATTATCTTATACAATAAGTAGTTATTTAACTAATTATTCAATAACTACTATTGGATATTATGATCTGTTCGGAGTTGGAATCCCAAAAATTTCGATTGAAAAGTCAGTGATTTAACCACTATGCCATAGATTATATTTTTGCTATAGTCTTCTAGATCCTATAAATGTATTCGAATCGTTATAGAAAAGAAATATTGAATAAAGCCAATAAAAACAGAATTAAGAATAAGGAATTTTTTTTAAATATCTAAAATATTTAAATATTTAAATTCTTTCATAGAAGTAAAAATAATAATATAAGTGATTATCAATATTAAGAAATTTGTAGCACCTGTGGGAGCTCATAAAATACCTCAGCATCATTTCTTAATAAAATTCAATATAAAAATATTTAATTTCTTTCAAATGCATCGAAGAAAACGTCGCCATAAAAAAACTAACTAAATACAATTTAGGCTTGAAGAAGACTTTAGAGATTACCCACCCACTTTAAGAAGTATTTTTGTTTATAATAGTTCAGTTTACCAGTATTTGAATAGGATACCGGCACCACTTATGAAAATATATATAAATTTCTGAGATTTGGTTAATTCTAATATCAATTGTTATAGTGACACTTTCGTAAACCTACAATTCCATAACCTACAATTATATTTTAAAAATATACTCATTGACTTTTTCATATTCCATCATTTTTAAGTTAATATATATATATATATTAATCTATAAATTATAATTTTATATTCACTTACTTGGTATAATACGATGTGCGGCTTGTTCTAATTGGGTGTGCTGTCTAGCTAATTGTTCAACCATTTCTTCTAATCGTTGTCTTTGTTCTCGTTCATGTTGTAACATTTTAGACCATTTTGAACCTTGACTTTGTGCTGTTTGTAAATAATCATTACATGCCTTCAAAAATTTATTTTTGGCAATTTTTTATAATGAATTGTTTGATGTTTCCCGAAAATGAAAAAAAAAAATGTTTCTTAATATGTATTTAAAAAAAATAATAAAATATTATTTACATTTATCATAGCATTTGAAGTTATCCTAAATAATGTTGCACGTTCATTTACTATTTTACTTCTATTAGCGAAATCATCTCCGGTTTCTAAATCTGTTAAGGCTAATTGAAGTGCTTTTCCATGTTTTGATATTAAATCATAACATGTCTTTAAGTTTTCCAACCTACATCCGCCCATTTGGAAAATTTAAAAGAAATTTTTTTTTTTTTTTCGAAGTAAATATGAAATGAAAAAAAGGATAAAAAGAAAATAAAAAAAAATTTATTAATAACATAAAAGTATCTATTAAACCCATAGCAATAAATAGTATAGAAATTTAGTACAAACTACAAAATGAATTGAAATATTTTACATGTATGTAATTATTTTATAGAAATGATTTAGCCGATGATACAGATTTGATGCAGTATTAGGTATTATAGTGTTTCAGATTGTTTTTTTTTTTTTTAATTTTTTAAATTGATTACAATTTATTGATTCATTTTCAAACTTTAAAGATTTTGAATAAAAATTTGGAAAAATGTATTTTTTTTTGTCCATTTATAATAATAAAAGGTAAAATTAAAACTCCATTTTAAAATAATAATATTTTACAAAACAAGACATTTTATGAAAATTTAGTAGAGTTGTTTCTCAATAATTAATAAAAACAGCTCTTTTGTAGGCGATAATATCTCCAGTGTGTTGTCCGCCTCTAAATGAATCACTTGTTGATCACAATTCACAACACATCGTTCGTTCCTTTTCTTTAAGTATGTACCCCTACTTTCTCTTAGATGGAATCACTTTTCAAATTGATATAATTTTATTTATCCTCTTTCTTTAATTTTTGTGTTAAATTATTAACAGAATTTGAAAATAAAGAGTGCCGAATCTAAAATATTTTAAATTTTTATTTTTAAAATAGAAGAGTTGATTTAATATACAAGAACCACTAATTAACGGTCTTTGATTATAAGTTCTAAATTTATTAAAATTGAAATTGCAGAATAAAATTATAATTTTAGAGCATCATTGATTGAAAATCCATTAGAAAAAAAAAAATATGTCAGAGGCAAAATTTATTAGTAATGAAATGATTGTAAAAAAAATTAAATAATATTTATATACTTTATTATGATTAATATTAATATACGGAAAAAAAACAACATTTAATTGTACACATGTACAATTTGAATAAAATTTATTAAATTATTGTATATAACAAAAATGAATATTTCCATCTACCATGTAATTATGTGATTTTATTCCCTTTTATAAAGGTCATTATATATGATTCAATACAGTACAAAACAATGAAATAGCAGAATGTAAATAATTTTAAATTGTATAATATTATATGGCCCTATTTTTTCTTTTTTTTTTTATACAAAATCGATATTAGTTTGTATAATATTTTGTAAATTATATAATTGTCCTTGCCATTCATTCTATATAACTGCTATTTTTTGTTTTTTTAAACTGTTTATATAAAAAGTTGACATATTACAGATGAAGTTAAAGAAAAATGAAATTAAAAACTAGTTATTCAATTATTATAAAAATGTATAAAAAATGTACCTTCCAGTTAATTCTCTAATAACAGCGTTTAATTCTTCACTAGGAACTGCTGCCGCTGTTGTTTCTTCTTCTTCTTCTTCACTTTCCATAAGGCGACTTAATTATAATATTTAAAAGAAAATATACAAAATTAGAATTGAATAAAATTATTTTGATATTAAGATAAACTAAAAATTTATTATTTGTAATAGTACCCAAAGACTTATTTATATTATTTGACAGGTTCATAATAAAAATAAAAAAGTAAAACTTAAAAATCTAAACTTATAAAAAAGCATAACTACTTATTTGAAATTTTTTGAAACGAATTAAAATTTTTTATTAAACTCCCTAAAATAATAAGAGGATCTTGCACAGGTCTTCTACACAAATTTTTCTAAATAGCTCGGTACTAAAATTTGAATTATCTACTGAAATTATTAAATTAAGTATCCATAGGTTATTTTCAAACCAAACTTAAATTGTCTCACTTGCTCTTGCTCTTGCTCTTGTTTCAAAAAGGGGGATAGACAACTATCCTTATCAGTATGCGCTATAGTCTATACGACCGATTGTGGACCTCAACTCCATGAAACGCTTGTTTAGCTTACTTGTCTTGAATTACTTATATAAAAAAGAGGAAAAATACATTCCAACAGTGGGAATTGAAGAACTTTCAAATTACTGTAATATGTAAAACCCATATGGCTTCAAAGTTTTAAATTGTAAGAATAAATAAATTGTAGGTACTTTACAATATGAAATGTTTGAATATTCTAATACAAAAATTATGAATTCTTTTTAGTTCAGTTAATAAAAAAGTTTGAAAGCCATAACTAGGAATAAAATAAGATTAAAAGAAATTATGGCCATATATCTGAGTTTCAAAAAAATAAGTAATTACTTACAAAAAGCAAATCCATTTCAGATTTAATTACTAAAAAATAGTTTTAAATAAAAATGGAATTGCATTTATATGTATATAAATGAAAGCTTTTAGAAGGAGAACTAAAATGATTATTTCAATTATTCTTTACTTTTTTATTGTATAAACAAAGAAAAACTTCTAAAATTCCAAAAATCAATATTCAATCATGTTTCAACTTAATGTGCCCTGTCATTTTTCTTTAATTTATTCATATTTCTTTTTTTTTTTTGTGACAATTAAAATATATGTATTAAAGCAATTTTATACTATGGTTTTATTAATACAACTTATTCATCTATTAAATATAAAATAAACAAAATATACTTACATTGCTTTCGCTTTAGCTAATTCAAGGGCTGTTACCCATGATTGACGTTCTCTTTCATTAGCAGCTTTTATATGAAATGTTTGTGTACCACCATTTGATATAACAAATGTACATGAATCAACTGTATGTATAAGAGCACCATGTAATGATATTGTTCCACGACAAGTATGTGACATTTCAGCTTGATTTCTATAATTTTTTTGATTGAATTTTCAATAGAAAAAAATATTTAGCTGTTAACTATTTTACAAAATTGATTTTTTCTGTATTAACTATTTATAGGTACAAAATAAAAATATATATATATATATGTATTATTATCATATAGAAAAGGAAGGATTATTCTATGTTATTACTATCAAAGAATTTTACAATGAAACTTATCATTCTTTTTCTTTTATTTCTAAATTTTTCGTTATATTTAAAAAAAAATTTAAGTTTCATTGCACTTCGTTAAATAGTTATTAATATAGCAAGCAAAAGAAAACTAAATTTAAAAAAAGGATAACATAGTAAAAAAAAAAAAAACAGAATTCAAGCTTGCACAAAATTTATTATAATAAATTTTTTAATTACTAAAACAGAAACAAAACTAAAGGTGCTTAGTTAAATTTTGTATTTAAACTACGAAATTTAAATAAAAATTTTGAATTTCATATATTATCTATAAAACGGCATAATTTTACTTGTTTTACTTTTATTTTTTTGTGCAAGCTCTTTTTCTTAATTAAAATTTAGTACACACTTCTTACAGTACGCTTTCAATATAGTTAAAAAAAAATAAATGAATATTTTTTTTTATAAAAAAATTTTTGGAAATATTGTGAAGTGTTGTATCGGGTTGGTATAACTTTTTGTATATGGTCCTTTATATAGTGATATGTATGTAAACCGCACTAGAAATATTGAGTAAATATTTTGATATTTTGTAGAATCATAGTTCCGCTAAATACGCTAAACATATTTATATTGGGATTAACCTAAACAAAAGCGTACGGAGTATTTTTCTGTCAAAATATTTTTAAATACACTCGGACCTTGATTTACACTTTTTCAATTTACAAACTTTTCGATTTACATCTTGAGTCTACTTGACGTAACTTTTTTTTTTATTTTACACTCTTTTTTCCATTTACACCCAATTTCAATTCCTTATTGTGTCAATTATTTTACGAATTTTTTCAATTATTTAAGCTAATTTTTAGTTTTACGTTAATTTTTTTCCCAATCAAAAATGAAAATTATTAAAGTGAGTCGTGACGTTGAAGACTACTTTATTAATTTTCATTTCGATTTAGATCTCTTTTTTTTACACCCATCATGTCATACGCATATACTAGTTATAAATCGGGTTACTGGTCATAAACGCATATACTGGTCATAAATCGGATTCCAGAGTGTACATGTATTTAAATGAGACAAACCAAAATACGTGACGTATTGTAAACTTGAAGTTTTTAAAATTTTAAAATTCAAATTTTAAAGTCAAAGTGTATAATTTTTTTGTTTGTTATGTTGTCAAGACATTGTTTTTAAAAATGAAAGTACAAATGAAAATTGTTAGCCGCGTATTAATTTCGGAATATGTCAACGTCTCGATAATACGCTTACGCTTATTATATAAATAGTACATCGTACGCTTTTATTTAGTTCGAGCCCTTAAAAAAAATTGCTCGTATTTTCATGACATTATTAATGGTTGCTAAATTAAATTTTAAAAACTCTCCCCCGTGAAAAAATATTAAATTCTAAAAAAAAATCAAAATTTAATTTGTAAAAATTGTAAACTACATAATTTGAAAATTATTTTTAGGAATGTATCCTTTAAACAAATTTCATTTTATTTTAAAGATGTGTACTAATTTTTTTTTTTTTTTTACCATATACTAAAAAATGATGTAAAAGAAAAGAATATTTAAGATTTTATTTTAACTTAAGAATAACATTCAATTTTAAAAATAACCTTTTTATTTATAAAAAAAATACAAAAAATTAATAAATAAAAATAAGACATTTATCAAAAACATAAAAAAAAAAAATTAAAAAATTGTTAGTAAGTAATTAATTAAAATTAATAATTTATTTACTTAGTTACAGTGCTGTGCAATATAATGTAAAACATATTACTTTTTAATTAAAATTACATATTAAAACTGAGAATGAATTTTGTTTTTGGGTTAGTTTTTAAAAATTGTGAATTAAGTATAATTATGTGTAAAAATTTGTGAAAATTTATGTTTTTTTTGTTTTTTTTTTACTTAAAAACAAAAAACGTTTTATGAATAATAAATTCTAGCGCCTTTAATAAATCTAGAAACTCAATTTTTTTTTTATCTACAGATGAATGGATTAATATTAAGTCATAATCTCATTCAAAATTAGACGTATTAGTTTCCGATTATATAATAATTAGCCTCTAGTCACATTAAACGTACTAAAAATTTTTAAGATTTTAAAATTTACATACATAATTTACGTATATAACATTATGTATAATGAAAATTTTTTTATAATGAAATTAATAGTACAATGCATTACAATAAAGAATTTATTTGTAAAGTAATAGGAGAAATAATTTTTAAACTTAAAAAGAGGAGGAAAATATCTTTTTTTTTCTTTTTTTTGCACATCACTGTTAAAAATTTAAAAACAAAAAAAAAAAAACATTTTAATTTTTTTTATACGTACATATTTCAAAGAGTAAAAGAAAAATTTTACTAAATATAAATTTTTCTAGTTTAATTAATTTTAATACCTTTGTATTATATTGTTAAATTGGTGAGAATAAAACCTGGATATTTTTTACGTAAGAAAAAAAAAACAAAAAAAAAATATAAGAAAAAAAGAGCAGAAGAAATTATTTAAAATTATTGTTTTTTATTTGATTATCGTTTTTAAAATTCATTTCCTACATTACATTCTAATTTCTAAAATTAGCTTACCTAGAATAATCATTTAAATTTTTACTAAATCACAAAAGAAATCAACAAAACTAATTACTTACTTATATATTATAAATTAAAATTTTAATTTAAATTCTACTACATACATAATATAAGTGTAACTATTAAAATAAAGTCAATAATATAAAATAAAATTTTAAATAAATATTTTATTTTATAAATACAAAAATAAAATTTTATAATCAATCCTAAGTTTTATTAAAATGGCAATTGCAAAGATCTTATAGTTAAAAAATCAATAATAATAAAATTTATTAATTAATTTAAATTAAGTAAAAGAAGGTCAAAATTTTTTAACACGACAAAAAACTTTTTTTTTTTTAAATAAAAAACGATATTTTTTAATATTTGAATGTTTATATATAAAAAGAAATAAATTTGTGTAATGGAATTTTGATTCGGTCAATTAAAATATTATTGAATTGATTAAAATTTAAAAAAATCCCCTAATTTATTACTTAAATTACTTGACCTTTACCTTTAATTGTTGTACAGAAAGTGAATACCAAAAATATCTTAATACTTATTTACAAATAAGTTTTTTGCCAAAGACAAAATTTTTTTTTTTTTTTTTTTCGAAAACTTTACTTTATTTACATTTTCTTAGATTTCATCATAACTATATTTATGTACTTATGTAATGACGGAAAAGAAAATGTTTGTTTATATACTTTTAAAGAAATTTTTACAAAACAAAAACAATACTTCTACATACTTATATATTAAAAAAATATATACTTATATATATATATAAGTAAAAAGAAAAGGAAATTATTCGTCTTTGATATCATCTTCCAACCAAGAGTTTATCTAAATAAAATATTTTTTTTTTTTCCTTGGATTTAAAAATTTAAATAGAAATTACCTCAACAAATAAAATTCTGAGCGGAATCAAACAAAAATCTATTTTTGGACGTTTTTTTTTTTTTTGAATTGACACAAATATAAACAGAAGTTACGTTTTATATATTTATTTATTTTAGCCATTAATAATATAACTATCGGTTACTAAGCCCATTCATTAAATCCAATTTTTTTGTTTATGTATTATATTTTATATATTTTAGTAATATCAGTAAATCTTGTTTTTATTTATTTAAAAGAGAGATGAGATTTAAATGTTAAAATTATCAATAGTTATCAAAATCCAAATGCGGCAAAATCCCTATTTTTTTTTTGTGTCTAATTGAAAAAATTCAAATGAGATAAAATCCAAACTTCTAATTTCCAAACAAGACAATATCCAAAAAAAAATTTGAATGACAAAATATTTTGAAAGGCAATTACTATGTAGACAAAAAAAAACATCACAACTAATATGTCTGAACTTATACGACACCTAATCTGTATTAATTGGAACACTTAATTTTTTTTTGTATCAATGATATTTGCCGATTTATAAAATGTGTTTCTTAAATAATATTGTAAGACTATTTATGCTTTTTGGAAAATTTGATTTATTTTCTACAAATTACCAAAACAAAATATTTAGAAAAACACGTAAATTTTTTCAAGAATGAAAATAGGGAATGTTTCATTCCTATTTTCATTTCATTCCTTCATTCCTTCCGTTTCATTCTCTCAAGAATGAGCATAGAGAATGTACTAAGTTATATTAGACTAAGCTTTAGTTTCTTGAATAATTATTACATTGTTAGCAGCAGTGTTACATTACTTAATCAATACAAAAAAAAAAACAATTATTTTTATTATAAAAGAAGAAAGATAAATTATTTAAAAATTAATCTTTTTATTTGGAATTGATTAGAAAATGAGTCAAAAATAAAATAACTATTATTTTGCTAAATTCTTACTTTTTGAATGAAGATTTTAAAAGTTAATCGAAATTTATGTATTAAATTAAAATTAATTTTTAGTCGACGAACTTATTTAGTTTTTTTTTTTATATATAAGTAATAAAATAAGATAAATGAAATATTAAAATTACATAATTAAAGTTAATTATTGTACACTTACAGTTACAATAATTATTCGACTGCCCTAAATGAGGTTATCTACCTTTTAAAAAAAAAAAATTTATTTTAGTAAGTATGACTAAATTTTTTCTGTTTTACATTTCTCCTATACATTCGTATAAAATGTAGGTGTGGTGTTTATTTAATATACTTAATTTTAATTTTTTATTCTATAATAAAAAAAAATGTTGTGAACAATATGACTTGACCTCAAAAAATAACTAGTTATCACAATAAAGTATAAAAAATTTACACGCTATAGTCAAAAAAATATACAAAAACAAAAGAAAAAGGAAATAAAATATCAAAATATATAGGGATAATTTTCTAAGACTTCTTAAAATTTTAATTATAATTAAGGGTAATTGAATACACAAATATATAGTTATACATATTTATATATGATAATACATTTCTTATGATTTTGAAATGATTAAAAATTATGCAGATTTTGATACAATTTGAGTGGTACAACTGCATGGTACTGGGAATAATTACAAGAATTATTAAAAATTCAAAATTAAATTTATTTACTTAATTTAAAAAAAAAAATCTTTAATGGATACCTAAATTTAAATTAAGTAATTAAATATGGATTCATTTAATTTTTAAAAACAAAGAAACCTTTAAAACAGAAATCGATATAGATTAAAAGATACAATATACAAAACGAAAGTAACTTTTTCTTTAATGCCAATAAATAAGTAAACAAAAATTCGAGATATTACACTTGCATTACTTTTAAACACTTGAATTGGGAATTATATGTTTTAATAAAAAAAACAAAATTGTCGTGTTAAAACGATAACAAAAAAAAAAATTATAACACAATTTCTAATATATATATACATACATATAGCGATAGAAAGAAACGCCCTTTTTATTTCATTTAAATAATAAGTAGTAAATTTAACTTTGAATTACATTTTATATACAGTTTATAGTTGAATCGAAAGTATTTCAAAAAAAAAAACCTCTATTAGAATACAGATTTAATATTGATATTGATAGCTGTAAATAGAAAAAAAAATAATTCAGTTTCACAAAGTTAAATATAATAAAAGATTGAAAACATTGTCAAACATTTATAAAATGACAAGGAAACAGTTTGTTAGTTATAATTTTCTGAGAAACATTTAGAAGGTATGACCCGCAGAAGGTAAGACCCGCATTTAATTTTTAAAATTTCTAAAACAATTTCTTTTTAGGCTTAGGAAAAAAACTACCAAATTTTTCCTTAAAATTTCGCACAATTTTAATATTTTTGATAAACGTCAACTACTTATTCGATATTTTTATCAACATTCGATTCAAAACTGATTAAAAATCATTTCTATCTGAATTCATTGTAAAATCTCTTATATTTTTTTTAACATAGTTTTCAAATTTTAAAAAAAGAAGTTTTAAAAGTTTAAAAAAGCTTTATTTTCAAATGTGTTATATGTCAGATTCTGCTTAAGATTTTTTTAATCTAAAACCTTCAAATGAGAGGACATATTTTTAGCTTTATTAATCAATATCAAGCTTATACAATTTTTAGCTATTTAGTAACTAAATGTGAAGACAAGATCTTGCTTCTTTCATAACTCCGGCACGATTTTAGTCAGAACCTTGTAATTTTAAGCGAAGAAAAATCTTTCAGAATTAGGAATACATTTTGAAAATTGAAAATTAAATTTTTCTTGCAAATAAAATTTGGTTTTACATTTTCCCTTATTTAATTAATGATTTTGGACGATTTCCAAAAAAAATGACCAAAACTAAAATAAATATATTGGTTCATTGTTAAAAAAAAATATATATATACATATATCTATGTTTCTTTTCACCCATTTTAATTCACTTTATCAAGACATATATAGGATCTACATACCTAACTTATTATTTTAATTTTACAATCGACTGTTCATTTTTTTTTTAAATGTTAATAAATTAATGATTTTTTTTCGATTTAAATCAATACAAATGGATAAATAAAAAAATAACATAAGAAATTTAAATTACAAAACAAAGAAAAAACTATAAGTAAATTGTAAATTTATAACTAAATTTATTTTATTAGCAAAAAAAAAAAAAAAAAAGGGGAACTAATGACAAACATTTTATTTAATAGAAAATTTAACTTTTAATTGAAAAAGAAAAAAATAAATAAAAAATTCACACAATAATTATCAACATAAAAAATACATACTTTTTACGTATTTAAAAAAAAATCTAAAATTTAACAATAAAACATTAATATATTTAAAATATATATACATATATAAATATATATATATAGACAGTACTTGTTCTACATTTTTTTTTTTATTAAATTTAATAAGGGCTAAAAAAATTTTTTTTACTGACATTAAATTTTTTACGCAAAAACATAATCGTCGGCATTTCCATGCACTAAAACATAAATTAAAGAAAAAAAACAAAAGCAATTTTTTAATAAATTAAAAGTTGTAAAGTTATATATATATGTATATGTATAAATAATATATTTAAAAAAAAATTAAAATTATTCTCTTGGCACCTTATAATTGTGTTATTAAAAGGCAAACAAAATTTTTAATCGATAATTTTACCATATAATATACATATATAAAATCATGGTCAATAAAAAGACAACAAAATCTATTGTAAAGAAATCATTCTTTAAAATTTAATTAAAATAAAAATGCATCTTGCAATATTTTTTCGCTTTGTTTATTTTTTGTTTCAGATTTTTTTTTTTAATTTTTTTGGCAATTCTCCTGAAATTTTTTTTTTTGTAAAGAAAATTAACAATATGCACTTCTTACCACCATTTTAAGAAAATTATATAAAACAAAATATTAATTTTAAATAAAAAAAAATAAAATGAAAGATAAAATATGTATGTAAATATGTAAACGATAATTTTTAATTAAATATTATACATACATGTATATTTCAAAATTGTTACATATTGATAATTGACTTAATTGACAAAAAAATCATAGTTTACATACTCCGATCTTGTCTAAGTCCATTTAATTTTTCTCAAACTTAGTATAGAAAACGAAAAATTGAATAAAAAACATTTGCTTTCTTACTCCTAAGTCATTACGTTGCGTTACTGGTTAGATTTTTAAGTTCTGGTTACTATAAAAAAAAAAAATTGACGATTTCTTGTTCACTTTTTAGAATTCGCTTAGAAAATAAGCGAGCTGCAAAGCTAATATTTTTATACTCTAAAAATTATTTCTACACACGTTATCCATGGATTTATAATTTATGGATTTAATAAATATATTAGTTAATTGATGCATAAACACTTTAAAAAATTAGATCCCGAGATATTAGATATTATATACAATCTTTTTAAAATACATAAAATTTAAAATGCTAAAAACCCCTTCATACAATATACATTTCAGATAAATTTAGAATAATTCATACTTAAACTAATATTTTATAACATTTGTTAATGTTAAATCACTTATAAACTGTACACACTTGTACACAATATATGTGAGTCGAGATATATGTATCTACTTATACAGAGTGCCCCAAATAAGAAAACTACTCGCTCTGAGGCTTGTATTGGGAAGGTAAAAACTAAAAAAAATTGCATGGTAGGAAGGGCTTTAAAGATTTTTAATGAATTTTCATAAAAAAAATCTATAACTGTTGAACCGCTTCCTTTAGATAGAATCTAACAAAATGCATTTTGTAGAGTAGATTACTCGTTTAAATTTTTGTGTACTAATGATCTTCATATGCCAAGCAATTACAAAGTTATGAACGTTTAAAATGATTTTAAAAAATAAAATTTTATTTCAAATTCAATTTGATCCTAGATTTGGATTACTTTTTCCAGTGTATTTAGAAAGAAGTTTTACATCTTTCACCATTTTCGTGATATTAAGAATAAAAATGTTTGTTACACATATAATTTATTTAAATAAATATTAGGGAGATAATTTAATTAAAAACTTGTCAATTTTTTGTATTTTTTAGTATACAATAACTAAAATAAAACATATTTTCAATGGTTTATAGAACCAAAATTCAATAAAAAAAAAAAATTAGAGTTAAATTTCTAAATAAAAATAAATTATCAATTTTTTTTTTTTTTTAAACATTATCAATCAACTTTGACCATGTGTAATACTTCTTTCAATTATTATTACTTAATCTTAAATTTAAATTACAAGGGTATTCATTTGTTATACTTATTATTATTAACATTTAAAAATGTTCGTCAAAATAATACAATTTATAGAAATATAATTCATTATCTATGTTTTATTTTGCGGGATTAATCAAAATTCCTAATCATTAAACTGTACCTTATACCCTATATGATAGTTTTAATTCATGCAAATATTTTACACAACACTAAATTGAAATTAATTGATCTCACCTGTGCTATTCATGTACATTTGTAATATTTTAAATTATCCAACTAAATCACAACTTAAATTTTAATGTATTTGTTTTATTTGTTATAAAATAAATTATCATTTTAAAAAAGTTCCCTGTAGAAAAGTTTGGCAATTGCCGAATGAATGAAAAACTATGGTTTTTCAATATGGTTATAAAAATACAAAATTGTTAGATAAAAATATTAATTAAGTAAAATAATAAATTTGTAATCAGTAATCACTATTCAGATATTTGTTAACTTCAATAAACACTAAGTTATTTTTAAATAAAGATAGCAGTTATAGGATTGCTACTAGAAGTCGCCGAACGAACTTGCTGGACATCACTAGCAAAACTAACAATTTTATAAAGGTGAAATGGTAAAAATTTTAAAACCCTACCTCTTTAATTTGCTTTCGTCTCATTTAAGGTACCATAAAAGTAATGGAAAATATATTATACCCTTAGTACTACGTTCTTAATAATAAACTAATTATTATCTATTAATTAAAGCATGAAAATTATTTGTTTCTTTTCTATTATTTAATTCATTCGTACATGGTGTAACCGATTGTAATTTTGTAGCAATGTTCCTCTGAACCAGGAAGGTGCCGTACAATACTTTTTCTTTGTACTTGTTCCAGCCCAAAAAACCCTTTAAGGGATTTTTATTTTCTCGCTATTTATTCGTCTTTTCATCTTCATATTTATAAGTACTGTTCGACCGAGTAAGCTGACTGTCGTTCTAAAACCACGGCAATTTAAAGAAATTTTTGTCTTTCATCATTATCTCTATACGGTTCGACCATTTCAGTTCAAATTTTGCTAAAGGTTTGAATTTGGTTATGATGTGTTAGCTCTTTCCAGGATGTTGATTTAGCAAAAAAAAAAAAATCCGCCACTACGAAAATTTAAAAAAATTTTTCTTTTTTCATTATCGAGGCAAACTTTGTAAAAACCTATACCTAATTAACAAAGTAGTTCGATTGATTCCTTTAGTTATCATTCGTTAGTACGGTATGCCATATTGATCTGTAAAAACAAATTTCTAACCGAATCGTTTCCACTATTTCGGTGACTTTCTAATTAAATTTTCATATTTTTACTATGCTGCCAATGTGGTTCGACTGATTAACTTTGAACTTTCTAGAAATATTGTTCCTTACTAAAAAAAGTTTGCTAGATCCAAGTTAGTTATAGTCCGTAAAATTTCTATAACTTTCAAAAAAGATCGGGTGTAAAGTGATATAAGTAAGATGTATTATAATATTTGTTATTTTATATTAGCTATGTACAACCTGTAGGTAAAAAAAGTTTGCCTATAACATTAAATGTAAAAAACATTAACTACTAACATCTGTTAATACATATTAATAATTTAAATATATAAATTAAATTAAATTAACGTAAAAACAAAAGTTAATAATTTTGTTTTGGTAAAACCAAAAAAATACTATGGGCAACGCCGGGATCTCAGTGGGGCAATATTACAAAAATTATTACAAAATTATTACATTTGAATCCGAGAAAAACTTAATTATGGTTTTATGACATAAAATATTATATAAAAATATTACTTTATGACACCTCACCGAGTACACATTTATCGTTATAACTAAGTAACTACCCTTATTATACCCTACACCTAAAGTATAGGGTATATTAACTTTGGTATGGTGTTTGTAACCACCAAAAGGAAGTGAGTTAGATATGGACATGTACATATATTCTGAATCAGAATCACCTCCTGAGTCGATTTAGCTATGTCCGTCTGTCCGTCCGTACGCACGATAACTCAAAAAATAATGATGTTATCTTGATGAAATTTATACTATACTATATAAATTGAGAGGATTTTGACATGGGTTCGAATTTGGGAAGCTTCCGAACGAGCTCCAGAGCAAACCAGTATATCTCCAAAACCAACGAAGATAGAACATTTAAATTTGGTACACTGGTGTTCTTTCTTGTTTTCTTTATGTCTCTAAAATTTGAGAAGATTTAGTCCATGAGTTCAAATTTTGGAAGCTTCCGAACGAGCCCCAGAGCAAATGAGTATATCTCCATAACTAACAAAGATAGAACCTTTATTTTAAGTACAAGGGTGTTCTGGCATGTTTTTTTTATGTCCCTGAGATGGATTTGGTGAATTGGAGTGGCAATTCGGTACCTGACACACGCCTCCCAAGATATAACAAGCATATCTTCGAAATTAATAAAAATAGAAACTTGAATTTTTTTACAAGGGTGTCAAGCACATCCCAAGAGGATGCCTCTTTTACGTTCCTGAAATTCGAGTTGAATAAGACAGAAAAGGGAAGAAGTTAAAGCAGCTGACAAAAAACTTATGAATTTTTAATTTAATTCGAATTATTCAGGTGTAGGGTATTAAAAGTCGGTTGCATCGACTTACTGTTACATTTACTTGTTTTATTCTTATATATTCCAAAAAGTATTTAAGAAATTTTTAACCATAAGTACTTAAGTAATCTGTTTAATTCTATTTCTACAAATTTAGATAGTTGAATATTAAAGAATTGAATTAAGAGATCTTAAAAAGTATCAGCTAAAACAAAAAATCACCTGCTTTTATTTTACCTCAGAATACACTTACTTTTCTACAATTAACATTAATTCATATTATTTTTGTAATATAATAAAATTCATTATTTAGATTTCAACTGCTTTTCTATTACAAAAATAAGTTAATCTATTGCCAGATTCCAATTGAAATATTGCCAAAAAAGAATTAATACTGACAACTTATAGTCTGTCATTCATTACTAATAAATAAAAACATTAACCAAAACTAATAATTGAGTATGAAATACTAACAAAAATACATATCCTCTTGATTAAATACGCAAATACTCTTATAAAAGTAAATTAATATTAAATATGAATATTTTATTTTGTTTGGCGCTAGGACTTTTTCCTATACAATATATAATATATTTAAAATTTTATATATTTATATTATAACAAAAATGAATTTCAAAATATGCCAAATAAAATTCGATCATGAGCCAATATAAAAATGTTTTGTTAGACATTTAAGATCATGGCACATTGTATTTAAAACAACGTAATTATATTTCAGATCTTATTGTTAGGGTATTTTTGTACACACCCCCTGATATTTATAAAATATGATTTTGACACATTCAAGTTTAAATATATAAAAAAAAAAACATAGAAATAATTTTTGTACCATCTGATAATATTGTACTTATATTTAATAAAATATATGTAATTTAATTTAGAGTTTAAAATTTAAATTTTACTTAGATTTTGATAAAATGCCGCCACAAATAAACTACCCAAAACAAAAAAAATAAAGATAGTTAAAAAAATTGTTCCCCAAAAAAAAATCTCAAATAACACACAAACACCTCAGAAAATTTAATTAACAAATATATGATAAAAAATTTCAAAGAAATTAAGTATATGTATGTATAATCTTTTTTAGAATTATTAATTTATTTTATTTAATTAACACATGCTTACTTTTATTATTATTAAAAATTTAAAAAAAAGTAAATGAATCATAATAAGTACATAGTTATAATTAATTTACGAGTTTTAAATAGAAAATTGATTAATTTTATTTAAGAAAAGAAGAAATTTTTATAAACTAATTAAGTAAACACTAAATAACATTTAACCCCTAACTAAATTGCACTTATATAAATAGTATAATTACTATCTTTTTTTCAGCTAAACTAAATACGAACAGTTAAGACTTTAAGAGTAATTATTAATTAATTAAAAATTAGTTGATAACACAATTGGATTATAACATCGGCTCAACATCGACTCGATTAATAACAACATTTAATTTTTTTTTTAAATCTTACAATCTTCTTTTTAATTAACCTACAATATTATTTGTGGTCTTTTATTAAAATATTTTGAAAATATTAGTTTTAAATGATGTTAATTTCTAAGACTACATTAAAATATGTATCTCCAAAAATAGTAGTGTTCGCAACAATAAAAAGAAATTTTTTTTTTGTGGAATTAAAGCAAAATAACTTCACAATTTCAATTTCAAGAAAAGCGTGTTCGAACTGTACGAAATAAATTTAGTTAATTTTGAAAATATTTCTGGAAAAAAAGCGTGATTTTCCTCGTTTCAAGAAGTTTATAAATAAAACAAGAACGAACAAATTCTTTACAGTTAATATAAAAGAAAGAAATTTGAAGAAGAAAATAAATTTATTTCATTTTGGTTTTAATAAAATTTTAATTAAAATAACAAATTCTAGAGTAACAACATCTAATTATATGTAGCTGCTTACAAACGACACGAATAAATGTTAATTCTATTTGGTTATTTTTATTATTGCAATGAATACTTATTGGGATTTCGATTTTTTTTATCCTTTTTTAAAAGTAACGTAGAATTTGAAAGCGTATATGTCCTGTTTTTAAATTAGAAATTAAAATTTATTTAAAATTTATTTTACAAAATAACTATGTAATTTACAAAAAACAGGAATACGAAAAAAGAAAAACAATTCCACTAAAATATTTTTTGCTTTCTTTATTATTTGCCATTCGAGTTATTTTCACCCAATACAGAAAAAAAAAAATTAATAAATTGTTATTTATTAAAATCACTAATTTTTATTTAATTAAAGACAAAATCAAAATTAAAATAAAAGTTAAAAGACAAAAAAAAATTTTTTTTTTTTGTTTTTAGTTAAAAAACCACAAAATAAAAAATAATTTCAGATAATTATTTATTTAAACTATTTTTGTTTTTTTTTTTTAATTTCTTTTTTTTTTTTTTTGACAATATCTACTCACTCCTGTCTAGGGCCCTTCCTTCGTCTACGTATCGATAGTTTAACCGCGGTATTTCCGCTTCCATGTTCAGCTCTGTGCATAAAAAAAAATTATAGTAGAAAAAAAAAAAAAACAAAAAAACACACAACCCCAAATAAGAAAAAAAAAGGATTAAACATTTTTTTTTTTTGTAAATATTATTTTTTAAAGGTTTTTGAAGAGGAAAATTATGACCCATAAAAAAATAATAAGTAATAATAATAATAAATTAAATGAATAAAAAAATATGTTTCATTCAATTTTTTGTTTTGTTTTGTAATATAGTTAGTGAAAATTAATGTTTATGTACTTACTTATGTATTTATATTTGTATAAAAAAAAAAAAGCCATAATTATTATTATAAAGCAAAATGTCAATGTCATTTGAAAAATTGCAACAAAAAAAAAATTATGAAATTTACCCTTGGAACACAATTTCAAAACTTTGAAAATATTTAATATAAAATAAGGATATTTTATTAATTTAATATTATATTCTATTGCAATCTTTGATATCGAATCGAAAATAAATCGTTGAACTGTCATATCGATTTATTTCAAACATCCTAAACTCAATTTAATTGTTGATATTCGGACAATAAACGATGTTATCCAACCCATTTCTAACATCGTTCTTAATTTCATAAGTAAGGGATTTATTTGTTTATAATTCTAAGAATTTATTTAAATTTGGTTTAATTTTGTAACTTACGTATCTATTATTTTTTTTTTATTAGATTGGGATTGCAATAGGAATACATACTTCCAAATAACAAATTTCTAATAAGAGGCAAATATTATTACATATATGTAATTCGCCGTAACAGCTGTCAAAATTCAACATTTACATTAATATTCATACATTCGCAATAGTGCATTTTTATATTTTCCAAAGTAATGAACTCTAAAATATCCAAATAATATTATTATTACTAATTTAATATTAGGTATCTTTTTTTAAAGATTGTAACAAAAAAAAATTTAATTACTTAATTACTTGTAGTTGTTTTTATAGCAATTAAAAATTGAAATAATTTAAAAAAGACCTTTAATATTAACTAATTGATAGCTGTTGCGAAAAGGTTATTTTTTATACATTTATAGGTTATGTTTACATAAGTATAACTAGTTATTTATTTTATTAATTTTATTCGAACATTTTGTTTGATTTATTAAACAATTGTATTTATTGTATTCCAAGTTTAAAAATAATGTTTTTTTTTTTATGGCATATTAATGAAACATAAATAGAATTAATAAAAAATATAAAAAAACAAAACAAAAAATGAATAAATGAAATGGGGATTGAATGAATGAATTTTATTCTAATTAAAAATAATTATGAAATAAATAATAAAATGTACTAGTTAAGTAAAAAAAAATAAAAATTTTTTTTGAGCCAAATGAATTGTTAATGGAAAAGTAACGGATTAAATTTTATATATAAAAAAAATGAAAGAGAAAAGGAAAAAGAAAAAGAAATATGTATTTGCACTTATTTTATTTGTAACTAATATGCTATTAAGTTAACATTTCTTTAATTTCAAATATAAAATATGATTTTCTTTTCAAAATAATATACATGTTTGATTTTTCATTTAATTTTTGTTTTTAATTTGAGTTGCGTTTTTTTATATAATTAGTGTGCGATGAAATAATTTTTAAATTGCAAATTTCATAGATTTTTCTTTTCTTTTATACATTTAACTAAAAAATGTAATTATTTAATTTTAATTGTAAAATTATTATATATATGTATATATTTTTTTTTTTTTTTAACTTTTTATTTAATACAAATCCCATCAATATTAGGCACAGAGAGTGAATAAATATAGTTAAGTATACAAATTACATAATGTTTACTTGTAAAAAAAAAAATCAAACTAAAAGATTAAAAACGCTTGTTTTAAAAAATATTGTTCACAAATTTTTAGTTTTAGGTTTTTTATTTTTTTAATTTTTTTTTTTTGAAAATTAAATTAACGAAATATGTATACCTTATGTGTAATTATATTTTATTATAATTTTTAATTCAAATTTATTATTTTTTATACAAATACAAAAAAAAAAAGTGACGTTAAATAAATATATTAACAACAAATTAAAATTTAAAAACTTTCAATTAAAAAAAAAAAAAAAAATTGTTAATAAGTAAATTTAATTTAAACAACAATTGGCAATAACTTTTTTGTTTGCAAATAAGAAGCCATTTTATTTAATTAAAAAGCAAGCATTTATTTATATTCTCTACAGTATTTTAAAATAATTAAGGTCTACGATAATTTCTGATCAATTTAATTTCAATTAAAATTGTGTTATTAAAAAATCAATCAAATATTTAAAATTTTTGTCTGATACTGTTATACGTACTCGTATATTATTGATTTGAATAACAGAAAGGTTGTACTAAGGTAAAAATTCATTTCTAGTTTCCAGTTTTTATTTATACACAACTGATTATTTATTAATTTTTGTTATTAGAGAAAAATATTACATGAAATTGAAGTCAATTGGAAAATAAAATTTTTTATTACAGTAAAACCTGTGAAATTGAGCACCCTAATAATATGAGCATTCGTGAAAATTTGCTAAAATATAACAACATGAAGAAAATTTCATATAAAATTGGTTCGAAATATCTTTTTATGTTATTGTACTTATATACTTATCTTGTAACTTGGCTTGGTTATAACTTATATCTTGTAATTAAAACATCTGTAAAAGTTGACCATACAAATTTTTTTTACTATAAAAATTACGCAAACAATGCTGTAACTACAGAGATAATAGTTACACATTTATAAAAAACGATTTTGATTTGTTTTATTTTTAGTTTTTCATTTGTTACTTAATTATGTGCATAAATTGTGGCAACATCAATCAATGTAAATTACTCGACATGTTGATGTCGCAGTTAGCACCCAGTAAATTTTTTTGAAGTTTTTAATTTTTAAGTTTGAAGAAATCCTTAGATTTGAACGAATTTTAATTAATAAAGTATATGCATAGTTAATTACTTAATTGATTTTTCTTTCTATTTAAAAAAAAAAAACAAAAAAAAATTTTTTGGAAATGGCCAAAAATTTTCGAACAGCAGGTGGCCAACTTAAACAAGTTTCACTGTACTTATATTTTGTGAAGTTAAGGTACTTATGATAAAACTTAAGATGGAAAAGATTCTAAAAGGATTTTTTTTATTGTTATTTAATTTGTAATTATCGTACTTAATTGTTTTTTTTTTTTTTATTTATGACTTAGCATTTTGTTCATGAAAATGTTTTGCCAATTGAAAAAATTACGAACAACTTCATTTCATTGTGCAAAAAATTGCCTAATTTTAATATGATGAAATTGTTTTTAATTGTTTTTAAAAAAATATAATTTAAACTAAATCAAATTCAATAAATCAAATAAATACTGTAATTAATTAATATAAGTACTTATATATTAAAAACTTATATAGTTTAATTGATACTAAATTAATAATGATAATAAAAAAATGCAATAATAATTAAGTATTAAGTAAGTAATACTCGTACTTGTTAAAAAAATTTATACAATAACCAATAAATTTTATTTAGTATACATGGTGTCCGGAACTCAAAGATCACGAAGAACGAAGATTATAGGAAAGTTCATAAAGCAAAAAAATGTAGAGGAGAGGTTCATTATTTATATTTAGATAGAGGTTTATTTATATTATTTAACGGTTTTCGAGATAACGGTGAACGAAATCAAAGTGAACGAAATCAACTTTTTAAAAAAGCAACAATACCTTCGCCCCTATACAACAAGAAGATTTGTTTAAGTGTCGGTAGCTAGCTATGGCTTTCCTAATATTGTCTCAACTTTTATCTAGCTTTCATAGTTGAAGAGTTAAAAGCTGTTAAATTCGTAAAATATTGATATTTTTCACTGTTTTTATAAAATAACTGTAATTTTTGCATAAAAAACCGTTATTTATGCACGAATTTTATTTCAGTTTTAAAATCACCAATTCGTCCGCTTTAATTTAAGTTATTACATTTTTCTCATATCTTTCATCGATTTCGAGCTTATTATTTAAATATTAATATTAGCATTTTGTTAAAAAAATTTTAATCTTCTATGTTGTACAGGGGCGTATGAATTTCCCTATCACCTCTCTTCTTCGTGACCTTTGAGTTCCGGGCACCTCATATATATATATACATATATAAGTAAGTATATGATAAGTAACAACACCATTTCATAATAATTATATTTTTAATGTAAATAAGAGCATATAAAAAAAACTACTAATTTAATATAATTATTAATTTCAAAAGCTTTATGTATATGTACTCACATCGAAAAATAAAAATCGTGAAAAAAATATTTATTTACTTTAATAAGAAAAAATAAATATGTAAATATTTAAAATTATTTTTTATTAAGTATTTACATAAAATAAAAAAATAAATAATTATAAAAAATCTAAATCTAAAACATTTTCAGGAGAAAAAAAAACTATTAATCGTGAACTACTTAAGTATAATAAATATATAAGTATGTACATATATATATATATATATATATATTTATAAATATTTTAATTCACATTTAAAAACAATTAAACTTGACATTATAAAATTTATATTTTCTTTTTTGAAATTGAAAATCCTGCCTGTCACATATTGATATTTAATGCAATTTCTTAATTGAAATTCTTATAAGCAGTTAATATAAGATGCATTTTATTTTAATCATGATAAAAAAGCGTGTCCAATATCTCTCTATTAATAAATATCATAAATAAAAGATAATTAAATTTTATAGAACAAATAATCACTCTGAACGTTTGTTTTTTATAAATATCAGAACAAGCAATCCTTGCAAATTGGTTAAAACACTTTCATAATAAAATGGTAGTTAAAGGAATTACCAAAAAAATATTATTGGTTTTCTAAATAAAATTTAAATTCAAATTCTGTCCAAATTTTGTTCGAACTTTGACTATAAAAAACTGTTAAAAATTCAAATCAAGGACATTAATAAAATATTTCAAGATCATCTAAAGGAAACATTAAAAATGTATTGCAATATTTTCGTCTCTTTTCGTTATAGTATTCAAACAAGGCAGAATGTAAACCTACGGTTTTTAAAAGCGCACATTCCCAAAAAATAATACAAACTGTTTAGAATCGTATGACTTGCACCAAAATTTGAGAATTTCATATAAGAAAAAATGTGAAAACAGGACTTTTTTGCAATTTTGAGGGGCTGTAAGTCCAGAACCCTATATAACTAAGAAAAACCGCTAATACACGTAAACATATATTACTGAAGCTTTAATTTTTATATCTTGCCGAAGAAATATTTGTACAAGTTACAAGGTGTCTAAAAATATTTGTACAAGTTACAAGTTACAGATGTCAAAAAAATTTTCTGAGGAAACTTATACTAATTCTAAAAGTTCTTTCTTGTCTCAAAATTTCAAGTTCCTATCTCAAAGCGTGCCACAGTTATGAAAAAAGAAATATCATGCAAAATTTGGTTTTCACATAACGGTAAATTTAAATAGTAAACTACATAATATTGCATAATTTTGATATTGTTTTATAGAGGTAAAAAAATATTTGGTTTTCTAGTGGTTTTAGATTGTAAAACTACTACGCAGAGCCTGAGATATATACATCTAAAAATAGGACTTTTTTACTATTTTGGGGGGCTGAAACTCTGGAACCCTATACAATTAAAAGAAACCTTTAACACACGTAAAAATATATTACTGGAGCTTTAATTTTTTTTGTCTTGCCGAAGAAAAATGTGTACAATTGCCTAAGTTACAGATGTTTAAAAATAGCAAATTTTCTATTTTTGAGCTCTAATAGCTAATAAACAGGGGGTGATCCAAAAAAAAAATTTTTCTAAGGAAACTTATACTAATTCTAAAAGTTCTTTCTTGCTTCAAAATTTCAAGCTTCTATCTAAAAGTGTGCCGGAGTTATGAACGTTGAAAAATCATGTAAAATTTGAATAGTTGCGTTTTTAGATTGAAAAAATGTTAAGCGGAACATGAAATATAAGTATTTAAAAATAGGGCTTTTTCAAAGTTTGAAAGGCTGTAGTTCCTTGATGGACGGGACTACATAAAAAAGTTGTTCCACAAAATTAATTTTTTTATGAGGCCTACTCATGGTTAAAATTTGTTTTCTTTATCTTTAACGTTGTAGAAGTTTTATAAACAGACTGACAGACGGACGGACGAACATAGTGAAACTAATTGGCGCATTTTTTCAAAAAATTTTTTGTGCTAAAAACAATCAAATTTAATAATTAATATAATTACTTACTTAATCTAAAAAAAAAATAATTTTTTTCATTTATTTTTGATTACAGCAGGAAATGTACGGATAAATCACTACAAACGCATAAATTTCAAAAAATTCGAACGGACTTAAATAAAAAAAAAAAACTGAAAGAACTGAAAAAGAAGAAAAATCGAGCAAATCGAAAAAAAAATCAACATATAGACTAAGTATCCTTTTTTAAGTTTTCATCAATTTCAGCATGCGGAATGCATGTATATGTTAATTTTTTTCCTATCTGTCTTTTTATACAACATCTCAAATTTAACTTTTCTTTTTTCGCAGTCTTTGATTTACTAATTTACTTATATAATATCATAGCATTCTTCCTACTGTAGTAATTTCATTTATTTCAGACATGGACTTTCTTTTATAAAAATTTTTATATAATAAATTTGTTCATTAATAATTCGCTTTTATTTTTATTACTTACATATTTTTATTAAAAAATTTTTTTTAATTTTATTAAATATTTTTATTTCCGTAAGTATTTGATGAGTTGTTGAAATACTTTTATGTATACTCGCAAATCTTAAAGTTTACTTTTTATTTTTTTATTTTTTAATCTGTCGGTATATTTTTGAAATGTACCGTATGTATCTATTTATTTCTGAAATTCCCTGTAACTTTATTTAATTAGTTTTTTCGGAAAAATTACACTTAAATTTAAAACTATTTAGGTAAGTATATTACTTAGTATATTTGATAAAATGCAGATGTAATTTTCTTGTTTTTATCTCACTAATAGTCACTATACATATGTACTTATCGTTTGGCTTATTATACATTTCTTATTTATAAATTATTTTTTATTACAAACTGACACAAGTGATGTGTAAAAAAAAGTTCTTATCATTTTTTTTTATTTTTTTTTTTAATATAATGAGTAATACTTAGTATGAATACTATAATTATAAAACGTTTTATCATTTAATTAAATTCTGTTTTTGTTTCAATTATTAAAACTCTCGTGACTAAATAATTGTAGAAAAATTCATTGAAGTGTACTTAAGTATAGTACAAACTAGTTATAAAATATAAACAATGAAATAATTTATAAACAAAACTTTTTTTATTAGTAAGTATGTAAAGGGTTTTCCAATTTGAGTGATATGATTTCTAAGTGACGTTTCGGCCATTTGTAGTATGTCATGATCTGTCTTTTTTTTTCATTGTATTCAGTAATGTTTACAATTTCATCATGGAGAAATATACGTAAGAACAACGTTTACAAATTATTCAATTTTATTATTAAAATAATCGTTCTCTAATTGCAACTTTTCATCTTTTCCGATGAGGCTCACTTTTATCTGAGTGGTGCGGCAAATAAACAAAACTGTCGATTCTGATGCGAAGAAAATCCACAAATTATTCATGAACAACCATTACATTCACTTAAATTGACAGTTTGGTGTGGTTTTTGGTCTGGTGGAATCATCGGCCCGTACTTCTTTCGAAATGAAGCTGGTAACACCGTTACTGTCAATGGAGAGCGGTATAGATCGATGATAACCAACTTTTTATGGTCGAAATTGAATAAGAAGTTGATCTTGGCAACATCTGGTTCCAACAAGACGAGGCTACGTGCCACACAGCACGTGCAACAACCGAATTATTGCGAGAAAAGTTTGAAGATTCGATTATTTCAAGAAATTGTGGCATAGAATGGCCTCCAAAAAGTTGTGATTTAACACCATTAGACTATTTCTTGTGTGGTTATTTGAAGTCATTGGTCTAAGCAATAAATCAGACTCTCTTCAAGCTTTAGAAGTCAATATTGAACGTGCTATTCATGACATACTACTTGATTTAGTGGAAAAAGTGCTCGAAAATTGGGTTCATCGAATTCGTTCCTGCAAAAGAAGTCGTGGAGGCCATTTGAATGATGTTTTATTCAGAACTTAATTGAATCGATTGTACTTCACATTAAATAAAAAACATTTGAATTTCCTTAACAACTAGTGTGTTTTTTTTTTGAAAAGAAATCATATAACTCAAATTGGAAAACCCATATATAAACAAAACTTTTTTATTAGTAAGTATATAGAGTTTATAAGATAAAAAAAAAATTATAACAAAAGTAATTTAGTTATTGAAACTTATCAATTTCAATAACTATAGGTACAGTCATTATTACTCATTAGATATTTTCTCTTTAGTTATTAACAAAAAAAAAGGAAACTAATATTTTTGAAAGGAATACTAAAATAAAATCATTATAACTATAATATATAAGTATAAAAAATTAAATTAAAATATAAAATGACAAAATAAAATAAGAAAGATAAATTTCATTAAAATTTTTTCATTTTTGGAAGAGTTTTAAAAAACACTTTTCAACAAATTACAATATTATATATATATATATAACAACAATGATAATGACAATTAACTATTTAATATTTTATTAATATTTTTAATTTTAAATTTGAAATAATTAAGAAATAAATTTAATTTTAAATTAATAATTTTAGTGTTTATTTAACAAACTGCAGGCAATCTAAAATGTGTGTATCTATACATGTACATATTGTGCTAACCAAATAATAAATCTATTTTTTAATTGCGAATTTTTGTAAAGCTTTTAAAGTGATATTAATTACAGTTATTGGTCAAATTAAATATGTACTTATTAAATTTGTTTTTTTTTATTTAGCTCGCTTTTAATTTATTTTTTATTTGATTTATTTTTAATTGATATAAGTATTTAAGTATCAAATAATAAATTTTAAATCAAACTGAATAGCATCACCTGAATCGAATCTAATGGTAAATTCAAACATAAAGTAAAGTAACTACCTAAAAATACCGTATTATTCAGATAAAAATTTAATTACTACTTACTTATATGGTATATAAAATTTATTTGATATTATTAATTCTAATAAAAAATATATATTTTATTACATATTGAACTATTTACAATCACATTTGTAATACAAATTTTAAGTGTAAATAAAATACTTTTAGATATTTTGTATATTTTAACAGATCAGTCCAAATAGTCATAAGGTAAAACCGGGTATAGTGAAGAATTTGCAGTTTTTTTTAATAAAATTAGATATTTTTTTTAAATGAAAGGTTGAATATTCAAGCAGGTATACCAAAAATATCTAAGTTCTATGATAATATTATTAATATAAAAATAGTCTTTATTTATTCGCGGTTTCAAATTTTGCCATTCAGCAAATTGTTTTCTTATAAAAATCATTAAGAGAACTCACCAAAGTTTTTATTAATTTTTTACTTTTGAAATAAAATAATTTTATAATAAATGAATCATTTGTTATTAAAAAAATGTATTTTAATTGATTTAATTAAAAAAATTGAATTTTTGTAATTTTAAATATATTTAATTTCTATCTCCACTATACCAATACATAAATTTCTTGAAATGGGTTTAGAAGATACAATCGCCACTAAACATGAAATTTGGAGTTTTAGTTTTTATTAAATGATTAAATAAATAATTTAACAATTTAGATAAAAATAAATAAAATGTATAGAAAATTAATTAATTTTGCTAAAATTTTTAATTAGACATACTACTATTGTTACCAGAAGACACTTAATTAATATGCAATAAAAGTATGAATATTTAAGCAATCATGTTATCTCCACAATTCATACACAGAATTAAAGAAGAATATTTATAGTATGTGGTATTTAGATTCTAATTTTTTTTCAATAATATTTTTAATTTAATTTTTACTTTATAAGTAAATGTTTGTTTTTTTTTAACTATTTTATTTTTCTTTACTTTCTTATAAGTATTTATAAATGATTTTTTTTTTATTAAACATAAATATATCTATTGACATTCTTTATTTCATGAAAATAATTATTTAAAATATTATTTTTCTAATAAATATTTTTCAAGGCAAATTATTATTACTTAATTATTTAATTATAATTATAATAATTAATATATTATTATTGCATTATTTCCACTTATTATATTATTATACTAAACCCTCATTTTGTATAGCCACTAAACAAACAAAATTTTTTCCGTATATCCACTAAACCAGCAACGAATAGTAATGTCTAAAATTTAATTAAAAACTAATATAATTTAAAAAATAAAACAAAAATGTATTTAAAATAGTTAAATTTATTATTAAAAGAAATAAAAACTTGAAAAAAATAAATATTTTATGTTTGAGAAACTATTAAAGGCTAGTTACAAAATTATATCGCCACTATACCCACTTTTACCTTATTATCGCTGCATTAAAATTTTAAAAATCTTATTACCGGCATATATGATTTATTAACGCGACATTACTTATAAAATTAGTTGTTTATATTTTTTTAATAATTATTATTCTTTACTATATAATTAGTATACTTAATTAGACTTTAAAGAAATTTTTTTTTGTAAATATGTAAAAAGTTAAGGTAGATTAAACACAATTGACTCAATAAAGTTTTCGTTTTCGGTTATAGCATTATAAAGTAGTTATTTAAGTACTTATTTATTTTTCTCTATTTACAAATGGTAATACTAATATTTTAATTGTTCATTTATTTTATTAAATAAATTTATAGCAATATCCTTTTATTATTAATAATAAAACCGATAACTAACTTATATATATATGCCGGTAATAAAAATTGCTAAATTTTAAAGCAATTCTATTACCGGCACTAAGTAAATCATTTTTTAAAATGTATGTTTTTAGATAAAAAAAAAACAAAATGCTAAAAATATAAGTACCAGCTACTTAATTTATAAAAAAAATAAATTTTGCTATAATTAAACACATAAATAAAATTTTTAACTCATCAACTTAAGAAACGACACTTTTTCCTAATTTTAAGACCTACACTACATTAAATACATTTTCCTTGAATTTTCACTCATAATATTACTTTTGGTATTATTTGTATGATACTTACATTGTATTTAAAGATCCGTTTTCTTATTTTGAACATTTAATAAAATTGTGCCGGTAATAGGCATCTCTACCTTATTTAAAAAAAAAAAAGAAGCTGCTGACATTGACATTCGACATTATTTTAATTATTTTTTTAAGAAATTTATTTGTTAGTTAGGTATATTTAATTGATAGAAAATTTATAATAAAAAAATTTAAATTCTTAGAATGCCCTTAAACAAGTGATGCACAGTGTATGATTATGTATACCTATTTTATATTTAAATCATAATAACCAAACTGAGATGATGTGTCAATAACCTTGTCAATTAAATATTCTTAAGCTTTTTAATTTTGTTTTTTCATTGTTTTTATTATAAATAACAAAACTTTGAGAATTTTTTCTTAATAGAAAAAAAAAAAAACAAAAGTAAATTCAATAACTAACTACTTATACCTATGTATAATCAATCATTTTTATATAAGTAAGTTTTTACTTATGTATGGTAAAAATGAGAAAAACTTTTTTAAATTTTATTTGTTAAAAACTAGAAATTAAAATAATTTTATAAATATACATATACTTATACGTATACATATATATTATAATATATTAAGTAATAACTTCATTGGTATAATATAATATAAATTTTAAAAAAATTATGAAAATTTTTTATTTAATTTCACGTGGTAAACAGATGTGAATGTTTGATAATTATTTTCCAAGTATTTTGCAAATACAAGTAAATATTCGAATTAATATTGTTATTTAAGGAAGCAAAAAAAAATATTAATCGATAAGATAAAATACTTACTTACTTTTTTTTTAATTAAATTATAACAAAAAATTGTGCACATGTTATATGGTAATATTTAAAATATGTAAGTATATTTAAGTATGAATTTATCTTCTCAGGTGTAAACTGACACTTAAATTATTAATATATTTTTTATTCCATAATAGCTTTTTCTATTATTTCTTCAATAAGTAACTATTAGTTAATGTTGCTTAAATATTAGTTTTTGATTAATTGTAATACCGAGATATTTAATAGGTAACTACATTGACAATATTTCTTTTACTGATGTAATTTGATCAAATTAGTCCAAAACTAAACTGTAAGCAAAACCAAAAGTCACAAAAATACAAAAAAAAATTTGAGTGAATTAGAGAACAAGTTTATAATGTTCTACATGTCATAATAAAGCCATTGCAAAGGATAAAAATGCGTCTCAGATTTACGCTTAACCATATATGTATGTACTGTGGTTTAAAATCTAATGAGGGGAAACTTTGTAAAAAATTTGAGAAGCATGTATTAAAGCAAATAAAACTATATCAAATTTCTTTTTCAAATTTACCTTCTCACAATTCACAACTAAAAATATCTTTAATACGTATAAAGGTGCGTTTATATTGAAGCTAGAATAAACAAATAAAATGACGATACTAACAAAGCTTAGAAAAATAAAAATTTATTTTCTATTGAAGGGTTTATATGCGGATCTAGTTAATATAATATCACTGTTAACATAATGTTTCTACATATATGCATATTTGAATATTGGAATTCAGCCAAAAAAATCAGGTTTTCATAAATTAACTAGCGATGGTTTGTATTAATTTACTAATTCTACATTCTTCATAGAGAGGATTTAATGGGTAAATTTCTATTTTAAATGCTTTGTTAATACCTTTTAATAATAACAAATAATTAAGATAGATTTTAGAGTTCATAACAAAGTTAGAATTTTAGCTTAAGTTTCCCATCTGTTTCAATCGTCTGTTTTTAGTTAATTGATTTATTTCCTATTTTATTTTTAATTTAATTTTAACTTAAGAAATCTTTACAACAAAAGTGTGGGTCTTTTGTGACCAACTGCTTTTTTCAAAATAATTAGAATAAAAAAATTAAAATACTAAACATAAGCATGTAATTATTGTTGTAAGTAATAAAAATAAATACAAAATATAAAAGTAGCTGAAATTTAAAGAAAAATTTTTAAAATCTACAATTAATTTCACAATTTTTTTTTTTCATCAATTTTATTTTCAACATTTTTTTTTTATCATGGATAATTTAAGTATTTGAGTTTTTTTTGTTATATGAAGAAAAAAAAAGGAAATTTATTTTTCTCTATTATTATCGATCTGTTTTTACGAATTAAACTTAAGCCATTTTACTTAAGTATTCCTATTAAATAAAACTATATATAGGTATTAATTTATATTCCGACGTTCCACTTCTTCAAAAGTCTTGAAAAATTATCCTTGAAGCCGGAAGGAAAATTAAAAAATAGTTTAAACTTGAAGTATTGCTTTTGAAATTAATAAAAAAAAAATCAAAACAATTCTTATGAAATTTTTTTTTTTTTAAATAAAATACAAGAATTAAGATGAAATAAAAATTCAAATTATATTTAGGAAACACCATAAATATATTTGATATTCGAATATATATATATGGGTAACAGTTAATAAATAATAAGTAATTGTATTTCTAGTAATAAATGTATGTAGTTGACTGTTGTAGATATATATCATTTGGTATATGTGGCTTTACATTTTTGTCATAAAGTATTGCAGCAAAGCAAAATACGATAAAAGCTATTTAAAAACGAGTTATTGTGTTTAGATTATTTATTATTTTTTTATTTATTAGCTTTAAAAAAAACTTTGAAAAATAATTCTATAACAAACAACACTGTTAAGTGTTTATAATAATTAAATTTGGTATATTGGCGATTGACTGATTTAAATTAAATTGTACGTTGTACTTTTTATTTAAGTCGAGCACTAAGAATAAAATAAAGAGAGAAATATAAAATTAAAGGTTATTTATTTGTTAAATTATTTTGATTCTTTATAGGTTGGTAACAATATTTAGGATGGAGCATTACAGTTGGTGTAAATCCATTTCTCAAAAAGATATTTGGCATAAAAAGACTTTTAGCATAAAGGCAGTTAACATAAAAAGACATTTAGCAAAATTGCATTAATACCAATAAGACACTTCGCATAAAATCTTGCTGACAAATGGCACATTTGACATAAATTTTATGTAGATGATATTTTCGTCGTTTGTTACTTAACAAGATTGGTAGTCTTGATCATGATGATGACGATTATGATGTTTACAATTTTCTATTTGAATTTGTAATTTCGATACATACCTAAGAAAGTGGAAGTTAGAAATTTTTAGGCAAAAATTAATAATAAATAAAAATTTTTAAATAAAAATAGCCACCAGTAATTTAAAATATGTATTGGACGGATCTAAAGTTGGTTACAAAATCACAGTACCCCTTCAACAGAATAATATGCATAACTGAAATAAACAGTAAATAACATAGTCTTATGATAACTAGTAACCCTGTAATTTGCATTATCAGTTGTGAATGAGCTTTATTATGGAAATTTAAATTTTCACCTACGAATTTTAAATTTTAATTTTCTAAGGTTTACATTTAAATACAGAATTATAACCAACTTTATCACCATTATGATCATCATTAACCCTCAATATGTTATGACCTTGGCTCAAACAATAACCTTGGCCTATTTATTTATTTGCTTAAAGCTTAGTTCAATCTTAACATGTTGGAAATCGAACCAAGAAATTGTTCAACTTTCGTTTAAATCCGTGAATTGGGTAATTTTACCTACATAACTCACTTTGAATCTGCTCTTCACATGTTGAAAAATACATCAAAGTTGAGGTTTATATACGCGTTTATATTTAAAATAAAAAAAACGTAGATAATGTAGTAGTGTAGGCAGTAGTACCTTAAGTCGTAATAACAATTATTACTATTCTAACAACTGACATAAGTTAAACCCTTATAAATGACGACATTTCAGTTTGTTGTTATAGTTTACTAAATACACAATTTTACTGATTTTATTGATGCTTGGAAACGTCTGATACATCATCATCATCATGCAAATACAATCAACCTTACTACGTAAACAAAGCATACCTACATATCATCTGCAAAAATTTTATACCATAGTCCCACTAACTTACTATAAAGATTAATACCAAATGTCCCATTTTCCAAAATGATTTATGCCAAATGTCCAATTTGCCAACAAAATTTTATGCGAAGTATCCTATTAGTAAGTTATAAATAGGTATAATTTTATTTATTATAACTTACTAATTATTTTTACTGATTTTTACTAAAACTCTTTTTACCAAGTGATTTTTTGATAACTTTTTGGGTTTATGATAACTGTCAAAGACCTATTTAGGATAAGTGGTAAGAAATTATGCTCCTTTTTATGATTGTTGCTCTTATCGTTTATCGAAGTTCCAATATAATCGCACCCTAAGTCAAACAAAAATATAATATCTATCTTATCATTCAAAGAAAAAAATTTGTGTTTGTTAAAATTAAGTTCTTACATATTTTTTTTATCAAAAGCGAACTAAATTAAACATTCTTAAGAAAAATATGTACGTATTTAACAAAAAAAAATTTAAAATGAATAAAAATTAAATCTTCTCTCTTTGTGCATATTATAGGGAAATGTATTTAAAAAACTTTGTTAAAAAAATACAAACAATAATTAAACAAATATTAACCAAAATTACAAAAAGCAAATAATTTTCACCATTTTAAAATTTAAAATTAATTTATTAAACATTTTTTTTTAATATAATGAACGATTAAATATTCTTATGCTTTTTTAAAAGAAATATTAATGAAAAATATTTAAAATAGTATGTATGTATATATAATTAAAAGATAAACAGATATTTTAAAAACTATAACAAAAGTATGTAAAATTTTAAATCTAAAAAAAAAAAACAAACAAAAACAAAACAAGAAACAAACATTTAAACAAATAACCTGTAATAAATAATGAATAATTACCTGTAATAAGATAATACTCCATTTGATAAAACAAACCAACGACGTTGATATCCTTTTAAATAATTTGTCCATTTTAATAACCACCCTTTCATCTCAACTTCTGTTGATACTGGAAGGGTTTTTGCAATTTCAGCCATTTAAAAATGTTATGAAAAACTTGTTTATCTACAAAACTTATTTTGAAAATCTCTTCTTTTTTTAATAGAATATTTTAAGTAATTTTGTATCAAAATTAAATCTATCTAAATTTGCAAATTAATTTTATTTATTCTTTATTTATCCAATTAATTTTAGATCTATATTACTTTATTTTCTTTTTTTTATATATATAAAAATTTATTTAGGTATATGTAAAAGTTTTCTTCATTTGTATTTTTTTTATTTTATTTTATTACACTTTCAATTCTTTTTTTGCAAAAGTTTTGCATTTGAAATTATTTCTTTTTTACACAACACGCTGTAGAAACTAAAATTATTAAAAAAATATAGTTTATAAAATATTTAAATTTTTTTTAAACTACATTATTCTCACAAACAAAATACATTTAATTTATTTAAAAATAAAAAAATAGAAACTTTTTCGTTTTCTTAAGAATAAAATAGACGTTTGCCTGCAGTCAAAAGAATCCAAAGAGCAAACGCTAAAATAAATGACAGAAGGTATGTGTGGATGTGAGTGTAAGTCCACGAAATAAGGAAGGTGCCTCAAGAAAAAAATCAATGTTAAAATCTAATCATAAATTAAAAAGTAATTTAATAAAAATAAATAGTGAGTTAACTAAATAACATTTTACAAAAAAAAAACCTTTAAAATTGATATTTATAATAATTTCAGTTATTTAAACTAATAAACAAATAAGTTTTATCGCCACGTCTGCATTAACTTTTGAAACTCAAAAGATTGTATATTTGTGTTTTTTTTTCAATAAAAAAATTACCACTCAAAAAAAATTTTTTTACACAAGTTCAATTCTAATGTCTACAATTTAAATTATCATTTCTCACCTAATCAAACATTTTTTTGTAACTATGTACATACATATATAAAAACAATTTGAACTATTTATTTAATATTGTTTCAATTATGAAAAAATAAAAGCACTTATTTTTTTGTTTAAAAAATGAACTTCTATTTTTAGAAAAAGCCGAATTAAAATTTTTTTTCACTTTTTTTTTGCAAATTCCGTAACTCCTTCGTAGCAAAAAAAAAGATTTTTGACACAAGGCAAAAGAGCAGACGAAGAAAACGAACAATTAAAATCTCACAAAAAAAAACAACGATAAATAAATTTGACATACGGACAGATACATTTGACATTTGTCAGATTTTCGTATTCCAATTTTTGAAGTATAGTCAGTCAGTAGTGTAGACGTGTTGTTCAGACGAAATGAAAATGATGGTGGAACGATTTATCAAACGCTAGCAGATATTTAACGTTGAATCTACAATTAACGCTATCGTTCGCTCGCTATATGCTATTTGCGAAACAAGAGTATACTTTTTTATTATTGATCGTATTTTGATTCTTTTCCAGCAGTTGAGTTGAACGATGGAATTGTGATAGAAAGATTTAAAAGGTAATAATTTTTCGATGCAGCTATGTACTTTTTTTTATTTTGGTTCCCGCATCCCATACATATGTATGTATGTCATACAGATACAATGTTATGAGGAAATAAATCAACTTTTAATTTAATTTTATTTTTAATTCTCATCCTATTTAAAAGAAAAAAAAATTAAAATATAAGTCTCACCTCACATGACAGTTAAAAAATGTTTGGACGAATAGAAAATCGACCTTTTGGACGTTTTTATTCCAGTTTAAAATTAGTTGTAGATTGATTTCGCTGTTCGCAGCACTAATGAAAAGGCAAAATAAATAATTTGAAAGGGCGAATTCTGATAATAATAATAGATATTATAGAATATTGATAGTTCCTTATGCGGTGGTTCATTTCTAATGAATTAATAATTTTTAAAGTAAATAAATAGTCTGTCTTGAATTATGAAATGAGCGATAATTCATTTTTGAATGAAAATTGGAAAACTTAATTCTGATTTAAACTCAAGCAGTATGTTTTATGGATAATGCAGTGTACAATAAAGAAATAAGTATCAAATTAATATGCATATTGCATACATATTACATATGCATTAGTAAAATTAACAATTTTTAAAGGCGCACATTTTTAAAAAGACAATAAAAACATGGAATTTATTTAATGTACCTACTTTTTTTTTGCACAAAATGAAAATTAAGAAAAATTTTTAAAAATTAAAAACACTCCTCAATTTTAACAAAAGCCTATATTACAAAAAGCAAATAATTTTCCGTAATGTCCTATATAAAAAAAAATATAATATTGGGAGCTTTAGCATTCTCTACTTACGAGAAATTTCTATGTGGTTATATTATAAGTATGTATGTATGATAGTTGCCTTGTATATAAAAATTTACACATTAATTGCAGTTTAAATTTACATATTATTTTATTATTTTAATAAATTAAAAATACCAATAGCCTTTAAACGGGGAGAAGTATAAAAATATTTTTGAGAAACTAATTTTTAAAGATCTTTCAACTTTTAAAGATCTGTTTAAAAGTGTTTGGGAGATAGGGAGGAACCCAAATTATCGTTTTAATCTATTTAGTTGCTATTGAAGATTATGTCGTGTGATGTTTTACTCTTCGTAAAATACATAGATAGAAATAAATGTAGTTTATTCTTTTATTCCAATCGTTGCATTTGTAAAATTATTGTATGTATGTATATGCGATAATATGGCGATAATCAACTAAAATTCGTTTCTGTGGAATGTCTATTCCCTATTTTTTACAATATCTCTAATTATTCTAATTTAATATAAAAATTAAAATACATATTTTATATAAAACACATTTTTCGGTAATTTTTCGAAACCTTGCTTAAGCTGGTCCGATATGTCTTGTAGCTTTCTCCATATGAAGCTAGACTTTCTTTAATTATTTGAACTCCCTCTAGTCACGCTGTATAGTGGTTAATATCATATTCGTTCAGCTGGTTGCGCACAATAATGTTAATTCCTTTCTCCTGCTATTGGCGAACAAATGAGGTATAGGGCAAATCTGAATAATTTGAGAACGGATTCAAGCTTTTTAACGTATCACACGCACCCCACTCTACAAACTACTGCAAATTTTAGCCAATTTCGCGTATGTTGAGGGAGACTAAATTAAGGTTCGAGCTCTTTGATAATCATAAGCATGATAAATTCTCGTAGTTTGCATTATTAATCTCTCATGGTAATTTAACTTTGCATACTTTGCAATGTTAGATTCTTTTTTTTTGTATTTCTAACATTTGTATATTACCCTTTATATTGAATCAATTGAATATTGAACAATATTATTAACATCACTAACATTAATAAGTACATACATATGTATGTAGATACTAACAGTAGTAATTGACATTCCTAACATTAATTTCATAAAGCTAACATTTTATACGTGCAGGACTTTGGTTTAATCAATAAACTTTAGAAAGGTAAGGCAGTTAGGGGCTGCAGATGAAATTTTCTACTGGTATCAGATTCTCACTGACTAAACTCACCTCCCCTTTCAGCCAATATAATGGGATGAAACCCTTACCTGCTAACGTAGTATATTGGCTTGGGAGTAGGAATAGAAAAGGATAGGAAATAGATTCGGAAACATTGAATTGAAAGTGGGACTGTAAGGAAACAATGAATTCGCCTATTATTATTATTATTATTACTATTTTGCTAACAGTGAATTTAGCTGTTACAACAGTTACAATATTGCACTGTTACAGATAGTTCCACTGTAGCAGCTACTATTATTATTATTATTTGTATATAATATACACTAATTTTACGATCTACATTATTACGATATGAAATTACTACATAGTTTTTTATTTATATCCCAAGACCCTCCGATTGAAAGACTGGCGACTTAACCGAGATTTTCCTTTTCTTGGAGAGTTTGTGCAGCTTCCATGGAGGTCTTAGCTCTGTAATTTCCAATGAAGCCACTGTATTCATGTACCCAGATAAAATGGATGTCAACTAGGTATGAGGATGTGAACTAGTTATAAAAGCAACTAGGTATGCTTTTTTTTCACCAATAAAAATAAAAATAATTTTTGTTTTGATTTTATTTTTTTTTTATGTTGTTTGTTTTCTAAATTTTATAATTTTTTCAAAAAGACAAAAATAGAAAACAAAATTTAATTCAAAACGGTGAAATTTTTATTTTGAAAGTTTTATTTGAAATTACCTAGTAGGCTAGTATGTGTAATGTGTATATTGTTTTGATATAATATAAACTAAATATAATTTATTAATACACATATAAAATTAATTAATAAAATTATAATAAAATTACATAATTATTAAAATTATATCCATTTTCAAAATATTTAACGTTCAAAATTTTTGACGTTTGATTTTACCTCTGTATTTGACGTTAAAACAAATTTGCATCTTGTATTGTATGCTTCTTATAGAGGGTGCAAAAAATTTTGCATCTAAAATAGGCGAAAGGGAGAACATGCCATGAATACGGTATATATTTTCAACCAATTAAATTTTTGCATCCGGATACATACATCCCATGAAAACTTACCCTTATGCTTCCCATACACGGCGGACTAGGTTGTAAACTTGGTACGCGGATGGGTTTTAGAACCATATCACACACTTATCCAACCTATCATCCAACCGTTCTAATTATGTCTTTTGTATTTTTTTATTATTTTTTCAAATCACAAAAATCTCAATGTTAAAATGACATTTAAGTTGTACAACTTGCCCATACACAATACTACTCAACTACAAACCAAAGACTCGGCCCACAAAAATCAAAATTTTTTGATATTCCTCCAACCAACTTTTCAACCATCAAAATGGTTTTACAACTTGCCCATACACGATACAACTTATCAAGTCCGCATACCAAGTTTACAACCTACATAGTCCGCCGTGTATGGGCAGCATAAGATTAATTCTTTTTGTTAAATGATGTTTTTTTAGGTACTGTTTTTGTAATGATGTTTTTAAGAGTACTTGTAAATAGAAAATGATGCTGCTGGATATGAGGGCATCAGGTAAATAATTTTAATTTAGTGATTAGGAAAAAATATCCAACCCACATACCTACATGTGTATATATATATATTTGCTTTTGCATTACATAAATTGCTTGTTCGGTTTTAGCAAAAAAAAAAAAACGTACATAGATATGTAGCATTGTAGTTATTCATAGTAGTAATACTAATTTTTATTATGGGATTAACAAATTTTAATTTTTCATTACTGTCTTTAATTTTAATATCGCACACTGTTTCAATATCTTATAATATGTACTTCAAAATAACGTTTAACCATATTTGAAAAAATTGTATTTATCATTTTCATTCGATCAAAATCTTAATTACGATTTTAAAATATCACTTACAAAATTTTATATTCCTTTAACGATAGGAAAATGTACTTGTTTACTTTGTTGCACTGCGTATAGTTAGTGTGCTGTTTCACTACCCTGTTAAAAAATGGTCAGTACTTTTTTAGTTTAATTTTTTTTTTCGTTTTTTTTAAGCATATCATTAAAAACACAATATTTTATTATGTTAACTTTTACAAATAACTTTACAATAAAACATTTTTTCATAATAAATAAACAACAAACTGTATTATAATATTTATCGTTTTAGAATTTATTTTTAAATAAATTCATTCGATTTTCATCTTGAGTTTTATGGCTTTATTTTGATTTGATGAATATTGGTTGTTGCTTATTTTGGGATTTATAAGTATATAATATTTATACCAGCATGTTTGTAACGCATTGAATTAGGCATGATTGATAACAAAAAACTTTTTTATGTCAACATTTTTTTAACAATATTAAGATTAAAATAATGATTAAACAAAAAATTAAATGTGATAGTACAATGCATTTTAAATACGTTACTACTATCATAGGTTCGTATGGGTATCTCAGAATTGACACAGTCAACTCTTTTTTTTTGTAATTAAATAGTAAATGCTTTTTAATCTTAATTATATATTATAGTTATCAAACAATTTTATTGCAAATAATATTCCCATAAACAAACTTGCAAACATAACCAAGAAGTTTTGAATTCTTTTAATTTTATTAAATATTTTAAAATAATTCGATAAAAAATAAATAATGTCAGATTCTGAAGAATTAATAATGCCCAATTCGGAAAATAATAAAAATTCTCGGGGCAAATATAAGTCTATATCTATAGAGAAAAAAAATATATTTATAAAAAATTATGAAGATGGACTAAATTTAAAAGAGCCTGCTGAAATAGCCGGTATTAATTATAGTACTGCCAGATCTATTATAAGACAGTATAAAAAAGATGGAGAGCAACTAAAAATAAAAAAAAAGGTGGTGTCCGAACTGTAAAACTTTCAGAAGAAATTTTAAAAGATATTGATGAAATGATAGAATATAACCCTTCCATTACTTTATTTGATATGAAAAGAAAGTTTGCTACGAGAGGTATACAAATTTCTCAAACAACAATTCACAGAAGCTTAACACAGTTGAAAATAAGTTTGAAAATAGGTAGATTTGAGGTAGAAAGAATCAACGCAGCACCAACTATAGCCAGCAGCAAAAGATACGCCTCAGAATTTCTTCATTCAGGACCGTTGGATAAACACAATTGGATATTCATTGACGAGTGTAGTTTCAACTTGCATTTACGACAAACAAAAGCAAGGCCACGAGTTGGTACACCAACAAGTATAATTGCTCCAAAAATTAGAGCAAGAAACACTACATTGATAGCGGCAATTAATAATACTAGAATATTGCATTATAAAATATTAACACATTCTACATGTAATTCCCAAATATTTAGTTCTTTTTTTAGGGAATTATTAGAAAAACTAAGTGATATGGAGGATATGGAATGTTCGTGGTTGATTCTGGACAATGCCAAAATTCATAAAACTGCTGAAGTAAGAGATATTGTCGACCGTTCCTCTTATCAATTAAAATTTTTGTCCTCATACTCGCCAATGCTGAATCCGATTGAAAATGTATTTTCAAAATTAAAATTCCATGCAGAAATCGTTTAAGTGATGCCGACTACAACAATACATTATAAAATTTAATCACAGAATTTTTGAACATTATAACAGCCTCTGATTTGGAAGGATATGTCCATAATATGGAAAATAATTTACGACGAGCTGCGGAAGGTCAAATTTTCCATTAATTTCAAATTTTATTTTAAAATTTTAAGAATTTTTTTTTAATTGCGTCCAAAGAATTAAATTTTGCATTGCAAAAATAATTTATTTAAAACCAAATTATCATAATAAAAGCCTGGGTAAATTTTATTGCAAATTGATTAGACGCTTACCCAGGACTCAACACACAGGAAGGAAGACTCCAATTCAAATGCCAAATTTTTTGCCAAAAAATATTTTTATTTATTTTTACTTGCATAAAATTAATATTTTAATTAACCAAAAACTATATATTTAAAAAAAATTTTTTTAAATTGTTCTTTATTTGTTACGAAAAACTGTTTATAAAACTGTTTTAAAATATAAATTTGTAAAAAAGTTTAATTTGAAAAAAAAATTGTTTAAATTGAATAAAAAAATCGTTTAATGCTTATGAAAAAATGTTGAATTTGGATGAAATGTGGCTATAAAAAAGTCATATTAATATAAAAGTAATATTATTTCTTTTAGGTCTAATGGAGTTCCAAGGGCTGAATACGAAAAAATATAAAAAGTCAAATATTAAAATTACACAACTGATTTTATAAAATTGAAAGATACTTAAAAAATAAAAAAAAAAATACTTAGCAATAAAATACATGCTATTTGTCAACAATAAAATACCTGAAAAGTTAATGTTTTCTTTTATATAGGTAAATAATGTTTTATTTAAATGTTTAATTTTATATCCATATGCCTTATTTATTAAATGAATTAAAAAAATAAATTTAAACTTTTATTTTCATTCCATCCAAGAAAATCTCTTTACAAGTACTGAATATAGCACTTCTAAATATCAACTGGAAAAAGTACTTTCAGTTTAGTGAAGTTTTTGTTTTTTCCGTATATAACATTTAAGGACTATGACACCACTCCATTCTACAGACTACGGCAAATGTAATATGTGAGAATCATAGGAGGGACTAATGAATTCAAAATCAAAGTTATACGCCTTTTACGAATATTTATATAATAGGTATATGTTTGTATAATGTGAAATATAGATAAATGATAAATGACAGGCTTAATTTATTATGATATTCAGAAAATCAAAATTTAAATAATCATCGGACAATCGGACAAATTTAGATAATCATCGGACAATTGGACAAAATTCAGAAAAAAACAAATTCGGACCTTTTAAAATCCAGATACCTATTTAAAATTTGTACAAAAAATTATTGAAAGCTTGATTTTGTAACCAAACCATACCAAACTTTAAAATCTCCCAATTATTTTTTACATATGTATGTATGTATGGATTTATTTACATACTTATTTTAACAATTTTCATACACCTTTTAATAAATTATTAAAAAAGTAGGAATGGATACCGATTTTTTTTTTTCGAATTTAAAAACCTCTGAATTTTAAATTGTTTGAATATTGATTATCTGAATAAGTTTTTTTTTCGAATACATTGAATATGTCAGAATTTTGAACCATCTGAATAATAAAAATCGTAATTTTGTTAAAACCGTAAGTTTTTTAAAAATCCGTTAGAATCAGTAAAGAAATTTTATTATTGGTGATTCAGGCCAATATTTTCCTAGCGGAAATTATAGACACTTCCTTTTTTTTATTTGTTTCAAATGTGATATTAATTATTATAAACGATAATTATTTTTAGGTGTTGATTTACTTTTACCATGTAGAATATATATATTCTATATAATATTTGAATATTCTTTTTGCTTTCACCATAAAATTAAATATGCATATATGAAATAAAAATTAAATAAATTACCATGTTATTGGGTCTGCAGATGTTTACAGATCCAATAAATCACCCTTTAACTTTTGTGCTGCAGAATGGAAATTTTTTTTTTCTCAAGAATGAGAAAAATAAAGCAACTGAAAATTTATATAATTAAATAAAACACAAATTCTGTAATTAATTTAAAATAACGTTAATTATTTTTTCCATAAGTAATTAACAACATTTTTTTTTATAAATAAAATCTAATTATTTTTCAAACTATATTCTTTAAAATTATACAAGAAGATATAAATTAATTAAAACGTCTTAAAGCCGATTATAAATTATATATGGAAGCGCATTTTAATATTGTACATAGAGAATTCAAATTTTCAGTATAAATAAAAATTTTACCGATAGCCGAAAATTGATAAGGTTACGCATTTTTACCTAAATAAACTATAAATTAATGTATGTTCTTGGATTATAACGAAAAAAAAAAAAATTAAAAATTAAATTAAATTAAATTAGGGAATAATGGGTAACTTATTTTTAACTTAATTAATATCAGTTTTAAAATAAGTACTAATTGTTAAAATTAATAGTGGCATAGTAGAAATACAATCATTGTTTTTGTATTCTATTCGATTTTTATGTTTTAAAACAACACAAATTTTGTTATCTACTTTCAAAATTAAAAAATAAATTTTAAAAAAATATTCTTATATTCTATAATTAATTTGATAATATAATCAGTCAATTTTATTGTCTTTTACAAATAATAACTTTTCTTAACTAAATACTTAACTTTTAAATAAAAACTCCTAAATTATTTAACTATAATTATTTTTAAAAATTTTGCGAAGTCTTCTTTATTTTTTTGTTAAATCCATTAGGGACTTGGCAAAGCAACAGCTTGAACAATTTAAAATATTTTACACTTCTATACTATTAAGACTTCCGGAAGACATATTATCGTTTACACTACCTATATGATTTCTAATAACTGTTGCTTGTGTTTGCATTGCTTTAGGCGATCTCTGCATAATAGGACTTCCAGGAATACCTAAATTATCATTATAAGAAGTTGTATGATGTGTAACGCGCAAGGAAGGAATTCGGTTAGCTAAATTATCTATTGGCATACTAGAATTATAAAATGGTGGAGTTGATGAATAATGCATACTTCGATTACTCTTATCTGGCATTCGATGATTAAATTCTGGTGTACCAATATTATTTCCAGAACTTTTGTATTGGCAGTTATTTTTGATTTTAGTATGATTATTACCAATTTGCTTATGTAACATTATAGGTGAAGCTGAAGAATTTGAAGTTTGTTTATTAAAGTTATGATAAGGCGGAGAAGATCTCTGATGTTGTGTCTAAAAAATTAAATAAAAACAATATTATACATTTAAAATGTTATTTATTTAAAAAAAAATTTTTTTAGAGTAGATATCATTAAATTAATCCACAATATCTATTAATGACATTAATAGATATTGTGGATTTGTTAAATTTGATTTAAACATTTCAGTGAAAACTTTAAAAGAAAATAATAATATAAAACAAATACATACTTTATACGTTCTTTTTTTATTGCTTTAACTTACTTTATCACTTTCATGAGCTAACGGGTTAGGTGTTATGTTCATTACACCATTCATTCTATGATTATTTTTATGCATTGGTGATACTAAATGTCCATCAGCTTGTATATGATCAATGTGCGGTTTGTCTTCATCTAAAAAATAATTGTTTGTTGTTTTTTAAAAAAAATTATTTAAAGCTAAGTATTATCTGCTATTATTTATATAAACTTGCCATTTTGTAAATTATTTTGCCTCCATTTATATAAAACAAACATAAGAATAAACGTAAGTAATATTAAAAAGCTTCCGCCAGCTATTCCGGCAATTAATGTAACATAGGTTTCATTTTGAATTGTTTTTTGTTCTGGAATATTACTATTGTTTTTAACATACGTTGGATTAATTGATAATTCTGCAAAAAAACATACTGGTATAAGTTTAAATTAAAAAGAAAAATAGTAAAAATATTGATTTAACAAAAAAAAAAAAACCTACTCGTTGTTCTTCCTGTAAGAATAACGCTAAAGTCAGATGCCGCAGATAAGGTAAAACTTTGAAGTTTGAATTCATATGCTGTATTTCCTTCTAAATTATCAATTTTTGATTTTCGAGTTTTCATTCCTTCTATAGTTTGTTTAGTATATTCTCCAGCTGATGAAACTGATCTATAATGTACATAAAATCCATCCACGAAAATATTTTCAGGAAAATCCCAATAAATTAAAATTGCATTTTCAGATATTCCTTCAACATTAGTTAAAATAGGTGCTGGCAAGTATCCTTTATCTTTTCCTAACATTTGAGCACTTTGTAAAAGAAATTTTCCGGTGCTCTGCCCTTCTTTATTGTCATTGTTGGAATAAACAGCAAGAATACGAAATCGATAATAATGATCAGGTTGTAGTCCCGATACAGGTATAGTAAAATTTTTAGTTTTATTATCTCTTTTTCCAAAATTAATTTCTTCATTTGTTGTCTGCCAATTATTTCTAGGCACATTTTTAGTTCTATCAAGCATTTTATATTGCACTTTAAAAAATGTAATATCTAAACCATCATTTTTTGGAACTGACCAACGTAGCATTACAGAATCATCACTTAATCGTGAAACGCTAGGTTTACTTGGTGGCATCATTGAAGCTGCAATAAATTGTTTACAATAAAATAATTATTTAATAAAAACTTATATTTTATAAAAACAAAATATAATTACATATTTTAATTTAATAACCAAAATTCCTTTAAAAAATTATTTACCAAATATAATTCAAAGGATAAAAAAATTATAATAAGTTTATCGGGATTGATGAATGAAATTCATATGAACATGCATACATAGCTTTTGCTTTAATACACTTAAATATTAGAATGATGTATGATACATTTTCGTAAAAAAATTTGCACCATAGTCCCATGGTTCACGAAAAATTAAAAAAGCAAAACAAAAATTATTTTTAGCAACATACTACATATGAATGTACCTACTTTACTTACAATTTCAACCCAATTTCCAACCCAACCATTAACCAAACCAAAGCAAAGCATATAAATAATTATGATACGCATATGAACTTATACTATAAGTGTTTGATTATATATACACATATTGTACTATATATAAATATATATAACTATATAGCATTAACTTTACATTATACATACATCACAATACATCAGTTCATGCATATGTAGATGTCATAATATAAATAAGCATAGTTTAAGCATGTTAAGTATGTATATAACTTTTTTTCTATTAATTATACACATGCATATGAATATGATAAGTAAAAATGTCAATAGAAAATATACAGATATACCATACACATAATTCATTTAAACTTGAAATTGCTTGAAATATCTGCTATTGCTACACAAATGTAATGCAACCTAATTTCATATTTGTCCGATTTGCTTTAATTTTTAATTTTTGACAGCCATTTTGTTTTTCACTCATATACTCCACTCAGTAATTTCTGAGACGCCATTGCGAGTGGAAGTAATTTTTTGAGAAAATTATAAAGGCTCAAAAAAAATTTATTTTTACAACTCTTAATTTGACATTTATTTGAGTGTTTAATTAATTTTGTGATTACAAATCTTTATATTTTTAATAATAAACAAAAAATAAATAATAACTAAAATGACAACAACTATTGAATCTAATTCAAATTCAACTCTTAATTCAAATCGTTTTACTAAGGAAGAAAAGCAAATACTTTTTCAGCTATTTGCAGAAAATGAGGATATCATTGATATTAAACAGAGAAGAATATGCCCTAAAAAGCATATATCAATTAGAGACTGCTGGAATAGAATAACGGAAGAATTCAATAGTCATCCTAGTATTAAAGCAGTGCGTTCTTTGAAACAAATTCAAAAATTCTGGCTAAATGCACGGTTAGTAGTGTAATATGTATTTCAAAAAAAATTTTTGTGCCTTCATTTTTATAATTCATACAAAAACAAAACAACAATTCTTTCATATCGAATTTCTTTTAGATTACGTAAAAGTTATCCAGGTGGAGGACTTGTTAACTCAAGTACAAGTGGAAATAGTGAAAGACGTCCTAGTACAACTGAAAGTAATAATAGTCTTAATACTACAAAAACAACTATTATACATACAGGATCAAATTTGGTAAACTCTACTACGACAACAGTCAAACCACCAAAACTTATACGTATTACATCATCTCAACATCAAAAGGATCCTCTTCATTATGAGAATATTAAATTTGAAAAAGATTGTGAAACTGAAGAAATTGAAATGGTCGCTGCTGAAGACGAAGAAGAAGAAGAGGAAGAGGAAGAAGATTTAACTCAAGAAGTTGAAATTTCTACATCTTCTAATGATGTTAATATGGTGGAAAGTGAATCACAGCAATATAGTATAGATCATATAAGTACCGATAAATTAACATTGAATGATTTATTAGAATTTAAAAGTGGTCGATCTAAAGATGAAATTGTACTTCAAATTAGAACATCAGATCCGGTACCTGCAGGATCCACTTCGGCAAATCAAATAAAAGATTCAAATAATACTCAACAGTATACAACTTCGTATCGAATTGCTCATCCTATTAGTCAAGCAACAATTATCCAAGATCATCAATTTCAAACAACACCAGCGCCAACTCATTCGGCACATATAAATGTCCCAACACAACCTGTACCTCAAAAAATTATTCACACTTCTGAAACAACTAATTCACCTAATTTTTATACGTCACCCAACAATCAAAATACAACTTTTCGAAGTTATGAAAGCATTGAAGATAAACTAAATTATTATCAATTAAAGGAAGCAGAATTAAAGTATAAAGAGGGGCAATTAAAAATTGAAAAAATGAAAATTGATTTACAAAAATCAAAAGATGAATTAAAAAATCTAAAAGAACTTCATTCTCTTCAAATTAGAGAAATGGAGATAAAATTAAGACTATTAGCAGAAGAAGAAAAACGTGTTAAAATGCCATTAAAAAAATAAAGATTTATTATATATAAAATAATATTTTGATTATTTTTTCTAAATTTGTTTTTTAAAAAGTTGTAATTGTTAAAGAAACATTAAAAAAGTGCAAAGTTTCGATTATTTTTAAATACCTTTACCAAAAATAAAAATTTTATAAAAATACAAAATAAAATGTTTTTCTATTCAGAAAATTAAAATTCGAACTTTAAACATTAAAAAATGTAATATTTGTAAAATGTACTTACGACTTTTATGTTTCTTTTTCTGCTTGTTAAGTTTGTGATCAAAAGTTGATTGAGTTGGAAATTGTCCAAGAACAGAAGAATTCACTTGTTGAGGATTAACTTGAAGTAAATTGCTGCCAACACTCTGTCAAAAAAAAAAAAACTTGTTTTACAAATGTTTCTAAAATTTTTAATAAGTTTTATTTACTTCTCCTGCTTCGTTTTTAGCAAAACATTGTACTATTCCTGCATAAGCTTTTTTCATTTTTGAAATAATTAGTGTATTATCTCGTTGCGAAATTGAATTATCTCTTCGAGTGTCTACACCATTTATCATCCAATACATAATAGGAGGAGGAGTACCTTTAGCCAGACATTCTAATTCCCATGGGTATGATTCATTTGCTAAAGATAAACCTGGTCCTTTAATAATAACGGGTTTTTCTAAAACTTCTAATTTAACAGTATGTACCAAACCTGATAATCCATTATCAAGACGACATGTATAAGTACCATTATCGTCCGGATGAACGTCTACTATTTGCAAACCATAAGGTAATACTGTGCTTCTATTATTTGATTGATGATTATTTCCAATTTTCGGAGTGCTCCATACTGATTTTGGATTTGGATTTCCAACACCCGAACATTCTAATAGTACTGTTTGACCCGGATAAACTGAAATTTTCTTCGGTGGTAGTGTTAAAAAATGTGGTGGAGTTCTTTGTGTATAATCAACAGTTAATTCAACAATTTGTCTCAATTTAATTTCTTGTCCTGTTATACTATTCATAGCAGAACAAGAATACAATCCGGTATCTTTTGACGTAACACTATTTAAAATTAAAGAACCAGGTGGCCAATTTGGGTCAATTGGAATTATTGGTATATTATTTTTATAAAAACTCCAAGAAGGTGGTGGATTTGATAAAATTGAACCACATTTTATTAGAACAGTATTTTTCGGTGCTACTTTCCATTTTAAACTTTCTCTTTGATTATCATAATTTCTTATATAATAATCATTTTTATTATTTATTTCACTAATTGAAGCTAATGTAAGTGATGCTGTGGTTGATGCTAATGCAGATGTACCAAACCATGCAATACATTGATATTCACCAATTGTATCGGAAGATACATAAATCCGTAGTTTCGATAAATTATCATTATTTGTTATATTATTTCCACTCTAAAATTTTTGAAAATATTTATATTCAAATTATTGTTATTTTAATAAAAAAAATATATATATATATTTACCATTGTTTGATAAGCGTTAAAATTTTCTTGATCTGATGTATGACGAAATCTCCATTCAATATTATCTGGAATTATATTGATTTCGCATTCAAATAAAACTTCATCTCCATTTGGAGCTACTGTTGATTCTGGTGATCGTACCATCCAAACACCAAATTTTTCATCACTTGTTTTTGAAGGTAATGAACATATAACTTGTAAATTTTGTATCATCATAAATATAAAACTTAATTTATACATATAAAAATTCTGAACAGTTTTGATGAACCTCATATTTTTTATTATTTTGTTTTTGTAATATGAAAAATGCTAGTTTTTTTTCTGAAAAAAAGAAAAGGAATATTTAAAAAAAAAAATTAAATAAAGATCGTAAGCATTAGTAGAAAGGTCAATTAGAGCAAAGGTCACTTAAAATCTTATAATTGAATATATCAGTAATTTCAAAGTATCTATACAAACAGAAAGAAAAATATCAAATAATATTTGATCCAAAGACCTTACACCTAAAATAATTTAATAAAACCCAAAACAATTCAATTCAATTGAAAATTCAAAATTTAAATTAAACTGTAAGTTCAAAAAATTACGTTCCCATATACATCAAATATTACTTATATCCCTGAAGAAAAGAAATCGAGTCGCGAATTGAAATTGCCTGATCATTTCATCACCTTACCCTGAAACTTAAAAACCTAAAGAGGTATTGATCAAATTAATAAAGAGGAATAATGTAAAAAAATATTGAAGTTCTAATCAATTATAACAAAATTCAAATTATGCATATTTTAAATATAATTTAGGATCCTTAAAGGAATAACAAAAAAAATATTTTGAACTTTAGCGATAATGTTTCTATAAAATTGAGATAGTTCAACATCGTATTATCAATAAAAGAATGAAAACAGCTTTTTTTTTTTAATGTTTTTATTCTGTCACATAAATGTGGACAGGAAATTACACAGCCTTTCCTGTTCAGGCGTGTCTGTAAATGTTGTAAGGGAGAATAACTCTTACGACGTGTGTGGGGTTCGAACCTGTTTACAGCGTATTTTATACGCTCTTACACACTAGGCCACCGAGGCTCCTAAAACAGCTTTTTGTTATTTTGTCTTCTATAGAGCAATTTCTTCATACTCATACTTTCAATAATAGTTACAAAATATTTTTTTAAAAATAATATTGATGAAGAATTATTAAGAATTTATATTTTATATTATACAATAATCAGATTGTATTTTAAATTTTGCATGATATTTTACTTTTTTCGTGCAAAATCTTAAAATTGTTTAATATAATAACTCATGAACTACACCAAATGCAGGATCCTTTCACATTGGTTGTATGATATTCTATAATGACGATAAACTCAAGTAAAAATTTAACATAAGACTAATCTTCTCACGTACAGAAGCCATTTTGGATTGATTCAGAAGAATTATATGTACACACTTTACAACAATATAAAAAACAAAAATAAAAATACAAAGCAAAGGATAGAGTAGAGCTATCCATTATCAGATTAGTGAAGAACAACTGATTAAGATAGAGACAAACGAAAAAGTTATCTGAAGTCGCCCGAAGGTTCTAGAATCTACAGTCTCGTAGATCCCCATTTAATAATAAGTAATAAATTAAAATAAGAAATTATTTTTCGTTCAAAAAAACTATTTTCGATTTATTTTTTAAATTTAATAAAAAGCTAATTTTTAAGACTGTTTTAAAAAACAAATTTAAAAAATCTTTAAAAATGTTATACGTCTTAAAAAACTTTCGAAAAGAAATTTTGTTACCTTAATTTTATAGTTGTAAGGAATTTTATAATCGATTTACTTAGTGTAAGAAATATATTGAATTAAGTCCCACTTATCTCTCAAATTTTCAAGGTGCGTATACCTTAATGATGTCACACCTAATCAGTATCATGACTCTTGACACAACTTATCACAATGTCCAAATATGTTTGTGTAAAGTTAAATTGACTTTGATTTAAGATAGAGACGAAACAAACCAATAAATATAAACAATATACATATTAAGGGTTTTATTTACTTATTTCATTTTAGAAACTAAAAAGGTAACTAAGGTGTCAAGCACACGGCAAGTTTTTAAATGATGTTTTATGACTATCTTGTCATTTTGTTTATAATAATACATAATTATGTTAATGTAATTGTATTTTTACTTTTAAAAATAGAATAAATAAAAATAATATTTAAAAACTAAATACATATAATCTTTTACAGATTTCGTAACCCTTCCGATTGATGAATTTTTCTAAGAAATTTTAAAATTTATAATGCAGTTTGAAATTGCTATCAAATGCAAAATACTTCTGGAAATTTGTTAATTTGAAGAGAAGAAGTTTTGAGTTTCCTACTTATTTGCAGTACAATGGAGTTGTCTTTCGAAAGAATCTTTCGGAAATACTTCTACTTACAGTAATTTCATTTTCTTTCTCACTTTCATCAATTTATAATGATTTTATTCATTTGGATACTTCTTCAAAAAAAACTACTTGGACTAATATTGACATTAATGAAAATTTACTAAAAATTGGGACAAATTTGGGACTAATGAACTTTTTGGACCAAACAGTATTCCGGAAATCATCCTTAATAAATTCTCAAGTGCCTTGATTATTTCACTTTCATTAATGATCAATTCTTCTTTAAATTAAGGAATTTTTGCTTTATTTGGTGACACTCTATCAAACCTATTTATAAGAAAAATCTCAAAAATAAAATAAATAATTATCGACCGATTGCGAAACTTTCCACTATATTCTAAACTTTTCGATTTAATATAATATGATTCTATTCATAGTCACTCTACATCTTTTTTGGTTTACAATCAACATGAATATATGGATCAAAAATGAACAAGTATTAATCTTGTCGAGTCAGTATCAACTTTTGACAAGCAATATGAATGAAGGTTTTCAAACAGATGTTATTTACACTGGTTATAGTAAAGCGTTTGATGTTTTACGAAATTCTACAATACTTCTAAAATTAAGAAAACTTGGTTTCTCTCTTGTGAAATGGGTCGACTATAATTTAACTGATAGATCTTACAGTGTTTTATTTCGGAAAATTACTTCGGAATCATTTAATGCTAATTCTGGAGTTCCACAAGGCAGTATTTCGGTTCTCTTTTTTATATAATTTCGGTTAATAATGTTTCTTCAATTATTCTTAATAGCAAACTTTAAATTTAAGCTGATGACATGAAAATTAAAAAAAAAATTGCATCTAAATGATGCTTTACACCTATAAGATGTATAGATCATTTCTTTAAGTGTGTACAAATAATAATTTTCTAAATGTGAATATATATAAATGTACACTTTATGTTTCACACGTCATTTTAATTCAGTCTGTTTCAATTATTCTCTAAATGGTATTAGTCTTTCTAGAACGAGTTCGTTTAAAGACTTAGTGGTTTTCTTTGTTGATAAGCTTAACTTTAAACTACATTTCTGTAATATCATCAATAAAGCTAATTCTATGCTTAGTTTTATAAAACGTTGGTCTCTAGAGAATTTAATTACCCCTACATTCTCAAGTCATTTTTGTCTTGTTATACCTAATTTGGAATATGCCAGCCAACTTTGTTCGTCTTTCTATAAAGTTCATATCAATAGAATGGAGGCAGAGAAGTTTTTTAAGATTTATTTTGCGAAACTTTCAATGGTCAAATTCATTGATCTTACCTCCCTATGAACACAAGCTGAACTTGATTCAATTGAAAATTCAAAGAAAAAGAAAAGTCACCAGCCTTTCAATTGGAGGGTCTTGGATTCGAACCCCGGTCAGGTTATATAAATAAAAAAATATGTAGTTATTTCATATCGTAATAATGTATATCGTATAATTAATAGTAGTAGTAATAATAATAATAATAGTAATAATAATAATAATAGAAATAATAATAATAATAATAATAATAGCTGCTACAGTGGAGCTACCTTTGGTTATATAATGCAGGAAGGTGTTATATACTACTGCACATCGTAATCCGCTGATGGCCCTGGCTCTGTATTAAAATAATAATATTAATAAGTAATACTAATACCAATAATAATAGCTGCTACAGTAACAGTGGGGGTTGCCTTCAATAATTACCTCAAGCAGTAAGGTGTTATATACTACTGCATATTGTAAGTGTGTAACGGCTATAGTTACTGTTAAAAAAATAGTAATAATAATAGACGGATTTATTGTTTCCAGTCTCACTCCTAATTCAATGATTCGGCATCCTATCCCCTATCCTTTCGTATCCCTACTCTAACCAATATACTGCGTTAGCAGATAAGGGTTTCATCCCATTATATTGGCTAAAGTTAGTTTATATTGTGTTTAGTCAGTAAGAATCTGACACTACCAAGCTACCAAGGGGGAAATCTTGGTGTCTTTGGAAGATTCCCACCTTCCTTACGAAAAAAAAAAACTGATGTTATTTTTCTTACTGAAGTTATAAAAGGAAATATTACTTCTCTACAAATTCTGAATAACATCAACATTAATATTTAAATAATCGTCTACGTAATACTAATTTATTAACATTAGATTTCCATAGGAATAATGGTATAGAATGGAATAATGGTAAATAGAACCGAAAGGATGTTGTTAATGTGTAACAAGCATAAGAATAACATTGATTTTACACTGTCTAAACAAACACAAAAACTTAAATTGTATAAACAGTAATGATTTTTGTATATTTAAATTATTTTAATTGTAATTTAAGTTAATTGTAATTAAGTTTATAAATTTAATTGTTTTGATTGTATTTAAAAATAAGAAAGAGGAAACTTCTTCTTGCACTTTCTCTATAATAATTTTATTATATATAAGAATTATATATAAGTATAAGAATTTTATAAATCGCAGAAAAAGATAAAGATTGAAATTTTTCAAAAAATTAAAAGAAATTAAGTGCAATTTTATAAGATTTTACTAAATGCACGTTTAACAGCCCTGTAATACATATGTAGATGCATAGTTTGAGGTTTTACCATTTCATCTAATGATTATCCGTGAATGAAAATTGAAGTGCCAGCATTAATCATCTTATTTGTAAAAAAAAAATAAAAACGAAAATGTTGTAAGATGTTCTAAAACCTGAGATAAAAAAAAATTAAAATTCTTGTAAAAGAAATTTTTAAAACGACCCTTCCCTTTGTTTAGTTTTTTTTTTTGTTTTTGTTTTGAAAATACATAGAGTGATGATGACCTCGAAATGTAACTTGTAAATAACAGGTTATATTGGAATGTACTTAAATTGTTAAATGTAAAATGCAAGATGAATAGCCAAAGTATATACATACATATATGTACATATGTACCTACTCCAATTCAATGAAATTCTTTTTGCCACATTTCATATGTTTTTATATTTTAAGTTTGTTGAACAACAAAAAATAAAAAAGGAAAAAATGGGAAAAAAAATTTGAGGAAAAAGAAACAAAAAGGAAAAAAATAAAAAAACTGTTTTCAAATCAAAACGGATGTTGTAAGGCTACAAAAAATAAAGGTAATTTTCTTCTTTTTTTAACTTCAATTTGCAAGGAAAAGAAACAAGATTTTTTTTTGTTTTTGTATTTATTTGATTTGAGTTTAAGTTTAAATTTTAAATTTAAAGTGATATACAAATTTTAAACAGAAATTTCAAACTAACATACCTACATACATAGATATTTTGTGTTGCTTGAAAAAAAAAATTAAAGAGATTTTTTTTTTTCTTTTTGATTTATTTATATAAACAATTTTCGTTTCAAATTATTTTTATTTTAAGTTGGAATGTCTAAACTTTGTACATTTTCTTACCGTTTTAAAAACCGGAAGTGATTTTTTAATTTTATAAATTTTTCAGAAATTTTTTAAAGAATTTCTTTTTTATAACGAAAAAATACTTTAAAATACTTATAATATGTATATTAACATAAGAAGCAATATATTAAAATCAGTACTTATTATTGCAGATTAAGTGTGTATAGGTACAAAGATTACTTACTGGAAGTGTGCGTATAAAAACGATTGCTGGAAGTTTACTTAAAAATATTTTCATAACGTACTTACATATATCTATAGCAAATAGTTTTCTGTCAAATATTAAATATGTATCTAGTTATATTACCTATTATTAAAAATAAAAGCTAAACATATTATTACAATTATACTTACTTATTACTAATTAACTCTATATACTTACTTAGTATATAGGTTATTTTTCAATATTTATTAGTAGATAATTTTGATCTACAATTAAAGAATAAAGAAAATATTTAAAAAAAAAAGATGCATAAGGTTAATAAATTATAATAAAAAACAATAGCAATTTGAAAAAGAAAAAATCAGGTTAAAATACAATATACATATATATATATGATATGCACATACATATATATATATATTTCGGTAATAAATTTTGAAATTTTGCCAATTAGGTAGAATATAATACACAAAATAAAAAAAATTCCTTTTACTTATTACAAGAATTTATTATTTTCAAAAATTTTGTATTTTTAAAGTAAAGTATTAAAATTTTACCAGATTTTACAATAATTTTGTGAATTTGTGAATAATAGATTAAAGTAATTTTGCAATTACGAAATTATTCTTAAATATTTTATCGACAAAAATAAAACATCAGAAAAAAGGGTACCGTTTAGAATTTCGATTGTTTTCATAAATTAATAGTACCTAATTATAAACAAACAAAAAAAAAAAAAGTTTTAGTTTCCCAACACAGATTTATATATTATTTTGCAAGAAACAATAATATGTTAGCCTTAAGTCTATTATGTAGAATTTTAAAACATCACTAATACCGTACATTATACCTAATAGCGATTTTCTTTCTATATTGAAATAACTTCAAAGCTTTTCAGGTTTTTTCGATCTTTTCTTGCCATTTTCCTGTATTCAACTTAAATTCATATTGAACTTAGATCGAAATATTTATTTGAAAATTGATGAAATCGAAAATAAATATATGTCTGTTCACAACTTTTCTTTTTATACTTAAAATGTACCTAATTATTTACATATATATAAAAAAAAAGCGAATTTTAATTTTTCTATGCTTAAAAGTCGAAAATATTTTTAATTAAATGTGTATGAGTAACAAAATGTATAAAGTTACAAATAAAACATTTGAAAAATTGTCATGAAAAAAAAAAAAAATGTGTGGGAACATATTCGATTATTTGTTGGCAATCCAATAAAGAAAAATTCAAAAAAAAAAAAATAATTATAAATAAGAAAATGTAATATTTTTGTAAATTTGATTCATATTAACTTGGTGTTGAAGAAACAATTTTTTTTTTTTTAATTACATATACATATTTCATTGATCACGAACATATTTCTTATGATGAGACCATATGGATAAAAAATTAGGTTATTTAATTATGATGATAGCTATAAATACAGATGTCAATTTAAAAAAAAAATACTAAATAAATTTTTGTTAAATTTCATAATTGTGTATAGAGTTGCCACTAATAGAAGCCGCAAAATACAATATATTATATTATAGATACATATATGTATACGTATGTATCTACTTCCGTTTTACTAAAATAAATATTTTTATATTCTTATAGGTATATAATATAACGTAGGTGTATGACTGCCCACGGAAGGGTAACAAGTGAATTGCAATTAACTTTAATTTGTTAAAAATTAATTATTTTATATTTTCTGGAAATTTTTGATCTTTGAAAATTTGAAAAATAAAACAATTAAAAATTTTTTAGACCGAAAATGTACTATTGAAAAATTGACTGACAACACTATTTAAGTAAATACTGTTACTTAAATAGTGTTGCTTAAATAACTTCCTAACTACAATAGTTCATTATCTATTGAATATTCTATAATTTTTAGCACATTTCCAAAAAATTGTTGTAAAAATGTGCCTAATAGTTTCACTCTTTCCGTCCGTCCGACCGTCTGTCCGTCTGTTTACAAAACTTCTACACCAGTACAGATAGAGAAAAAAAATTTTAACTATGGGTAGGTCTCATAAAATAATTCATTTTGTGGAACAACTTTTTCATGTAGCCCCACCCATCAGAGAACTACAGCCCCTCAAACTTTGAAAAAGCCCTATTTTTAAACGCATATATTTCAAATTCCGTTTAACATTTTTTCAATCTGAAAACGCCATTCGACAGCAAATTTTTTTACCTTTATATATCAATATCAAAATTATATATACTTTTTAGAATTAGTATTTAAATTTACCGTTATGTGAAAACCAAATTTTTCATGATTTTTCTACCTTCATAACTCCGACATGCTTTAAGATATGGGCTTGCAATTTTGAGGCAAGAAAGAATTTTTAGAATTAGTATAAGTTTGCTCAGAAAATTTTTTTGCACCACCCCTTGCTTATGAACTATTAGGGCTCAAAAATTGAAAATTTACTATTTTTAGACACTTGTACACATTTTTCTTCGACAAGACAAAAAAAAATAAAGTTCCAGTAATATATTTGTATGTGTGTTAATGTTAATGTTTTTTTTTAATTGTATAGGGTTCCAAAGTTACAGCTCCCAAAATTACAAAAAAAGCCCTATTTCCAGATGTATATATCTCAGGCTCTGCGTAGTAGTTTTACAATCTAAAAACACTAGAAGACCGTGCATTTTCTTACCTCTATAAAACAATATCAAAATTATGCAATATTATGTAATTTACTATTTAAAATTACCGTTAAGTGAAAACCGAATTTTGCATGATATTTCTTATTTTATAACTCCGGCACGCTTTGAGATAGGTACCTTCATAACTCCGACACGCTTTTACATAAGGGCTTGAAATAAGTTTCCTTAGAAATTTTTTTTGTACCAGTCCCTATAAGAGCTATTAGCGCTCAAAAATTGAAATTTGTTATTTTTAGGCAACTGTAACTTAAGTACCTGTACAAATTTTTATTCGGCAAGACATAAAAATTAAAGTTCCAGTACTGTATTTTTACGTGGGTTAACGATTTTTCTTAGTTATATAGGGTTCCGGACTTACAGCCCCTCAAAATTCCGGAAAAGTCCTATTTTCACGTTTTTTCTTATTACATAAAATCTTAAAATTTTTGTGGAAGTCACAATTGTAAACAGTTTGTATTATCTTTTGGAAATGTGCGCTTTTAAAAACCGTTGGTGTACATTCTACCTTGTTTAATACAATTCTAGATATATCACCATCGTTACTGTTAATACTTAATAGTCATAATTCATAACTCATAACAAATCATTTGAAAAACGTCGAATTATTAATAACCATTAATGATTTGTACACTTTTATTCGTATATTAATGATATGACCATTGTTACTTATATGAAATATCATGCAAACATTCAAAATCATTCATATCATATCGCATGCTTAGTGGAACTGTCATATTTCAAAATTTTAAGTTTCGATAAAATTACAATTCAATCATTTTAATTAATTTTGTATGGAAAAAGGAAGACTGCAGTATTTCGGTTAGTAGCAGTTTCACGTCTAACAAAGTAAACACAAAGTAAATTGTGGCAATTCATCCGGAATATTATACTGAGTTTATTCACAGATTTGAACTGCCACATTTTAAATAAAAACTCTTGAATGTTTCAACTATACTTAATTTTAAAATATAAAAACGCCACAAGTCTTTTGAAATTCAAAAAGTTTCTGCGTATAAACACAAATGAGCCAGTCTTCCATTTTCACTAAAAATCTCCATACAAAAAGTGGGTTGATAAAAATAGTGTACAGCGGTCAATTCTAAAATTATGTTTGGTGGAATAGACTAAATGTAGATAAAACCATGTTTTTTGCTATAAAAAAAAAACCTATAATAAGGCCTGACTAGTCTAACTTACTTAAAGCAACTTTGTACTTCTCGTTCTAGGCTTTTAAGTTTACGTTAAAACTTAATGTAAACTATCCAGCTTAATTCATTTGAGTGGGACGGCTAGTTATATGCAATCACGAGCGGCCAAAATTTTGACAAAATTTAATAATAAAAAGCGGACAAAATTATGGCATTTACTAAGTTCTTTAAGTACTGCTAGTCAAGGCCTTATAAGTGACCATCATATGATGGATGTCATATGATTTTGTACGTTTGCATAACATACATAACACACTATAATAATTATTCGTTGTCATTTAAGGCATTTGACAAGTCATTACTAATTAGTAATTAGTGTACAAACCATATTAATCATTAATTTGACGTGATGTAAATGATTTCTTATGACAATTATAGTTAACCTTGATACTTTTTATATACCTATCATAATCATATCGAAAACTTATAAGAATACCAATTTATGATAGCTAATGAATGACAATTATAGACTATACTTAGGGATAATATGTACATAGGTATATGTAAAGAAAACAAAATTAATTTTATAAGTATTTACAACTACTCGATTGGCCTACATAAGTGCAACATCTTTTATAACGAGTTGAAAAGAAAAATATGTTTATATTTTGATTCATATTAGTTATCTTACTGAAAAGTTTTCGCAGTATCCTTTTATTTCTAATGTTCTTGGTTTAAAATCTTTGCTTGGAATGAAATAGCGTTGCAATGATCTGTTACAACATTTTTAATGTTTATGTGTCACTTCTATATGTATAATGGGGAACTGAAAAATTCGATAATTAAATTTCGAACAAATATTATTTTCAAAACACTCTCTTAAATTTTACAAATTTCTTTTACCTATGTATTTAATTGAATTACTGTTATTAATAATTAATAAATACAATTCTAAATTATATCAACTTACCTATAAATAAATGATTTATGTATTTTTTTAATTATTTATTTAATATTTATTCAAAAAAAATTTATTTAACAAAATTTTTGATTCAATGACAATTTAATTTAGTTTTCAATTTACTTAGAAAACATTTTTGATCGGTTACATATTAAAAGATTAAACCCACATTTTCTTTTCTCAGGTAATAGAAAACAGATGTTAAAAATATTTTAATTTGTAGGTACAATAGGGATATAAAAAAAAATTGTATTTAAAATCAAAAAAAAAAATGTAAATTATTTTTTATTATGCTACTGCACGACTAACGTATTTTTAAAAAGGTTCAATGTTTTTTTTTTAATTTTTTTTTTAAATCTAATTAAATATTTGTTTAGACTATTTTTCATATCCTTTACTTTACTTTTAAAAAATGTGGCAACACAGCATACGAAATATGCTGGCTTTGCATCAAATCAAGTAAAAATATTTTTATTCTTTTTTTTTTTATTTTTATAAATTCAGTATGAGATGAGCTGGTATGAGTGTATGTAACTTTACTACAGATATTAAATAGAGCATGTTTAAAAGATTTAGTAGCCAACCAAAATAAATTATAAAATAGGTACCTATGATTAAAAAAAGATATGTATGTATGTATATATTATTATAAATTACATTAAATTTTTTTTTTTAAACATCCATTTTCATTTTTCCTATTTTTATATTAAAAATATTACACTAATAAAAATGTTAAAGATTATGACAATTCTTTATAATTCAATTCATAAATTTTTAATTTCTTGCGCAATTTTTTTTTCAAACTATAATAGTTCATATATGCATACATATAAACTTATACACATAACACATGTTTATTATTTATTTGGATCGAAGAGGATCAAATAATATTAATCTACTTTAAGTTATAATTAAATTATTACCCGTTTTTTTTTAAACAAATCATAAAAAAAATGGTTATATAAATAAAGTTTTTTGTTACACCTGTTTTGAAAGTTTAAACTTAAACTTAAAATTAAATGTGATGGTTTAAATCACTGATTTTATGCACATGTGCAATGTGTAGATATGCGTTAATGTTCATATAACAATACAAATTACAAATATATTTTAGGTTCATAAAAATAAAAGTTTGTAGGTATTTTATTGTTTTAAAAATTAAAAGGTATAGGTATAAAAGTTATTCAAAATTGGCATTTCTGGTTACTTTTTTGTTATTTTTAAATTCGTTTAAAGTATAATTATGTACTTAATGTTTTTTTTTTTTGATTCAAAACTTCAAACTTTCATAGTGGATTATTTATGTCTTATGTAAATAATAATAAAAATGCACAAGTTCAAGTTGAAATAAACTTTATAGAAGATGCATATTATTTTCAAATTATTTTTTAAAATTTTTTTTAAATACATAATAATTTTTAAGTTATATACATATGTAGGTACACAATAGGCATGTATTTGATTTATTGTTATAATCTTATCAGTTATTTTAAAACAGTGTTGAGTTATTTTAAAGTTGCTTAAAGGAAATTTTTATTTAGTTTAACTACTATTATACCTGTTAATACCTTAAAAAATACCTGATTAATACATATTAATCTTTCGTACACACATATCAAAATTCCTTTGCATTTTTTTTTATATTATACTTTTATATGTACACATGTATGTATATACTTACGTTTGTCTCTCAAATTAGTTTGCTCAAGTGGCCTAATTTAAAATAATATATATTATATTATGAAAATCCATATTTGCGGCATATAAAAAATATGTTTGTATACTTTTAAAATTTTATATTCTTTTATAAAATAAACACAAAATCATATTAATTAATATAATATATAAATAATTTTTTAGTTTTAAAATATTTTCGAGTTCTTAAAATTTCAAGAATTTTGTTATTAAAATAATATGTATTTGTATTCATACATAACAAAATAACAAATAAATTTAAAAAAAAATAACACAACAATGGCACCAAATAAAACAAAAATTAAGAAAATAAAAAGCAAAAAATGTAAGTACGTATCGAATTAAATTAATTTTTTTTTAATTAAAACGAAATTTCCAAGAAGCGAATATCATATTAACGCTCACTGCACAATTCACGATCGTATGTAAAACACGACTGTCAAGCAAGTGTCAAGTGAAGTGACTGCTCAGCTTCTGCTTGCTTTGCTGTCTTTATCAAATTAACCAGAGCAGTCGCCAGTTAGCAGACAACCACTACAGATAAATTAACGATTTATCAAATAAATGACAAATTGTTAAATCAATGTAGTGGTTGCAGCATTTTGTATGAGAATTGTATGGGTCATCAATCATCAAATGGTATCAAAACAGAATTAAAAGTAAACTATTTTACTCATTTGTTGGTTTATTTTTGGATCATTTTTATTTTTTTTATAGGTATAACTTTTTGTAAGATTTACTAGTGTGTGCATTTTCTCTTACATAGTTGTAATTTATTTAAAAAATGAGTTGAGTATTTTAATTTATATGCAAAATCAAAGTTAATGCAGTAATTATCCATTTGACTCAATTTTGAGTCAAATATAACATTTATAGTTCAAACACAAAAGAAAAACACAATATGCATACATAAAGAGTGCTTGGTGCCGAAAGCTAAACTCAGCTTAGAAATTAGTTTTAAGATAAATTTGTTACTTCTTAAGAACAGTAATTATATCAGGTTTCTTTTTTTAGATTTCATTGATGTTATTACTTATCAGATGCTTCGAATATATTTTTAATACACGTCCACGCACAACTTGTACAAATGCTAACACATCTTATCTTACTTTCCTCATATTTACATATGTGGCTTTACATTACGTTACGTTACACTTTAACTTTGACCAAGTTTCAATCAATTTACTATTGACTTTTGGACGCCATCAATTAAAAACTATGTATTTCTCTAAGCAAATAATACATAAACATATCAAATAAATTTTTAAAATTTAAGATACATAGGTATGTATACATATACCCTTTAACTAATCATATTTTATGTCAAGGACTACGGTCCTCTTTTGATAGTAAATATGACCTTATTATACATACGTATTTAATTAAAGATTATTCTTCTGAAACAAATTTTACAGGATTGAATTTTTTTGAAAATGTTTTACATTTTAATAACAATTTTTTAATTCAAATGCTAAATATGGCTAAATAATTTTTGAGTTTGAAAAATACACATTCAGGAAGTTTGAAGCAAAATAATTAGTAAAGATAAACTTTTCCAGGTGTTGGGGGACTAGAACCTTGAGAAGCATCGGCCGATTTCCCACTAGGTAGTGCAGCTTTTGAAACATCAATAGGTGGAGTAACAAGTCTAGATGAAAGTAAGAATATATATTATTTTCTATTTTCTTAATAATTTTTTAGAAATCTTAAATTTTTTACCTTCTTACATCACGATTAACATAATAATTTGCTGACAAAATATGAGCAGGTCCTCCAGGTATTTCTGGTGGAGGTTGAGTACGAGCTGCTAGTGCATCTTCAAACCGTAGTGCATTAGTATATTCACGCTAAAATAAAAATTGGCAACTTTTTTATTTTATGTAGTAAACAAAAACTAAAAATAAAAATTTGTTACATAATACAAACTTTTATATTATAAAACTGAAATTGTTTTAATTTTTATATATTTTTGGAAACTTAATATTACAAAAATTTTACATAATCATATATTTTTTTTTATTTATAAGGCAAATTTACCCCTAGAAGAAAAGAACGCAATTTTTGTAAAGCACCGGCTATGTCTCGTCTAGCTGCCATTATATTTAATATTATTTTAAAATTAAATCTTTAATTGCTAATTTTATTATATGTTTTTGTTTTTATAATATCTTCTGAAATATTTGAAATTAATTGAATGCAGTATAAATATTTTATTTTGATTCACCAGCCACCACAGTCCACAATTGACATTTGACAATACCAACTACATACATATACAACACTATATATATGATATATTCCCATGTAAAACAAAATTGAATATTGAACACTGAACAGTTATTCAACGTCAAAATAAATTAACTGTCAATTATCAGAACTTTACAGCTTCAGTTCTGCTTCAGTTCAGTTCCAATCGTTCTCAAAAATAATATTACGGGTAATTTTTGTTTTTTTTTGGAAAAGTTTAGAAAATTAAAATTAAATGGAATTTTTTTATTTGAGGAAATTTATAAAAATAAAACCATTCCAAATTCAATAATTTATATTAAATACATATTTCTCACGCTAAATGTGTATTAATTATGAATTTAACTCTTTCACTATTTTCGAACCCAATTGAGTATATGAAATCAGATGCAATTTTGCAAGAACAATTTCATTAAATCTCAAAAGCAACTCTATTAAATATTATTCTATGAGAAAATGCAAAAAAAAGAAATTATTTATATTTTAAGATCAATTTTAATTTAAATTGATGTTTCACAGTTTAAAAAAAACATGCCTTTGTCAACTGTTAGGTGCCAGTTATAGCTATCATTGAAATGCTTCCGGAAAAAACGTTTCATTGAAAACTTATACTTTTTTCCGTATAGCCGATTATAGCAATCAGAGAAAACTGTCAGTTAAATTATTTGTCAAATGGCAAATGACAATAATGAAGGCAAAATAAAAATAAATGTAATTCAAATTTAAATTTTTGTTAGCGTTATTTCGATGTTTGCAAAATTATATTAATTTATATTTTATTATTTTAATTTATTTAATTATTATTGGTAGAAAATGGAACTAAAAAGAACAAAAAAAGGATTTATAAAGTATAAAAGAATAAAAAAGTATACATACATTTTCTAGAATTAATTTTTTTTTTTACTTTTTTTCAAATTTCCATTTTAAAACAAAATATTTTAAAACTAAACTTAAACAAAATAATAAAAGAACAAAATTTAAGTCTAAACTCATTAAAATACAAAATCATCATGAAATATATCAAGAATTGCATTAGAATTTTTTTCAATGACAAACTGAAATGGGAAGAAATGAAACATATGTCATTCGAACAATTTTGTTTCATTAGCAAAATCACCAGGAAAATAATTACCAATCCGGAAAATGATAAAATTGATTTTTTTTTTAAATATTTAACTTAAAATTTAAAAATTCGTAGCAGAATTTATTCTTCAGAAATTATTTAATCATTAAATCAACACTTTTGTTAAATTTTATATGTCTTTGCTGCAAAAAAATGTTATACAACCCGTACGAACGGTTAATATGTTCATAGGCTGTCATTCTGCTTATAATATTATTTTTTTAATTTTTTAGTATTTTAAAATAATTTGGGTGAATTTTATAATTTCTAGAACTATGGGTTGTACATATATTCTATTTAATACTAAGCGGCAAATGTATAATAATTTATAATATACATATGTATAAATTATTTATCGTATGGGTATAAAAAATGTGAAAACTGGACTTTTCTGGAATTTTGAGGGGCTGTAAGTTCGAAACTCTGCATAACTAAAACAAAACCGTTGACACACGTAAAAATATATTACTGGAGCTTTAATTTTTATGTATTGCGGAAAAAAATTTGTACAGGTGCTTAAGTTACAGGTGCCTAAAAATAGCAAATTTGAAATTTTTCAGCTCTAAGAGTTCTTAAATAGGGGGTGGTGCAAAAAAATTTTCTAAGGAAACTTATACTAATTCTAAAAGTTCTTTCTTGTCTCAAAATTTCAGGTTTCTATCTAAAGACGTGCCGGAGTTATGAAAAAAAACACAAATTTCATGCAAGATGTGGTTTTCACATAACGGTAAATTGGAATAGTAAATATTGCATAATTTTGATATTGTTTTATGGAAACAATAAAATTTTCGGTCTTCTGGTGGTTTTAGATTGTAATACTATTAAGTAGAGCCTATACTAGAGATATATACTTCTGAAAATGGTGCTTTTTTGCACAGTTTTTGAGCCCTAATAGATCATAAACAGGGGGTTGTCCAAAAAAAATTTCTGAGCAAACTTATACTAATTCTAAAAGTTCTTTCCGCTCTCAAAATTTCAAGCCTCTATTTAAAACCGTGCCGGAGTTGTGAAGGTAGAAAAATCATGCAAAATTTGGTTTTCACATAACGGTAAATTTAAATACCAAATTTAAAAAAATTGTATAATTTTGATACAAATTTAAAAAAAATACCTGTCGAATAACGTTTTCTGATTCAAAAAATCTTAAGCAGAACATGAGACATATGCATTTAAAAATAGGACTTTGCAAAGTTTGAGGGGCTGAAGCAGCGTAACAGGTGGGGCTACAGAAAAAGTTGTTAATAATAAAATTAATATTTTTATGATATCTATCAGCAGTTAAAATTGCGTTGCTCTATTTAAAAAAATGTGGGGATCTAAAAGTTAGGTGTTCGAGAGCTTCCCGAAGTTTTGGTCGGATCTCAACCAAAAACAATAGGGAAATTACAAATTGTTGTATTACATCTTGCTGACGGACGGACGGACAAAGCTTAATCGACTTAGAATTCTGATCCGATCCATACATTTGAAGGTATATCTAGGTAGCTTATTTCGAGGTGTTACAAACGGAGAAGCAATTTAAATTTACCCGATCCTTATAGTACGGGTATAAACATAAGCAAGAAATCTCGATATTAAAAAAAACGAGGAAGAATACAGTTGTCTTTGTCAACTCTTAGATACCCGTACGAACCGTTAATATGTTCATAGCCTGTCTCTCTGCTTATAAAATTTCTTTTAATTTTTTAGTGTTTCAAAATAATTTGGATGAATTTTATAATTTCTAGAACTACAGGGTGTACATATATTTAAACTATATGTTTACACATTCTTCAAAAGCAGATTCTAACCTTCCACATAACGATTATCAACCCAAAACTTTTCCAAATATGCTATAGTAACATTTAATCATTTAAGCGGAAAATGTATAATAATTTATACTATGTATACATATGTATTATATGTCATTCATTGATCAGTGACATGTTCGATATGTAAATAAATATGAGTTATATAAGTATGGATACTATCAGTCTCTGCTATCATATATGTAAATATTTAATTCAAGTTAAGAAGATTATTGTGTATAATCTTAAAAAAAACAATTTTTGTTTCTTTAACTGAACTTGTTTATTCCAAATCACACTTAAGACTAAATTTTACAAAATTTGTTAATTATAATTTTATTACAGTTTATGATACAGATTTGATTACAATGCAAATTTAATTGGGAAACATTTTATGTAGTTTCTCACGATAATTATTGTAGACGCTGATTAAGCAAAACGCGTTGTAACATGTTTTCATATTATTTCTGTTGTTAGAACAATGCTTTCCCAATGCTTTAATTCCAATAATTTCTGAGTTATTCGGATCTTATACCTATTGAAATTTTCTTTGTAAACATCTTGTAAGAGAGAAATGTAATTTCCTGGAATTTTTATGCAGTTTTCAATGTTTGAGATAAGCCTTTGCTTTAGAATTGCGACCAGATTTTCTTTAGTTATAGTCGGAATGCTGATATAATGCCGATGAAAAGAGCAATGAGGTGATTCATGCACGGTTATATCTTTTCCCTGTGATATTATCAGTTGATTTTTGAACACGTTCAACGGTGTTTCGCAATGTGGTATTAGGTGTATTATCCTCTTCAGCGCTATGTGCAGTTTCGGTAGAGCTCGAAGTTAGTGCATTAAACTCGAGTGGTAACCTGGATAATGCATTCACTACAATATTTGTTTTCCCTGGTTTATACACCAGTTCAATGTTGTATTCTTCTAATCTCGCCTTCTATCTTTTGAGTTTCGCGTTGTTGTTTTTATTGCTTAGGGTGAACGTCAATGGCTGGTGATCAGTTAAAATTTTAATCTTTTGTACCATAGAAGTAGTTTCGCAAGTTATCCGATGCCCAAACTATGTAGCTCCTTTTCATTCTTCGCGTAATTTTCTTCGGTCTTGTTAAGCGATCTGGAGATGAAAGCAACCGGCTTGTTCTTTTCTATTTCGCCCTATGAGAGAACAGCTCCGACGGAGTAATTGGATGCGTCGGTTGTTAAATTGAACGGCTTGTCAAAATCAGGAAAAATTAATAATGCAGATGACATAAGTAATTCTTTCAAGTTATGAAAAGCACGTGACTCCTCTCGATTAAGATCTATTTTGACTTTTTTCGATTGTCCAGCTTTTATCATAGGATTTTCGCCTCTGGTTAGGTTGGTGAGTGGCTTAGCCACTTTGGTGAAGTCCTTTATGAATCTGCGGTAGTATGACGTGAGTCCTAAAAATCCCTTAAGTTCTTTTAGGTTTCCTGGTGGTTTTATATTTTTTATTGCAAGGATCTTCTTTGGATCTGCCTTGATTCCTTTGTCCGTAATAATGTACCCAAAAAATTCTGTTTCAGATTTCATGAATTCTGTTTTATCTAGATTTATCTTTAAGTTGGCTTTTTCAAATTTTTCTAAAACTTTTTCGAAGTTTTCTAGATGTTCTCCTTCTGTTCTGCCGAATATTATAACATCGCCAATGTAGACGTAACAGAGCTTTCCTATATACTCCTTCAAAACATCATCAATCATTCGCTTAAATCCAAATGGGAGTCTTAAAAACTCGTATTTTCCATTCATAGTGGAAAATGCTGTTTTAGCAATATCCAAAATCATAATTTGGTGAAATCCAGATGTTAGGTCAATTGTGGTAAAGAACTTTGAATTTCCCACATTCGATACAGTGCTGGTGATATCCGGTATAGGATAAGTGTCTGGAATAGTTACTATAATAGTCAATTTCTTGAAATCTATGACCATACGACACTTTTGGATCCCAGATGCATCTTGCTTCTTTGCTACTACCCAAATTGGAGAGTTATACGAACTTTTAGATGGTCTGATGATTCCATCTTGTAACCATTTTTGGACTTGATCTTCAACCTCTTTTCGTATATTGGCTGGATAAGGGTACAATTTGCTGTAAATTGGATCTTCTGTAGTAGTTTGGATTTCGGCCTTCACATGGGTGTCTCTGATTTGCTTATTATTTATGGCTTATTATTTCCTTTACCTTCCTTTGGATTTCCTCTGATAAATGTTGAGTTCTTATTTCTATATTATTTACTTCATCTGACGGTTTTTCTTTAAGATTGATTTTAATATCAGGATATATGCGTAGAATATTATTTTTTCTATCAATTACTGCTCCGACTTTCTTAAGCGTATCGTCGCCTATTATGCCGTCAAAATTTTTTAATCCAGGAAGAACGAAAAAGTCTGTGACTGTATTATTTCCCAAATTCTCGAAAAATTTCCCAATTATTTTTTATTTATTTCTATGTTGCCTCCAACTGATCTGATTTTAAATGGTTGGATTGTTGCTTTTGCGCTTGGAGCCAATTCTGGTTTTATGAAGTTTTTATTGGCGCCGGTATCGATTAAAAATTTTAAAATATTGTTTTCTCTCTAAGTATGGAACGCTAGTCATGGAATCCTTCATAAAATTTACCTCTTGCACTTCTTCTTCTCTCATGTTCATCTGGATCTGCATATTCAGGGTCATAGTCTTCTGCATATGACTCATTGTATTCATCTTCTTCAAATGTTTCCAGGTGGTAAAGTCTTTGATGTTTATTTCCTGGTAGATTCCTCATGCTTGGTGATCTTTTATACGCTTGGTTATAGTTGGTTGATGGTCTATTCATGTAGTCAACCTGTTGTGTTTGTGTTGATTCGACTACGTCCATTTTTTCCGGTTTCGGGGGCCTTGGTGACGGGTGACTAAATTATTGATGTTTATTTGGATGATTATCTCTATAATCTCTCTCCGTTAATTAGTAATTTTGTTAATGATAGTTTTCGCATAGGATATTATCCTAATTCATTAAAATATAGTACTGTGATTCCAATATACAAAAGTGGTTCTCGTTTGGATACATCTAATTATCCATAACATAAAATAATCAGTAAAAGCATATGTGAATTTATTAAATGCTCAGGGGGATTTGATATCAATCAATTTGGCTTCCAAAAATCGCATGGCACTGATGTAGCTATCAACAATTGTGTAAGATCTATTGTTGATAATCTCGATAAAGGAAACTATGTATGCTCGCTCTTTGTTGACTTAAGTAAAGCATTCGATACAGTGGACCATCAGATATTGTTGAACAGAATACATGAAATCGGAATAAGAGGGTTGCCTCATGAATTACTGAGAGCTTATTTGCAAAACAGATTTATCAAAACAAAAGTTAATGGTGTTTGTAGTATTGAACGTGCTATAACTATAGGAATGCCACAAGGGTCGGTTCTTGGTCCTACATTATATCTATTGTATGTACATAATATGCAATTTGCTAATATAAAATCTGATTATAAAATATTTGCTGATGATACATTGCTCATCTATTCGTCAAAAAATGCTGAGTTATTAGAAAAATTGGCGAATGAGGATTTGAAAAAATATATGAAATGGGTAAATGGAAATAAATTAACAGTGAAGATTGAAAAAACAAAGTACATGATTTTTAAACGATGCAACAAACCTGATATCAATCCCAAAATTTGTATTGATAGTAGAGAAATTATAAGAGAACAAAGTTATAAATATCTCGGTATTATAATAGATGACAAATTATCCTGGAGTGATCATGTTAATTACATATTAAAAAAGATAATGCCATTACTAGGTGCTATTAGAAGAAGCGGTATCATATTAGATGACAAATCAGCTAAATTATTATTTCTTGCACAGATTATGTCTCATGTACGATACAATGTGGCGACATGGTCATGTTGTACAAATACATTAAAGAATAAAATAAACATAATAATAAATAAAGCAAGATACTATACAGGCTGAATTGGAGTACTCCATCTGATAATCTATACAAAAGTACTGGATTACTTAAATTAGATGAATTAATAATTGTAGAAAAAGCTAAAATAATTTATAAAATAGAAAATGGTGTCACTAAAAGCAAAACGTTATTACAAAAGAGAAGGAATATTCACAACTATAACACAAGAAATATGGAAAAGTTATGTCATGAAAAAACTAGAACTGAATTGGCTAAAAGCAGTAATTTTTGCTCTTCAATAAGAATTTATAACAGTCTTCCTGAGAAATTAAAGAAATGCAGTAACATACACACCTTCACATTTAAATTGAAATGTTTATTAAAAAATGATTTGGTTCTACTGAAAAGATTGTTAGAATTATAACTAAAATTAATTAAAGCTAGAGTTATAACTAAATTAGGATATAATAATAATATATACATATTTTTAATTTTTGTATTTATACTTTATAACATAACATATATTTATTATAATTGCTAAGACTTTTATACCAATTTTAAGTTATTGTCTAAGTCTAGTATATTGTAAACTCATAACTGTAAAGTCATAACATATAATTATAATATAGAAAAAATAAAAAAATAATTTGGTTGATGATTTGGTTTTGATAATTTGTTAATTAGTACTATTATGTGCTTTGAGGACTGTTTGTTGTAAATTGCTGGGTGACTCCTGTAATTAAAGTTCTGCAACTCCATACATATAGAATATGCTTATATATGAAAAGTGGCTGGTTTCTTCAGTAGCAGAAATTTTGAAAGTTCTCGATTCAGTCCTCTGATAAAGACGTCCAACGTTTTATTTCTATATGATTCGACTAATACTTTAACAGTTTCTTGCGAGTACTTTTCTGTTTTGATTTTATTAATTATTCGGCTAAATTGATGATTTAATCTCGCATAGTACTCGTCAATGTTACTTCTTCCTTGTGTAAAAGATCTGAGCTGGTGTTCCAATGTCCTCAGGTCGCGCTTGTCCGCATAGGGCAGAGAAAGACATTCTTTTATTTCCGTTCAGCTATCGTCGAATATATTGTAAAAAATCGCATCTGCGTTTCCTCTTATTTTACTTTTAATAGTTTGTAAAATTGCTCTACACATTGGTTTATTAAGAGATCCTTGAGAATATTCTCGACCTGGTGCATCCATGATACATACTGAACTGGGATGCCATCAAATGTTGGAAGTTCCTTAGTTCCCTTCAGGAAGCTTGCTTAGTTCTTTCGATTCGGCTTCATTTTGTGGAGCTTTTAATGAGTTGGTTGAGCTTGATGAAACTGCTACCTAGTTCTGTCGAGCTTCTAGAACGCTTAGCCTGTTCTCCAAGTTTTTTGTTAGATTAATTTGAGCATTAACGGCACCGGTTAAGTTGATTAATTGGGTTTTAATTTCTTCCAATGTTGCCATTTTAAGTATATTCGATGTAGTATCACTTTCCTTCTTTTTAGCACATTTCCAAAAAAATTTTGAAAAAATGTGCTTATTAGTTTCACTCTGTTCCTCCGTCAAAACTTTTACACCGTTAAAGATAGAGAAAAACAATTTTAACCATGGGTAGGTCTCATAAAAAAAAAATTTTGTGGAACAACTTTTTCATGTAGCCCCATCCTTTACGGAGCTACAGCCTCTCAAACTTTGAAAAAGCCCTATTTTTAAATGCATATATCTTATGTTCTGCTGAAGATTTTTTCAATCTGAAAACGTTATTCGACAGGTATTTTTGTAACTTTGTAAATTAATAACAAAATTATACAATTTTTTTAAATTTAGTATTTAAATTTACCGTTATGTGAAAACCAATTTTGCATGATTTTTCTACTTTCATAACTCCGGCACGCTTTTAGATAGAGGCTTGAAATTTTGAAGCAAGAAAGAACTTTTGGAATTAGTATAAGTTTGCTCAGAAAATTTTTTTGGACCACCCCCTGTTTATGAGCTATTAGGGCTCAAAAATTGAAAATTTGCTATTTTTAAACACCTGTAACTTAGGAACCTGTACATATTTTACTTCTGAAATATGCCCCGGCCCCTCAAAATTTCAAAAATGTCCTATTTTCACGTTTTTTCTTATTACATGAAATTTTCAAATTTTTGTGCAAGACACAATTCTAAACTGTTTGTATTGAGTTTTGGAAATGTGCGCTTTTAAAAACCGTTGGTTTACATTCTACCTTGTATTTTATTAAAATGATCCCTTTTAGTTTATTTTTAGTTTTCATTTTACACGATTATAATTTAAAAAAATATTATTATTATGTTTTGTTTTTATTTTATTTGCTCTTTGGTTTTATTTTAAAATTTTTTTATTTTTATATCGTATTTTTATTTACATTATTTAAATTTTAGATAGGTAAGTAAAAGTTTTGTACTTACAGTAAATAAAAGACTTTCATAGCGTGGGTGCGCACGGCTTGAGTTTTCCCTTTACTAAACTTTCTTTACAGCTTAGGAGTCTCAGTTGATATTTTTGAGGATGATCCGCAAATTCCCTTTTGTAAAAAAGCGTTTATTTTGTAGTTGGTCTACTCGTGGCACGGTGTTCAATTACACAAAATCCAAAATATTCAGTTATTTTTGTTTTAATTTTGGTTTGGAAACTTTGGTAATATTTTTTAGCTTTGTAGTCACTTTTTTGATTTAAATTCACCTTGATTTCAGTGATCAAGAGTTATAATGTTAATTGTAAGGTTTAACTTTTTCAAAATATTTTTTCCAGTGATTTTAGTTTTTTTTTTTTGAATTACTTTTAAGTTAATTAAAAGTAAATTTTTTTATAAGAATTTTAATTATTAAAAAATTTAACTTTAAGAATTTTTTTCCTTCAATTGAATTTATTAATTCTCCAGTTATGTGTTATCCTTTTTTTTTTTATTTAGCTCGGGCGCTAGTTAAGAAGATTATTGTATATAATCTTAAAAAAAACAATTTTTGTTTCTTTAACTGATCTTGTTTATTCCAAATCACACTTAACACTAAATTTTAAAAAATTTGTTAATTATAATTTTATTACAGTTTATGATACAGATTTGATTACAATGCAAATTTAATTGGGAAACATATTGTATGTAGTTTCTCGCGATAATTATTGTAGACGCTGATTAAGCAAAACGCGTTGTAACATGTTTTCATATTATTCCTGTTGTTAGAACATATTTTAGGTTGTATGAAATTTGTATGAAATATGATCCGGTGTTAACTTTCATCAGTGACATATGCGATATGTAAATAAACATGAGTTATATAAGTGTGTATACTAATATCATATGAATTTAAATTCTTCAAGCAACCGTTATATTTTTTATTTATTTAATTTTTTTTTGTACTACGCATCACCACAACAATTTCAAATTATCGAGTAAAAAAAAAAGCAAAAAAAATCGTTAAAAAAATTTGTTAGAAAAATTTAGAAAAATGAAGTCACACTTTCGTCAATTTTAAGGTAACCCTATATTATTAATAAGAAAAGTTGTTAATAGAAATAAAAATATAATGTTGGAGCTTTAATTTTTGTATATTACTTCAAAAAAGTTGCGACAGGTGTTCAACTTACAGGTGTTTAAAAATAAGGAATTTTTCAGTTTTTGACCTCATACAGCTCCGAAACGGGGGGCGATACAAAAATATTTTCTGAAATTACTCATACTTATTTTCAAAGACCTAACTTCTCTCAAAATTTCAAGTTTCTAACTCATACTGTTTGGAAGATAGAAGGAATCAAGAATTTTGCAAAATTTGAGTTTGGCACAACGGTAAATTAAGACACAGTATGCCACAAGTATATATTTATTGGCATAACGGTAAATTAAGACACCGTATGCCACAAGTATATATTTATTGGCATAACGGTAAATTAAGACACCGTATGCCACAAGTATATATTTATTGCATATATGTATATTTTTAAAGCTAATAAAAGCAGTAATCGTTTGGCGTTTTTAAATTGAAGATATACCGTATACAACTTGTGGTTATAACAATTTAAATATAGAGCTTTTTCAGACTTTGGGGAGCTGTAGCTCCGTAACGGGTGGAGCTACAGAAAAAAGTTATTAATAGTAAAATTATTTTTATGGCATCTATCAGCAGTTAAAATTTCATTGCTCTATTTCAAAAAAAATGTGGGGATCTAAAAGTTAGGTGTTCGAGAGCTACCCGAAGTTTTGGTCGGATCTCAACCAAAAAAAAATAGGGAATCTACAAATTGTTGTAAGAATATTTTGTGTTAATTTCGAGACCCTAGCTTTCTTAGTTTTTGAGTGATCTTGCTGACGGACCAACGGACGGATAAAGCTTAATCGACTTAGAATTTTTCTGATCCGATCCATACCTTTTGAGGTATATTTAGCTAGCTTATTTCGAGGTGTTACAAACGGAGGAGCAATTTTAATATACCCGAATTCGGGTATAAACAGTGGGCGATAATTTATAAAACTAATATATATAATATTTTTAACAGGTAAGTTTTTTAGTTTAAAGATTTCTTTTCGCATTACATCTATGTTTTGAAAAAATAAAACGTTTTCTACCTGAATGAAACAAAATTATTTTTATAACGAAAATTTGCACCCAATTGGGTACAATTTGAGTCAAAAGTGTAATGTAATTTTGTTGTAAAATATTTATATAATTTAGAATAAAATTTAATTTTTTTTTTAGAATGACACAATCTTTATCTGAAAAGCAAATTAGAGAGTTATTTGATTGTTTGTATGACTCTGATTATGAAAATGAGTCCGCGGGTGAAGATGAAATCGATGTAGAAGTTGAAAGAACGAAAAAACCGGGTTATAGGGAAAACAATTTTGAAAATGTAGAAGAAAGTGAGGGCAATGTAGAGATAATTATTGAAAATGTCAGAGAAAATGCAGAAATGGTTGAAAATATGATTGAAATCGAATATATCGATGAAAATTAAAAATTTAACATCACCGAATAAAAAAGTATTTCATTTAAAAGAGATGAAGAACCTTTTTTAACTAATTCAATTTCATTTCTTGAAGGGCAAGGTGAAATAAAATATTACGACAACATATAGCTCTAGAAAATTTAGCTAAGCAAGAACTAGATTGTGAGATTTACATATAATTTATTTATTAAGTACATTCCTTTAAAATTATATGAAGAAATGGTGACTTATACCAACATACATATATGTATGTATGCTGTTCAAAACCGATAAACAATGAAACCAAGTACTGCTGAAGAAATGCAAAAAAATGTAGGTATTCATTTATTAATGGGAATAATGAAGCTGCCTCAAATTAGTATGTATTGGAGCAGGGAACTTAATATTACGTCTGTTTCATCAGTTATGACATTAGCAATATTTTATTGGTTGAGAATAAACCTCCATATTACTAACAATTTAGAAATTACTATTGATAATAGTGTTAGATTTTTTAAGATGCGTTCATTAATTAATATTATTTTGAAAAGATGTAGAGAAATACCTATGGAGAGAGTAGTATCAGTTGATGAGCAAATCATACCCTTCGTGGCAGATTAGACATAAAACAATATATTAAAGGTAACAAGTTTGAATATTATTTTAGTAGACTTAATATTATTTCAACAAAAATTTCTTTTTAAGGAAAACCGTGTCCTTGGTGTATCAAGAACTATGTGTTGTGTGAAAAAAGTGGTTATCCTTACGACTTCATCTTATACCAAGGGAAAAACACTGAGTTGCCAAAATATAATATACATAAATATAAGCGGGGGCCTTCGATTGTTTTGCACCTCAGTCAAAATCTAAAAAATTCCGGCCACTTTCTATTTTTTGATAACTTTTTTAATATATACAATTTATTTTACAATTTACAATTTAGTACCATAGGAACTGTTCGAATTAATCGGCTTAGAAATCTTTGTTTTTTAGAACATAAAATTTTAAAACACAAAGGAAGGGGATCTTCAGACGGATCTTCAGTTGCTTCTTGGATTGAGCACAAAACGAAGTGTCTGCAGCATATAGGAATCAAACACATGCTTTGTTAGATTTTCAATCAAAATTAGGGCGCAGTTTAACGGTTAAAAATACAGAAGAAACTAAAAAGAGGGATAGACCTTCTCATGTTGATATTTTAGAAACACCAAAGCCAAAGAGAATCACGTATGAAGTTCGTCTTCATGGTTTTCTACGATACGATAGCATTAATCACTAGCATCAACATGGTAATCAGCCTACCAGGTCTAAAAACACCAAATATAGCGGCCGATCAAGAGTTTTTTTTGCCGCAAATGCAAAGTACATCTTTGTTTTTCAATTGAGCGTGATTGTTTCTGTACTTTTCATAATAAAAGTAGTTTTTATTTCATTGATGTTTTTTTCTTCATTCTTAATTTTATTTTGTTATTTTTATGTTTTTGAATATTATATTTTTTCTTTTATTTTAATTAAAATTGAATTTGGTAAATAAAATAGTAAAAAAGTGATATAGAAAATTATTTCATTTTCACATAACAAAACTTCGATAATTGACTCAAATTGTACCCAATTAGGTGCATTTTCTACAGGACTTCACAAAATCCTGGAGTCGTCGAAAAACTTTTTTCGTCTTATTTCAACTACCTTTAACACATAAAATGCAACAAAAAATTTTTTGTATGTCTCGAAAAAATTTGATAGTGAACTGTGAAAGGGTTAATAAAACATTTATTTTTAATAAAACAAATTGTAATTTTATTTAAGAATATTAAAAATTTGTTACGTTTTCTTATTACAAACTTGTATATCCCTACTGGATTTATATAAAAATATTTATTTATTATTATATACTTTGTTGAGTTTTTTTTTATTAGAAAAAATTTGAATTACGAGTTGTAGTTATTTTTTTTTTACAACTGTTCCTATCAAGAAATTTGTATGATGATATATAAAATATTTTTTTAAATTAATGCTAATTGTTGTCCTAATAAAATTACATCAAGGTGGGAGATATGACATCACACAATTGTTCTGAAATAAAAATAACAAATAAAATAGTTTAAAATGTTTTAATTTGATGAAAGACATATTTTTCTTTTTTACATGAGATGTTTTTATTTTACAGATTGTGCATTCTATTATTTTTTGTGTTATGTACTAATTTTTTATATAATCTTTAAATGTTACGAAAATATATAATGTATGTTATAAAAAATATTCATGTATGCATGAATGTGCCGAGGATTATAAAAATCTTATACTAGGTATATGTATTACATATTATAATTTTAAATAGGTAGAAAGGAATTGTATTTGTTTTAACCATTTTACTGTAAATTAAGCAGTTATTTATGTGTTCATACATAAAATTTAGTTTAGTTGACTTAAAAATTATTAGCAATTAGGCGGTAAGTACTGATCAATATATAATAAGTTTTTGAAATTAACCATTTATAAAAACTAAATTATAGGAAATACAGGCGAAGTGTAACTATATTTATTGGATTAAAACTATAAAATACTTTTTATTATATAATATTTAATATTTCGAAAATATTTAACCAGTATTTAAAGAGCAAAATAAATAAAAATATGTGTACATAGATACTATTTGGTATTAACTACTACTATGTAGAAGTGGTCTGCTAATGTACATACTTACATATGTATGTATTAATAATTTAACTAAACTAAACTATAAACGTTTTGTATTTAACTAAAATAAATAACAAAACGATAATAAAAAAATTGTACGCACAGTCAATACTCTTCGTACAAAAAGGGAAAAAACCGTTTACAATAAACTTCCAATTCGTCAATTAATTTAATAAAAAATAATATGAACTGTTGTAAAAAGCTTTAAGAAAGTTTAGATATATACATGGAAGATTTCTGAAAATATCAAGTTTCAAAATGTTGTTTTCCTTATTAACTTATTAATAAAACCAATAGCAAGGTTCCAATAGAAACTAAAAAATTAATTTTACAGCTTAAAGAGGAAGGGAAAAGTTATTCTGAAATAGCAGGTGTAGTCAAAAGAGCACGTTCAACAATACAAAGGGTTATAGAAAATTATAAAAAAAAACAAATGTTTTGAAATTGTATCAGGTAGAGGACGGAAAACGTTTCTTTTGGAACAAACGAAAAGGAAAATAATAAGAATGATAGAAGCTGAACCAAAAACAAGTGCATCAAAAATAGCAGACTGCTTGAAAACAACATTAAATATATCAGTATGTCCACAAACAGTCAGCAACTTTCTTCACCAAAAAGGTTATAAAGAATGCGTTTCGCGCAAAAAGCCTTTTATATCGAAACAAAATGTTTAAAAGCGATTGAACTATGGAAAAAGTTTTGTTTATATACGAATCAAAATTTAATAATTTTGGTTCTGATGGCCGGAAATTTGTATGGAGAAAAAAATACACGTTTACATGAAAATAATTTAACCTCTACTGTCAAGAATGGAGGAGAAAGTGTAATAGTGTGGAGTGCTATGGGAGCGGGAGGAGTTGGAGATTTGGTTTTTATCGATACAACCATGGACAAAAATATGTACTTAGAAATTTTGATCTTAAAATAAGTTTGATCTTAATAATCTTAAAAATAGTGCTACCAAAATCGGTTTACCTGAAAAAATTCTGTTGGTTCAAGATAACGATCCGAAACATCACTTTTAGTGAAAGAATGCCTATTATATAACGTGAGAAAAATATTGCAATCCCCTGATATCAATCCAATTGAGCACTTGTGGGATGTTTTAGAAAAACGGATTTGAACCCATAAAATAACAAGAAAAACTGAACTAAAACTAAAATTAATAGACGAATGGCAAAAAATATCTAAAGAGGAAACCAAGAACTTAGTCCACTCGATGAAAAAATAGGCTCAAGGAAGTTGTCAATACAAACGGACTTCATACCCGTTATTAATTCTTTTTTGATTTTTAATATTATATTAATGTACCTACGGTTAATTTGTTGATGTACATATGTAGGTACGCAGAATTTCTCTATTATCGTTTTGTTATTTATTTTAGTTGAATACCGCTATTTAGTTTTAATGTTTTTGTGAAGAAAAAAGATTATTTTTGAAAATACATGTGTAAAAATTGGATTAAAATTTTTTTATTTTGTCAGAAAATAATGATTTTTCATTTCGAAGAAGCTATTATTTTTACTTGTACGCACAATTTTTTGATGCAGTGACTGCAATAACATAATAATAAATGTCTATATGTTGAAGTATATATGTATATATATCTATTATATGTATGCATATGAATTTTTAACTCTAATAATTATGTTTATGTATATGCTAGCATTCATTCAGTCTAAAATTGGCTAAAAAATATGGTTACCTAATAAAACTTTAAAAATTTCTAATCTAAATAAATTTTTGCACTATATGTTTTGTTTTATAGAAATACAACAAAATTTATTTAAATTTTTTTAGGGTTTTTAAATGTTCTATTATTTATCAAATTTAAATAAGTATAGGTAGTTGTAATTTGTAGTTCTACCTCAAACGATAAATTTTGCCTTGCATCATATTATACGTAGAACAGAGTTCATATTATATACATACATATGTACATATTTACTAAATTTGTTCTATTATATACTATATATAATTGTTATATAATAAAATAAAACTTATATCGCATACATATGTATGTACCTAGTCCTATATACATACATACATACATACATACATATGTTGAAGCAAAGACTACATATGTACCAATAGTCTTTGGTTGGGAACATAAAAATGAATTGTATGAAAAATTAAATAACGGCCCTTCTTCACATCTTTTGTACATACATAAATAACGTAAATCCGAACAACCCTTTGAAAAATTTTTGTTTTAAGCAATAATATCGAAAAAAAATTGATTCTTTATGCGAAATAATGTTAATTTATTTTTATTTAAAAAATTAAAAATAAGTGAGAAATAAAAATAAATATTTAAAGTAAAATTAAAGTAATTAATGAAGCGTTATAATATAAATAATTTTAATATTTTAATTTAAAAAAAATCATGTATTTGTGATTGATGCATGCAATAGTTATTTTTTTTAAATGATATGATAAAATATACAGTATAGGTATAAATTTAGTTCTAAACCCGGTTTTAAAATCTAAATGTCAATTTAAATATTAAAAAAAAAAAAAATTATTCTTAATTTATATTCATTTATAAATTATTATTATTTGTGTAAATTTTTCTAATATTATTTTCAATTTTTTTGTTTTGTTTTGTTGTTATAAGCTATTTTTTTTTATTTACAGCTAAAGCGAGCAGTTTTTTTTTTTTTAATTAATTGTAATTATATAAATGTTTGATAATGATTTCTTAATAATTATAAATGTCTGTACATATAAAATTATATATCATAGATTAATATAATAATAAATGTGAATTAAAAAAACCAGATTTTATCACTTATGTTTAATTAAATATGAATTCTTAAGACTTAAATGCTTTGGTTGTTTTTAGTTTTTTTTTTTTTTAAGGAGAGGAGAGAGAGCTCTTGAAATATAAATACAAAATTATTCTAATGCTCTGACAACTCAAATACAACTGACTCTGGTGCTGCAGATGTTGGTGGTTCCTCTAGTACCTGGCCACGAAAACATAAAGAAAATATCCAATTTCTATTTTGATTTGATTGTTGTCTATTACAGTTACAATTTTTATTTTGTGGTGAAAGTCCTGCCCTTTTTTTCGAGTTATACAAAAAAAAAAAATTAAAACAAAAAAAATTTATATAAATTTTAAAACAAATGTAGTTATCAACTTTTTTTAATTTTTATATACATATATACATACTTAAGTGTATTTTCTGTTTGTCCTTCAGTATCTGGAGTTGTATTATATGCACCCGAAAATACAGATGTTCGTCTTCGAATCCAATTTGTTCTATTTCCTAAAGACATATAAACTCTAAAACCTCGAGTTACAGCTGTACGAACCTTAATTTTAAATATTATATAAAAAACAATTAAAAAAATAATTAAAACAAAAATTATTGTTATACATACTTCACCATTCATAAAACAATATATTAATGATATAAAGAAACCTTGAAAAGCACGAAGAAAATGAGCAGTATATGACCAAATTGCAAATATTACAACACTTCTATCAGTCGGTTCAAAATAGAATAGTATATGTGCTATACCTAATAATGGTAATAATACAATAGCTGCTCGAACAGCTTTTCTTACTTGATCCAAATCACTGCTATGACTTTGTCTTAATTTTACAACCAAAACTCTTATAATATTTAATAAAAAAATTAAATTTAACTGAAAAAAAATCCTACTAAGTACAAACAATTTATTTAATTGTATGTATTTTTTTATTACCAAAATAACTGTATGTCGTGGTCCTTCCAATATCAAATAATATGGTGTCAAATTATAATTAAATAAACATTTTTCACCTGCATGATATTTTACAGTAAAATACTCCCAAATTGCAGTCATTATTAAGGGTGTGCCCCAACCTACAATAGCATAAGCAATATATGGAAATTTTCCTAAAAAGAAAATGATTTTTTTTATAGGTATATATTTTATAAAATTTTTTTTTCTTTAAACTAAAATACTTGTCCCCGTTATCCATGTGACGCCACTATGTAAATGTATTCCTTCGATTAACATCCACATAAACATTGCTGTTCTTGCGAATTCCAAAAGAAAATATAAAAATTCACAAAGATAAGGCTGCAATAAATATACATATAAAATGATAAAATTTAAGATTAAAATAAAAAATATATAGTACTTGTACTCAAAATATATATATGTATATGTTATAAATAGGTATATAAAGGTATATACATATTTTTTTTTAATTTTACCGTATTTTCTATTCCACTTGTTGTAGCATGCACATTTGGTCTAGTAATTTTTTGATCAAAATATATTATTAACCGTATAATTACTTGAACTTCCATAGCAATAAAAAGATTTTTATGAATTTTTGTTCGAGAATTTCTTAAACTTTGAAAATTAAAAAATATGATTAAGGATATTAATAAAGTAAAAAATGATAACATTAAACCGATTGTTTCTAAAATTCTTGTACGTTTAGCTATTTCGGTTTTTTCCTAAAAGAAAATAATATTATTTAAAGTTTTTTTTTTCCTTTAATCAAAAAAATATTTTTATTTTTTATACCGCACAATTTCCACCTGTGTTACATTTATCTAATAGATTTCGAACTTCTCCTGTAAAACAATTTGAAAAATTTGTCCAACCATTAGAAGCCGGTAAATCAGGTTTACTCATCCATGTTCCATTTGAATTACATATCCTTTCAGCATAGTCTTAAATTATTAGAAAAAAAAAAATAAATTACGTATACGATTTAGGTTTATTTACTATTAATTAGAAATTTTTAAAGACATAATAACTATATAATCGATTGAAGAAAGATAATCGAAATGAAAGAATTATTAGCAAAATATTTTAATACATTTATTATGTATAGGTATCAGGTATAGGATTTTGTACCATAAGACGCAAATCGAAATAAGTTTTTTACAACACTTTTTCAATAATGTTAACATTTTATGTTTCATAATTGCAGATTAAAGTACAATATAAAAGATTGAAAATCCCTTAAATCGAAAAAATCCAAATTAAGTGAAAAGATTCCTAAATTTTGACCAGTTATTCACCATAACTGGTGAAAATAAATTATAAATAAATAAATATGGATAAATAATATAAATAAATTAAAAAAAGGACAGGTTTTTCAATGTTAAAAAAAAAAAACCGTTTTACTGAAAGTACTGTCATCGAAATATTCTTAAATAAACCGTTATTTACATATTGTTATATCTGCCTTTTCAGTTATTACTTATTGAAAAAAATTTTGGAATATTTTTAGGTTTTTTAAATTTTTAGAACTAAATATTTGAAATGCTAAAAATTTTCATTTACTCACAACTTTCAATTTCATCTTAAATTGAACTTTTACTAATTATAAAACTCTTGTTATCTTTATTTTGTATATACAAGTATGTAATGCATGTTAAATAATTAATTATTATTAAAACTTACTCTCTTTTATTGTTACTAGTGATTTTGGACAATTTTGTCGTGCAATGCTATTAGCTGGTGTTAAAGGCCAACATAAAAAAGAATCCCATGTTGAATTACAATGTACTGTGTTAAAAAAAGAGAAACTATATTTAATTATGCATGCACATACATATATTATATATATTTTATATAGTAATTATATTTACCATCACTTAATTTTACTGTTTCATTATAATTAACGGATTGACATTTATTTTTAAGATCAGTATCCGTTTCAGTAATAGTTGAAATATTAATATAATATATTGTTGCTGTTTCGTTAAAAATTTCTGTTGTTGGAGTTGTTGTTAATAAAATTTGTTTTTTACTTATTGTTGCTATTGTTGTTAAAATTGGAATAATATTAGTTAAATTTTTTTCTTGTATAGATTTGTTTTTTTTTATTGATTTTAATTGTTGATCAGGTACTTCTAATTTATTATTTAAATTCAATATATTTGATGAAATTAAAGGTTTTTCTTGTTGATCGATATTGTCATAATTTATTAACCCTTTAATTTCTTGTACTGTTAAGGCTATTAAATTTATTAATAATAAAATAATAAATTTTTCTGTTATTATAATATTCATAATGTTAATGTAAATAATGTATTTTTTAAAAATTGACGTTTTTATTATTATATTTAATATAATTAAAATTATTTTTGTTATTATTGTTTTTAAGATTTTTTGTGGTTTTTTATAAAAAATTGATATTATTTGAAGAGAAAATTTTTTTTCCTCAATTATAAATAATAACTTAATAATAAAATAATTGCTTTGTATCATGATATTTTAAAAATACAAAAGATAATTCATTTGATTTTAAAGCTTAATGCTTTTATCCACAATTTTTGTTTTTCATTTACAAAATATAGATGTTAGAAAAATTCATTTTTTTTTTTTATTTTTATTTTTATTTTTAATCCTTAATTTCTTATAGTCATCAGTTCAGTTTAATATTTCTAAAATTATAAAAGAGAAAATAATATAATTATATTGATAAAATTAATTGTTTATAACATATTTTAATTAAAAAAAAAAAAAAAATTAAATTTTATATTATTTTTAAATTATAAGATTTTTAAATAACTCTCGTTATCGTAATTTTATTCTCAAAATTGGCTTTACGTAATACGTAATACCGTAATCTGCCAATACATAATTAAAAATTATAAATAATTTCAATAATCAATCAATATTTATACCAAATTTTGAAATTTAATATCTAATAATGTCTATATACTTAAAATTTTTAGGATCATTATTTTATTTTATATATTTTGATAGAAAGAGAAAATATACTTATATAAATTATTTAGTAGGTATATAGAATTTTATTAAACAGAGGTTATAATAAAAGGATAATATTTAGGTAAGACAAAAAAAAAAAATATAGAAAAAGGAGATTATAAATGTATATATATATATTATAATTATGTATAAAAGAATGCACGTGTAAATAGATTTATTACATAAAGAAATTTTTATGTATATCACATGTATAAGATATTCCTATTCCATTTCTATTATTACATAATATATATGTATATGTATATGCAATGTAACAACTTATATTTTACAGATAGAATTGCTCTGAAATTAGTTACCTATTATTAATTTAATATTATTTTTATATTATATATTATCTAACTTTATATATAATGATAGTTATATGATACAAATTAAATTTTTTATTTTTTTTATTTTGAAAAATTTATCTGATATATTATAAGATGTACCTACTCGTACCTTATTTTCAAAATTTTTTATTCTTAATATTGGCAACCCAATAACGTAAAAATAAATTAAAAAATTAAAAAAAAAAAAAATTATTAAATTCGCTTTATTTATGTCACAAAAATCGAAATTTTAATTCTTCTCAGAAGTAGTTGGTTTAGCACTACTTCGCAAGATAATTGTTATATTAAATAAAAATAATACAAAACAAAGTATAAATATAGCAAAACGATTAATCCTTTAATAAATAAACATTTTTTTTTTTAATTATAAAAAGAACATGTGATATTTTGTTATAATTTAATTCAAAATTTAAATATTTTTTTTATATTATATGCTTTTATCTAATTTCTAAGAGAAATCTCTTGATTTTTTAATAGGTTACAGTGATGCCAACACATCTGTTCACGAAATTCCCCATTTTTTAATTAGAAAAAAAAAACCATTTTCCGCTAAAAAATGCCATAAAATTTTTTTTTGTCAATAAATCAAAACTATATGGTTATATAAATGGATATCTAGTCTATATGAAATCTATTTTAGACCTTAATTTGGGTAGATTTAAAAAAAGAAAAATTTTATTTAACAAAAAACTATCCAAATTAAGGATTAAAATAGATTTCATATAGATTATAGATATATCTATTTATTTAAACAACCTAGAAAATGGAAATTACAGGGGCGAGATTTTGCAAGTATTTAAAAGCAGTAAAGTATCTTCGAATTTTTTAAATTTTTGGAAAAAAAAGTTATAATTCTTGAAAGTTTTTTGATTTTATAAAAAAATCCCGCTTTTGAAATGAAACATGAAAAATTTCTTTATCGCAAAAAAAAAAAATGTACAACCAAAAATCCCGCAAAAGTGGTATAAATTACGCATGTTGGCATCACTGAATTTTAGGTTATATAAATAAATTTTTATCAGCTAGAAATTATCAATTAACCAGTTGTCTGCTAAGTTTTTTTTTTATTTGGTAAAATGATTTGTGTTTTTTGACCGTAAAAGTTTGTTTGTCCATAGTTAGTATGTAGTTTTAGAGAAATAATCTATAATAATTAATCTATAAATTTTTAAAATTAAAGTGATTAAAATTAATTTAATATAAATATTTTTATTTATTAAATTATTATTTTAAGTTTAAAAAAAATAATTCACATTTGAAATATGTTTTTTTTCTAATAAATAGATGCATCAGTTTTCGAGCAGTACGAATTTAGTTTTGCATTTAAGCTTATTATTTAAGTTAAAAAAAATCCCACATGTAAATCCCACATACACATTAGATAATATGATGGGCGATGGCTACTTAATTATTCATTACAATTTTAAATTTGATTTATTTTTTTTTTTTTTCAAATTTCTAAGGAAGTTGAAAGTATGTATACGTATGTATTTTTTAAAAATTGCAAAATTTTTCTTTTTATTTTGTCCATGTGTATTTTTAATTTGAAATTTTGGATTATTCAGAATTGTATTGATTTTGTATATTTTATTTTTTAATTACTTTTCTTAATTAAGTATTGTAATCTATACGTATATTGAAAACATCTTTCCCGTTCTTTTCTTATGTTCGGTATATAAACCGAGAACATCATTATAAAACAAAATCAAACCCTTTTTATTAAAAAAAAAAAAATATAAAATCTATGTAAAAAGGGTGGGGAAATATTTAGTACAAATTTTTAAATAACAATTGAAAGGTTTTTTTTTAAATCGCGTTTCATATTTTATGCCATCAAAAATCTATAAATTTTCTTAATGCACTAACTTCTAAACTAACCGAGAAGCACTTTATTAAAGTAAAAATAGAGATTTGAAATATTTTAATTATAAATAAAAAAAAAAAAAAAAAAAGTGTTATTAAGTATTTCCGATGGGACTATGGGAGCGTATTTTATGGCCGTTGATTGTATGTAAAACATATAATTAGGAGGAATTTTAGAGTTGGTTACAAAATCAGTTTTTTAATAATTTTGTTTAGTTAGGGCCGTTTAGGGGTTGTTTTAGTCCCTACTATTTTAAATGTTTTTTTGTTGAAATATATATGTAAAAAATATAAGAAGCGGAGATGTTAGAGTAGTATACAAACGAAATCCAGTCAAATGAAATCCAGTCAAATAATACAGCAGACAGCTTATAGGTAAATGAAAATACAGTCAAGTGACATAAACTCAACTTGTAATATATACTAGTTAGTAACCCATTTCCGATAATATTAGTTAATTTGAGTTAAATCAAAGTAATTTTTAGATGTTAAATCATTTTTTTTTAATTTGTTTGTTTTATTGATTAATTTTTTTTTTTAAATTTATAATATGTAGTTTAAATTTTTGTAGCTCTTTTTTGGATTTAGTGAAAATTAAAGGTAATGAAACTAATACTTAGTTTTGGAGGCTTAGGCTTTGTGCTGGTATAGTCCTTCAATAGGTATAATTAAAAACCAGACCAATATCCTTCAGTCTTAGACTATAGGACTTGAAGCCATAAGAACGCAGACAAACAAATCAAGATGGTATAGATAAAATTTAAAACCAATTGAAAAATCGAATATTGGGTTGTCATATATTATACGTCATTATGACTATGTAGCATGTACATATTATTAATTAAATTGACTGAAATTTATTTATAAATATAAAAAAAAAGCCAAGAGGAAAACAATATTTTAATTGTATTTTTGTAATTTAAAACATTATATTTCCTAAAAATTTTTGAATAGCTATAATTTATCATTTTTGTATAAACAAATATTATTCCTACATATTATATTATTTCTAATGATCTCTACTTTTTTTTTAATTTTTTTCTTTTTTTTTTGCAAATTATTGAAAATTGAATTATGTAAGTGAGTCAAAAAAAAAAAAAAAAAATTCTTTTTCGAGTCTTTTATTTTCTAATAAAAAGGTTTTTTTTCTATTTTTGTTGTCATAATTATATATGTGTGTATGTTCATAAAATGTAAAAAAATATAAAAAAAAAAAAATTTAGTTTTATTAAGTTTATTGAAAAAAAAAAAAAAATTATTTAATAAAGTTAATTTTGCAATATGATATATTTTTATTATTAGACTTTTTTTTTGACAGGTAAAATTCATTTGATAAATTCACCTAATGTTTACTTTTACATAAAAAAAACAAATTACTATGATATTAAAAAAAAGTTAATATTAGTTTTATTTATAAGTTTTAATGTTAAGCCAATATTTATTGAAGTATTTTGTCTTTATTTAACATCATAGAAACAACAAATAAGTATTTTTTTTTATATTGTTTGGAATTATTCGTAACAAATAATATCATATAGTCATTTATTTTATTTTTATTTTCTATTTTATTTTTTTTTTTTGTTTGTTTTTTTCATTTTTGTTTTCTTTTTCTTTTAATGTTTACGTTTTATGGGAAAATAGTTTGCCCCAGATGTACACAGTTGTAAATATATCTGATGCCTGTATTTTTATTAATCAGGGTTTAAAAAAAAAAAAAAGATTTACTACATACATACATATATAGTATTTAATATAAAAATATAGTGTATGTATATTATGATTACCCATCCTATCACACCACCTAATGCTAACATCATCATCATCATTACTAGCAACAATAGTAATGTCAACATTGATTTCGAAAGTGCTTATGAGATTTTCCGTATAATATGATTGAACTTTTTTTTTTTTTTTTTTTTTTTTGTTTTTTACAATTTACACTATTAAGAGTTTAATAAACAGAAACTATGGAATATAAATGATATTGGGAAATTTTAGGTGTATAATAATTTTTGTTTGTTGCCTTTTTATGTGTTGTTATTTTGTATCTATAATATTTATTTTTCTTTATATTTAAAGGTATAAAAAATGACCTTGGTTTAAGAATTTAGTCGCCTTTTTACAGTAGAAATTTTTTAATAGGTTCCAAAGTGTTTATATGAGAATAAAATTTCAAAATCGTTTGATTTATAATTTTTTTTTTTTGGTTTTACTTTTTGGTTTGGTTTTTTTTTTTATACTTTTTAGTATAATATTAGCTTTGACAGCTCTAGATAAATTGACAAAATTAATTTAGGCTAGGATTATCAAGAGTAGATCAATCGAAGATGTAAGGTTAGCCTTAAGACTAAGAGATATACTTTTCTATTACGGTAAACCAGAATTGGTTATAATTGACATATGATAAGTCTTTTGGTTAGTTTATTAAATTGTACGTTCTATTATTACCCCGTTTTTGATAACTCTTCCTTTAACATATAAATTGATTCTTAAGATGATTATTTTATTTTCTTTATTTTAATTGGTGAAGAGTTCTTAAGAGATTTTTCGTGTTAAGGAATTAATTTTTTAGGGTTGCAAGTTTTAATTTTAATCTCGCCACAAAATTAAAAAATATATGTACATATGTATTTGAAAAATCATATTGTGTAAGTCAATAACTTAGTCTTGAATCGAAACGAAATATTTTAAGCCTAAATGTATGTATGTACCTACTTAATACTTATACATATGTATTTATTCCTATTAAAATAAATAACTTTGAATGCAATTTCTTGTTTTTCGGGTTCAAAAGTTCAGTAAACCAAATGGGCTAAAATGCCGAGAGTTGGAGGGCTTGTTTTATCTACAAAATCTTTTAAGTATTTCTATAAAATTTATAATAAAATGTATTAAAAACTTGTGTTTGTTAAAATATTAAGTTGTAAACTATTTTCAAATGCTGAGTGATTTTATTACAGTTAAAAACTTAACATAACTAGAATTAATTATAAAACTATCAACATAACCAGATTTGTTTTCCCTAAGGCCCTATGAATCGAATAGAATCCTCAATGGACTAGAATGTAATCGTCAAGGCTGTCGAAGACGAAGTTGCCCCGAAAATACCTGGCGTTAATTACAACCGTTGAACTATCGAGAAATGGACAGACTGGAAAGGAAATAAAGAAAATTGTGTCCAATCGAGAACAATGGACGAGGCAAGTTGAAGCCTTATGGTAACAGGAAAAAAAATAATAAAAGAGTGTAGAATTTAGAAAAAAGACCCTTCGATAATTTTACCATAATAATATTTATACTTTATATAGACAATCAATTTTTGCGCAGGCACCTGATGTTTCATAAATGCATTCGACTGTATTTATAAGTAAATATTAATTAAGAAAAATTTATTTTTAGTTAATTTTTAGAAATAAACTGAAATACTTAAAAGCCAAAACAGAAGGTTAAACTATTCGTCAAATTATTATAACACAAAATTTTAAATTAATAAACGTATACTTGTATATGTATGTAGAAAATAAGGATTTTTGTAATATTACTTTGTTGTATATTTCCATTATATATGTATATACAATCTAAAAGTTGTAAATGAATCATAAACCATTAATAACTTGTTTATTTTTTTTTTATAGAAACTTATAAAATTTTAATAATTTTCCTGTAAAAATTATTTCTAATATTATTGAATTGATTTATACAACTTTTATTTAATTATGTATGATTGAAGGTGAATTATTTTATATAATTTTTTAAGCACATCATTTAAAAAAAAATTTTGGATTATTAAAAATATTTAGATTTGGGTGTGGATGAATAAGTTACAATTTAGACTTCTGTCTATTATAAAAATATCTCCTTCATTATAAATTAATGATAAAATAATTTAGGATAAATTTTAACCATCAATTTGTGAATAAAAACAATAAAAATTTGTGAATATATTTGTAGTTTTGGAAATTTTGACAATATTTTAGATCTTACTATTTCTTGAACAGTGAAAATTTTCTATTTCAAAACGAGTCTTATTACAATTCCATAATAACTAAAGCTAACTCACTTATGGGATTTATTATGTGTTGGCCAAAATAGTTTTCTGATCTCTAAATCACGAAGCAACTTTTCATTACTTATGTATAAAACCTATCTAATTGAATATTCAAGCCAAGTATGGTTTCATTATCGTAATAACACATATCATATTTCATTTATTGAATCAGTTCAAAAAACTTCTTCGTTTCGCTTTACGCATGATATGCTATGCTTTGATATGATGCTATGATATGCTTTACATGATATGCTATTTGTTTAGAAAGTTCCACATCTAACATTTCACATCATTTAATACTGACAACCATTCACGAAATACTAAATGAACAATATAACTGCATGATGTGCAATTTTTTTTATAGGGAATGCTAAACCTAAACTTATTTTATTAATTAATTATTAATGATTTTAAAAATGTTTGATTTAATTATTCCCAAAGTAAGAAAATACTTTTCGATATTTAATTAAGAGCCGAAAGTGAAAAACAGTAAAAAATATTCGCTTGATTACAAAATGATATATGTACATACATACCCTGGTTATGCTTGACATGACGTATATACGACGTTTTGAAATCTTACGCCAAAACGAAGCATTTGAAAATTTTTGTGATTAATAATTGACGTTAGAACAAAATAAATAATATAATTGTATTATAAATAAATTTTACTTACTTTAATATTATTATTGTTTTTCTAAATTAACTTCGTTCTTTTTATTTTAAACTATAATTAACAAAATTTCTACAAAATAAAAATTCAATTTTTTTCAAACAAACAAATATGACATTCCAAGCCGTGCTTATTATGTGAAAATATACATTGATTTAACTTTCTCACGTTACTAACGTCAGTAGCGTTATTGGGGAATATCGAAAATAAACAGTTGAATATAATTTTCATACTTTTACATAAGTAATAATTATTGTTTGACATTTGAAAACGTTATGGGCACGTCACATTCGCGTCCATGAATATTCGTGGGGAGAATATTGTAAATTTTGTAAAATGTACCTATCATTTGTATATCTTCAAAACATTACATTAAAATATTGAAGACATAATTTAAATATTTCAATCATAATACAAATATAAACTTTATCAAATGTTTATATGTGGAATGAAAGGCATTTTTAAATAAAGGCTACGTATATAACCAAAACTTTTGTATGCTTTTAAATAATAAATTTAACAAACATTAATAAAATTGAAGCCTTTAAAATGTGACTTCATATTCATTTTAAAATATAATACATCATTTTCATTTAGAATTTAATAATCAAAAAGATATAGACGTTAAAAAAATAATTTTTCAAATCAAACTTTTTTCTTATAGTTACCGAGTTTATTTTATTTTCTAAGCATATTTTAGGATTCATTTTCAAAATGGGAATGCAATTAATTCCGTTTATTTCTAAAATTTATTGGTAACTTTTTAATTGTAGTCAATAATTTAAAAAGAGTCACATATGTCTAGACACAAAATAAAAGTCCTTTTCAAAGTTAAGGAAATAGATTACATTATTAACCCAATAAGTATATATATATATATATGTTTATTTTATTATTATTTTGTCAGTCTTTTCTAAGATATTTAATATCAAAAAATTACAATGACTTTGAGACTGAATTTCCTCAATGAATTTACCTTGGCATTATTTCTTTTTTATTTTTGTTTTTCTTTGACTATAGAAAGAACAATAACTTAAAACTTTTATATATTATGTATATATATATATATGTATATATACATTTTCTGCTATAATTTTTATTTTAATCTTGGAAAAATAATAAACTAGAAGCTTATCAAATACTCAACTTTTATGTTATAAATGTTTTACATATATTTATGATCTATATCCAATTAAAATCCCATTGTATTAAAAATATTGAACATTTAGAAAAGGTTTCAACAAGGAATAACAATAAATTTTTAATAATAATGACTATTATTATGGTTTCAAAGTATTAGTATACAATATAATAGAAGCGAAAAGCAAAAGGATTTAAAAAACTAAAAAATATTGTAACCTTGAGAATTATGTAAAAAAAAATATATATATATATATAAAATAGTTATATATTTTTTACAAAAGTTAAACTTAAAGGATAAAATAAAAAGGACAAAAGAAAATAATAAAAATTGAGAACAGAAATTATTTAATTTTGCATGTAGTATTAAGAAGATAAGTTAGAAAAATATGATAAAATCAATATAAAACAAGGCAGAATGTAAACCAACGGTTTTTAAAAGCGTACATTTTCAAAAAATGATACAAACTGTTTAGAATTGTGACTTACTTGCACCAAATTTTGAAAATTTCATATAAAAAAAAATTTTAAAAATAGGACTTTTTTGCAATTTTGAGGGGCTGTACATTCGGAACCCTATATAATTAAGAAAAACTATTAACACACATTAATACACAAAATATAATACAGGAGCTTTAATTTTTATATCTTGCCAAAGAAAAATTTGTACAGGTGCCTAAATTACAGGTGTCTAAAAATAGCATATTTTCAATTTTTAAGCCATAATAAGTCTTAAAGTTAGGGGGTGGTACAAAAAGAATTTCTGAAGAAACTCATACTAATTCTAAAAGTTCTTTCTTGTCTCAAAATTTCAAGTTCCTATCTCAAAGCATGCCGGAGTTATGAAAAAAAGAATATCACGCAAATTTGGTTTTCACATAACGGTAAATTTAAATACTAAATTAAAAAAATATATATAATTTTGAAATTGATTTACAAAGGTAAAAAAAATGCCTCTCGAATGACGTTTTTAGGTTTAAAAAATGTAAAGCTGAACATGAAATATACGCATTTAAAAATAGTGCTTTTTCGAAGTTTGAGGGGCTGTAGTTCCCTGATGGATGGGGCTACATGAAAATGTTGTTCCACAAAATTAATTTTTTTTTGAGACCTACACATGGTTAAATTTCTTTTTCTCTATCTTTAACGGTGTAGAAGTTTTGTAAACAGACGGACGAATGGACGGACAGAGTGAAACTAATAGGCACATTTTTTAAAATTTTTTTTTTGGAAATGTGCTAAAAAACTTCTATTTTAGAAATAAATAAAAAAAAAAAGATATTTGAATATGATGAATTTGTAAAAAACGAGCAACAAAAAAAACCAAAAACAACAAAATAAAACATTAATTTGCAGATATATTTTAAATTTATACTTATGAGAAAAAGGACAATTTATTTGACCTTGAGAATAAATAAGTTTTGTTTTAATTTAATTATTGAATCTATTTTTTGTTTGACTTTTAACCTCTCAAATTTTTCTAATGCAATACTTGTACATATATCAATTTATAGTTCAGATTATAATTCAGATTGTAATTTTTTGTATGTACCTATGAGTATTTGCAGATAGATTGATTATAGATTGTTTTTATATTAATTTATTTCTATATTTATTTATATGGGCCCTCAGTGGCCTGTGAGTAAGGATAATTACAGCCGCACCTGGAAAGGAAAGGCTGTTTAATCCCTTATCACATATATGTGGCAAGGGAATAAACAAAAAAAATATTTTTATTTACTTATTATTTGTTTTAAACATTTAGAAAATATAAAATATCTAAAAAATATTTTGAATAGCTATTCAATTAAATCTCATATTGAATAATGTACTTAAATATAATATCACATACAACCTAAAATTGGCGCCTGAATTACCTCTGTACGTTACTTTTGTAAGGCGAAAATATTTCATTTTAGAAACTGTTGAATCTACGCCAAACTGATTTTTCTCATAAATTAAATTGTCTTCCGAACAAAATTCATTTTTAATATCATATTTTATTAAGAGTAGATTCATTTTTGGTATATAAGGACAAAATTCAGATTTTAAAAAATTACTTTGAAGAGGAGCAAATTATTTAAAACAAACGTCATTTATAATTTTTTTTTTTTATTTCTTGCAATTTTTTGCAGTCCTCAATGTGGGAAGCTTTAATTTTTGGTATAATTACCTAATTTGATATATAATATATTTATATATTTTTACACAATTTGTTAAAACACTCGACTTTTTGACTAACAATTTTTCATTTCCAAAATGAATTTTGTTCATATACAAGAAATTAAATTTGTCCGCGTGAACAAAATTTATTTTGAATTTATTTTTCTGTCCTCTAAGCGAACGAAATATATTTAAAAAAATGAAATTTTCTCTCTACCAAAAATAAAAAATGAATTTGCGGTTTAGAGACCTTGGTGTTCTAGTGGGTGAAAGCGTATAAAATACGCTGCAAACACCGAGAGAATATGGGTTCGAATCCCACACATGTCGTAAGAGTAATTCACCCTTGCGACATTTACAGCCACGTCTGAAAAAGAAAGGCTGTGTAATTTCCTTGTCACATTTATGTAGCAGGAGATGGAACTATAAAAAAAAAACAGAAAAAACTTGCGGTTCACCCGGAAATAATTCGGATGGATGTAATTCAAGAAGCCAAAATAAACTCATTTCAAAATAATCTTAAAGGAGTGCAGAAATACCACAAAAGAGTCCAAGAACAAATTAAAACAAAATAACAGTTTTATTCAAAGTAAATATACGTATAACAAAAGTATAATACAAAATGTTGTTTTCTAATGTTCTTTTATAAATAAAAGGATAAATAAGAAAAAGAACAGTTGTTTTGTTTTTTTTTCCATAATATAAAAATAATCCTTTTGTGATTAAATCGGATTTTAAAGATTAAAAATTGATTTATTTTAATAAAATTTTAAACTTTATTAATTTATATGTTTTTTTTTTTAATTAGTTCAAAATTTATTCAATTCTTTCTTTAAAAATAGATTTTTTACATTATATTAATTTTATTTTATTTTTACTATATTAGATTATATAAAATTTGTGTGAAAAATGTAAAACATGATTAATCTTCATTTTGTTTTTTTTTTTACTTTAGTTTTTTAGTCATTAATCCTTTGTAAACAACTTGACCTAAATTTGTGACACAAAAAACTTTGTGAATATAAAAAAAAAATAAAAGTTTAATAAACGTTTCTACATTTTATAACATATAGTTACATTTGATTTAAGTATGTAGATATATATATATATATACAGTTTAATGATAGTATATACAATATACATAATTACTTAGGATAATTCCACATTTTTTGACAACATATTTTAATTTATATTATCATTGACGATAAGACATAAGTCTAATACTGTTCCTACATTCTAAAAAAACAAAAAAAAAAATAAACTTTGAAATTATCAAAATCTTGATAAAAGATTACAAATTAAATTAGTAAAATTTCAAATTTAGCGAGAAGCGGTGGTTAAAATTTAAAGGATATGTTACTATAACAAATTAAGCACGTAATAAGTTATTTTCATCGGAATCTCTTAAGGAAAATCTGCTAAGAATAGCATATCCCACAGTATAAAATTAACTTCAATGTAACAATGTAACTTCCTAATGTATTTTTAAAAGAAAAACTCAATAAATTGGAAGAGTGGATATGCAGAAAAAGTATTACATAAAGGAGTGTAAAATGTAAGGACTATATTGACTATGTCAAAATGTGGATTTTAAATTTAAAAGCCTTATCCATAATTATTTCATTGACAACGACAAATAGTGAAGCAGTACTCAAATAGAAGCAGTACTATCTTTGTTGTGTCAGATTCGTAATGACTAAACATTCCTTAATCTTTAGCCAATATAATGGGATGAAAACTCCTAAAAGCTAACATAGTATATTGGCTAGAGAGTAGGAATAGAAAAAGATAGAACAGGGATGCGGAAACTTTGAATTGCGGTGTGGGACTGTAAGAAAAAAATGATTCAGACTATTATTCTGTTACTTTTTTGCTATCAGTGATGAAGGCATTAAAACTTACAATATGCATTATAGGGTCTTGCATGAGATAATAATTGAAAATAGCTGTACTGTAGCATTTATTATATTATGTACTGTAGCACCTATAAATAGTATATCGATATTCTTATTCGATCGCAGTTTAAATACAAGACTTTTCGATATACTAACTGATTCATAAAGATTTTGATATTTTGTTATATCTGATCTTAATAATAATACGAGTATTGCTTTAACCGCATTAACAATTTTAAAAAGAAATTTTAAACTGGCTCTATACTATATTTAATTACTATTTTTTTTATCTTTTTTATTATATCACATACAGCTAATATGATATGAAAAGTATGTTTTTATCAAAATAGGACAGCTTCTGCCCGCAAAAATAAACAAAACAAAAAAACATTTTTATTATTTGAAAACGAGGAAACAACTGTGTCTTTTGTTTTCAAATAATTTACCAAAATTCTTTTTTTTATATTTTATAAATAATTGAAATCTCTAAGTACATATTTTCAACTAACAAAAAAAAATTAAAAAAAAATTTCCAACCGCGTAATTTTTTACTTTTTTATTTAGCTCAAACAAAGAAAACTCAGTTTGTATTTTTATCAGATTTTGTTTTTTTTTTTTGTTATTTTTTTTTAATATTACAGTGGGATCCGTCAGGATTTCTTATGAAAAAATAACCTTGAGGAAAAATGAAAATCTTGAAATTGTTTTTGTTTTTATTTCACAAATTATATACATAAATTTGACCGGCCGAATAAACACAATTTATTTCAAAAATAAATAAATGTCTTTGTATTATGAAATTAGTTTAGATAAAAAAGTGTTTTATGAAAAAAAAAAGTCTTAAAGAAGCCAAAGTTCTTAGATATAAATATTGCAACTTTTCCAGAACTGAATTTTAATTTTTCATTAAAATATTTGACAATTTTTAAGATTAAACGAAATTTTTTATTCTTATTAGTTTTGTTTTAGTACCTATTTTTTGAAATAATTATATTTTATTTTTATTTTTTTAAACTGCAACTTAACTTAAACACTTTGCAAAATTTAAAATTAAAAAATTTCAAATCGTAATAAAAAAAAATTACATAAAAAATAATTATTATAAAAGCTGAGATTCAATCCGCGAATCGCGATGTTACCTTATAAACAAATTTTATAAATCGTTTATTTAGCAGTCACTATTTTAGCAGCAGTTTTAAATGTGCGTAATTAATATTTGCGAGGAAAATCCTACTAGATATTTTCGGTCCTATAAATAAGGGTATTGGAGGCACAAATATAACTAAGATCTGTACGCACTTTATGACGATATGAACTTAGTCAGAAGATTAAAAATACAAAGATTGCATTGGCTAGGAAATTTTAAGAAGATTGTGAGAAGGGAAAAAAATTGTTTGGTGAGAATCGTAGTTAAATCCAACACATTAGACCAAAATTAAGATGAAAAGAAGGTGTAGAATAGGATTACCGAAATTTGGGTCTGCCAAACTTATGAAGAACGGCTGCCCAGGATATGGCAATTATCTAGGGGAGAAATGGATAAATCATATGGGGAAATTATTGGCCTGGGACATTATGTGGATCCAATAATATATAATATTATATAAAATCAATATTGACTTTAAAATTTATATTAAAAATAAAAGTTGATATGAAATTTTTATAAAACAATTGTGAAGATTAATGAGCAAGAAACTAAAAACAATCTATTGAAATAGCGTAATATTTTTTTCTATTTTCTCTACAAAATTTTTTAAAAAATGTATTGGTATTATAGTCCTTGATTTCATATGTATTTATAAGTATTTAGTAATCGTACCGATAAAATTCTGCTTTACCTTGGATGGTACAAACAAAATTAAATATAAGATTATATTTTGTACCTATTTGTTTTTTTATTTAAATTTTTTTTTTGTTTACATATTTAAAATATAAAACTGATAGTTTAATTTTGAAATTTCTTTCTTTTCAACATAAATTAAAAATATTTTTTTTTTATTTAAAAAAAAAAAAAAAATACTTAACAATTGTCGTATATATGTGCGAAAAAATACTTTGTAATACAAAAAAAAAGAAACAAAATAAAAATTAAACCAGAATTCTATTTTTTAATTGGTTTTAGATTCAGATATTCAGTAAAATTAAAAAAAAAAAAAAATTTAAACTAAACAGAAAAATATTTAATATGGGTATGAATACACTTTCTATTTAAAGTCTTGATTAAATTTAAAGAAAAATTAATGTATGAAAGGATTTAATATGAGTCCAATAAAGTAAGAGAGAAAGATAAAAGTGTTAAAAAGAAATAAAATACAAAAAAAAAAAAATTTATCTAAGAAAAGAAAAAATATAAAAATAAAATAATCTTTATTCTTTGAAAAATGCGTCCTACAAATCCTAAGATGATATATAGGAATAAAAACTTATCTAATAATCTTTCTAATTTATTTGTAAAAAAAAAACAAAATTATAAAAAAAATATGAGGTTCAAAAATTAATATATTACAAATTCTATGAAAATGAAATTATTAATGTATTATCCTCGGATAAGGACCTTAATAAGGTATAACAAAACATAATAATTATCTCTAATAATATATACTCATTTATTTCAAATTTTTTAGTTCATTTGTAAAGAATATTAGTATGTATTTCTAAATTCAAGAAATTTATTAATAATTATAACTGTAAGTAAATTATATATTAATAGGAAATAAATAAATAAATTAATAAATGAATGAATAAAAGAATGAATGAATTAATTAATAAATAAATGAATGAATGAATGATTTATTGAATGAATGAATGAAAGAATGAATGAATTAATGAATGAATCAATAATAAATTAATGAATATAATATAATATAAAATTAAAGTAAAATTACCTTTTTATATTATTTAAAATATTCAATTTAAAATGTTCTTAAATAGTTTTAATATATAAAATTTAAAACACTTATACATATATTATTTTAATATTATTAACAACAAATATAGGTATTCAATATTAAATAAAATAAATTTATTTAAAAATATATATATATTAATATTATTTTTATTTATTATTAAAAAATATAAATATAGTTATTTTTTTCTTATTATTTTAAATTATAAAAATAAATAAATTTTTAATTAATTTTTTATATATAGAATAATTTTTTTTTTTATTTTATTTTATTTATTTACTTTTTATTATTAATTTTATTTTATTATTAATTTCGTTTTTTTTTTTTTTTGCTTTGTTGTTTTTTTTGATAAATTAAAACAAATATTATTTTTAAATTTATTAATTGTATTAATTTAATCATAAAATTATCTCAAAATTAATATATAAAATTTATAATTGTATTAATTTTAATATAAATTAAATTATTTTTATATATTTATATTAATTAAATTTAAATATATATTTAAAATATTAATTGTATAAAACTATTTTTTAACAGTTATAATAAAACTATAAAATATAGAGTAACTTTTAATTTATAATTAACTTTTATATTAAATATATATAAATAGGAATATATTAACCAATAAATATAATTATGGTTTTATTAATGTTTTTTTGATTCAACAAATTATATTGTGCAATTTTATTGATTATATTATTGATACATAAGTTTATACTAATGTATACTTATCTTATTTAAAAATTAATTTTAAAATGTTTTCTTTTTTTTTTAGTTATTTGTTTTTAAAAAAAAATTATGATTATATATATATAAATATATATATATAGATATAGATCTTTCTTTTATACTGATACAAAAAAAAATTAAAAATCACACAAATCTATCAGTTTGGCATATTATTTTTATATTTAAAAATACAAAATGTTTACAAAAAAAAAGTTATAAATTATAATTGAATTTTAAACAAAAAAAAAAAAAAAAAACATTTAAAATTATATTTAAATAAAGTTAAAATTAAATATAAATATAAGATAAATATAAAAATTTATTTAAAACTTGGTTTTTTTTTTTCATTATTTCAATTTATTTATTTATTTTTCCTTAAATTATTTATGTGTTAGATATTATGTTATTTTGTGATTAAATACAAAAGTTATTAAAAATATCTTTATAATATTATATATATGTATATATATATATATTTTTTTTCTTTTTTTTTAAACTCAAATACTATAGTGTATAATATTACAGTTCAAAAAATACAATATAAATCAGAATATTTTTACTTTGCCAACCTAAAAGATTGAAAGCTCCAGAAGAACTGAAATTAAAATAAAAGTATCTGAAATGTAAAAAAATATCAGTGTACTATACGGAAAAAAAAAAAAAAAAAAAAACAAACAAAAAACTTTAATACATGTGTTTTTCTTTATTTCTAAGAAAGCGAAATGTAAGCATATTTTAATTTTAGAATCATCTTTACTTGATGCTTTTACTATATTTATATATATGTGAATTTAATATATGTATATATATATATTTACATACATTACATACATACAACATGTAATAAATATATATGTATGTAGTTTTGTATATATTTTCTTAGTTAATTGAAACACACATATAAAAAAGCAAAAGCTTTAAATTTTTCCTCATTATTTTTCCTAAGAAAAACCATGTAAAAATCAGATTGCATACAATATAAAAAAAAAAAAATTTAAAAGGACACACTTGTAAAATGGTTATAAAGGTTAAGTTTGATTTTTTTTTTTTTTTGTTTGAAGAGTAAAGCTTTCATAATTTTTTTGTGCTTCATACTTTTCTACTTCATTTGAGAATGAACGAACGTATGTTGCAATTGAAAAGAAACAAAAAAAATTTAAATAAAATAATATGTTAGTTATATTGCACATATAACTTTAAAAATTTTATTTATTTTCAAATTACATATTTGTATTCAGTAAAAAATTTAAAGGGAAAAAATGATTTATTTGGTTTTTTTTTTAATATTATATAAACAGATTTAAATAAAAATACTGTCTTGATAGAGAATTAATGTCACTATAAGTGTATTTTATATTAATATCATTATTTCTTAATAAATTTTTTAGCTTTAAAGCTACACCACAAGTTAATTTGAATTATTTTCTATATATTTATGATTATCTTCTAATTAATTGATTCTCTTTGTTTTTTGAGGATTTAAAGAGGTTTTTTTTTGTCAATTTAATATACCTTCAACTTAAAAAAAATGAGTGTTTTTTTAATTAATTTTTTTTTTTTTTAATTAATAATACATTAATAGGAAGAAATTCTGTTTGTTTGTTTTGGTCGGATTCACGTAAAAACCACCAGTCCGATTGCAACCGAATTTTGCAGGAACATTTCTATGAGACCGAATTAATTAAGTCCGATTGCAACCAAATTTTGCAGGAACATTTCTATGAGCCCGAAAGGAATTATAGACTATATCGCGTCTCGGTTCATTAACTTATTGCGGTCCGAGAGCCTTTTAAAGCTTTTTGGTTTCTTTTGTTGTTCTGTCTAAAGGGTTTCACCGATTGAGTTGAAAATTTGTACAAATGTTCTTCTTAGCTTTAAGCGGGTACCGAAGAAATTTGGTTGCAATGTATTACCCGGATTCGACCCGGCGGGCTTTCAAAAAATTTTTTGTTTCCGATTTATGTCCAATTTTACATAGTAGTTTTATGATTTGAAAAATAGCCTGAGACAAATTTTTATAAAGTTCCGGTAACCCGTTTGCACACGAGAGCCGAACGAAGTTCATTAAATTTTGTTATTGTTCTGCTTAATCAATTTAAAGGTTTAATCAATTGATTTGAAAACTTGCAAAACTGTTGTTCTTTAGCAGAAAATCTCACTAGGTTAATTTAGTTATGATCAATTAACCCGTTTCGGCATCAGAGCTCAGTGAAATTTTATAATTATACTTTGTTGTTGTGCTTTACAAAAGTGTAGCTCTTTACTATAGAAGCTTACTTAGTTAGTTTGGTTACGATCCATTAACTCGTTTCGGCACCAGGGCTCAATGAATTTTTTTTAATTTTGTTGTTGTCGCGCTTAAACGGTTTGATCAATTGAGTTGAAAACTTACAAAAGTATAGCTCTTTGCCACAGAATATTACTAAGTTGATTTGGTTGCGATCCAGTAACTCATTTCGACACCAGGGCTCAATTAAGTTTTTAATTTAAACGATTTGTCCAATTGAGTTGAACATTTATAAAAGCTCTAACTCTTTACCACAGCAGCTCACTCAGTTGATTTGGTTACGATACATTAACCCATTTCAGCATCAAGCCTCAATGAAGTTTTTCATATTTTTGTTGTCGTGCTTTAACCAATTGAAAATTGGCACAAGTATAGCACTTTACCACAGAAGTTCATTCAATTAACTCTGCCGTGATACATTAATCCATTTCGGCACGATAGACTGCCAAAAAAAATTTTGTTTCTAATATTTGTTTCTAATTTTTGTCTAATTTGGCAGAATAAATTTACGGTTTTAAATAAAGCCTGTGACAGATTTTTCCGTTTGTTAACCAATTTCCGCACGAATAAAACAAAGCCTGAGACAGATTTTTCCGTTTGTTAACCAATTTCCGCACGTGCTGTACAACATTGATTTTTTAAGAAACCTATGCATGGTTAATATTTCATTGCTCTTAATTAAACAGTGTATAAGTTTTTAAACAGACGAACGGATAGAGTTAAACTAATAGCAAAATTTTCAAAATGTGCTTAAAAGGATAATCCATAAAAACATGAAGTGACATTACTTATGAAAAAAATGTATTACATTATGGTCTTTTATAATTGAAATGCAATTTTTGTTTAGGTATTAGCGAATATATTGTGGAAACTTACTTGGCCCTAATAGTATTCCCTACAGATTACTGATTCCTTTAAAGATTTTTTTGTAATTAAATTAAATGTATTTTATTAATTAAATATTTTGTATTAATTAAATGTAGTAAAAATGAAAAAATTAACTACCAGCATTTGTAAATGCATATAGTAATAATTTAACTTAATTAATTAAATTATATTAATGCAAAATGAAAAGTTAATAATTTTTATTTCATAAACTCAAAAAAATACTCCGGGCAACGCCGGGTACTCCTGCCAGTATAATATATTAAATAAAAGTATAATAATTGCATATCGAATAATTTATAAAGTAAAGAATGTCCTTTAGGTATTCAATATAAAGCAAGATATTACGTATATTAAGGATACCGTTGCTTCCAGACGTTAAACTGTATATATTTAGTTATTCTAGCGATGAAGTGTCAAAAGCTTTCTAGTTAAAATATTTATGGGAAGAATAATTAGGAGAGATTTTAGACTTGGTTTCAAAATCAGATTTTCAATAACTAGTTTAGCGGAGGTCTGGTCTTTAATAATTAGTCTAGCAGAGATCTCCACTATTCTATAAGATTTGTAGTTAAAAGATTTATGTGACAAACATAATTAAGAAAGATTTTAATAATGAACAACAAAGCATTTAACATAGTGGGGGGCGGCCACTCCCAAACTCCCGCTAAACAAATTATTGTAACCCTTATTTTAAAACCAATTCGAAAATCTCTTCTAATTATTTTTCTCCTATACATATTTTAACTACTTTCCTTTTGGTAGTAGCTTGATTCCCAACCGTTGATAGAACATAAGACCAAAAGATATTATGGCCTGGGTTCATTTTAGCAAATTATAACAAACTCAGCAAAATTTCAAAGTTAAGTTTTCAACAAACTTTCTGAATATTATTTAGTTTTTAAACGAAATGCCGAACCATAAAAAGAACCGAAGAAAAGAATAATTAATTTGATCTGTCTCTCTACTTATAACTCTAGAGAATATTATAATGTACAAAATTTCATTATAGGGGTCGCGAAGAAAATTAGAATTTAAAATAATTCGTACTTATTTTTTTATACTTGTTTATTTATTAAACATTATACTTCTACTGAATTTATTCAATTATATTTCAAGATCTTATCATTTCCATAAGATTCAACATCTTATCATTTCCATTCTAACGATTTTAATTGTATTGTTCTAAAATGTAGTTCAAGAAGAACGTGGATTATAAAATGGAGTCAAGGTATAAAAGAGAAGAGTAATATATAGAAAATTGATCACGAATTTAAAATTAATTTTGAAAGTACTTAGTCATATAAAGTTTCACAGTTTTGTGGTGCCGACATACCATTTAAAGTGTCTATAACCAGTTTTGAACTATTTTCGAGTTTCTATATTAAATGAAATTCAAGATATAAATAGACACTTAAAGTCATCAATTAGGTAATTTGAGACTCTCTATTGTAATATTCATATTTTAGGGTTGGCCTGAACAATTTTATTTCTACTAAACTTTCTATTAAAAATTGAAACAAAGTTAAAAGAAAAACTATCTTTAAAAGGGAGGCAAAGAGAGAGAGAGAGAAGAAAGAGTGCTAAAAAAGAAAAACAAATAAGGTATACATGAGAATGAAACAACAAACGTTTTTGAGAATTAAAAATCAGATTTTTATCATTAACTAAATTCAAAATTTATTAATCTTATTAACACTTTAATTAAGATAAAAATTTTAATTATGTATGTATGTATTTATTACTTATATATTAAATATTTTTTAATTACTTACTTCATTATTTTTCTTATTTAACATATGTATTTATTTATGTACTTAAAGTGAATATAAAGAACATAAATGACATAACATTAACCAACGTTGTATTTTTCACGGTTCACGATTTGTATTACGATATAATTTCTATTTAAATTTATTTTAGTCTAGTATCTACGTAAATATTATTATTTTTTCTGGTATAAAATATGAAAGTGAAAACAATAATGACAAACTTTTTTTAGTACATTTTTAAAAAAAATTTGAAAAATTTCCTTATTAGTTCATTATTTTGCGGCCGGCGGTCTGTTTATTTTCAAAACTTCTAACTATACTGTTATAAATAAAGAAAAAAAGGTTTAGACGACTAGACGTCAAGATTTAGACGATCTAATAACAAAAGTAACAGTTGAAGAATAAATTTTTTTATAGATAAATCGGAATTAGCATAATTTGTTGCTTTATGTTTTTAAATTTGAGTATACTTTACTATACATTGTCCGATTGCCTTGAAATTTTACACAACGGTATCTAGTGACATCATCTATATTTCATAGAACATGCATTTTATCGTAAAGATTATTTAAACGTCAAATTGATTATTTTGAAATTTTCCTAACATTTTATAGTATTTTTACAACCAATTTTTACAACATTGTGGGACCTACTACAGTCTTTAATAAATATCCAATTATAAATATATTATCTTAAGGGTTGTTTACAGACCTATCTTTTGGGACTAAAACGGTTTATATAGATCTAACAATTTTTAAAATAGTTACCGTTAAGCTGTAAATTATGAAATTGCCTTTTTTTTATTAAAATTGTTGTTTCAATTTCGCATTTCTAACCTCTGTACTTATTATATACCGTACTTATTATAAAATACTCATTATATACTGTTGGAAAGAGTTTGAAGAGACCTTTCTCACGGTATAAAAATAATGTCTTTGAAAATTTTCAAAGTATAGTGGTTTCTAGAAACTCTGAAGAAAAATTTTATTACACCAAAATTTTATCTTTTAACAGCAATATCTTAGAAACGGTAGCACTAATTAAGAAGAAATAAGATATTTATTAAAGACAATAGTAGATCCCACAATGCTGTAGAAAATTGGTTACTATATACTATCGTGGACGAAAAATATAATAGTTTAAGTAAAATACTGCAAAATGTTCGGAAAATTTCAAAATAATTAATTTGATCTTTAAATGACCTTTACGCTAAAAATTATGTTCTATGAAATGTAGGTGACGTTGCTAGGTACAGTTATGTAAAATTCCAAGGCAATGGGACAATGTACCTAAAGTAAAATATATCCTTAAATTTACAGTTATTTATAACCGTATTTCGAAATATTGCTAAGCCGCTATATTTCCTAAATGCATAAAATTAGGTTACATGAGAAAAATATTAAATCTTTAAAATGAAATATTTAGAATGAATGAATGAAAATACTTTCTCGAAAAAAAAGTTTTGTACTCTCTCCCTTTGAGAGCTGTAAGGTGTGAAAAGGTATATGAAATGTGAATACGTGTGCAAATTTTTTAAATGTAAGATGCGAAAATTGTACCTTAATTATTATATTTTTACATGTGGTAAGGGTTTGTTTTTTAATTATATAGGGATTGCGTAAAGTTGAAGAAAGAATCTTTTAATTTCTCACAATTTTTTTCCAGCAAAAAAATACTACGGAAAAATTAGAAATTTTAATCTAAACATTTATACTTACGCACTATTATAAAACGCATTTTTTTATCTTTTTAAAAATTGTGCACCTTTAAAACCTTTTATTTTACATACTGCCTTGTTTTATTGTTAAATATTAATGTATAGCTATGGTAAATATAATAAAGTGTAACTGAAGATTGTTATGAAGATCTAAGATATTATCTATCTATGCTTTTATTATTATTTAATTAACAAGATTTTAAAATAAATAAATAAAAACAAAAAAGCAAAGTATGTATTTAGTAGTTAATATAATTCAAAAAAAAAAGAGTAGCTATTGGTGACAAAATTATTCTTTTCTAAATTATCATATAAAGTGAATTTTTCTTTGTATGACTCAACAAATGAAGTTAGGTATGTTGTTAAAAACCTATTCAATAGGTGCTTTTTTTTTTTTTAATATTTTATTGTTTTTATATTTACATTTAAAATACTTTAAAATAAAAATTTAACGATAGAAAAATAATTTAAAGTAAACTTTGGCAACTGAGAAACTTAATATTTAAATGCTGCACATGTTGCAAACACTTTTAATAGAAAATGTTTTTGTAGTACCTACAACATATCTGAATTTAAATCATTTCATACTCTATCTTTATTTTTCCTTATAAGAGATGAACTCGTTGAGTTATTGATAAAGGTTATTATAAAAGAGCTTAATTTTTTTTTGAACATATGGAAGTCATCATTTACATTTTACAATTTAAGAATTATAACATATTAAACAAGTAAGAATGTAAACCAACGGTTTTGAAAGGCTCGCATTTTCAAAAGAAAATACAAACTATTTAGAATTGTGACTCGCACCAAAATTTCAGAATTTTCTTAGAGTTTCATATAATAAGAAAAAATGTGAAAAACAGGCTTTCATCAATTTTTAGGGAACTCTATATAATTAAGAAAAGCCATTAACACATGTAAAGTTATTAAGTTTAACTTTTAATTTTTGCCTTTTATTTTAAAATACATTGTACGGATGCCTAAGTTACAGGTGTTTAAAAATAGCAAATTTTCAATTGCCCTAATAGTACAAAAAACATTTCTGACGAAACTTATACTAATTCTAAAAGTTTTTTCTTACCTTAAAATTTCAAGGCCCTATCTAAAAGTGTGCCGGACTTATGAAGGAAGAAAAATCATGCAAAATTTGGTTTTCACATAACGGTAAATTTAAATACTAAATTAATATAAATTGTATAATTTTAATATTGTTTTGTAAAGGTAGAAAAAGGTCCTGTTGAATGACGTTTTTAAATTGAAAAAATGTTAAGCAGAACCTGAAATATGTATACACATTTAAAAATAGGGTTTTTTCAAAGTTTGAAGGGCTGCTACTCCGTAATGGTTGTTCTATAACATTGATTTTTTTAGGAGACGTATACCCACGGATAAAATTTCATTGTAGGTGGAGAAGTTTTGTTAACAAACGAAGGGACGAACAAATGAAACTAATAGGCACATTTTTTCAAAATTTTTTCGATTCTCCAATTTCTCCTTTTCTTAAACAAAAATGCATTTACATATCATAAATTTAACAAAAATATCGATTTCGTATTAGCATTTAATTTTTTTGATAATACCAAAAAATTCAGTACGTTTTCGAATTTCGAAGACCATCATTTTTAGTTCACTAGGTTATATTTACATATAGCATTTAAAAAAAAAATTTGTTTTTGATGCGGAAACATGTGTCACACAATAAATTACTTAATTGTCTATAGAGAATTATCTGAGAATGCCAGAAAGTTAAAAGAAAGAAACACTTTTTCCTGTTTCGTTTTTGTACATTTAACAAACCCTTCAATTTCTATGTTTTCTACTCACAAGAACATAATATACATATACAGGGTGTTTCACGAGTAAACGGCATCCTTTTAAGGGGTGATAGGGCAGATAAAACAAACAAAAAACTTAGTATTAAGTTGCGTCTATTCCTAACGGTTTCCGAGATAACGGGACTTTTAGATTTATCTTCTTTAAAATTCTTTAATTTAGTTTTTGGTTTATAATTTAGGAACTAACAAACGTAAGATCAACATTAATACCATTTTCTTGCTAAGCTTGAAGCTTGCTAAGTTAGCTATTTAGTACAATATATGAAAAAAGACCGGGTGACTTTTTAATAAAAAGTTATACAGCTTTCAATTTAAATATTATTGCATTTTCTATTCAAAAAATGTCATTTAAAACGTCTTCCTTCCGTTTGTATATCACCTCTTACAAGGATGCCGTTTACTTGTGAAACACACTGTATAAGTAAAAAAAAAACGTAATAACAGAAAAAATAAAATTTGCTAACTAACTAATTTTTAATATCCTTAGAGTATATATTATTATTAACATATATATATGTGTATGTTTGTTTGTGTGTATTTTATTTTTTGTATTTCTGTAAATGATAAGAAAATGATAATTCCATTCATTTATCATTCATATTATTTATTTTTAAAAAATATCTATGTACATATAGATATATTATTTTACAACAACATAAAATTTATATTTAATTGAATACAAATTTTCAAATGCTTAACGTGAGCAATAAAAAAAAAAAAAAAAAAAAACAGAAAATAAAAATTAAAATGCATAAAATACAATAATTTCTTTTTAAATCATTCAGTTGAATCCTTATCAAGGTTAAAAAATGAAATTGACAGGAAAAGTTTTACTAATGTGTATAATATTATTATATATGTATATATTTATGTATATACCTATCTATATATTAATATATTTATGTATGTTAAAAAACCAAAACTAAATAATTTATAATCATACACATTTTTATAACAGTCACATTTGGTATTGTTAACATTTGGTACTAACACGTGATTTTACTCAGCAAGAAATTTTTCTTTTTAAATCAATTTCATATAATATGTACGTATATACAATTATGTACAACATATATATTTTACATAAAATATATTATATATATATGCATAATAAATTATAATAATGCTTTAAAGCTTTTCATATATGATAAAATGTTATGCTTATTTATATAGGAAGTAAAAAAAAATATCTGTTAGTACATTCTATTTGTTTTTAAATAATTTTTATTTTAAGGATTAGAAAACTGGTAGGTATATGAATATGTTTATTTTTAAAATTATTTTTATTTTATTTTATATTTATATGACGTAGACATTAACTGTAACTAGTAATTTAAATTTATTAAATTTAATATTGACATTTCATTTTAAATTTGTCGCCACATTTTAAAAGAATAATCTAAAAGTATATGGTATGAAGAAATTTAATATTATGCTCTGTTGTAATTGTCAATCATCAGTTTGAGGAAAAATCTTGTAAGTACAGGAAAAACAAAAAACAAATCGCAAAAAGACTTAAATTAAAAAAAAAATTAGCAGCAGTTTCCAACCAAAATTAAATTTTAATGATTAAATTTTAATGAATTTTAATTATTAAATATTTTGTTATTTTTTCGATACGTAGATAGTATGGATATCTATACTATCTCTATACATATCATAATGATGATTTCTTTTGTTTTCTTTTAGAATCAAGAAATTTTCTATCCCATATACACACGTACACACTCAGCTACAGGCCTCTAATTTTAAATATATTATATAATGCTAAAAAACAACAGGTTGCTTGTATATACAAATAAATAAAATCTTTTAATTCTGTTTGCGTTACAATAATAAGAAAATATGAATTTACTTGTGTTAATACTTACAATTATTATAGGTGATACTTCAGTTTCAACAAGATTTAGATATATATATATTATATATATATAATATATATATGTATATACTTATGCATTTAAAAATTTAAGACGAATTATATATTATAGTACATATGTATCCTTAATATATCATTTATTTTTATATTCATATCCACTTTATAGAATTTTTTAAAGGACTTCACTCTTTATTTTTGTAATACGCGTTTAATTTTATTTTCTAGGTTTGCATATGATTTTTATGCTATAAAAATCAAATAGAATATGATTTATAATAATTAATATTAAATTATATATGTAGGTACAGGTGAATATAGTAGAGTATCATTGTAGCAGAGAAGAAGTATTAGTATAGAGAATCATTTCAAATCTATACTTTCAGTTTAATTCATCCATTATTTATTCAATAAAAAAGATGAAGATTAAAACTAAAAATTTTTTTTATATTCGTTAATTTTAAAAAAATAAATTTGAATTCATACTAAAAACAAAAAAAAAAAAAAATAAAAAAAAATTATTATAATGGTTAAAACATATTAAGGATATTGTAAATCTAATGTTATAACAGAATAGAAATTTTTAAAAATAAATTTATATATACATATACACATATATATTTGTAATAAGTTTGAACAAGATTATAATAGATTTAACATTATCGTTTGCTCAGTTTATTATAAAAACGTAATGATTTATGTACACATATATATATACACATATATATATATATAGAATGTAAAAAATTTTATCTAATAAAAAAATTCGACGACTCTTTACTTATGATTACAACGCATAATTTTTAATTTACTCGCTTGCATCCATATACATACTTATCATATAATTATAATTATTAATACACTAATCTATTTTGCATAAGTGCGTTATATTAATCACTGAACTACTTACAGTTAAATTTATTTCAAAAAATTTTTTTTTTTTTATATATGTATATATATATATATAGTACTTTATATATATATATATATATATAGTGTATTTAATTATAGTTCATTGTTTCTAAAATCTATTTTATTATACTTTCAACTTATTAAAAAAAACAACTGAAAGATCCTTAACAAATTATGATAAGGATAGATAAGGATATAATAACAATAGAATTTGTATATATATATATATTTTTTTTTTTGGCGGATATCCTTTTGTCATTTTTAGAGTATAGAATTTTAGAATACAAAAAAAAAACAGAAATAAAAAATTTGAAGGAAGTATACTTGTATTAACAAAATTTTTATATAAAAAATTTGGTTTAAAGGACACAATAATTGAATAGAATTTAAACTGTTCATACTAAGAAATTTCCAATCCTTAATTATAATAATCTTTTCAATGAATTTAATTGTTTCTATTTAATTTCTGTTTTTTATTTCTTTTGTTTAATGAAACTTTATCTGTTTGTTACATTTACAGTTAATAAACTCTGATATAAAGCTTTTTGTAAGAAAAAGTTCATGTATAAATGTTTTCGAATTTAAGTTATACGAGTATATAAAAGTTAAGTTTTTTTTTTTCTTTGAGTTTTGAGTTAAATTTAAATTTTCACTCAAAACAAATGTTTAAATAGATAGTGTATGTATAATAGATTTTATACAATTTTTTTCATAATTTATTTTGGACACATACCTTAACTTTAATATTTATAAAGCTTTAATTTTAAGATTTATACCAAACCTCCAAACCGATAAAAACTGAAAAAAAAAAAAAAAAGAAAATTGTATTTTAAAGAATATTAAGTGTATACAGCTTTAAGTATATATTGAGTTTTTAATGAAGTACAAGAGTAAAATACAAATAATAGACAATAGCAACAAGTATAATATTTAAGTATATTGGTAAAATTATTCAACAGGAAAATTGTTAACAATATTATTGTTACAACACAAATTTTCGAAATCCAAATTAACAATTTGACGTTTGGACAAATATTCCTCGAATTATGTCTATTTTTTTGGAAACTGACGTTTTTCATCTCTAACTATAATAGGGTAATAAGCATTGTAGAAAGGCAAATTTGAAATATAAAATAAACTTTTTAAATTTTTTCTTTCTTTTATAATATTTTATACAGGTTTGAAAAATTTTAGTTTTTTTTTTATAGTAATAAGTTTAAGTATTCTTAATTTATTTCAACAAAATTCCATTAAATATCTTTTTCTTTTTTCTTGTAAAAAATATCAATTTAACTTTATTGTAAACACAATCTTAAATAGTATACACTATTTAATCTTCAATGTATATTATAATAATGAGATATTAGTTGTACTATAAAAAGTTTCGGCTACCGGGTGGTAGGTACTATACAAAGTTTCAGAAATATTTAAGTTGATCTATTTATTGAATAGCTTTCATATGTTAGTTAACGGTAAACGTAATTTAATTTGTTATATGTATATAATATATACATGTTCAGTACGAGTTACATATTTAAATTAATACAAATAATATAATTCAGTTACTGAGAAAATCTAAATTAAATGTTTATGAAAAATATATAGGGTGAAATGGTCCAAAGTGAATTGAAAAAAAAACGGAAAATTTGTTTTTTTTTTTTTAAATTAAATCCGATTCCATTATTATTCCATTAAAAATTAAAGACTATTATTTATATAGAACGAGGTTTTGATATGGTCAGCATTTAAAAAATAGTACAAATATATCGTACAAAGAGGAAACAAACCTTCATTTGGAAAAGAGTGCTAAACTATAAAAGTAATAAATCTTTAAAGTTAAAAAAAAAAAAAATTAATTTTAATTATGTTGTAAAAAAAAATTAGAAGAGACCAAAAACTGACATTTAACTGCAAAACCTTCGAAGTTAATGGCAGAAAGAGAAAAATTTGTAGATACTGAGTACTCACTCACCATTCATAACTCTTATACATGAGCTAAACATTTTTAATTACGACTTTTTGAATTTGTTTTTTTTTGTTTATCTTTTTTGTGTCGTTGAAAGCATGGATCAATTCAATATTTTTTTTTCATTTATTAAATTATAAAATTTTAGTCGCATCAATGTATTTTAGTCAAAATCTAGTTTTGATTATGTACTGTATTGAAGTAATCACAATTTGAGCTCAGTTAATTATTTTTACTTTTTTTTTTGTACTTTTGCCTAACATTCAAATTATCGTATATGTATATAGAAATCGATAATTTTTGTCTTAACAGTTACCATAAGTAAATACATAATTGAAATTTCACTCATTTTTTTTTTTTTTATTCTATATTGATTTTGATACAAATTTTTGTATTTTAAGGTACCAATTGGTATTTCATGGTTAGAAAAGAAAATATTGTTTTTGAAACTATTACAAATGAAAAGAAATGAATTGCGCAAATGCATTGAGCCGTCTTCAGTTTAAAAATTTAATAAAATCTGGGAAAAAAAACAATAATTTTAATTCAGCATTGTAGCGCCACATGATAATGATGACCTTGAAGAGTGCTCTGATTATAAGATTTCAATATAATTACAATTATTTTTTTTTGTTTTGAAACTATATATGTACATACTTATGTACATTAATATATTGATATCTATCTCTAAGGAATATTATTTCTTAAATTTTTTTTAAAATTTTTAATTTCAGCCGGAAATAAATATATGTATATAAATAAATATTGAGTAAATCAAATTTAGTTTGAAATTCTGTAAATTAATATTTTATTTTAATGTGCATTTTTTTTTTGTTCGAAAATACTTACTCGAAAATAAATTTTATGATATATACTTAGATTGTGTAAATTCTAGTTTGATCTAAACAGGATTTTAAGGAGTTTTTAGTTTAGTTTAATTTTAGTTTAAATTGTTGAAGAAACCTTATGAACTACTAAATTGATAATATAAAAAATCATTAAACTCTTATATCCTTTTTGCCAAATATAAAAAAAAAAATTATAGTTATAGTTTAATTTTAATTTTAACTAATTCTGTCATAACACATATTATTTGAGTAAGTAACCCACAAAAATTTATTAATTTTATTCTAAAAATATTTAGCAAACTTAATGAAAATAGTCATTTAAGATAACCTTTTTCTTGTTCGAGTTCAATTCTGTTTTAAATTGTTCTGATAATTCTGTATGATTTTGTGTTGTGTTCTTGAACCAAAATTTTGCCCTCATTAATCTTCACTTATATATGTTTACGTATGTACATACATTTATATTTAAAATATTTATTGTTTTTTTGTTAAGAAAATAAAAAATTCTAATGCCAAATTTATATTAGTCGGTTAATGAATTTAAAGACCTTTGGAAATAAATAGCTTTTTGATTTTTTTTTTTTTTTTATTATCTCTCTATAACTTCCGCAGATACGCAAACCTAAAACTGATTTAAACATTAAATAAATAAATATTTTTTTAATTCGTGTTTATTTTAAAGAAAAAAAAAATTTTTTTTTGATGTATCCTTTAAATATCGATAGATATGAAATTAAAAAAATATTAGATTTTTTGTAAGATTTTGTACAAACAAAACCACGTGGTTGAATTAATATTTATTGTGCTACAAAAATGTTTTTGCTTTTTTTTTTAAAGAAAAGTTCGGCCCTTGACATGCGCATTTTCCATATCTCTTGTTGTTATACAATTTAAAGGTGGAGTTTCCTTCCAAATATTTATTTATAGTATTACATTTGTAGGTTTTTGTTTATACCTATATTATTATTTTTATTTTAAAATTTTGATTAAAATTGTCAAATATTAAACAAAAAATATTTCTTATATTTATAAATTTTATAATAATTATAAGATAAAATTAATGATTTTTATAAAAAATTATTGCTGTTGTTTAATAGAAGTAGTTAAAAATGTTTTCTAGCACCACGATGTGAGACGCTGCTCAATGAGTCGCTATAGTTAATAAAAACATAGATTGAGCCCATTATTGACATCAAGTACTTTCTGACAAATCTATACTTTGCTTTGATCTAATGGAATTTTTTCCGGTTAACGTAATTAAAAGCCCTTAAATAGAGTACGATCTTGCAATTTCGAGAAGATAAAACATTCGCTGCTCCACATTGTTCTTTAGAAAATTCAAAGTTATTTGGTATATTCAACTAAAAACTTACCAAAATGCACATTTGTTGTTTTTGCTGTTTTTTCTCTATGGATGTATATATTCTCAATTTGGATCTCTTCTACTGGCTTATATTATTTTTAGTACATTTTTAAAAATTGCAATCTGTCCGTCTGTCTGTCTGTCCATTACGTCTATTTACAAAACTTGTACACTTTTTAAGTTAGAGCAATGAAATTTTAACCATACATAGGTCCTTCAAAATTTTAATGTTATAGAACAACTTAAATAATGCCGTAGAACTGCATTACGGGCTACAGCACCTCACATTTTGAAAAACTTCAAACGACAGGATTTTTTTTTGATTTTTATAAATCTTTTCGAAATCATCGAACATTTTTTTTGTACCGCCCCTTCTTTAAGAGCTATAAGAAACCAAAAATTTAAAATTTAAAATTTTTAAACGCCTGTAACTTAAACACCTGTACAAATTTTTTTTAAAGTAAAAAGTAAATATTAAAACTCTAATATTATATTTTTTTACATGACGTGTTAACAGATTTTCTTAATTAGAACAGTTTTCCTTTAAACTGAAGAAAGTGTCACTTGGTTCTTCACAATTTTAAACTGTTTTTATTGACTTTTGAAAAATGTGCGCCTTTAAAAACCATTTGTTTATATTTGCCTTGTTTTAGTTATAATTGGTTTTTTATTTGAATATTTTAATTTTTAGTTCTTTTTTTGGTAAATTTGTCCATAATTTTGATGATATTAGTCACCGAAAATTACGGAATTCTTGATATCCGGTTTTCACATCCAAAGTAATTTTCCTAAAAGTCACGGGTTCCGAACTCGAGATGTTGAATAAATGTGTTACAGTTACAGAAAATGTGTTAAATCAGCATTATACTAAACTTAATAAAATTTTAATTATTTGAAAAAAAATATTTTTTATAATTTAATTATTTTTGTTTTTTGTCCTCACATGTATGAAATTAAAATAATTATTCTTGTAGGTATAACAAGAACAACATAATATGTAACTACAAGCTTTCATATGTAGGTATATATATATATACATCAATATGTAGTACATATATACATAATATATATTTTACAATGTGTCATTTTCAGTCACCATCACCAGTTACCAATATCCCATATTTATTTTGATTATGGTCCACTCAGTAATAAAAAAATAATTAATGAAGAATTTTAATTAAAATTTAAACTTTTTTTTTTTAAATCCTACTCTAAACTCTACTACAGTCTACTACCTAATCAGAAGAGAGAAAGAGAGGCTGAGAGAGGTTTAGAATAGATTCAAATGCTGATAACAAACAAAATAAAACAACTATGAGCTAACAACCCAATTTCTCTTTCAATATTTATATCGGTTATATTTAAATTGTTATACAATAACAATAGATTATTTACCTTTACCTTTACTTTGTTTTTGTTATTGATACGACGGTATCTTGCACTGTAATAATTTTTAATTTACAGTTATTTATATATACCATCATATATTAATATCATAACACCTACTTATATGCATGCATGTTTTCCTTTTCTTTTCTTTTCTTATTCTCTTTTTGTTTTTTTCTATTTTTTGATATTTGAAAAAGTGGTGAATTTTTTTGATCTTATATTCTTATATTGTATAATGTGTAGAAAATATTTTTTTTATATTACATTTCACCACAACAGCATAAAATTTTTAAAGCTTTAAAAAAAAAAAAAACTGTGTATTTTTATTTTTTTGGGTTTTCTTTTTGCTTCTATGTTTTTTTTTTTTTTTTGAGAATTTAATGAATATGTTGCGCTTGAACAACATATGAAAGAAGAACTTGTCGTTGCTTTTGTTGCTTTTATTGTGTAAGGAAAAAATTTTGGTCTTTAGTTTAGGCAAAAAATTCAATTTTTTATTCAGTTATGCGCCGTCAACTGGTACGGACGCAAGTAATTTGCTAATATCGTCGTTTGTATCGTGGTGTTTAAAAGTTAAAAAAAAACATAAAACAGTTCAATTCTTATTTGGTTTTTGGTTTGATTTTTATTTTTTATTTTTTACAACAAATTACTGTAAATTTCGTTATTTTATTTGTTTTACAAATTATAATTTATTGGTACCTAAATTTTTTTTAAATGTTTTATAAATGAAAAAATAATTTTGTGCATTTTAATTGTTTTTTTTTTTTTTTTTTTGTAAAAAAATTTAAATTAAAATAATTAAATTGAAAAGAAAAAAAAAAACCTAATTTTGGAATTCATTTGGAAAATATTTAAAATAACTTTATTTTGAGTTAATTTGTTTTTCTTTTTTTTTTTGAATTTGTCGGTTATTTTCGCGTAATACTTAAAATAATTTTTATACTAAAATCGCTAAGTGTGCATAAATAGTAGTTAATACGAGAAAAAAAAAATTAAATTTCTTATGTCAGCTTATTACATTCTAGACATAAGGCGGTATATCCGGTGAAATATTTAAGGAAAAAATTGTGCAACATCTTAAAAAAAAAAACAAAAAATATATACAATACAATTAAAAATACTTAAAACTGAAACATACCTATAGTTTTTTTTTTTTTTTCTAGAAAGAAGAAATATTGTGCAAATTTAACGTAAAATTTTTTTTGACTAAATTTCATATTTTTTTTTTATTTTTAATTAGAAATTTTTAAATTAAAAATTAAATTAATTGTTAAAATGGGGTCTCTCCGGCCCCAATTAGGATTAATATGGAAATTATTAGCTGTATTAATTGTTATTAATTTAATTGGAATTCAATTGAAATGTCATGCTGAGGTAAAAATATTTTATATATATTAATTTATATTTTATTTTATATTGTATTATAATTAAATAATTTTTAAATGTTTTTCGAGTGTTATACACAGATTTAATTTTCAAAAAATTAAGTACCTTATTATTTTTTATATTTTGACGAAAAATATACAGTGTTGGGTAAAACTGAAAGTAGTCTATTATTATTATATTTAATATGAATAAAGGGTAGATTCAACTAAAACAGTATAGTTAACCATGTAAAAGCAAAACGAAATACTTAATAATAATAATATTATATCTAAATAAATAATATATACAACATAATAGAGTATAATCGACATAAAGAGAAATATAAATCATTGTTGGATTGTTAATTTGATCGTTAATTTATCAGATCGTGTATATTCAAAGTAGGGTCAATATTTTTATTTGTAAATATACATAAATTTTAATATAAATATTAGTTACTTTTTTTTTTTTTTTATAAAATTTTATTAAATATATCCATATATGTTGAAATAAAAGAAAATAATTAAACAATATAATTATAATAAGCTAAGAAAATTTTTAAAAATAAGATTTAGCCGTTAATATAGGTTTTTAATAAAAATATTAAAGAAAAAGAAAAAAAGAGCAATTTGTGATTGATAACTTAGTAAATGTTTTTTTTTTTTTTTAAATTTATTTTTAAAGAATATTTTTTAATGAAAATTAAAGAAAAAAGGAAAAATAAAAAAAACACTTAATAAAAAGATAACCAACCGATAAAATTTTTTTTTTACATAAAATTTATGTAAATTTTATATAAAAAAAAAAAAAAAATGATAAAATCCTTCATCATTTTTCTTTTATTGTCTTAACACATTTTTTATTAAAATGAACATATGCAAGATTATTTATATCTCTTTTTTTTTTTTTTTGTTTTTTTTTTCACATAAGTACAATATATTTTCAAAATTAGAGCACTTACATATTTTCAGTACACAGTACAGACTACAGTAGTCGTATAAATACTTATATAAGTATAGTGTGTGTGTTTTTTTTATATACTTTTTAATTATTGATAATGTTTTGTTCTTTTTTTTTTTTTTTTTGTTTCTTTTCCTATATTTAAAACATAAATCACAGATAGAAAGTGTTTTCCTTTATGTACTTAAAAAAAATTACACCATATATTGATTATTTAATTTTTGGTATTTGCATTTTATTTTAATAAATAAATTAGGTAATATAAAAGTATTAAAGATATTTAAATCTAATTTTTAGCGATTAAAATGGAGATTCTCTTTGCTGCATGTAATTTAAAAAAAATTAATTTTCTCAATTTTCTTACCTGTTTTTCTTTTTTGTTTTATTTTTTTTTTTTGGTTGTGAAGTTAATTGATTCTGTAAATTAAGTGGCTTTTATATTAATTTTAATTAATAATAAAACATATTTTTTTGTTTGTACTCGAGAATCATTTCAATGTATACCTATATAGGAAAACTTACTAATTGTTTTTTTATTATACATATATGTATAATTAAAATAAAATATAAAAATAATAGGTAGAAATTTTTTTTTAATTTAAAACTTTTCAAAGTATATGCCATTCAGCTGTGAATGAATGAAAGTCATTATTACTTACGTTAAGTTGATTAAAAAAAGTAGCATGAATAAAAAAATTAATAATTTTAGATTAAAAAAAAATATTATTAATTCATTATTTTATTTAATGTTGAAGGAATTTTGAAAGAAAATAGAAGCAATTCACTTAGTTGTAAATTACCTTACAAATTTGTATAACAAGATTTATTTAGCAAATCTTTAATTAGAATATTAGAGTATAGAATATCTTAATGAAGAAAAACATTAATATTAATATTATTTAACATTAAACGTAACTATTAAAAAAACATTGTAACTAATTATTTTTCCTATCTCTGTTTTTTTATATTTATATTTTTTAATATTAATTGATAAATTGTTAATTAATAATTTTAACAATTACTTAATTTCATTTCATACAAATATATTAATATTCATTTTTATATAGTTACACTATTTATTTAAAATTTAAAGTAGAGTATAACTACTTAATATTTTAATTAGATTTTATATAAAAAATGAAAGGTCGATATTCTTACACGTAAGATTTTTATTCTTGCAATATTTTAATTTTTACATTTGATTTTTACATATCTTACGCATTATATCAAGTGTTAACAAGATTCTATTAATATAATATATTAATATATTTATATATATATATATTATGTTTATTATATTCAAAACAAAAATGTTTAAAAATAAATATATAATTAATTTTATGATAGTAAAAAAGGCAAAAAAAAAAAAAAAATTAATAAAAACAAAAATTCATTGCATAAAGTTGAGTCATTTCCTTTTGACTCCTTCAAATTAACACAATTCTTTAAATTGTTGGAAACTTTTCCTAAATATTAAAAATTTATTTTAAAAGATGAATAAGAGGCATATTTTGAAGTTTGTTATAAAATTGAAATCCCAATGTTAATTTAATATTTAAATATCAGCAATTTTATATTTGAAATTTTTGCAATAAACAAGAAAATATGTAAAACCAAAGGATTATAGGACATTTTCAAAAAGACAATAAAAACATATTTAGACGATGGCACTTTTTTGCACAAAAATTTTTTCTTTTTCCTAGAATTTTTTATGTGAAAAACTTGTCCAAGCTACTACAGGTGTCTTAAAATAGCGAATTATAAATTTTTGACCGCTTCCTATAATAGCTATTGAACAGGGGAAGTACTAAAATCCTTTAAGAATTTTAAAATTCTGACTAAAAACGTTCCGCATACTCGGAGGAGGTAAAATTTAGTAAAATTATAGTTGTACGTGACGGTAAATTTAAAGATCAAATTTCGTTCGACGTTTTCTTATTGAAAAAAATTATAAGAGAGAATATTAAGATTCCTTAGAGAAAAAATATCAAAAAAAAATATTAAAAACATCTAAAAATATGGTTAAAATTTTCCAAATTTGATGGGCTGTAACTTCATAATGGGCAGGGGTTGCATAAAAAAGTTATTCCAATTAATTAATTATTTATAAATTATTATTTTTATGGAATCTATCCAAGGTTAAAGCTTCATTATTTCATCTTAAATGTTGTATTGCAAACAGACAGACAGTCGAACGGAGGGAGATAGTGTAATTTATAAGTAAAATTTTTCAAAATTTGTTTTTGGGAAATTTACTAAAAAGGAATGTGTAGCGATTATAAAAATAATTCTCAGCTCTCAAGCTAAAGACTTAATATTAGGGGAGGAAAGTTAATAAAAAAATTGTTATTTAATAATATTTTTGTCTAAAAACTTTAAGGCCGCTTAATGATTTGAACTTCTTTATGATATATAGGCTAGATTCGCCTTAATTATTATAATAATCAATTGAGATCAATTTTATTGATAAAGCATAAAATTAATTTAAATTGTTAATTTTTCGATTCATATCCTATAAATATCCTATAATTGTAAACGTTAACAACTTATTTTCTGGTATAATATGTAGAAAATTTTCATTTTAATTTTTTAAAAGACTACAAGTAAACAAATAATTTCAAAAGGAAAGATGATTAAATAAAAAGAAAAAAAAAATCTATAGAACAACAGAAATCTAAAATAAATTATTAAGAAATTTGAATCCAAAAATAATGTTTTTGCAACCTTAACATATTACATACATATATATAATGTATATTATGTACATATAAATATATAAATATAAGTATGTATGTCTATTAAAAGTAGGAATAGCCATCACACCACATGTTAAAATAAAAATAAAAGAAATAAAGTCCATATGAATTAAATATACCTATACATTATACATACATATGTACATATTATATTTACATATTATGTATAAGTGTAAAATAATGTACACGAAAAAAAAAAAAATCTGATTTTTAACATATGAAGTTTTTAAAATTAAATTTATTAATCTTCATTTTTTTTTTTTTTTTTTTAAGATTTAGAACTTTCCATCATCTGTAAAACAACTGTTCGAATGTTGAATGTAGATTTAAACCGATTAAATATATGTATATGTATACATAAGTATGTATGTATATATATACAAAAATATAAACCAAGTCGTCTTAAATTTAAATTAATAATATTTGGTTTTTTTTTTTTTTTTGTATAAATATATATATGTACGTATATTGGAAAAAATAAATTTTTCACAGCCAATTTATAATTAATTTTTTTTTTTTTTCTTGTATACTTGTATATAAATTTAAGAATGGAATACTAACTTTTAATTGACGTCCATTTTTTACTGTTTTACAAAATGTGTTCTTTTCAATTTAAATAAATAAAAAAAACAAAAAAAAAACAAATAAAACGATTAAAAAAATAAAATTAAAAGTTGAAAAACATAAAAAAAAAAAAATACAAAAAAAAAAACAAAAGGTAAAACTAAAAAGCAAAACTAATTAAAGAGAATAATTTAGTTTGAGCATTAGACGCTTATTTGATTTTAAATTACCGTTTATACATGTAAAATAAGAATATTCTTAAATGGAAAATTATCAAATTAATTGTAAATTGACATTTATGAATTAAAGATACATTATTTAAAAGTTATTTTTAACATTTAAATAATAAAGAATTTTGTTGCCAATAATTTTTGAAAATTACAAATTTAGCAAAAAAAAAAAAATTTTTTTTTTTTGCATGTATTTTTAATAAGTAAAAATTTTATATTTTGTTTTTCTCCAAATTTTTGTAATTATTTTTATGAAGCAGTTATGAATTTTAAAACTAAACATTTTGATGAAATAAGATACACATTTTTAAAATACTTTTTTAATTCAACGTACAAAAAAAAAATTTATGTACATATGTTCATACTTACATATTTTTTCGTATAATCATAATTTAAAAACATTATACTTCTTGGCTGACTACAAAATTAAAAAGATACTTACATGTACTCGTATGTATATTGTTATGGCAATAATAGAAATAAGGAGTTAAATTACATACAAAAACGATAAAACTAGATTTTCGACTAAAAGGCAAAAAAAAAACATAAAAATATACGTATATATATTTTGGGTAATACCCGAAAAATTCATAATTTTCATATTTTGATTTTTCATAAATGCATAATATGTAAGTACATACATACATATGCCAAAAAATGTAATATATATCTAGAATTAAAAAAAAATTAATAGTTAGAATAATAAAACTTTGGAATTAGGAGAGATTATATAATACTAAGAGCAAGCAGAAATAATATACTAGTTAATTTTAGATATACATAGGTCGACAGAAGAGCGCGTGCAAAGGTTTCGGAGAAAAAAGCGGAAGCGGTATTACCTATCTTATGTTAATGTCGATTGTCGACACGTTAAAATCTCAAAGTATTAAAGAAACTTAGAAAAGGATATTGGAAAAATTTCTGTGAAATTTGACTGTAGAGCACAACCGAACATTGATCACATGCTAGTAACGCTTAATTGTGTAAGGTAGCACTAATAATTAATTTAGTAGGTATTATCGTACAATATGTATGTCGTATATAAACATTACTTTAAAAAATTAAAAAGAAATTTTAATTAACAGATACAAAATGGATATGAAATGTTTTTGTTCAATTTTTTAAATTTTTTTAATATTTAAGTATTTGGCTGTGTTAATCTGGTATTAAATTTATCGAGATTGCTGATTTTAACGGCTTTTCTATTCAGTTATATTGTCTTTTAAAATACGTATTAAAAAGTTCTATGTTTCGATGAAGCGGAACTAAATGGAAAAAACCGGCTGCAAAAAAAAATTAAAACCTGACACAAAAAATATTTTACTTTTGGCAAGTTAATTAGGACTTTTTGTTTATACAAAAGATTTGTTTATATCTCACAGACATTTTTTTGTAAATTATGTACACATACTGTGTATTCATTATTAATATATACCTATAATTATAAGTTTACAAAACTTTTTTTTTTTAAATAAAAAACAAAAGTAAACAACATTTCTAATAAACATTTCTTAATTATTTGATTATTTGGAACTAATTACGAGATGTTAACGGATGCTACAGTTTATTTTAATTCACACGTTTAAACGAAAATTTCTTAGGTTTTAAAATTTCTAATATTGATTGAAATAATAACGAAATTTAATACAAAAAATTTAGAAAACAAAAAAAAAAACCCCAAAAAACTGATGTGTTTCCAACTTCAAATTTTTATAAATAGAGTAGAAAAAACTGTATCAGAATTTATTTTTAGGTAAAAATTATCATTTTTGTTTTGTTGGGAAATGGGAATGTTTATGAATTTTTTTTTTTTTTGCATTTTCAATTCAATAATGAGGGTAAGTTCGCTATTAGTAATGAATTTTAATGTAATTATACATATGCAATAAATAAAGGCAAAAATATTTGAAGAAAAACATTGTATCTGTCGGAAAATGGGCGAAAGTAGTAAAAATGTTATTTTGCGAATAATAAAAAAAAAAAAATTAAAATGCGTTTTTCTTAAAAAATTTATTTTATTTTAAAAAAAATACTTAATTTAAAATTTTGTAATATTAGACATTTCGTCATTATGAATGACACAATTTATTAAAAAGATTTTGTTATTGTACAATTAAGTATTAAAATTCGAGATAATTTTAATTGTTGCTCTGGTAAAAGATTTTGTTTTTTAAATAAAATTCTGTTAAGATTTATTTTTCAATTTTGCAAATTGTACTCAAAGTTGTGAATCGACAAAAATATTTTTGAAACTTTCTTGGAATCTAGACATATGTCCTTACAATTTTTTTTTATAAATTGTTGTAACGAAGCGGGTTAACGAATTGTAAGTTTGTTAGTAGGTACAGTTAGCTCCACTATAAGCATCACTTATACAAAATTTGAAGACAATCAATTGATCAAGTCGTTTTTAAATAAGAGCGTAAACATTTTTGAAAAGCTCTTGTTTCGGAACGGTTTAATTTGCAAAAAAAACTTATCAAGCGGAAAAAAGTAGTGTTTGAACTGTTACACTATTGCTCAGAGGAACATTCCTGCAAGATTTGGTTTCAATATATAGAGGACATACGAACATGCTTTATGTAATTTTTTATTTTCTTTTCCACTCCAATAAGAAGCCAAGGGCATCAACTAAGTCATTTATTATATTCATATCTGACTAAACATCAGTTTCTTTTTAATCATTATTTTGACTAAGTGTCAAAGTACCGTTCAATATTCGGCTGTAGCTATTCAAAATTGTGAAGCGAAAATATATTTTATTTCTAGGCCATCTATTATCTTATGCAAGAATTACTTTTGTTTTTTTATTATACTATAGTATATTATAGTATTAATTACATGATATGTATAACTGTATACATACCTATTTATTTTTTATTTAATTATATAACCAGAGACTACATAGAGATGTCCAAATGGCAACAAAAAAGTTTAGATGTCGCTACAATATCGATTTTGAAATTTAGTCTCATTTTTCAACTTTTTTTTTAAAGTTTCTTAAAGCAAGTTTTGGTCTCGGATATTTTTTTTTTTTCATATATGTACATAAATGAACTTTCGTATGATTGGTATGGATGATAGAAATAACAAGTAACATACATATATGAATATGATCATATGATATCAAATGACATATTATGATATACATAATCTGATCAGTATTTAATATAATTTTTATATTATATATGCATTATGCCATATTATGCATTTATATTACTTGACCAGCTTGCCTACATGCTTGCTTATTAAATTGTGAAAGTGTGTGTGAATCAAAATTAAATATAAATAGAAATACACATAAATACTATCGGCACTTTTTATATATGTATTTCAATATGATTCAAAAATCAATACATATTTATATTTTGTTTTGTGTAAATGTAATTATGTTCCAATTTGATATGATATGATAATTTTTATGAATATGTACAGTATCCAGCAAATGTCATGCCACTTTTCTAATTGGAATAATTTTTAATTAAATGTTAATGAAACGTTAAATGTTAAATGTTTAATTTTAATGTTTAGAAGAATTTTAAAGCATTATTTTTTATTTCAGTTATTTTTATTTGATACCTAGGTATATTATATTATCTTCAAAAAATACCCACATATATATGTAGCTATACCGTTATATAACAATATAACAATATGAGTCATGAGATCAAAAAATAAAATAAAATCATAATACAAAAAATTTTGTTACTTTGTTTGTTTGTTTTTCCCTGAAGTTATAAAGTTAAAAATATTATTAGAAAAAATTCGAACGCCTATATTATTTTATTGCTTTTCTATATATATTTTTTTAAATTACCATTACTTTTGCTGGATATTGTATATTAAATCAGTTAAATTTAGTTAAATAAATAATGCAGTTAAATCAGATGATTTTCATAAAATAGATAACATTCATCCCATCTGATACCATATAATATACGATATACCATTTGATACATTCAAAAAATTCTGCTTGTAGTAGTGAAATACTGAATGCATATGAATGATAACCTTGAAATGTTTTTTCTTGTTGTTTTTAGAAAAGTCAACATTATAAAATAATCTATTTTTATTTAATTTTTTTCTATATGAAATATTTAGCTAAATGTTCCATATTTTTTGTAAAGTGATATTTAGAATGTCTTCTTTATCATATTGAAAATTTACGTTTCTACTCGACATATTAAATATATATTTTCTCAAATACATTTTCCCATTTTTGCCTTATTTTTCTATTTTAAAAGTTATTTTGTCATCGCTTTGCTTTAAAAAGTTTAATAATCACAAGGATAAAAAAATTTTGAAAATGCATAAAATATATGAATGATCATTTTACACCAGATTTTACAGAAGATTCTAGTTTTCGCTAAATTCCTTTAGCTATGACACAAACTAAATATTTCTGTGCTTTAAGATATTTAAAACTAGCCAGTTTTAGCTGGCCCGTTTGAAAAAAAATTAGTACAAATTTTTGTATGAATTTGTACATCTCTATGTAGTCTCTGATATAACTTAATACAAGAAAAATCTATATTATTTTGCTATTAATCCATATTTTCCAGCTGGTTCCAGCTGCGGTTCGAACCTGAAAATTTTTGAATGGAAAGCCGGTGTCTTTACATAATTGTTATGTAATTAGATTTTGTTTAAGTTATAGTTAAATTTTTTTTAACGAAAGCAAGCGTAAAAAGGTTATTAGCATCTATTTTTATACCCGTATGAACTATGTTCAAGGATATAATAAATTTACCATTACATTTGTAACACCTTAAACGAGTCGAGCTAGATATAGTGTCAAAGGTATGGATCGGCTCAGAATTTAAGTTAATCTAAGAAATTAATAATTTCAAAATCTAAGAAATTAAGAGTAATCAAAAAATAAAGGAGGTAGGAGGCTGAAATTTTTTTTACGTCACTTTTGCAAAATTGTCAGTTTTTAAATCCATTTTCGGTCGCCGGGTTAGAGTAGCTGTCATACAACTCCTTTTTTATATGGAAATAACTTAGTATCTATTGAAGCTAGGTATCTGAAATTTTGCAAATGATGATCAAGTTTTATGGCAACAATTTCTGCAAAATTTGGTAGTGATAGTACGACAGGTTCGGGTAGCTGCTATACAACTTCTCTTTTTAAATTAAAATAACTCAGTGTCTACTGAAGCTAGGGATCTGAAATTTAGTAAAGAGGTGTCGAGTTATATGCCAACAACTTTTGTAAAATTTGGTTGGTCTGGAGCAGGCTTCTTGCACTTCCTGGAACTTAATGAAGTTAGTGGTCTGAAATCTTACAAATGATGATCAAGTTTTATGGCCACAACTTCTGTAAAATTTGCTTCTGGTGGTGCAACAAGTTCTGTAAAATTTGCTTCTGGTGGTGCAAAAATCTTATAAATGATGATCAAGTTTTATGGCAACAACTTCTGTAAAATTTGGTTGTGCTTGTGTAATAGATTCGGGTAGCTGTCATACAACTCCACAATTTACAAAAATATGTCTCTGTAGTTAACGTCGGTACTAAAACATCTGACAGTTTTTAAAAGACCAAGTTTCATAGAAACAGGATATATTACGTTCATACGGGTATCCCAGAGTTGACACAGTCTACTCTACTGCACTCTTCCTCGTTTATGTTAAATAGAATTTTGCTTTAAATGAGCATGTATCATGACTTTCAGAATATTTATGTAAAACGAGAATGCAAGCAAAATAAATTTACCGAAAATGAAGAAATGCCTTTGATTATTAAACCAAAAAATAAGTAAAAGAGTGATATAACAAGATTGGATTTAAATAAGAAGGTTGACCAAAAAAACTTGAAAATTAAAAAGCACAAATTGAGGTAGTTCATATTAGCAATAAATTCAGTAAAACAGAAATTGTAGAGAAATTAAAAAGCTAAAACTCGTTCATGGAAATGACTGATATGAAAATTGTAAAAGTATACACTGTGAATAAATTTGATAAGAAAATGGTCAATGCAATTATTGAAGTAGATAAGGAAAGTTTTTCAAAAATACTAGAAAATGAAAAGGTGTGTATTGGATGGGAATGGTGTAAAGAGTTGGTTACCCCCAATTGTAAGAAAATGGTGGTGGTACTGCTATTTTTGTACGTCAAAATTTAAACGTCAATATATTATTGCAGGAGGAGTTATACAATATGACAATAATTGAATTGTCTATAACACAACACCAAAACTGAAAATTGGTACTTTTTACAAAGCACCGAAAGAAAATAACAATACTTTCTTAGAAAACATAGAAACAAGCAATGCAAAATACCAAGGGTTTTCAAAAAAGCATATTTCCAAAATTAAAAAATATTTCATAATAAGCCCAGAGTAAAAAGATTTATTTATTTATTTATATTAATATTACATACATAAATGTAATGCAATATTATTGAACCATCGGCTACTAAGGCCATTATAGGTTTTTATATACTATTTTTAAATTATATACCTACTAATATTATTTATTTTGTTTATATTATATACTATATATTTACATTATATTTGGTCGTAAGGGGGTAAAGAAAAAAACACTTACGACCTGTGCAGGGATCGAACACGCTCTCCTTCGATTAATACGCCACACGCCTACCCACTAGGCTACCGAAGCCCCCATCAGAGTAAAAAAATTATATTGATTATATTATTAAATAGAAAAATAGAAGAGGTTCAGATTTTTGCAAAAATTGAGTTTTATATAACGGTGTATTGAAATACCGCATGGCAAAGCCGCATATTTTTATATATATTTATATAACTTTATAAAACCAACAGTCGTTTGGCGTTTCCAGATCTTCAAAAATTAATAAAAGTTATACAACAAGCTAAAGAACTAAGCTCTACTCAATATACAGTTACAAGCATAAACAAATTCTTGTATTGCACTAGAAATTTTAAAAAATAAAGAAAACGACGTGTCGCATATGATACTTTCAAAAAAGATATTAATAATCAGGAAAAGAAAGAGCAATACCAAAAAATCAAAAACGAAGTAGCTAAAATAATAAAAGAAGCAAAAAAACAACATACAGAAAGTATGATCGAAAATGCTGGTAAAGATACAAGAAAGATATGGAAAGTCATTAATGGTACAATTAGGAACAATTTCAATACTAAAACAGGAACTATAGAAAGTATTGTAACTGAAAGTGGAGAAACGCTAAAAAATGATGCAAAAATAGCTACTATACCTTAAATAAATTTTTTAACGAAATTGTTAATAAAATAATTAAGGATAATAAATTAAATACTAATGTTGCGGGAAGTTGCATCATTAATAACAAAACTATATTTCTAAATAAAGTTTTTAACATTATTATGAGTTTGAAAAAAACCCCGGCCCCAACGGGCAGCAATGGATATTATCACGGTTAGAGATCTCCAACACTTAGTTATTCCGATAAAGAAATCTCTGACCATAATAATGTCACATTCTTCGGGATAGCACCTTTCCAGACTGTATGAAAGAAGCAATTATTACACCTATTCATAAAAATGGATCAAAAGTTATACATGTGTAAACTATAGACCAATTTCTGTCTTAAATTCTATTAGCAAAATTTTAGAGAAAGCAATTAATAATAGAATTAGAAAATTTATAACTATAAAATAATTGAATTCGATGATAATCAATACGGGTTCATTGAAAAAAGTGGGACGGAATCGACACTACATTGGAGCATATATATGTGGAATTAGACAAGGGAAACTATGTAGCAGCGGCTGCACCAAACTATTTGTTCACCTTTACAAAGCCTTTGATGTCGTTATTCACAACAAATTGTTGATGTTTATCGAAAGCATGGGATTAGAGAGATCAGTAAATAATATATATTAGCAAGTTACCTGGAAAATAGAACATACTGCACAAAATAAATAATTCATTTAGTGAAAAACTAGCAATTAATATAGGAGTACATCAAGAATCAATATTAGGCCTCTTGCTAAAACTATTTTACATAATGAACATCTCTAAGTGCAACACAATATCAAACTACAATATTTACGCATATAATACAAATTTTATTGCTAAACCGCAAAGTGTTGAAAACCTGCAAACTATTTTAAACTAAGATATGTAAAAATTCTGTAATTAACTAAACTACAATCAACTGTACATGAATATTAAAAAAATTAATTATATGGGTTTTAATCCAAAAAGAAAAAATTATAAAAATCTGAAAATTTTTGCAAACAACCAATTATTACATAGAGTTGAATGTCTGAAATACTCAGCAGTAAATATATAGATGAAAATTTCAAGTGAGCCAAACATAAAAATTAAATAAAGCATAAGGTTATTCCGATGTCAAAGTCAATAAAAAGAGCTGGAGGTATATCAAAGAAAGCAACTAAGCTCATATATCATGGACATATCCTCTCTAAAATTAGGTACAACATCATTGCTCAAATTTCGACAAAAAGCAAATTGAAAACATAATGAATTAAATTCTTAAAATACTATATAAAATGGGCGTAAGAAAAAGTACAAAAAGTGTATATAAGGAAACAGGGGAAATGAACATAAGCCAGCTTATAGATTATGAAAAATGCAAATTTATTTGGAGATAAAAACTAATTGGAAATTAAGTTCTCGATCTACTATTTATGGACACAATACGAAATATAAGGGTGAATATTCCCAAGGAAAAAATAGCGATGAAATAAATATGGAAGTTTGAAAAATATTGCAAGTAAGTTTTTTAACAAATTTCCACATGATATCAAAATCTGTAGAAGTTTTTTTTTTTTTTTGTATATTCCACATGCCACATATATGTGACAAGGAAATTAAACATCCTTTCCTTTTTCAGGCATGGCTGTAAATGTTGTAAGGGGGAATTATTCTTACGAAGTGTTTGAGATTCGAACCCACACTCTCTCGGTGTTTACAACGTATTTCATGCGCTCTTATTAACTAAGCCACCTACTACCGAAGCCCCATCTGTAGAAGTATAAATAAATTTACGAAATTGTTGAAAATAAGTAAATTTTCTTTTTACTTTTTGTAAAAATAATTTTTGTTTATATTAAAATTAACTTAGATTAAAAATGGATAAAAATTAAAATTAATTTCTTAAAACACGTTGATGTTTAATTCGTATGTTAAATTAAATTGTCTGAAATTAATATGTACACTTTGTATAAATACGTAAAATAAAAATTTATTACTATTCTCTAAATTTATTTTATCACGTAGAAAAAACGTTATGATGATGACATAAGAAAACTTTCATTCACATGATTCACATGAAGAAATGTTTCATTCTTTTCTTCAAATAATTTGGTATAAAGAAGTCTTTTAGAGCTCTTTTTTTTGACCATATTTAAGTATACATATTTTATTTTGCATATATAAAGGGAAAAATATATTTTGAATCTTGGTAATGTAAAATCTTCATGGTAATGAAAATCCATATTATTAACAAAATTTTTAAGATGATTAACAATCCCGCCTTCTATAATTTAAATTTAATATGTATGCAGCACCCACAAATTAAATTCGATATTTTTCTACTATTGATCTCGGATCTACATATCATAAAATTATGTTTTTCTAAACAAACATCAATTTATCAAAAAAAAATAATATGAAAAATGTCAAACTACTTAAATAAAATGTTAAGCAATATTCTGTTTATAATCTACATTGTCTATTACTACTACTGTATAAATAAATAAAAATTAAAATAAAATTTATATCTATTTTATTTTATTTATTTTTTTTTTTTTTTAACTTTTTAAACTTTTTAAACGGTTATTAATATTTCCAATTAGAGGCAATTCCAAAAAACGAACCATTCATTTTTTTTTTGTTTTTTTTTAAACAATTTTCTTTATTAATTTCAAATTTAAATATAAACTTATATTGTAAATTTAAGAAAAAAAAAAAGAAAAAAAAAATCACGAAAAATTTATCTTCATTTTTAATTTTAGGTCAAATTAATTAATGATGTTGATGTTTAATGGTTGTTTGTTGCTGCTGAAGTTAAATCTTAAAAATTTCTTTTATTATTCTTTAGTGACAAGTGTCATAATTTGTTTTTTTTTTTTTGAAAATAATATTCTTTTAATATTCTGTCAAAAATATGTACTTAATATACTTTATTTATACATACATATAATATATGTTGTATATCTAAAACAAATTCACCCCATTTTAATTAAAGTTCAATAGTCTTTAATCATTTCAATACAGTACACAAAAAGTACAAAATTCTTTGTTCATCAGTATCATAACATTTAAAAGAAATTGAGATCTAAAATGAATATGATGTCATCCATTGCCTCAAAAATTTTCTAGGGAAATGGTGAATGATTACAAAAAAAAAAAAAACAAAATGACTAAAAATAAAGATTAGTTTCTTCTTTTCCAGACAACGGACAAAATATTGTAATACATATAGCTAATAATATAATTCTGTGTTTTTTTTTTGTTTTTTTTTTTTTGTTTGTTTCTTTTTACGAATTTTAAAGTATTTAAAAAGAAACAAAGATTAAAAGACATGTGTGTAGAGTTGTTGTTTTGTTCAAGCCTAGGATGTATATCCATTAATGCAAAATTTTTCTTATTATTCTTCTTTTATTACACAATTTTTTGTTTTTTTTTTTTTATTTTATTTGCTTACTATTATAATTTAAAGTTAACTTTTAAATTGTGTTTAAGTAAAAAAAAAAACAAATGTTAATATTTTATATAAACTGAAGTTTAACCTTTTCGGACTCGGTTTGTTTTTTAGAATTCACTTTAGGTATAATGAAAAATAAATCAATTTGATAAGTTAAAAGTTATGTAATAAATTAATTAACTAATCATATAAATTTTAGCAAAATGGGAGGATACTTTGGATTAAGGTAGTGAAGTTTTTTATAACGGTACCTAGTAACTCCACAAATATTTCATGGAAGACCACTTTCACCGGAAATGTGATTTAAAGGTCAAATTGATTATTTGAAAATATTCCTACATTTTACAGTATTTTTACTTAAATTGTTATATTTTTACCCTAAGATAATATTTAAAAAGTGTTACTGTACGAAAATATAGGGTCTAACACTGCCTTCATGTACACATTGTTACCAGAACAGTTTCTTTATGTTATCGTAAGGAAAAAATATAAGAGTTTAAGTAAAATATTGCAAAATATTAGAAAAATGTTCAAATAATCAATCTGACCTTTAAATGACATTTCCGGTAAAAATGAAATGTTTGTGACGTCACTATATGCCGTTATAAAAAATTTCTTTATAATCGAACGCGGACCCTAATACAAAGTACACCCCAAAATGGAAATAAATAGAGTTGAAAATTTTAGGTCAGGTCATTGTGACCAGATTCTACCATAAGTGACAGTTTAAGCAATATGTTTAGAGGGGAATAAAACTGTTCACTTTCATTTTATATGAAAACGGCTGTCTACTATAAAATAAGTTGCCAAATTTTTTAAAAGTGCATTTTTACCCTTTTGAGAATTATTTGTATAGTCGATAGATGTATAGATGAACCCCTACATAAGATAAGATATTGGATACCAGAAAAAGGATATTAAGGATAAAAGGATAGTTAAGTACAATAGTATAGGTTTAAATCTATGATCCTTTGAAAAGAGGTAGGTATATAATATTTAACTTTTTTTTGTCTTTTTTTATTATTAACTGTACTTCGAAAAATTAAGTTAATTGATTTGATGATTGCTGTGAGTATTTTAATAAGGCCAGTGGATATTTAATATTGTTTTATATTTAAAAAATTTAAATTTAAATTCTATTAATTGAAATTAATCAAATCGATTGAAAATTTTTTATTCGTGATGTCAAAATTGAAAATATTTTTATTTTTTTTGAAAACGAAATGGGTTAAATACAAATTTTATGGAATCAAATTAATTAAAAAATAATTTGAAAAAATATTTGATTTATCTATTTTTTTTTCATTTTATACATATGACCCATAATCTAGCTATGTACTCGTAAATGAATCCATTTTGAAAATGTGATAAATCAATTCAATAAAACCTACCAATAAGTTAATTAATAGTATATGATCTTAAAAGAAAAAGTTATTGACTTTGGAATCACAATTTATCTAAAAAATATGTTTGTTAAATAAAATTTTACAAATAATTGAAACAAAATTTTTTTTTAAGGATTTTAAATATGGATCACTTGGTTATTTTATGATCTACAATGAATATGAAATCTTAAAGTTATTGAAAATCACAAAAAAGCTCACAAAAATTTAAAAATTAATAAAAATTTTAAATATTTAAATATTTTATTTATTTATTTATTTTAATCATAATTTTTACATTGAATATTAAATTTTATTACATCTTTTTTGATTTTGTATTTCATATTTTATATTTCAATTTTTCAATAAGGGAAAAAGCCGAGTGGAATACATTATCCTTCGCAAAATACAAGTCTAGCGCGCAATCATTTTGACTCATCTTCCAACATGTCAAAATGAGTAAAAATGTTTCTGTGTTTCATTATTAGCGTTCCTTTTACAAGTAATTAATATTAGATAATAATTCACTAATATCAATCACATTAATATTAAATAATAATTAATAATCTATAAACTAAATTAATTAATAGAGATCTAAATTTTATACTTAAAGATATTTTTATTAGAAGTTTCAACTTTGTTTTCGGTAATTCTGTGTATATCGAATTAAATCTTTAAACAAAGATATTAAATTTATTACGTATTAAATTAACTTTTCAAAAAAACTTTTCGTTCAAAATATTATTATAATAAAAAGATTATAAAGATTAGAATGTAATATGTATCTGTCAAGTTTTTTTGCTTTTGTTACTTTATTAAAAAGTCTGTGTGACATTCAAATTATTATTCGATACATCTCATCCGTTTAGGAGTGACGACACCATAGTAATTATATTAGTTTTTTGCATTTAAACTAATAATAGAAATAGAAATGTTTTTACTATTTATTTATATTGCCACACATGGTCGGTTATCATCCATGGGGTCTTATATTTTTAATTTGGCTTTCAATTTGACGTGTTTTACTTCTCCAGCAGTTTCTTTATTTAAAGTAATTGGGAACGTATTAAAATTCCAAATTATAAAATACAAAATTGAAAACTTCTGAAAGACAAAGTCTCTAAATTAAAAAGTTTTAAAGTCAAAGTTTTGGGTAAAAACATAATTAGAAGGGATTTTAGTATTGGTTACAAAATGAGGATTTTAATAATTTGGATAACAGGGATTTCGGACTATTTTATATGTGATATTCTGAATTAGGAATGATTTTAGAGTTGTTTATGAAATCAGAGTATAACGGTTTTTGCATCATATGATTAATGTATATGCATATGTATATTGTATATTTAATTAAGAATTTTATAAGTAGTAAATATGTATACTTATATTATATTTTATAAATAGTTATTATATATATGTATGTATATGTGTTTATGAAATATGTATATATATGCGACATTTTGAATTAGTAGAGCCAAATAATAAAAAGGCTCGAATATAAAAAAAAAAAAAATTTTTAATTTAAAAATTCTTGTTCAAGATTTTTGTCTCAGCGTTTTCTTGTCAAGATTTTTTTTGCTCAAGTTCTTACTTTTAGGAAATCGTCGTGCTTTAAGTAGAAATTTAATACTCAAGAAAGAAATAGCGTAATCTGAGATTTTGTACTTTATGATTTTGTGTTTTGGATTTTGTATTTTAGGATTTTAAATTCGTGATTAAGAATGTTTTCTACCCAGCTAATTATGTAAAGTTCGAAGTTAGCATTCATTCTTGTTCCCCTTGCCCAATTTTAATTGAAAAATTTTTATATTTAATTCTTTTTTTCTTTTTCAATTATTGGTTGTATTCAAATTTGAAATAAAGCCAAATTCGTGAATTTTTAAATTTTTTTTTATGTGCAAATAATTGAATTGTCTTTTTCAAGAAATTTATTATAAAAACGTTTCTAGTTAAATAGATATATTCTTATGGGATGGTGTTACAAAATATTTATATATATGTATATATGACAGAATTTGAATTAGGAGGGATTTTATATAGTTGGTTACAAAATCAGAGTTTTTATAATTTGTTAAACAGGCGTTTGAGGACAGCAGCCACCACTATTTAAAGTGCTTGTCATTAAATTTTGAAATCAGAGTTTCAATAATTTGTTTAGTGAGGGTTTAGTGGCGGCAGCTTCCACTATTTTAAATATCTTATTGTTGTAATATATGTATAAAATAAATAATTAGGAAGAAATTTAGAGTTGGTTACAAAATCAGGATTTCAATGTGAAATTGATATAAACCCTAAAAAATGTATTTTCGGCGTTATTTCAGGTATCAGCATCTTTCTTATATGCAGTTATCTGCATAAGTTTCATAATTGTCAATTGTATTATAACATAATATTGCATATAATTAGTACAATGCACCAAAACATTCCTATTAAATTCCAGTAGTCTTACTCATTTGTGTTAAAATAGATATTTAAATAATGAATTATTCAAAACAACTTTACCACAGAATTATAGTAAATTACATTTATTAATTTTTTAACTAAGCGTGCAAAAATAAAAAAAAAATTATTAATTTTTCATCGTTATTAGAATAGCAGAACCATTTTTTTTTTGTTATTATTAATTATTTTATATTTTCTTCATTTATTATAATATCAACAAACGAAAGAAATTAAAGGATATCATGAAATGGACTGACAATAATAAAAAAAAAAAAAAAACAATAAAAAAAACTGATTGAAAAGTAACAATAAACTAAAACTATTTTATTAATTCCACGTAATAATAAAATTGAACAGACATTTTTTATGTACATATGTAATTTGTTTTTTTAAGTTTTTATGAAATACGAATTATTTTCTACTTAATTTGTTATGAATTAAGTAATCAAATCACGTTCCAAAGAGTCCGCTTTTGTCTTTCTTTCTAAAAAAAAAAAGTTAAATTTAAACGAAAATGAAAGTATTAATGCCATTTTTTTGTTTTAATATTATTCTTTTATAATTTTTTTTTTATTTCTAACTTAGTAGAATATTAATATTTCTTTTTTCGTTAATTTTGCCTAAATTTTGTATTTAATGTTCATCTTTAATTTAAAGTTTAACTTATTTTGAAAAAAATAGAAAACATTTCTTATATGCATAAATTTAAATTATATTAAAATTACTAAAATTGTTATAATATTTAAAAACTGGTTGCAGGGTGTTCTACTGTTTATATTGTCTCCGACTACTAAAAAATATTATTATTTCTACTATAGTTTAGATATTCTTCTCATTTCATCATCTCTTTTCACTGGCATTATATAAATTGTATTCTGGTACTGAGCTGTCTTATATATTACAGAACTACAACAAAACGGTCTTAACTGCACTTTTTTTAATTTCTGATCTGATAAATGAATCATTGAAAAAGAATGAACACATCACAAATATCATTTGTTAGAAAGCTGCTATAATGAAACTTGTTTACTGATGCAGACAAAATTGTTGTACCATAATAAACGCTTCTGCAAAATATAAACCATTTGATTTAGAATTTTCCCCACCGTTTGTATAAGGGAGGTTTGAGGTTTATTAATTGAATTATATAATCTTAAATGAAATTATTATTTTTTTTTGACCACATTCAAAATACTTTGCCATTTAGTAAAAATATTTAAAAAGAATTAATATGACAAATAAGACTAACCGCATTTTATATATTGCGGTTTTCGTATAAAAATTTATACAAAACCTTTATCATCGTATTAATATTATTTTGTTACATATGCCAAAAGTTAATACTTTTAAGGTTAAGATTTTTTAAAAACAAAAAAACTGCCAGAAAGAATTTGTTTTATGCAAACAGGAAAATATTACTAATTTTTCAAGATTAATTCCATGTAATTATATAGAATTTGAGCGTGTTTCAAGTCCTAAAATTCAAAATCCGAAAGTTACAAAATGCGAAAATCATAATACGTAATTACAAAATTCTAAATACCAAATTAAAAATTGGAAACCTTCAATGCAAGAGTTTAATTAGTTCACAAAATCAGGGTTTCAAAAATTAAGCTACCAGTCTCTTAATGTTTTATGATTGGAAAATATATTTGTGTTAAAAAAATAATTAGAAGAAGTTTTAGAGTTGATTCCAAAAGCAGCGTTTCAATAACTTGTATAACAATGGTTTGGAACTGGCCCACTATTTTAATTGCTTCATTGTTAAAATATGTATGTAAAAAAAATTGTTAGATAGTATTTTATAATTCTCCGAATATGTATACATATATAATATGTGTATATGTGGATCAGGAAAGATATATATTGTTGGTAAATCAGAATTATATACGCGTTTTTCGGAATAAGTATATATCATATGACAGGTTTTCTTTTTCTAATTATTTAATCATCCAAAAAGGGGCATCGATTTTGAAAATAACTAATAATTAAAATTTTTGTTTTTTTTAAGGTATTTTTTGTTTAAATTTTATTTGTGCCAGTAGTAATTTAATGCGCGAGAATAAGATTTCATAATTTGGAGTTTTTGGAGAATGTATTGTTAAATGTTTGGAGTTTTGGGAATTTTGTATTTTGCGATTATGAATTTGGGGTTAAGTACTAATTACTTTAAAAAAAAAATTTAAAAATGATTAGCGTAAAGTTTCTAGTTAGATTTACACTTTTTTTTTTGTACTGAGTATAATTTGAAATAAATGAAATAAATTTGAACCAAGAAAATTTTAAGTTCGCTCACATATTCGCCCATGTACATATATATGTGTAAAACAAACTAGCATAAACCGGATTTTTATCAGTTATGTTGTAATACATTACAACCATTGCAACCATATTTTTATGCTTGTGGAACAATATAAATTTCATATAAAAATTGTTAATATTTAATCCGTAGATATCAAATGCCAGTTGACACAAATCAAACTGATTCACGTGAACAAATAAATTTTTCCATAAATGTATGAAACTTTTGCCTCATATATGTACGATATTTGGCGTATACATAAAACATTGTGCACCTAAACAAATTGATACAAAATTGAATATAAAACAATTTAACAAGAGTGTATATTAAAAACTGGAAGAGAAATTAAAATAAAGAATTACAAATTAAGAAAAAGCATATATGGAAAAAGTCTATGTTCAATTTCTAACTAAAAATAATAAAACTGGTAAATAGGACAAAATAGCAGCAAGGCAACGTTATGTAACGCGGTAATAATATCGGTTAAGAAGTTTAAATAATATATTGTGCAAAACAGAACTGTTCGTATTATTGGCGACCTCAGTGTTACCTCAACGCTCACTCCATTCGGCCATCTTTTTCATTCTTTTGTTAAGAAGAACATTAAAAAACTCTTCATATTTTTTCCTCCATCTTCCATAAGTAATCCTAATTATCCCAAACTCAATTTCCCAAGTAATCCTTCCCTTATCCTTTTCCCCAAAATCAAACTGTACATTATATAACTATGTTTTAAAGGACCCATCCTAAAGTTTGGTTTTAAAGGGGATGATTTTGGTTGGTTAACCTTTGAGTGACATTCGATGTTTTCCACCGTCCCTCGTAAAAAAACAAAATATAAGTATGCACAAATGAATAATTTTTCATTAAATCGGTCAAAAAAGTTTTTAATAAAATAAATAAAAAGTTATAAATATATGTATATATATATTTAAGTATATAAAAAAAAAATATCACATTTCAAGACCAATTAGGAAAAAACAAATTTAAAAGTTGGTTGTTATTTAATTGTTCTTCCTATTACTACAGCGTACATATTTTAATACTCATTTTAAAAAGGATATAAAAAAATTAACCGTTGTTTGGTTTTTTTTTTTAATATTTCTTCAATATTTTTTGAAATCTTTATGTATGTATATATACATATATGTATAAAATATTGAGTCCATACAAATGTATTATACACATTTAATGAAAAATTCTTTCGAACACAGATTATTCTTATCAAAAAAAAAAAAAAAAAATTTCCTAACAATTTTTAAGGATGAATTTTTTTTTTTTTGTTTAGTAACTAGAGGATGAAGTGAATAAATTATAGTATATTTTTAGGTATCTGTATATTTATGTGTGTATGTATGTTGAAGTAAAAATTTTGGATTCTGTTTACGTTCTAAATGAGGTTATAATTTAGAGAAAATTACAGTTTTTGAAATAAAATATTGCATTCAACAGGTTTCGTTTCTTACTCGTTCAGTTCATTCTCAATTAAGGATACAAACAAATAAAGAAATAAGTATATAAATATAATATATATGTTTATAGGTATATAATTGGTATAATGAATAGATAGTTAGATAAAGTATCTACGATGTAATATTATTATTATTATTATTATTATAGTCTTAAATTATTATTATTACGATGATGATAATGATGATGATGATGATGACTAGATATATAATAAATATATAGATATGTATATGAAAATATTTACCTACGTAAATTATGGTATATAAATATAAAAAGATTGTTGCTTTGATACTAATTGCTGTTAAAATATATCAAATTTTCTAATTAAGGTTGGTTGGTTGATTTAAATAAAATAAAAAAAAAAGAAATAAAAAGTCTAAACATTTTTTTTTTCTATATGGCTGCTAACTATACTATACACTATACAGTATACATGTATATATGTATATTAATATTTATCTTCGGATATTATAAAATGGTAATTTCGAACGTATATTAATTTAAAATTTATTTATTTTTAATATTTCCATTTAGAAATATATCTGCATTAATAAATATATATGTACTTATCTATTTTAAATTTAAGGTTGAAAAAACATTTAAAATGTAACATCAGTATTAATACTTAAGTCACTGTCAAAATACTTGAATTAACTTAGACTTTTGGCTTAATTAACTACCAAATATTATGATATACTCGTACTTTCTGATGACGATTTACACTCATAACATACGTTTCAGAAGAACGTGGTTGTAATATAAAAAAAAAACTACATTTGGTGTGAACTCATCATTTAATTTATATTATGCAAAATATTTTTTTTTTGAAAAAGCGAACTGTATTAAAATTTGATAAATCAATATTATCGGTTAGCTTTAAACATTAGAATAACTTAAAGTGAAATATAAAATTAGATAAATTGATACCTACATTATAAGAATCATACATTTAAAATAAGACTAAATCTTTAATTAAAAATATGTAGGTTGAATGAGAGTAAAATGAGGTCGAAGTGCAATTTGCATAAAAAGTTCTAAATTATGTTGGAAATGAATAACTAAAGTGGTTACCAAATAACAATAACAAAGGACACCAAATTTACTCTTTTCGCGAATTAAAACTATAGATTTATCATAAGATTCAAAGCAATTTTTATAGATGAATAATAGAAAATAGTATAGATACATATATGATACAATTGGACTTTATTTATAGTCTACAGTGTAAATGCTTATGCCTATGCTTATAAAATAAAGTATTCTACAACGCTAAAAGTGAAAATCTTAATCTAAAGATTGTAACTAAAGTTATTGTTTTTATTATGCTATAAGTGTTGCAAGTGCTTATTCTAACATCCCAGACCCTTTTCTTTGTTATGCGCCCCTGCTCAATTAGTCACTTGATATTTATGGCACATCAATGAATCGAAGTTTTTTTTTTAAAACCGTTAGCAGTAGTATAAGAAAAGAAAAAAATAATTTAAAATATTTCTCCCCAAAAAAAAAAAAAAAAACTTATTGTAATTTTAAATAAATTGTTAAATTATGTGTCAGTAAAAATAAAATTCCAAAAAATTTATATAAAAAACTGTCATATATATATGTGTACATACATGTGCGTACCATACGTCAATTTATGTGTTTTTTTTTTCTTGTGAAAAAAAAATTAAAAATTAAATAGCAAAAAAAAAGGAAGTAATTTGACATAAATGACTTAAGAAAAAAAAAAAAAAAAAGAAAATTTATGACATTTTCGCAGGATATCAACCTCTTTCTTATATGATTTGTGACTCTCCTTTCCTTATACACAATAGAATGCACAAAATGCTTTTAAAAGCAACTTTGTATTGTATTGTTAACAATTTATGTAAAAAAAAATTCGACAAGTGACAAGATAAGATTTTTCAGTTTAATTTCGAATTCAAATTTAATTTGAAGTTAAAGCATATATTTGATATTAGAAACAATTAATTTTTTTTTTTTTTTTTGTTTTTGTGTATAAAAATCGAATTATATATAAACGATATAAAAAATATACATATAAAGTGTTTATAGATACAATTTCCAATTTTACTATAAATAAATGATTTTATTTTCACTTTCCGATGAAGAAAAATTTTATTTTTGTTTTTGAATCCTTAAAAATTATGACAATATTCTATATTTTTTGGTTTCGTTTTGATTTCTTATTTTTTTTTTTTGTTCCATTACCTTTTGCATAAAAATTCTTTTATCGTAAAAGCAATTTTTCATTTTAACAAAAAGTTAAAGCTTTATAATATTATATGATATGATATGATATGATATAATATACATAAATATACATACATATATATGTATATATATAGAAGTATTTTTTTTTTTTTGTAAAAAAGAACCAATCATCAGATACTTTCCAGAAGTTCTTTGAATAAAGTTATATAAAAACAAAGATTCCTAAAGTTATGATATGAACTAAGGAATGTTAAGAACGAACTTTTAAGTAAAATATAGAGTCTTCGTTTTATAATATTTTACTTTAATGTTCATTATATGAATATGTATATATCATATTATATAGATAAATATATATAAGAAAGAGTATAAATTAAGTATCTACTGAATAGAATATAAGAACCTATATATATAAATATGTATATATATATATATATATTTTTTTTTTTTTTAGAATATAAGAGGTATAAAAGTACAAACAAACATGACTAAATGATGAATAACGTTGTTAACATTGTTATAATTTTTCTTTATTTTATTTTACTTTGTGTGTTTATGACCTGGTTCAAGCTTTTAAGACGAATATGATGTTACTTATGGATAAAACAGATTGTAGTGTTAACATGTACTTTATAACAAATAAACATAAGTAAATTGTAGGTGGGACTGTTGCATTCTATAAAATCAAATGAATTTAAATTTATGCAAAAAAATAGTGACAATGATATTTTACGCTTGTAAAGTTGTTAAGATTTTTTTGCTCCCTGTTATCTCTAATAGGTTTTAAATATATTTTGAATCATTTTGTTATGTATATACATAAATAAAGTTGATAACCTTTTTTTAACAAGAAACAAAACAAAACAGAATTATTAATAATTATTGTGTAAATATTTTTTACAGCAAATTAAATTTGAAATACAAATAATAAAATAAATCTTAGAAATTAAGAATGAATTACAAATTTCTTGTAAATAAAATATTACATAATTTTAATAGTTTGATTGACAATATGAGTTATAAGTTGACTCATTGTGTGATTTGTATATGAAAAAAACTTTAATATTTAACTCTTTTGTATCAATAGTCGAACTCAATTTGTATATTAGTAGAAGATTATTTACACTTATGTGATCCTATGAAGTATGATTTAGAATACAATTTTCTAGGTCTGAAAAAAATATCTATTTTCAAAAATATTATTTTATCGATTTATATAAGAAATTGGTTCCGGGGGCCTCGGTGGTCTATTGGGTAAGAGCGTATAAAATACGCTGTAAACACCGTGGGAGTGTGGGTTCGAAGAAAATAAAAACGCCTTCACTTAAAGTAAAAATGTCACCCCTTCAAGTGGAAAATATTTACTTAAAGTAAAAACTATTCTCTTAAAGTTAAAATGTCTTCAATCAAAGTAAAAAAGGTATATCATGACATAATTCGAAACTATATACTTTTCTACATTGAAAAACGGTTTTAAAGAAAACAAGTAATGGAAAAAACCAAGTGTTTTCAAAAAAAGCACATTTCCAAAATAAAAAAATATTTCATAATAAGCCTAAAGTAAAGAGTAGATATTTGAAAGATAAATTTATAATAATATAAATTACGTATTTCATAAATACAAATTATGAATAATAATGAAAACAATAAGAATAAATTGAGAAAAATTAAACCAAAAATATTTCCTAGAATGACTCATACTTATTTCCAAAAATCTAACATCTCTCAATATTTCAAGCTTCTAAGTTAAACCGTTTGAAAAATAGAAAGGGCCTAATTTTTGCAAAAATTGCGTTTCACATAACGGTATATGAAAATAACGCAAATTATATATATATATTTATAAAGTTTATAAAACCAGTTTATAAAATCGTTTCCAGATTGAAAACATGCCTTATAGAACCTGTGTTATAAAAATTTAAAGATAGGGCTTTTCCGAACTTCGTAGGGCTGTAGCTTCGTAACGGGTGGGGCTACAAAAAAGAGTTGTTCAACAAAATTAGTTTTACGGACGGACAGACGAACAGAGTGAAACTAATAAGAACATTTTTTAAAAATTTTTTAAAAATGTTCTAAAAAAGGGAATTTATGTAAAGGTAAATGGTAGTATAGTAAGTCAGTTTACTTAAATTTATTTATTTCAATATACTTAATAAAAATAAAATACATAAAATGAAATTCAAAAACCAAAAATAATCAATATAAAACTACAAGCTGTTGTACAAGTACCTATATAATATACGTATTTTTTTAGAAACTGAAAATAAAAATCGTTTCTTTATTACTTAAACAATCACAGATTTTAATTTTGGTTTCTAAAGATATAACTTTTCTTTTCAATTATTTATTTCAATTCAAAGTGAAAAAACAAATAAAATAAAATAAAATTTTTAAAATTATAATCGAATAATAAAAATGTTGGAAAAAACCACAATTTTTACTACTAATTATAAATTATGTGTTTTCAGATTAGAAAAAATATATAACGATATATAAAAGTATAATATGCAGCTTTGTGCAGCTAACAAAACAATTTGACTTAATTTCCTTAATTAAGTAAAGCTTTTAATGCTATCCCTTTGCACAATTGAAATTTCCTTTTTTTTTTTAGATTTAGATCAGAGTCAGAGTTTATCAGAGTTAACATATCCCCGTTATTCAACAGTTTTAAAGGCAATTTATTGTAGGAAATCGTATAAAAAAAGTATTTAGTATATGTTCTTACATTGATTTTTTAGTATATTTCTAATATATGTATATAAGTAGATAATACCAATTCCCTCTTTTACAATTTGACAGAAGTTAAGAATTGATATCATTTACATTTATGATAATTCTATAGAGGCTTTATCTGGCTTTATCTTATCATTTATTAATTTCATTAAAATAAAAAAAAAAGCTTGAAAATTAAATGTATGAATTATAAATTTTTTTTCTTGAAAATTTACTATGTAAATTATGACTATTTTGTGAATTGTTTGGCAAATATGTCATAAACTTAAGTTTTTAAAAGTTACGTTATAACCTAGGATTTTACTATGATTTTTAAGTAAGAGTTCGAAATTTTATGATTCGTTTTGTGTTCGTCATACTTAAAATTAATCATGTTTGCTTGCATCGATGAATAATGCGAATATAATTAATAATAATATATGTAAATATTATTTATTTTAATCTTACCTAGATATGCTTTTCTTCTTTTTATTATTAAAAGTTAATTTACTCATATATAATATATATATATATATATATATATATATATTTATTTTATATTTTAAATATGTCACATGAAAACTTAAAGTTTAAAATTAAAAATTTTTAACCATACAAATATTATGTAGTTATTAGTTATTTATTTTTTTTATCGATATTTTCTTTTACAGTGTACAGTAAAATTACTACATAAAAAAAATATATATATATATATATATATAATCACCATTAAAACTGATTTATCAAAAAAAAAAAAAACAAAAAAGAAACAAAGGTGATTTATTATAAAACAAATAAATCTATGACTGCATCTATATTATACATATTATTTTGAAGATTCATTTAAACTTTTTAACTGTATTTAACCTGTATGTTATATATTATTGTATTTAAATAAGTTAAAAAAACAAAAAAAAAAAAAATATACATATTAAAAAAAACTTAAGTTTATTTACAATAGTAAAAAAAAAATTTACATCATATAAATGATGTTCTGTTTTTTTTTTTTTTTTTTATATTTTTACATACATACAACCTATTTTATTTATTGCAGAAAATTTCTTATTATTATATGTTTGTACGTTTGTTTATGTATATGTTAAGTTGTAACCGGAAGTAGAAAATTTTAAAAGATTTAGTTTAGTACAAATATTAAGAGCTTTAAATCTTTAAATAATTTTATTTTATTTTCTTAAGATACAGCTAATACAAAATATTTTAAAGCAGTTTACCTCGTCAAAAACGTTACTAAAGATTTGTTATTTTAAATTTTAGATGAATGAAAAAAATGTGTTTTTTTTTTTCTAGTGTGACTGAATATACATATTATATACTTTAGAAATTATAATATATGTAATATGTATATATATATATATATATATATATATATGTCCTATGTGTATAGTTAGTAATTAAATTTTAAGAAATAAATTAGAGAAAAAGCATAAAAAAAAAACTTTAAATCCCATTAAATATGTATTTTTATTTTAAATATGTCATATGCAAACTTAAAGTTTACAAATTAAAAATTTTAAATTTAGCAAAGGAATTTTTTTTTTTTATTTTCAGCATAAAAATAAATCACGTATCTTTTTATAGTTACCTGCGTTTGAATAAATCTAACGAATTTGTTCTATATTCGTAAAGGGTTTAAAAAGAAATAAAAATTTTATTTGTGTGTCATAAATGTGGATGCATCCAATATTTGAATAATATGTACATATGTATTTCTTTTAACTTTTTAGAAGAGAAACTAACCTACTTTTATTACAAAATTTTTGGTCAATACTTTCCACAATCCATTAATTTAATTAAAAAAATTACAAGAATTTTGATTTAACCTTATGGAGGGGTACTAAATTAATTTAGGTACAATATGTTTTATATTTTAGGAAATTTTCTGTTAAACCATACGTACATAACAAACATGTACAAGATTTTAGGTAAAATTTTTTATCAAGTTCTCTTTGAAGACATATTATGTTTTTTAGAAGACATGTTTCTTTGGTTCATGGCCATGCCCGTGCATCGAAAATTTTTTTTACAAGTATATTATCATCTTTTTTTGTGTTTTTCATTCATCATTAACTTATTTTGTAACATTTCAGCATCAAGCTATTGACTGTCAACCATGCTTTTTAGTTCTTTTGTAGATCACGATCTAAATTTAAGAATTTTTCTATATTTCAAAAAGTAATAATATATTATAATTGTATGACGGAATCAATTCCATTTCCTTCATTTGATCATCAAAGTTAATTTTTAATGTCCTAACTGTATATTATAATTGTATATGCATATAATGATTTAAAATTTTTTAACTTTTAAAAACAAAACGGTAACTTTCCCGTGTATATATAACTATATACTCATATTTATATATATTATGTATTAAAAAAAAACACAATATACGTACCTATACAGTATATATTGTATATAATTAATATATGTGATACATAATAAAATTTTATACATTACTCTATTTTGACATTGAAATGTGGTTCAAGAAATGTAACGATGCACTTAAATTTAAACGTAAATAATGCTAATTTAAAGAAAAAAAAAGAAATAAAAAAAAAATAAACCTAAATTTGTTAGAATAACTGTTGCTGTTAATATGCAACGTTGAAATGATGACATTGGAAATACAAAATGAGAATAAAAAAAAATACAAACATAATTTAAATTTGACTCATTTTGAGATAATTTTTAATATCATATATACATAAATGATATTATAAGCGAGCGTCATAGATTTGAGGCGATAAACTTAGGATAAATTAAAACAAAGGATTTGATCTTAAAACTTGTGATCATCAAAAATTTATACATTGCATGTAAATATGTGCATATTCAGCTTATTTTATACATCAAAATTTAAAAGTAAAAATAAAAAAAAAAAAATTATTTTCAAGTAGGTGGGCACTAAAACTAGAATTCTAACTAAATTTTTAAACAAAAAAAAAAAAAAAACGAAAATATCTTTTAACTATTTAAGATTCATCTTTAAAGAAAAACAAAATGCATGTACACTAAGCTGCAGATGCTTAAGATCATATTATTTTTAAAGTTTGTTTGAAATATTTTTATTAATTTAATATTTATAATATTTTTATTAATATTTTATTTAATTTAATTTCAAATTCACCCAAAGGAACTGCACAAGGTTCCTCTGAGTAGTGTTGGACTTTAACCAACCAAAACCACCCCCTTTAAAACCAAACTATAGGATTGGTCCTTTAATACATAATAATATAATGTACAGCTTGGTTTTGTGGAAAAGGATGGGGGAAGGAATACTTGGGTGTTTGAATATAGGAAAATTGGGATTATGGAGGATGAAGGGAAAAATTTGGATAGTTATTTTGAAGAAAGATGTTAGTGTTCTTCTTGAATTTCGATATATCGTACACAAATGAATTACCAATTTTTGGGAACACATGTGCGGACATAAGGTTCCATAAACGCGACGTGCGCATGACAAACGAATTCCCGAATACTGTATTGCGCCATCTTGACAGTTCGACAGTGTATGGGTGGGCATCTGTTGCACTCCTCGTTTCACGTTGGAAAACTTTGAGTGGAGGCATCAATTCTTTTATTTCTTTAAAATAAATTTAGTACTTCTTATAGATAACAGTAAAAAAAAAACAAGAAAAAAAAATTCGTAGTCATACAAAATATAAGATAAACCATCACCAAAAATTAATATACCTATTCACAATATAAAATTTAAAAAACAAGATACGAACGATTACGATTCAAAAAATTCGATTTCAATAAATTACAAATAATCTAATTTTATCAGTTATGTTTAACCTTAATTATAACAAATATTGCTAAAATAAATTAAGGGTCTTCACGTAAAAGTGCATAGACTGCAAAAAATCCTACTTTACGTATGAAGACACAATTCAAAATATAAATTGCAAAGTAAAAAATTACAGATGACATAAAAGATGATTGGTTTAGAGAAATGTCTACTGGTATCTTTCCAGAAATATTGATTGGTATTTTTAAAAAATTTGAAATTAATTATTATTTATACTTATTATAAATACTTAGTTTTGATTTCGAAAAATAAAATATAAGATTTGAGTTTTGATTTTGAAAAATAAATAATTTTTAAATAAAAAAAAAAAGTTTTAAAAGTATTTCTTTATAGATTATTCAGTCGAATGTGCTATTTTTATTTGATACACTCCCAATAAATTCCAAAACCGAACTCCAGATTAATTCTAAACTTTAAATAAATTCTAAAAACAAAATGTCAAATTAAATAATAAATTTAAAAAAAAAAATTCTTATAGTAAATAAAATATGCAATAGGGTTAAGGTGCAGGATATTTTAGTCTAGGAAAAATATGCATACACCGATATAAAATATTTTATACATGAAACAACAACAACTTCTGTCAAAAATTTCCTCAAATCCCTTCGATGCAAGACTTATAGTTTCCATTTTTACCTGAAAACTCCTATTATAAGACTGTGATTTTAACCCTGAACTATGAAAATTTTTATAGAAAAAAAATATTTTTTTTAACGCCTATTAATCTTAAAGAAAAATAATGTGCAATTTAACAGCACTCCTTAACCTTGGATTTTTAAATACTTTACACTTATTATTTTTATTTGAAAATCTTCTAATAAATATAAAGTCAAAAAAAAAAAAAAAAAAACTATTATTAAAAAGAATATTAAAGTCAAAATATTGATGCTTTTCGATCTGTTTTACAATTGATTAAAATCTTTAAAGTAAATCATATGATTTCTAAGATTTTCTTCTTTTTTTTTTTTTAATGGTTCAACCATTAAAATTTCAATTTAAGTTTTTAGATAGTTTTAAACGAATGAATCATAGTGTATATTTTTAGTTTTGTTGCAATTTTAGATGGTGTATTATATTTATTTTATATGATTAGTAATGCAGCGATTGAATAAATTTAAAGAAAAAAAAATTTTTTTTTTTTTTTCAATTTGTTAAATATTAGGTACATACATAAAGTTTTTATGAGGTTTTAAGGTTGAACATTTTAGTTTTTTTTTTTTTTTTAAATTATATTTTAAACATACAAAATTTGTGTGTTCCAGATACTTTATTATATATATATATATATATATGTATGTATATATATTAAATAGTTGAAGAAAAAGCTTATCTAATCTTTTGTTTTCAAAAACACTTGATATTATATACTTATTTTATTACATACTATGCACTTTATGTTTATATAGTTATACATACACGTTTTAGATGACGATGATGATGATGATGTTGATGATGATAATGATGATTATGGGATTAAACTTTTTTTTTTGATGAAATAATTAAAGTAATTTCCTGATATTTGTTGCATTGTTTGTTTGTATATGTGATTTTTTATTTTTTTTTTTATCAAAAGGCATAAATGATTTACTTAAGTTTAACTGATTATTTAATTGTTATCATAAATATGAATTGTGTCATGCTGTGGTTTATGTTCTTTCATGTTGATTTTCAACAAGTAATAATTACATCATTTTATTTTATTTTTTTTTTTTTTTATGAAATATTCTAATTGTAAATTTTTTTTTTTTTAAGAAGTGATGTAATCTTCTATTGAACTTATTAATGATCTTAAAAAATGCCAATATTGAAAAAAAGAAAGAAAAAAAAAAATTTGCAAATTTAATTTCAATTCTTTTGTATTGATTAAACAAATTATTAAATAAACTAATAACTTTGGTATGTATGTATTGTTTGTATATAAAATATTTATTTAACAAATTTGTTTAAGATTTAAATGAATTTTTATTAGAATTTAAATTTATTGAACGATTGTGTTTTTTTTTGTTTTTTTTTTTGTGTAAATATGCGCTGAGCAATTTAAATTGGCAATAAAAAATAAAACTTAAACTATTAAAAATAAATGAGTTATTAAATTTTTCTTTTTTTAAACAAAATACATATTTATTTAACATAAATTTGTTCTACTTTTTCTTATTAACAATAAATTTTTAGCATTTATGTATGTATATTTGTATATGCCATTTTTGTCGATGACGTTTTTAAAGATTTTTTTTTTTTTTGAATTAAATCATTTTTATTATTATGTAGTTTATTGAATCATAATTTTAGCGAAAAGGAAAGTTATTAAATATTTTATTTCGGTGCCATTTTAAACTCTTATTTAAAATTAAAGATTCTGGTATTATATGAGCGATATACCAACGTTATTTTATCTGTGGATTATTAAGGTTGTATTGTATTGTTGCGATTCGATTTTATTTTAAGAAATTTACATAAGGAGATTATTAGATAAAATTTTAGAGGAGAATTAAAGAAAATAAAGGGACCTCGAAAACCTAGTGGGTAAGAGCGTATGAAATAAGGCTCCGTAAGAATAATTTCCTAAGGCACTTAAGGCACTTATAGTCACGACTGAAAAGGAAAGGCTGTGTAATTTCGTTGTCACATTTATCTGGCAAAGGAATTAAGTAGAACAAAAAAAAAAATAGGAAACAAATTAGAAATGTATAAATGAAGTTTTCAATATTTAAAGAATGAGGTTTATTTTTGGATTTAATAAACGGATTTTATGGATATTTTGGAATAATTAAAACATACATTTTTTTGTTTTAGTTCCAAAAATTAATATCTTCAATGTTGCTGTTTCTTCTTTTTCCTAGTTTTATTGCATATTGTAAGAAAAAAATAATACTCGAAATACCTATAAATTTATTTTTAAGAATGTATAGGTAGGTATACGGAGACCTAAACTACACATACGTTTTTCTAATATCACGAATATTTATGTTTTTTTTTTGTGCTGATATTGTAAGTTAAATGAAATCAGATTTAATAATCGTTAAGAATTTTAGCTTATTTTGTTTATTAAACCTTTAAATCCTGTAAAGGATCTTTCTTATACTGGCATTCAAATTTAAATGTTATATATTTTATATTTATTTTATATATATTATTATGTTATATATTGTATTGCATTTTATGCGACCTTATTTTTCCGATACTATGTAGTCTTGGGAAAGTATATTAAATTCCTCCTCTGTTTCTAATACCTCGAAATAAACAAGATAGACATAAACTGAAGTGTATGATCGTAACAGAATGTGAAAATTAGTCAATTATTGCCCATCCCGACCGTCTGTTCGTCAGCATTATAATTTAAAAACTGAAAAAGCTGGAGTAAAATTAACACAAAATATATTTGGATTAATTTGTACGTTCCTTATAAGTTTTTGTTAAGATCGGACCAAAACATCGCGCAGCCCTGGAACAACTAATTCCAAATCTTTTATAACTAAGAAATTATTTTAGTTGTTTTGTTTTTCTTTTTTTGTGTTTATATATCCATATATTGTTGAGAACTATGATTATATAAACAAAAATTGAAATAAATAAAAAATGTAATGGTTGCGTGAAGAACTTATATGATATTAGTATAAAGTATAATGGAATTAAAAGAAAAAATGATCAAATGAAAAGAATGGAATTAAAATTGAAATAAAAAAAAAAGAATAATAATTAAATGTAACTTGAAGTACTAACAAAAAAAAATTTTGTAAATGAATTGTATATGATCTATTAAATAAAGAAAAAAAAATAAAGAAAGCCGAGTGATACTATATTTCAGTTTGAACACAATATAGGGTTGGTACAGGTATTTAAAAGTTGACAAAGGCAACTGTATTCTTGCTCGTTTTAACCCTCATGTTAGCGTAAAAAACAGCTACAGAAAAATTTCTTGGGTAAATGTTTACCCAATATTGAAATAACGTATACAAATTTTAATAAAATTTGAGTGAAATTTTACATATAAGGAAAATTTATATATTAGTACATTTAGCATAAGATAATTTCGTAATTATGACTCAAGGAGTACCATAACCATATTTGTTAAAGTTTTATGAAAGTTATAATGTATTTCACAGAAAGTAGTATATATCATGTCAAATACACAAACTTACATAAAAATTTCAGTAAAAACAAAAAAAAATGTGGATGCCAATAAGTTAAAATTCGGTAAGAGTTCGTCCAAAAACAAGGGTGTAAAAATGTATCAAAATTATAATACGTATATATTTAAATTTTTTGTAGTCATCGTGACAAAATATTGCTTTATTTTCATTGGAGTAAGTTTTAAAATGTAGTTCGAAATTTTAAAAGGATATTATAATAAAATTTCCTAAAAATATATTTTTGTTTTGCAAAATGTTTCTTCCTTTGTGACCCCCATCGTCAAATAAGATTTTTATTCAATTCTTTATGCAGTAACTTTTATTTATGTTAAGTTTAGTATAGTTATATGCTTAATTCTGTATTAATTACTATTTTGTCTTGTCCTTGTGGTTTCTAGTTCAAAGTTTGCCTGGCAATGGATATTTAATATCTTCCATATGGTAGCTTTTGCTTTTACTTATTTAAAATATATACTCCCAGTTCAATATTTTTGGCAAATTTTCCAGACCTCGACTTGAGTTTAACAGAAATTAAGGAAACTTTGCTTTTCCAAACTTGTGGTTAAATAACGTCAGTTATTTAACCACAACTATTAAGTATAAAAAATACCAATTATAATGTCTTAAAATAAATTCGTAACAATTTGTTTAAACTTTTCATTAAATGCTAGTGTGAAACTTTAAAAATTTAAAGATTTTTGCAATTTTAATAATTTTATTCATATACTTTGACTATATAGAAAAAAAATCAAAGTAACAAATTTGAAATAAACTCTCTAACATAATAAACGGATGAAAAAGTCTTTTTTTTTCTTTTTCAACTATTATCATTCATTATAATACTTTGTTTTATTTCTGTGCAACTTCTTAGATTTTTTCTAAAAGAAAAAGAAAAAGAAAAAACAAAAACCAAACAAAAATTTTCTATGCAATCCCTTGTAATTTGCTCAAAAATGAGATATGGGTTTTGCGTGACAAGAATTTCCAATTTTGATAGTCAAGAAAAAAATGTTAACAGCCTTCAATAAAGACAAGAAAATGGTATTTATGCAAACCTAAAAACAAAAACCAACCAACAAACCCTTAAATTTTGAATATATAAGAGATTTTAGTTATAGTGTTTAGTTGATGAGACTGTTAACATTCAAGAAATAAAACTTTAAGATAATTTTTTGTTTGGTGGTTATGAAAAAATATATAAATTTTTTTTAAATTATTATTTATGGGACATTTTTTTTTTGTTCTATACAGAATCTCTGTATTTTTTTTTTTTTTTTTTTTTTGAGTTTTATTCATACTTACCTGAGGATGAAATTTAGGTTATTACTCTATTAATTTAGAATCAAAAAGTCTTCATGGTAGCTACTTAATTAAAAATTGAAAATAAATTTAAAGAAAAAAAGAAAAGAAAACAAAGAGTTCAATTTATTTATTGTCATCAACATTTTACAATGCTATTTATTTTATCTACTGTTGTTTTGAATTTTTGTTTCAAAGTTATGAGTAAAAAATTATTTTATCACTCACCTCGTCTTAAAATTCATAATTCTAGAATTTGTTTTTTACACTTTTCTCAAATTCTATAAAAGGATTCCTTTATACAAAATTATTGTAGGTTTGAGTAAAAGGGAGAGGAGTTAAAGGAAAATAGGGGGATAAAGGAAAGTTGGTAGATAAATTGTATAGACGAACCTGAAAAGGTTCGATTTGAAAAGTTGTAAATTGTAAAATGGAGGGGAATACATTGGATAGAAGCATGTTCTCACAATAAATGAGTTTCCATATTTAGTAATAAACCGCTTAGGAATTTGCATCGTGTAGGAATGAAAACTTGAGGCCTCGCTAGTGTTGAGTTGGAATTGTTTAAAGGGAGGCATTATTGATTTTAATTCAATATAAAACAATTTTCATTCTAAAATTACGACGTGAGGCATTTTGTCCAGATATTTTAATGTTGTTTGAACAGCGCCAGCCCATTTGTGAGAGTTTAACTCCATCTTAGGTCGAATATATGCTTTATATGTATATTGGTCACATCTCTAAAACAAAAATAACCTTTTCAGTGAAAGGTAAAACCTAAACATCTTGCTGCTTTTTTCACTATATCAAAAATATGCTCATTCCACAGCATTTTTTGACTTAGCTGCATGACTAAAATATTTAAACATGCAGACTGCTGTATAATGTCTCACTGAAATTGCAGAATTGATACGGATTAATCTCTTTTGCAAGAGATCAAACAGCTTTAAAATTTGGTAGTGTTGAACTCGACCCAGTTTACGTTACTCAAGTCTGCTATTTTTGCTAGACTTAGGATTAACTAAATCAGATGAAATTTCCCTTTTTAAACCGATTACAGTTAAAGTGGCATTAGATTTCTTAAGAAAATCGTAAAATGCCACCAAAGTGTTGTCGTCGGCAAAACTATGGATTGGATTGAGGGTAGAAGAAAGTAGGTTATTGATGAAAATTAAAAAGAAGGTGTGAGATAAGAGTGGGGAGACATTGTCAAACGCCAGCATTTATATCCTGAATGTCAGACATAAAATAGACATTTTTAATCTTGCAAATTTTTAGAAAAGCCCTAAAAAATCTCTATGAATTATTTTCTTAAAACTGAATTTCGTATTTAAAAGAAAGCTAAAAGAAAAAATAATCAAAAAAAAATCATGTCAAATTAAATTTTTCCAATATGTACGTATATATATTGAAAAATATCAATAGATTCTATTGTAGTCGGAGAATTTGTAGTATGTATTTATATAGTTTTAGAATATTCGAGTATATATGGTAATTTACGGTTACATATTATGTTAATAGAGGCATGTTTTTACACAAACTACACACATATTGGTAAATAAGTATTGAAAGATCTAATATTGAAAGATTTTATTGAATGATGAATGATTTTATTTAGGCATCTAAAAAAAAAATTTATTTGTCAAAAAAACTTTAAAACTTTCACAAAATAAAGAAAATTTTCTTTGAAAATTGAAAATTTTGTAATTCATTTATAATTTTTATAATGAAATATAGAAAAAAAAACATATTTACAGAAAGGCTCATACCACTTTAAAATCCATTTTAAATATATTTTTATAAGAAAAGAGGTTTGAAATTTAAAGGTTAAAATTTAATTTTATATTGTAGTTTTCTCGTGTTAATTCAAGTAAAACATTTTTTGTTGAAGACCGATATTTTCTGAATACATTCTTTTCTGTTAAAGTTTTTAGCATATTTTTTGAATCTTTTACATTATTTGAAATAAAGAAATTAAATTAGACGTAGATATATCTTAGAAAATGGAATGTCAAATATAGCCTCACCGATCGTGTAATAAAGTTTTATAAATTAATGCAATAATAATGTAATTTTTTACTTAACTGTTAAATTTATCGTTATGTGAAACTATTATTTAATCGAATTGTCGACTCGTCGTATTTTCCGAATACTTAAAGATAAACATTTTGAAAGGTTTAAGATCTTTAAACTTTAAAAAACTTTTTGTTTATGCTTTATTCGACATTTGAGAAACGTGATTTTAGAAATTTAGTAATTTTAAGCATCCGAAACCCGGCTATTAGAAGACATTTTTTAAAGTTAGATGCAACGAGGAAGAATACAGTTGCCTTTGTCAACTCTTAGATACCCGTACGAACCGTTAGTATGTTCACAGCCTGTCACTCTGCTCACAATATTATTTTTTTAATATTTTAGTATTTTAAAATAATTTGGGTGAATTTTATAATTCCTAGAACTATGGGTTGTACATATATTCAAACTATATATTTATATGTACATTCTTCAAAAGCAGATTCTAACCTTCCACATAACGATTATCAATCCAAAACTTTTTCAAATATTCTATAGTACCATTTAATACTAAGCGGTAAATGTATATTAAATTTACTTAGTACAAAATAGTAAATATAATTTTAAATATTATATTATATTATATTTAAATATTCCATTGACAGAATAATTTCTTATAAGTACAATAAAATACATATATGTATGTAAATACGGCGCTATATAATATACATCTATACTCTTATCATTCATTCACTAGTGACTTATACGATATGTAAATAAACATGATATTATATAAGTATGTATATATATTAATATCATATAAATAAAAATTCTTCAAGCAACCGTTATGTTGTTTATTTATTTATATTTTTATGTACTACGCATTATATCCTCAACAATTTCAAATTATCGAGTAAAACAAAATGCAAAAAATTCGTTAAAGAAATTTGTTAGAAAATTTGAAAAAATCAAGTAACACTTTCGTCAATTATAAAGTAACCCTATACTATTAAAAAATGTTGTTAACAGAAATAAGAGTATAATGTTGAACCTTTAATTTTTGTGTATTACTTCAAAAAAATTTGAACAGGTGTTCAAGTTAAATATGAAATTTTCAGGTTTTGACCCCTTACAGCTCCTAAACGGGGGGTGATACAAAAAAAATTTCTGAAATGACTCATACTTATTTTCAAAGATCTAACTTCTGTCAAAATTTCAGTTTCGAACTTAAACCGTTTAGAAGATAGAAGGATTTTGCAAAATTTGAGTTTCACATAACGGTAAATTAAGACACCGTATGCCACAAATATATATTTATTGTATATATATTTTTAAAGCTAATAAAAGTAGTAATCGTTTGTCGTTTTCAAAATGAAGATATACCTTATACAACTTGTGCTATAACAATTTAAATATAGTGCTTTTTTGAACCTTTGGGGAGCTGTAGCTCCGTAACGAGTGGGGCTACAAAAAAAAGTTATTAAAAATAAAATTAATATTTTTGTGAGATCTATCAGTAGTTAAAATTTCATAGCTCTATTACAAAAAAAATGTGGGGATCTAAAAGTTAGGTGTTCGAGAGCTACCTTAAGGCTTGGTCCAAACTCAACCAAAAAAAATAGGGAACCTACAAATTACTCCCAGAATATTTTGTGTAAATTTCAAGATTCTAGCTTTCTTAGTTTTTGAGTTAGCGTGCTGACGGACGGACGGACGGACGGACGGACATGGCTCAAAAGTCTTAGAATTTTTGTCTGATCCGATCCATACCTTTGAAGGTATATCTAGCTCGCTTATTTCGAGGTGTTACAAACGGAGGAGTAATTTTATTATACCCGATCCTATCGTACGGGTATAAAAATGTTGGTTAAATAATATATTTTTGTCCATATCTTAACGAGTTTTCTTAATTATCTAGGTTATGCGAGGTTATGCTTAAAATTGAAGAACATTTCTTTTAATTTTTAATATTGTTTTCATAGAAACTAAAAAAATTCTAAATTTTGATACAAAAATAGTCATAATTCTAGAATCCTTTTTCGGACTTATTTGAAAACAAAATTCTGAAAGAAAAATAAATGAAAGGAAAAAACCAAAAAAAGAAATTTCAAAAATTTAAAAGGTTTAATTTTAAAGTGGGATCCACTGGCACCAAGCCTTACTATTTTAAGTTCCTAGTTGTTAAATAATATATGTATGTAAAAACTTATTTGGACGGATCTTGTAGTTTGTTACAAAATTAGGGTTATACGATTTTAACAGAATATGTACATATGAATTAGGAAAGATTTTTTGGTTACAAAATCGGCGTTTCAAAAATTTGTTTATCGGAGCTTTGAGTTGGGCAGGGCAGCTCCCACAATTTTTAAAGCTTTCTAGTTGAAATATGTATATTAGAAAAATTAATTAGGAGGGATTTTAGAGTTGACTTCAAAATCAGGGTTTCACTAATTTGTTTAGCCGGATTTTGGGGGCAGCTCTCACTGTATTAAATACATTGTTGTTGAAATATGTATGTAAAAAAAATAAATTGGTGGGATTTTATAATTGATTACAAAATCAAAGTCCCAATAATTTGTTCAGCGAGGGTTTTTAGCACTATATTTAAAGTGTTTGCAATCAAATTTTGGATTTTGGAATTTTTTTTAAGTGGAACTTTGTAAATGGTATTTTGAAAATTGATTTTTGTTTTGAATTTCGTATCCAACCCTTAAATACAGCCTAATTATAGGGTTACTCAAATAAACATAGAATAAAATTTATTTTATGTGTTAGAGCTCTATTGAAAGGGGATCTCATTATATTTTTCTTCATATATTTTTAAAAAATCTTAACAACTGATTGGAAATGATTTTTATATTGTATAAGTTAAAATTTTTATAAAAAACTAGGGGATATGTCTGTTAATTAGATTTAACTTTATCTTTTTTTTTCTTTTTTGCATTTCTTTCTTTTACTTTTTACCCTATCTGGTGTCAGTTTTTCTCGTCTTATTTCCTTTTCTATACGTAATTAAAATTTTTTACGTTACTATTCTTAAAGTGTTTTTTTTTTACAATTCATAACAATTCTAGACGGTTCCTCTTTGCTTCATTTAGTACTTTAGTCTTAAATGTTATATTAATAAATAAATTTTTATAATAATATAGATAAAAAATATTTTATTAATTTCAATTTTACTTTCCTATATAACGCATTTTTTTTAAAGATAAGTAGGTATCTATTAGATACTAAACTTCTAATTACAATTTAAATAATAAATAAAAAAAATATTTAATTTAAAACGTTTATAATTTTTATTGTTACAAATTATATTTTTGATAACTTTTGACTAAAAAAAAAAAAAATTTAAGGACAAGGTGTATACAACATACAATTTAAGAAGACAACAATTTTTTTTTTTTTTGTATGCAAAAGTTTTTTAAAAAAGTCTTCTTAGTTGTTCTAATCAGAGTTTCTATTGTTAGATAAAATTATTAAACCACTTTATTGTTTTTCATCATCACGTTTAGAACAAAAAAAAAAAAAAAAAGAATTTAAGAAGGATTTTTTATTTTTTTTTTTGCCATAAGACCTACATCTTTTCAGATATAAATTTCTAGGTATAAAAAAAATAAAAAATTAAAATAAATATAACAAGAAATCTTCATATGTACTTGAAAAAAAAAAAAAAGAAAAAAAAAACCGTTGAAAACAAGAAAAACTGTAAAAATGAGGCTAAATCGTCGTAATAACAAATTTTTAACAAAGCTCTATGTGTATTTTTCATATCATAAAATACTTAAAGTACGAGTTTAATAATTATATACATATGTATATAATTGAACCTACATATATATATATTTACACAAAGGAAATTTTCAGATACCTACTTTAAATGAGAAGGGATTATGCTGCTGCAGAAAAAATATGTTGTATTCATTTTTTTATTTTTCCTATTTACCCTACCTATTACAAATCAACATTGTAATTTATTTTTATTTTTTTTTTTATCTTTTATTTTATTTAGAAGAGAATTTAAATAAAAGTGATGATAATATCATATATAGATTCTCCATTATTCATACCATACCATACCTATAAAACAAATTTATTTCATATACATACATACATATGTATAGTTCTTTTTTAAGGTAATGAAATTGTATGTTTATTACAATATTTCGCCTTTAAAATATTATGAAAATATTATGATATAAAATGGTAACTGCAGTAGTTCCAAAATATCGATGCGAAACTTAAACTTTTTGTGATGTTTTTTTAAGGATAAATAGTTAATCGGGTGACTTAAAATAATATGCATATATTATACAGTTAATTTAATAAAATAATTCTAACTATAACCATATATTTTTTATAACTTTGGTTATTCCTACATACATATAGAATATCATATTACGGTATTGAAAGAATTGTGCTTTTGGTTGTCCTATTCTTTTGTTATTTAAAATAGTACCCCTTTTATATAAATTACCATTTTATATAATTAGCTTTTTATTATTATTATGTATCAATAATTGTTTTGAGTAGAAGTTCTTATGAAATTATTTGAAGACAGCAAATTTAAAAAAATAGTTTTATCTTTTAAACACATCCTATTAGCAGAGTAAAAGTCGATTCCCACTAAACTTGGACGTGACGATGCCGTACCGTGACGACGTTTTTTTTCCGTACATTATACCGGCTTCGGTCGTGACGATACCGTATTTTTATTATGTTAAAATCAGGTTGTTGTCATGACAGCCTATAACGGTAACCTATAAATCGGCATATTTTATAACCTATATAATAGACATAATCGGACGTGATTTTCATTTTATTTTGTAATTTTTTATTTAATTGATAACATGCATTTCTTATGCATATTTTGTTGAGGACGATATTTTAAATCACGTTACGGTGCCGGTACGACGATGTCGTTGTCATACAATGTGAATATATTCATAAGAAATGCATAGTATGAATAAAAATCGAGGTACGGCTTCGTCCCGGTGTCGTCAAGTGTCGGTGTAGTGGGAATCGATCTTAATAGTCACAGTTTTAATATTTTATTTAAGCTTATCTGGTGCTGTTACTTTAGGTAGAGATTTCAATATTTAAATTTTTTAATACTTTTGATTTGAAGTTTTTTTTTTTTTTAAATAAGTTTACAGTCGAATGAATTGGGTTTAGGAATAATATTAAATTTTTTATTTTATAATAAAATTGTATGAATGACTCCGATGTAATCTCTTTTAATTGCAAAAAAAAAAAAAATATATTTTTTGTGCTCTCTTAAATTTTGCCCGAAAACAAAAAAAAAATTTTAAATAGATCATAATATAGTAAATAATTTTAATTCCTTGTTTTTTTTTTTTTCTTTGCCTTTTCCGCGTGATATCTGAGAGTTGATTAGGCCAAACCCATTTAGTTTTCAGTTTATTTTTTCCTTTTCATATTTCTGTCTGTATTTTTTCAAAAAATAAGTTATAAGAACTGGTATCTTAAGTTCATAACCTGAGAAAAAAAAAAAAACAAAAACATGAAGGAAAAAAATTGAGTTGAGATTTATTTTTTTAAGGCACTCATAACACTTGCCTGAATGAATTTTATACTAAGTTGAGAGTTAAAAGAGACTTTTTTTTAAACTTTTTAAATGTATATAGTGTTATTTGTGTATAGTGTTACTGCGATTGTATTTTTTTTTTATTTTTTTGATTTTTCCAGAAATCGAAAAAAAAGTATGCATATTGACTTTGGATATAATCGATTTATTTGTCTGTCTGTTTCTTTCTTTCTATTTTTGTAAAAAAAAAAAATGAATAGCAAGTTGAATACGAAAAAGATGAAAAATAAGATATTTGTGTTTTTTTTTATTGTTTAACACATTAACTGGCAGATTAAAAAGTTATACTTTAAGATATAGGTACTGGTTTGTCATTTTTCGATTTATTATTCGAATATCTTATTTTGAGTTCTTGTATTATATAACAAATTGAAAAGAAAAGAATATGGGAACGAACGGTCATAACTTTTTTATTATACATAATAAATTTTTTTAATTTTTAAATGAGGCACTTATTAATTTCGGCTTTGTTTTTCTTTTACAGTCATCAATTTGTTATGAAACAGAATTGTAGCTTTCAAATCTGTAAAACAATTAAAATTGTATTTCTGATATACCGTTTTTTTATTCTTCTTCTTAAAGTTGTCTAATTTAATCATCCCATCTCTAATCTAATTATATTTAAAATAAAATAACATTTAGATTGAAAATAATTTAACCTCTGTCATTTGACATTTGAATAGTCTACAGTGATAAATTTCATGCTAGAACCACTCGATGTTTTCTCAAATGTTCCGTAAACACCTTTTCAAGATTTAATTTTTATTATATTAATTTGCTAATTTTTGTTTAAGAGTGTGATTTGGGACAACACACAATTTATATTGCACACTTTCCCTGAATATAGGAGGGCAAATATTTAGAGTTTTTAAATTCCGTTTCTTTCGACACATTCGGTTTAGATAATTTTAACAGGTAGTGATATAAACTAAAATAGATTTAAACACTAAAATTTACTATTAGGACTTGGTGACATATTTAAATTTAAAAATGTTGTTAGATAACGTGTTAAATAATATTTTTAAATTGCTCACTTTTTTTTTTACAAAAAAGAAGATAGTTTTTTTTTTATAAATATATTTTCTTTATACAAAACAAAAAAAAAATAAGCCTAATGATGAGCACTGAAGAGCACGCAATAAATTTAGAATGTTACTGGCTGATAAGGTATTATAACAACATAATATCTAAAATAAGATAAGACTTGAATAAGTAACACTAAATATTTAACCGATATGGGATTGGATTGTAATTGAGTTGATATAAATTTTATGGAAAAAAGAAAGAAAAATCAAATATGAAAATAAATTAATTAAATTATAGATACATTGATTAAAATATTTGGTTTGAAAATAAAGATTTTTAGTATGCTTTTTTTATTTTAATTTTAAAGTTTCAAAATAAAAATTTTTTTTAAATTCAAAATAAAATTGTGAGGAAGCTTATACTAATTCTAAAAGTTTTTTCTTACCTCAAAATTTCAAGCCCGTATATATGAGTTATAATAATATAATTTTCATCTTCATATTTTTAATAAGAAAAGTACATATAAGTAAATTAAGAAAATGTCAAAGAATTATAAAAGGAAAAGCCTTATTTTGCATCAGACATAATGTTGTGTCATATACATATAATACATATTTTAGAACTAAAATTTTAGAACAATGTTCAAATGTTCATGTTTCAAAAGATGGTACCAACATGGCATGCTAAAAAAAAACCATGAATTTTAATTTGACCGGAGTTTTTAAAATTCGCAGAAGCAATTAAAATCCTATTAATTGTCTTTTTCAGTTTATAACGTTCTTAAAAAAATAAATTTTATAAAATAGATTACTAATTATTGAATTTCCTGATTTTTTATTATTTAATGAAAAAGAGTAAGAAAAGCCAAGTAGTCTTTTATTAAAGATTTTTAAAAGTCATTACTAAAAATATTTAAAGGAATTCTATAAAATTTGTTCCTTTGATCGTCGACGTCAAGGTTTTGACAAAGGTAGACTGCAAACTATATTTATATTGGAAAATGCCAATTCTGATTTATTGATGCCATTTCTGTCTAGAGAAAGACAGGTTCCAACCAACAGTGAACTTTTATTATACACACCTTATATTTATTATTATACAGGGTGTTTCCGAATCGATGGTCTTCCTTGAAATGGGTGATCGGGCATGTCCAGACAGGGTGTTTCAAAAGAAAATTGAGTTTGAAACATAATTTTTTCATTTGAAATCATTTTGAACCTTCATAACTTTGTAACTGTTGGGTATATGGGGATCACTAATACACACAAATTAACTAACAATTTACTCTACAAATTGTATTTTTTTTATATCTCTATAGCACGCCGTGCAAATGTTATAGATTTTTTTATGAAAAGTCGCTAAAACATCTTTAACCCCTCGTATCTCGAAAAGGGTCCAGAATAGATCCCCCTCCAATACAATGTTTTGTTCGTCTCGACATGCCCGATCAGCCATTTCAAGGAAGACCATCGAGTCGGAAACACCCTGTTTAAACACCCTAACACTTTTATTCTAAAATTAAAACACAAAACTTTTAAAAAATTTTAATTATTTGAAATTTTACAAATTTTCAAGTGTTTAAGGGATACTGTCATTGTTTTTGTTTTTTTCAAAAATTATATTTTACTTTAAAAATTTCAAGTTCAAATTAAAGTTCAACGAAAATAAATATATTTTTTTTTTCGGGATAGATACTTGTATGTATATAATATATACATATTCAAACAACTAATATACATATATATTTGAAAAAATTAATTTATCCCAAGTTTATAAACTGGAAATTGAAAAAAAAAATATTAATCTTTTTTTTTGGATCAATTTTACAAACTCTAATAGAAATAAAAACAAAAAAACAAAAAACAAAACAACATTAAAAAAAATTTAGTTCAAGATTAAGGTCAAATTTTATATGCTCAAAATATATAATTATCTTTTGTTTTATTATTCAAACTATGCACTTTGCTTATGGGTTCGAATAACAAGGAAATTACAGGTAAAAAAAAAAATAACAAAAAAAAAAAAAAAATGAATAAATTTTTTAATAAATAAAAATTTGAACTGAATCAATACATTAAGGGACGAAATGCATATTAGTATTATATTTTTGTTTTTGTTTTTTTTTGTTTTTGCCTTTAATTTTTCATTATTTTCATTTAAATGATTCTAAACAAAACTGAAGATTTAAAAATTGTATATTTAAGTCTTATATTTTGTGATAAATCAGTTAAAAATCTATAAAGTCAATTTAAATTGTTATTTTTTTTTTTATATATATATTTTTTTTTATCATATAAAAATAAAATCCTTTTATTTCTTCAGAAGAAAAAATATTTAAATGGCTCCAACTTTTCCGTTCTATATAATTTTTTTTTGTTTTTTGTTTTCCAAATTTTTTTGTAGACAAAACGGAAGAGTTAAAGTTTATCTTTTTGTAAATATTTATATTTTGATAAAGTAATATATTATGTATATATGTATATATATATATACATACAGAAGAAATAAAGAAAATTCATTTTATTTGATTTATTTATTTTATGTTCTAAATATACCTACTTTCAACTTGAAATTACATATAAAATTTTAATTTTTAATCAACTGGTGTGTCTTTAATTAAAAAGTAAAAATTATTTGACTTTATTTAAAAGTAAAACTAAGGCTACAATCCACAAAAAAAAAAAAATAGAACTATAAAATAGTTTATAAATTCTAAATAGAATTTTAGAAAGGTTAGTTTTTTTTTTTTTGGGTATAGAAACAAAACTCATTTTCATCAGGAATGATTAGTTTTTAATTTATTTTCTACTATAGATTTCCGTTTTCTTTTATTTCAATTAGTTCTCAACTATTTTAAGGTATAGGTTTTTTTTTATATTGATTTTATATTCAATGTTTTTGTGAATAAGGTAACAAATTTTCTAAATATATCGATACGGTCATCTTTGATGTGATAATATTTAAGTATATGCAAAACCAAATATGATGCATGATGTATCGATTGAAACTTCATTTTATAATCGATTTATCATGGATTCAAGTCATTTGTTGCAGATCATAATAAAAATAAAAATAATATATAATACTGTATAATATTAAAATATATAAGTTAAAAAAAAAATAAAAAATAAATAAAATTAATTCTTGAACCAGATTATATAGATGGCGCATAAATAGTTTTAAAATATGTACATATTTTTTATATCTGCATTTGATGTATTTATGTTATACAGTCAAACTTTAATTTCATGTATATATGTTTCGTGAAATCAATGATTCAAGAAGATGAAGCTCAGTCATATTAAAATTAAAAATTGTGCAGCTTGAAAAGGGTAATAATAAAAAAAAAATATATACATATATAAATTGTTGCACCCATACAAAAATGACTAAAGCTAATATTTTTACAAAAAAAAAAACAAAAGGTAAATTTCATAAAGTAGATCGTTGTTTATTATGCCGGCAAATTTGAATGACCAATACGATTTAATCAAATTTATTAAAACATACTTAATACGATTAACATTAAGTATAAACTGAACACATCTTTGATGGTCTCACGTATAGGGTTTTGGATTTGACCTAATAACGGGCAGATAATTTCTGTAGAAATTCATTTAACAAATCATAAGCTTCAACAGGAGTTTTCTAGGCAATTTCAACATTATAAATGCCTACTGATGAGTCTAGTAATGTTGAAAAGACGAAACACTTCTAACATATTGTAAAACATTTTTAATGACAGACGATAGAAATTAAATAAAGAATAGGAAGGAATTTTATTATAACATATAGGTATATAGACTTTTTTTTTCAAAGGTGACTGTAAAATTGTTTAAAAATAAAAAAATATTAATATTTTAATTTAATTGAAAATTTTAGTAATAGTCACATTTCTGTTATAGACTTTAAGTGTATGTATGATTCATAAAGAGTTTTTTTTTTTTTTTATCATAATCTTAAATAACAAAAAATTTTTAAAGTAAATAGTTTCTTTTTTTTTTTTGTTTTTGGATTTGGATTTCATTGTATTTTTTTTTTTTTTTTTTTTCTTCAAACAAATTTAAATTCTATTATTTAGATTAAAGTTTGGGAAGTTATTTTTGTAAAGCAAAAACAAAATTAAATTACATATAAATTTATATTATTTTTATTACGACATTTTACATTGATATTTTGAATGGAAAAACTGACCAAGTCAATATCGTAATTAAATCTTTAACTTCAGTAACAGTTTTATTATAAAATTTGAAATTTTATTAAATGTTTTTAAAGATGATCTAATTTCATGATACACATGATATACTTATATATTATGTACATTGCAGTTATGTACTTTATTTACTTAGAGATTATATAAACTGATTATAAGTGTCGGGTCACAAATAACTTCAATTTATTTACAATTTTGCTTTAGTTATAATTAAAGATTCTCATATTATATAAATCTGTTTAATTTTTAATATCATTAACCAAATGAAAGTTTGGTTCTTTACGGAACTTTTTAGTTTTATTTTGAGCTGAAGGGATGTGAAATTTTATTTCGACAAAAAAAAAAAACCCCAAAAGATTTAATATAACCTAAATGTATGATGTCACTTCACCTTACTATTAGTAGGGAAAAAAGGAGAAGAATATAAAATGTAAAATAATGATATTTTGCTTATTAATGCCTCAATAAAATAAAAATTAAATTCAATCATAAAAAAATGGTTGTTTTAATACATATGTATATGTATATATGGATTACGATTTTTCCCACTCTTTTATATATATATATAATTATTTTATTTGATTTTATTATAATCGTTTAAAAAATCGTTTTTTTTTTATTTTTTTTTATATTCTAATACATTTTATTATTAATTTGGGTCAATGAATATCTCCTTAAAATTTCAAATAATCAAGAAAATGACGTAAGAATTTAAGAAAAAAGAATTTATTTTTTAATATTGTTATTTTATTTTTTTAAATAATTACATATATGTATATATAAATATATTAGTTTTATGTGCTTATATATGTATGTTCATATTACACTATTTTTTCCTTTAAAAAATATAAATAATGCTATCTTATTTACTTTGATAAGATGGGCACGCATAAGTGAGTGCTTTAAAAATTTAGTTCACATAATTTTTTTTTATTACGTAAACTATAATTAAACTTCTTCTTCTTCTTTTCTTCTTCTATTTCATTATTATAATAAATGGCCTTTATCCACTTTAATTTATAATAATAATATTTTTTTTATTTTTATTTTGTATACGATATGATATTTTTGTGTGTGAATACAAAACAATTAGTACATTATTATATTTAAAAAGTGATTTTGCGTTTATTAGGTTAAAAATTGTTGTGTAATAAATAGAGTAAAAAAAAAAAACAAAAAAAAAAAACAACAACAAAAAAACCATTCAGTTAAAGATGTAATGAAACATTGTTGTGTTATTTACGGTTGATTAAAGGGTGTATGATTAGATAAAATGATATATATACCTATATATGTATGTATATACATAATTGATTTAATATTTATATGTTATGCTTAAATGTTCGTTATACTTAAATTATTATAAAATCAGTTTTTTTAGAATGTATAAAACCTGTATCTGGGTGGTCTTTTAAAAAGAATTAGCAGAAATGTGCATAATGTTTATAATCAAAAAAAATACAAAAAGTAATATAATAAAAAAACAATGCACTTATTGGCTATAACAATCTTCAATCACCTCATATTATATAAAATTAAAACCGAAATTCTGCAAATTTTCGTATATATGTACATATATATATCTATGTATTTATATAAGAATATTATTATTGCGACACTGAACTTAAATTGAAAAATAGGGAGAGGAGGGGGGGAATAAATGTCTTGAATCCATGATATGCAATATTTTTTTTTATATTTCATATAAGAATTAAAAATAGAAAAATTTGTTGCATAAAATATAATTTATTTTTTATAAAATTAATATTTTTAATTATAAAAGTATAGGAATTAACTTATAATCACTAAAACTTAATCATTAATTAATTATTCAACCAATAGTGAATAATGGTTAATATATTGGTGTTTCATAATAAATAGTAAATAGATTTTTCTTATATATATTATGTAATAAAAATAAGTATATATGTATGTAAATACATAATTATTAATTAATATCATATCGTAATGCGTAATCCATCTTAAAATCTAATAAAAAAAATTCAAATGCATCAAAATGAAGGGCTGTTTTGTTTAGATATATATGTTACTTAGAACAATGGATTTTTTTGGCGGTTGTTATTACAATATTGGTTACAAAAACAGTATTTCAATATAATATCAGTTGTCCAAGTTTTGTTTCTTTAGCAGGAGTTTGAGAGCAGCAGCTTTCCCTATTTTGATCATTTTCTAATTAAAATCTGCATGCAACAAAAATAATTAGGAGGGATTAGGAAGATTGTACGCCTTTTATAAAATATGTTTATATATATATATACGGGATTCTGAATTACGAGGGATTTTAGAGTTATTGTTTCAAAATTAGGATTTTATCATTTATTTTGCGGAGGTTTGTCCAAACCAAAAATAAATTCCATATATTTAATTTAATTATATGGGAGCGGTATGTAATACAGCATCACAAAATTTTTCAGTAACAAAATCTCAGTAACATTAAAAATTTGCAATAATAAAATCTAGTGCAAGAAAATTTAACATTTACAAAATATACACCACAAAATCTTAAAAAAATTTTAAAAAAGTTTTATCAATCGGCAAAACTGAAATGAAAATAATAATAAAAACTTCCACTATATGAATTGCTTTTGTTTTGAAATATACTTACATGAAACATGAATATACTCCCAAAATTCTGGCCCCTTTTTTCAATGTGCCATCTGTGCATATGGAAGGGTCGGCCTGGATGTGTGCCAAAAACTAAAAAACCTAGCTCTATATTATTAAAATTTCTCTCCTGTTTATGTGTTATTGTTAAGAGTAACAGAAAATTGATGTTAATAAATAATTTATTTTATAAATGATAACGGATTAATTAATTGTTTAAGCACATAGTTCAATTGTATGCCATTTATTATTTCATCGAAGAAAATTCAAAATTGCCGTGCAATTTGTATGCAAGATTTTGTTTAATTTTCATGATTGAATTTGGTAATGCAGAATTTTGTAATGCAAGCTTTTGTAATGCATGATTTTATTGTTGCAGAAAGATTTTGTAATGCAAGATTTTGTAGTGCAAGCTTCCATACCCAACCCAATTTATATTTATTTAAATTTTGTTTAAAAACAACACACAAAAACAAAAAGAGATTTTAGGCAAGGCTTAAGCGTAATTTAAAAAAGCGAAATAGAACTGATAAACTGCAGTTCTTAAAATCAATTGGAACTCATATTACCCTTGCATAGGAAATTTTACTTTGTTCTTTATTAATACATATAAGATTTGTTTTAATTATGTTAAATTGTGAAAATGATTTTATTTCATTTATAATATTATTTATATATTATATAATATTATTTATATATAATAAATATATATTATAAAATATATATTTGATTATAATATATAATAATATTCTATATTATTTTGATTTTAAATATTTGGATTTTGAAAGTTGGATTTTCACGCAGATCTTATTGTAATTATTAATGCTATCGCAAAAATCTTCTATAAAATAATAGTTTTTTTTTTAACGTGAGTAGGAAATTTTTATGCGCCGGATTCTTATCGGCTAAACCACATCCATCCTCTATTAAAACTATAGTCAAACTGACTAACCATTATTTTTATACTATCTTGTTTGAGTATTGGTTTTATGTACTTTCCCTAAGGAAATCTGTACTTTATACGCTAAATCTAAAGATATTTTTCTTTTAAGCTTTTCTTTTGGTTAGTTTAGACTTAGGACCTAGGAGCCAGTAATTTTCTCTATATATTTATTTTAAAGTTCTAGTTTTTTCTTTTTAAGGTGCTCATTCCACCTAAGCTTAACATCCAGTGTGCTAGGTATTTTTTTGAATTATCGATTGATACGTTTATACCATTTAAATTTATTTTTGATGGGTCTTCTATAATTCTGTTTGTAAAATTAACATGAACAGATTTACTTTCATTAAGTTCTATTTTCAATTTATTCGTCGAATAACATACTTTTTCATTTGCTTTCTGTAATTTTTTGTTAACTTCGTCAATATTTGATCTTACTGCCAAGAAAACATTTGCGCTACGTCTATTAATATTGCACAGCATATTTGTTTTTTTTCAAACGCTTTTTCTAGAATATTTGTTATTCTATGTACTTGGTCAATTGTTGTATGCTTGACTCTAAATTCAAATTGGTGATTTGGAATTAAGTTTCTATTTTATATAATTGGCTTCAGCCTTTTTAACAACAATTTCTCATAAAGATTTGACATAATTGGTAGCATAGATATTGGCCTATAAGATTTTGTCTCGTCTTCGTGGTTTTTCTTTCCAAGGGCTTGGAGCATACTTCAATTTTACTGCTGCATTTATGATTTTTGTTAAAAATTTTAAAGCTTTTTGTGGAAGCTCTTTTATAGCATTGACTGTATAAAATAATAAATGGTGCACAAATAAATAAAATAAAGTATTTTAAAGTATTTTGTACAATAGCTACAGCTGAGTAATCAACGGCTTAGTAAAACTAATGACTTTAAAAACTGAAGCTTATGGTCAAATATGAATAATGAAAGACTTACTGGATTTTCTATCATTGCGAATCTTGTGAAAGAATCTTGAAGACTTGTAAAAAGTAGAAAAAACAACTTGTTAATTGAGCCACTTCAAAATTATATGGTCCTTTAAATTTATTGAATTTAATGTTTGGCCACCTCTTAAACTTAAATAAAAATAAAACGTTTTTTGTCAATTAGAAAATTTTTACTTTTATGTTTTAGAAAATTTTCAGTTAGTTATGTACATTTTGTGCACATGTACGAGTAAATTTAATTCGTGTTCTTTAATAGCAAATATTCATAATTCATCTTTATGAAAGAACTACGTATAATTAAATCTTTATTTAATATTGATGTTGCTGGTTTGTAATCTGTATAATATATATAATTATATATATATATTAATATATATTATACATATATATAATCCATATCGATATCTATAATAATATTTGTAACATTTTCGATTTTGAATTCTTGAATTGAATTCTATGATTGGAATATTTTAATGATGATGTTTTAAATTTCATCATTAATAATTTTTCTGAATTTATATAATATATGTAAAATCTTATTAAATTTCAAATATTTATTATTTCTAGGCAAAATACCTATAAACTTTTAAAACTAATAAGATGAGTTAAAATTAATTTTACTCTATAAAAGTACGATATAGTTTTAAATGTAATGTGTAGATAAAATTCTGCTTTTAGTAAAGGCTAAAGATCTTCTTTTTAGCACATTTTTAAAATAAAATTTGAAAAATTTGCCTAATAGTTTCGCATAAATTAAAAAATTTTAAGCATAGGGTTCTTAAAAAAATAATATTGTATAACAACTTTTTTATGTAACCCCACCTCAAAATTTACGAGAGCTCCTCAAAATTCTCTATTCGCTATAGGGCAAAATCCCTATTTTTAAATGTGTATATCTCACGTTCTGCCTAACATTTTTTCAATTTAAAAACGTCAAACAACAGTATTTTTACTTTTTACAAAACAATATCGAAATTATACAATTTTTTTTTTTAATTTATAGTATTTAAATTTACCATTATATGAATGAAATAGTTATCAAGATTTACCTTCCTTCATATCTCTGTTACATCTTTAGATATAAAAGCTATAGACATTTTGAGAAAAGTAAGATATTTTTTGTTTGGTATCACCATCTGTTTAAGAGCTATTAGACGTTGAAAATTGGCTATTTTTAGACACCCGTATTTCAGGAACCTGTACAAATTTTTTCAAAATAAAAGTCAAGAATTAAAGCTTTCAGAAAGTGTCTCTTTATTTTTCGAAATTTTTTCATACATTTATAATTCTAAAAATAATTTTGAATTTTGGTGCAAGTTACAATTATTTTAAACTGTTTGTATTACCTTTTAAAAAATGTATGGAATTTTTAAATATTTTTGTTTGAAATATAGGCCGAGTGGTTTGAAACAATCAGCTTACAAGATTCAAAGTGAGAAATAACCTACATATGTTCAGATCTACGATAAGGTCATTCGAAATTCCTTTACATTTCTATTTATACCATAAATTTTAAGGGGCATTTGTACATAATATACGTATGTATATTAAGTAATTATTTATCAGAAATTCTTTTTGTTTTTTTTTTTTTGTAAATCGTTAACCTTAAATAAATTGAAAATTTTAAATATTTAAATAAATAAAAAAAAGTCATTAATTTAGTATAAACAAAGCAATATTTTGAGTTTTTCATATGTTATTCATATCATAAGGGGTAGGTATTCTAGATTCAATAGAAGTCATTATGTTTTTTTTCAAATAATGAAGAAATTCTTTTTTCTTAAATTGTTTTTTTTTTTTTTTGTTTTTCTTAAAATTAATTTTTGTTGAAATGGAAATTGTTGCCTACTTCTAAACAAAAAAAAAATATATATTTTTATTAAAGAAGGATGCTGCGATGAATTTCAAAATTATTTAGTAACTAACTAGTAAAATTATTTTAGCAACCAACAAAAAATTCTATTTAATAAAAGAAAAAAACAACAACAACTGTGTAATAGTTTCATTATTTTTTAATTACCAATAGTTGCGAGATAATTTGGTGGCTGCCGAGTACCAATAGTTTAATTTTTTCAATTTTAAATTTTTTAAGTACTTATTATTATAGATTTGACCTACTTTCTTTCATTTTTTAAAAATAATTTATTGTGAAACTTAATTTTATATTTATGTATTATGTTTAAAATAAAATTTGTTTACAATTAAATAAAAAAAAAAAAAAAACGAAAAAAAAAAAATAAAAAAACAATTTTGCAGTAGTAAAAATTGAATTGAATCAACGAAATTAGAAGATATTAAAAAGTCTGTGGGTAATTAAATTTTTTTTTTTCATACTAAATATTTGTGGTTTTTAAGTTAATGAATGTTTTTCTTTAAAATTTTAATAAATAATCAAAAAATTTAAAATTTGTTTTTTTTTTTTTTTTTTTTTTGTGTACTTTTGCTTTTTTTGATCATAAAATTTCATTTATTATAACATAATTTAAGTTTCCACAAGCAGATATTTACGATATAAAAAAAAAAAAATTATCATTACACATTCATTTTTTACTCTCTAGGATCAAATTCCCAAATTCCGTTAAAGTTTATACAGATTTTTGTTTTTATTTTTCGTTTTTTTTTCTTTATAACCGAAATTAAACGAAGAACGAACAGCTATTATAGTTTTGTTTTATTTTTTTTCTTAAATTTTATCTTCAATCGTCATTCGTTAAATTTTTACAATTTATTTACCTAATAAAAATTTCTTTCGTTATAAATACAGTGTTATCGTTTGATTATATTTGGAGTATTTAAACCGTTTATACTTTTTATTTCTTTTTTTATTTTTATTAGAGATATTGTTTTAACTTTTGAGTTTTTAACCTTTTAACTTTGGGGTAAATTGTAACTTTTATTTTGGTTATCTACAAAACAATATTTAATAAAGAAAAACAAAATATAAAAATGTTAGTGGAAAATTTTCCAATAACCTTCACATCAAAGATTAATAAAAGTTCATAATCAATATTTAAACTTATAACAAAGCTAAACCGCAATAGTTTATTATATAGGTTACCATACTAATAAAAAATTTTAATATTAATACTATTTAAATATTCTAGTTTTTTATTTTAATAATTTGTTTTAATTATATGTAATTAAAATATAAATCATTATGATTTTTTTAGTTTATAATATAAATCATTATGATTTATACAGTTACCGACTACTAGTTGTTATGTATGTTTATGTAACAACTAGTAGTCGGTAACTGTATGAAAATTATAATGTTCGTTGTAATAAAAATTAAAATGAGTTCTAGTTCTTAAGTTTAAAAAAAAAATTAATATTTTTTCGAACTGTTTAATTAACTATAGCTGTCCGTGTTTAAAAACATTAAAAAATTTCTCTGATTTTAGATTTTTAAATAAAATTATTTTCAGAGTTTCGTTTTTTGCGAGGGTAAGTGGGAATCATCGAAAAACACTATAGAGTAGTGGAACGAACACAAGTTCTCTATAAGTGTGTGGAACTTTAATTCATTAAACACTACCTTCATTTTTTGACTAAACAATAGGTATTTGTCTTTTAACTGTTTGGTCACAGCAATTTGAATTCGGCAATGAAAATTGATTTCAAATTGTCAGGTATATTGTGCGAACAAAGTTGTTAATCTTCTTTGCACATTTTATATGTAATTATCACCAATTCTGCATATGGAGTTATAATGAAAATTTTATACATTTCATATAATATTTCTGATTTACTTTGACTTTTATTCAATAATATGCAAAAAAAATAATTGCTGTTTTATTTGTGTTTGCTTCAGTATTTGAATATATTATAATACCTATTATATACTAATTTAGTTAGTTATTTTTCTCCTTATAATGTGACCATGACATTTTGAGCAGTTTTTTTTAAGTTTGTTTTTAAGTTTTCACTAAAACTCTGAAATTCTTTTTATTCTTGGAGTGCTCGATAACGTTTGGTATTCATGCAACTCATACATTCAAATTTTTTTTGGAGGCAATTTCTGTCGGAAAAATTTTTTCCCCATTGGTTTTATATCTCGCCGTTTTTCTGTCATAATCGTATCGATTTTTCCTGGTGAATTCTCTAGTATAAATTGTTTATAACCTTCACAGATTTTTTTAAATATTTTATTTTGTGTATAATTTCCCTTTGTATAAATAAAAACTTAGGCTATAAATATTCAAATTTGAAATAATAAATTTATTAATAAATTGATTATTAAAATATTTCTAATAATATATTTAGAATAGGTTTGTAGTAATAAAGAAAACATTCGATAAATTCACATAGTTTATAATAAAATATACCAACAATAAAATGAGCAAAAAAAATATGATTGATAAATTACTCGATAGTTTTAATAAATAACGGCAATACTTCACTGTTTTTATAACTAAAGCTTTTATTCTAAACTTTTCTTTCTTATAGTTTTTGTTTCTTTACCCATTTATAAGTTTCGAATTTCTATAGATAAATACATATACATAATATTTATGTTTGTATATAAATACAATTTGACACTCAAAAAACATAATATTTAATATGGTGAAAAGCTTCTGCTTTTGTACATCAAATTTATAGCAGTATAAATTTACAGTACAAAAATAAAAAATCAAAAAGCTTATTTTAATATAACTTTTCTTTTTATTTTTCGCAAATTTTAGGTATTCCAAGATACTGACCTGGTATTTGACGATATTGTAGAAGATTTTGATAAAATACAAAATAAAAATAATTTATCAGAGACATCAACCACCAATTCGAAAAGCGATAGTAAATACGAAATAGAAAGTAATAATAATAATAATATTGTCTTAGATAACGAACTCTTCGATGTTGTTGATGATGATAATATTAACGGTGATAACGACGATGACGATGACGATGAAGAAGAAAAAAATTCAAATTATCCTTTAGAAAAAGTAGAAGATGAAAATGATGAAAATTCACAGAATGGTGCTGATTCTAGTTGGTTAATACGTGGTGTAAATCGTGTTAAACGTGAAATTACACGAATGTTTGGCGTTAAAGAAGAAACACAAGAACATCCAAAACAATCAAAAAAAGATAATAGAAAAAATTTAAAAAATAAAAGAAAAAATCATGAAAAAAAATTAAATAAAAAAGGTGTAAATAATAAAAAACATAATGTTCATGATAAATTACAAAAATCAAATAAACCTATTAATTTTAATGTTAAGGACATTAATAATAATAACAGGAAAAGAGATATTTTAAGTTTTTGGAAAACTTTTAATCCAAATGATGATGTAACTGAAAGTGAAGGTTCAGGAATTGATGGTGATGATACAGATGATCCTGAACCATCTTTAAGTGTCAATTATTGTATGTATAATTTTCAATTATTATTATTTTAATTATACTTTTATTATTTTTAAATTTTAATCAATTAATATATTTATTAATTTTTAATTTTTAATAATTAATCAATTAATAATATGTAATTTTTAGATCGTGTTATGTTTATTTCACGAGAACCCTGGCATAATGGTTTTAGAGAACGTGCATCACATGATTTCCAAAGATTAAATAGTCAAGTAAAAAATGGTTTTGAAACATTATTTGCTGATAGTTATGCAGCTTACACAGATATTGGTTATGATTTGGAAGCAACTCTAGTTGAAGTAGCGTAAGTATTACGATTTCAAATATTTAAAAAAAAAAATGTGTTCTTAATTTTGTTAACATATATATATTTTTTTATTTGTAGTCCAACAAATGATCGATTCCAAATACATTTGACAACAGACTTAAAAGTTAAAGGAAATGTTCAAGCCGATGATTTATCACATTATATTGAAAATAAATTAAATGATATGCAATTAGGAGATCTTCTTGTTTTAAAAGATGATAATTATTCATTTTCGAAAATTTTGGGTAAGAAAATTGCAAAAAAAAAATAAAACATATTTGTTTTTGTTTTATGAGTAAATATTTAACACGTTAGTTGCGATAATTATTTAAGTTAAAAAAAATTTTAAATATCTTTTTAAAAATATGTAAATAGAAATCCCAAAAAACAAAACAAAAGTTGTCCTTTTCAATTCTGCTGTATATTTTCTCTTTTTTAATTATAATCGGACATGGTAAAATTTTCATAACTAACGTGTTAAAAAATTTTTTTTTAATATATTTAAAAATTTTTATTAATTTGAAATTAAATCAAAATGTAGAACATGATTTTGAAGATCCAAGTTCACTTGATCATCGAAATTATTATGTTACTCCCGGTAATAATTATGATACTTATGATCCAACTGATTCAGAAGTACATTTTGAATGTAATAATGATGAATTTCAATGTAGCAATAGAGAATGTATTCCCCTTATTAATAAATGTGATAATTATTCAGACTGTAATGATGGAAGTGATGAATTAAATTGTGAAGGTACAAAAAATAAACAATATAACTGATATAAATTTTTCAACTGCTTACTTTGTGTATTAATAAGGGCTCAATTAATTAATAATAAGTTAATCTTGCATTTAATTACTAACCATTTTTTTTTTATATACATATATATAAAATTTTATCATAAAATTAATTAAAAAATTAGTTTAAAACCTAAATCTAACCTTAAAATAAATAGTAACTAACAGTTAATCGCCATTAGTTCTAATAACATTAATAACAAACTGTCAACTGTGTAAAAAATGGGTTGTCTTTGTTATATTTAATTTTTTTTTTGTTAAATTTGTGCCATTTTCAATAATAGTTTAAATTTAATATTTTTTTTTGCATTGACCCTTCTCTGATTTATCAATCAAAGTTTGGTTTTTAATCGAATATAATAATATTGTAATTGAAAATTTATAATAACGACCACAGTATAGATGCACTGGCTTAAAAAAAGAATATAATTTTTCGGTTGATTTTAGAAGGAATAATTTAATATTTATGTTATTTAGAATAATATTCAATCAATAGGTCACTTTTTAAATAAGAGATATCAATTGAAAGGAAGCATGATGACAAGTTTACCATATATTCTCTTTAGGATTGGATTGGATTTTTTTTTCTATCAGTGAGTCGTTAGTTAAATAATTGTATTTTAATAACAATTATATGACTATACGCTATTAAAGTTAATACAGGCAAAAAAATTGTGATGAAAAAAATGGAATTTCAAAACTCAAAAGTGCAAAAGAAAAAAGTGCAAGAAATGTGTTTTATTCTAATGCTTATTTGAATATACTTAAAAAAAAAACTATGTCTATGCCTTAATGTTTTGTCTTTTAAAGCTTATTTTTGTGCTTAATTGTCAATACGCTTTAAGGAAAAAAAAATAATCTCGATTCTAAATATATCAAAATGAAATATTATGTGTTTTATTCTATATATATATGTGCTTTTTCTTTGTTTGTTCTTTAGTAGCTTCAAATTTTTATTGTTTTATTTTTTTTAAAATCTTATATCTAAAAATTGTTAAATTTTCGAATATTAGACAACAGTCCAACTCCAACCCATTATGATCCACATCCAACGGATTATGAACCACATCCGACTGATTATGATGTTCATGGTGGTATTGGTGGTCATGAAAATGTTGATGGAAGTGGTGATTCTGGTTATGAAACAGAATCTAGTATTGATCATGGTCACGATCACGGTAATGGTATTGGTAACGGTTATGATCACGGCAGATATCCTTCAGGTGGTAGTCGTTGTGATGAAACATATATTTGTTCATTATCTGGTGTAGAAATTTGTCATATTCAATTATGTGATGGTATTAAAGATTGTCCAAATGGTGAAGATGAAAATGATATAAGATGTGAAGAAAGAGGTGAAAAAAAAACAAAATCATTAGTAATAACTAATAATTTTCATTTATTAAAAAAAAAAACAAATTAAAAACATAAAACAAAAAAAAATTTCTTTTACATTCTTTTTTACAAAATTTACAAACCGTTTCAATTCAATTCATATTATAGTAAAAATAAAGAAAAATTATTCATCTTCACTAAATTGCAAAAAAAAAACTCCAAACATAATATAATAATTAGTAATCATAATTAATTTAATTACCTAAAATTAAAATTCTATTCTATACTTTACTTTACTTGTTTTTCCTAAACTATATATTGGCTAATATTAAATTTTTGATATTTTATTCACAATATTAGGGCTTTGATTCTTTTGTAATATTGATTTTTTTTTTCATATCCTAGAAACTCAATCTTTTTCCAAATAAAATTAAACATTTTACAAATTCAATTCAACTTTTTACAAAAAAAAGGTTTATTCATCTTTAAATTAGAAACAACTTATTTGATTCAGAAAACTAGTGATACCTTTGTATAAATTATATTAAGCTGGGAAATATTTAAGTTTATGAATGAAGAAACAATTTTTCAATTTTCCAATCAATTTTCAAATAAATCAAAATTTAAAATTTGGATGAGAATAAGATTTTAAAATTTTTAAAAAATTTAATTTTCTTCTACAAAAACAATAAATATATAAAATTTTTAAATTATACATATAGACATTTACATATATTTATCAATATATGTATCTCAACATAAATTTAATTTGTAAAAAGATGAATTTAAATTGAAAATGTTATATTTATATCTAAAAAAAAAAAGAAAACAGATCAAGATTTTTAATATTATCATTACTTATTTCACTAAAATTATTTAATTTAATATTAATTTAACTATAGACACTTTACACTTTTAATTTCATTAATTTTTTACACTTATTTATTTTATATTATTTTATTTTCATTTTATTTTCATTTTATGTTTAATGGAATTTTATTTTAATATTTTATTTTATTATTTTCTTAATTAAAATTACACTTTAACAGAAGGGTGTACTGCAGATGAATTTTCTTGTGATGGTGGTAAACTTTGTATTCCACAATCAAAAGTTTGTGATAATTATCCAGATTGTGAAGATTATTCAGATGAACAAAATTGTGAAGAAAAAAGAGGTAATAAAAAAATAATTCGTTTTTATTTTTTACAGTTAATTCTCGTATAACGCGAATTTATTATAATTTATAACACGGTTTTATTTCCTTTCTTGTAAATCTATGATTGTTTTCTTTTTTACTTAAGACACAAATTTAATTATTACAATAGCACTGTTCTGTTTTACTGTTTCTGAAAAATTCGCGTTATATGATAATTTCTTATCTTTAAATATACCATATATATTTTAAGTTGTAGCTATATGTAATTGTAGAATCTTATAGCAATTTCAAAGAAATTAATTGGAATTTTTTAAAATAAATTGAGAAATTTCAAATTTTGAAATAGAATTTACATAAAATTTTGTTGAGCTTCTTCTTTATTCTTAATTTGCAAGCTCTTATGATATTTTCAAAATGCATGTTAATATTTTTGTAGAGCATTTTTAATTTATTTCTCAATTGTATTAGAATATTTTTGAATTGATTTGAAAATGCTAAAAACAATTTACAAAAACAAAAATTAAACAAATTAATAATATAAAAAATTAATGTTAAATTGGGAAAAATCAAAGAATGTCAAGATTACGAATTTGCTTGTGATAACAATAATTGCATTCATTCTTCGCAACGATGTAACGGTATAAGAGATTGTAATGATAATACTGATGAACAGGATTGCCATGATCATGTACATGGTGGTCATGAAGGTCATGGTCCACATGAAGGTCATGGTCCACATGAAGGTCATGGTACACATGAAGGTCATGGTACACATGAAGGTCATGGTCCACATGAAGGTCATGGTCCACATGAAGGTCATGGTTCACACGAAGGTCATGGTTCTCATGAAGATCATGGTTCACACGAAGGTCATGGTCCACATGATGGTCATGGTTCACAAGAAGGTCATGGTTCACACGAAGGTCATGGTTCACACGAAGGTCATGGTTCTCACGAAGGTCATGGTCTTCATGAAGGTTATGGTTCTCATGAAAGACATGGTGGCCAAGAAGGTCATAGTAGTCACGAAGATCGTGGTGTTGAAGGTGGTGAAATTCATGGTGTTCATGAAGGTATGCTTTAAGTTTCTTTTTATTTAATTTGTGTTTTTTGTTAATTTTAATATTATTTTTAATTATTTGAAAATCTTAAATTATATTTAAACAGAGGTAGAATGTTTACCTCATGAAATATCATGTGATAATAATTCAACATGTATACAACGTTCCAAAGTATGTGATGGATATCAAGATTGTAGAGATAATACCGATGAATTAAATTGTGAAAGTAAGTACAGTACCGTAACGAAATTTTATACAGAATGTCTGAAAATTAGTAGAGAAGTATTGAAGCTAGTGACAGGATAGGTTAAAGTAAGTTAAATGTTTTATAACTAAATACTATACCTTTTCTACCGTTTTAAGCAATATTTCTCTCCTGTTACAAGACAACTTATGTATATTATTTTAGTAAAAATGCATGTTGGTATATAGTAGTTTCGTTATTATATTCTTATTTCCATTTTCCTGTACTTACGTTATTTTTATCTATTATTTTATTTTAATATTTCAACACTATGAATTCACAAACTATAATTACAAACAACACATACACAAACAAACAACATAATATATAAAACAAAAAATATCTAAAAATGCAAAATTATCAAAATAAAACTTTTGCAAATTAAAAAGACAATGGTCCGTCTTGTTCATGGGATCAAATATCTTGTGATAATGGATTGGTTTGTATTTATCGTTCACAAATATGTGATGGTCGTAATGATTGTAGAGATCTCTCTGATGAAAGTCGTTGTGACTGGGGTGGCGAAAGTAGTGAAGTAACTGATGGTATGTACATATATTTATTGCCACTTAACATTCCAATACTTCAAAAATAATATTTAAACACAAGATTTGTTTTCTTTAAGTTGCTAAATTTTTTAAAATTACTTTACTTATTTATATTTTATTTATTTATTTATTTATTTTTTTTTTGGCTTTTAATATAAATTTATTTATTTTTTTTATTTTTTCTATTGTATTGCTGTTTGTGTACACAACACAAAATTTTTTTGTTTTTCGCTACAACACAATACTAAAAAATAGTTCCAAAATGTAATTCTGATGAATATCAATGTTCTAATGGACAGTGTATACATGCTGCACTTAAATGTGACAATTATAGAGATTGTGATGATGGTTCAGATGAAAGCAATTGTGAACATGGTAAGTTTTTAATATATATACATATATACATAAAAAAATAACTATAAATACATTTTACAAACTTTTATTTTGCTTTAAGCCATATAAAACGTTAATAAATTTTAATTTTAATTTTGTATGAATTCACAATGTTCTTTTTATTTTGATATTGTGAATTTGTTGTTGTTTGACAATCAAATTAATTTGATTTATTTTCGATCTGTTACATTATCGTTTTACTCTTACATTTTCTATATTTCATTCAATTTTATTTTATTTTATATTTACATATGTATTTCTTTTTTTAAATTTAATAAAATTTGAAAATGCCGCAGTATCATTTTTCATTGATAAATTATGTAATATTTGCTTAATATCTTCTTTGATGAAGTATAGTTTTTACAGTTTTTATACCCGTATGAATTATGTTCAAAGGTATAATAAAATTACCATTACGTTTGTGACACCTTAAAGGAGCTGAGCTAGATATAGTGTCAAAGGTATAGATCGGCTCAGAATCGAATTCTGAGTCGATTAAGCTATGTACGTCCGTCCGTCCGTTCGCAGGATAAATCTAAAAATAAAGGAGCTAGGAGGCTGAAATTTTTTTTACGTCACTTTTGCAAAATTGTTAGTTTTGCTATTTAAATCCAGCATTTTCGGCCGACGGGTTCGAGTGGCTGCATACAACTTCTTTCTTTAAATGAAAATAACTTAGTGCCTATCTATCAGCTAGGTATCTGAAATTTTGCAAATGATGATCAAGGTTTATGGCAACAACTTCTGTAAAATTTGGTTGTGATGGTATGACAGGTTCGGGTAGCTGCGATACAACTTCTCTTTTTAAATGAAAATAGCTCAGTGTCTACTGAAGCTAGGAATCTGAAATTTAGTAAAGAGGTGTCGAGTTACATGCCAACAACTTTTGTAAAATTTGGTTGGTCTAAAGCAGCCGGTTCAGGATTTTTGCATTTCTTGGAACTTAATGAAGCTAGGCGTAATAGATTCGGTTAGCTGTCATACAACTCCACAATTTACATAAATCTATCTCTGTAGTTAACGTCGGTACTAAAACATATGAATGTTTTTAAAAAATGATTAAGTTTTGTAGAAATAGGATATATTACGTTCATACGGGTATCCCAGAGTTGACACAGTCTACTCTACTGCACTCTTTCTCGTTTATGCATAAACTACAGCGAATGATTCAAAAATTCTCTTTCTTGAGGGCGGAATTTTGTCCATTCATAAGTTTGGCTGTCGTCTGCCTGTTTATAAAATTTCTTCATCGTTTCAGATAAAGTAATTCAATTAAAATCAAGGCGTTTATGTTTATAAAGATTTTAAAAGCACAAATTTTCCAAAAAGTATGAAAACCCGTTTAGAATATTGTGACTTGTTCCAAATTTGTATTTTTTTTTTAATTCTATATGTAAGAAAAAATTGTAAAAAATCAAGAGACATTTTTTTCTACTTTCTCTAGAAAACTTTGTATAATTAAAAAAAAAGGTGTTAACACAGGTAAAATAATATAATGTTGAAGTCTAAATTTCTATTTTTTATTTTGAAAAATCTTCTATATATATAATGCAATTCCAGCATTTTCAATTTAATTTTCAAAATAGCTCTTAAACAGAGAGAGGTACCAAAAAATATATTAAAAGGTTATCAAAATTTCAATGTTCTGAATAAAAGCGTGCCGAAGTTATGAAGGAAACAAAATCTTTCAATTTTATTTCCTATATATGGAAATATATATGTATCTTCGGAATAATTTTAATCTGGACATTGTGATTTTGAGAGGAAGGTATTTAAAAATAGAAAAAAAATGTTTAGAGTATACTTTCTCCTGTAGAGCAAATAGGGGTAAAAAAAAGGGAAATTTCCTGTGCAAAATTGTTTAAACTCCAACATACTATTTTTAAAGTATCAATAGCTTTTCTTAATAATATATATAGAGTTTATTCAAAAGTAAAGGAAATTAATTCTTAATTTTTCTCAGGGTTTTCTTAGATAATATAATTTAAACCAATTTTTGATACAAAAGTAGTTTGGATCTTTCACAACCTTACTTTTTACATACTACCTTGTGTTTTGTTCTGCAGTCATAAAAGTTTTATTAAAAAAAATCAATAGGATTAAAGTAACCCTGTTTTAGTTTGAAGAGCCATGCTTTAATTATAAAATGCATTAAATTAGTGTTTCTGCCTAATTAATTTTTTTTTATAATATTTTTGTTTTCCTATATTTTCTTTATATTATAGTTATATCTACTATATAAATTTTCTTTTTTTTTTTTTGCAATTTTTTATCATTTTTCTCATGGGATAAATCTGTTAAAAAATGTGTGTAAACATTAATATGGAAAAAAACGAAATTAAAATCATACATGTGGCTATGTTTAAAAGTATCATCGCGTACTCACACTACCCAAAAAAAAAAAAAAAATAATTCTTTTCCTTATTAAAGTATTTGCATGACAATGAAAATAATATTATAATATCCTTTTAAAAAAAAAGTCCTTGCAAACGAAAATTAGTTAAAAATCTTCATATTACGTATTTCAAGAAGTCGTCAAAAGCTTTAAAACTTAAAAAAATGATTGTTGTTTTTTTTTGTTTCTTTCCTTTTTATGTAAGTATATACATAAAAGATTATGTATGTAAATGTGTATACCTATTAATGTGCGTTATATGCAAAATATGTACATAAAATTATTTAATAATTCGAAAAGCAAGTGAAAGAACAAAAAACAAAAAAAAAGAGAATTGCTTAAAAATTTAATCAACAAACAAAGTTCGTTAAGGGAGACAATATTATTTATTGTAGCTCTGATTTACACTCGGGACTATTTTATTTATAAAAAACAAAAAAAAAAAACAACGAAAAGTAAACAGTACTTTATCCACATTCTTTTTATATACGAATACATTGTATTTTATTAACAAAACATTTATAATAGAAATTTGATACCGTTAATATGAACCGTTAATAACCGTTATATGTTTTGAAAGTTTATTTTCCAGCATATGTAGGTACAACATCTTTAAAAACTTTTAATATATTCAATTTAATTTTTCTTTTGGAATGAAATTTTGATATAATTTTAAATTGATTACAGAGGTGCATCACCTTTTGCTACTTTATTTATACTCTTCTGCATTTGTAAGATTTAAAGGTTAAGTTTTTATCAATTTTGAAATACTTCAATAATTTTTAAAGTTATACTCCTTGGTATACATAGTTGTACACTGAATTGTATAAACAACTCTAATTATTTGTGATATTTCATAGTATATATAATGAAAAACAAAGGAAAATAAATGAGCATGAAAAAATGTTCTGTGATGAAAAATTTAAAATTTGGGTTGTTGACTTCTGACTCTGGAGTATTGTTTTTGCTTTCATTTTAATTTAAATTTATTGGCTTAATTATAAAATTTATTTAGGTTGTGATGCAAAAAGCTTTATTAGACCATATAAAACGAAGATTATAGAGTGAAATGCAATTAATTGTATATAGTCGAATTCAACTGGAATCAAATTTAAAAATTAGAAACCATTAGAATTTTTGTTTTCAGAAATATTCTTTTATCTAAATGAGTTCTTTTCAAAACAATCAAAATTTTAAAATCAGTTGGAAATAAAATATTATGTACATACATATGTATTTATTTTTTTTTTTTTTCAATTATCAAAACTTACATGCATCATCAGTTAAAATTAATACACAAGTGGTAAATAGACTAGAATGGAATGTGAGAAAAAAAAAAATCATTATAGTCTTGCATTCATTTAATTATTTTAGTTCTGCATGATGTAACAATTAAAGAATTTCATTAAACGATGGTGAATTTACATAATCAATATAAAAGGTAACAATATTTGTAATGAAGTCATCAAATTATTTAATTGCAAGTACATACATATATAATTATAATTTAATTTAAATAGTTTTTTATCCTATTAAAAAATTATTTATTTTGAAATTAAATTCAAAAATTTTATCTGTTATATACATAGATACTACATACGTAACTTCTAGATTTTAAAATAGTTTTCACATTTTACAGATTTTAAATTTGATATTCTTTTATTTGATTGTAGTTTTAAACATTTTTCGATATAAAAAAAAAAAAACGTGTTCTTAATTAAAGTCCTTCTCTATCCTGATACTGATGCCTTAAAATAGATTTTAATGAAGGAGGGATTGTATAAAGAATTTTTTCAGGTTCAGCAATTTTTTTTTCATTTTTAAACAACTTCAATATATTTTAGACTTTAGAATAACTTTTTGATTTTGTAACCAGTATTATAACAATTTTATAGTTGATATCTGATCTGAATATTTTTAAGTTAAAGTTTAAAATTTTATCGTTACATTTAAAAATTTTTAAATAGCATTTTTTTTTTAGTTTATTCTCCTGCCACATAAATGTGACAAGGAAATGACACAGCTTTTCCTTTTCGGACGTGTCTGTTAAAAGTCGTAAGGGGGACGTAATTATTCTTACGACATGTGTGGAATTTGAACCCATATTCCCTCGGTGTTTACAGCGTATTTTATACACTCTTACCCATTAGGCGACCGAGGCCCCTAACTGAATTTTAGGGAATTCTTTTTTTAAATCTTTTTTAATAATGTTGAAATTTTGTGTAGTTAATAATTTTTGAAATCAAAATTAATAAATTGAAATATCGTTATTAAAACAAAATAAAACCTTACTAATAAATATTAATTTAATCATACATACCTATATGTTAAATAGAATTAAAATTAAGATAACTTTTTTATTTTTATATAATTTTTAATTCAATTAGTACTTTTAAATTTGTTAATACCTAAATACATACATATATGTATACACAATATTCTTTTGTTAATATCATACCATTCTCTTTGAAAAACATACAATTTTGAGCTTTTTAAAATGCAAATATTTTATTGGTTACTGATAACATAATTTTTATAATATTCTTTTGGATAACCAATTCCAATCTTATAGTTATTCTCCAAAAAAAAAAAAAAAGTAAAAGTGAATGAATATTCTCTTAATATTGCGCATGGCGTATTTTTGTGTTCTTAGTACACAGTTTTAACTTAAATTATCTATTTAAAAAATTTTTTTTTGTTTTTTGTTTGTTTGTATTCCTTTTAAAACCCATTTCATACCCTATATTTAGTAGTACAACCTTTTTAAAAGAACCGTTACTAAAAAAGAATTCTGAATTTATTCAGTTAAAAAATTTCTTTTTAAAGTACGCAAGTACTAATCATTTTGAAATTCACCACATACATATTATAAATAATTACTTCATACGAAATGTTTGATACAAATAATTTTTAATCATCAATATGGATTACCAGATATATTAGAATTTTTTTTTTTTTATTTGAATTTTTTTATTTTGTAAATTTTAAATTAAATTGTAATGGAAAATTGAAGAACACTTTTAAATATAGTCATAATTTAACTTAAAACTAATTTTTTAATTTATTTTTTATTAAAATCGAATAAATTACAAAATTTTAATTTTCATAGTTTCAAAGTTTTCACAATATAAGTTTTAATAGTTTTAAAAATTTAGAAAATGATAGAAATGATTCTTATTTATTTATACGCTTAAAATTGCATTATTTCAAATTCAACTATAGTTACGTTTTGAAAATTCCCATATAGCACACCATTAAATTATTTTTGCGAACTGTAAATTTTAATCACAATCCACCACTTGCTTAAAATATTTCCTTTACGTAAAGAGAAAAAAGGCTTTTTTGTGAATATTCTGATTAGTTAAACTTTTTCAAATGACTAAACAATTAATTAATTTATAATTTTATTTTTATTTTAACATGATGATACAATAAATGTTGTATAATGGAATAATCGTTTCAGACGTCAGTTGTCTCTTAAAAACTGATTTAATTGAAGTTAATTAAAGAAAAAAAGAAAAATAAAATATGTGCCAAAGATATTATCTATTCATGTTTTGAATGGTTACACTCTCCGGCTATTCTTTTTAGAATTTTTGAATTTCAAAATATTAAAAAATATATTTTTTTTAATTTATGTATTTTTCATTAAAAGAAAGTTGAAAAACAACAACTCAAAACAAACAAAACATTATAAAAAACTAAAATAGATTGATGCACTTATTCATAATAATAATATTGTATAATTTGTACCAGTAAAATTTTAATATCTATTATTGTAATTAATAATTAATTACAATCTGGTAATCCATTCAATCAAATAAATATAGATAAAAAGAAAAAAACAAAATAACAACTTAATTAAAATTCACCATACTTTTAAGTTTAATCATTCATACAAAGTTGTAATACATTTTAATCAAACATTATATTATCATATCATACTATAAAATATATGGTGCTGCAGATAATATTATAATAAATGTTAAAAAATATTTCCAAAAGTTTTTATGGTTTCGTTTTTTTTTTTTTTTTTCTGTATTTCTCCAGATTGAATTTTCTGAACTTTAGATCTTTTTTTGTTTAACGTTAGATCGTTAGTTTGATTTCGACCGTTGCTTTATACAGTGTGTGTGGTTATTTATTCTGTTGAATTCGTTATTGTTATTATTTTTTTAATGTTAGTGATTAAATAATTTCCTTTTTCAAAAATAAATAAATTTATTTAATTAAATAAAACAAATCATTTTAAAATTTCAATTTTATAAAGCTTTTTTTTTATAGTATAAAAAAAAAAAAAAAATCGCAATTTACAAATAGAAAATTCAAAATAAAAAAAAAATATATCGTTTGCTTTTTAAAGATATATTTAAGAAAATTTAATAAATTTATAAATTAAATAATTTGTTTTAATAAATTTTTTTTTTTTCAGAAAAAAATAATAAAAATAAAATACCAAAAAAAAAAAAAATTCAAAAAGTAGGAAGAAAGAAAAAATTTAAAAATATAGTGTCAAAATTAATCAGTGACTAGATCACAATTTGTTTCTGTTTTTTGTTTTTTTTTTTTTGTTTTTTTTGTATATTATCTATAGATATTTAAATTTTATTTATTTTAGACAATTTTTAATTAGTATAACTAGAAATAAAATGGAAATTTAATGTGTGTTTTGTAGATAAAATATAATCTTAGAGGATGAAAAAATACTTGAAAATAAAAATGTTGTAATCTTTTTTATTTTTTTTGGATTGTTTAAGTAAAAGAAATTTTTCAAAATTTTGGATTGATTCTAATTACAAAAAGATCTTCCAAAAACAGATAGACGTATTATTTATTTATTGTTTTCTTTTTTCAAAAATTATGCAATATTTATAATTTAAAAAATGGGACAAATACAGTGAATTCAAATTTAAAATAATAGAATAATTACAGCTCTTTTAAAATATTATGTACATAAAATATAATTTTATTGTACGTTTTTTTTATAGCAAAGTAAAATAATATTATTGTATAGCTATATTTATATTTTTATTCTTTTTTTCTAATTTTAATTTTTGCATTTCATTTGAATGATTGCATTGTTATTTTACAAATATGTTAAGGTGAGCTTCTTCATAATTACTTAAACATGACTTTTTAAAAGGACAAGGTACTGGTTTTTTTTTTGTTTCTTATAAAATTTTATTTATTTTAAAAGGTCTAATAAATATACTGAATTACATATTCATTTTAATATCGTATATTATATATGTATATATATATATAAATACTTAGATAAATGATCAACGAATTTTAAATATGTTTTGTATCTTTAATGATGACAAATGCATTTTAATTTAAAGATGCTAGAAAAAAAAATTACATTCTATAAGTTTATCTATTATTGTTCTAAATTAAAAAAATAATTACTAAATTTTTAAGTTTAATTAATTTAATGTTGAATAAATTGATCAAATTTAAAAAAGAGTCCTATATTGTAAACGTTTTATTCAATTTTTTTTTAAGACATCACACTGCAATTAGCGCATCTTCAAATTAAATAAAAAAAAAAAAAAAAACAAAATTTAGTTCTCAAAATACTGTATAAATTATGAACGCATCTGCTGATTATAAGATGCTGACCTAATAATGAACAAAATAATAACATAAATAAATAAATGTAAAAAAATAAATAAACAAATAAATAAATAGAACAGGAAATTAAAAAGATTATTTACTTTATATTATATGTACATACATATATATATATAAAATTGATTGAAAATTATTATAAATGACCTTGGTGGGAGCGGTAATTAATGCGAAAAAAAAAGTAAAATAAATTTAGTCCGGTTTAAATTTAAAAGCTACTTATCAGATATGTAGTCTTAAATGTGATTAAGTAACAAAAAAAAAAAAAAAAAAAACAAAAATCGTTGAATAAAATTTTCCAATTTAATTAATTAAAATTTAAATATTAAAAGCAAAAAAAAAAAAAAAAAAATTATTTTAAATTTATTTTAATATCTACTTTTTTTTGTTATTAAAGTATTATTAATCTGAAGATTACTTATTTTTATTAAATGGATAATTAATTAACTTTTTATAAAATGAAATGATTCATAAATTCTTATATTTTTAAAATCTATATTAAAATATTTTCTAAGACTTCTCTAATGACTTTTTCAATGTCATTAATATAACATTTATATTTCATATGTTTAGTATCTACTTCTTATAGGAAATTAATGCCCTAACAAAATAATTCTTAAATATATTGTTCAATAATTCCTAACCCTTTATGTTAGTAGTAGCCCAAATGTTGTTTCCCTTTTGGTTAATTATTTTCATTTTTATTAAATAATTAATATTCATTCAATATATTAAACTAAAACAAAAAAACAAATAAATTGATTATAGTCTATACTGTAATAAGTAATTGTTTAACCGCAAATGGTTATCATAGATTGATTACTTATGATATCAATATAAGTAATCAATATTTAAGGGTGTTCATTTAATTTAATATTTCGTTTCATTCATATTAAATAATAAAAAAAAAAAAAAAAAAAAAAAAACAAACATTAATTGAAAAAAAAATAAATAATTATTAATCTTCGATCATAATATATATATATATATATATATGTATAGGTAATAGATAGAGTATTATAAAAAAAAATTGTACGCATTGTTCTGTCATTAGGAAAAAATTTTTTTAAAAATAAAAAAAAATATTAAATAAAAATTATTAAATAAAACAAAAAAATTTTTCGTTTACAGTTAAGTAAACTTTTTTAAAATTTAGATTCAAAATAAATTATCAATTAATAAATTAAAGTACATATATATTTATTCACGTTCACTGAAATATTACAAGGCGTGTTAATTTTTTTTCGACTGAAAGTTCTGGTTTTGTTTTGAATGCAATGTAATGGAATTAAGCTTTTATATATCTATGATATATCTCCATGATGGTCATTGATCAATAAAGTACAATGTTCGTGATATTTTAAATCTACAAAGATATTTCTTTCTAGTATTGTTCTTTGTACATTGAGATATATTTTTGTAGCTAGTTTTTCGGTCAATATTTGGTTAGTTTTTCGTTTGTTTGAGCCATTTTGTTTACGAATTTCTCTTTTTGATATACACTTTTACATATGGAAGTTTTGCTCCTATATTTAAAATTTTCTTCTATCCATTTTTTTCTTTCTTTGTTTTTTTTTCAAACCATATATATTTAAACTTACTTAAGCCTGAACTTATTGAGCTTACTTGCTATTTAGTCCTTTAGAACTACTATTGATACAATTTTTAACATAATAACGCTTCATCTAAAAGGACTATACAATAATGTAAATTACTCTTAAATTATTGTATACAAAAAATTACTAATGAAATATTAAAACACTCAGTTTTTGTTCTTTTTAACAACTTTTGTTCTTTTTTTCAATTTTAATGGGACTAAAGGATGAAAATCAATTGACATATTAGTACCAACTGATAGTGGTTCAAAGTTTACTCTTAATAACGTTTCCTTATCAATTTCAATAAACCGTAGGGCCTAGAACAAAATATCAAAAAGAAAATATTTTAAGGTTTAATTAATTATAACATATAACGAAGTTAAAATGAACTAATTTTAATTAATAAATAAATAATTCGATATATGTTCAACCTAACGAAACCCGATTTTTTTAAATTTTACAAAGGTTAAAAGGAGAAATTACAATGTATGTTTTATTAAGATATTTTGAACGTGATACATAAAAAAATGTTAAGTCATTTAAATTATTTAAATTTATAGTCATATTATCTTAAAGATTTGCCTTAAGAGGTGGTTTTATTTTAATTTTTATTATTCAAATAAAAATCTATAATAAATTTATAATAAGTTTTTAAGAAATAAAAAAAAAAAAAAAAAAAAAAACATCTAATCATTCCCAAAAAAGAAATTTGATAATAACAAAAATATTTTTGTTTACATCTAATGTTCTTTTTATAGATCCTTTTTTTTATCATATTTTGATTTTAATAAATTTAATTTTTACATCCTGCTTTTGTACTGCTTAAGTTAAAATTATTTTTTGCAGTACCAAGTATGATTTTTACAGTGATATTAAGAAAGTAATTTTAATATATCCTTCAGTACAGTAAAATATTCGCTTTTTCTATTGTAATTGTGTTTTATTCTTTTTACTTTTACTTTTAAATTTATTTTTATGATGATATCTTTTCAATATTTATAGAATAAAAAGTTAATTTTATTAACTCCTTTTATATCTGAAGTTTTAACTCGTTGAATAAATGAGATTTTAGTTAAATTTTAGTTAATTTCATTATAATTACTGGTTCCTATTCTTACTTGCAATATGCCTTATTATCTTAAAACTGACATTCTATTTCTTATATTTAATTTCAAATTTTTTATAAATTCATATGTAAAACTACCTACTCCGAAGTCCGAACTCGTTTTATCTGTTAGAAAAGATAATCGGCAAATAAAATTCAAAACAAAATAATTCAATTTATAATCAAATTTAAAATAAAAGGCGGCGTTTCCCATCAGTATAGATTTGTGCTTTTTCAGATTTTCACTGACAGCATGATCCTCTGAAGGACATTCTTAAATTTTCATATCAATATTTTAAATACATATACATATTATGTACATATCTCTACTTTTAAAAATTATATAAAACAATTTATTTGAAAATAAGTAAAAAGATAAAATAAAATATTTAATAATATTTTATATACCTATATTTTTTTAAAAATACTTAGTATTTCTCATATCATTTAATATAAATAACAAAAGAGCACTAAGTCTGAAAATTTCAATTCTCTTAGAATGACGAGAAGATAAATTTTAGTATAAAGTCTAGAACAAAGCATACATGCTTTTAATTAAAAGCATTAAATTAGTATTTAAATTGGAATTTTCTTAATATTTAAAAAATTACGTAATAAAAGATATTATTGTCAAAAATTAAAAATAACGAAAATGAATATACATTATGTATATATTAGAAAAGGGGTGTAGCAAAAATCAAAATATGTAATTAATTGACTTTTTCAATATTAAATTTTAAAAAAAAAATGATCTTTTCATTTTATTTTTTATTGTATCTAGGTGTGTAATTAATTTTCTTGTCAAATAACCAGTAACATATGTGTCCAAAAATGATCTGAAAACGTATAGCTATATGTCAAAGTTTTTTGAACATAACCAAATATATACTACTAGCGTACACTATTGTGTTTGTTATGTTTACAATCAACATTTTAAAACAACAAAAAAATCAAATAATCTTCTGTCAAAATAAAAATTCTGCGTTTTAAAGTTAAAATTTAAGTAAATTTTGCGTAAAAGCTGCGACAATTACTTGATGATGGCTACTTTTATTATGGGTAGCAATAGCATTTCTGAATAATCCGTACAAATTCATTCTATTTAAGATGTATAATGCATATTTTTCTTTATAGATTACTTTTTTGTTAATTTCATTTGTTTATTATTGTTGACAACTTCTCATACCACAAACAGAATATAATTTTTTTTAGATCCTTTTTGTTTTTTGATTTTATGATATTTTCATTTTAATGCATTCAATTTTCATAAAAAATTTACACTTTCAAAATAAACATTAACTTTAATTTAAGCGTTAAGTAAAATAAACATATAACGATACAAATAATAATCATATAGAAAATAAAAATTTTTGAGTTCATTTTAATAAACTGACATTTAGCAGAAAATTAAAACTTTAATTGAACTTGAAAAGTGAATTAATTATTCGTTTATTTAAATAATCAAAATTATATACATACATACATACATATATACTATGTAGTTTTTAAAAACTTAAATACATTAAAATACTTAAAAATTTCCTAACACTCTTAATATTAATAGAGAGTTAATGATCTTAATGATATTAAAAATAGATTGAAAATTTTCATGTTACAAAATTATTTACTACATTCTTATTTACAAAATAAAAAAATATTTCTAAATAAAAAATTTGTACAAAAAAAAAAAAAAAAAAAAAATTTAACATTAACATAACATAAAAGCTTTTCTTTCATATTTCATGAATTTTGTAATGTCATTTAAACAATATATATTTTAACCTACAAAATATATTTTTAGGCATACATAATACATATACTCTATTCTATAAATCTATTTTTAGTTTATACATATATGTATATAAGTATATATGTATAATTTTTTTTATAATTTTATTTTTGATAGATAAAATAAATTTCTTTTAAATTTTGAATGTTTAATACTTTTACAAAGAACATTTAGGGAATTCTATATATGTATGTATGTATATATATATATATATACATTTATGTACATATATATATATATATTACATGGTTAGTTACACTTCAAATTACAAAATTTTTTATTTTTTATATAATATAATGTATTAAAATAGAACCTTACATTTCTTAGAACCTTACTTTTCAATAAGAAATATAAAATTTATATAAAAAGAAAAAAGAATGCAGTTCGCAAAAAGCATAAAACAAAATGATTTTTAATATTCAATGAAAATATGCTAAGATTCTTTTTTTCATTTATTTTTATTTTTAAAAACTGACAGTTAATGAAATTTAGTCCAAGACATTGTCCTAATAAATAATTAAAATAAAAAAAAAAAAAAAAAAAAAAACAAAACAAACCAAAAAATCTTTTTACAGACTACAATATTCTTTAAGCATTGTATAACGAATAAAAGTGTTGATAAAAGATACTTTGTGATTTTTTTTAATATTATTAACCATTTGCGATTCATATTCTTCTTTTCTGTTATTTAGCGCTAGGTCAATATATATTTTATTAAATGTGAAAATTTTTGGCAAACAAAAGAAAAAAAAACAATTACGTGTTAGAAGGTTAGTTAAGTGCAATAGTGTTAAATTGAGACAACCCTTGGTGATTAGTTCAGAATCAACATAGTAATTTTGTAGTAGCGTAATTAAACTTAAAACATTGATGTTGTTATTTTTTCGCCGCTTGGTGTATGATTAAAACATTTTGGTAGTAATCAACATTCGATCTCTATATAGTTAAAAACATTTATATTAAGTAGGGCTCTTTCTCTGTCAGCTATATGTATCTTAACCTGAGAAACTTTACGTCTATGTGTACTATTTTATTTAGGAAGGTCATAATTCTATCTATAGAGTTTTTTCATATGTCTTGAAACAGTAAACTTTTTTTTATTAACTCTACATAGGACTATATAGACTTATATAAATTAATGATTCCAGAAGCTGAGACTTAGTAATAAATGACTTAATGGATGACCTATGTTCCTTATAGGAGTGGGAAGGAAAAAAAACACATAGGAGTACTAATTTTTAATTTTGTTTTGTAATAAATTAACATTGATTCAATAAATTAAAAAATTTTCTTTCTAACAGAGGTCTAAGTTCCTTGCTACAATATTAGCTAAGTAATTTATTTCTGTGCCTATAGGCTGCAAGTGTACTTTGTGTATAAGTATAAGTATGTATGCACTTTTTCAATCCATTCTAAGTCTTTATTTCTGTTCACTGCTACAACATCTTTTGGACGTAAATATTAAAGTAAAGAGTAAAAAAAATATTAAAATGATTAATGCGTCACCGGTCTTTAAGGCGAAAGGTCTCGGGTTCTAACACTGGTCAAGTCAAAAATAATATATAAAATATAATAAAATAATGTAAACAAAATATTAAATATAATTATAATTGAATACTTGTACCGAGATGGCTCACATGCTAAAGACAAAAGGGTGCTAAAAATATCGGCAGATTTATATCTGGATGATATAATATAAAACAAAAAAATGATTAATAGGAAATATGAGTTCTGACAAAATGTGATAAAAAAAAAACATTAAACTACAAAGGGTTAATTTTAAATGAAAATGCACTAAACTTTTAATTTCAAATGATATGATTTTTATATTGTTTTTAATATTTCTATTAATTTCTTATGCTGTTTTTTTGTTTTTTTATTTTAAATATTAGTCAACACAAACATTCTTATCTGAATTTCTATATATATCTATATACACATAACTAGGTTTAAGTTTATTTTATTCTCTTCGGTTGGTTATGTCATTTTTCATTATTGTAAACAGATAAAAATTATATTTTTAGAGATAATTTCTTAAAAAAAAAAATCAGAAAAAAAATCAAAAAGAATTAATGAATCAACGAAAACCAAAAAAAGTTTCCTTGCATATGTTGGCATCATATACATATATCTAAAAAAAAAAAAACACAATGAATTATACAATGAGGTGCTTTTTAAATATACATATTAACATAATGTATGTATGTATACAAAACTCCAAAATAAAAATAAATGTTGTAATAAAAGTTTACATTCTGCATGATGATCATATCATATCAATTAAATCATTTTAAATTTTCTTTGTGTCAAATATTATTAATTTATTTTAATAGTTTTGTAAATTAAAGACACTTAATTAATGCCTGAAATTTATATCGTATATATTATGAAAATTAATCCAAAAATTAATTGAATTGGTTAATATTTCAAAAAAAAAAAAAAATTAATTTTGCTTTTCTAGGAAGACTTTTTATATATATATGTATATATATAGTGTTGTCAATTACAATGTTAACAAAATACTTACTATACTTGAACATTTTTTAAAAATTACTTAAAAAGCACTTGTTGAAAGTAATTTACAAATTATTGTAACATACATTTTTTTGACAGCCACTTATATACATTTACATAAATTTGAAAATTAATTATGAAATTTATCTTAAAAATTTGCTAAAAGATGAATTTCTAAATATAGAAATATTCTTTTCTTTCATGAAAAATCGAAGTAACTTCATAAAAGAGCCCAACTGTCAAATTATGAAATTCTTTATTTTTATTTTTTTTATAAAATTCAATTAAAATGTTTGCATATACATTAAAATCATATGCTGTTTTTTAACCCGATTGTCTTAATATGTTCAGTATATATTAATGAATAGATTATTACTTTTGCTTATTAAATTAAAATTAAAATTTTCTAATTTTATTATTTCTAACTTAAAACACTGTTCCAAAGTCAACTTTTTATAAATGACAGCTGTTTCGTGATATTTAACTTTGAATTTAAATTTGATTTAAAAATAAAAATAGACTACCCACTTTTTTTTTTTACTTTAATAACAACAATTATCGAGTCTTTACTGTAAAAGTTTATTTATATTTTTTTTTTGATTATAAAAAAAATAAATAGTAAAAATTTTCTTTAATCACTTGATCAAACTGTAATATTTAAAAAAAAAATTAGCTGTGTCCACTACAGAACCGATCGCAGAAACAGGAAAACTTAATATTTATTAATTAAAAGTGGTATGCGCACGTAGTCCTAAAAATTGAATATAAACGTTTTTTACAAAAAAAAAGCTCAGCAAAATTCAAAAGAAGCAATAAAGATGTACATATATAAGTTATATTATATATATATATGTAAACTAAGTATGTTTATATGTAGCTATATATTCTGTATATTTGTTCATATTACATGTTATCTATAATTATAATTTAGTAGTTTTCAGCCACACACTACGTATTATGACATTCCGCTAATTTTTGAATGCAAGTACATATTTGGATACGATTTTTCTATTACAAAATCTACATTTACATAGTATAACATACATACACATGTATCTTTAGAATCATGATTCTGTTTCTTTTATTTTGGAATCAAGAAATTTTGTATCCCATACGAATTTTTTATAATTTATATGTCACGGTAAAATATACATATATACATATCAGCTACAGGACCCTTAGTTATTACTTATTATATGTATATAATGTATACATTTCATGAACAAAATTATAAAATTGAAAAAAAAAGTTTCCATACAAAATAAATTTGGTATGAGAAAAAATTACTTGAATGAGGACGAACCTAAAAATTTATCGCAACAAAAAACAACTTTTTCTTAATAACTTTCTTCATAATATGAAAACAGAAAATCAAAATATTCGTAAAAAAAATTAAAAATGACCCTTTCTAACAAAAGCTTTCCAATTCAAGATATTTACGTCATCTTAAATATGAAATTTTAAAATCATATACTTTTAAATATGAAAATTTGTGGAATTCTATTCAGCCATTGGGCTGTAGATGTGCCCACCGACAGACGGACATCACTTTAAAAACACTCAATTTCTACGTACCACATAAATGCATACATACATACATATGTATATACAAAAATTTAAGACTAGAAATTTTAGTACTATCGTATATCTTCTTTAGACATTATGATTACATGCATGCGATCGATAAACAATTCGGAATATTTGGGATTCCCCTTTTTAATTAATTTTTCTTTTAATTAATCTTTTAAAGATAAAAATAAAATGATTTTTTTTTTTTTATGATTGTTATTAGATTTTGAAATAAGAAAACAGTTTTTCTTCGAAATTTAATAAATGCAAAATCGTTTCGGAATAAAATAACAATTAATTATGTTATAAGTACTAACGTACAAGTTCTATTTTCTAAACGCATCATAAATGAGTTAATGGTGCAATTTGTGGAACATCAGATATTTCTAAATGTTATTAGAATGTAGTTGTAGAATGTAGAATGTATGTAGAATGTAGAAAGTTTCCTTCCACTGCAAATAGAGTAAATGATCTTTATCTATTAGGGTATACCGCATTTTACTTTAATTCATATATAATACATATATAAGTATGTATACAATATCTACTCGTTTTTCAGAATCTATTAGATCATTTTTAAATAATTACATACACACATATCTATATTATGTATATATGTATGTATATTATTAACAACAAAATTAAAAAGAAGGGAAAGGAGAGTAAATGAAGTGAAGTAACTTTTTAATTGTTTCAGTATTAAAATAAATCCACATAAACTTTAATCAACATTTTATATTTGATTTTTGAAAAAAAAAAGAAAAAACAAAAATATAAGATAATGTGACAGATGAACAAAGTTCAAGTATATAAAACTTGAATTATTAAAAATTTAGAAGAAAATACTGATAACCTACGTTAAACTGTATCTTATAAACGAACCGAAAATATTCTACAAATTTGCATTAATAATCTTAATAATGAAAACATAAAAAGAGTTTTGTTTTAAAGTTTTATACGGTTTCTTCTATTCGATTCATAAATAGAACTTAATTATTTTTGGATAATATTCTATGATCACTTAAATCTGAAAGAAATTGATAAATATTGTGTTCAATTGTATATAGTGCTTGCGCATTTTGTACATCACCATTGTATTTTCTTTTGCAAATAACTTACCTTAGACATATTTTGTATGACCTATAAAATTATTTTAAATTTAAAAAATCTGTAATCTAATGCAGATATACCGTATTAAATGAAGGTTACCTGTATCCCTAAATAAAATCTTGCCTTGAGTATATATAATTTTAAATGTTTTTTTTTTTTTTTTTTCTTTTTCTCCAATTTTTGTTTTACTTATATTATATACCATTAAAAAAATAATTTCAAATTTAACTATATCTGTATTTTTCACAGTAACTATTATATTATTTTCTTTTAAACCAATTTTCTTTATTTTGCAAATAATAACAGAAATACAATATTTAATTTATGTTAAATAGATTTTACTCAACTATCTGGTGAATTTTCTTTCTAACAAGAAAACACATTTTTTACATCTTTACAAAAACCCTTATCTTAATTTTCTACGGCATATATAACTGATGAAAACGAGTACGAAAAACCAAAAAAAAAAAAAAAAAAAAATTCAAAATAGATTCAAAAGACGGATTTTGAATAGAATTTGTAAGATACAAATATCATCATGTTCTAATTTTTTAAAAGCTAAAAAAAACGTTTTTCTATTTTTGATTTTTTTTTTTTGTTTTGCATTCTTCTTAAACAACACAAAAAACAGCTTAACTCTCTTCTTGTTCTGATTATCATTAAAGTAAACAGCAAGCAAACAAGCAAAAAAAAAACAAAAAAAAAAAAAAACTGAAATCAAGTTGAATTCAATGCAATTAAATTTAATAAATTGCACGGCACATTATACAAAATAAAAAACAAATCTTCAATGGTTTTGTAAAGGTTAAAGAATGTTCTTTTTTTTTTATGTTGCTGTTGTATCTTTTTATCTTTTATGCATATAACAGGTTATATTTTTTAACTGTTTTTTTTTCCTATTAGAATAATAAGATATTATTTGAGTATAATATTGTATTTTTGTAAAAAAAAAAAAAAAAAAAAATGCATCATATTCTCAATGTCTAATGAGACTTGATATCTATTTTTTATTAAATATGAATAAATATTGTAAAGAGAAAAAAAAAATTAATTTAACTTTACGTTTAATATAAAAATTATCAAATGAGAAAAGAAAAGAAAAGTCCTCTAGTTTTATGGATAATTAAAGATACTATAGTACACATTTTTAATCATTATAATTTGTCTTTACATTTTTTTTTATTTTTTTTTTGTAAGCAAAATATTTTTTTTAGTTTGAATATTATTATAATTTTTACATTATGTATGTATATTTATATACAATGTTTTAAATAATATACATGTATATAAAAACTTTCTATTAAATATTTTTATATAAATAAATAATAATAAAAGACTATATTATACATTTTTTTTTTTTAATTTTACACAACTTTGTTGAAACCAGGTGTTAACAGTTTAATCCCTTCCGGCATATAATTTACCAAATTTACATTTATTTATTATTGATTGAAGTTTTTGACACCACAAATAATCATTTACTTTCTTTTATTCAAACAAGAGATTCTTAAAAATTTGTTTTGAAGGATGAAAATGTTGACTGATTAACTTGAAATAATTGAAAATGACAAGTGATATAAACCATATAGAAAACAAAAAATATAGATTTTAAAATATTATTATTCATTTATTTCTTGTTCCAAACTTACAAACATTTTAATTTATAATGACTTAATTATAATATAGTGGTCGGTTTTCACCTTACAGCTAAACTATAAAAATTTTATTGCTAATTTGATACATATATTATTTTTAATTCAAATTTATTAAGAGGAAAGGAACTGAAAACCTCTTTTGACCTTTGACTTATAACTAAAAATAAAAACTTACATACTATGACTTAAAAACTAGAGAAGGAATAATTTTGAATATATCAAAATGATTAATTAAACAAATTTTGTATTAAAGGATTTTTAGAATCATTGCTCCTAATAATAAATGAGTTCTTTCTATTTATAATATATTAATATCAATTGTTTTAACATTTCCAATAGCATGAAGTCTTGTAGTAGAAAAAAAGAATGGTTTGTCTAACAATAATTTCAAAATTTTATTTTGCTTAATTTGTATTCGGTCTAGGTGTGATTTAGCACATGAACCCCAAATTTCTGAGCCATAAAGCATCAAACTTTGGAAAACTGATTTGTAAAGCAATATTTTGTTATCTTTCATCATTCATATTTTGTTATCAACAGAAGTGATTTCCGGTTTATTAAGGGATATAAAGTTTTTATGACGATGTTGCATTTTTTAATTACGAAATCTACGTGTGTGTCGATTAGAAAAGAAAGTCGTTTAAAACTAAAAAATAAATAAAATTTTATAGATATAAAATTCCAAATTTTTTTAATGGATTTAAAGGTAAACATATATTAATATTTAAATATAAAAAAAGGATTTTGAAAGGGAGGAATAAGTATGACATAGTGAGGGTATAATATAGGAGGGGTATACTTGTGAGAATGAAATTTGAAACCATTTTATTTTTCATTCCGCCAAATTAAGCTTTACTTATTTTTGAAAGTATTTTATTTTTCAACCGGGTTAAAACGTTTCGTTAAAGTTTTTTTTACGTATATAGAATGTATATCACTAACATTAAATTTAACCTGCAAGTAGTAAGATTTTTAAGTTGTTCATGGTATTTTTGTGCCGAAAATAATTATTTATATAGTTGTTTCGCAAAACTAGGTTTTTATAACCAGAACCACCTACAGCACTTATAACTAAAACCACCTATAACACTTAGCGTTACACTTGCAACAAACGCTAAAGATAGAGTTCATTTGATAAGAGGTAATGAAACGCGCTCATTAAATTCAAACCATTCTCTTTATATTAATCTTAAAACGGGAGAATTTTTGAATACTTAATATATTTGTTCTATTTTCTTTTCTGTTTATCAATTAATAAAACATGATTATACACTTCTAGTCTTACAGCAAAAACATTATTCCGATATTGATTTTTATTATTTAAAACTGCATTGTTGTTAGAATTTTTCTATAGTTTCACTTCTATTGTGTAATGGGGTGACTTCTTTGTATCTTCTTTGTATATTTTAAGTAATTTAAATAAGCTCAATAATTTTATTTGTAAATTTGCTAGATATTTGGTTTTCTTTATATATAAGTTCCGTTTGTTTACCATTTTATAATCTAACTTTCTAAATAATGTATTATAAACGGTGTCCCATGTTTGTGTTTTGTTGTTTTTTTGGTACACACTAACAAAACTTCAGCTAGAATTTCTTTATACTGTGTTGGCAGTGCTACTGTATGTTTGATTAAATGGAATAGAAAATGGAGAAGCAAAATAGGATAACAAGAGGGAATTGGATGTTAAATTGAAAACGAACCCAAAATTCATCAATTTATTTATTTCTCCTTCGAAAGTTTAAAACATTTTAAACTACACAAAATATCCTATTTTTATGATTTTTTTTAAATTTATTACAAAAAATTCCTCCTTATTTTTAGATTACATGATTAAACCTCTTTACTTTTGATGAATATAATCCGTCCGTTTGTCCGTCTATTTACAAAACTTCTACACCGTTAAAGATAGAGAAAAAAAATTTTAACCATGGGCAGGTCTTATAAATAAATTAATGTTGTAGAACAACTTTTTCATGTAGCCCCACTGTAGCCCCTCAAACTTTGAAAAAGTCCTATTTTTAAATGCGTATATCTCATGTTGTGTTTAACATTTTTTCAATCTGAAAACACCATTCTACAGGATTTTTTTTTACCTTTATAAATCAATATAAAAATTATACAATTATTTTCAGATTTTCCAATAAAAATCAGTGTAATTATTCTATCGTGTATGGTTTTCATATATCGTATATATAATATAAAATAAATTTTCTTAATTTTATTACAAAAAATAAAAGTTGAATAATTTGACAATTATTTTATTGAAGCTGTTGTCTTTTTATTATTTATTTTAAAGTATATTTCAAATTTTTTTTACATAACTAGCTTTAATTTATCTTTACCATTTTTTAAATAATAAAAAACTAATCATATATAAAATAAAATAGATTTTTAATTTAATTTTTAACTTTTGTTTTTACACAGAATAAATAAAGAAAAAAAAAAAAAAGATTCACAATATCGAATTCAAACAATTCAAAATGATATTTTATGTTAATTTTAATTCTTGATATGCTAAAATAGAGATATATGCTAATTAAGATCACCTTATAACTACTTTGTATTCATTTTTTTGTTTATTATTATTTTGTTTATGTTTTTGTTATACCCATATGATTAAATCAAATTAAAATAATCATTATATTGTTTATGAAATTAGTTAATAAGTTTCTATAATTTTTGTCTAGTTTTAAAATTAAGGTGCTAAATGAAATCAAATAAAATTAACAAGTTTTCATAAGGTATTGGTTATAAATAATTTAGTTCAAATATATTATGTATAAAATAAAATTTATTTGTAATTTATTAACAAGACTTACATAATATTTAATTGATCAAATTATTTTGAAAAACAAAAAAAAATTTTTACAATATTTAATAACAACTTGTCAATGTAATTTTGTAAATTTTGTTAAAAATAAGAAAATATTTTTAGAAAAAAAACAAAATCTGTTTATGGGTTAGAAAATTAGACAGCTTCTAGTCGAAAATATCCTAAAAAGAGTTATCAATTATCATAAATTTTTTAATGAATTTGACGGAAAATCTGCATTTAATAATTTGATAATTTGATTAACAATATGCAATTAGAGTTTTAAAAACTTTTCTTTTTTTGGCACATTTAAAGAAATTTTTAAAAAATATGCCTATTAATTTCACACTCTATTCTTCTATCTGTTTGTCCGGATGTTTACAAAAGTTCTACACCATTTGATATAGAGCAATAAAATTCCAACTACGGATAGATAAGTAAAAAAATTCATTTTATGGAACAACGTTTTTCTGTAATCCGATCCATTACGGAACGAATGTTCGAGTTCGAGAATGCCCTATATTTAAATTGTTATAACATGTGCTCTATATCAATCTGAAACGCCAAACGACAGCTGCTTTCATTAGTTTTACAAATATGTATATAATAAATATATAGCTTTATCGTACGGTATTTTAATTTACCGTTATGCGAAACATAATTTTTACAAAATTCTTAATTCCAGTTTAAATTAGAAATTTGAAATTTTGAGAGGAGTTAGATCTTTGATAAATAAGTAATAAGTAAGTAGAGCTATTTCAGAAAATATTTTTGTGTCACTCCCGTTTAAGAGTTGTAAGGGATCAAAAGCTGAAAATTCCCTATTTTTAAATGCCTGTAACTTGAATACTTGTCCAAATGTTTTTGAAATAAGTAATATACAAAAACTATAGTTTCAGTATTATATTATTATTTCTGTTAACAACTTTTCTTAATAAACTAGCGTTACCTTAAAATTGACGAAAACGTGACTTAATTTTTCCAAAAATTGGGACGCCTTTTTTTATATTATTATAAATTTATATTATGTATTCAATATAGGTATCTACATATGTACTCTTTACCCAAAACTTATTATGGAATATTTTTTAATTTTGGAAATGTGTTTTTTTGAAAACCCTTGCTTTTTTTGAAAACCCTTGGTTTTTTTATTACTTGTTTATTAAGATATATAAAGCAATAGTATAAATATATTTATTTTTTCGATAGTTTGCATTTGGTGCATTATAGATGCTTTTAATCTTAACATATTTAATGCGAGATTTTTATTGTGAGATTTTTACCCGCTAAATCTACCTCACAGCGTAGCCAAAATAGTATAAAAATTATAGTACCTGACTGATGTGCGTGTAACCAAAAAGTTTCTGTATATTTCTAAATTTTTGTTGAAATAGGTTCGAATAGTACACAATATGCTGTTTATAAATGGGAGGAAGTTGACTATCAAGTTTAGGTTATATTTGGGTCTTCTAATACTTTTTAAATTTTTTTGCGAGGAGTTCTCTAAAAAATATGTATACAAAAGGCAAACAGCTCCGTTTCGACGGTGACTTAAAAACGTTTAGTCTTTTGTGATATTATAATATAAATGATTCGAATAGTTCTCTTTTGTATGGTATCCAGATATACTGAAAAGTTAATAAATTATTTGAACGTATGTATTTTAACGTATTAAATAAATTTAGATTGAATTTGCTATTTTATAGCAAAGTTTAGTATATGACGGACGAATACTTGAAAAATTCAAGAGTTCATAAAAAGTCATTGTAAATATAAAATCATACTTATTGTAAAAACACAGAGGTAAAACGAAACAACTTTATACAATTATGCAAATTTTTGTACAGATGTTTTAAGTAGTATTAATATCTATGGTAATAAACTTTGAAATTAATTTTATATAATCTTTATTATTATAATGACTTCTTAATGAATAAAATTTTTTGAACTTCTTTTGAAAGTATGTTAATTTTAAGAATTTTAATATATATTTATACTAAGGCCAATATGTTTTATTTTGTTTTGGTGGGAATCATCTAAAGATACTATAGGATACTATAGCGAGCACAAATCCTCTATAAATATATGGGGCTTTAACCCACTGTACACAACCTCACTTTTTTTTACCAAACCATTGGTTATATGAACTTTATAACTCACTCATGTACTGTCTGTCAAGAGAAATTATGTTTAGGGAATGAAAATTAATTTTAAATAGATAGGCTTTTTGTGAACAAACTAATTGTTAATGTGCTCCTTGCATCTTTAAACGTTGTATATATAATCCTTTACAATTATAGGAAATAAATTAGGTAGTTCAAATTCCTAAATGGCATAATTCAGAAAATTTATTTGTAGTACGGACACTGCGATGGATCTACATTCGCGATAGCCGTACTACAAATAAATTTTCAGAATTATGGCATTTGGGAATTTGAACCACTTAGAGATGGACAGCTCTCCTTGTTTTTCTTTAAAATATTTTAAATGGAGGTATCAGCTAAAAGACAGTATTTTTTAACAATTTTCAGTTTTTTTTACAGTTAGAATAAATTATTTTTTGTCTCTTGATAAATTATGTATATTATTCAATTATTATTAAACCTTTATAATGTTTTAAAAGTAAAAAAGGCTAATATTTTTTACTTTTCTTAAAAATTCTTATTTATAGAGCGAATATGGTTTAACGAATAAGCTATTACAAAAGTAAACAACAAATCTGTGTAAATTATTTATACTTTAAAGATTATAATAACATTAAGATTGCTTGATTTTTAGTATGAGTTTTAGTTTTAGGAAAATTTATAATGTCTTAACTCACAGGTAATATCGTTATTTGGACAGTTCGCAGTTTTTAACTTGGTAAAAATTTTTTTTTAATTATACAATCGCTGATAATTTTTGACTCGGTTAATATAATTTTAAAAATAAAAATCTTAATTAAAACAATTAAACCAAATGAGTATGTATATGTATATGTAAATGTATATATTCCATTGCTTACAATCAGATTATTATTATTTTTTAAATAAAATCATTATATGATTTATTTACGTCATTTAAATTTTTTTTGTTTTTGATTTGTGGCCATCTGTAGATAAAATCTCAAGATTCGAATTAAAAATCAAAAAAGAAAAAATTTAATTTTCAATAACAAAAAAAATTTAATACAAAACCCATCAAAATCAAAAAAAAAAAAGAAGAAAAATAACAAAATAAAAATTAATATATAAATGTAACCAGTAAAATATTTTTTTTTGTTTTTGCTTTTTTTTTTTTATATAAAAAAATAATTTGCATTACAATAAACTTTTTTACTACCCCTGTGATGTGAAATGACATTAACATTTATTACGCGATATTAAAGATCAAATCTCTTTTTTTTTTATTTTTTTTTTGACTCTATGAATGCTGTTGCATTAAACATTTTTATATTATATATCATATCAGAAATCCTGAAACGGATATACGGAACTATGAACACAAAATGAAAAATACAAAAAAAAGGAAAGAAAACAAAATAACAATAATAATATTTTCAAGTAACATCCTTTTTTTTTTGTTTTTCTTTTGTTACTATACTTTGGAAAAATATTAAATCTGGTATCTAAAGAATAGTTGTGAAAACATTTTAAAGCATTTAAAAAAAAAAAAAATAAAATATAAATTCCTTGTTGTCTTCTTATTCTTCTTACGAATAAATACGATGAGTATATGGATTAAGCAAAGACATTAAAATGTGAAAGATGTTTTAAGCAAAAAAAAAAATATTTAACGATATACAGTACAAATTTTTTTTTTTAAAAGATGAAAACAACAGTTTAAGAGTTAAACCAAAAAAAAAAGAAAAAATTTCCTTCCGAAAATCATCATAATTTATTTATTTTATTTTATTTTATGCTTTTAAAAATTTGACGCCTTGTTTGTCATATTTTTTAAAGATTTTGTCGCATACGCGAATGTTATATTCACCTCTCTTTCTTTCTTATGTACCATTATATTATTATAAGGGAAAGCAAAACAAGCTGAGGGAAACTGGGTGGTAAACCAATGTGGTTTTTTTTTTTTTTTTTATTTAACATTTGGCCTTGGATGATGAGTTTAATCCCGTGACATTTATTTTTCAATACTCAAATAAAAAAAAAACAAATAAATATAAAATCAGCGGTAAAAAACATATTTTTGATAACAATTCTCCCAAATCAAGGATAATACAATTTACTCTACTTCGTATGTATATATATATATATCATATATATACTTCGTATATACGAAACAAAAAAAAAAACATTTTATATACAACAAATATTGCAGTTGTTAGAGGTGGAAACCAAACCAAACTCTGACAACAAAAAGACAAAATTTACATTTTAATGATTTAATTTTATTTAACGACTTCATTAAGGACATTTTTTTTTTTTTTTGGTATTTTATCTATTTATTTATTTATTTATTCATAAATATGAATTCATATTATATTTATATTATTATTATTATTATTATTATTATATTGTCCTGATTTCAAATTTTTCTGATTTTTCGTCCTTTTTGTTGTTTTTGATGAACTTTATTAACAATAAATATTATTAAATTTTTTGATTTTTAATTGAAAAAAAGAAAAAAATCAAACAAAACTTAATTATACTAATTTTTATAAATATAAGACTTAAATTTATTTATTTTTTTTAAACCAAATATAAAGATTTCAACAATTTATGAAATAAATTTTGACTACAAAACATACATTCCATTCCAAATTTAATGGTTAAGGTGTATTTTAGCAACATTCGACAAAATTTTTAAACAATTTGATTTTTATTTTATTAGGTTGTGTAAAATGTTTTTAAAACTAACTTAAAATAGAGTAAGTGTCTCCAAGAATTTGATATAAATTCTAAGAGTTATACAATTGATATTTTTAACATTTTACGCAATAAGAAATAATATCACAAAAAGGTTACAAACAAAAACAAAAATATATAATAGCAATTGATTAGAAAATAAGAAATTAAAACAAAATGGGGTGGGATCACCCCATTACTATTATAGTCATTATTGGAATTTTATTAAATTTATTCGCTATTTCAATTGGAAAAAGTTGGGGTAAGTAGTAACAGTAAATAATAAAAATTGTTTAAATTTTAATTTAAATATAAATTTTGTATTTTAAAAATTTTAAAAACTTCCATTACATACAATTTCGTTCACATTTTTGTATTTTACTAAGTTTTTTTAAGAAAATTTTTTTTTTGTTTTTAGGGCAAATTGCCTAATTTAATTATATATATGTAATCTAATATATAAAGCAGAAAGTGTATTTGTTTGTTTGTGTCAGATTCACGAGAAAACCACCGGTTCGATTGCAACCAAATTTTGTATAGGAACAGTTTTGAAGTCTGGAATGAGTTGTAGACAATATCGCGTTGCGGTTCATTAACCCATTGCGACCGATTCATGTGAATCTGAGACAAACAAACAAACAAATATATAAACAAACATACTTTCTGCTTTATATATCAGATTTAACTAATACATTAATTAAATTATATTAATGCAAAAATTAAAGATAAATTATTAACTTTGTTAAATTAGTTAAATTATTGGTTTCATAAAACCAACAAAATACTTCGGACAACGCTGGGTATTCCTACTAGTATATATATATGTATATATATATACAAATGCATTTTTATCATAATAACTATATGTTTTATTTTTTTAAAAATTTAAAAAAAAATTTTAATGTAAAAAAAAAATAAAGCAAGAATTGATAAATATTTTAGTTGAAGGATTGTTTATATTTTACATCACTTTTATATGAGGTTGTTTTTTACCCGAAAGTAAATCCCAATAATTGGTAATATTAAAGTAGCTATAAGTTAAATTGTAACTAAATTTGATAATAATTTAAGCAAGAAAAAATCTTGTAAACATATTTGAAATTTTAAATTAAATAAAAAAACCTACTTTAGTTCCCCTGTTTAAATGCGACAAGAATATTACAAAGCTTTTCCTTTTCAGCTGTAAATATTGTAAGGGGAATTTATTTTTACAACATGTGTGCAGGGATTCGAATCCACACTTCCTCGGTGTTTCCATTTTATTTCTAACGGTGTTACCCACTAGGGCACGAAGACCCCCACCAACAAAGATATTATTTATTAATATTTTTTTTTCCATACCATTATTAAATTATTAAAACCAAAACCAGAGACAAATACTATATAGAACTAAATATAATTATCAATAACTTCATATGTTAAAGTAAATCTGACTTTGGAGAATTAAAATTAAATGTTAACATTAAATTTTAATTTAAAAAATTTAAAATTTATAAACTAATATATATATATATGTTAAAATTATCAGGTTATGTATATTTTAAAAATATAATTATGTGCAGAAATTATTAATTATAATGTTTTTCACGCTATTTTAATATAAAATTATTTTATTTTTTCTTGTTATTTTTTGTTTTTTTTTTATTTTTTATTTATTTGATCCTTTTAAATCGAAAACTCATAATATAAATTATAAATATTACAAAAAAAAAAATAAAAACAAACAGCAAAAAATGTGTTAAATCCTTTCTTCACCCACCACAGATATAAAAAGAAAAGTAACACTTTTAACATTAGTTTACATCACACAGTTTTTTTTCTAAATATTTTGTTTTATATATGTATATACGGAGAAAATATATACAAAAAGGAAAAAAGAGTTCTTCCGGTCCTTTAATCAAAAAAATTTTTTTAATTTTTTTTTTTTATTCCGTCTTCATACTTTAAAAAATAGAAAAAAAAACTTTTTATAATAATCAAAAAGGATAACGTAGACTTTTATTTAAAAATTAATTCAAAACTTTCAAAAATACCCCCAACAGCCACTTGAATTTTGTACAACACAAAATACAACATAACAAACTAGAAAACAGAAAAAAAAAACCAAAACAACAACAATCGGAAGTTAAATTCAACCATCAAGGACGAGCATTTTCCGTCCGTTTTTATACCCCCAAAAGTAGTGTATAACAAAAATATCAATGATGCTGTTTGTTATTTTTTTTCTTTTATATTCTACATCTACTTATTTACTCAACAGGATTTATGTACTGAATAACTCCCACATATATTCCCATACAAAGAAAAAAAAAATGTCATTATTTGTACGAGAACAGAATAAGATATTCATTGTTAGTTTCCTATTATGAACTGTGTAAATCCGAAACAAAAAAAAAAAAAAATTAAAACTGAAAAGAAAAAGATAAATTTGTTGGTTTACTTAGAATAATATAAAAAAAAAAAAACCAAATGTAATATGAACATGGTACCAAATAACCAACCTACAATAGCAGCTTCCTTCGATATATAGAGCACTAAGTTAAATAACATATAGTTTCGTTTTTTTTTTTTGTTTTGTCTAAAATAAATTTTAAAAACTGAATTTGTACTCCACTTCTGTTTGTTTGCCTTAATAATTGCAAAGTTTTTATTTTGTTTCGATTTTTTGTTTTTTTTTTTTGCAACGAAAATAATAATAAATAAAATAAACTTTTTTTTTCGTTTGTAAAATCCCTTATTAAATAAATCTTTTGTAGAATTTTATATATTTTTTTTTTTTAAATTAAAATTAAAAAAAAGTACAACTGATTAGTGAAGGATGTACAGTATACAATAATACAAAAATAAAAGCTAAAATATTTAAATTAATTTTAAATTTAACAATATTACAACTTTGACATTATTTAAAAGTTTATTTAAAATTTAAACCTTTGTGGTCGAACTTCGCCAATAAAAAAAAAACATTATTAGCAATTCTTTAAACATTTTTTTCCCTTCTAGTTGAATTTTTCGATACGTTCAGTTATTCCGTATATCAGCGTTGAATATAAAAATAAGGGGGCCTCGGCGGCCTACTGGGTAAGAGCGTATGAAATATGTTGTTCAAATCCCATATACGTCGTAAGAATAATTCCCCCTTACGACATTTACAGCCATGCCTGAAAAAAGAAAGGCTGTGGAATTTCCTTGTCACATATATGTGGCATGTGAAATTTGCAAACAAAAAAAAAAATTATTTTTCTTCAGTACCTAATTTATCTTAATACATTGGTCAATGGCATTATTTCTTGTAATAAACAGTTATAGAAGAGAATAAAATTTGTTTACCCGTAATATTTATATAGGCACTTAAAGTGTTAATATAATTACTTTTAGTAGATTAATACATTATGCAGTATATTGACATTTGGAAATAAGTGCTAATGACATTTAGATATAAGTACAAATCAGATTTACTCGTAGATATACATAAGTACAAATGATAAGATCTAGATTTTTTTTTATGAAGAAAAGTGTGAAAAATCAAAAGAAAATTTTTTCCACTTTAATTTTAACTTCAGTGGTTTATATGAAACGTCAAAAATTTTACAAGATATTGATCTCACTTAATTACCAAAATGAATTGTCCAATTGCAAAACTTACTAATTTTGTCTTGATTTGTAAAGATTAAAATATTTTCTGATGAATCTAATCTTTTCTGATTAAAAACATATTTTGTATAATTTGAGTTGAGTTATAAACATTTTAACATAGGTCTTTCAATTTTGGAATGCCAGAAAGAACAGTTTAGAGCAGTGTAGAAGTTTTGTGTAAAAAGAAAAATGGCAGATCGACAGAAAAAAAATTTATATTTAATATATGTTTTTAGTTATAAATTTATCCTGTTTTAACCTAAAAGTCATTTAATCAATTTATGAAACATTATGAATTTGTACCTATAGTTAACGGGAGATACAAATTATATTTAATATAAATAAATAAAATATTAAATATTACAGAATATTAATTGCTTTTAAAAATATAAAGTTATCAAATTTTTCCACTGTTCAAATTAAGTTTACTCTATCTGTCAATGTCCGAGAGGGTGTAGCCAATAGATAATATAAGTATTTTTATTATTATTTTTATTAATTATATTGTTTTTTAGAATTTATGTATTAATTTTCTGCACTAGATGCTAGGGTTATTGGCTATCGAAGAAGATATAAAAATTATTTAAAGACACAAAGAAGAGAACTTCAGCAAAGTCTACGATACTCTAGAACAAACAAAAGAATCTTATAAAGTCAACTTATATTGAAAAAATAACGTGTATTAAATTATATTATATTGAACTTTTATTAAAAAAATTAAAAACTCTTTACAGCTTAATTTAAGATAAAAAGTGTCGAAGGAAAAAATTAGAAAGAATACCGAAAAAATTTTAAGTCAAGAAAAAGAATAAAAATTTATTTAAATATTATTTGGCAAATATTATGACATAGTAATTTTTTTTAAATAATAAAATAAAATATATAAGAAAATTAAAAAGAAATTAAAAAAATTCTCAGTGATCAAATAATTTAATCTTCTAAAATCACTTGCATTTTAAAACAAATCAAAGTATAAAAGTAGTGTTTTAATTTAATTATTATAAAATTAGAAAAAAAAAATGTATTTTTATTGGGGCGTTTTTTTTTTTTGGATTTATTGATAAGCCATCTTAATATATTTTTTGTGACGAATCATAAAATTGAAATGTTTAAACACCAAATAGAGAGACCAGAAATCCAAATCTATCCAAATGTAAATTGATTACAACCATTTTTATTCCGAATATTTTCAACACTACGAGCGAACACTTAAATAAATTTTTTTTTTTGCCTTATAAAAAATTATTCTAAAAGTTGAAATTTTATCATTAAATTTCTTCACATTTTACTAAATAAACTATATATTTCTTGAATTATTCTAATGAATTTTATTTTGCATCCAAATTTTATATACTTAAAAAAGTTAGAAAGTGTAAACTGAAGTTTTTCAGATAATTTAAAAAAAAGTACTATATAAATTAAATAGCAGCTAGACAACAGAATGAAGGAAATATCTTTTTTTTTTTGCAATGAAACCGTATCTATTTTATTTTTTTTTGTTTTCATTAGGTACAGGCAACAAAAAATTCTGCCTTTCAATTAAAACTTGGCGTTTATAGCCTTTTTAGCACATTTCCAAAAAACTTTGCCTAGAAAAATCATGCACCTATTAGTTTCACTCTGTCCGTCCATCTGTTTGTCTGTCTGGCCGTGTGTTTACAAAACTTCTACAACGTTAAAGAGAGAAAAAAAAATCTTAACCAAAGATAGGTCTCATTAAACTTAGGCACCTGCACACCTTTTTCTTCGGCAAGGCATAAAAATTAAAGCTCCAGTAATATATTTTTACGTGTGTTAACAGTTTCTTCAGTTGTATAGGGTTGCAGAGTTATAGTCTTTCAAAATTGCAAAAAGGCAATGTATATATGTCAGGCTCTGCGTATTAGTTTTATAATCTAAAAACGCTACAAGACCGAATATTTTCTTACCGCTATAAAATGATATCAAAATTATGCAATATTTTGTAATTTACTACTTAAATTTACCGTTATGTGAAAAATAATATTTAATAGAAATAATATTTCTTTTTTCATAACTCCGGCATGCTTAAAATTTGAAAATTTGCTTTTTTTGGACACCTGTAAAACTTTTTGTTCGGCAAGATAAAAATAAAGCTTCTGTTACGTGGGTTAGCGGTGTCTCTTACTTATATAGGGTTCCGGACTTACAGCCTCTCAAAATTAAGAAAAAGTTCTATTTCAGGTTTTTTCTTATTATATGAAATTTTCAAATTTTGGTGCAAGTCACAATTCTAAACAGTTTGTATTATCTTTTGGAGCGCTTGTAAAAACCGTTGGTTTACATTCTGCATTGTTTTTTTTTTAGTTCTGAATTTTTAATAATTTTCAAAACATTAATTAGTCTTTTATCCCTCTTTAAACTTTTTGTTTTTTTTTAGTTGATTTTTTCTTTATTCTTTTGAAAAAAAAAAAAAAAAAAATACAAATTTAAATAAATCATTTTAAGAACGCCTGGTTTAGCACTTTCATTTTTAAAAGTTCAAAAATTGTATATATTATGTATCTATTGTATTTATTTCTACACTTTTTACATTCTGAAAATTGTTTATACACTTTAAGATTAAAAAAATTATAATTACAAAAAAAAATAACAATAATGAAATTGAATAGATGCAACATGTATAAAAAATGAGATTATACGAGATTTAAGACATTAAAACAAATTTAAGTTTAAAAAGCATTTAAAAATATAAGATTTAGGCTTAATTGAATGTTAAATATGTATATTTATATAATATGTGATTTTTTTTATTTAACTGCTGTGTTTTAAGTCTTCTAAATTTAAGTAGAATTTTTCTTCGTCTAAGGAAAAAAATATTGAGAAGTGACTCCATTGCTAAACAAGCATCCAGTCCCCATTTCTTCCCAATTAGGTAAGAAAAAAAACAACCTAATTGTTCTTCTAGGGAAACCTACAAAGTAGGTAAAAGTAGAAACACTTGGAGAAGAACAATTGGAAAAGAAAAAAAACAGAAGGAAAAACATGGACAAAAGTCATATTAATAGCCCAAAACAACATTAGATGGCGCGGCTTTGTGGAAGCCCTATACTCCCAAAGAGAGCAGAAAAGGAAAAAAAATAAATATTCGGAGGTTCGAAAAAAAATCATAGGATTCAACAAAAATAAACTGAGAATTCTAACAGGATTCCAGTTGGGACAATGCCGGCTAAAGGAATACTTAAAGAAAATGAGAATTGAAAATGATGGTAATGCAGATTCTCTTCTTCTGTAAACAAGAAGAAGAAACTGCAGCACACATACTCGAAAACTGTGGAGCTGTACTTCGAGCAAGACAATATTTGCATCAAGGAGCATATTTCTTTGCTGAAGACGAACTGCCAGCAATAAACTCTATACATAGATACTTTACTTTCTTAGAGGGAGTAGGGCTGACAGAAGTATTAAAAGTGGAGGCAAAATCCGCAAAAAGGGGAATCACAATAGACCTATATTGTTGCAGTATTACTTACACCGCAATAATAATATAATCTATTTGAATATATATATACGTGTATGTATATATGCATGTATCCAGAAAACTCTTACTCACTTACACACGTAAATATATCGAATAATTTCGAAACGTTTTCCAAAGAAAAAGCAAAGTCTTTATATAAGCTTAATGCACTATTAACTAAACCCCAAATACTTTTCAAGAAAGAAGAATAACAAATAAAACTTAATCGCATAGAATCCGCATAATTTCATATGCTACAAATAAAAACAGAAACTTTTCTTTAAACTTAAACATTTTATATTTCGTAACTAAAAACAAAAAAATTCAATATTTTGATGGTCATTAATAAATGAATATGTATACAATTTACATCTTTCCATGAATTTCCTTATAAAATATTTTAAATAAATATTAAAAAAAAAAAAATTCCAGTCAACATTACGTAAACTTTTTTTTATATAGTAAAATTTTTATTAAATAATAAAAAAAAAAAAATAAAAAAAAAAAATACATTCTTCAATATAAAAACTATTATTTTCTAAATTAAATCATAAAAATAATACAAATCCAAATTTCAAAAAAAAAAACAAAAACAAATAAACGTTTGCACGTGATATCATCATCTTTAAAGATTTAGAAAACAAAAAAATCATAGAGCAATCTTAGAACACAAAACTATTTAAAGATTAACATAAAAATCAATTTACAAGGTTAAAAATTACTACAATAATAAAATAGTGCGGGGGCGCGCCGTTAAGCGCAAAAAAAAATTTTTTTTTGCATTTTTATTATATATGAAAAATATGCACATAGAATATTTTAAAACTGACTAACTTTATGTTTTATTTATTTATTGTTTTTACTAATGCTTAATAGTTAAAAGGCGTTTTCATGCAATACTTTTTATGCTAATGAATTTAATAAATAATTTAAGAAAAAAGAAAAAAACAAAATAATTTTACTTGTAATGTACACATATATATGTATGTAAATTTCTTATTACACGTTTCTGGATTAATTGTAATAATAAAATAAAAGAAATAGCTTTAGTTTTTATTTAAAGATTCATTCCACTAATGTAGAAACATGAAAGCAATATTAAAAATTATTGCAATAATTAATCGATACGGAAGAAATTTTTAAAATAATTTCTTTAAATTCTTAAGATTTATTTATTGATTGTATGTAATTAATTACGAATATTAATGAATGAAAAAAAAAAACAAAATAGTTTAAAATTTTTGATTGAAAGTTAATAAATTAAAGAAAAATAAGGAAGATCGAATGAGGCTCTTAGCATCACATTTACCGTGTGATAACATATTACAAGAACTAAGAAGACTGAGCCGCTATATAAATTATTAAAATCCTAATTTTATGATTCATAATAAAGTATTTTTGTATTTACTTTTATATTTTATATTTAAAGATACAATATTGTTCAAATTATTTTTAGTCAAAACTTCCAGCAAGCTTTTTTGTTTTTCCTAAGGGAGGTGGGAATCTTCCAAAGATACCAAGAATTCCCCTTGGTAGTGTCAGATTCTTACTGACTAAACTCACCTTCCCTTAAGCCAATATAATGGATTGAAACTCCTACTTATTAACGCAGTATATTGGCTAGGGAGTATGGACAGGAAAGGATAGGAAGGGATAGGAAAGTTTATTAAAGTAAAATCAATTTCATATAATTATTTTTAGAATAATATTTCAATTAATACTCCTCTCTGTCAGATGTTTGAATTGGTATTGGATTTTTGAATCAGCGAAAACTAACAACTTTAGATGTTGACGTGCATACTAGACTTTGTTTCTTCTTTTATTTCTTTTTTCAATTACCAGAATTTGTAGTTGGTTTCTTTGATGAATTTCATATTTTGTCGTTTTTCGAATAATTCACCGCTTCTAGACGATTTAATGCGTGTGTTAAAATTTATTAAAGTGTATTTATGTTTTGTTATTCAGTACGGCAAATGAGGATGCTTCTTATGTGTTTCTACCACTTAATCCATATCTAGTTTGCAGGTCGACGTTGTTCTTTAATTTTTTGTTCATCACGTTGCAGATGTTTATTGCTTTATATAGTTTGTGTGATTTTATTTAACTTTGCCTTCTTGGACGCAAGGATTACACTGTATAATCTGTCATAATCATCAATTATTTTGATGACCTTGGTTAGTAGGAGCTGGAATTTGTGAATTCGAGTAGTCAGATCAGTAGATTATAATGAAAATTCAATAAGATATGTGCATTAATAAGCATTTTACATGTGATGTTGAAGCTTAAGCTTTGTTCTTTTAATGATATCTATACTGTAGTAATAATTTTCATGGTTAGAAGTTCATGTGTATCCTGGTGGTTCAATTAATACACCTAGAAGTTTAGCCACCTGAATCTGACACCACCAAGGAGGTGTCTTTGGAAGATTCCCACCTTCCTTAGGAAAAACAAAAAATAAAAAATTTTCTTTTGGAATATGATGATTTTTTTCTTATATTCAATAATCGTTTGCTTGTTGTCTCCCGATCATGACGTAATGAACCTTAGAATTTACAAAATTATACAAATTATTAATTTGTTAAAATATGTTGTAACATAAATTTCAAAATGATTTTAATTTTCTTGTCAATAAATATCCTATTAGGAACACTTGGATCAAAAATTCAACAACATCAAAAAATTATATTGATTTGCTTCTCATCTATACACGGGAAGTAATTATTATTTTAATAATTATCAGCTTCATAGCTTCACAAGTTCTATTTTGAAAATAATGTACATAATCTGAATATTTAAAAATAAACAAAAATGAATGAAAAATTTTTGTTATTTGGAACATCCATTGACTAGTATAATAATATTGTAAAACATAATGTAAAATTTTGTGTGTTTAAATAAATTCAATAAATTCATCAAATCTATAGGTTTCAAAATGAAAATACATGGGATTAAGTTGTAATTACTGTCACTTTATAAATTATAATATTATTATGGAATTTTTTGAAATTATTTTATGTTGTACGTGTAAGATGGTATATACATGTATAAAATATTAGCTGGTGAGTTCAGAGTTATAAAACCAAAAAAAAAATTAAGACATTAGATAGAAAATTAAAAAAACAAAAAAAAATACCTAATTTCTGTTTTTGGTACCAACGCAAAATATTTTCTTGGTCTCTTTAATGCTTTTCTTATTAACATTTTAATTTTATAAATTTTTAATTATTATTTTATTTGGAAATACAAGATTGACTATTAGTGATTCGTATTTGGTTACTAATGGATGATTAGAGAGGGTATATTATACATTTTATTTTTAACTGTTTATAAATAAAGTACAGATGGATTTAAAAAATATTAACGCATCTAATTTAGAGGTTATATGAATTTATTGATGACAACTTATATTTAGTAAAACGTCAAAAAACAAGAAAGAGAGCAGGTAGTTGATTATGTGAACTGTAGGATATCAGTACGAACATAAGTTATTTCCGGTTAGGTTACTACAAAATTTAGTCATCTTTTACAAAATTTCGCACATCTGATTTAATTATATTTATGTATATTTTTTGAAGTTGTATGACAGTTACTCAATCTCGTTGCCTTGAACTAACCAAATTTTAAAGAAGTTATTGCCATTAAACTTGAGTATCTTTTAAAAAATGTCAAATGTCTAGCTTTATTAAGTACCAAGATATATGAGTAAATTTCGTAGTTATATTCGAACCCGTTGAAGGAAATAAATTTTACAGAATTTGTTCTAGTCAAACTTAATTTCTTTTCACAAAATTTTAGATACCTATCTTTAATATATACTAAGTTATTTTTATTCAAAACTCGTAATTATGTGGCAGCTATACAAGAACACGCCAGTGCAACATATTCCATTTAACCAGCGAAACTAACAGTTTTACAAAGGTAGAATGGTAAAAATTTTAGAATTGTAACTTCACTATTTTTTGAGCTATCATAATCTATAGGATTATTGGACGGGCGGGCTAAATCGATTAAAAATTCAATTATGACCAAAAATATACATACTTTGTCATATCTAGATCGTTTCCTTTAAGGTGTCACAAACCCAATGGAAAATTTATTATACTCTTAAATTCTGTTCACATATACGGATTCCAAAAACAGTGATTGTGATTTTGTAATTATCTAAAAAAATTTAAACAATTATATTTATGTAATAATCTTTCAGATAACCTATCTATTAAAAACGTTTAAATTTTTCTTTTTAAGTCCCGACAAAGCGTTCCATTGAACTGATTGAGCTGATTTTTTATACAACATTAGTAAAATATAAGGAATCATATTCTGTACAGCTTTCATTAAAGATTTCTTCATTTTTTAATTTGTTTCGTATGTATGTGGTGGAATCTTGAATAAATTTCTTTTATGAAATAATAAATTATTACATTTCAATTCTAAGTATTAAAAATGAATTGTTTTATAACATTTTATTTGTTTCTTTATTTTTTTTAATAGAAGTAAATTTTGCTAAAAAAAAATGTATTTTTTACTCAATTATTTTTATATGTAAAAAAAAAAGCGAAAGGCATAATTTAAAAAAAAAAATTTTCTTTTTTTTGCCCACAAAAAATAGTATTTTTTATTAAAGTCTTATTTATTTAATCGCTTATCGTTTTGCTATTTTTTTGACAAAATAATAATAATTTAAAAATATTTGAATTTTGTTTTTCCAGTGGGTGTTTGGGAAGTTCAAAAACCATTCATTGCATTTTTACAATACCATTGATATAATATATCATTTCTTGTATACATACACTTACATATGTATGCAATTAAATTGGACTGAAAAAATCAAAAAACATTCGTTTTAAATTTAAAATTTGTTTTTTTTTTTTGCCAATTTCCCAAATTTTTTTTATATTGAACTTTTCAATTAATCATTGGCAAACAGAAACACTCATATCATTTTTAAGAGGTTAACAAAATCGTTCAATGGCTATAACTTTTTTTGTTTGTTTTTTAACGAAAATGATTGAAATGTATCTCTGAAGAATATCTAGTAACCACTAAAAAAAAAAAAAAAAATTAAATGATTTATTATCAGTATCAGAAATTGTATCAATATTTATTTTTTTTTTTTGCGTATGTAGGAAAAATAAATGAAATTAAATGCAAATCAGTACTTTGGCATATGTATACCAATTTTTTAATTTGAAGCTCTCATAAAACACAACAGAAATAAAAAGACCAATATATTTATTCGGATAACTGAATTACACATATTTTATTTGGGAGTATTTTTGGTTTTAGTTATTTTAATAACAATATATGTATATAGCTATAAATGTTCTTTACGTTTTTAAATATTAGAATTTTTGAATAATAAGTAATAGTTTATTCTAGTTTCTCATACCTTTTTACTGGTTAACATTTAAGCTTAATATGATTAGGATTATTTTTCTTTATATTCATAAATAAAGCAAATCATAGCCCAATGATTGTCATTCTTAAATTTAAGAAAAAAAAAACAAAAATAACTTTTTACATAAATTAGATTTACAATGGAATTTATATTAAAATTGAGTATTGCCGAATTCTTATCCAATCAAAAATTCGATTTTTTGGCAAAAAAAAAGAAAAAAACAAACAAATAAATCTTGTGTAATTTGAATGATTATAATTGTTTATTTAACCTGTTAAGAACTTATGTATTTTTAGGGGCTAACTTAACGTCCACCGACATAAATTCCATGACATTAACTTTGTAAGAAGTTCTGACCACTTTATTTTGGAAGCTAAGTCTCAAATAAAATGGCCATAAGTTCCGCACTTTTTTGTTGAAAGTTATGTTTCAAATAAAATGGTCATAGTTCCACTTTTCTAATATATATATATAAAAAAACAAAATAATTAAGGAGGATTTTGGAGTTGATTGTAAAATCAGGGTTATACTCTTTTCCAGAATTCAACTCTAACATCGCTCCTTTATTCAGAATCTCGCATATACGGAAATATAAATATTCTGGAAAAATGCAATTCCCTGATTTTGAATCTAACTCAAAAATATCTTCTAATTCATAATTTCGCATATGCAGATACATACATATATTTATATTCTGGCAAAAGAAGCAATTCTGATTTTGTAGTATTCGAAATTTTTTCCAGCAAAATTTCAATTCGTTAAATTCAAACAAAATAATCATAATTTTAATGGAGCTTATGTCTTATAGTAAATTGGTCATAAGTTTTATGGAATTTTTGTCTCTATTTTAATGGAACTTAAGGTTATTTAAAAACGGACTTTATTGCCATGGAACTTAAATCCTCTTAAAAGGACACAAGATCCATGGAATTTATGTCAGTGGAAGTTAAGTCATCTCCCCTATTTTTAAATGAACACTTTAAAACAAATACTCTCTGATAAAAAAAACTTATTAAAATTATAAACTGGAAAATTTGAAAAAGTCCAAGATAATTCAATGTAAATCTCTGCTTAACATATGTATAGATATTACAGGTAGTATACTGAATAAAGGAAACAATATATTATTACATATGCGAATAGTCATTTAACTAAATCAAAAATTAATAAAATAATAATATAAATTGTTCATTTTAAAAAAAATTTTATTCGCTTTATTATTGTATTAGCGCTTTCTTTTATTTTATTTATTTATTTTTTTATCAAAAACTCATGTCTTATAATATTACTTCAAACTATTTAAAATTTAAGGTAAACAAAAAAGAAAATATATATATGTATAATTACAAAATATTTAGTGAAAATCTAAAACAAAAAGAATATAATATGTATAAAACAACCTTAGTAAATTCTTATTTAACAAAAAATAAAAAAATAAATAAAACGCGTCAGCTAGTACCAGTCACCAAAATAAAAAATCCATCCATGAAATGTCCCCATTAAAAAAAAAAAAAATAAAAGACGACGTCGAGTTATACCCAAAAAAAAAAAACAAACTAAAACTATTTAACAACAACAAATAAAAAAGAAAAATTAAAAAAGTACTGCAGAAACTACTGAAAAGTCATTACTAAGTCAGTGAAAAATACTTTTTTAGTTTTCATAATCGTTAATCGTAACCTTAACGAACTGCAAAAAATCAGCTTTACTTCTAAAAATAATAAAAAAAAAAAAACATTAAAAAAGAAAACAAAAAAATATTTAAGAGACGCGGGGTTTTTGTTAAAAAAAAAAAAAAACTCTTTAAGAAATAAATCATGAAATGAAAATCTCATGTTATAAAAACTTGAGGTATTTTTTTCCTATCATTCAACAGTTAAAAAAAAAAAACAAACCCCCACAAATAAGTAGAACATTCTGTGGTTAAACTTTTTCGATTTCATTTAAGTTTTTTTTTTTTTTTATATTTTATTCATAAAAGAAAATCTTTTTATCTATATACAAGAAATATAAATAAATGACAGTCAAGAATTTCAAAAAAAAAAAAAAAAAAAAATCAAGGTGTACTGATGTTAACTGATTAATAACAAAAACGGATTGAATTTAGAAATTTTTGTATTAACTCACTCACATAAACTTGTAGTTATAACAATAAATATTAATTCACTTTTCATGGTTTTCATGATTTTCTTTTGGGTAGTAATTTTCCGTTTTATGCGCTGTTTAAATATAATTTTGGTGGTTTTCACTATTGATGGATATTGATTGAACATGTGATGTATAACTAAAAATCAATGTCTATGTAAAAGCCAAAAATTTGATCATCCAAAGATGGTCTGAAACAGTAAATTTGGTTTTTGGGTTCTAGGCTACTAATACACTTTCAAGAATATGTTTTTCTAAGTGACCATAATCTTATTTCACACTAATTAGTGGAAATTGCATTCAAACAATATTAAAACAATCTTGTAAATCGAAGCCTTTACATATTATGCGCATATTATATATAATATTTATAGATATGTATATATATTTAACATAATATTATATTATATCTTTATGTAGATTATTATTATTGCAAAGCTTTGTTTTTGCTAAACAAAAAAAAAAATAAACAAAATCCTGAATCTTGATTCCAAATACAATTACTCTATTTCAAACCCCTTTTTTTTGTTTTGTAATGAAAATATAACTATGACGAAACTTTATAAATTTTTTATTAAAGAAAAAAACAAAAATTTCTTCTTTTTCCTTTTTATGATTTTCTTATTTTCTTCTTTTCTTTTACAATAAAAGACTTGTAAACATTTTTACTCCCTTAATGTAACCGTTTAATAATTTTACTAACCTAAAAATTGGTTTTAATATGACAAAGTTATGCATAAATTAAGCGGTTTAGATTTTAGTTATATTGTGTATATATTTTCATACATATATACATTTATGTTGTTGTCCTTTTTGATGTTATTATCCTTTTTAATGTTTTTTTTTTTTTATATGCTGATAATGAAGAAGTTGACTCTTTACTATTAACATGAGGTTTATGATTTTTTGCTAAGTGGATCCTTTTTGTGTTTTTCTTTTTCTTTTGCTTTTTTTTTTTTTTTTTATTATTAAAATATACATATATTCGTACTTCATTATAAATTCAAAACCTTTTTATGTTCTTCTTCACCCAACATATGTGTTTGAATGTATGTATTTATATTTAACTGTTGGTTGTATATAATATATATGGATTTAAAATATTATATGTATAGTTAGAGACTTGTTTAATTTCAATAAAAGAGCAGAAGTAGCAGCTTAAACAAAACCACTCAAGAATTTTTGATAGGTGTGCAATAATCATTTTAATGATGATGAGATTGAGAAGGCAATTAAGTAACAGGGAGAATTGAAGTAAACCAAAAGATTTAAGTGAAAATTAAACAATTTGTGGAAAAATAAATATATGCATAATATTATGATGAAAAAAAAAAAAAAAATATTTTATGCGTTTTTTAGTTGAAAAATTAAACATAAGAAAAATTATTGATATTTTTTTCTTTTTTTTTGAACACTTAATTTAAAACTTAAACGATAAATGAGTATATTAATAAATTTAATTTGGTTTTCATAAAAAAAAAAAAAACAATAATATATATAAAAGTTAATACGATCGGCAGAAGTTTATTAAGAAAATTTTTTTCCCCTCTATATTATATTTAAGAAATAAGTATATAAAGATCAGGATTCTTTAAAATTTTATATTCTTCTTTGGTAGAGTAAAGTTTAAGTTGGTTTATACGGACTCATTATGAAAATACCTTGTAGATTGTGTTGTTTCAGATCTAAAAATTCATTCATATTTTTTTTTTTTTAATATTTTGGCAGTATTGTGTTAAACATATGTATATATATAGATTTTATGTTCAAATTATATTCTCCGAGTTCTAATTTATTCTAACAACACCATAAATTTCTTTGAAGAATATTCATTTTTAGTAAGAAATCGTAAATTGTATATAATTTAAATTAATATTTATTTTTAAATTTATTTCAATACACTAAAAATTATAATAAGTTCTATTGCACTCTTATTCAGAGCAAATAATTAAAAGAAAACTTCTTGCATTGCATTCTATGCTCTGCACTGTGCATAATTTATAAAATTTCTTACTGTAATGATTTTAATAGTAATTATGCTATTTACCATTATTGTTGCCATAAGTTTCCGTAAGTAACTATATAGTCATTCTTTTGGTAAAATTAATTTTATTATAATAATGATAAGTTGAAGAAGAGGTTAACCAATAAATTTTCAAACATTAAACAATAACGTTAAAAAAGTTGTTTCTCATTACATATACGTACCTATAAGATTAAAACTATAATTTATCATTTTAAATATAATTTTTTTTTTTCTTTAATTTACAAATAAAAAATTTAACTTAATTTTAAATTGTTTTTAAAAAATAATATAAAATTAATACAAACTACATATTCTTAATAATTTTTATATTTATATATATTTTAAGTAAATGGTTGGTCGTGTTTTATGCAGATAATCGTAAAACAAATAAATGAAAATGAAAAAACTAAAAACAATGAACTAAAAGGCAAAAATCAACAAAAGACCACGCAAAATAAGCATTTTAAAATTCCCTTTTAATAAAATTCATTTTATTTTTACACTAAAATAAATAAAATTTTTATTTACACGCTATTATTAATCAAACCGTGCAATAATTAATATAGTGAAAACACAACCAGTAGACAGAGTAGTAAACTCAACTCCAAAATATAAATTATCTTTGTTTAAAAAGACAATTTAATTGTCTTTCGTCATACGTGTCCTAATTGTTTTATTATATAGTTTGTTATGTCCTTTTTTTTTTTTATTTTATTTTATATTATATATATATATATAATAAAATAATAATTATTAAAGTTCATTCATTTATTGAAAGGTTTTATCAAAACTTTGCAATTTTTTTTTTTTTTATTATAAATTAACAAAAATGTTAAACAAAAAAAAAGAGTTCGTGTTTTAAGGATTTATAATGAGTAAGAAAAAAAAAATGAAAAGTTTAATTGAGAGAATTGTGGATTATTTTAAAGTAATTATAATTAGATCAATGTCCTTTTTTTATTTTAACTTATTTTATGCTCTAAAAATGATGATACTAGATATTTATTTTATCAAAATTATGTTAATTAATGTTGTATAATGGAAGAAGTTTCTAAAAATTTTATTGCATTTAAATAGTTAGTAGAAATGACTGTTGAAATTTTTTTTTTTTAGTGCATTTTTCTGCCAGATAAATGTGAACAGCAAAGTACACAGCCTTTCCTTTTCAGGCATGGCTGTAAATTTCCCAAGGGGGCATAAGTCTTACGATATGTGTGGGATTTTAACCCACACTCCCTCGGTGTTTACAGGGTTATACGCTCTGACCTACTAGGCCATCAAGGTCCCTGTTGAAATTCATGTTTAGAATTAAATTATAATTTTTATTTTCCTCCTTTCTACTATTATAATGATCATAGGACAACCACTCAGGCATTTATTATTCATATTTGACTAAGGTTTTGTTTCTGGAATCATTAATTTCACTAAGCCGTTTATTACTCGGCTGTAGCTATGAGGGGTAACTCTTTCTTTATTTTTACGCCATCTATTATTTTACACAAGAATTATTTTATTATTATTTTAGGGTTACTACAAATTTTTTGTTTTTTTAAATATTGTTTTATAAAATCTTGTTTTTTTTATCTTGTTTTTCAAAATCTTCTTTTTTTTAGATTGTAGTTAAAACTTTTGTTTTTAGTACAATTAGTAATTTAGACCAAACGACCGACCAAAACTTCGGAGAGCTCTCGAAAAACTTTTCATACAAAGTTTTCATAAGTTCTACATCGTTTGAAGTTGAACCATGAATTTTAAATGCTGATAGATATCCTAAAAAAATTAATTTTATGGAACAACTTTTTTGTATTGTAAGGCACCATCCGTTTCGAAGCTACACACCCCAAAGTTCGAAAAAGCTCTATATTTAAATTGTTATAACACAAGTTCTATAAGGTATGTATATCTTTAATCTAAGAATAGCTGCTTTTATGAGCTTTACAAATATATATATTAGATATGTACTTGTGCTATATGGTGCAGTAATTTACCGTTATGCGAAATTGAATTATGGCAAAACCTTAACCTTTCTATATTCTATTTGTTCTAATTGGAAACTTGAAATTTTAAGAGTAGTTAGATCTTTGAAATGAAGTATGAGTCATTTCAGAAAATATGTTTGTGTTGCTTCCCGTTTAGGAGCTGGAAGGGGTCTAAAACTGAAAATTCTCTATTTTTAAATACCTAATAATTTGAACACCAACACCAATTATTTTTAAAGTAATGCATAAAAATTAAAACTTCAATATTATAGTTTTATTTCTGTTAGCAACTTTTCTTAATAATATAAGGTTACCTTAAAATTGGAGAAAGTGTGACATGATTTTTCCAATATTTCTAACAACTTTTTTTAACGATTTTTTTGAATTTTTTTTTAACCTTTAATTTAAAATTGTTGAGGATGATGATGCGTAGTACAAAAAAAAAATTAAATAAATAAAAATATAACGGTTGCTTGAAGAATTTACATTGATATGATGTTGGTATACATACTTATAAGTATATCATGTTTATTTACATGTCGTATATGTCACTGATGAATGAATGATGTATAAATAATAAGAATATTGATATATGTATATATAAATATGTAGCGGCGTACATACGTTTTTTGTTGTATTTATAAGAAATTATTCTATACATATATAACTGCATATGCATATTAATATACCTATATTTGTACTTTGTATAGTATTGTTTTCTTTAATAAAAATTAATATACGGAACAAAACAATACTATACAAAATACATTTGCCGCTTAGAATTAAATAGAACTAGTTATATCATATTTGGAAAAGTTTTGGATTGGTAATCCTTAGATGGAAGGTTAGAATCTGCTTTTGAAGAATGTATAAACATATGTAGTTTGAATTTTATGTACAAATCCAAATTATTCCAAATTATTATCATCCAAATTATTTTAAAATACTGAACAATTAAAAAAGTAATATTATAAGCAAAATGGCAGACTATGAACATATACTAACGGGTTTGTACGAGTATTTAACAGTTGATAAAGACAACTGTATTCTTTCTCCTTTTTTTAAATTTTTATTTTATTTTAATTTTATTTAATTTTTTAATTTATTTACAACCAAACAACTCTAAATCCTTCCTAATTATTTTTTTTACATATTACATGAAAATATGAAAAAAATTTAAATAGTATGGGAGCTGCGCTGCGCTTTCAAACCCCCCGTTAAACAATTTATTGAAACCCTGATTTTATAATCAACTCTAAAGTCCTTCCTAATTATTTATTTTACATAAAAACGTTCCGCAAAAACGTACTACTCTTATTGGGAAGGCCCTATAAAAAAAACAAGATCTAGCTAGATTTTTAGGAAAAAGAAAAATTTTTAAAAAAAACTAGATTTCGTATCGCTGCAATTATTTTATTATATTATGATATTATAAAATATATAATGTATTTTATTTTTATTTAATTATATTATATCAGTTATATATTATAAGAAAAATCTATATTATTTTTTATTAATCTATTAGCCAAATCGGGGTTTGAACCCAAAACTGTTCGAATGAAAGATCGGTGCCTTAACAACTACAACATCCCAATATATACAAAAGACTTGCACAGTGTAATTTCGAAATTTAAACACTCTTTCAAAGACAATGGATATGACTGAAATTTGCTAAAAAAAAGCTAAAACTATTTGAAATATTATATTTTTATATTTTTTGGTAAAGTTAGTGCAGGAACAAATTTTATTAATTAGTATTTACCTAAAAAATTGCAGAATTTTACTTAAGAAACTTAACTTAACATCAATCAAAGTATAGGTTTTTAATTGACTTTGACAAATAGATGCTTAGTTACTTAATCGAATATATAAGCCATAAAAAAAGAATAAATGAATTTAAATGTCAAATATTCAGAGTACAAGTTAGTACATCAGAATTTTGAAAGAATTATATTCTGCCTGGCAACATTATTAACGTTAAACCACAATTTATACTTTAAAATTCATTATACTCCTATATTATCTATACTTTTTATGTGTACATTTTTTACACCTTTAACGATTAGGTAATTTATTTTCATATCATGCTTTTATGGATCATAATTAATCCCAACATAATTTTATTGCTGTTAAAATCTTTTCCTCTATTATTTCATAAACTTGTATACCACATTATTGAATTTAGCACCTGTTTTAAAGTTGTTACTGGTTTTGTAACGATGATAGATTTTAATTCGTACATTAAAAAAAAATTAATATCATTTTCTTTTTAGTACATTTTTCAAACATATATTTATTAATTTCAATTTGTCAGTCCGTTCGCTTGTTTATAAAACTTTTATATACCGTTTAAGATGGAATAATTCAACTTCTATAGGTCTAGTAAGAAAATCGATTGTGTGGGAACACGTTTTTATGTATCCCGTCAAATTTGTTGAAGATTATTTTCAAATATTTATATCTCATGGTCTTTTGTGCATTTTTCTAATCTAAAAACTTTATAAATTATTATTATAAAATTATATAACTTTACAATTTAGTATTTAAATTTTACCGTTATGGAAAACCAAAATTTTGATTTTGTCGTATCTTCGAAACTCCGTATCTTCTGGTCAAAAGCTTAAAATTTTGAGATTAAGAAGAATTTCAAAAACAAGCTTAAGGTATACCTCAAGATTTTTGTTTACAACCTCCTGTTTAAGAGATATTTTTGAATACCTGACCCTTTAAACACTTGTGTAAATTTGTTAAAAATAAGACACACAAATATTTAAGTCAAAAAAATGGTAGTCAGAATTTTGAAATATATTTATGGTGTTTTTGAAAATGTACTCTGTTAAAAACATACATGGTTTTATATAGTCATGTTCATTTTTTCTTTTATGTACTTTATTTTTGTACTTTAAAATAGTTACAATATTATTATTTAATTCAATATTGCATTTATCTGTGGTTTATTATTATTGGTATCTAATGATGTCACTTTTCTTTTCTTTTTTTTTTTGTTATTTAAACGCAACACAAAATGAAAGTAAAATTAAAAATAATATCATTTTAAAGTCAGTTTTTCTTATTATTTATTCTTATTAGTAACAAAGCCAAGATTTCTTCTGAAAGGGAATTTAAAATTATTTTTTTATTTCTGGTTTTGTTTTGTAGAATTTAACTGCAGTATGCACTTAAATAAGATCATATTTTTATCAATTTTGTTTTGCTCTTTTACTATACTAGCATTGAAATCTCATTTCATAAATTACTAAAATGAGTTGATTTTTGTAAATGAAGATATGTAATTTGCAAAATGAAAATTTTTATATCTGGCCTCGCTTAGTGGTGGACATAAAGCGTCTTTAATCAAATATTTATTCAAATTTTGTTGGCAAAAAAGATTCCAAAGAAAACTTAAATTTTATATTATTATATTTTTAGGAAATTATTTGTATTTATTTATTTATTTTGGTTCTACCCACTACATACAATATGATGAGGAAATAAATCATCTTTTTCTTTTAATAGTTGTGTATTGGGATACAAGTATTAAATAATAATTGTATTATTTTTTTGTTTTTATTATATTTATATAGAATATGACATATTATATACGTAATATTTTGACCTAACCACGGTTTGAAGCCAAAACCTTTCGCATAAAAGCTCAGTAATTTAGGCACTGCACCATTGGTCAGATAAAATTATTTTAACATATAATAAATTTTAATACTATTTTTTTTGAATTTCTCTGCCACATAAACGTGGACAGAAAATTACACAGTCTTTCCTGTTCAGGCGTGGCGCTAATTGTCGTAAGAGGGAAAAACTCTTACGACGTGTGTGGCATTCGAACCCACACTCCCTCGGTGTTTACAGCGTATTTTATACTCTCTTACCTACTAGGCCACCGAGGCCCCATTTTAATATTTTAAAAGTGTTAAAAGATTTTGTTTGCTTTGACCTTAATTCGTATATAAAGATACCAACTATTATTTTATGCATCTTTAGCTTTATTTACAGTTTTATTCTTGAGATATTTTTTGATTACTTTTTTTAGATAATTAAGGGAAAATTATTTGATTGTAGCATACCCAGAAATGGTCAAAATTGTTTAAATTTTTTAATTTTTAATATTTTCTTCTTAATTAGCAAAAAACGAATGTCAATTTTGACATTCAAAAATTACTTTTTTAAAATAATGTCATCGATTATTTGCTAATGTCATATACTATGCTATTAAATACATTAAATTATAACGTTAATTCTCCATACACTTTTAAATAATATTCGATTTCTTTTAGAAACCAAAAGAAATTATGTAAGATTCGGCAATTTGTATTATTATAGTATATAGTCACCACATTAAATCAATAATTAATAAAACTTTTTAAATAATAAACAGTAAACAGAAATAAAAATCTAAATAAATAAAAATCCGGAAGCATTTCAAATCATGCAATATTAATTGATAAATTATTTTTAATGAAATGTAAAACTATTTTTTTTTTTTTTTTGTTTCTTATGAATTTGTTAACAAAATCAAAAAATATTCTTAACAAAATACAAATTTATGATTATTTACTGTATGAATATCCAGTAAATTAATGCGATCTGCATTTTTCTATAATACGATCTAAATTTTAAATAATCTTTTTACATACTGCATAAAGTATGTAAAGATAATATGGTATCATTATTATCATGTTTTATAAATTAATTCTTTACGCAACTTAATTAAAACAAAAATAAAACCAAGATTTTCAGAAAATCAAAAGCGGAATAAAATTCAATATTATGTGATTTAAGAAAATATATATATGTATATATATATAGTTGTATATGTATAAGGCACATTAAATTTTTTTTTTTAAATAATATCTGTGTAGTTTGTGATTCTTCTTTAAAATAAGGGATTATCTTAATAAGAAATAAAAATAATTTTAAAATTCTTAAGATATATTAAAAAAAAAAATATATTCAATAATTTAAACGCCAGTCGGTTTCAAGTAGAAAAAAAAAAGAATTAAAGATAATTAAACAATTTATGATTATGATCATATTTTGTTTTTTCAACTGTTATAAATATAATCTGATTTTTTCTTAGAAATTATTTAAAAAACTGCAAAAAAAATTATTGTATTTTTTGTTCTTACATTAATATTAAAAAAAAAAATATTTTATTTAAATTACATAATTCAGTTGGTTTTGTTATGCAAATAATATGTGGTAATGATGCAGTATAATAGTTCAATTATAATTATAATTAGTTAAAAATTCTATATATTAGTTATAAAATAGGTACTTATTAAATACTATATATTAAAATCAATATATTTAATTACCTATCAGTTAATATCATAGATATATTACTCATAGATCGACAATGAAAAAAATATTTTTAGTCAATTTTGAAAAACAGCTTAATGGACCCTGCTAATGTATTGCTTTAGTTTCTTCAGAAATAGTTTTCGAAGTTTTTTAAGAATTTTATCACTTATTTTGTTATTTTTTTTTCTGAAGGACGTGGAAATCTTCCAATCTTCAGATTGGAATTGGAATTAATTCAATCTTTCAGATAAATGACTAGTATGACTTCAGTATGACTAAACCCATACCTACCCCTTTAGTCTATATAATGAGATGAAACCCCTACCTTCCAAAGTAGTATATTGCCTGCAGGGAGTAGGGATAGAGAAAAATATGGCAATAGGATGTGGAAGCAAGGAATTGCGAGTGGGACCGTTAGGAAGCAATGAATTCGCCTATTATTACTATTTCGCTAACAGTGACAATAGTCATCAACAGTTACAACGTGCAGATATAACACCTTACTGCATGAGGTAATAATTAAAGGCAACCCCACTATTACAGCAACTATTATTATTGGTATTAGTATTAATTATGAATATTAGTATTATCTACTACAGAGTCAGGCCCAGAGTAGATTATAACGTGCAGTAGTATATAACACCTTCCTGCATGATAGAACCAAAGATAGCAGATGCTTCTTTACAAGTATGTAGTTGCAAATTTTAATAACCGTTACTAAATTAAATTTTAATTTTAAAAACAAAAAATATTTCAATATAATTATAATTAAGTATTAAGTAACTTAAAATCTCTTAAATGAAACTAGTTATGAGAAACTGTTTTACATTATTTTCATATATATAAACAACTGAGTACATATTATAAAATCCATATGCATTTTTTTGACTGAATACCTAAGAAACGAGACGACTATACCGTCTTTTCTATCTATTTGTAATATATCTATGGTTAATATTGACTTGACTATTTCTTTTCTTAAATCCGTTCCAATATTTTTAAAGTCTTTAAAAAAATCTTTTTATTTTTACATTAAAATTTTTAAGAATTTTTGAGAATTTGAAAATTGAAACTACACTGTCTTGAACTTGGTTTTTTTTTTCGAAAAGTGAGATTTGAGTTCAAACTCAGTTTTATGCAATCTATTGTTCTGGATTTTATTTGATTTTAATATATACATTGTAAATAAAATCATTATATACATATATACATTGTAATAACATTGTGTGACATTTTAAATTTTAATATTGAAAAATTAAAAACAATTTCAAAAAAATTATAATGTTTGCGTTCCTTTTACATAGTACACAACTTTTTCTACTCTCAAATAGAAAGAGTAGTTAGTAAAGAGTAGTTAGAAAGAGTATGGTTATGTTAAGTTAGCGTTCCATTAGCCAACTTTTCCCAACTGCTCTTTTTGTGAAAAAAGATCGTAAACAATAATTTTCTTTTTATATTAGTACCTAATAATAAGTTAGAATTAGTAATAATAATTTGTTAACAATAATATAAATTAGAACATAAATTTAAAATTTAAGAATACAAAATAATTTAAAAATTTTATTTACATAATATTCTGCTATCACAAGTCAATGATAAGAATTTGTTTATTCTAATAATAATTAATTTTTTCTTTTTGCTTCCCACTTCTATAAGGAGCAATGATAATCCACTAACTGACTTTAATTAGACTAAACTTCAGTTTCTTTAATCATCAGGGTGGTTTCTTTAGTCAAGTGAATCTAGTTCTGTAAAATAACTATAGTACTTGAGACAATTTTCTACTGAAAAGTTTTTTAATGTGCCGCTATAGTAAAGCGCTACATGAACTTTTAATGTATCGCTAAAGTATAGAGCTACATATACATATGTACATTTTTTTGCAACAAAAAAATCTGTGCGTCATTGCGTGTAACGAGTTCATGACTTTTTAATTTGGAAACTGTAAAATACATATATAAAATGTCACAGACTCATTATATTTTAACTATAAGCTGTTGATTACTCGGCTGTTTTTGGAATAAGAAAAACCATATAGAGACGAAAGTAAAGAGTTTTAAAAATATCTTTTTAATAATAATAGAAATACAAAAAATTAGACAAAATATTTTTAATAGATACTCATGCAAATTGGGTTAACGAAGCTTCACGAAAATTAGGCAGGGTTTCTTTGAATATGACCTTAACAAGGTTTGGATTCAAGACTTTTCGATTTAAAAGACCACGTTTAATAATAAATAACTAATTTCAGTATTTTACTTTGAACTTGACACAAAACCTGATGCCAATGTTTTTGAAATAATTCATAAATTAAAATTAAATTTTTTACAGTATCTACCAATGTATATGCATTTTCATTTATAATGGCAAAAAAAAAAAATTATTTTATATGCTTTTGAGTTCATTTAATAAACCATTAAATCTTATATTTACAATAAATATTGTATAGGTATCTATTATTTTTTTAAATTTTTATTGTAAAGAATTCTTACATGAAATGAATTACTTATATATAAAATATTCCTATCAAATATATAGGAAATGCTTTCTAAATTGCTTTATATATTATAAACGTTAATATATGTATAATATAATATAATATATTATATTCGTTTAGTCAAGGCATTTTTCAAAGATTGTAACTTTATTGTTAATGTCAACCTTCAATTTTTTTACCAATTTTATAGAACATGAAAACATGAAAATAATTTCTACGTGAGTTCATAGGTAATTCAAATAATAGCAAAGATTTTTATTTATTAAGTTATCAATTTATATATATATATATTATCTATATTATATTATATAATATATATAAAATATTTATATATAAACATATTTCAAAATATATAATTATATTTATATAAATTAGTTCAAGTTCTAAGGAAAAAAATTCTTTTCATATGAGAAATATACGAATGCCATATAAATCGCAAACGAAAAAAAAAAAAAAAAAAATTACTTCATTTCTATATAGATAAGATACTTTTTTTTTACTTCTTTTTTCTTTTTATTCAGTTTAAGTTTTTCACGATGATTTTAAATAATTAAAACAGCACTTAAGTTACAACAACAACTACCATAAATGATTCTAATTCTTTCTTAAGAATTTCTAAATATGGTTACTTTCATTTAATTTTGTTATTTGTTTTAAAAGTGTTTTATTAGAAATTCGAAGTCAACTTAAATAAACTTCAAAAAAAAAAAATAAAAAATTTATTGTATTCTTTTTTCCTTATATCAATATATGTTTACTTATTTACTATAGTACATCTTACACATATCCAAATACTGCAGAAATAAATATTTATCAAAGGACCCTTTAAGCTTCATTAAAAAATTTTATTTAATTTTTTCTTAAGGCGGGGTAAAATTACATATATTTTCTTCTGGATCTTATTGGATTGCAGTAAATCATGATTCTTTTTTTTTCCTACAGTTTTCTTTAAAATTAATAAAACTTAAATACAATAAATTCCATACATTTTTTTTTTTTAAATTAAAATATTTTTAGACCATTGGGTTTTGATTGTTATAATTATTTTGATTGTCTTCTTAAGAATTTATTTTTATTATATTCAAATATATCTAAATGTTATATGAAACTCTTTTAAATTTAACAACATTGTTTAATTGTATTGATTCTTCAATATTCTTGCATTATTATTTTTCGACTTAATATATACAAATCTTATTTAACTTAAATTAAATTTTTTTATTTCCAGAAATTTTTTTAATTTTTTCCAGTTTTTTTTTTTTTTATCATTTTAACCAACATCTAAATCTTATTAAAGGAGGACGAATTTTTCGAAATATTATTACCGTTCATTTATACCTTTAAAAAAGAAGATTTAATTTATTTTTAACTTATTTGTATATATGTATTCAAAATATCTTTCTTTAAGATGATGGTATGCATTCTTGACTTTGTTCTCGTTTTGAACACAATTCCAAAAAAAAAAAAAAGAAACGTTTCATCTAAAACACCTGATTAAATACGTGACCTAATCGAAACCTATAATTTTATTTCGAATAATGTTAAAAAAAAAGTATTCGCAAATTTCTGTTACTTTTTTTTTTTTTTAATACTGTTTTTCTGCAGTCTTATTATATAAAATGTCAAGTTTTTTAAAATTTCTTTTAACTTCTCTTTTTTTTTTTTTCCATTCATTGTATTTTGTACGTACATCCGAAATGAATGGTAAATATTTTTGTTGATATTTTTAATATGTTTTTTTTTTTTAAGGATAATAAAAAAAAAAAAATTAAAATGTGTGAAAAGTCTTAGATGACTTTTATATTTTACGATATTGATTAGTTTTTTTTTTTTTTTTTTTAAGAATTGAATAAAAATACACAGAATATTAAAAATATGTATGTACATTGTACATAATCTTATGTTAATTTAATTTGCAACGCTTCAAAAATATAATATTGTAACCATGAACCTATATATTAGGTTTAATTTAAATAATGAATAAATTGGTTTCTATATAAAAAAAAAAAAAATTAATTTATATAATTGTATAAAAATGTTTTGTTATTTTATTTTTTTTTTATACTTCTATTATATTAATTGATATGACGTTAAAACTTTTTACATTTAATTATCATTATTTTGATTAATCTATGAATTTTCATTCGTAATTATATTCCATATTAATTTAAAGTAAGTTAATACAGTAGATGAACATACTGTATGGTATATAAATTTAATATAGGATATAATATTAACCCTTTTAATATTTTTGAATTTGAAGATATCATTAAAAAAGTTAATTTTTCAGTTTGAATTGACCAGATTCATAAGAAGTGAATTTTAAAATTGCTCTTTTATTTAATGATAACATATTTATCTATGTAGCTAATTCCTATTATATAATAAAAATAAATACATATCTCTATTTTTGTTCATTTTTAGATAAAAAAATATTATTAAAATTATTAATTAATGAAAAATGCAGATTGAATAGATCATAAACGGGTGGAGAGGCGTTTTGAATAAGTAATAACAATTAGTTTAATCATCGAGAAATTTTGAAACATACATAATATATATACTTCTGTAATTTTGACATATTTAGATATAGAAAACTAGGCAACGAATTATATTTGCGCTAAATTTTGTATATCCCTTACAAAACTCATTTTTAAAATGAATTTTCTTCTTCCAATTAAATTGTTTCAAATAAATATTTGTTTGCATAAATAATATTCAGTTTTAATTTCTATTAATTTACGAACAAAATTAATTTAATTTATGCAGATTTTTAGCCGTGGCAAAAATCCAATTTCGAAAATTCACGAAATATGTAAAAATAATATATCTCTGATTGTGAAGGTTGTGAGATATTTCAAATGAAAAATATCCACAAAATTAAAATTAAATAAGTTCGTGAGGCCTCTGTGGCCTAATGGGTAAGAGCGTGTAAGAGCGATCTGAAAAACAATGAAGTGTGGAATTGAATTCCACACAAGTTGTAAGAATAATTTCTCCTTACGACATTTACAGTCACGTCTGAAAAGGAAAGGCTATTTAATTTTCTTGTTACATTTATGTGGCAGGGGAATAAAATAAAAAAGAATAATAATTTCGCACATGATAAAATATGTCCCCAATTTAAAAATTGGGAAATTATTCATAAAATATAAGTTAAATACTTTTTATATAACTTCTGCAAAACGCTGATTTTAAAGAACAAATATAAGAACGATGTAATTAGTTTTTCCTTCTTTATAAAAATTATAAAATTTGTATTAAATATAAAAGGGTTAAAAATAAATACATATATAAAACATAAGAAAAAATTAAAAAGAAAATGACATTTTATTTAACATGTTTTTTTAAGATATACATATATAGGTCACAATAGACATATTATGTACTTATAAATTTTCAGATTCAAAAGCAACAAAATTGCAATAAAAAGTTTTTTTTTTTTGCATTTTAAAATTCTTTAAATAATAATAAATAAATATAATGTATAATAAAATACCTGCCATAAGTTACATTCCTATCAAAAATTTCTAAAACACAAAAAGACAAAAACAAAAATAAATTAATGTAAAATATGTACTATTTATGTACCATTTGTACATAATAGAAATTAGAAACCGAATGTGATATACATACATATTTATTTATTTGTTGTATCACAAATAAGTAAAAGCTTTAAAACTGCAAAAAAAAAAGAGAAGGAAATCACTGAATTGTATGATGTGTTATACTTGAAATAGATTTATGTCACTTTTTTTTTTAGCCGTGTATATTTAGTGTTTGTTGCTTATATACATTCATTCTTTTTGACAAGGAACCTGAGATTTTTATTTATATCTATTCATGGTTTTTTTTTTATTTAAAAAGAAATAAAGACTTTAAATTTGATATCAGGAAAAGATTTATTTTTTTTTATTTTTTTATCATAGAGATTTTGATTTAAGTGTTTTGTTTTTATAGTATTTTTTAATTCGGTGTTATTTGGAACTTATCATAACATATCTAACAACAGAGTGACGATTAAAAAAAATATTTTATTCATTATGTGGTTCTATAGGATAATTAAATTTTTTTTCACTGCAATTTCAAATTATACAATCATTTTTTAGACTATAATCATAAAAAGTATGCTGTAATAACCCAAAGGAATATGCTTAGCAAAAAATAGATTTGGTTTACCGTCTTTTAATCTATTTGAAGCAACTTGTATCTCAATATCAGTTTTGTTCTTAGACGTTCCAATTTGTATATTTTATGATATATCTTATATCATTCCCAACTTCCTATATATGGTTAAGTGTATATATAGTCAAATCGCAAATTTTATTTCTTCATTAAACCTACCGAAAATTTGCTACTTTAGATCGCCCAATTATTCTCAGAAATTTGAATTTTCCCAATATAAAATGACAATGGTCCAAAACTCTAAAACTATAACTTTTTGTTTACAAATCAAATAATATAGACTAGGTTTTAGTGTAGTTGATGATATTAATTTTCCAGAATTTTAGTTCTACAACAAATTAAGTCTAATAAACAAGTTACACAGACACCTCGACTTTGTTGTCAATTCAGATCATGAAAACTGTCGGGCTGTAAAACTGTATTCCCTTAATAAATTAATATTTTAAAATATTGTGCTCAACATCTGGTGCAAATTATTTAATTTGCCGATTTAATTTGGTGTTTTTCCAGAACTCTGTAAAGGTTTCTTTATTAAATTAATCGAATATTTAAAAAGATAATTTATAAATACAGCGTTGAAGGCAACCATTCATATCAGTTGAACGATATAGTTTTTATTCAAAGACCAATTGCACAGAATTCGATTTTAATATATTGTTAATACAAAGGAATCCAAAAAAACAGATGGTCGCTGTATTTACGTCTGATCTAACCCCATTAAAAAAAGTCATTGAAAAGTATAAGTCTTTAGGAATCTGAAGATATAGTCTGAATTGGTTATGGTTCTATTAAACAGTTATACCAACTGCCAAGTACTATTTAGGTGATCTCTCTTTGCGAAATTTGTTGCAAACTCAAGTGACAGACAAAAAGCTTTTGGTACTCTTTTTTCTTATAGTTTCTTCGTAGTTTCGCTGGTAATGTAAAAATTATTAAAACTATAAGATTTTAACTAGCATCTACACAATGTTATTAACTCTAATTTAAGTTTTTTTGAACCTTCAAACAATATTTTCTCAATGATGAAATTAACATAACGTTTTTCAAATTCAAAAGCTTTGAACTCTTATTATTTATTCAAAACCTTTTAAACCGAAATAAATATGAGAAAAACAAAAGTGATAAGAATATATACGAATACGTTTGGCAGGTTATGGATAATATGGATTCAGGAAAACAAAAATTAGAATATTAGACTCCTGCATAAAATAAATTCATCAACAAATGTCTTCGGATTATACAGATAAGAAAAAAAAATACAGATGGATAGTGCACATACAGAGAAGAGACTCCATTGCTGAACACGCTTTAGACTGGAACGCCCAGGATAGAAGAAAACTAAGCAGACCCAGAAAAACATGGAGAGAACAACTTGAAAAGAAATAGAAACAGAAGGGAAGAAGTCCAAGTAATAGCCCAAAATAGAATTAGATGGCGCGGCTTTGTGGAAGCCCCATGCTTCCAAAGAGTAGAAAAGAAGAAAAAAAATATACTTCCAATACTTATATTTATAAGTTTAAAAAAATTCAAGAGGAGTAGTAGTAAGAGTAGCAAGAGTAGTTAAAGTTTAAGATTCAAATAAATTACCAATTCTTTAGCTAACAACTTCCACCTTATAATATTATCTGATGCATTACACTTTCAAACAGTTAGAGTGTTGATTATATACTTTCGTTGCTGTTGAGAAAAAACTAGATTTAATGAGCAAAAACTTAACGCATTATTATCTATCACCTTCTCTAAGGGAAAAAGTGTTAAAGTTATATATAATCTAATCACTAATGTAAGTTTAATTTAAGGTTTTAGTTTATTCAAACAGGAAAACTTAGATAAATATTTAAATTATATTATTCAATTTTAAATCATGATTTATATTTTTTTTTTATTAAATAATTTTTATTTAATTTTTCAGTTATTTATCTTTTGTTCCTAAATAAAAAAAAAAAAAGCTTAATTTAATACCAAAATGTTGTCATTAGAAGATTGTGTTATGTTATGTTAAAATATCAAAAGGTGAATGTCTGTTGTACTTGTCGATACGATATATATTTTGATTAAATTTTCTTTTTTCTGTCTTCTAAAATTTGTTTTTTTTTTTATCTTGTATCAAGAAAAATTCTTTCGTTAGAATTTTCTTTTGGTTATTTAACAGGATACCTACATCTGCTTCTCAAGTATAATATTAACAAAACAAAATAATAATAAAAAGGGATAATAATAAAAATAAATTTGAAATAAGAAACAAAAACAACATTAAAACACCGTTACCCAAATCTTTTTATTTACTTTTAAGTTTAAGCAAATCTTTGGATTTTTTCAATATACATACAGACATACATTTACATGTGTGCATATCAATAGAATAAAAGATATATATATATATATATATTTATATAAAATATAATAAAATATATCGCAAAAGCCTTTTGAAAAAAATGATTCTTAAAGATGTTTTTTTTTGTATGTTTAGTCATGGTTTTATTTGTATGCATATTGAAACACTCCTTTGCCCTTTGTGTTTTTTTTTTGTTTTTAAGTGAAAATTTATCCTTTAACAATTTTGAAAAATTAAAAAAAACGTAAAAGTCAAAACAGATATCATATTCTGATATGAATATACATTCGCACATACTGATGTATATTTTTAAGTATACATATACATATTATATCAAATGTAAATTTTTTTCTGTTGTTTTCACCTTTGTTTTTACCTGTTGTGTAATAGGATGTAAACTGATAAAGACAATAAGTAAAAAAAACAAAAAATACAAACAAAAAAGGAGTAAAAAATAACATCAAATCCTTGTTTGCTTTTTTAAGCCGACCTACATGCCAATAATCAAATATTTGTTGTTTTTTTGTAGAATGATTAGGGTAATAGGAAAAAAGAGAGCTAAAATTGATTACTTAATTAAAGCCCAAAGCAATGTTGTGTCAATTTCATGAATATATTACCTGTAAGGATATAATACGATTTTTTGCTTTTTTTTGGATTTTAAAAAATAGTAGTCTTTGAAAAAAAAATTATTGAAAATTTATTGAATTTTCTGTAAACAACACTGATCTAATTTTTTTTTTATTAAATTATTTTAAAAATTACTTATAATTATATTTTTAAACAAGGTCCGATTTCTCTAAAATATAACAAATGCATTAAAAATGTTTTAAAGAGATTTTCTTTTGCTTGTACCCAAGTCTGCTAAAACAAGTTCTTTTAGCAGATTTGGGTACAAAATACCATTTCACAAAATCTCAATCAAAAAATTCCAATCACGAAATCCCAAATTACAAAACCTTAAATTGCGAAATTTTACTCCTGCTCATTGAAGTGCTACTTGGGTTTAAAAAAAACATAAGAAACATTTAAAAAATATATTATACTAGAAAAATATAGCGATATATGGCATAGCATATGCTAGTCTGGTATTCTAGAAATAATATTACTTAATAGGGGCCTCGGTGGCCTAGTGATTAAGAGCAGCATTATAAAATATGCTGTAAACACCGAGGGAGTGTCGGTTCGAAACCCATGCACGTATTAAGAGTTATTACCCCTTACGACATTTACGGCCACGTCTGAAAAGGAAAGGCTGTGTAATTTCCTGTTTACATTTATGTTGCAGAGAAATGCAATAAAAAAAAAAATATTGGTAAATAATTCTGAGATCTTAGTAATCTAGAAATAATATTGTTTTTTTGTCACTTAACTTTTTAACAATGAAATAAAAAGAATAATCTTTCTGTTCTATAATATATAGTTTTTATTTATCTTAACGACGTTTTTTGAGAACTATGTTCCCTTCATCAGTAAGAATACTTAACTTTTTAAAATAAGAATAAAAATAAATTTAAATAAACGTAAAAACGTAGATAACTAAAGAAAAATTTTGTAGTGGGAGTTTGGGAGTGACAGCCCTCATCCTTTAAAAATAATCTTTTTTTCATAAAAATGCTTAAATTCGTATAAAATATAATATTTTTTAAGTAAAATGTGAAAATTGAATACTTTTGTATGCGGAAGTTTTGAAAATTAATTATTTTTCATATGGAAATGTGAAAATTTATTTTTATTTTTAATGAAATTGGTATATATGTGTGGGCATACTGTAAGTATTAATAGTTGGATTCAAAATCAGAGTATTACCCTTTTCCAGAATATTTATATCCATATATGTATGTTTATGCGAGATTTTGATTTTCTGAATTTCGTAATTTCGCGATTTTCATTTTTGGGGTTTGGATTTTCGAGATTTAGATTTTTCGGGATTTTGTTTTCGAAATTTTGTATTTGGAATTTTGATTTTCGTGATTACGTACCCAACCCTAAAAATTTAAAATTTTTTTTATTCTTTTTTTCTCTAATGTGCAGTATTAGTTTTTGCTATGAAAAATGTTATTGTTGCAAACGTTTACAGCTTTTTATAATAGATTTATTCGACAAATAATATACTAGGAGCGTTACCTGGTGTTGCCGGACAAAATTAAAAGTTTTTGAAATTGTTTTTATAATAATAAAATATAATAAAATACAAAAACAATTAACATATTTCCGGCTATTTCAGACTGGAATATGTTAACTTATATTAACGATATAACCCTAAAAATTTTTTTAAACTTTTGTGGTCTCATTCGCAACCGCAAAGAATTTTACAATAACTAACTTATTGCAATAGCTTTCATTGTCAAAAAATATCGCTTTTACACAATTTAAACTAAATGGGTCGAAAGGTATAGACAGAAAAACAAGCATTTTAAAAATATTTTTAATAAGCCCTCGCGCCCGAACTGGCTAACGGAGCTTATTAATAGAATCTGAAATCCACTTGGGAAATTAGAGACAAATCTTTGAAAAATAAATTTGAAGCTAGTCGAAGAGGAGCAGGAAAAGATTAATGGATTGTAATCAAATTAATTCAGAGAAATTCTTTTCTAAGGAGTAAAATTTTGGACTCTATCGAACATACTGTTAACTCAAAGTAAAAAAATATGTAAAAGAATTTACTAGACCCTCGTGCCGAAACGGGTTACAGGAACTTAATTAAAATTTGTCAAAGATTTTTTTTAAAACCATAAATTTATCTTGCATAATTGGATACAAATTGGAAACAGCACTTTTTTTGGCGAACTATCGTGTCGAAATGGGTTAATGTATCGTGACTAAATTAATAATTGAATGAGTTTCGGTGCTGAACAGCCAAACCTTGTTCAAATTTTTATTAATGAAATCGTTTAATGAAAACAATAAAAAATTTAAAAAAAATTCATTGGGCTTGCCATTCCGCACATGCCCAAACGGATTAGCGACTTTCTTTTCAGACTTTTTTTCAGACCATAAATTTAAATTGGTAAAAATATGTATATTTACAAAGGTAAATATTAAAACGAGGAAAATTGGATAGAAAAAACCTTCTTTGAAAAATTAACTAACAACTTAAAAAACTACACTAATTACTAACTTAAATCTAATAATTAACACTAATAAAAACAAAGAAACGCCTTTATGGCTGAAAAAGATTTTTAATAATAATATTATTGGAATGTTTTAACTATGAATTGAACTTTTCATAATTTTTCGATATTTTAATTTCAATGGTGTCTAAACAAGCCTTATGGTGTAGCATACGCCATATACATTATTTTTAATATTTTATTTTGCAAGATTTGCAGTTTTGCAATATGAATTTTAGCACATGTACCCCACATTGACGAGCTATAAACTAATATTTGTTGAAATATAGTTTTCGTGATAATTAGATTAATATCTGTGGATAAATGTGAAGATCTACTTATAGAAGGATAGAGTGCTCTAATGCATTTATTTGTTTTGTCTATTATTTGACTAATGTGTGTTTTAAACGTTAAACTTGGATCAAGAGTGTGGTAAATAAAAATCTTTACGCTTTTTCGTAAAGAAAATTGCGTTTGTTTTGTCTGTATTTACAGATATCTTTCATTCTTTATAATAATTTGAGAAGATTTTAAGAGCATTCTGTAATTTGTATTCAATCTCTATATCAGTAAAGCAGTGTCATCCGCATAAATTGAAATAAGGCAGTCATTAATACAAGGTAGACCTGATGTATATATATTGTAAAGAATTGGACTAATTACATCCTTGTGGGACTCCAGATGAAACATTAAATATTCTAAATTTAATTTTACCAATGCATATATTGAAAAATCTATCTGCCAGAAAACTTTGTTTAATGAGAAACATAATTTTAATGAGATATAACGGCAAATCAACTGAGTATAGTTTGTGTATGAGACCGTCATGCCAAACACAATCAAATGCTGCGTTGATGTCCAAAGTTATCATACTATACTTTTTTTATTATCTAAATTATTCTTGATAAATTTCTTAATTCTAACTAATGGGTGTAATGTTTTATGTTCCGATCTAAAACCAAATTGATTAATGTTATTTGATTCTGAAAAGTTTACTTAACGTATTTTCAGTACTCGTTTAAAATGTTTTTGAATTTAAAAATTACACAGTAAACTAATTGGCCTATAGCTAAGCGGATTTCCTGGAGTTTCGGTTTTAATATTACTTTTAGCTACTTCCCGAAATTCGGAATTTTGTAATTTTAGGATTTTGAAATTTGGAATTATGTGATTTGGAACTAGGTTTTAAATTTTTGAAAGTTTTCGGTCTTTGAAATTTTGAGAAATGAAATTTCAAGACACTCTTCCTTTAGCATCATTGTTTTTTCCTCTCGCGGTTTGTCTGTTTTCACCTTTTCATATTTTAATTCATATTATATTATATTTAAATTATATTATACTTTTTTCTCACTTTTTAAGTTTTCCTAATAATTGTCTGTTAAAACCATAAACTACATAAACTATGTTTAAAAGGATGATTAAAAACCATCAATTACTTTTTTTTCCCCTTTTGTAATGTGTCGTAGCTTTTATAATATCATCAATATTTGTTGTGACTGTTTACCGAGTATATTTTGTTAATATACAGTTCTTGTGCTATAGTGTTACACTGAACATGAAAATTTAATAACAGTTAGCCGATTCTTAAAGACTATATAATTGCAAAATATAAGCCTTTAGGGAGTTATTATTAATGTAATAAGGACCTTTTTCTTAAAGTCTATTATATAACAGTTATAATTAAAGTGTGTTTTAACATAAACTGCAGTTACTTTAGCTGTAGTCTAAAGCAACAAAAATCTTTTAAATATTCATAAAATAAAAATTTTTAATAATTAATAAAATTTTTTGGTCAGAAAATAAACTTTAATAGTTGCATACACTATTGCATATTGGATTCCACTTGATAAAGAAAAATGAATCATATACAGCTTATACTATTCTTATTGTATACAAAATCTATATTTAATTTTTTTTTTTTTGTTTTTAGTAAATACCGATTTTACCATACATACATTTTTTTATTTTTTGTTATTTTATAATAATTTTATTAAAAATTTATAAAATTCCTGTGCAACATTTACTAGATGCTAATTTTAAACCAAAATCAATACACAAGTATTGTATTTTCTATTTATATCTATACGAGTAGATATTTAATATTTTATACAAGTAATTTAAAAATTTAACATTATAAAATGTTAAATTTATCATTCGTTTTTTATCCCAAAAGAAATTTCTATATACAACTGAAAAACCAATTTTACCATTTTCCGGAAATTTTTCTACCCATAAATTGTGCACTTAAAAATTTTGTATTTTTTTTATTTTTTCAATTTTTTTTTTTCAATTTTTAGTTTTTATTACAACACACTTTAGTATAATTATTTTAACAACATCTATTACTATGTTCATGAAAAAAAAGAACATATATATAAGATTTATCGACGGTAAAATCATAGTACCTAAAAGAATTTATAGAATGTTATACATAATAGAATACAGAAAACAGATTGTGGATCAATAATAAGATTTTCACCCTAATTTCACTTCAATTTGTTTTGCTAAAAAGGAAAATAAAATTATTTGCTTTTAGGTTTTGCTGTTAAGTTGTTGTATATTAATAGATATAAGTGACGACCTGCTATTGTTGTTATACCTAAAAAGGTAATCCAATCCAAAAAGTAATCTAATAAACTGTATTCATTTTTAAGTATAAATAAAAAATTTTTTTTTAAACGGTGCGCTTAATTTTTGCACATTTTGAAAGATACCTTTAAATTGAATAAAAAAAAACTCTTTTAATTAACAAAAAAATATATATACATAAAAAAATATATAAAGTACAATTAATTTGAAACAACATTACATTTTTCAATTAAGTACTCAAAAATATCATATGTAACTTAAATCTATGTTAAAGAAATAAATCAGTTTGAGAGATTTAAAGAAAATAAATTTAACTAGTATAAAAATTTATATATGTTATATAATTTTAATTTTGTAATTAATACCTTAAGATTCCTAATGCTATATTTTAATATGGAATCTGTTTATTTTTTTATTTTTCAAGATCTACTTCTTAAATTCTTTCTGCAATATGGCCGGGCCTTATCAAATTACCTCTTAAATAATACTGTTTAATTAAGTTATAGCACTGTGCAATAAATATTGATATTTACTATAAAATAAACTGATCACATAATTAATAATCGAACAAAAATTAAAAAACAATTATCTTTTCAGTATGCAATTGCGTATACACTCACATTTTTAATTTTGTTCTATTTACGGTAAGTAATTCTGAAAAGTATAGGCTTCAAAAACTTGGAGAATAATTCTTAGACAAAAAGCTGCAGTTATAGTTATCATAGATACTCATCATTAAAATTCGTTTCATTGAGAATTTTAAATCAAAATAAAAGTAATCTTATTGTTAGGCAAAAATGAATGTTTCAGGCAGAATGAATGAAACATATAATTACGTATGCATCATTGCAACAATTTTGTTTCCAATGTAAAATTACTAATCAGCTTTTTAGAAAAATAATTACCAATTTGGAAAATGATAAAATTGATTTTTAAAGATAGTTAAGTTTATTAATAGAAAATGTTTAGAAAATGTTTAACCATTAAATCAACTTTTTTATTATGCATGTAATGTATGTATTGTTACAAAATTGAAAATAAAAATTTTAATGAAGAATTTCAATGCTCTATGCATTACTGTAGCCTAAGTAGATACACTTCAATCAATATTAAAAAGGTATTTTTTTCCGGGTCTTCCGTACCGAACCCTTTTTTCATTTAACTTTTAGGAGAAAAGGAAAATTAAGTTTACGATAGATCTTAGACAAACGCCTCAAAAATTTAAATTTTGAAATTTAATAATGGTTGATGAAACTGTGGATTGGATATATGCTGATCCCTCATTTGATGACACAAGTACAAATGCTAGTAAAAGTGCAAATATTTTTAATGTGGTTTTTAACCTCATTGAACTACCATTCGTTACTGGGTTCGGTTAATTCCAAAGCAATAATAAATATATTATAAGTCAATAATAGAAAAAAAAACAAATATATAATAAGATCAAGTTAAAGCTTGTTAGTCTAACAGTTGAACAATTAGTAAGCAAAAAGAAAATCATCACAGTTTTTGAATCGGCACACTAAGAGAAACTCATTAATCCAAACTATTTCCATGCCACATTAGTTGAATAGTCTCCTTTCGCATTTACAATCTTATTTATAAATTCTTTTTTATTATAAAAGCGACATGGAAAAATTAAAAGTTTATAAAAAGCTTTTAAGCTGTTAAACTAAATAAATTCAACATGAAAATAAGCGAACGGAATGATTTTTTGCCGGAAATCGCAACCTATCTATTGCATGGTATGTGTTGTCTAAAGGAAATCAGAATAATAAATTGGTATACATATAAGTTATATAATAGAAACCTGCATTATATACATACATATTTATATAATAAATACTTTAATATAAATTAAAAATACCATAAAAAGAGAAACAGCATAAAACGATTTTAAAATGTTTTTTTGTTTCTTTGTAAACATACCAAAAAATGAGCTTTAAAGTAAAGAATAATAACAAATAAAAGGCCATCATTGTGTCGCCAATTCAAATCTCTCACGCAATGTATATTTCATAATTTTTTTCCTTTTTTTGCTTTTGTACAACTCTATCATTAAAATATATTTTGTGTGCACAGCAGAAGGACATGATAAAGAATAGAAACAGCAGAAAACAAAATTTAAAATAAGACAAACAAAAAAATAAAAGAATATTAAATTCCTACAAATATGTCTTCTTACTTTTTTTAAAACTTTCACTCAAAAGGAAATTAAAATAAAACCTTATGTAAAAAAATAGAAGAAAGTTAACAAAGTTGAAAAAGAGAGTATTGAGTTCAGATAGAGTAAAAGAGGCATCAAATGATAAAGAATCGAAAATTGAAATTCAAATAATGTAAATGTAAAACTTAAATTGTATGTTAGATCAGTAATTTGCGACAATTTTTTCTTTTTGTTGTTTTTATAACCAAGTTTTTCTTTTTGGTTAAAATTTTCCATTAAATGCGACTAATAATTAATATTTATTCAGTTTTTTTTTTTTTTATAGCATATTATCACAACATAATGTGGAGTGTATTTTATTTTTCATTAAACTTAAGATTGTTATTTTGTTTGTTTGTCGTTTTAAAATTTCAGTATTCTGTGATTTAAACTGTGATTTATACCGTGATTTATTCTATTCTACCAAAAATATTTATATTCAATTAAAATGAACTAAATTGAATCACCATGTAATGATTTAAGAAGTATAATAAATTGTATGCACTCTAAAATTGCCAAGTATTTTTCTTAAAATTATAGCAACTATTAAATGCTCACATGTTTATGTTTGCATAACAATTTTTCTTTCATAAATTTTAATATTTTTTTTTTTATTACAATTTAGTCTAGTTGACTAATAAGTAATTTACATCTATTTATTTTAAAATTTACATTAAGTAATACTTATTTGTATCTTTTAAATTTTTCTGTTATAATATTAATTTTATTATTTAATTTACAAGCTCAAAATATTTTATTGTTTTCAGTCTTTTTGTTAGCTCTTCATTGTTTAGAAGCTGGACCGCCTCAGTGTTTATATGATGGTGAAGTCTATTTTCGTGACTCGTAGCTAGTTTTTTAATTACTTGATAATCATTTTCCACTTCCAGGTCTCGATGGATGTCATTGTTTATAATATACCACGCTGCATTTATAATGCTCCTTAGTACTTTATTCTGGAATCTCTGGATTCCAGAATTATATCGATGTTGGTTTTTTTTGCACAACCTCAACTCCATACAGGCTTGAATGCCTCAACTCCATACAGGCTTAAGTACTTGTTTGTATAGTACAAGTTTGTTATGCAGTGACAAATTGGACTTTATACCAATCAGCCAGTACATGTTTCTATATTTAATTTTAAGTTCCTCTATTTTCATTTTTATGTGCGCTTTCCAGCTTAATTTGGCATCAAGTGTAATCCCCAGATATTTTGCTGTATTTGAGTATGGTATTTGTTTGTTATTAATATAAATTAATATATATATTGTATAGCTTTATTTTATTTGTAAAATTTATGTACATTGATTTGATCTCATTTATTTTGAGCCTCCATCTTTTTGTTCAATTAGTGATTTGATTAACAGCTATTTGTAATTTTTCTCTGTGCTACTGTTAAAATAGCGTTGTCATGGCTTCTTCTTGTTTGATTCTAAAATATCTTATTGCAATGTATGATTCTAAAATTTCAGAATATTGCTTTGGTAATAATAGCTTCAATTTATATTTCAATCCTTCGCGTGAAACGCCATCAAACGCCTCGGCTATGTCCAAAAATATAGCAGAGCAGATTTTTTTGCTTCAAGTGATTTTTCTATTATATTTACAACACTATGAATTTGATCAATCGTAGAGTGCTTTTCATGGAAGCCAAACTGATGTGACGGGATTAATTCTTTTTCATCAATGTATGGCTTTATTTTTTTTTCTTGGTAGTTGTTTTAACAGTTTTCTCGTAATCAAATCAAATCCTGGAGCCTTTTGTGTGTTGATGTTGTCTTTGATTATAATAATAGGTCTTTTAAGTTTTTTCGTGGCTTTACAGAGTGACTAATCAGTTTTGTTATCATATGTTAGTTCCTCTAAGTACATCCTAAAAGACTAGTTCTTAATTCTTTGTTTTTCTCTTTGTAATTTTTGACTAGCATTATTTAGATTTTTCTTATCTTGAGGAGCACTAGTTTGGTGCCATTTACACCTTAATCTTCCTTTCTCTGCAATTATTTCTCTGATCTCTCTCGGGTAATTATTGCCTACTATTTTTCGCTTGATATCTGGAGAACGTAAACAAGCAGCACTTTGTATATTTTGAATTTTTCAACCTCATCATCTAACTGCTTTTTACTTAGCAACTGCACTGATAAATTGATATTATTTTCTAGAATTTTTTTGAAACTTTCCCAGTCTGTCAATCTATTTACTAGCGTTGGGTTTGTTTTTTTTTTAATTACATGTTCACTAATCTTTAAAGTTATGGGTGAATGATTTGAACTTATATCCCATCCTTCCTCAACTTGAATATAGTTTTTCGATATATTTTTAACTACAAAAAAACCGATGAGGTCTGTTATCTTGGCAGGATCTGTAGGCCAGTACGTTGGTTTGCCTGTAGATAACGCCTCACAACCGTATTCTCTTATTCCTCCCATTGATTCTCGCAGGTAGTTAATCTGGATCCTCATAAAGTGTTTATGGCATTGAAGTTTCCCCCCATGATGAATCTGTCCCCTTTAGTTTTTAGAAAATCGAGGTATTAGACTTTTTTAAAGGATGTTTAGGTGGGCCATAGAGAGCTGCAATTACAATTTGATAATTTTTGGCTCTTATTTTAACTACTGTAGCTTGTATTTCTTTAGTTTTATATTCATTATCTTCATGATGCACTATACTATTTTTAATTACTATAGCGCTACCTCCTTTGGCAGTATTGTCTGGGTGAATGGTATGATACACATTATAATCTTTAAATTTTATAAACGATTGAGTTGTGAAGTGTTTCTAGGGATAAGACACACATCCAGTTTATTAATGGCAAGAACTGTTTGCAATTCATTTTGATTTTGTAGCAGTACATTGGTATTATATTCCATAATTATGATCTCTGTATGTACCCACTTAAGTTGTTTGATCTCCTTTATAGTTATATTCTAGTTTTGTTTTTCTATCAACTAATTTATTTAGTTTTTCTAGAATTAATACTAACTTTTGGTCAGTCGTCAATTTTTGTGTTATTTTTTTGTTAGTATCAATATTGTCTGCTGGTGCTGTTGTTATCTGACTAAATGTTCGTGGTAAATTATTGCCGGTTTGTGTATTAGTTTTGCTATTTATCTGTTCGTAGATTTTTACTGGTTTGTGGGGCAATTCTTGCTTGATTGTTTAATTATTCTTTATTTTGCAAGCATGGTGTAATTTTTTTGCCATTAGGTTTGATTTGCCTATTTTGTTTATCTTCATAAGAGTGCCATGAAAATTTGTTTTTGTTAAGCATATCTGTAAGTTTTCTATACTTTTCTCCGTCTGATACATTTATTTTTATGTTGCTATCATTAATTATTTTAATCTGATAATCAGTCATCATCTTACTAAGTTCCTAATGCAGCCCATTAAAATTTTCAATTTCATCTGCTACAACTACTGGTGGTAAAATTTATGCTTTTCTGCTTTTCGGTTATTCATTATAACAAATTGAAATCCTTTTTTTTTGGAAACTTTTTTTGAATAGGCTATGGTGGCGTGTTCATACGTCTTTTTTTACTCTTATTATATTTAACCAATAATCAACTTTCGATTTATCATTATTTTGTACTTATTTTTTCTCCAATTCATTGTATTTTTTCTGTATATTGATTAGTTGCCATTGCATATGATTCAATTTTTCAAACATAGCACTTTTCTCGCTTAAAGTTTTCTTCTATTTATCATAAAGGATTTGTTCATTCTTTGATCTCACAGAATTATCTGTGATTGAATCATTCTTTTGTTCAGTAATATCATCCAGCACCGTGGTCTGTTGCTGCACCATAGATGTATAGTGGTTGCTTGGTGACGATTCGTGGGAGCGCACTCGCTCACTCTCTACACGTACCGGTTCTGGATTTCCGACGCCCTGTCACTTAAGTTTAATTCCATTTTCTTCCATCTCAAATATTTTTTTATCTCGCATTTTTACCTACTGCAAGGTTGTTAACTGCCGCCCTTTTGGAGTCAAATGCAGACCACGGTTAGTCCATTCTGGGGCAGACGCTTCTGGATTTAGTTTAGTTTTGAAGTTATCATCTTCTAGCCTTTGAGAAGCCAATCTCTTCCCTGTGCTACAGACCTCCTCTACAACTCAGTTCTCTACTTCCTGCACGCCACATCTGTTAGCCTGGTGTAATCAGTTTCCAGGAGGGACCACGTGGAAGTTGATATATACGGCCAACCCTCCGGTTAAATCCTCAATTAACACTAAATTACGCCATTTTGATCCCACTGCAATGAAGTTACCGGTGTTTTGTAGGTGTTTTTAGTTTTATATCTAACCCACGAATCTTATTTTGTGCCTCTGATTTTGTTCCTAGAAAATTCGCTGAGGTTGTGGTAGAATGGTTTACCGAAAGAGGTTAGGCTGGCTCTAGCTAGAGCCGGATATCTGCAAAGAAACTGCTCGAGGTTTTCACTTTCGTTTGGTTCTTTACAACTCCTATAGAAGGTGTTGTGTAGGACTCCCATTTGATCTCTTTTTGTTGTAGGTGGACTTTCTAGATATGGTGCTACTTAGATATATCCACTTCCGTTGGTTTAGATTACTCCACCTCCGTTACGATTTCGCTATATACAAAGAAAAGATTATTTCCTTTATGGCACTTATTGGACAACTGACTCCTTCAGGAGAGTTGGTGTTCAAAGTAACTCCTTTATTTGCTAATTCATCTACTTTTTCGTTGCGTTTTATATTGCTATGCTATGGGCAAGGTTTTAAAATTTTAGTTTAGGTTGATTTAGTTTTTGGTTAAAATTATGATGTTATTTGTATTCCATAAATTTAAACGAATATCCTTTAATAATTATTCACAGCTCCCATCTTTTTTCAAACTCTATCTTTATATGATCTTTACTTATACATTTTGATCTATCATGGCATTGATATTGTTCTGAAGTACATTCATAACGTATTTTCATTGAAAATTTAGTGTCATTTTTGTAGTAGCTGAAAAGTGTTCAGTAGCAAAGAAAGTGTTAATATTTTAAAGTATAACCCTAGTTAAAACTAAATATAGTTAAGTTGTTGTTTGGAGTAGTAGGGTAATTTAAACTTTTTTCTATATACTAATTCAGCAGCCTAAAATTAACTTCCTCGAATTTAATTTATTTAATGTTGATTAAAAAATTCGTTTTCTCATATATAAATAAACTTTAATATTTATTTCTTTTTAATTTAAATGGTTTGTTTCTTTATTACTAATATATTGTTATTTTAAATATTTTTTATCTTTATATAGAATGTAGACCTGATGAATATCAATGCAAGAGTGGAGAATGTATATTAAGAACACAATTATGCGATAACCATTTTGACTGCCGTGATAATGATGATGAAGAAAAATGCCGTGAGTACAAAATATTTTTTTTTTTTGATGATTATGTGTGTGTGGTAGATTTGATTTGATTTTTTTAAGTAATTGAAACAAAAACTTAATTAGGTAAATAATTATCAAATTCTGTATAAAAAAAAAAATAAATAAATAAATAAAATATGTTAGTAAATAACATTTAAATTAAATAACAAATTAGTATTTAAGAAAACAACATTTTTTTTATACTTATTATATAAAAAACTTGTAAATATCATCCTATTGTCTTAAGTTATTTAAATTTTATCATATATAAATAATAGTTAATTAATAACCGTAATTAATATAAAATATATTTTACTATTTCTATTTTGCTTTATCACAAATTTTGGGTTTAAAATCAAAACAAAATTATAATAACTGATTCACATAAAAATGGGTATGGTTTAAAATTTAATTTTAAATATTAAAAAACTATGAATGAAAAATCATTGAAAAATTCATCAATTTTGGACATAAAAAAAATTCATCTTTTACTAATACTTTGTAATAATTCACTATAAACATTACAAAAAAAAAAAAAAAAATTACATCAGCTAACGAATGTACTTCAGAACAATATCAATGCCATGATAGATCAAAATGTATAAGTAAAGATCAAATCTGTGATGGCGATGATGACTGTCCAAATGGTGACGATGAAGAAAATTGTGAAGAAGGTAAGTTTAATTTATATATTTTAATAAAAAAAAAAAATCATATAAATCAATTCTAAAAATTTAATATTAATATTTGTAAATTTTTATTGTATATACCGAATTGTTATTGTAGAACTTACTTTAAGTTTTGTGTGTTTATTAATTTTTCTTTTATAATATTTATCTATACATGCGTAATATATTATTTAATTCTAACATTAAATATAAATATTTTTATTCATTATTAACTAAAACAACATTAATATATAATAAAATAAAACTATTAATATATAATAAAAGAAAAACAAAAAAAAAATCAATAAAATTTATTTTGAATGCTTTCAATTAATTCAATTTTGAATTATTGGATCTAATGAAAAACTTAACGACAAATTTGTTTCTCAACATTTCTTTGTAAACAAATTAATTTTCGAATAAAATATCACTTAAATTTAAAAAGTTGTACCACGTTTAAAATATTTTTGTCCTGAAGGACAATTTACTTGTCGTGATTTATCATGTATATCAATAACAGGACGTTGTGATGGAAAAGTTGATTGTCCAATCGATCGAACAGATGAAGAAGATTGCCGTATGTTCTTATAGTATATTTCTATATACAAAACATATATTTTTTTAATTAATTACAAAACTTCAATCTTTTTTTTTTTTATTTTCATATAAAAAAGACAAAATTTTTATTAAATAAAAATTATTTTGATCGTAAAAGGATCCTTTATTAATTGAAAAACTATAAAAATTTTTAGTTTTTATTGTCTTAAACAATTTTGAAAAAATTTGTCTTTTTCCTTTCTTTGTTTCGTATCCTCGTTTTTTTTTTTTTTTGTTCAATTTTTAATTTATTTTCATTTCTTGATTTGTTTTTTTTAAATGAAATTTCGTCAGTTTAATTAAATTTGAAAACTTTATTTATATAAAAATGATTTTCTCTATATTTTACTAACAATATATAGCTTGCTTATATGAAAAATGGCAATGTGATGATAAAGCTTGTATATCGATCACATTACGTTGTAATGGTAACATTGATTGTCCAAATGACATTTCAGATGAAAGAAATTGTGAGGGTATGTTAGACAAAAATATATTATACTATAAATAATTTAGATAAAAATATATTATTAATAGAGATAGTGTGTTTTCCTAATTTTTGAGTTTATTTTTGCATTTTTATTTTCATTTTTATTACTTTATTTACTGTATCTTTATTTTTGTTTTTTGTATTTAAAAAAAAAAAGTCACAAATATACTTCATCTGTGATAAGGTAAGTTAATAAGAGATGATAATTTTTATTTTACTTTTTTTTTTGTTTTATCTCATGGATGGTATATTAATATTTTTTACTAACATTACTGTTTAAGTTAAAGAGTTTTAAACTAAATAATTTAAGATGTCATTTAAAGAGTATCTGTATATTGCATTTCATAATATATATATTAAAATATGGAAAGTCAAATATTTTTTTGCCATTGTTTTACAATATCAAAATACAATCGTTATAAACTTTTTCATACTATTCAAATATTAAACTATGCATAATTCTAATAAACTCTCTTTATATTTCTAAAATATCTTCTTCTTTTTTGTTTTTTATTTTAAAGATACCTAATTTTTTACAAACATTTAAAGCAAAAAATAAAAATAAAAACAAAAGAAATATTTCAGAACTGTTACTAAATCCTTTCTTTTACTCCACACAATAAATTTGAAAATATTAATTATTGAATTTTCAAAAAAAAAATATTGCAACAATTTTTTAATTTAAAACAGTTTATAAAATACGAAAGGGAAAATTTTACTTCAAAACTTCATTTTACGGAAAAAAAAAATTACCGCACTTTCCTCTACAATATGCAAAATAAAAATTTAACAGGCTTTAAAATTTATATTTTTGTTAAGAATAACTTTCAAAATTTTTCTTTCTAACTAAAAAAAGAAAATTATTTTACATCCTTTTTATACGTTCATCGTTGGAAAATCCAAAACAAAATATCCAAAAACAAAAACAAAATTAAAATTTAAAATATTATATATTTTCTACTTTATATTTTTTTACCATTATTTAAATTTGGCTATATTAAATTTTTTGTGCATTAGTTTGCATATCTTTAAAAGTTAAGAACTAAACAAAATCAAAAATATCAAATAAAACCTTTAATAAAATTATATTAAAATTCTATTGCAAAAAACGTATTGTATTATAAAGCAAAAAAAAAAAAAAAGGAAAACTTCTGAGTTCTGTAAAATATCATAGTTAAATCATAGTTTATATATTGAAAATAAAATAAAACAGATAGTTATAGAATATAGATAGATTTTTTATTCGTTCGGGTATAGCGTAAATATTTCCTGCTTATAAAAATGAGTACTACATTATGCAAGAATTTAAAAGTCTTTTCCTTTATCTCTTTCCTTTTTTTGTATATATTATTCATATTATTTGCTTTTATATATATATATATATATATATATTTTTTTTTAATAAAACTAACTAAAATTCTGTTGTTATTTAATACATTATAAAATAAAATGAAACTATAAAATTGAAAAAAAAAGTTATATATGTACTGACCAAAACTATTATTTTTTTTTGAAGAAAAAAAAATTATGTTTTTAGCACTTTTAAAACTTCTTTTTTTATTATATTCAATTAATTTTTATTTATATTTGCTAAATATTTATGTATATTTAATATTTTTAAATCATTTTTTATTTTAATTAAAGTTTGTTTTATTTTTATTTTTTTTTTTTACTAATATCTTTTCTATCTAATTTCAATACAAATCTTCAAACTTTTTACTAAAAAAAATATACATAGAATAGTTTCTGATGAATAAATACAAATTTTAGTGTAGAACCTATTTTAATTTTATTCGAATTTTAAAATTTATTTATATTTTTTATTAATTCAAGGTTAATTTATATTTTAAAAATAATATACATATGTATGTATATTTGTGTATGTATTTATATTTATTTTTATAATGAAAGAAAAAATTAATTGCTTTTTATTTTCTATTATAGGGTTTTTATTAAACTTTAATTTTATTATGTAACTTATTCAAAGGACACGCGCGCATAAAGCAATGAATCAATCATTACAATTTAAATTTAATTTTTAATTTGAAAGAATGCTTTTTTGTTTTTATTTAAGGAGATTTATTTAAGGAGACCTGATCCAAAAAAGGGCTTTGTTAAGATTTATAATAGATTATATTAAGTTTTGTTTCTTAAAAGAAAATGCAAATATTTTACGATTGAAATGGTATATATGTATGTTCAAAAATCCAAATAGTTGGCCGCTCTTATTTAATTTGAATAAAAATAAAATGTATTTTATTTTCAATTTTGAAAAACTTGAATTTATTTTTAAAAATATCTGATTTCTTTCACAATTATAGGATATTAAATTTTTGTAATTTTCCACAAAAAAGTTTATTTTTTGATCTTTTGATGTGCATATCCAAATTAATATTGTCTAGCTCAATAATAAATTAAAAGTCTCAATATTTTATACATACCTACATGTATGCAAATATAATTTGTGCAAATTCTTAAATAATTAAGCTTTCTTTTGTTCATATTATGTGTGATATTGTAAGAAAACAATTTGAAAATTTTAAGGTTAATTAAACTGTAAACAAATAAAATAATTTAATTGTTTTTAGGATTAAAAATTTTTAAATACATATATATATTTAGCTATCTTTAATTTTATTTTTAATTGTTATAGTACTAATTTTAAATCACAATTTTTAATTTTATTTTTATTTAATTATTCTCTTTTTATATTTTTTTAATTTTAAAACTACATACTACTACTCACAAACAAAAATTTGATGATTTGGTGCTTGGATTTTTAAATTGCATGTTATTGGATATCTACAAAATTATATTAAAAAACAAATATTTTTTTGAAAACAAAATTTGCATGAATATAAAATAAAAAATTTTTTATAATTATAATTAATATATTTTCATATACAAAAATATACAAAAAAAAAACAAATACATATAATATAATTGCAAAAAAAAAAAATTAAAAACTGCATGTTGTTTTGTGAATTGCACATTATTATTATACATATACATATAAAACAAAATGGCAACAAATATAAAAATTAAATAACAGTACCTAAAACAATTACCGAAAACAATATAAAAACACCATTATATAATGAATATATTCCAACATATAATCCAAAAATTGCATGTAAAGCAAATTCATTTAAATGTCGTAGTAGTGGTATTTGTCTACCGAATTCTTTAAAATGTGATGGAACATTTCATTGTAATGATAAATCTGATGAAGAAAATTGTAACATAATAAATAAAACTACATTTAAACCAAAAATAACAACAACAACATCAACAACACTAAATAAATGGACAATAAAAACAACAAAACCATCATCTAAATGGGGACAAATTGGAACTCGAAAAACTTCAATAAGAACAACAAGTCCACAAACTACAACCACTTCTTTTATAGTTCCTACAAGAAGAAGTATGTTTAAAATTTTCTTTTTTTTTTTTAATTTTTTTCTTCTTTTTAAATTTATATCAGAAAAAAAATTTTTTTTTAAATTTAGTGGAAAATTGTTCAATTTAAAATTTATAAACATAAAAATTAAGTTTCAAAAAATATTAAATAACTTACTTATACCTTCTATATACTCTTCCTATGTTTTGGGGATCATATTTTTATTAAAATACATACATACATATTCAAATTTCAACTAACTAACAACAACGAAAATAAAAAATAACAATTTGTTACTGTAACACACAATAAAAAAAAAAAAAAGTAAATTCTTGGTATTCGGATGATTCTTACTGTGAAAGTGGTTCATTTCCTTGTGTTGATGATGATAATGAATCAATAGCATGTTTATTCAACAATTTAACCTGTAATGAACCATTACAATGTTCTAGATCCTTAATGGATTCAGTACCTTTATGTAATTGTAAACAGTATAAGGTAAGCTTTAAGAACTCTTTAAAAAAAAAAAAAATTAAAAACTTTGGAATTTCACATTTGCTTAGGCTCCATGAAATAAATCCGCAACCGAAACAAAAAAAAAAAAAAATAATTCTACAAAAATTAACATTTATTTAATTTTTTTAATTTTATTTGCAAAATTAGAAAATGAAATAAATCCAAATTGATTTCTTGTAGAATTCTTTTTAATTAATTAATTATTTTTTTATAAAAAAAAGAACATAACATAAAGTAATAATAACTATTTCTAAAAATGAAGGTACGCATAACAGAGGAAGAACATTTCAGTTAATAATTTTCTTCAAAGAAAAGTAATATTCAATTAAGTGAATTGCCATAAAATCAAGTAACATAACACCAATTGCTGTTAAATTTCTGTATAATCCATTTTAAAGTTGACTTATATTATTGGTTATTGATTTCTTTATGATTCTATTTAATATTTGTTCAACAAGAAACTTTTATAAATGGGAAAAATCTGTTTTTCCTTGAAGTGTAACAAAATAAATGAAGATAATTTTTATACTCACTTTTGGAAATGGTGAGTTTTCCTCTTTTCCAGTAGTTTCTTGGCGAACAATATCGAAAAAAAATTCATATTTTAATTATATTTTCTAGAGTTATTTTATGGCACCTTTCTTATATTAAAATTAACTTATTTTTAAATTTTTACACATTTAAAAAATTGTTTTTAATCAAAATTTAAAACAAATTGAAATATTGTGTACCACACACACACAAAGAAAGTGCATGCATTTAAAAATGCGATAAAGAAATGTTTTACTTCTAATTTATACATATTACATCAAATTCATTTTATTTTGTAAATTCATACTTAATACTTACATTATATAAAATATAAATATGATTAAATTTAAAAATAAAAAAATGGTTTCTTAAAATCATTCAAAATATTATTACATATTATATTTATACCTACACCTGCTTCTGAAATAATAACAGTACTTTAACACTTATTAATTATCTAATGCAACTATATTTGTTTTATTCTAAGAAACAATTTTTGCAACTCCAATTATTGTACAGTATCAATTTTAAAATTTAACAGTAACAGTAAAGTTGAAAAAAAAAACAAAAAGAAATAATTAATACTCGTATATATACATTTGTTGCAAAAAATATAAATTTACATATTTAAAAGATTTTTACTTGAATGAATACAATAATTTTTGCGCGATGGCTGCAATGCAATTATACTATAAAAATTTGATATAGTATCATTCAGCGCTTTAACAGTCTTTAATATTTCAATGTCGTTTCCAAGACGATATAATAAAAATTTTACTGAATTCGAAAGAAAAATTGAAGTTGAATATTCTTAAAGCCATGTGTACATTCTTAATCTAAATTTTAATATTTTGCAATTACATATTAAAATAATTAATTAAGCTTTTTTTTTTTTTTTAATTCTTACACTAAAATAAAATTTTTATGTTATATTATATAAAACATTAGTTTGCATGTTTAAATCATGGAGAATGTATTTCATTAAGTTTTTTATGTGATGGATATAATGATTGCACTGATAGCAGTGATGAAAAACTTTGTTTCCATAGTAAAGGTAGGTATTTATTGCACTCCTTTTTTTTAGATCTTTTTTAAAATCATTTTTCTTTTTATATTTTTAATTATCAAATCACTTAATTTTTTGTCATTTCGCACAATAAATAAAAAGAAATATTTTGATAAAATTAAATATTTTAAATATATTATACTAATTTTTTAGTTTTTGTTTTTTATTTTAATTTTTTGTACAAAAATCATCAGTTAATTTTCAGAAATTATGAACTCAATGTATTTGTCTATGCTAAAATCCAGCCTATCCAGGTTGTTTTCATTATTTAATCACTTCGATATTTTTAAATGTAAAATTCTACATCGCTTGTTAACAATTTTGCTAGGATAAATGAAGTAGAAAAAATTATTACTGAAATGATGCAGATTCAGTCTTAATTATTGCTGATTTTTTTTTTTTTTTGTTTGTTTATGTAATATTTTGAGTTTAATAGGATGATAAAAAAAAGTTTCTTTCTTGTGTTTTTTGAAGTTTGGTTATGGGTATTTTTTAATTTTTTTTTTTTGCAAGCACAAACTTTAATCTAATTCTACAATTTATTTGTACTATTACGAGATTTTGTTTTATTTTAATTTTATCATTTTATACATATTTGAGTTGGATTATATTGTTTCATAATATATATACTTATATATATATATATGTTGTATTTAAGTTTCATCTTATGATATTCTTAGATTCTTATATCAAAAAACAAAGCAAGACATCCATACTTTTAAATCGAATTCATCATCATAATCCACATCATCATCATAATCATCATCATCATCATCACCATTATCATAAAAAGTGCCGAAAGGATCAATTTCGTTGTACTGATGGTACTTGTGTAGCAGGTTTTAAACGTTGTAACAGTATTAATGATTGTCCTGATTATTCAGATGAATATGATTGCCCGCATTATGATTACAATGGTATATATGTATATAAAAAAAACGATAATCAAAAACAAAAACAGAATCTTCCATTAATTAATTTAAAATTGATTTAATTTTAAATTTAGATGTACCACTTGAATGTGAGCCCAATGAATTTGATTGTGGGTTTGCTTGTATACCTCTTGAAAATAAATGTAATGGATATCCAGATTGTCTTGATGAAAGTGATGAATATAATTGTCACTCAGGTAACAAATTAAAACAAAACAGCACTTTATTTCAATGAGAAAAATTTCAGTTTAGATTGTTTTTATATAATTTTTTTTTGAAATTTTCAATTTAGTCTGTAAATCAGAACTAAATGCAATTAATGTTTTTCTAATTAGACTAGACTATTAATTTTTGTTTTTTGATAATAAACACACTCAGTCCCAGACATCGGTGAATACAAAAAAAAAAACTGTTCCCTATAGTACAATGAAAACGCAATATAGTTCTTATTCTAATTAGAAGGGTGAAAAAGGCAATGAAACTCGGCAGTAAAAATACATATTGGTTAAGTTTATGCTAGCAGTTTTAATCTAGAATTAGAATTGCAGTGCGTTTTTCTAATCGCACTTTTTAAAGCCTGTCGGTTTTGTTTTTAGTACTGAAAAATATATGCGTTAATATTTGCAGTGTAAAAATAAGTACTGCTAATAAATAGAATAAGAAGATAACCTAAAAACTCATTACAAAAACCGAAAATGTATTCAGCAGATTAAAGTAATAAAAAAATAAAAAAAATTTTTTTGATGTGTTATCTTAGTTTTTTTTTATCATTTTTGTCGTTCATTTTTATACGAATGTAATTTTAATTTTATATGTCACTAAAATGACAAAATTAAATCCCAAATATGGTGCAGTAAAGTGTTTTTGAATATAGCAATTTTTCTGTACCGTAACTTTTATTCTATAAGAGAAAGTACCACCTTCATCATTAAAAACTGCAATTTTCAAACTACAAACATGAACTCAACAAAGCCGAAGATATCTATAGCAAAAACAAAAAAAAGTGCTTTTTCCGATTACACATTGGGGCTGAATGTATTATTTTATATTAAAACTCTAATGATACTCTGTGTTACTTACTGAGTTTCTATTAACAAATAATGAAGACAATCAGATATATTGTAGAATTTAATCCTTAAAAATTCATATTATCTACACAGAATGCAACGAAGACGAATTCGAATGTGATTTAAATGTTTGCATATCGATAAATGATCGATGTAATGGTATTAAAAATTGTGATGATGGCACCGATGAAGATAATTGTAGTAGTTGTTCTTTCGATTCATTTCAGTAAGGATATTGTGTTATTTATTTATTTTTTCTTACATTTTGTTTTTATATTTTGCTTTTGTTTTAAGCTATTTTTGAAAGTTTCCAATTGGTAATGAAAATATTTTGGTAAATAGTAATTTTTTATATTGAAAAAAAAAAAAATAATAATAAACAAAATCTTTTCGTTACCCTTTAATACTTTATTGTAACACCATATTTAACATTATAATTTAATATGTAAAATATATATATGGCTATTCACAAATTTATTTATTTTATCAATTTCAAATAGAATTGAGATTTTTCCAACTACATAATAATATTAATTTTTTTAAATACAATAAATTTGCTATATTATATTCCCACATATAGCTAGCTATATTGTTAAATTTACGACAGATTTAATTGTTTAAATTCCGTAGGTTTATGTTTTTAGAAACAACTTATGTCTCTATGTAGTAAACAAATGTTCAATATAAACAAATAATATTCAAATGTTTGTTGTAACTCGTGGGTTTTAAAAGTATTAAATCCTTCGATCTATATTGTAGAAACTCGTTTTAAACAATAGTCAAATAATTTAATTATTTATAAAAGAAAAATAAAATTTATATTTTAAAAATTAAATTCTTCTTTTATTTCGGAAAATTCTCAATTGAATTTTGAAATTCTTTATAAATCTTTTAACATAAAAATATGTATAATATTTTGGATTTTATTTTATCAAAATATTTAAATTTCATATTTTTTAACATTTTAAAATTATTAATTTTATTAATTAATTAATAATTTTTTTTTATTTTTATTCATTAAAAACAAAAACAATAATAATTTATTCTTGTAACACTAACATTTTTAATTTCACTGGTTTTCTTTTTATGGATTCATTATCTTTTTTTTCAACAAACAAAACTTTATGTAAACACTACTACTCTACATATATAATATACATACATTTTACATACATACTTTAAAAAAAAAAACATTGTGTCATTCATATGCATTAAAAACAAAATACAAATCCTTTATTCATCCTTTCATCCTTCATCTAATAAATATAATGATTGTACAAAAGTGTAGTTGCGAAAGTGGAGAATGTATACATAAAAATGATATTTGCAATGGTAGAATAGATTGTAAAGACAGTAGTGATGAAATTAATTGTGGTAAGTTTTGTATAAAATAAAATATGTAGTACTCAAACATATACTGTATATAAACAAATAAACATATTAAAAAAAATTCATTAAAAATCATTTAATTGTCAAAACAAAACAAAAAAAAAAACAACATATTTGCATTCATTTGCATGACAGTTATCAAATGTAAACTCTCTGAATTTCGTTGTAAAAATGGCTTATGTGTTGACTGGAGTCACGTATGTGACGGTATTCCACAGTGTTCTGATGCCACTGATGAAATATATTGTGGCTACGGTAATAAAAAAATTTTTATTATTATTATTTATTAAATATGCTTTTTATTTATTTATATTATAATATAAATGTTTAGAACTTAGTGCTTTATTTGTTTAAATTAATATTCTATTTTGTTAAATGTATTATATTCGATTTTAATAATAATAATATTTGTTTAATTTACGTTTGTTGCTACTAACCATTTATATTTTTTAATATATGTAATTATTTTTAATATAATTTTTTTTTTTTAATTTTTTTATGATTGTTATTTTGTTTCGTTTTTGTTTTTGTTTCATTTATAATTATAAAAACATAATTACAACGTATTAAAAAAAAAATTAATCATGTTATGAAAATGATCATCATTAAAAATTTCATCGATACAATCATGTTATGAACAACATAAACCACACATAAAAAAACACAAATATACATCATCATAAAACAATCAACAAATTCAAATAACACATTTAATAAACATAAAAAAAAATAAAACACGTAAAGAAGATCACCGTCCAAGTGTTCATGCTTGTAAACCGCATGAATGGAAATGTGATAATAATCAATGTATACCAAGTGAACTTGTTTGTGACAAATATCCTGATTGTTATGATAAATCTGATGAATCAGAAAACAATTGTTGGAATTCTGGTAATTTCTTTTTTTTTTCTTTGTTTTTCAGTATTTTTTTCAAATACAAATTCAACTTCAATATTATAGCATTTTTTTTTTTTGACATTGGTTTGAAAATTAAATACACCGATTTATGTTTTAAGATGTGTTCAACAAATGAGCATTAGGCAACGTCATTCGTCATCATAAATTCAAGAAAAGGGTGATCTGGTGTATGTGAAAAATTAAAATAAAAAATTATTATTTTAATTTACAAAATGTTCAATCATTTTATAAGATATACCTATGTATACATTTAGAAATAAAAACAACAAATATATCAAACACACAACAGACAAATAACACACACACACAAAGAAAAAAACGAATTGATAAAAAAAATATATTTCCATTTACACGGTATACCTAACCTTATAATACGTATTGCGTGCGAGACGTGAGTAGTTATTACGATAAAACATGTAAGAGCAAACAAAAAAAAGGGAATCAAAAAGTTTTTATAGAAAAGCAATAAATAAAACTTAAAATAAATCTATTAGATTTGCTTATTTATAAAATAAATTCATAAATAAAATTAACATAGAAAATATCTATCCTAATAGATATCAAAATAATCGTTTGTTCTATTTTAATTTCAAAAAATTATATAAAATACCATAGATCGTATACCTTTTAACATATTTTTTAATGTACAATTAATTATCCAATTTATAAATATTAAAAAAAATTTATTTTTATTAAATCAGTTAACTCTATACTTCTTGAGTCGACTTAAGACAAATTTACATTTATTTGATTAGTTTTGATATAGGATGTTATTTCGAATAGATCACAAAAATTTTGATACATTCATATAACATATATACGTATTATACTGTGAAACATTATATATACAATGATATATTGTAATTATTAAATTATAATATTTCGGACCCGTTTAATTGCACACACTAAAAACACAGTCATTTGATGCTCATATCCGGGTTAATGCGTGTTTTTTAAAATTAATTTGTTGTGATTTTAATAATGCAAACCTATTAACACTTCTTTAATTAAAATTCAAAAACTAATGTTAAAATATTTAACAGTGTACATATGTATTGTATATGTAATTTAAAAATATGTATAGGTCATATTATAATTTAACCGGTTTGTTCGTAAAAATTCGAAGGGTTTGTTCGTAAAAATTTAAAGTGTTTGTTCATAAAATTAAAAGGGTTTGTTTCGTAAAATTAATTTTTAAATGTAATTTTTATTTAATTTACGAGTGCATTTAACAGAGTTTTTTTTTATGGATTATGGCTAATGAGTCAGATATTTTGCGTGCTTTTAAAAGGTTTTTGCATTTAAACAAGTTGCAAATATCCGAGTAAAAATGTTAGAAAATAATGTCTAAATTTAGGGTAAGTTCACGTGAGATGCATGAATCCGGATGCAAACACTTGATTGGTTAAAAATATATATCGCATTCATGACATGCTCTGCCTTTCGCTCATTTTAGATGCAAAATTGTTTGCATCCTCTATAAGAAGTATGCAAGATGTAAATTTGTTTTTAACGTCAAATACGAACGACTGGCTGCATATTGGTCTCATGGATGCAAAATATTCGTTAATATTATCGAAGAGTGCACGAAATGAAACCGAAATAATTTTTGTATCTGGATGCATGCATCCCATATGAACTTACCCTTATGGTGCAAAATTTTTGCGTTCTTTTGAACGGGTTATGCACTTAACCGGCTTGCATTTACACGGATCCGACGAATATGTTAAAATTATTATTAGGTACATACATTTCAATTAATTTTTGTGCTAATAAAATATGATCATGTTTAGGGTTATTATTTAATGTATCGTCAACTTCATTTTTGTTTTAATTTAAAATTAAGTTTTGAATGTTGTGCTATTGTGATTTGTTTTTTTTTTTTTTAACAATTTTGAAGTACTTTTACGTTGATATCATATATCGCAGCTATCATTTTCTAAAAAAAATATTTTTTTTTTCATAATTTTTTATTACTTTTTAATTTAAATAAAAAAAAACAAAAAATTTTAATGCAAATTTTATTTATATTTTTTGAAATAAAACTAAAATTTGGTAGGTATTTTAATAAAAATGTTTTTTTGTTTTTGAACTCTTCAAAAATTATTAACTAGGTATTTTTATTTAAAATAGCCATAATATACTATCTACTAATAAAATACTAAATATAACCTATAAAAAAAAAATGAAATAAAGTTTGCGTTATTTTCAAAATATTCTTTCTATTAACATTAGTACAAGTAATTATTTTTAACACTTTATATCATTACTCCTTTTTAAAAGTATTACAAATAAAGAGATTATCTGTTTTTAAATCCATCAAATTGGTGAATTGTTCTTACGATGTGTATGGGATTCGAAACCATACTCCCTGGGTGTTTACAGTGTATTTTATACACTCTTACCCATTAGGCCATCAGAGCGCCTTCCATCAAATTTTTCGAAAATACATATTGTGAAAATTTTTAATTTTTAACAATTTAAAAAACAAATACAATTTTCCGGTATTTGAATTGAATTATAACTGTAGCAAAAAAATTACATATTTTAAAATGTTTATTTTATTCTCAAGTTTATTAATAGAAATTATCTGTTGCTTTGTTCGAACAAACTACTAACATATTAATTTTAATCTCTGTTTAAGCATTCAGGCATTGTTAAAAATAATTACAAAATTATTAAAAATGAATTAAAATGTTTTTAATTAATAATTAAATTATAAACTTTTAGGAAACAACATACAAATCATATAAATAATAATAAATCCCAATATTTTAATTAATTTTATTATTATTGCCGATCGCAAATTTTTTTTTTTTTTGAAAAAATATATTAAATTTTTATTTATATTATGTCTATTATAACATATATATATTAAATTTTAACAGCACCACATATTTCACCTGATGATTGTGGTAGTGAAGAATTTTATTGTGATCAAAATTGTTTACCAATACATTTCCGTTGTGATGGCATCAATCATTGTATGGACAAAAAAGATGAATTAAATTGCCCAACAAATGTAACAACAACAAGCTCTAGTGCAGTTGATATACCAACACGTTATCCATGTCCTGAACTTTCATGCGTAAATAATGGTAAATGTTACAGACATAGTGAAAAATGTGATGGTACACCAGATTGTGATGATTCTTCAGATGAAAGAAATTGTAAGTTACATGTTACAAAAAAAAAAACACAAAAATTATTTTTATTCAAATAAAATATTAAATAAATAAAAAAGCATATGCTTTTATTTTTAATTTTAATATGTGATAAAATGATTTATGCATTTTTTTTTATTTTTATTTTATATTTTTTACCAAGCTACTAAAGAAAAAGGTATCAATAATCTTTTACTTAAACTTGAAGAAAGAAAAAAAGGCGTAAAAAAATGCATATTTTATTTAAATCAATTTAAAATTAAAATTAAAAAATATGTTTTATAAATATATTCAAGAAAAATTAAATTAAAAATATTTAAAAAAAATTAGCAGCACAAATATTAACAACTATTTACACAGATTTAATAAAACATTTTTAGTGTGCACTTTTTAATGAAATAATCACTTTTAATTTTACATATACATACATATTAATTTAGTTCTCGCACAATCGCACAAGCACAAATTTTTTTTTTAAATAATTTAAATTCTGCTTTTCATCTTAAAAACTATTATGCACTATTATTTTATATAGTTATAATAATTATTTCATTCCTTTTTTTATTACAATTAAAAAAAAAACACACACACACAATGTGTTTTATAATCTTTAAATTATTATGATCCTTGTGACATTAATAATGAATAATACACCAAAAAACACACAATAAAAAAAAATACGTATACAAATATAAATATATTGGAACTGATGATGCAGGTCCTTGCAAGGAAAATGAATTCCTATGTTTTAAGAATCAATATTGCATTAACAAAACTCAACGGTGTGATGGTTTTTATGATTGCAAAGATTTTTCTGATGAACAAAATTGTTCTGGTTAATAATAATTTATTTAAAATGCAGTGTTTGTTCCCATTTTTTTTTTTTTTTTGTAATTTTCTTTCTTTTTTAAATATTATATTTTACGCCCATGCGTTGAACTAAATCAAAATTTTAAATCTTTCAAATTTCCATGCAAAAATTTAGCTAAGTGGAATTTAACATGGGTGTAAAATATAAAGTTAATTAAAATTCTTATTGTTTGCTTAGAAATAACAGATTTTATTGAATTTTTAAATTTTGATAATGTGTTATTTAACTAGTTTTTGTTTTATATAAGAAGTTTTTTAACAAATATTTTTACTTAGTTGTATTAAAGCTATATTTTTATTAGTCGAACATTATTTTTCCTTAGCTTATTGATTTAATTTTAATTAAATTTCTTTTTTTAATTATTTCGAAATCCTTTTACCCTTTTGTATATGTACAATTCTTGAATATTATGATAGTGAAAATTTGTAATATTTCACTTGTTAGTCAATTTAAAATTGCATGAACATTTTTCATTTTTTTGCTAAATTTCAATATCTTGATGTTAATGGTTATTTAAATTTTTTATTAATATTTAAATTATTATATAAAATTATATTAAGTTTTTTAATAAATTCTATAAAATAGGTTGTGAAGCAGATCAATTTACATGTAGCAATGGTGCTTGTGCACGACGTTGTGATGGAAGACCGGAATGTTCTGATGGTGCCGATGAAGAAGATTGTCCATATTATGGATGTCATTCATATCAGTGGAGATGTGACAATGGACAATGTGTTAATTCACATGCAAGATGTGATGGGCGTCATGATTGCGATGATTATTCAGATGAACGTGATTGTCGTAAGTATATTTTTTACGATTTTTATTTTTTGGTTTTTATCAAATATAAAACATTTTTTTTAATACTATATAATCAATATAAAATATATCTATATTTAACTTTAATATAAACGATTTTTTAATCAAAAAAAAAAAAAAATAAAAAAAAAAGACCAACATATACCCGAACTCAATCAAATTTGTCCTTTAAACACTTTCCGCTGTGAAAGTGGGTTCTGTATAGCCTTAGAATTAAGATGCAATGGACGAGTTGAATGTCCGCATGATGCTAGCGATGAATTAAATTGTGAAACAACAAATGAAATCAATCGTAAGTCAACAAAAAGTAAAATCTGTATTTAGCCTTTAAAACAGCTTTTAAGTAGTTAAAAGTCGTAGTTTAATCCACTATTACAATTTAATATAAAATTTAACATGTTTGTTTTTTATACTGATTAGCTCTAATCTGTCTTAAAATCTGCTACACTAAAACCACAACAAGGTTTTGGACAATAACATCTCCTTTTTGCTTCTATTTCTATTTAAATATGTAGAAAAGCGGGTGATGGTGCTTTTATTCAAAAATTTTTAAACTAATTTTAATATTTGATTTAATAAAAATAATTTAACATAAATATAAATTAAAATAATAATTATAATATAATATGATGTATGTATATAGAAAACAAAACTATTAAAATTATTATATTTTTATATTTATTTTGTACTTATATTCTTTCAGCTCATGTACCACCATCAGATCCACAATTGAACATAAAAACATATCCAAGTAGTCAAATTATTAAAGAAAGTGAGTATTTAAAATTAAGAAAATAAAATTTTATAAAAAAATATCTAAATTTAATAATTAAAATAAAATTTAAAAATATCGAACAAACTAATTATAATTTACGAAAACGGTAAATTTTATAAAACACTATCATAACTACTTATCGCTGAAAAAAACCTTTCATGTATTTTCGTTTTGTTTATTAACACAAAATTGTAGCAGAACATACACAAAAAAAATACATATAATTTGTATTTCATGATCTTGCTATTCTTGCTAATCTTGCTGCTGATATTGTGTGTTGTTTGGCAAGGAGAAAGATATTTGAAGTGAACCGATTAAATCATATCGGTTACATCAGATACAAAAAATACTCTGACAAATCATCATATCGAAAAGGGTTGATTAATTTGAAACTTATTTAGCCAGGAAAGTCTTTCTTAGCCAGAAAATTCTGTACCGAAAAAAAATTGTACTTTTCTTATTTCAATCGAATGAAGGGTGTAGCAATGCATAGAGGAAAACAAACCCTGCTTTATACAAACTCTTAAACTATTAATTCGGACAGAAATGAAACAAAAACTCAATTTTTTTGGTAATATGGTAATTGAGTAAATTACAAAATTTGTAGCAAACATAAGTTTAATCCCGTTGTTGTTTAATCGCATAAATAATAAATAATAAATGAAATGAAACGAACTTTGTTACTGTTATAAGAAATGAAAAGATATAGGAGAAAGGAAATGGAGATGAGTTTGTTAAAAATATAGTAAACGTGAGGTTAATGTTCTTTTTTAATCTTAGCATATACTTAGTTTAATCGTGTATTGCTTCATTATACCCGTATGAACTATGTTCAGAAGAATTGAATTCTGAGTCGATTAAGCCATGTACGTCCGTCCGCACGATAACTCAAAAAATAAAGGAGCTAGGAGGAGCTGGCATTATTTTTACGTCACTTTTGCAAAATTTTTAGTTTCGCTATTTAAATCCAGCATCGGTCACCAGGTTCGAGTAGCTGACTCTTTTTAAATAAAAATAACTTAATGTCCATTGAAGCTAGGTATCTGAAATTTAATGAGGAGTTGTCGAGTTACATGCTTCTGTAAAATTTGGTTGGGCTTGAGCAGTAGGTTCAGGCTTCTTGCACCTCTTGGTACCTACTATATGAAGCTAAGCGTCTGAAATCTTACAAAAGATGATCAAGTTTTAGGGCAATAACTTCTATAAAATTTTGTTGTGTTGCTGCAATAGATTCGGATAGCGGTCATACAACTCCACAATTTACAACAATATATCTCGGTAGTTAACGTCGGTACTAAAACATTTGAAATTTTTTTAAAAGATGATCAAGTTTCATAGAAACAGGATATATTACTTTCATACGGGTATCCTAGAGTTGACACAGTCTACTCTACTGCACTCTTCCTCGTTTTAAGCTATAGTTATACGTATATTAAATATACATATAAATCATTAAACTGAAACCAAATTCAACATCATGATGTGGTTGAATTTGAAGTTTATCTTTTCAATCCTGAAAAATGTTTGTAATATACATGAATAAATCGAATTAACAAAAACGATTTCTCGATGATAATTATTTTATTATTTGATGAATAATTGGAACAAGAACCAATATTTTTATATCCCCTCAATAAAAGATCTGTAGAAATATACAAAACTTGACAACCGCAAAATTATAAATTCTCAATAAAGCGATTTGAAAATTTTTAAACATATTTGACATATAATTGAGATATATATCAGGTCTTTATCTTGACATATAATTGAGATATATCAGGTCTCGGTTTTATACATTTTTGAGTGGTTTTTAATTAAATAAGGGCTTGTCCTTATTTTGTCAGTGCAAAGTTATGATAATAAACAGTTCATTTCATACATTATCTCAAAAAGTGAGAAATTATGGTTGTCAAGTTTTGGCTATTTTCCAGAGAATTTGTTTGAATAATTTTAATTTTTGCAAAATTATTTTAGTTTTTCATAAATTTCTATCTATACTATACATAATTTGTAATTACTTTATATATCTTTATAAATTTTTAAAACATACTAAGGTAAAAAAATAACAACAAATTATTAATTTTATTGAAAATATTTTTTATGTCTATTTTTTATCATATTTTTAAATAAAAACATAACAAAAAAAAGGATACATTAGGGAGGGTAAGTTTAAAGAAGTATCATAAAACTTGTTATCAATTTTTTGTTTTGTTATGTTATGATTTACTATTTTCAAAGTATTATTTATTTTAAATATTCAAGAAAATTCGTTTCAAAATAAAAGTAAAAAATTTAATTTCACCAATTTTGCACTTCATAAATAAAATTATAATTTCATTTAAAACATGTTATTGTTAATGCACACGAAACTAAGATTTGATAAAATTTTTTTGGTCTACAACAAAAACAAAAAATTTTTAGATAAAAAAATATGACAACACTGAAATATTGTTAATTGTTATGGCAACACTATAAATTATTATTTCGATTATTTAAAAATATAAACAAAATTTATGTTTTCTTTTCACGCATTTACTGATTTGATTTATATACCTATATTTTTCAAAAAAACAAAAAATAATAGGTCGTGAAGTTGTATTCCGTTGTCGTGATGAAGGTCCTTCAAGAGCAAAAGTTAAGTGGTCTAGACCAGGAGGTCGTCCATTACCACGTGGATTTACAGATAAAAATGGTCGCTTGGAAATTCCAAATATTAGAGTAAGTTTTAAATACATAATAACATAGGATAAGTCATTTAAATTTATTAAACTTTAGGTTGAAGATTCAGGTGAATATGTTTGTGAAGCTGTTGGATTTCCAACATTTACTCGTGGACAAAGTGTTAGTGTCAGTCTTACTGTTGAAAGATGTAAGTAAAATATTATTTTTAAAATTTTTTAATATTTTGTAATTGAAATTTTAAGTTGAAATAAATTGTAAAATTTAAAACTCTTAAATTCAATATCTTAAAAATAAAATTAATGCAGCTTGGGGAAGGCATAGATATGAAAAACCTTCTACAAAAATAAAGTATGGAACTGTACCACATATAGGTTTTGAATTTTTTGGTTTAGGTATATTTAGTATTAATATTATAAAAAAAATAAATTAGTTAAATAAACTATATTTTTTTATTGCTTCCTAATTTTTTTTGGGGGATATTATATGTAATAAAATACAACGGTAAAACATTTTAAAAAAAACATTTAAATTAAAATAAAGTTTAAATAATAATTTTCAAAAAAAATTTTATAAAATCACAGATAATCCAATTTTGGATCGTCCGCCTTCAGCTTGTGGTTATCATGAAGCTACTTGTATGAATGGGGAATGTATTGATAAAAATCGCATTTGTGATGGAATACCAAATTGTTCAGATGGTTCAGATGAACATAGTTGTAGTCATGGACGTAATTGTAGCCCTAATCAATTTAGATGTAAAAATTCCAAATGTGTAGACAGAATATGGCGTTGTGATGGTGAAAATGATTGTGGTGATAATTCAGATGAAGAAAGTTGTGATCCAAATCCAAGTGATGCTCCTTGTCGCCACGATGAATTCCAATGTCGCAGTGGGCATTGTATACCAAAATCATTCCATTGTGATGGAACTAATGATTGTCGAGATGGAACTGATGAAGTTGGTTGTGGTAAGCATTAATTATTAAGTTAATGAACATTTTTTAAAAAAGGCAAAATAAAAATTAAAATTTTTGTGTCTAAACAATACAGTTGCTCCAGCTGTTATAAGCCCCCCACCACCAAGAGTTGATCTTTATCCAGGTTCAGCTTTAAATATTTCTTGTAGAGCAGTTGGTGTTCCAACTCCTATTATTGTTTGGCGTTTAAATTGGGGTCATGTTCCAGATAAATGTGTATCTGCCAGTAATAACGGTTTTGGAAATCTTTATTGTGCAAATATGCAAGCACAAGATAGTGGAGCTTATTCATGTGAAATTATTAATACCAAAGGTGCAGTTTTTGTTACACCAGATACAATTGTAACCATTATTGGAGATACTGAAGATGTTTGTCCAGCTGGAACTTTCAATAATTTAGCTGTTCGTAAAGATGAATGCATTAGTTGTTTCTGTTTTGGAATTTCAAATCAATGTAAAAGTGCAGATTTATATATATATGCTCTACCACCTACAATTACATCTCACAAAGTTGTGGGAGTTGAAATGACATCATCTGGAGTACAAATTGGTGAATATGAAAGACATGATTTAATATCAACACGGCATGGGGTTCAATTCCGTGTATCAAATGTACCATATTCGACTCGGCAAGTACCATATTTAGAACTACCTTCAGATTATTCAGGGAATCAACTTAAATCTTACGGTGGTTTTATTAAATATACGTTGTCGTATTATGGACACGGTAGACCGATATCTGCTCCAGATGTTATAATGGTTGGAAACGGATATAGTTTAACACATAGATCTCTTCAACCACCAATTAGTAATGGACAAACTCAATACAATGTCCAGTTTGCCCAAGGACAATGGGAAAAACCTGATGGTCGTCTAGCAACTCGAAGCGAACTTATGATGGTGTTAGCTGACATAGAAAAAATTTTAATTCGTTTAGAATATATTGATTCAAATGAACGTGAAGTTGAATTAACACATATTACTATAGATTCAGCTGGTGTAGATGATCGAGGTTTAGGTTCTGCTTCATTAGTTGAAGAATGTGTATGTCCTACTGGATATATGGGATATTCATGTGAACGTTGTGCTCCTGGTTTTGTTCGGCAAAAAAGTGGTCCTTGGTTAGGTAGATGCATACGCGCTGAAATGTTAACTTGTGAAGCAGGTTTTTATGGAGATCCAAGTCGTGGAATTCCATGCAAACCATGTCCATGCCCGTTAACTAATCCCGCAAATAACTTTGCAACAAGCTGCTCTCTTGGACCTGATGGCGAACCAATTTGTAATTGTCAAATTGGATATACTGGACATAGATGTCAACAATGTGCACCTGATTATGAAGGTAATCCAATGCAATCTGGAGGTTATTGCAGGAAACGACCTACATCAGACTGTCATCCTGATGGTACCCATAGAGTTCGTTCAGACGGTTCATGCGAATGCAAATCTAGTGTAACTGGATCTAAATGCGATATGTGTGCAGTTAATTCATTCCATTTGAATTCTTATTCGCACAGCGGCTGTATAGAATGCTTCTGCATGGCAGTTTCCCAGACATGTTCGAGTAGTAACTATTATCGTGATACAATACGTTCCAGTTTTTCACAAGCAAGAGGAACTCATGGTTTTACTTTGGTTAATGATTATGAAAATGAAGGAGCACAAACATTTGATATTAGGGAAACAAATGATCAATTAGTATTCCGTGGTGCTTTCGATACTTCCGATGTACTTTATTGGAGTTTACCACCTAAATTCCTTGGAGATAAAGTAACTGCTTATGGTGGTGTACTAAATTATACCGTTAGATTCAATCCATTACCTGGTGGACAAAGATCAAGAAATGTTGCACCGGATGTTGTAATTAAAAGCAAAAATGATATAGTTATTTTACATTACAACAAGAATGAAATATCCCCAAGCGTAGCTTATACTTACGTAATTCCAATTGTCGAAAATTCATGGCAAAGAAATGATGGAGTTCTTGTAAACAGAGAACATTTATTAATGGCCTTAGCTGATATTGATGCAGTTTATATTAAAGCTACGTACACGACTGTTACTCAAGAAGCAGCGTTAATACAAGTTAGTATGAATACAGCAGTTAGACAAAATACTGGACAAACAAGAGCAGTAGAAGTAGAACAATGCGTTTGTCCTCCTGGATATACTGGCTTATCTTGTGAAGATTGTGCTCCTGGATATAAACGTTCTCAAGAACAGGGTCTTTATTTAGGAATATGTGAATTATGTGAATGTAATGGTCACTCTAACGAATGTGATCCAGAAAGCGGCGTATGTTTCGTAAGTAAAATATTCATATTAAATAAAAATACATACTAAATTAAAATTACCCTTGTTTCTAAGAATTGCCGAGATAATACTGTAGGAGCTCAATGTGATCAATGTCAATCTGGATTTGAAGGTAACGCTACAATGGGAACACCAACAGATTGTGGGCGATTAGGAGGAGAAGAACATTCTTTATGTGAACAATGTGATCAAAGAGGTGTAATAAGTTGTGAAAATAATTACTGTCATTGCAAACCAAACGTTGAAGGTAGAATGTGTGATAGATGTCGTCCAGGTACATTCAACCTTGATAGATTAAATCCATTAGGTTGTGAAGAATGCTTTTGCTCAGGTGTAACATCTTTCTGTACCCAAGATAGATTTTTCAAAGAATATATACCATTCGATTTTATAAGCAATAAACCATTTATAACTGATTCCGAAGGAATGTTAATTGATAAGGATAATCTTAACTTTGATATAACGAAAAATTTATACGAATATTTAACTCCATCTTATACCCAAAAATATTGGAGTTTAACAGGACGTCTTCTTGGTGATCAAATTAAATCATATGGCGGAAATTTAGAATTTAAATTAGATGTTGAAAGTAATGGGCAATTTGAACCAGGGAAAGATGTTATTTTAATGGGTAATGGCGTTACAGTTTTCTGGTCTAGACCACCTGGTGGCCAGGATTTAAGAAAATTCACTATCCAATTAAACAGTGATAACCATTGGTATCGCCAAGATGCATATAATTCACCATTCCCAGCTTCAAAAGTTGATATAATGACAGTTTTAGCAAATGTTGATCATATTTTAATAAGAGCAACGCCATCAATTCCAACATTAAAATCTTCCTTAAGAGATGTTGTTTTAGAAACAGCCGAAAGTTCAGGTTCAGTACCAGCTGTAATAGAAGTTTGTTCTTGTCCAGAAGGTTATGAAGGAACTAGTTGTGAGGTAATTATAATTCTTAAATTTAATTAAAAATTCTGAAAAATTGTTCATTTTAAAATTATATTTATTTTTTATGATTTTCATATAATATACCTTAGAATGTCAGAACTTTCTTAAATCTCTTTAATATAATATTTTCTTTTAAAAAATTTTTCTAAATTATAGAACTGTGCACCATTACATTACCGTAACATAACGCAAACAGATAAAGGATTCTTTGGTGCCTGTCTTTCATGCCATGAATGGTGTTCTGATCAAACAGATTGGTGTGAAATGCGCGGTTCAATTGTTCATTGTGAATGCAAACGTGGACATTCAGGAGATCGTTGTCAAATAGGTAAGAACATAAAATGTTATATTGAATTTAAAAAATAAAATAAATTTTATGTATATATACATATATACATATATATTTAGGTTTGACAATATACAACCGACAATAACTTATATTACTTATTCACATATATAACATTTACACATCAAAAAAATATTTTTCAAAACTAAAAGAAAGTTATTTAAAACTTAACAAAACCTTGTGAAAACCAAATGGAACGTGAACGTGTTCAAAACCTATAATTAAACCTTTAAAAAACCAACTTTATCAATTGCAAATGAGACCATTTAAAATTTAATAAATGAGGCATTGATCATAACTCTCAGTTCTTTCAAGTGAAGGTATCGAATTCAAACTCCCATTAGGTCAAAATATTGCATAAATATTATAATAAAATAACATTTTACAATGTAAATAAAATAACCAATGGAATTATAGTTTAATATTTGTACCGCAACCGATACCGAAAAAGAAAAGTCATATTGTATATATGGGAAACCAAAATAAAAAACAAAACTGTTTAAATTCCAAATGAAACTTTTTCACTGTTATTAACAATATAAATTAAATAAAAAATACCACCATATTCCCCAAATCTAAATCCTATCGAGAAAGTTTTGCTAAATTAAAGATATATATTAAAAATAGTTTGGCGAATATGGTTGCTAAAAATTCCATATTTCTAGAGTTAATTCAACAAAAATTGATTAATACATACATATATAACTCTAACAATAACTACATCATGATTGTAAAATTACCTACAACAGCTTCCCGTTTACCATATGTCAATATTATTTAAATATCTACATATATATATATATATATTTACTAAATTAATTGAAATAGTTTTTATTTTGTTAATTTATGAAAATATATTAATTTGTTTTTAACTTTAAGTTGTTATATTGAAAAAGTTTCATTTTTAACTGTGGTTTTATGAAGTTTCCGTTTAGTTTTGAACAAGATTCTATTGAAGTGTAAATGATATATTTGTATGACATATTTTTTTATAAAATTATAATTTCATTTACATACATATATCATTTTTCATTATATATTTTTCTTTTTTTTTTAATTTTTTTAATTGCATACATTATTTCATTTTTCATGTTTTAAACAAAAAAAAATTAAACAAAAAAAAAAACAAGGTTATAGCGATGTTCAAATTAAGAAAACAACAACGTCGCCTTGTTGTAATCAGTATATTGTGAAATGGAATAAAAGGCCAAATGTTTCCGAAAATTACTACATTTATGATAAAAAAAGAAAATTTGAAATGGGAGAACTAATTTTCGCGAAGAATTGTTCAAGTAATATATCAATACAAAAATTAGGTTCCAAACTTATTTATTTTTGATATTTTTTATTTCTTCAAAAAAATATATATTAATCTAAACTAGTATATATTTTTAATTAATTAATTTATGTTGTAGAATTTTATTATTATTATAATTTTTTATTTTTTTTGTAGTTTAATTTTTAGAAGAATTTATTTTTATTCTTGCTTTAATTTTTTGTATTTTTTAATAAGTAATTATGCACTATTCGTGCAAAAAATTTACACTATATTAATATTTTACACAGTCTAAATTTGAAAAACAATTTTCTATAATGTAAATAGAATCTTAAAATTTTTATTAATTAAATTAGACTTTTATACTTTTATTATTTAGTTATTACTTTTATTATTAAAAGTATTAATTTGAATTAAATAGACCAAACATATTGTTATATAATATAATATAATATATAATATAATATAATATTAAAGAATGTTTATACATAATTTTTATGTCCGTATTTATTCTTATTTAAATTGAAATATAAAATCATATTAGTAAAATCAGTGTTAAAAAATATTAAGAATATTATAATATATTAAATATATATAAACACTATATTAATGGATCTTGGTATTCTTATTTAGTGAAGTTAATTTGATTCTTATAAGAAAAATTCAAAAAGTATGAAGCTTTTACAAAAATGTATTTTTATGGTCCCATGTCCAAATTAAAATTCCATAAAATTATTATATTGATAATTCATTTTAAAATATGGCAAACTGGTTGAAAATATTTTTACTTAGTTTTAAAACAAATCGACAAAATGTAAAATTATATATTTTAATAAATTTTGTTTGCACAACCCCTAAGATTTCTTATTAGAGAATATTAAAAAAAACAAGAACATCAAGAGTTCTATTTTTCAGTTTACAGATGAGCATTTATAATCTTTAACCTTTCATATATTGAATAACACAATATTTGCACCGCACTTCGACACATTTTTCTTTAAACAATCTATAGAACTCTGAGTTTTTTTGGCAACTCTACAATATACTATAAACATGTTTTTTTTAATACTACACCAAAAAAAACAAGAGTTTGTTATTATTTATAGCGAAAAAGCTACATATATTATTGCAGCAAATAAAATTTAATATATTCCAGCGAAAGGATGTTAAATTGTCATATTTTAATTTTGACATTGAAATTTTAATAAATAATAATTTTTTTTCTTTAAAAGGAAAAAAAAATGCCCTTCTTTTTTTCTTCTAATTTTCTCCTCCTAAAAGTCTTCTAATTAAAAATCTTATTTTTGTTAGAAAATCTCAAATTTGGCAAACGGTACGACGGGGTTTTCATTAATAATTTTTGAAATGAAAATATTTACAAAGCTAAATATAAAAAAAAACTTTGAAAAAGTAAATCCGGTATTTATCATGAATTTTTCAAAAATTTTTTAAAACCATTATCAAAAAATTTGCAAAAAAATAAAAAGCAAATAAATGTGAACATACACTTTACTCTTTTCGTTAGTTTAGTGTTCAAATAATATTGTGTAGTATAGATTTTGTTATATTTTGTATTATTAATTTTATATAAGTCAGTAGTTATATCGATACATAAAATGCATACGTAAATTTTTTTCTGTTCAATTTTATATATATGTATATGACAAACAAAAAAATTTTGATTGTTATAATGATTGAATCAAAAAGTTTTCAAAAACAAAATTTAACTCTTTAACCTCAATTTTTAATAGGAAATCTGAAATCTGTAATGTCAGAAAATATCAGTAAAATAATAAAATTGATTTTCTATAAATGGAGAAGTTAAAATTTTAAAATTTAAAACTGAATTTTTTAGAAGATTTTTAATGATAAAATCATACATTAAACCATCATATAATTATAAACTAAAATGTGCAGAAAAAAATAAAACAAAAAATTTTCCATATCATTAAGCATATAACTACTGCCTAATATTTTAAAATAAAAGAATACTATATTTTATATATGTATGTTAAAAGTAAATTTATACAATTTTAGGTAACTTTTTTCAAAAATATGGTAAATAGCTTTTCTTCATCCATTATTATTTTTTAATTATTATTTTCTAATGTAATTTTAGACACAATTTTTATTTATTTATTTTTTTTTGTTTTTTGGATATACATACATACATACAACATACATATACATACATAAATGTCATAAATTTATCAATTTCTTACAAAAACCAGAAATACTTTAATCGATTTTAAGTAAGATAATTAATACTTATTTTAACAGAGTATTTTTTAACTAACTAATTTTTATTTTTAGTTACTATTAAGTACTTTTTAATATAAAACTTCTTTATATCTATAACAACAAAAATAAAAACACACATTTATTTTAGAAAATTAAAAAGAACAACAAAAACAATAATTCTTTCACAATGATTTTATAGCTCTTCTATGATTAACGTTAAACAAAAATCCCCAATTCGAAAATCCTATCGCTATCATATTTTTATTAAATTTCAAATGAAATATGAATATACTTTTAGTATATTTTTAATTAAAAACATACTGAAAACAGGGTAATTTGTAACTAACCTTAGATACAGATATATACATATATAATGTAAAAAAAAACAAGTTTATATATATTATATATATATATATAGAAATATCTATATATATATTCTTTAAAATTAATGTTATATAATTTGTTTTGTACTTTCAAATTTTTATTTTAAAAGATATTTCAGGATCAGATTTTTCAACAACACCAAGACCACATGCAACAATTGAAGTTCGTATTGATAGTCCAACATTAAGTATAATTCCAGTTGGAGGCTCACTCACTTTAACTTGTACCGCAATGATGTTAGCAAATAGAGTAAGTTATATTTATTATATATTTATTTTTTTGTTTGTTTTGCTATATTGTTTGATTTGGAAAATAAGGTTTCTAAGTTAGATAGAAACAATTTTGTGCGATTACTTTAGTTTTGTTCTTTTTTTTTCATATAATCATTTAGTTTTTTTAAAAAGTTTGCATTCTCTTATTCATATTATTATATCTGTTATTGGCTTCACTTTAGTTAAAAATTATTGTGGTATTTGATTGCTTTTTTTATATATATTGTAGCATATATCGAAGTGCTGAAAGGATTGCTTTCTATTAGCGATGCAGTGTCCATTACTTGGCCAGTGCGATGCGGTGCTGTCTTGTCAGAAATTGGTTGTTTTAGTTTACACTGTATATATAAGTGTTTTACTGTCAGAGTAAAACATAAAGTCAGACATTACATTACTGTCAGAGTAAAACATACAGAGTTTTCATAAAAGTTGCAACTGGGTGGGTTAAAATTGTTGAAGTAGTGCATGTGGGAAGCTAGGGTACATCCTAATCTTGTTCTTCTCAATTTTTTGTGGCTAGATTAATGATGTTTGCATTGGAGCTGTGGTTTGTGGTTTCTCTTTGCTCATTACTTTATTGATGATTTGTTTGTACCATTATCCGTTTTTACCCATCTAGTTTGGTATCAAGTTTGGTGTTTTGATGGCCAATTTATCCTACTTGTCGACTAGGATTTTTCTGGTATTTGATATCCATCTGATAGTTATCCTTCCGATGCTTTTTATTATTGTATTTCTTAAATCCAGCATTGTTTGATTTTGGTTATTTATGTTTTTTAGCGCTCTTACCACGCTTAATCAATCTGTGAATCTATTTTTGTGTATATAAAATTGAATATATGAATAAGTTGTGCAAGGAGTAGTTGTTTGACGTGAAACTTTTTATGATCTTTTTTAGGAGTAGTTTGGATGTGCATTAGGCCTCCCTTTGCAACCCTGGCCACTTGGTTAAGGGATGTTTGAATTTTGTTTATGTTACCTTTGGTTGTGACTCCTTAAATTGGTAGTTCATATGATATGTATGTATTTTTAATATGTATACTTTTAGCTATCTTCAATGCTGCGGATGGGCGGATCATATTTTTTTAGGCAAATCCATTTTAGGAAGTTGTTGTTTTTTGTATGGATTTCTTGAGTAGTATTATATACTCGATGTATTTCAGATTGTTGCTAAATGAAACTCCGAAGATTTTTACGGGTGTTCTTTGCAACATAGTATTTTTTCCTTGTTCTATGTAGGATTCCGCGTTTACGGAGCACATGCATAGCTTCAGTTTTTGTTGGTGAAGCTATTGCCGTATGTTCTTTTGCCCACTTATCTATTCAGGTTAGTATATTTTGTTATTTATGTACTGGTGTTTCATTTCCTTAGATGGGTAGTTTTGTTTTTTCTTGTGAATCTGTCAAAAGCTTCTCTAGATCACAGGAAACTACATCAACATTATCTCTACTTCCTATTGCTGTTCCCAAGGGTTGTCCATTTCTAACAGTAGCGTGAGGCTAGAATTTTCCTGAAACCTTGTATTTCTTTGGTGATTTACTTATTTGGTATTATAACTGTGTTAAGCTAGTGTTTCGATTTGTGCCGGCTTGTTTTAGGATTTCGTATAAGATGTCGTCAAATTCAAGTGTCTCTGAAATTTTTTAAGTTATCCAGCACTTCTTCAATGGTGAATGGGCAGCTTGTGATTTTTTCTTTTCTATTATTTGTTGTTTGTGAGCTTTATTTTATAGTGTTTAGCTCATTGCTGTAGCTGGAACATTTCTGAACTAGATAGTAAGCAATAGTTTCCGAATTTGTAGTGATGATATTGTTAATATCTAATGTCATTGTCCCCCTAGCTGATTTTTAATTTAGAATAGCCTTTACTCTAACCCAGATTTTTTTTTGTAGTTATTCTTCGTTATTATTCCATTTGGAAATTCTTTCCACCACGTCTTCGTCAATTTTCTGATTTTTCTTCTGAGAAGTGCATTTTGCTTTTTAAAAAAACAAGAATGGTTTCATTTGGTTATCTTTTGTACAAGCGTCAGATCTTTTCTTGTTGCATCTTTACTAGTTGTCTTGGTTGAACCATTTGTTCTTATTTAGTTACGTTAATGGAATTGACAGTGTAGCCGCTTCTTCAATTGATTTTGTTAATGTAGCAGTTTCTGTATTCACATTATCTGAGCACTACCTGCTGGAGTATTTTTGTTTGAAACTTTTTCCAGTCAGCCAGTTTTTCTTTGCATCTCTTCTTTACTTTGTAATGTTTGGTTGTTTTTTCTTTGTATATTTTTCTTACTTTCTATTCGTCTATTAGGGCTATTTCAAACTTCTTGTTTTTGTTTATGTTTCACTATGACCATTTTCCTTCTCTACTTCTTCTTGTTTTTAATTGGCTTCTAATGCAGTCATTCTGAGTTTCTATAAAGGGGCGTCCTGGAAATTTGTACTCCTCTTATTTTTGAGTTTGTATTGGTTTGTGTTTTTTTTTGTGCGATTGATTTCAGTTGTTGGTTTACTTGATTGGATTGTGGGATTTTGTGCTGTAGTGTTTTCGTTTGATCTATTACTTCTTTTGTTGGAGTTCAATTATGTGTCCATTTCTATTTCGATGTAGGTAGGTACCAGGATTCTTTTGATTCGTTTATGGGATTAAGGTTTTTGTTGTATTTGTTTACTATTGATGTGTTTTCGTTTGTTGTTGTTTATTTGGAAGGCTCACGGAAGGCCTCTTCTAATTCGTGTGTGATTTTTGGATGTTGTTTATTTCTATTGTTAGTGGTTTGAGATATTAAGTAGCTTGTGACGGCTGAAGCTGTTGCTTGTTGGATTATTGTTTTGGAAATAGTTATTTGTTTACGCATTTTGCAAAACAAATGATTTATTCTTGATTTATTAAATAAACAGTGATTTATTCTTTGGCATTTCCTTTGGCATTTTTGGTATCTAATGGGTAGCGGGTAGAATTTACCGAAATCAGCCCTTGGAAACCAATAGTGATTCGCTTTGTTGATTCTATAGTCGAATGTTATTAAAATTGAGTACTCTTCTTTGCTGGATCGTTCATGTCAATGCATCTATTTTGATTCGGAAGATCTTTATCACTAAGTCATTTTTTTTTAAATATACTAATTAATTTCTATAAATAATTAGTATATAAAAGATTTAGTATAATAAACGGATACCGTTCTGCTAATAAATTCGCTGCAGAATATTGACGCTTGTGAACAGTTAAGATTTACAAACTATTTAAAATCACAAATCACTGACATTTCAAACGAGCTGGAAGCTTGGGCCCAGTTGTTACTGTTAGATTGTTTTTGTGAGAGTTACAGCAAATTGGTCAAAGAAATTATTTTTTATTTGTTTAACCAAACGAGTTTGGTTTTAGACTTTTGTGGAATTAGTTCCTTTTCTTTATATTCTTTTTTAAATGCAATTTTGTATTCAAAAATTGCAGTTTAATCCGCACCAAAAATATCCCAACTTCGGAAGTAGTCTGAGGTTTCATCCTAAAAATAGGCAATATGCTTACCACTAAATTCTAATTTTAGATTTTTACTTTTTACATTTAGGGAATTTTGATTTTTTTATTATTTTTTAACCAATTTTTTCCAAGTTTGTTTTTATTTTTGATTGATTTTATAGTAGAATTAATATAAATTTTTTTAATGTTTAATTTTTTAAATAAATTATACACTGCTAAATTTTTTGCTCTGCAAGCACATGTATTCGCTTTCAATATTTGTGAGAACTAAAAATTTATTAAAATTTTCAAGTTATGAACATAGAGAAGGAAAAGTACAAATACTAATTTTCAACCTATCATTAAAAACGCAATATCTAAGAAGGATATCAGTTCTTATAAAAAACAAACTAATAATTTCCCATTTAACTATAACGCAGCTTTTTCGGCTTGAAAATTAAAAAATTTAAAAGTAGATATCCGTTCAACTCGGAAATCATATAGAATATTGAATCCTTATTTGAAGTTGAGAGAATTCCAACTTAATAACAAACTATACAAAAAAATAAGTTTTTAAACAAACAATACAAACTGATATAGAATCAAATTTTTCAATTTCATACTATGTAATAAATTATAAATTTAATATAATATTTTAACTATTTTAGAAACCACTCGACGTTAAATGGATGAAATTAGATGATGATTTACCATATTATGCAGAACAAAGTGATGGTACATTAAGTCTTTATAACCTTCAAGTATATGATTCTGGTGTATACGTTTGTCAAGCACAAAGTGGAAATGATGTTGCAGAAGAACATATTCCAATTAATATTGGTCGTAAGTATTGTTAAAAAAAATTAATTTAAATTTAAATATATTTTAATATTGTATAGTTATGCATACTATTTACAAAAAACCTAATAAAACATTTTCATTTTAACTTAAATGCTCTCTGAAGGTTATTCTCAAAATTATATTGAAAAATATTCAAAACTAGGTTAAGTATCCTTTAAATATTTTATTTTCTTCTATTTTCTATTTTACATATTAATTAAATATATATTAATAATTATTTTATTTCAATTTATATATGTATTTACTTTATTAATTATTTTAGCTTCAGATACAGATAACGAAAGAACTGCTCCTATTGTTCATATAAAACCATCAAATAACATTGAAGTTAATGAATTTGAAAGTGTTGAAGTATTTTGCGAAGCTTCTGGAAATCCTAAACCACAAGTTCAATGGACTAAGTCTGATAATAAAATGTCGCCGAACATTCAAATAAATAATGATCGTTTATATATTTCATCGATTGAAAAATCTGATGAAGGAATTTATAGTTGTACAGCATTTAATTCGTATGGACAATCTGAAGAAACTTTAAATATATATGTTCGGGCCGAAAGACCTATAAGACCAACAACTCAAAAACCATTACCACCTCCTAGTGATGTTATTATTGTGCAACCTCCTTCTTATAATGGTCGAAGTGGTGAAAAAGTGCGACTTCTTTGTGAACTTAGGAGACGATTTATTGTTGAATATGAATGGCTTAAGGATGATCACAAATTATTATGGAATCAAAATATTGATATAAATGAAAATGAACTCATTATACGTCAAGCTACACCACAAGATTCAGGTAATTATATATGCAGAGTCATCGATAAATCAAATGGAAATACATACAGTTCTTCATCATATGTTTATATTGATGAACTAGATGCTGGATCTATACATACTTCTGAGTAAGTAAAAAGAATTTTATAATTTTATATTATTCAGTTTTTCTTATAAATTATTTATATTTAAATATATAGGGAAGAAGTGCATTTAAAACCACTTCAAGAAAAATATGTTGTAGTGCAAGGACAAGATATAGATATTCAATGTGAAGCATCAGGAAAACGCCGCCCAACTGTTAAATGGACTAGAGTAGGCTAAAATTTAAAACAATAAATTATATACTTATACATTATTATTTTTGATAGTTGCACGAACAATTAGACTCAAGTATTCAAATAAGGGATAGTGTTTTAAGCATTAAAAATGCTCAACCAAATCATCGAGGCTTATATATTTGTATTGCAGAAAGTTCTAGTGGACACCAAGTGGAAACTCATACTGTAATAGATGTTGAACGTAAGTTCTTATGATGAAATTATGGATACAAGTCCAAGACTTTTAAATGATGTACCATTTATACTTCAAACCTTTTGAAAATCAAATTAAACTTTTTCAATAGTTAAATTTTTTTTGAATTTTAAGCAAAATATTTGTTTAAATTTTGATGGTGCTTAAGCACTTATTTTTATTTATTTCTATAAGTGCCCAAGTCAACAATGACTTTCGCGCCATCGAATTTCTATAAAATAATTATTAATTAAGATATAGTATTAAGATAAAAACTCTCTACAAATTATATTTAATATTTACTAATCTAACTAAAATTACAATATATAAATAATAACGAATACTAACTCTACTAACTTCTTGCAAGCAGTCAAAGATGGAGGTGGTATTAGTATATTAATCGTTAATAAACTTCTCTTAATACTTTGTACAACAATTGCTTGTTTGATTGCAGCTCGGGAACGCCCGCAAGTTGAGATATATCCAAGTGAACCACAAGAAGTGCGCCCAGGGGAACAAGCCATTATTGATTGCAGAGCTGTAGCTGGTATACCAGAGCCAATAATTACTTGGCGTAGAACTGATGGTAGACCATTACCACCTCGTATAAATGAAGGATATCGTGGAAGCATAACGTAATTTTAATTTTTAATGTCTTAAAGAGTTTTATGTTACTTATTTATTTTTGTATACATGTAGGATAAGTGATATTAGAGAAGAAGATGCTGGAACTTATGAATGTGTTGCAGAAAATTCAGCAGGAAGATCTTCAGGCTCAACCTCTATTAACATTGTTCAACCAGCTCAAATAAAATTCCCTAATATTACGGAAGTTAAATTAACTGAAGGTGAAGAATTGAAACTTTTATGTATAGCAGAAGGTACCCCTACACCAACAGTAGTGTGGACAGTAGATCAAACAGCTAATACTCACATGCAATACGATAATCAAAAAGCATCGCAAGCTGAAATTTATATAGCCAGAACAAGTTTATCTGATGCTAAACTTTATATCTGTCGAGCTGAAAATAGTATAGGAACAGACGTTCGCTACATAAACGTTCGTATTGAAAGAAGACGTGGTGATACAGGTAAATTGATTTCAAATATCTTTGCGGAATTTTTTTTTAAGCTTTAAAAATTATTTCCAAAATTAAAATTTACCCTTTTAAAATCATAATTAGGAATTTCTGAAATAGATGAACCAACAACCCAACGTTACCCAGACTTTCATTATAGACCTACATTTATTCCTAGCTTGCCTCAAACTCATCCGGTTGAAATTGGAGAACAAGCAACACTTTCATGCAATACAGGTTAATAAATTAATATATCAATAACTTAAATAAAGAATAAACACTAAACTAAGATAAAAAATTACAGTTGATGAACACAATCGCGAAACACCATTGAAAACTTATTGGTCACGTGTTGATGGAAAACCATTACCATCAAACTCTATGACTGATGGAAATAATCTTATTCTTTATGATATAAATTATGATTCAGTTGGTGTATATAGATGTAATGTTATAGGTCCTAATGGCAATCAACTTCATTATTTTGATGCTAATGTTATAATAAGTGATTTACCTCATATTACATTATCACCCGAAATGCCAATGACAGTTCGATTAGGCGAAACTGTTGATGTTTATTGTAATGTCAGCGGAGCAGAACCAATTAGAGTTGAATGGCATGCTGAAAGTCGACGACCAATGCCACCGTAAGATTAAAATAAACTAAAACAATTATCAGCATTAATAAGTTTTCATATAAATAATTTTTTTTGTTTACAGTTCCGTGATAGCAGAAGGCCCTTATCTTAGATTCAATTTAATTAAATACAGTGATGCTGGTCGCTATTACTGCACTGCAGCTAATCATTTAGGTAATGCCACAAAAGTAGCGGAAGTAATTGTAAACCGTGGTGAAACTGTATACGATCGCCCTCCAACACATATAACACGACATGAAATTCAAGAAGGTCAAGATGTAAATCTTAACTGTGATTTATCTGAAAAACCTGGTCTTAGAGTATGTTAAGTTATTTTTTTTTGTGTTATATAATATTTAATATGGATTGAATCTATTTAAAATATTTATATTTATAGTATATTTGGTCAAAGGAAAATGGTGCTTTACCTCAATCCGCATATGAAAACAACAATATTTTATGGTTACGTCAAGTTAGTGTATATGATGAAGGTCGTTATATTTGTAGAGTTATTTCACATGAAAATACAGTAATTACTGAAACGTCTGTTGAACTTATTGTTAAACGTGAGTATCGTTCGAGACGTAACCAACGTTATTCCAAATATGGTCGTTTGTAAAGTTCTTTTTTTTTTTTTTACAAAAATAATATATTCTTATAATAACTGTAATTTTGCTTTTGTACAATATTTCTTTTATTACTCCACTACTAACAAAGAAAAATTTCTTTTCTCTTACTAATATATGCTAATATGTACTGTAGTTTTTAACAGAACAAAATAGTACATTTTTTTTTATTAATAACTTAATTTAATTAAACTAAAACAAATTAAAATAAGATATTCAACAGATGTGTTGAATTACAAAAAAAAAGATCTGAACAATTATTGTTTAAAATTCTGAATGCTAGTGTTAATTTTAAATATATTTTTTTATTCTTTGAAATCCAAATTTTGTTTAGTCAAAATAAATTAAATATTTGTATGTATAAATTTTTGTCAAAATATAATTAATATTTTTAAATAAATACATGATTTATTAATGATCCGTTTTTTAAACTTATACTAATTTGCGGAAAGATGACTACATCAAAAAAACTCGCTTAATAGAAATTAAAAGTCTATTTTAATTAATTAAGAAAATTTATTTTAAATATAATTGCAGTTTATAATTGCAAAAATTTAGTTTATTTATTTCATTTATTGAAATAGTTTATAATAGCAAAATAAATTTTTCCTTTTGGAATAATACCTTTATTGATTTTTTTATTTATAAATAAAAACTTTATTATTCTTATTTTAATTTGTTTTTAAATTTTAATTCTAACATTTACACAAGATAAAAATAAAAGAAAAAAGGATGTAGCACTATAATGCACTAAAGATATATTTGCAACATATTAATACTACTTATAAAAAAAATAATTATTCTGCACTTTTTTTTTAGATATATATTCACTATAATATTTAGATAATAATGTCTTAATTATAAAATTATGTTTGACTATTTTATTTTTATAATTTTTTTTTCATTTTTTGAATGATTGTGTACTTTAAATTTTATATCATAACATTCTAAATTTATTAATTTATAACAAAAAAAAAAAAAAAAATATTAAATTAAATAAATTATAAGACATTTCATATTAAATTTGACATCATTATTTTTTTTATTTCTATCCTATTCAGCCAAGCCACTTGAGTATTTATAAGGAACGTTTTACTCTTCGTTTCATACTCTCTTCCCTATAAACTATAAACTAATTAAACCACAACATTATTTTAAAAGAAAGAGGATTTGAAACGAAAAGTAAAAATTTTCTGATAAATATTCGTGTGAGTTGGTTGGCTGAACTATATTTAATTTTGGTTTTCTAAAATTTAAATAAAAATGAAAAATCTTTACACAATTTTTTATATTGCATATTATTAGGCTAGAATTTGAAACATTTTCTTACTAATAAATTGTATGGATAAATTCGGAAAGAAAACAATTTTAATTGGTAAATCTCAATATTTTTGTGTTTATTCCGTCATAAGAGATCAATTGAATAATCAATTGAATAAAATAAAATAAACCTAAAAATTTTAATAATTTGATTGGATTTTAAAATAAATCACGTAAAATTGGTTAATTATTATATTTCTTCAAGACAAATTCTTTTTTATCAAAATCATTAATTACTTTAATTTTTTGGTGATTGAATTAATTTGAAAATTTTTTTTTTAAATTAATTGAAAGAAGCATGACTTTTTTTTAATTATTATTTAAGTATAATTAAATAAATTATTCTAAATAAGTTGTAAATAACCTCTTTGGGTAACCAAGTCTTCCTTAAAAATAAACGTAAAACATAAAACTTGTGAACATACTTATTTATTTAATTAAAAAAAATATATATATATTCAAATTATTTAAAATTAATTTTTTATGCGATTTAAATGAATTCAAAAAGTTATTTAATCAATTTTGTTAAGACTTAATATAAAATATTATTTAAATTTATTTATGTAGATGATATTTACATAGGTAGTATTTTTTTATATTAAGTTTAAAAAAAAATAGAAAAAAAAAACTTGACAATTATTATCAATAATAAAAGGAATCCATTTTTATTAAATACTTCAACAGGACGTAGCAGCAAAAGTGAGATTTATTGCATGATATTCTATATCTGTACAGGTGTGTTTTGTTATTTCTTTTTTTTTTTTGTTAATTAAATATGTATTCATCAATTTGTTTTTTATACGTGACCAAATTTTTTGCAAAATATATACATCAATATTTTATAATTATTATAATTACATATTTATGGTACACAACTGTAGTTTTTTTTTTGTTATTTAAAAAATATATACATGTTAAGTTGATATTTTAATTTAAAACAAAGTGAACAAAATGAATCGAATTGAATATTCAACTGCTAGTTTAAAATATCTATTCCAGTAAAGATACATTCTAAAATAAGAAATTCAAATAAATATTTTATTTTTATTTTTGAACCTTTATAATATTATAATTTATTGGATTACAAAAAAAAAATTCTAAGCTTATTTAAATTTTATTTAATTCAAAACTAAATCCATAAAAAAAAAACTACGTTTGATTCAATTCTAATCAACTCAAATCTATTTAATTCAATTCTTTTCAGCTTGATCTCTCAACTGACATGTATATATATAGAAATTCTTTTTTTTTTTTTATTGTTAAACTAATTTCAAGTTTTTGCTTTAATTTTCAATATTTTTTTTTCAAAATGGTGTTTTTTTCATTCTTAGATTTCTGTCATACTCTAATTTTTTTATATTAGAAAAACATTATTTAATTTATTATGTTTAATGTATACATATTATGTTATCCACAATGTACGTACAATTTAACGTTTAAATAAAATATAACAGAATTTTTCAAAATTTCAAGATTTAGAATTTTAAAATATCAAAATTTTATTAAGTTTTTTTTTTTGCACTATTCACCTAAATTTGCAAAATAAAAGCATTTTTTATCTTATTTAAAAACAAAATTAATAGCTATATTCAATGTATTAGCTATTAGCTAATTTTAACGATATCTTACCGTTACTTTAACGATATTTTTATATCTTACTTTTTTCATTAAATAGAAAATTAGTTTTAAATATTAAATAATTAATTTGAAGCTTAAAAAGTGCGTTTAAACATCAAATAATACACTTTCGAAATTCAATTATTGTTTTTAATTAAGTAATCTGAAACAATTAAAGAACATCGATTTAATTTAATTTTAATAGTTTTCTAAAATTGAAGCTAAAAATCTTCAGAATCAGAACAAAATGGGATAAAAAATGTTTAATAAAATAATAATCTCCGTATAAGTAATTAAATTTGTAGCTCATTAAAAAAAAAAGGTTATTTTAACAGAGTAATATTGACTAATTGCACACAGTTATCAACATTTAGTGTTAAAAAAAAAAATATCATTAATTAATTGAAAATTCTGTAATATATTATTTTTTACAAAAAAAAAAAATAATATCTTAAACTGTATTTTAATTACAAATTAGATTCTAATAATTATGTACATTTTTATGTGTATTTTGTAATTTTTTCAATGAAAAAAATTTTTATCTAATTTTTTTTTTTTTATTTTTTTATTTATTTTACAAACCTTTGTTTTACAAACCTTAATATTTATTGGAATTTTATTTTAAATACGAAATTATCTCGAAAACTTACTTGTTTTTTATCGTATATGTATGTATATTAAAAAAATGTACCGTATTATATAAATGATTTAAAAAAAGGCAACGAATCTCCTAAAGTTATCAAACAAGCTCCACATTCAAATTGTAAACCTTTTGACTTTAAATGTAAATCACATTCACGTACATGTATTAAATCAAATCAAGTATGTGATGGTATTTATGATTGCATTGATCATTCTGATGAAGCAAATTGTAATCGTAATAATAATAATAACAATAATAATAATAATAAAAATAATAATAGTAATATACAAAAAATAGTCACAGTGACTAAAAAAAATACGAAAAGAACTCAAATTCATATAAGTAACAAGAAAAATCTAAAGAAGATGAACAACACTCGTCATAAAAGGTGGAGACAGGATCAATTAATAAAAAATAATACAAGCGGTTTGTTATATTTTTCTTAATTATTTTCTTTTATTTATTACTATATTATTTATTTTATTTGTTGTATTTATAAGTTAAACTCATTATTATTTATTATAATATTTTCTACATAAAAATGCAATTAATTTAATTTTATTTAAATATTTTTAGATTCATATTTCTTTAGTTATATACATATTAGTTTTTTTATTTTATTATAAACATATCTATTTTTAAGTCTATTTTTTAATAATTAAAAAATGAATAGTTTTGTACTCCAAATTCACTTTCAAATGTGTCTGTATATGAGAGACATATCATTTCTTATATATTTATTACATTAAATAAGGAAATATTTCGTCTTCTAATAGTTGACAAACTAATACGAATTGATAATGCCATATACATATATTCAATTTATCATACATTTTACGCAGCTCTACATTGAAACTTTCCGAACTTTCAAAACAACTTGTATTAATTTATGTTTTTAATACAATATAAAACATTTCAGTTTATTTTGATAGAATTAAAATCTTTCTACTAATTTTTTTTAAGTATATGTACTTATATATATTGCATTAGCCACTTTCAGATTGTTAAAAAGAAGAATTTGTACTTATTTAAAAAAAACCACTTTAATTAAAACTGAAATTTAAAAAAAACTAGTATTACGATTTCTTATATTATTGCTTTTAAAAACTTCTAAAATTGTTTTGCTTCATTTTCTAATTAAATCAGGGAAATTTCCATTTGTAAAGACCGAATTTGGACTGCAAAATCAAAAACTTTCAAGATTTACTCCATCATGATTTTTAAAATAATTAATTTAAAAAAATTAAACATAGTATTTAACAAAGAAATAAATTTCAAAAATTATTTTATTTAAACTAAAAAAAACACCCATTAAATGTTCACAATATGTTCCTAGAACACTGCTTTTATTCCAAAGTTAAAATTATATAAAATAAAAAAATAATTTTTTTTTAATGTGATATAAAATGTAAAGCACATGTTGATAGTTGAAATTAATAGGTAAGAGGAGATCTTCTATATGTTTAAGAATATAAGGTTAGGTTGGTCACACCTTTTTGTTTTATTAATTCAAAAATTTTTAATGTTTTAAATAAATTGCTAAAAATAAAAATCTATAATTTTATTATTTAATATTATTGTAATACTTCACAATTATATAATTATGTGCTAAACATTTAATGAATTTTTAATACATAAACTTATTAAAAAAAAAAAAAAAAAAAAACGAACTAAACAAAATGTTTAAGAAGAAAACTGAATCTTACTAAAAAAACAAAAGTAAAAAACGGTTAATTTTAAATAATACATATACAATTTTTAGGAAACGTACGCTAAAACACCTGGTGGCACATGATTGAAATAAAGTAAATATCTAATAAAAAATACCTTTCAAAAGTACATAATTAAATGTTAAAAACGCTTCTCATTAGTTAAAAAGATTCTCATATCTTTTTATTTATTTGTCATTGATGTTTTTCTCGTTTTTTTTTAAGTATACCATAACTATAACTAGTTCATAATCATTTAACGTTTTATCTAATAGAATGTCATGTGATAACTCTGATGAGGATATTTCATTAGAAAAAGCACTCCTAGATATTCTGCTGAAAACTTTATTAAATAGTTTTGGAAGAACAATTTATTAGTTTAAACTTGATAAATTCTGTTAAAATATTTTATATTTTTACAGTATAGATCCTTATTACAATATCGTTTTAAGCATTTATCTAATCCAGAATGGTAAAAAAATTTACCCAGTCCAGAATGGCAAAAAATGATAAAAAATGCAATGAATTTTTAAATATGTTTTAAAATTATATTTAACTAAAAGAAAAAAAATTTGTCCTAAAATAATAAAGGAATACAAAAAAAAAAATTCTAAATTATCGTAATGAATTAGATTTTTATCAACTAAACCTAAAAGTCTTTATAGCCAAAACAAAGCGATCAATATCGTAACTCTCTATTCAGTGTAGTAATTTAACGACACAAGATCTCTTTCGTCTTGTTAATCCTAAAAGAGTGTCTCGAAATGAAAGTAAAAATTATTATAATTCATGTGTCGCGGAGTGTTCATAAATCCGGAGTTGTTATTACGGATGCTTTTTAAAAATATTAAAATCAGACAATTTCACAGTTTTGGTATAACAACCATTAATTTGATACTATTTATATAACAAAATAATAATATATAGGTATTATGTATTAATAATAAAAAATTTTTTGGTGAAATGGGTATGTAAATTAATTTTTTTATATAATTTTTATGTTTTCGTTATTATTTATAATTGACTTGGATTATTTTTTTTTTAAATTTATGTATGTATGTATGTAATTAAATTTTTTTTTTTAAAGAAAATTAATTGATATGACTTATGACTTATAAATTAGTTGTTTGCATGTTTTCACTTTTTTGAACTCACCAAAAAGAATTGTTAAAAAAAAAAAAACAAATAAAAAAATATATTATTATGTACATAAAATTTTTATTCCAATTTGTAAACAAAATACCTAGGTACTATAAAATAAAATTTTAAAAACTGTATATATACATATAGTATCTATTAATTTAAATTAATATTTAAAATAATTTTTTTATTACTGATCCATTTTAACCCTTAGCAACCAAACCTGAAAATGTTCATACATTGCCAATATTAAAATTAGATCAACAGGAAGCTCACTTAAGAATAGGTGAATCTACAGAAGTAGAATGTCAATCATTTGATAAGCGATATCCAGATGTAATATGGGAAAGAGCAGATGGTCGTCCTTTACCAAGAAATGTTAGAGTATGTATAACCTAATTATTATTTTTATTTAATTTTTCCAAAAAAAAAAAATATATATATATTTTAATGTTAAAATTTACAAAATAAAGCAAATTGGAAATAAATTAGTTGCACACAATGTTGATTCTAATGCTGCTGGAAGTTATGTTTGCAAATGTAAAACAGATGAAGGCGATTTATATACAACTAGTTTTGAATTGAAAATAGAAGGTAATTTACCTAGGAAGGCTACTATTTTTTTTATATACTTATTATATATATATTTCTATTTATATTTTTTATATATTTATATATGTAAATACATTTTATAGAAGAAGAACAAAGACCTCGCAATAAACGAAAAATTGAACATGTTCAGGTTGGATCAAATGCATTACTTAAATGTAAAACAGATTATTACCAATCATCATACCGATGGTCAAGGCAACATGGACAAATTCCACATGGAAAAAATATTCATTCAGTAAATATTTTTATAATATATTTTGTGTATAAAACAATTTCCTACAAAATTTAATTATTTTTTTTAGGATGAATTAAGGCTACAAAATGTACAAGCAAGTGATGCAGGAACATATGTATGTACAGTAACATCTAATGGTCAATCAATTGATCAACCAATAATTCTTGTTGTTACTGGTTCAATACCACAATTTAAACAAAATCCACAAAGTTATATGTCATTCCCAACTCTTGAATCACCATACATGAAATTTAATTTTGAAGTAACATTTAAACCGAGCCAACCAAATGGATTAATTTTATATAATGGACAAAAGAAGGGTGGTGGTGACTATATTGCATTGTCTTTAAACAATCGTTATCCTGAATTCCGCTTTGATTTTGGAGCTAAACCAACAATTGTTAAAGCTGAAAAACCAATTTCTTTAAATGAATGGCATACAATTAAAATAAGTCGTATTAGACGTGATGGTTATCTTATTATTGATGAAGAAACACCAGTAGCTTTTCCACCTGTTCAAACTGCTGGATTAGATTTAGTTGATGATTTATATTTGGGAGCTGTGCCGAAATGGGAAGATTTAGCACCAAATGCTATTCAAACAAATGAAGGTTTTGTTGGCTGTATTAGTCAATTAGTTTTACAAGATAGACCAATTGAATTAATTAAAGAAGCCAAACATAAAGAAGGTATATCTTCATGTCAACCTTGTTCTGATAATCCATGTGAACATAATGGTGTTTGTCTTGAAAGTCAAACTGCAACTGGTTATTTATGTGTTTGTGATGAAGGTTTTACTGGAAAAACTTGTGCTATAACTGGAGATAAATGTACACCTGGTATTTGTGGACCAGGTAGATGTCAAGATACAGATTTCGGAATTTCCTGCTTCTGCCCATTGAATAAAACAGGCGATAGATGTCAATATAATGAACATTTAGATGGTACAATATTAGCCTTCAAAGATGGAAGTTATGCAGCTTATAAGTGAGTAAAATTCTTAAAAAAAAAAAAATTAAAAAAAAGATACAATGTTTATGTCGTTTTAGAACACCAAGACCTTCAAAATTAAATATTAAATTTAGCGTTAAACTGAACAGTTTAGATGATGCAGTTATTTTATATGTTGCTGAATCTGAACGAGCAAATGGAGATTTCTTTGCAGTTTTACTTAAAGATAAGCGTATTGAACTAGTAATAAACACTGGAGCCCGTAAATATTTTTTTCCTTGTTTTAATATTTAAAAAATAAAAATTATATATGTATATGTATTTTAAAAACAGGTGTAAAACCAGTTATTGTAACTTCAAAGAACGAAATTCAACTTAATAAATGGATTGATATAGAAGTTGGACGACGAGTTGGAGAAGGAGTACTAAAAGTTGGTGATGAATTAGAACAAACAGGAAAACAAGCTGGACCAGCACGTAGTTTATACTTAAAAACACATCTATTTATTGGTGGTTATGATAAACGAATTTTATTAAATAGAGATGTTGACGTTCATAGAGGTTTCGATGGATGTATCTCTAATGTAAATTGTTATAAAATCATTTAGCTATCAAAAATTAAATAAAAATTAAATTAAAAAAAAATCGATTTTAGTTAGAAGAATCTGGTCGTAAAGTAAATTTGATTGCTGATATATTAGATGCTGCAAATATTCAAAATTGTGGCGACAACAATGAAGTATCTTATCAGGTACCACCACAACCTCATATAATTTCAACAAATAATAATCATCATATCAATGAAGTACATCATCACGAAAATCCGTGTATGAGTGATCCGTGTGAAAATTACGGAACATGTATATTAATCGACGAAAATAATTATAAATGCTACTGCCCATTAGGATACTCAGGAATTAATTGCAATGAACGTAAGTTATTAAAAATCTTATTGCATTAAATAAAATTATACAATATTTTATGTTTTTATGTTAGACGTTTTACTGGATACAAATTGTCAATTTAATGGAGATGGATTCTTAGAAATAAATAGAACTGTTTTTAGTGAAAATGATCGTCAACTTGAAACATTTATAGCAATGCTCTTTTCAACAAAATCACCAAACGGTTTACTTGTTTGGTGGGGCCAACCAAAAGATGAAGAATATAATGGACAAGATTTTATAGCACTTGCTATTAATGATGGTATATTAGAATTTTCATTCCGTTTAGATGGTGAAGAAAATGCGGTACAAAGTGCTTATACAAAAGTTGATGATGGTAGTCGACATATTGCCATTATTAAGCGGCATGGAAATGAAGTTAGTTTAGAATTAGATCATTTAATTGAACATGGAGAAACAAAACGACCTACGGTCAGAAATAATATGATTTTACGAGGAAATGTCTTTATAGGTATAACGTTAAAATAAATGAAAATCCATTTTTAATTGATGATAGAATAAAAGAATAAAATAAATATTAATTTAATTCAGGTGGAGCACCAAATTTAGCGGAATTCACAGGAAAACGTTATCCACATTCTTTCAGTGGATGTGTACGAGTAATTGAAACTGATGAAGGTGGTCCAGTACATTTAGGACAACATGCCGTAAGCGCTCTCAATGTCGATATTTGCCCCAGGTAAAACCTTATTATTTTATTTGTTCTAATTTAATAAAAAATCATTATTATTTCATATTGTGAATTAATTTGAATAGATTTTAATTTCATTTAAATTATTTTTAATCATGCTTACAAAAACATTAAAAAAAGTTGGATTCCATGGAATTTAATAAACATAGATTATGATATATTAAAATCAGATTTTGGTAAACATTTTGATCCAAATAGTTTTGATAAAATAGAAGAGCCACCACCAGTTCATATAATATACCCACAAAATCATCCTACATTTAAAGATTATCGAAATAATAAAACATATAGCATTAATTTAAATACATCGTTAGCAAAATGTTATTTAGGATTTTATATTTTTTTAATTAGTAAAAATTTTACAAATTTCATGAGATAAAAGTTTTTTTTAATCACGAAAATCAAAGTTTGCATAGTTAATTAATTTTTGTCAATTGTTCAATAATAGTACGACAGTGCAAAAATATTTAAAAAAAAAATAACAAAAAGCACTTATCGTATAATTAATAAAATAATACATATTATATAGAAAATATAGGAAATCTAAAAAAAACGAGTATCGTCAGAAATTGAATGCATACCCATAAAGCTTTAAATTTAAAGAATATTCATATAATTCATTTTTAGGTTAACTTTTTTTTTAAATAAAAATCTTAGAAGCTGCATAAAAATACATATTATTTACTTCAAAAGACAAATAATGCCACTCATTACAAAATTATTGTTTTTTGTCAGTTTAATTTTTTTTTAATTTAAATTATTAATTTTTAATTTACTTTTATAGTTCAACTGCAAGGCAGGGCAAGGCAAGTCATTTAAAACAGTGAGATCTCCAGTGAGAACCCCAGCTAATTAAATTATTGAAACCCTGATTTTGTAACGAACTATAAAATACCTCCTAATAATTTCAAATAGGTATCTTGTCGTTGTAATTTATATTTAAAATAAATATCGATTGCAAAATATGGGTTTCAAAAATTCTCCTCCTATTTCGTAATATGTACATACACATATACACACATATAATAAGAAATTTTTCTATAACAAATTTCTGGATAGACATTTCAATTATTTGCACTTAACAAAAAGTAGTAAAATGAAATAAAGCCAATTCGTTTTATTTAAATTTCAAAGAGGAAATAAGACCGAAATTTAAAAATCCGCGAAGCCAATTGGCTTTATTTCAGTTGACCCAGTAATCCTCCTGATTCAAAATCTTGCATATACAAATATATAAATACTCAGGATAAGCGGTATAAATCAGGATAATACCTTGATTTTGTTACAAACTGAAAAAACTAATTCCTTTTACATTTGTAATAAATACATATTGTATTGTCCCTGCAATTTTTTGCGGAATATTAAGGTGGTCTGACCCAATATTTTATGATATTTATATGACTCATTTGCACTGGGTCAAAACATCATAACTTTTGTATGAATTTTAGTGAGTCATAAACCCAACAAAATTTTTTTGTGGGTTTATAACCCACCATAGGTCACAGTCCCATAAAGGGCTTATGATCTGTTGGGTTATGACACGGCACTGTAAAACATGTATATGTTACGCAAATAAATTTCGCACCCTACTACGCATTGTTATGGATATGTTTTACATTTTAAAGTTTAAAAAAGTAAACAAACAAAATAAATTTTTAAAATAAAATGAAGTTTCAGAAAATAACAAATAAACTATGTGCAAACAAATAAATTTTAGAAAATATAAAATATATTAAATTCACTATATTATAGGCCTAAAAATATTATTATGTATTAAATTATATTAAATTTAGAAACTTAATAAAATTAAAAATATTTTATAAAGTATATTGTATATTTCACAAATAACACACTTTATCAAAAATGGTTTTTCATGATCTCTATTTATTTCGACAATAACGCTTTAATACAGACATAAATATTATTACTATAAGAATCACAAAATTATTGTTATGTTTGTTCGAACATTTATAATAATTTAAATTTCATATGACATTACCAAAATAATCTTAGCGCAAGTTCTTCGATATTGAATCATACATCAAAATAATAATTAATTATAAACCTAAAATTTTAAAATGAATCTGTTTTTATTATTTTTTGATTTTTTATAACTTATATTTACTTTATTTTTTGTTTATTTTATTTTATTTTTTCTTTTTATTTTTAGTGACGATTTTGATGATTTAGACGGTCCAGAACCACCTGTAGTTTAATTTTTTTTTAATTTGCCATGATTTTTTTATATTATTAATTAAAATATGTATTTTTAATATAATTCTACTAAACAAAAAACAAATAAAAAACTCAAAAAAAAAAAAACAAATTTCCTTAAATTAGTCATTCTGAAACCAGTGAAAAGAAAATCATTTCTAAGGTGTTATTTAATCCAGTTACATATATATTATAATAATTCTTACTTTCTTTTGAAAACAAAAGGCAATATTTTTAAAATCATAGAACACAGAAAATAAAAAATGATTATTTAAATTATATTTAAAAAAAAAAAAAGAAAAATTAATACATGTATTTCCAAATTGATAATATTATAATAAAATAAAAATAAAAGAAAGCAACTAACTACTAACAATAATCGCAAAAAAAAGTAATTTATGTTTAAGAAATAGACGTTAAAACAAACTTTATACAAATTATAATTATTAATTTTTGACACAATTTTATAAAAAACAAAAACTATATTAGTCTCAATTTTAAATTGGTACTAATTAAAAAAAATTATTGCAAGAAAATTAATATATATATAAATATATTTATATATTATATAATATATATATATATATATATATAATAGGTATAATAAAAAAAAATGCCGAAAAATGTAAAATTAAATCAAATTGTGTAAAGCATTTAAACTGTAAAAAATTACTTTAAGAAATTTTATTATTATAAATAAAAAAAAAACAAGTGCCAAAATTTAACGTTAAATAAAGATTTTTCTTTAAAAAAAAAATATATTATTCTTTTATTTGCATAAATTTTACATAAAGGTACCTTTTCCAACATAATTTAGTTTTTTATCAACATTTATCACCACTTACTTTGAATACAAAATCTCACTAACTAACTGTACTAACATAGAGTTATTTATTTATTTATTTTATTTTATATTATTTCTTTTTATTGAATTTTTGTTCTTTTATTTTATTTCTTTTATTTTATTTATTTTATGTAATATATTACAATTTATAAATTAATATTTTTAAGCATACTAATTATATTTATTTACTACTATTATTATTTATATAAAGTTATATTTGAAGTAACTTAAATAATATTATTTTGTCTTATTTTTATTTTAAATTAACTTAAATCTGATATGAGAAATCGCATTAATTATTACGTAAAGTATATTTTTATACTTGACGTAATAATAACACGTAAAAGTAACATCAATTACCATTTCTAATAAAGTAATTTTAAACAAATATACTTAACAGAAAAATATTTTCCTTTAATGGAAACAAACTTGTTTTGTTTTAACAGTTTGCTGTTACCAGTAATAATAACAGTTTTAATTTGTTTTTTTTTATTTTTTTATTTTAACGTTTCGACATAACGGCATTTTTTAAATATCAAAAATTTGTTGAATATTTCAAGCTTTAAATATTGGGGTTAAGTTTGATCCTTGCTTACATGGTTCGCGAGTTGCAAAAATCCCGAATCTTTTTTAAAAAAACTGAAAATTTTGTTTGAAAAATTGCAATTTTTTATAAAAAGAACGATAGAAATAAAAACGAACTATAGGGAATATATTTTTATTTTTTTAAAATGAAATGTGAATAAATTAAAATGAATTGATATGAACGAACCGAAAAAACCGAGAATATAAAAACAAAAAACCGAACCGGAAAACTTTTAAAAGAATTGAATTTTTTTAAATTTTGGAAAAACCAAATTCATATTTCAAATATTTGTATAATAAAAATTATCAAGAGCGATTTTAGAATTGGTTACTTGTTGATATAAACAAGAAAAAGTATCAGATTCTAAAGAGAAGGCGAACTTCTTTGTTAAACAGTTCTCCTTCAACTCAACACTGCCTCAGTCAACTCAAAGACCACCATCTATCCCAGAAGTTGGCTGTTCCTTTGGCAGAATCGACTTTAGGACAAAAGCAATAATGTAATGTAATGAATATCTTAAAAACTCTTGATACAAATAAATCAACCGGTTCAAATGGTATTACTCCATTGGTCCTTAAAAATACTTCCTCCAGTATTTCGAAACCTCTACGTAAACTTTTCTACTTTTCCTTTACTTCTGGTATAGATCCTACCTAATGGAAGGTTGCGCATGTTTTTTCAATTCCCAAGAAAGGTGACAAAAGCGATCCCTCAAACTACAGAGCTATTGCTATTACTTCGGTCCTTTCCAAAATAATGGAAAAAATTATCAACCAGAAACTTCTGAAATACCTGAACAGCAAAGGTCTGCTTCATGATCGACAATACGGTTTCAGAGCCCGTCGTTTAACCGGTGATCTCATGATACACCTTTGCGAGAATCTTAGCATCAGTCTTCACCACTCTCATGAGTCATATGAGGTGGCTCTGGATATTTCTAAAGCTTTCGAACGAGTTTGACTTGATGCTTTAATGGCAAAATGCAAAACATTAGGTCTAGGTTTTTTCTAAAATGGATTGGAGATTCCCTTTCGAATCGTAATTCGTGTTCTAGTCAATGGAAATTCACCTGACTAGAAAAATATAAAATCAAATATAAATCTCAAATATAAAATAAATGTTGGGGTACCGCAGGGATCAGTTTTATTTCCTACACTCTTTTTAATATTTATTAATGACCCTCTTTCAATAACCTCCAATCCAATGCACAGTTTCGCAAACGACAGCACCCTTGTAGCTTCCTATGAATTTCATAGCCGCTATAACGTTAATCATCAGATTAATCCAACATCTAAAAATTTCACTATTAGTGATATGACTTAATTATTTAGCAAAAATTCAAAAATGAGGCGAAGACGACAGAGTTGATTTTAACACCAAAAAAAGTCAATGCTGTTTGATTTTGCGAAGAATCGCTACCTCGATACTGAATCTGGTATTTCAAGGTGAAGCTCTGCAACACTCAACGGACTTAAGTATTCTGGGTATTGAGCTGAATCAAAAATTGATTTGGTCAAATCATATTTTTGGTATAGCCAAAAATGCAGCTAAGTGCTTGAGTTTTTTGTATCGCTGCAAAGCTTACTTCCCCCTTCTGACTTTCTCAATATCTATTAAACGTACTTTAGGCCAAAAATGGACATAAAAAATGGAAATGCACGTATTTGGGCAGGAGCCCCGCAAACAGCGCTGGGATATCTCAATAAAGTGCAAAATAGAGCTATTCGTCTCATTAAAGATCCCAGTGTTACCTCATCGCTCACTCCACTAAACTAGCACCGTGCAGTTTGGTCATAGACCTTATTTTATAAATATCTCTTAGGACTTCTAAAGAAATTAAACAATGAATGCCTCCACTCAAAGTTTTCCAGTGCGAAACAAAGAGTGCAACAAATGCTCATCCCTACACAGTAGACGTTTCAAGATGGCGTAACCCAGTTTATGGAAATTCATTTGTCATGCGCACGTCGCGAATTTGGAACCATATATACCATCCTAAAGTTAGTGATTCATATGTGTACGATATAAAAATATTTAAGAAGGACATTAACTTTTTTCTTCGAAGTTCATCTTACAATTTTCATACCCATCCACCCTAATCTCAAGTTTTCTAATCGTTATTTTCCCAAAAATCCTTCCTACATCCTTATCCATAAAACCAAACTACATTTTGTATTAAAGGTCTCATCCTGAAGTTTAGTTTAAAGGGGTGGTGGTGCTTAGTTGGTTAAAGTCCAACACTACCTTAGAAGAACTTCGTGCAGTTCTCTAGGTGGCTTTTAATGCTTCCCACCTCCCACATAAAAAAAAAAAATAACTTCTGTAAAATTTGATTGTACTGATGCAATAGATTCGGGTAACTGATATACAACTCCACAATTTATAAATATATATCGGCGGTTAACGTGGGTACTAAAACATCTGAAATATTTTAAAAGGTTATCAAGTTTTATAAAACTAGGATATATTACGTTCATATGGGTATCCCAGAATTGACACAGTTTATTCTACTGCACTCCTGCTCGTTTAATTATAATTTTAATTCTATAATTTAATTTCATTATTAATCTTAAAACTTAGTATACATATAACTATCTAGTATTAAGTTTTTTTACGATCTCAGCATTCGCATATGTTTTTTAAATTTTTCACTATTCGGTTTCTCCTTAACCAATCATCTATTGTTTCTTAATCATTTATAATCACTGATTTTAATTCTATTTCGGAGTATTTTAATCCTTCATCATCTGCATATATAAACGTGCCTTTAAAATTAAATCGTGCCAAATCATTAATATAATATGTATATTTGAGATAGACTATTTTGCATAATAAAATGAGTTAATCTATTTTTCATAATTTTTTCAAATATTTTTAGCTGTAGTAGTACTAACTTCAAATGGATTATTGATATCAAAGGTATATGAAGTTATTGAAATAATTTTGATCAACATCGTTTGAAATATCAAAATTATTTGCTATATTAGCAAAAATAATGTATTCAGAAATACCCTGCTAATCAGAAATAATTTCATTATTGTGCTCTAAAATTTTGATTTTGTTTTCTAGATTATTTGGGTTTTTATTAAACATAATCTTTTTTGTTTCTTTATTGTTATTTATTTATTTATTTATTTTAATTATTCGCAATATATTATATTGAGACGACAAGTTTCTAAAATAATTACATAATAAATTAATTCAATTAACCAAACACAATAATAATAATAATAATAATAATAATAAGGTTCTGAATATATAAATAAAATAGAAAATAACTACATATGTAAGTATACGAAGGGGATTCTGAAAGAAGTGTTGTATCCGCGTAGGACCAAGTGACTATATGCCAAATATAGTTGGTATTGCCAGCTTTCATAAAGTATATTTCGTTAATAGCGTATATTATGCTTTAAGGACGAAAAGGACTTTTATAAATATTATTGTTGTTTTGGTCTTTTGTAAATAAACCGTTATATCTGGCCATCTGTTAGACATATATATATTTAATTATCTGCTTTTAATTATGGTAACGGTCTTAAGAATATTTTAACGTTTATATGATGACAATAAGTGTTACCGTTTTGGAAATATTGTAGTTCAAAGTTGAAAATTTTGAAAAAAAAAATTTTTTTAACATCTTTCTTTAAAAGTCAAATATTTTAAAATTTAGCCAAGAAATCCTGTAAATATTTTTACATCGTTGAAAAGCTTTCTATAATTTTTTTCTATAATTTGTGCATACATACTTAAGGTCGATATCCAAAGGTTCAGAAGATATAAGCATTTATTAACAAGAAATTCGTTTTTTTTTTACCCTTTTCTATATAAAACTAGGAATGTTCCTTTTACGAAGTAACAATTTCTTCTGAAGTATGGAATATTTAATCTTTTGAGGATATAAAGGATTTTTAAAATTCATAAAGGTTATATTTTAGCTTGATTTAAGAAAATTATCCCCAATTAGCTTTATCTGACCTTGAGTCCTATGCTTCTAATATTTCGTCTAATAGAATTAACTACCTTCAAAGGGTAAGAGATACCCATGATAAGTACTTCGTCCCTTACCCAGTGAGAAAAAGTCTAGTTAATGTAACCAATATTAATTCTTCTTTCAAAATACCTCCAAAATTGTTGCATAAATTTTCCATGTACTATCAAAATGTAAGAGGGTTACGAACTAAAACAAAACTTATTTTTTCTAACTCGTTACTCCTCGATTTCGATATTTTTATTTTAACTGAAACATGACTACATTCGTCAATTAATAATCTCGAACTTTTTCCTTCTAACTATGCTGTTTACAGAAAAGATGGACATGGTTCTCTTATTTCCGATAATATTCCTAAAAGTGGTAGGGTGATAATAGCTATCAAAAATACCTTCTGTTCTTGTGAAATAATTTTACCATTGATTGATTCGGATGATATTATTGAAATTATTGCTATTAAAATCAAACAACAAACAAAACATCTTATCATTATAAATTGCTATATTCCTCCCGCTTCAAGTATTGAACTCTATTCTAAATATTTAATGTTAATAGATTCTATTTCTAGTAATTTAGATCCTGATAACGAAATAATTCTTTGTGGTGATTTTAATTTGCCGAATATTACATGGATTGCTCATAATTAAGAACTTTACCTAATTCCTACGGAGGTCGTTGACATTCCTAGGAGGTCGAGGTCGTCTTAATTCCTAGGTTTGTTCCGTTGGTCGTTGACAGAAAAAATTCAACAAGTCCGCCATGGTATACTGAACATCTCATGAAATTAAAAAACAAAAAAAACTAAAGCCTGGCGTAAATTTATAAAAAATAATAGTATTCATGATTATATAAATTTCTGTTACTTGTTTGATTATTTTAAATCCATGTCAGACAAACTTTACTCAAATTATGTTCAGAATATGTCTTCCAATATTAAAGCTAAGCCTAAAATATTTTGGAAATTTGTAAATTCTAAAAAAAAAAGCGATGAATATCCAGTTTTGGTGAAGTATAAAAATAAAACTAGTAGTGATCCTAAAATTATTACTGAGTTTTTCCGTGACTTTTTTCAGCTAGCTATCCTGTATCACCTTTTCCCATAAATCAAACAGAATTTTCTCATTTAGACTTTTTCACAAAAACTAGTTTAGGCTTTATTAACATTGATGCTAATGTGATTTTAAATTATATTAGTAAATTAAATGATAATCATATCCTTAGATCAGATGGCATCCCCAATATTTTCTTGAAAAACTGTTCTATACTTCCTTATCAAGACCTCTATTCATTTTATTTAATATCTCGTTAGCTTGTGGTATTTTTCCATTAATTTGGAAGAATGCTCTCATTAAACCTATTTACAAGAAAAGTCAAAAAATATTTTATTTTAAAATATTTTTACATTGTTGAAAAGCTAAACTAGCTAAACTATCATCTATTCCTAAACTTTTTGAGCTAATAGTATTCGATTCTAACATACGATCACTGTACTTGTTTTTTATCTCCATATCAACATGGTTTCGTAAAAAAATCTACTACCACCAATCTAGTTGAAGCAACCTCTATTTTCTTAAAAATATGGAAGAAGGCTTCCAAACTGATGTGATTTATACCGATTTTAGTAAAGCTTTTAATTTGCTACCACATAATATTATCATTTTTAAGTTGAATAAACTTGGTTTTGCTACTTATTTCGTAAATTCGATTTACTCTTATCTCTCCGATCGGAGTTACTCTATTTCATTTAGATCTTTTATTTTTTTCTAAATTTAAAGCTACAACTGATGTACCTCACGGCAGTAATCTTGGTCCCCTTTTAAAATTTTCCGAGAGAAATCGAAGAAAAATAATTTTTATTTTTATTTCTCTAGCCAGTACTAAACCCCAGAGAAATGCTTAAGAAATTTTTATTAATTAAATGTCCTCCAACAGATGTCGCTTAAAACAATTACCATTTAATAATCGCGTTAATTAAATGTAAGAGAAACGAGGAAGAATACAGTTGCCTTTGTTAACTCTTAGATACCCGTACGAACCGTTAGTATGTTCACAGCCTGTCACTCTGCTTACAATATTATTTTTTTAATATTTTAGTATTTTAAAATAATTTGGGTGAATTTTATAATTTCTAGAACTATGGGTTGTAGATATATTCAAACTATATGTTTATACATTCTTCAAAAGCAAATTCTAACCTTCCACATAACGATTATCAATCCAAAACTTTTTCAAATATTCTATAGTACCATTTAATACTAAGCGGTAAATGTATATTAAATTTACTTAGTACAAAATAGTAAATATAATTTTAAATATTATATTATATTATATTTAAATATTCCATTGACAGAATAATTTCTTATAAGTACAATAAAATAAATATATGTATGTAAATACGGCGCAATATAATATACATCTATACTCTTATCATTCATTCACTAGTGACATATACGATATATTGTAAATAAACATGATATTATATAAGTATGTATATATATCAATATCATATAAATAAAAATTCTTCAAGCAACCGTTATGTTGTTTATTTATTTACATTTTTTTGTACTACGCATTATATCCTCAACAATTTCAAATTATCGAGTAAAACAAAATGCAAAAAATTAGTTAAAGAAATTTGTTAGAAAATTTGAAAAAATGAAGTAACTCTTTCGTCAATTATAAAGTAACCATATATTATTAAATAAAGTTGTTAACAGAAATAAGAGTATAATATTGAAGCTTTAATTTTTGTGTATTACTTCAAAAAAATTTTAACAGGTGTTCAAGTTACAGGTGCTTAAAAATAGGAAATTTTCAGTTTTTGACCCCTTACAGCTCCTAAAACGGGGGGTGATACAAAAAAAATTTCTGAAATGACTCATACTTATTTTCAAAGATCTAACTTCTGTCAAAATTTCAAGTTTCCAACCTAAAACGTTTAGAAGATAGCAGGGTCAAAGGATTTTGCAAAATTTTAGTTTCGCGTAACGGTAAAGTAAGACACCGTATGCCACAAAAATATATTTATTGTATATATACTTTTAAAGCTAATAAAAGTAGTAATCGTTTGGCGTTTTCAAAATGAAGATATACCTTATACAACTTGTGTTATAACAATTTAAATATAGAGCTTTTTTGAACCTTTTGGGAGCTGTAGCTCTGTAACGGGTGGGGGTACAAAAAAAAGTTATTAAAAATAAAATTTATATTTTTGTGACATCTATCAGCAGTTAAAATTTCATAGCTCTATTTCAAAAAAAATGTGGGGATCTAAAAGTTAGGTGTTCGAGAGCTACCCTAAGGTTTGGTCCAAACTCAACCAAAAAAAATAGGGAACCTACAAAATACTCCCAGAATATTTTGTGTAAATTTCAAGATTCTAGCTTTCTTAGTTTTTGAGTTAACGTGCTGACGGACGAACGGACGGACATGGCTAAAAAGTCTTAGAATTTTTTTCTGATCCGATCCATACCTTTGAAGGTATATCTAGCTCGCTTATTTCGAGGTGTTAGAAACGGAGGAGTAATTTTATTATACCCGATCCTATCGTACGGGATCCTATCTATCAAATATTTCTCTAGGTATTGTCAAAATTCCATGATCTAACCAAAAATTTCTTAAGCATTTCTCTTCGGCTGAGTACTATGCTTAAAATTAAAATTTTGCATTTACATATAGAAATTAATAAAAATGTTGACATTTAGATTTAGAATTCATTAAATATTGAAATAACTGATAAAACATGTTTACATTTTCATTTAAAAAAGTTAAAATTAATTTTTGATTTTTACTTTTTCAAAATAAAGTTGTCAATAATTTTTTATTTTATTAAATTTGAATTATGTGGACTACCTAAAAATTTTTTGTGCAACCCTTTCATATTTATCATTTACAAAATTTCAGTTTGAATTTTACAAAAATACAAAAAAAATTTATAACGACAATACTTTTCATGTATCCATGTATTTATTAGTTAAATGTGTGTCAGCTATTAGTATAGTACAAAAAGACTAAAATTTTAAAATTTGAATATTTTGGGAAATAATCGAAAAAAACCAGAAAAAAGGGCATAACGGTAATTTAAAGTTGGCTTTCGACCTATTTTAGGGGTTTCGGGTCATGTGGCTCTTTTTTTGTATGCCAAACATATAGTAAACTTTACCCATAATTGTAAAGAATTAGTGTGATAATTTCCTCAAGAATCCTTATAAAAATGAATCTTACACAAACCAACAATGTGCACATTTCATTGTTGTTATTCTGTTTTTACCACAGGCCATGACCGTCCGGCCTTTTACGATACATACCACTGTTTTATTTTATTTCAGAATTATTATTCTATATTTCTATTATCTATCAAGAATCAAGATGTATTTTCTCACTTAATGTTTGTTTAATTCGTCCAATTTGAATGTAATAAACTAAACATTATCTGTTTTTATTTAATTAACTGATTAACCAAATTTTTCCTTTATAAATTATAACTTATTCATATTTCATTGTGCACATATAAATATACATATATTATTTGTAAAGGATTCGCTGATCTGACATTACTGTCGCTTCGTCGTGAATACAAAATATGTACAAACAAATAATATAAGATAAAAATGTAAATTCTAAGTTAATAAGTTTACACTTTTCAATTTCATGCTGAACAATTCGCTTCACGCAGCGAATCGCGACCACTGACGTTTGCCTTTGCTTCAAAAATTAAACTCTTTTTTTATTTTTTTTTATGTATGCGTATTTAAAAAAAAATTTGAAGAAAGAGGTATATAAAATAGTTAAAAGCCAAAAAATTAATGTATTATGTAGTTATACATATATAATTTTTCTGACCCTCATAAAAATTTATTTCATTTTGTCTTTATTAGTAGATTCTTTTTTTCAACTCTAAAATCTGGTGTAAAAAAAGAAGAATGCAATTTTAAAACAAAACCACTGAATTTTGTTTATTCGAAAGCAGGGTGAAACGTAATGAAAAAAGTAGATTCGCATTTTGCATTCGAGAAGATCAATTTAAACGCACAAATTTTCCAACTTTAATAAAAACGGAAACACTAGAGGCTCATTGAACGCTCTAATAAGAAAGTGAAAAGTACTTATTAGTTATTATATTACTATTTAGTAGTACATATAGAGATTTCATATTGTTTATTCTGATTTCTGTTTGCATTTGTTGATCTATAAAGAATACTTTAATATCTTTAATTGGAATGATAATTTTACATAAAAAGTTGTTCTTTTATATACAAAGAAAACAGTTATAAAAAATACATCATTACATCATAAAGTAACTATATACATAGAGTATTCACATAAAACAAATTTTGCATTTGTTGATCTATAAATAATACTTTAATATCTTTGAAAAAAGATATTCTAATAATAATTGGAATGAAAAGAAGTTAAAGAAGAAAAGAAGAAAAAAGTTAGCAGTTTTTTTAATTTCGTAAAATCAACTTGATCGTATTTTATTTTATTTTTATTTTAGAATTTAGTTTTTTTTTACCTTTTTTTTTTTTTGGATGTCAATTGATGTATGTACATTTGTATATATGTATGTATTTCTTCATATAACTTTTTCGACTTCTTAAAAAAAGAAAAAATGTCGATTCTACTTCGATTTTATCAATCAATTTTAGTTGTTTTCATAACCCAACTATAGGTACAAGAATTATTATTGTAAAAGTATAAAATATGAAAAAATGTGTATTAAATTTAAAGTTATTTTCATTCCCTCTAAAATATATTTTTTCTTTTTAGTCAATCTTACAATATTTTAAAAATTCAAACTATAAGCTAGTTTAATATCATATCGATATTTATTATCAGAATAAAATGATCCACTGTTGAGACAATCAAAAAGTTTAACTCTTTTAAAACCATACGTTTCAATTATTGTTCTAATAGCGGCACTCACTGTTCTACTAAATATTTGTGTTGCTAATTTAACTCTAATTTTTTCAAAAGTATGCGGATTAATGTGTTATCTAGTTAATTTGATACACATCTTAGTTTTTCAATTTATTTGAACTTCCCATAATTCTATGAGAACTTTAAAGCTTATAATACCATCTGAGGTTTTTAAATCGGAATCCGTTAATGTATTTCTAAGAGATTTTATTATTATAATTACAAAATGATTTATGAGGTGTTATTTCTAGCAACGAAAAAACTTTGGCTAAAGCTTGGTCACATGACAAGTAATTGCCCGTATTATAATACCAATATCGAACAAACTTCTCAAATTTTTTTAATAATTTCTAAAAGTGTTACAAGACGAATATCTGTGTTCTATATTTTATATTCTAAAAATAAAATTTGAAAGTGTTACCAGAGGAATATCTGTATAGATATGTTTGTATATCCATACATCAGTTACAAAAAAAAATATTCATAAAAAATTTTAAAATATTTTATAAACAACGCCTAAATATCTTACAAGCCGGATCGGAACACTCTATTTATTTTTTACACAAATAGCCTTTTTTTTTTTAAGTTTTCGTTAAATGTTCCGGCTTGTAAGTGTAAGTGCATTAAAATAACTTTTTTGTTGTTCATGTAGTTGTTTCTTCTTAATTTAATTTTTTTTGAAAAGATATGGTAAGTTGTTTAACCCCTTTGGTCCGAATGTTTTTTCTTTTGAAAAATAGCTTCTTGATTTTTAAAATTGTTAAATTTTGTTATTTAATATGACATATGTAGCTACCTTATTCAATATCAAAAAATACTTTTAAGAATTCTGCTTTCTAGAAAGAATTACATATCTATCTATAGTCATAAAGGCTGGTTTTCATGAGAAATTCCATGGATATTATCGCAACTTTAAAAAGAGAAAAATATAGTGCTCCACCAGTGGAAAAGAGGGAGAAAAAAAATTATATAATTAAAAAATATTACAGCAACACTTTGATAGTTAAAATTGTACATTTAATTTATTAATGTTTATATTCATATTTAGTTAAAAATTAAAATTTTTTATTTATAAAGTTGTTAAAAATAATATAATATGTACATAGTTTATTAATAATATTTTGATACCGATAATATAGTCATTTTAATATAGTTTCTCACTAAAGAATAAAATTTGAACATTTGTTTATTTTTTGACACTTCAAAATTTAAATGCCATGGTAGTGCAAGATATACAATTTTTGCATACATATCTAATTCGTGGATATTTATGGTTACTTTCTTGGATATTTTTTTAGCTTAATCTCTTTCAAACACATAGCATTTTTGTATGTTCTGCCTATGCTCTAACATTTTCGTGGATATATCGGTCTAATGAAAACCAGCTTTAATGGTGCGTTTTACGCTAAAGCAACTTGCAGCTGATGCACGGTGATTTTGTAGGAAAAGGGTATGAAACGAAAAAAATTTAAATAAAAATAAATTAAAAAAAATTTAAATTGAAATAAAAATTTAGCTGATTCACTTGATGTTTTTTACTAACACAAATTTTACTAAGCAAAATTTAGTTTTTGTACCTTTCGAAAATTTGTTTTGTATACCTCTATCATTCTACTTTTAAAAATTGAAGAGAAAATTATGTATGCTTTGGTAGGTGTGCGAAAGATTTTTTTTATGTTGAATACTAGGTACATAAATTTTTATTTTAAATACTAGATAGGTAATTTTTTTATTTTAAGTACAAGATATTTTTTTTTTATTTTAAAACTTGTAAAAATTTGTAAAATTGTAGGTTGATGTTCGGTTTGAGTTTAGTTCTTATTTAAATGTGAAGAGTGAAGTATTTAAAAAATATTTAGATAAGTTTATAAACATAATATATTATATAACAAAATAAAAATTAAAGAAACAGACTTGCACATTTATTTTAAAGATTTTAAAGTGTTATTTAATTTATTTGTATACTAAAACGAATTAGTATTATAATAAGTAGTAGTTTTAAAATAACAAATATGGCTGTTGCTTGGAGCCGTAAAGAAACGGAATTGTTAATTTCACTCTACGAAGAATGCCCTTCATTATGGGACCCTAGAGAATAAAGTAAAAAATAATAAAAAGCTGGAGTTTATTTTAAGTCAACTGCAGAATCAATTGAATTTAAACATAACGGTACAAGACTTAAAAAAAAATTAGAATTCTAAACAGCCAAATGAAAGTTTTAAATTAAAAAAAAAATGGTGCAGGTGCAGATGACACAATATATACATCAAAATTGTGGTGCTATGACCAACTATCGTTTTTAATAAACAGAAATGATTCAACAGCTAGTGAGTCAAACATAATCCCATCTTTCGTAAGTGAATTCATATTGACAATAATTTAAGCATTATATAAATTTTGACTTGCTCAGTCCGATAACTTAATTTGAAATGAGAATAAATCACACTAACGCATTTACAAACCAAAATAAAATCTCATGTAAAAAAATCAAAGGTAAAACGATAGCTGTTGTTGCAGCAAAAAAATCAAGCAACGTGTTGCTCTAGTGCAAAACGCACCAATATATGTAATTATACATTCAGTAAATTTGATCTTAACTTACTATACCTTTCTGGTCCACCAAGGTTAATACCAATATTTTAGAAAATTTCAATATTCCATCCAAATATATTTTTTAATTTTTAAAAAAAATATTCTAAACAAAAAAGAAAAAAATAAAAACAAATAGATCTCCGTTACAATTTACATACACTTGCAATATTATAATAAAATTTTGTTGGCCTTCAAATATTGTTTATGTGTTGTGTAGAGTTATACAAATTTTCTTTATGAGATCTATAAAATTCCATTTTAAAATTATAAGAACATTTGTTTGTGATGCATAGATAAATATGTATGTGTGTATGTATGTAACAATATTAAATCAATTTTTAGAGAAAAAAAAAATCAGTTCGAAGAAAATGAATTATGAACTGAATGAATAAAAAAATACTTTTTTGTTTTGTTTTTCTTATGTTCTTTGATGGTATACCAAAAATACGGTCATCTTTTTACGAAATAACCCCAAATACGATCTTGGGGTGATTTCAAATTGACCTACATTCATATTTGTAAATAAAATTATTAGCAAATTATTAGCAAAATTAATAAGAACAATTAAAAGTAATTTGAAGTAAATGTTATATTGAAGTAAATATATTCTAAGTAAGTGAAATTAGTGCTTATTTGATATTATTAAAATTAAACATTTTTTGTTGCATAAACATGTTGCCGCCACAAAATTTAATATCCAAATGGGTGATTTATTGGATTAGAATTTTCTGATTTTACTGTTATCACCTTTAGCTCTGACACATTCTGTAAACTAATGCTTCGACTCTGCTTCGAGCTCTGTAAACTAATGCTTCGACAGTTGCGACAACAATATAATATACCTAAGATAATTACTATTATTAAGAGTTGTTTTGTCTGAATTGTAACCTGGAAATGTACTCTTTAGACCATCTTCTCCAGAAGTTTTGGTGCATATGATCAAGGAGCTGCCATCTTTTCAAATAGTTTATTTTGTTATCTAAGACATCTTCTTCTGGAACTGAAAGGAGTGGTCCGCCAATTAAAAAATGGACAGGAGTTAGTACTTCTAAGCTCTTTGGGTCATTATTTAACGAACAGAGTGGACGAGAATTTAGGAAGGCCTCTATTTTTGTCATCAATGTATTTAACTCTTCATATGTTAACACGCGATCTTTTATAATTTGTTTTAAATGATATTTGGTAGATTTTACTCCTGCTTACCAAAGTCTTCCGACATGCGGTGAATTTGGCGGTATGAAGTGCCATTGAGTTCCTTCGTCAGATATTTCATTTTCATATAGCTTTTTATTAAAAATATTAGTTAGTATTTTATTAGCTCCTGTGAAATTAGTCCGGTGTCACTATCGCTAAGATTTGAAACAGGGCCTCTTCGACTAATAAAGCGTTTAATAGCTGCTAGAAATGTAATGGAAGTTAGACTGCTTACCACTTCTATAGGAATAGCCTTTGTACTGAAGCAAATAAATAATGCAATATGTCCTTTAAAACTTGTTGTACCACGCCCTACTGATCATCTTAAGGTAAATGGTCCAGCATAATCAACACCGCAATTAGTGAAGGGTTTTGCTATTGTTAATCTGCTTTTCGGTAAATTTTCCATTAATTGCGTTGTCGTTGATGTTTTAAATCGATGACAAACTGTACAGCGATGAGTTTGACCTTTGACTGCCTTTAAACCGTTTAAAATCCAAAAATTTTGTCTTATATATTCCAAAGTCTTTGAGTTTTCCCCATGTAAAGTGTGTTTATGAGCCCAATTTATTATAAGATCGGTTAAGATGGATTTGTATGGTAAGATAAATGGATGTTTTCGGTTATAGCTAGTTACAAATTCTGTAATTCTTTCTGCTGGTTTTCATCTAAAAATGGATTAAGGTTTAATAAGTTGCTATTTTTCTTCATTGGACGATGATTTAAAAGACATTCGATTTCATCTTCAAAGTTTTGTATTTGTGTAGTTTGCACTAGATGTATCGTTGCCGTCTTTATTGCGATAGTTGTTAAATTTTCCTTATTACGATCTTCCTTCTTAAGTTTGAGATTAGATATAAAACGTTTGCAATAAACAAAAATTCTTTGTAGCTTTGTTAAAGATAATATTTTGATAATAACATGTCAATAAATGGATTGTTTGACATAGTTGACAGATAAGATTTTAGTTTATTGTTTGATTTTTCTTTTAATTGTTTGATAATTTGCTGATTTTGAGAGTCTGATTATTTTTTGTTTTAGCCAAGTGGAACCTTCCCACCACAAAGAATTATATTGCAATTTTGATAGATACATTTCTCGTGATGTTTAATTTGCCGGGTTTGCTTGTGAGCTGACATGATGCCAATGTCCGACGTCTAATATCGATTGTATTTCTGATGCTCTATTGCCAACAAATATTTTCCAATGATGTGGATCTCCTTGTAGCCACTATAACATAATTCTAGAATCTGTCCAAGCATATGACATTATATTGTAAATATCTAAACTGTGCTTCACTTCTTTCATCAATCTGGCTAATAATAAGGCGCCACTTAACTCTAATCTTGGCAATGATAATTGTGAACTTAGTGGTGCTAATTTATTTTTTGCTGTAACAAGATTTACTGTAATTTGACCATCTGATTTCAATGTTCGTAGGTATACGACTGCACCGTACGGCTTTTCGGAGGCATCTAAAAATTCATGTAATTCACAAGTTTCTACCGAATTTTCATAACCAATCCAACGTGAAAGTTCAAGTTTTTCAATAGATGGTAATTCGGTTTTAATCTTTTGCCATTCCTTTAATACTTTACCAGAAACTGCATCATCCCAATCCGATTGTTCTAACCATATTTCTTGAAACAATAATTTTATTTTAATGGTTATAGGAGAAAGTAATCCTATTGGATCAAAGATTCGCGGAGCTTCAGACAATATTCATCGTTTAGTAATAATTTCTGGGTCTGGTTTAATGTTAATATTGAATTTAAATTTGTCGGAAGCTGGTACCCAGCGAAGTTCCAATGCTTTTATTGATTCAACATCATCAAAATTGATACTGTTGACAGATTTTCTCTGCTGGTATTCGTCTTAACAGATTAGGATGGTTAGTGCTCCATTTTCTGAGATTCAGCTTCCCACCTTTAAGAAGTTGTTTATGTTGATTTTTTCACAGCGGTTTCATAATCATCTGCTCCTGAAACAACATCATCGACATATGTATTATTTAAAATTGCTTTAGCTGCCAACATAAATAAGTGACCGTCATCTGCAACCAGTTGACGTAATGTTTTAATTGCTAGATAAGGTGCTGCGGCAGTTCCGTATGTAACAGTTGTTAATTTATACTCCTTAATGTGCTCTCTTGTTGAATTTCGCCAAATAATTCTTTGGTAATCTTGATCTCTGCTATCTACCTTTATTTGGGGTTACATTTTCTCAATATCAGCTGTACAAATAATTTTATATTTTCACCATCTTAATAACATTTCTACTAAGTTTTGTTGTAAATTAGGTCCGGTCATCATACAATCATTTAAGCTTCTTGTAGTGCTTCGTTTACCGGAAGCGTCGAAAACTACTCTTGATTTGGTGGTTAAGCTGTCGTGTTTTAATACTGAATGATGTGGTAAGTAGTATCAGAAATTATATATATATAGATAACGCAAGCAGAACAAAAAATGTCAATAACAATTCTCGAAATTTTTTCAGATTTCAAGTGCCCCATTTGCTCTCTAATTTTTTCCTATGCCCTTTTTCTCTTTCTCAATAGTTCTTTTAAAAAAATATCCTCGTGAATATTTGATTATATTTTAATTTTAGATATGTAGGTACATACATGATAAATATTTTTATTAATTTTTTTTTTTCTTCAAAAACTTTAAAACTTCTTTTTAGAAGAATGCATTTGAAAGACAATATTGCCATATCATTTGTATGATTCACGAAATTTTTTTTGAAACTAAAGTTTTAAAATTTTGTTAAGTATTTATTTTTACCTATAATTTGTACAACTCGAAACCCTTATTAGATTATTTACCATTATAAAACTATTTTTAAAACTATTTAGGTAGTACTCGAATTTAGCAAAAATACACGACAACAAATCTTAAATACATGTATTCTTCGTTTCACACAACTTTAGTCACACAACAAAGTCGTAAACAATTAAAATATTTCAAAAATTACTTTGTTATTTATAATTATAATTAGAAATAAAGAAAAAAAAGAATTCACTTTGAAAATACCCTATTATTACAAATGGTATAATAAAATCTATTTATAATGTTTGTGTTTTTATATTTCAAAACTGGTTAGAAGAGTTGTTTATCAATAATTTTGTTTGTATTTCTTTGTTTTTAATTTTAAATATTTTATTTATTTAAAAAATAATGCAAAAAACATATTTTAACATTTTTCTTTCAATCTAACAATTTCACATAAATAGTTTTTAATATCTTTTGTATTTAAAAATTGAAGTAAATCAAATAATTATATATTATAACATGGTAACACTATATAAAAAATTTACTTCTGATTTCTTAAGTATTCTATTTTGGATGGACTGATTATGTGTTGATCAAGTGTCTATAATGTTTATCTATGTATGCGTTAGAATTTAATATTTTTTTTTTATATCAATAAAAATGCATGAGTAGTTTTTATTTAAAATGAAAAAAAAAAATATGTGACTGTTAACCCTAGTGACTTGTGCTTTTTTTGTAAAATTATCTTTCAAAATATAGTTTCTGACATTATGGGTTAAAAGATTTTAACGTAAGAAATTTATAAAGAAAATTGAAATTTAAATTTGAGCGGTAAGTTATCCAATGTGTATAACTTGAATTTTTTAATTAAAATAAGTTAATTTTTTTATAGAAGTGAAAAATTAAAAGTTGTTTTACAAGTTTAATAAAAAGTTAAAGTTAAGCTCATATACGTATGCGAAATATATAATGCACAAGTTCTTTTGTTCTTAATCATTCATCAATCAAGAAGTTGGAACATAATTTCAAAAGTAAGAAAACACTTTTTTTATTATTGTTTAGAATTTGTTTCCAAATTTATTTGATTGTCTCAATTATTTTATTCATTAACTTGTTGCAAACCTTATAATTAAAATTTTCTATTTTTCTGACTCTTTTATTTATCTACATACTTTTATTATCTTTTCCATCTATTTTGCTTTCATTAGCATGAACGTATAATATATTCATTCTCTGTTTAGAATGTTTCAAAATATAAAATCAGATTCCCTGCGGCACATGCAAAACTAGTAGGCTGAATTTTAATGGAAGGCTCTACAGATTACCAAAGGATAGCAGCTTATTTGATATATGGACTTCAAAATGTATATATTTATCTTATAATTTTGTTTTACATTTTTACATTTTACATTTTTTTTATCTTACAATTTTGTTTTTTTTTGAAACTTCAATTCGGCTTTTTCCCTTTTTTTAAAATATAGCATCAATAAAAATTAAATTAGGTCAAAGTTTTCAGATAAAATTATAATTTTTTCATCCAGTATAGAATTTTATACAGCACACGAGTTTTTAATCTTACATACCTTATTTATAATCTGTTTACAAAATTCCTAAATTGATAAAAAAGAAATAAAAAATTTACCCTTAGAGGTTAACATTTCGATGGGTATTTATAAAATGTAAAATTTTCTAAGCAAAGAAAAAATTAATATGCATATACATATACATACATATATACATGTATCTATATATATATGGCTGGCTATACTACTCTATACCCTACATTCATTAATCATTTTTTTGGTTACTTCTTTTTATAAATAGTAAAGTGACTGAAAATAAAAAAAAATATAAACTATTCATAAAATATATGAAATGAATAGAAAAAAAAAATAAATCTAACAGCCTAACACAACACCAAACAACACATACCAATAACATCTTACTTAAATAAAAATAAACCTTTACATTGTGACTTGTTTGATTTTTCGTTAGAAAAATAAAATAAATAAATTTGAAGAATGAAGAATGAGAAAGAACAAGCAAAAATAATATGTTCATTTTTTTAATTCAATGTTTTTCTCTTTCTTTGGGGCACTACAAATTAAAAAAAAAATGTGAGAGATTTTTTGTTCTACTTGCGTTATCTATATATATATAATTTCTCGTAGTATTTAATCTGATCCTTATTTTCTGCTAGTACCATATGACCGAGCTTGCTATATTCATTCATGAAATCTTTATACATTTTTTCAATTCACATTCATTTCTCACATTCAATTTCTTCAGTTGGCGACACCTTTTCTGGGATAAGTTTTTCGCTTTCCTAAAATTTTGACAGTTCTTTTCCGATATCAATTTCACTAACATGACACTTTATTGAATTTGTTGATTGTTCTCGCTGCTCGCATGATTTCTCCTGTCAGGATGTATACGAACTCTGTTTTTTCAGCGATTGTCGAACCTTAATTACATGGTTTAAAATAATCTGCCCATAAACACTTGCTCCAAGTATAATATCTATCGGTTTAGATTGGTAAAAGTAAGGATCTTCCAATGTTAGGCCGTTAATGTGTCCCCAGGACTGATAAGATGTAATATTTTCCGATGCCGATGGAAGATATATCGTTAAATTAGGTAATACAAACGCATTTTCGTATATGTAAGTATTTGGTTTAAATTTTGAACGTATGTATATTGATTAGATGCAAATGTTTTATGTTTTTTCAGCTGCAACTATTGTGCTTTATTTTCTGTTATTAAAGTTACCTCAGAACACGGATCAATTAGCGCTCTGAGTTTAATGTAAGAGCCCTCTTTTCTTTGTATTTCAACTTGTGCTGTTGCTAAAAGTTTTTTGCTATATGACGAATTAGAAGAGTAATGTGCTGATGTTTGAACGTTTCTAGATTGTTCCTTTGCTATTCTTGTTTTGTTATTGGCAGTTGTATCTCTATATAAACTTGTATGATGACCCTTGTTGCATATCTTGCACGTAAATAAAGATTTACAGTTTATTGTCATGGCATTAAACAGTTTTTGCATAGCTTGTGTTTTGTAACGTATTCGAATTTTTGTTGTTCATTATAACCCTTGAACTTTTCGCACTGATAAATTTTGTGGTCCTGATGACACACAGCATATTTCTGATTAATAGGACTTCCATAATATGTTTTTAATTTTTGCTCCGTTGAAGACTTTCCTTCTAATGATTCAAATGTTTGGAATCGATTTTCCAAAAACGAGAAAGAATGGTTTAATGTCTGCAATTCTCGAGGTGAATTTAATGATTGCTCATATAGTCTATGAGACTCTTTATCTAATTTCTTCACAAGTAAATGTATTAAGAGTGGATGCCAATTTTTTACTGAAATTTGTAAGTTTTCAATAGCTAGAAGACTCTCAATTGTAACGTCGTGTAATTTCCTTATTGCCTTTGCCGATTCTTTCAATATGTTGGGTTGATTCAGCAGATTTTTTAATTGATGTGCAGCTAGTAATCTTATGTTATAGTAACGTTTGTCCAAAATTTGCCATGTTGTGTCATAATTTTCAGCGGTAACTGGCAAATGCTTGATCAATTCAAATGGTTCGTTGTTTAAGTTTGCTTTTAAATAGTGAAATTTTTAAGCTTTTCCTACATCTTTATTTTGTTTTATTAATTCCATAAACAGGTCTCTAAAAGTCTTCCAGTTAAAGTAACTTCCTGAAAATTTTGGCATTTCAATTTTCGGAAGTTGCAAATTTGTTTCTTTATTATTTCTATTTAATTTCGGTGGATTCTCTTCTATGATCTTCTTTTCTTGCAGTTTTTCTTGCAGATTTATTATTATCTCTTCGAAGCTTATTTGAATTTCTTCGAATATTCTTTCAATGCATGTATTCATGTGCCCGTTCAACCTTGCATGCAATTATATAATAGCTTCTGATCCTTAAGTTGTTCCATGTTTAAAAATTTTTTTCTTTTAAATGAGAGCTGTAACTTCGTCTGAAACTTTAATTTGCATTAAATTTGGTTTTTAAATTAAGTTAGAGGAATATCGGTATTTTTAATCTTCTCTATGAAACATTTCATCTGGTAGTTCCAACGCAATTTTAACATATCTTTAAGTTTGTCATACAAAAATTACAAAATAAAAATTAAAGGAATTAAATGGAACTAATTTATATATAAAATTCATGGGACGAGATACAAATATCTTTGATCTTATTCCATCAGTTAATATAGATTTACAAGAAAAATTGATTCAATAAAAATAATTTTTAATAAAAATATTTAATATTTTTTTTTTTCTTTAAAATATTTAAAAAATTTCAGCTACCCGAAAAGCTTCTCTTATAATTGATTTAAAGGAAAAATTGATTAAATAAATATAATTTTTAATAAAAAATATTTAATTTGTTTTGCTTTAAAATTTTGATAAAATTTCAGCTACTCGAAAAGGTTCTCTTAGGTCCTGAAATCGTCGCCGGAGGTCCGAAAAAGGTCACCGAAAGTCCGATAACGCAAACGGTCCACAGAATTCGCTCTGGCACCAGGCCTAGTGGATCTCTTGGCCCAGTAATCTAGATTGTATGGGAAACCGTGGCAAAAATTTGCTGTACAATGTTCAGGCACTTTGGTTGCGGAATTAGAGATATAAATAAAAGCCTGCTGGTTTATTTTAATATAGTAAAAAACAAAATGAGCAGGGCAATAGTTGATTTACAATTTGTTATTGGAAACAATAAACAATATTTTTGAAAGAATTTTCTTTGGTAGCTGATGGTTCTCTTGTACCAATGTTATTTATGTTTAAAGAGCCTGATTCGTTTGAAGAGTTAAATTGTTAAGCTAAACAGCAAAATGAATATAACAAAAACAAAATTAATAATCTTGACTGGAATGATGGATTTATAGAATACTTTAAAATTGATAATATCGTAGAGGGACATGTAACATTATTTGATGTTGTTTACGTAAAAAGGTTTAAAAAAAAAATATTTAGATAAATTTTTTTCAAATTCAGTAAAAATTATTAATTTAGATAATAAAATTCCACCTCTACAAAAACTAAGGAATTTTATCACCATTATACCTCACTATCATAATACAGAAAATTTGCAAAGATGTGCTGTAAAGAATTGTATGAATTTATATATGTAAATATGTATTTAATAAAAGATAATAATAATTGGTTTTAAAAAATATTTGTTTTATTCATTGTTGACCAATACAGTTTTTCAGACATAAACAATGGTATTTCAGAAAATAACTTAGAATAGCTGCACTTAGCTATATGTAAATTCATAAGAATATAAAAATCTCCTTGTTCCAACCTAAGCTTATTCTTTTCAATACATCTCTCAAAATATTTTAATACATATTCTCGTACATTCAATTCGGTTCCGTTGTTATATGAAATCATGCTTGTATAAAGTCTAACATAAGACCAAAACGAATGTACTCAACTGGTTCCAATGTAAGTTTTTTTTCCCTAAGGGAGGTGGGAATCTTCCAAAGACACTAAGAATTTCCCCCTTGGTAGTGTCGAATTCTGACTGACTAAACCCACCTGCCCCTTTAGCAAATATAATGGGATGAAACCCTTACCTGCGAACGCAGTATATTAGCTAGGGAGTAGGGATAGGAAAGGATAGGAAATGGATACGGAAACATTGAATTGAGAGTAGGACTGTAAGAAAACAATGAATCCGCCTATTATTATTACTATTTTTGCTAACAGTGACTAAAGTCGTCACAACAGTTAATACATGTAGTAATAGTATATAGTATTACATGAGGTAATTATTAAAGGTAACCCCCACTGTCACTGTAGCGGCTGTTATTATTGGTATTAATATTCTTATTAATATTATTATTATTTTACTACAGAGTCAGCGTCATCCGTGGATTACAACGTGCAGCTGTAGCAGCAATTATTATTATTACTATTATTATTATAATTATTGTTATTATTAATATTATTATTGTTATTATTTTTAATTATTGTTATTATTATTATTATTAATATTATTATTGTTATTATTACTACTATTAATTATACGATATACATTATTACGACATAAAAGTACTACATATTTTTTATTTATGACCTGACCGGGGTTTGAACCCAAGACCCCTCGATTGAAAGGTTGGCGACTTAACCACTGCGCCATGAGTCAGTCAACCCAGTTGACCCAGCATGATTAAATTTTATCGAGAATTTATTTGAATTTAATTTATGTTGGTTGTTTGTAAAATCTTGATAAAATGCATACCACTCCTGATCTAACACATTAAATCCAATTTGTATTTTTGTTGTTTGTTTTTTATCCAAATAATAAATATAGCTTAATAAAAGATTTTGCTGTGGTTCGTTGCTGCTGCTGCTTTGTTTTTCAAATGCTTCGGTATTTGATGTTGAACCCAATTTTCCTTTTTTAAAAACTGATGAGTTATATTTGAAAAATTTATATTTATATTATTGTTTTCTTAATTTTTTCTTTTTTTTTTAAATTACTTGAAATATTCTTTGTATTTTTTTTTTCGTTTTTAAATGGGGATGATGTATTGAATAAATCAATAATCTTTGACTCCATTAATAAAAGCAAAGTCGCTTCGGCTTTATTTGTAGATATTACAAAAGCGTTTGATCTTGTTAACCATAAGCTTCTGTCGAATAAACTTTTTAACGCGGGTTTTAGAGGCTTCTTTCATAATTGGCTGAATTCATATCTTACTGGCAGAAAACAAAAGTAAAATATAAAGGATACTACAGTGATTTATTAGATATTGAGAGTGGGGTTCCACAAGGTTCTGTTCTTGAACCTATACAATTTCTAGTGTTTATCAATTCGTTATTCATTCAAAACTTTAAAGGAATTCCTACGGCCTTTGCAGATGACACGGCATCTACTTATGCCTGTGATAACTACTTGAATATATTTTGCAACTTAAATCATGATATTGACATTTTGCGTCGCTAGTTTTACAAACACAAATTGTCGTTGAGTGATAAAACAAAATACATAAATCTCTCCATTCATAAAAGATTGAATTATGACTATAATATTTTTTACCATGATCCTGTTTGCACCCTTTTCAAATTCCCTTTAATAAATAATAGTGTTTCTATCTTTTCGAATTTATGTAGTTCTCTCTGTTTTAATGTTGAAAATGTAAATTCTTACAAATATTAGTTAGGCTAGTTATTGACTCTAGAATGGATTGGAGTTCATACTTGTCTGAATTGAAATCTTACTTTTGACAGTTATATCATGTAAATTTATATAGCTCTGCAGAAATAACTTCTAAGGCATTTTATGCGCTCTTTCATTCTAGGCTTTAATACGGTATTTCATACAAAATATTTTTTTAAGATGTGGTTATTTAAATGTAAGACAAACTTCTTTGTACCATCTAAGAAGTAACTATATGAACTATGCATCAGTTCCCCGTTTTAAGAAATTTCACTTCTGTCGTTTTTAATATGGTCGCACCAAAAATTTTTAACAAATTGCCGGAAGATATCAGAAACATTAGGAACTTAAATTTATTTTTAAAGAAAGTAAAATCATGGCTTTTCAGTTAAATTTGGTATTTGGTTCAGTTTTAATAATTTGGTATTAGGTTCTCGAAATTTTCTACGGTTCTGGAACTAACACTTGCTTTCAAGTAATTCTCAATATCTTATCTTTTCTTTATTCTGTTGACTACCCGTTCAACAGGCTAATTCTTTTTCTAATTTACTTGGAAAATCTTTTTGTTTTTATAAACTTAACTCAACAGTACATTCGCCATATTGTTTACATATATCGCCATATTGTATAATATAAATGAATTGTTTGTAAGTTAATGAATTATTATATTTTTAGTTTGTAAGTTATGAATTTGTATATTATATTTAGAAAAATAATGAAGAAATAAATAAATAAAATAAAATGTTTCATGCTCTTGCAAATACATCGCATCCATAAATATACAGAACAATATTGTCCACAGACTGATTTATAATCACTTTGTAAACATTTATTGTTGAAAACAAAACATTTTGATTGATTTTGTAGAAATTTCGCAATCTCACTGTGGAATGGTGAATTTCCAAATGAATCGAAATATTCTACACAGCCTTGAACTGGTACAAAAATTGCTAGCCAATGTGCTATTTCAGGTTTTAAAATATTTTTCGGTATTTGATCAAGAGCAAGAACACCTCTAAACAGTTTACTTGTCGCACTATTGCATTTCAGTACTTTCCTTATCTGAAGTGTATTCATTATTTTGTAAATGAGAAATATCAATTAGTCGAGTATTTCCACTTATGTATGCTGTTAAAAATTCACCTTAAGTTTTCCATTTATCGAAAATACTATATCGAATTTTGCAAGTAAATTTATTAAATTATTAGTTGTTTTTTCGTTGTCCATATGCCCAAAAGAGTAATAAATTCGGGATGTCTGTTTTTTTTAATCTGTGGTGGGAAATTTATACTTTAATCCCTTTACAATAGTTTTACATTTTTCTTTTATCCCAGCCACAGCAAGATTTTTTACAAATATTGTATTATTGTCGTCCGTACAGAACGATAAATCTATTACAGCACATGCCATTTTCAAATGAATTGAAATAGTGCCTTAAACTTCTTTTTATATGCTTACGTAGACGTTACGATTTTTATGAATTTCGATATTAGCATCAAATTCTGCAAGCACAATGCATATAAATGTTGAAGTTAATGTAGAACTGAGTCTTGCTTCAATCTTTACTGCTCCCTGGTTTAATAAACTCTGACATGTATCCCTTCTTGAACCGTCTGGTGATAAATCATAAACCAGTATTGTATAACCTTTTGAAAATAGTTCTTTTGAAATTTGATGTCTTCTATCAGAATGATGTATACCTGTTCCGCTAAATAAAGTTAAATGTGCACGAAAATTACAAAGGCTATTCGATGTAAAACTTGTTTCAATTGCAGAGTTTGGTGTAGGCACTCTATCCACGCATAATTGAAATTGTGTGAGATTTTGATGATCGAAACTGTATGGATTTTTTGATCTTTTACCTTTTAAATAATTTTCATTATTTACCATACAAAATACAAGAGCTTTTATTGGTATTCGCCCTATAAATATATTATCCAATGATATGTTGAAAGTGTTAGGTGGAATTGTAAATGTTTTGATTTCACTTCTCGTATACAAATATTTTGCGTTAACCTTTTCCAATACAGTATTATCTGCTATCAATATGCTAGGATTAATTGTTAAATGTTTGATGTATAATGTAGCTTAGAGAATTTTTAAATAACTCTCATTAGTATCGTTAAAGAAAATAAAAAAAACTTATTTTTCTAATGCGAAAGCAATTCGTATGTCAACATTATTTAAAAGTAATTTGAGAGTGTTAAAGAAATCTACATGTAATTTTACCATAGATTCTACTATTGTAGAATTGTTGTATAATTTTTGTCTTGTTTTAGAACCCGAATTGTTAAAATCATTTATATTTGGTTTATCCAATTCCCAATCAGATACTTCCAGATGTGTTTGACTAAAATCTGTACCATAATTTAGTAAACTAGCTAAGTATGCTTCATAATGGTATAAGAAGTCTGAAGGAGTGATGTTTTTTCCGTTTACAGTTACATTACATTGTTTAACTAAAGAGTGTAATAAATTATTTACAACAATGGGCTGCGGTGCCGCTTTTGCATCAGTTCCGTTTCCTATTTTATCATTTGCACTCCAAACTGACCATCTTTTTTTAATATTTGAACTGTAAATTTGGTGTAGGTTGAGGATAAATCTCGATATCTATCTCCATTTCCAAATAAAACAAATTCAATAGTTGATGATAATGCCTCAAAGAAGCTAAAGAATTATATGCCACCTCTTCTGAACGCAATATACTTGTTTGTAAGGGTAATTATGCAAAAAGATCAAGTTCAGATTTGATACACTCCATTTTTAATTGAATATATCAGAGGCTTTACTTTGCTATTTTTCGTCGCTTCCACTTTAAATGTGTCTTTTTAAAAACTGCTCGTTTTATTATACCGCTTCGTTTAACAAAATTTATTCCATCACCGTATCAGCGAATCAATACGGTGAATTCATTATCAAAATCGTAGTGTGTTAAAACAATATCCATATTTGAATGTCCTTTTTTAGGATCATATTCAAACACATCATCGGTAGCTAATGGTACAAAATTGGTTTGAGCTGATGTTGATTTATGTTTAGGTAATTCAGTTTCTGCATAAACATTTCATTTAGAGAAGAATTTTGTTTAAGTGCCTATGTCAAATGTAACATAACAGCACTCAAATGTATAAAATATAACAGCAATGATTTTAATTTTTTATCGTATAAAACTTTTTTCATTTTTTGATCTAATTAACCCAAATTTTTATCGTCTTGAAATAATTTGCTAAATTTTGAAAATATTTCTGGTGACATAACAATCATATCCTGCATGATGTCTTACTAAGTAATTTCCCTATTACACCAAATCCATGGTCCATCCACCGTGTTGAACTAATATTTTTCGCTTGCTTTTATAATTTTGCTTGCGCAGGCTAAACATGTTAATTGTTTTTTATGTTTTTTTAACTTAACTTTTTGTGCTGATGATATTTTATTATTGCCACTTAATATATTGATAGCAATTTCAGCTTTATAATTGTTTTATTACATTATAAAAACTATTTATATTAAAATTCATTAATATAAATAGTTTTTATAATGTCATTATTACAATATTTAAGAATATTTTGTAGAAATTTTTTCTTGTTGCACTCTCCTAGTACATGTAAATAATGTATGTTGGTTTTTCTTAAATCGTTTCATACTTTTGACAGCTGTTTTTCAAATCATCTGTATCATAGAAGCACATATATATGTACAATATTATTTTGAAAAAATGTTAGTCCTTATACGAAATAAATCGTGAATATCTTGGGTTAAATCCAACACAAAATAACCATACGGTTTTGATGTTGCCCCATTATAGACTCTTAAGAAACCCTTTATATTTTCTGGATGTAGCTGCCAACCAAGAGGAAAAATCTGTGATTTGTTTCGAGGGTTTTTGAAAAGCACTAAACATTTACAATTTAATAAAATATCTCGTGAGAATTTTCCCTGATGAAAAATGTTTTGTGTTAACAATAGATAAATTACGATGGTCTGAACCCTTAATAAATAGTTCGCATACTTGTTTATTTGCAGAATCTTAACATTAAATCATCCAAAACTATTAAAGTAAGTTTATTTTCATTCCCACTAAACTCTTTCGGAATACTGGTATAAAATTCTATATCAGAAAAATCTATAATTTTCGGAATAGCAAAAATTGCTGGGTTACACCATTTTATTGTTTCCATTTGCGGGTAAATCAATCTGTTAATATTTTCAATTAAATTACACACAAATGTTGTTTTCCCACATCCAGATGGTCCCACTATCATCATTGTAAATGTATGAATAAAATTAATCACTTTTGATCAGTTTCTTACAAGAAACTACATTTAATATTCAATCGAGAGATAATATAAAAGCGGCGAACATATTCTTAGTTCAGTCATTTTGAATTATGGAAGTTACGAAGTTCCTAAATATTTATTCCTCCGTCTTATATTAGATGATCATAAGAAACTAATGTTACATCTACACAAACACACTAAAAAATATTCTGGAGTAAAATAGTTCGTAAATACTCCAAAGTTCGTAAATTTTACTCCAAATAGTTCGTATTTGGAGTAAAATTTATGGTACTCACTTTGCACTTTGTCCATGGGCATAATATATTAATTCTACTTCTGGACCGGTTACATGTTCTCACTCATGCGTCACTTTGGAAAATTTAATTAAATTTTGCTGCTAATGTTTTAATCGCAATGAAAACTATTTTTAACCGTGCTGGTGAAAAATTTAGAATCTGATCAAGGTACGGAATTTTTCAACAAAACATTTCAAAATCTAATGAGGAAGAATAAAATTAACCATTATCATACAAATTCAGAGCTGAAAGCTTCAATTGTAGAACGTTTGAATCCCACCCTCAAAAACAACATGTGGAAACAATTTAGTTTACAAGGTACATATAAATGGTTATCTATTCTGCCATCGCTAATAGAAAAATATAACTCAACATATCATCATGCAATTAAAATTTCACCTAAAAAGGTTTCAATGAAAAATAAGAAATTGATATTAAAAACTGTCTACAATAAATTAAAGTATTCCGAAAACTAAAATACAAAGTTGGAGATTTTGTTCGTATAAGTAAATTTAAAGGTATATTTACAAAAGGTTATCAACCTAATTGGTCAACGAAAATTTATACAATAGCGAATATAAAAAGAACTGATCCAATAACATACAATTTACCTGATTACACACAAAAATCAATAAAACGCCGCTTTTATGAACCTGAACTTACATCTGTTAAATTTCCTGATGTTTACCTTGTAGAAAAAATAATAAGAAAAAAGGAAACCAAGTTTTGGTTAGGTGGCTTGGCTTTGATAAAAACTTTGATTCATGGATAAATAAACGAGATATTATTTAATGAAAAAAGACTTTTACTATAAAAATGCAATGCTGTTTTTTTTATATTAAAAACAACTTTTTATACTCAAGTTTATTTTTTTATTTATTTTTTCACTTTTAACTTGAACTTTATCACATTCTCAATTTGTATTTCTTGATTACAGTTTTTATTAACTATATAATTTCAATCGCTTTAATCGATGACGTTAAATTTATCGAATATACAGCAATTTTAATGTAACTATAAAGCTTCTCAAACATCATAATAATTCATCAATTTTAAATCAAGCTTTAAAAACTTTTTTAAATTTTTTTTTGTTTTTGTAAATATCAAATTAAGTTGGCAGAGTTTAATATGTCTGCCATAAATAATTCCCGTAAAAATGATCCGAACCTTAATTTTAATTGTTAAATGATTCCTTGTCTCTTCCTTGCCTGCTGGGTGCCCTTCTTTTTTTATTTTTTTGCTTTATTTTTACTTTCTTTTAATTTTAAAATTTCCGACTTTCCATCCAAAATGTCAATGTTAATTCTATTAAATGGCCGAGTGATGTTGCAATCCTCATGCATTTTTGAAACGTGCTGCCGTAGTGGAATTCTTTTTGAAACGTGTTGCCGTAGTGGAATTTATTTTGAAACGTGTTGCCGTAGTGGAATTCTTTCAGTAATTTTTGAAAAGAGTTTTAATGAAAATAAAAAGCGTTGTACAAAATTATTTTAGGTAATTTTTTATATTTTAATGCGATATTGCGAATTTGTATAAAATAACAAATTTTACAAATAATTGTAGATAATGTAAGTAATACAAAAATTATTAAGATTTATTCTGAAAGGTTGTTAGCCATTAGCAGCCCCCGACTTTAAAAAATTTTATTTTCCATATAAGAGAGTTAACATTTCGGTTTTTTCATTTCATACATTTCATAAATTGATTCTTGCGTATGCGTTTGCCTAATACAAAAAGAGGATTTCTTAAATTGTTAGCGGCGTTTAACTTTAAAAATTTAAATTTTCATATTAAGAGTAAATAATTTGACGTTTTCAATATAAAAATGTCAAAATTTTAATTTTTGTATAAAATTTAAATTTTGCATTTGCATATAGAAATTAATAAAAATGTTGACATTTACGTTTAGAGTTCATTAAATATTGAAACATGTTTACATTTTCATTTAAAAAAGTTAAAATTAATTTTTGATTTTTACTTTTTCAATATAAAGTTATCAATAATTTTTTATTTTATTAAATTTGAATTATGTGGACTACCTAAAAATTTTTTATACAACCCTTTCATGTTTATCATTTACAAAATTTGCGTTTGAATTTTATACAAAAAAAATATATCACGGCAATACTTTTCATATATGCATGTATTTTATTAGTTAAATTAAATGAGAATTGGCTAATAGTATAGTACAAAAAGACGTATTTTTGTGTGGCTAAAATTTTAAAATTTGAATATTTTGGACAGTAATCGAAAAAAACCTGAAAAAAGGTCGGATATAACGGTAATTTAAAGTCGGTTTACGGCCTATTTTGGGGAGTTCCGGATCATGTGGCCCTTTTTTTGTATGCCAGACGTATAGTAAACTTTACCCATAATGGTAAAGAATTTGTGTGATAATTTCCTCAAGAATCCTCATAAAAATTAATGTTACACAAATCAGCAATGTGCACATTTCATTGTTGTTATTCTGTTTTTACCACAGACCATGTCCGTCCGGCCTTTTACGATACATGCCACTGTTTTATTTTATTTCAGAATTATTATTCTATATTTCTATTATCTATCAAGAATCAAGATGTATTTTCTCACTTAATGTTTGTTTAATTCGTCCAATTTGAATGTAATAAACTAAACATTATCTATTTTTATTTAATTAACTGATTAACCAAATTTTTCCTTTATAAATTATAATGTATTCATATTTCATTGTGCATATATAAATATACATATATTATTTTTAAAGGATTCGCTGATCTGACATTATTGTCGCTTCGTCGTGAGTACAAAATATGTACAAACAAATAATATAAGATAAGAATGTAAATTCTAAGTTAATAAGTTTACACTTTTCAATTGCATGCTAAATAATCCGCTTCACGCAGACCACTCACGTTTGCCTTTGCTTCAAAAAGTACTCTTTTTTTATTATTTTTTATGTATGCGTATTTAAAAAAAAATTTGAAGAAAGAGGTATATAAAATAGTTAAACGCCAAAAAATTAATGTATTGTGTAGTTAGTTATATATCATTTTTCTGAGCCTCATAAAAAAATTTTATTTCATTTTGTCTTTATTAGTAGATTCTTTTTCAGCTCTAAAATCTGGTATAAAAAAAGAAGAATGACATTGTAAAACAAAACCACAGAATTTTGTTTATTCGAAAGCAGCGTGAAACGTAATGAGAAAAGTAGATTCGTATTTTGCATTCGAGAAGACCAATTTAAACGGTGGTTTGGCGCACGAATTTTCCATTTTTCATAAAAACGGAAACACTAGAGGCTCATTGAACGCCCTAATAAGAAAGTACTTAGTAGTTATTACTATTTAGTAGTACATATATAGATTTCATATTGTATTTTGTTTGTTCACGTCGAATATAACATAAAAAAATAGAAAAATTTGATCTCAAAAATTAAATGTAAAATGAAATAGTAAACAATCAAAAATTTTTAAAATAAATTAAATTTAAAAAATACAATTTTAATAACTTCGTCTGAAACTTTAATTTGCATTAAATTTGGTTTTTAAATTAAGTTAGAGGAATATCGGTATTTTTAGTGTTCTCTATGAGACATTTCATCTGGTAGTTCCAACGCAATTTTAACATATCTTTTAGTTTGTCATACAAAAATTTTCGAGACTTATACAAAAATTACAAAATAAAAAATGGAACATATTGACTTGAATGGAAAATGTAATGTTGAAAAATCTACTAACAATAATGAAGTGAAACATGTTTACAAAATACCAGATAATTACTCCACTCTGCAAAGTATGTCGGAAATAAAAAAATGTGTTGAAAAAATTTCTAGTTTACAAAAAGTGCTAAAAGACAGCTCAAGTAATTCTAAATCATCTTTTGATCAAGTAGATAGGGCAATTAATCTTCAGTCGAAAAACATTTCAACTACAATTATTAAAAACGAAGTTGCTGCTGAACCAAAAACAGATGGAAAATACTTTTTAGAAATATTAAAATTTGAACAAAAAAGATTAACAGAAAAAGCAAATGAAATCGAAGAAGACATTAAAATTTTATCTGAACAAGAAAAAACTGATGAAGATGTTTTAGGATTACTTAGATCAACTTCAGGCAAAGCTAGACTCTTAGCGTCACAGAAAATGAAACAATTTGAAGGTTTGTGTTACAAAAATCTTAATCCGATTCCTGATGATAAATTTCAAACAACAAATGAAGATTTACAAGGATTTTGGGATATGGTAAAATTGCAAGTGAACCACGTTGATTCATTATTTGAAGAAATAGATAAACTGAAGAGCAATAATTGGACATTAGATATTATTTCTGAAAATTCTAATAATAACAATATAAAGTCTGTAATGAAAAAATCAGTATCAAGCGCCGTGATAGTTAAGAAGCCAATCCCAAAACCTTCGCAAGATGTTAATGGAACACAAAAGCAGGAAACTCGACGTAGAGAATTGCTAGAATTAAAGAGAAAAGCAAAAAGCGCTATGCAAAATAAAGAAGCAAGTGATCCTAATAAATTGGATTTTTTTTTTTAACAAGTTTAGAACAATTTCAAAACTTTAATTAACAAATTACTTGTGTTAAGTGTACCTTATTCAAGTCTTGTAAAAATTAAAATGTATTTCCCTATAAATTATTAGTACATGTATGAGTTTTTAAAACCTATTTTATAATTTATATTTTTATTTGTTTGAATAACTTATTTTCTTTATAAAATTATTAAAATTTATCGTAAGCTTTAATTTGAAATTTGTTAATTTAATTAAAATAAAAGCAATTCAAAGTTTGATTAATTTAAAATAAACTTCTTGAGTTCGATTGTTTTCAGTCTTATAAAATATACAACTGAAATAGTCGATATTCTTAGTATTAATATCTAATTATAGCTCTTATTATTATTCAAAAAAGGTCGATTATTCAAATAATTATGGATAGCTATAAATGCAAACTATTATTTATATATTCTAAAAAAAATTCTGTTACGTGTTTTGGAGTTTTCGTTTAGAATTATACCATTATTATTATTTCATATTAAAGTTGAAAATCTAGTTGATTATTTTGAATTTTAAGATTAAAAAAATGCTATTTTATCTAGAACTAATCAATATATTTTTCTAATTTGTAACAAAAGACAAACGTTTTATACTCACAAAGTCCTTATATTTAGAAAATAATTAAATTGTAATACATATAACTTATAACAATAAAGTTTAACTTAATTATAAAGAGAACAAAATTATTTAATAATTTGATTTTAGACAGTCCATTGTACATTTTTGGAAAAAACAAACCGGAGAATGTATAAAACGAAGGCATTGGAGATTGGTGATTATTGATTTATTCGGAAAACTTCAACAGCGCTACATAGTTCTGCAATTTAGAATGACTTACCAGTGAACTGCAGGAAAATACTTTGAAGCAGAAGCCGTTATTTCTTAATTTTATTCATATTCATCATCCAAATACCTGACAATATTCTTTCTACCAGAACTGCCCCTTTATCACATTCGTAAGATTGAAGGCTTATATTCTATCAGAATATAATACATAGTATAATAAGATGAAAATAAATAATAGTTGTAAATTTAGGCAGTTTTGAATCTTAGTGGATTTATGCGCATTTGACTTTCATAGACTTCGTTTCCAGCATTTATAGAAGATTAACTCTTTACACAAATAATTCTTTTACACTTTCTCTTGTATAAATAATAGAAGAATGTTCCATGTAACTCAACATTACGACCAACAAATGTCTCGAATAGCGTATTTAAATTTTGTCAACTTATGCATTCACCCATTATTGAAATTAATTTTGCAAAAAATGTATTTATGTATATGCATACATAAGTATAGTAAATACATACCTAACTATTAATACTATATGTACGTATTTTTACATTTCTTTACTTTCTATATTCATACACATACATGTATCATGTAGGTATAGATAGTTTAACCTTGTGTAGTTGTGTATGGGTATATTATTTAATGTTAAATAATGTTGATTTTTGAAAGACACTATACTTCCAGTTAGATAAATTTACTACATATGTACATATACAATATATTATACATATTGGTTTTATCCATAGATACATATATTAATATTATTATCCATAGATATATTAACTATCTATTGTACACATCTATGACTATACCTAACTTCCCATCTATTAGTTAAGATATCGGTTTTATCCAAGAAAATAAGAATGATATTCTTATGTGAAGGTTTTGTATTGTTTTTCTTGTTAGAAAGCAACTTTTTTTTAATGATATGCAGTGTTGAAAAAATAAGTTCAATTGTATTCATATAATGTATGTGTACATATTTTGGTCATTAAAATTAGATTTTGGATGTGGGATAAACAAATCGTACATCAGAGGCCAGAGGCTAGAGCATGTTTAATAAACTTTAACCAAAGATTAAGATGTTGCATTACGAACAAAATTTTGTCACACGTTTTTTTTTATTAGTGCGCCCATTGGTAGATGCAGCAACATGTGTCCAAAGATTTGTATTGCTGCAACAATGTACCCAAATGCTTACAAACTTATAAACTTAGTTTTTTATGTATGCATATAAATATATAATATTATGTGCGTTAGGATTTTATTTGATATTATGATATTATACTTATTATTTAGTTTGATATTTTACTTATATTTGATATTATACTTATTATTTAGTTTATTATATGTAAATCAATTCTGATGTTCCTAAAATTTAATATTCAAAAACTAAAATTTTTCAGAGGACGGAAAATAAAAATTTGGAAATATTTTTAAATTATGCAGATAAAAACTTTTTTTTTTTAATATGATTTATTTATTCAGATAAAATTATTATAATTGCTATTTAAATTCAAAAAAAGAAAAAGAATTACATAATTATTAATTTTATTAAAAAATAACAAAATAAAAATACTTGATTTCATTCATATAAATCATACCACAACAAAAATTGAATCAAACAAAATTAAAAATTAAATCATATAAAAGCAATAAATAAAATCCGTAATCTTCACATTCCCTTTACTTTTCTTTCTTTTTCTCTGGCAAGCCTTCACCAACTGAAATCATATTTTGATAAAGTTCGATTAACAGTTAACAATATTTTATTTAAAATATAAAAAAATTATAACCTATGAAAAAATAAAGCAAATGGAAATGATAATAAATATATAATATAAAAGTTGTCGTATAATAATATCAATTTCCTATATTATGTGCATTTGCATTTTGAGTTAAATTTTCAAGTCTACTTGTTTGACTAGAAAATGTTTTGATTGTAGCCCAACGACAATGTTTTCGTAACAATACAGATAATAAAAATTTTAAAATTGATATTTTATGCCATAACAGGGGTTATTTTCTTCAAACCAATCTTTCAAATTTTCATCTTCTTCTGTAATGAAGATTTGGCATAATTTTTGCCAAAAATCAAAAATTCAGATGGGCATGTTAGAACTTCATCTGGTTTTCTAAGTATTTCTTCGGTGGCGTGCTATAAAGCCATATCTGTGTGGCCGCCATACGCGGAAATATGGCTTTATCTCTCATTGAATTGTGTGATAAAGCCATATAGTTTTCTTATCATTTTGAGAGATAAAGCCATATAGTATTGCTTGCTGCTTTTCTAAATTTTTAATTTCAATAAAAGTTTTATATAATATTAAATTTTAATGACAATGCAAAGAGATCAATAGATCCGTTTCGACGAAGCAGCCACGCAATGGTTGCGAGGCAGGGTTGTTGAAAACTTTTTATTATGTTATTTTATTTGATTATGGGAAATTTTACAAAATATTAAAAATTCAAATACTTATATTATTTACTTTAATGATATTAAAAAAATAAAAATACAAATGGATATTTGTTTTTGTTTTAATGGGTGCCAAAAATCTTTCGCGGAGGAGCTAAAATTTCTGTCGTCCCTAGCGCCGACCCTTTATAGTTATTAGAAAATAACTGTTTATTCATTCATTATAATATATTATATTTATAATACAGTATATTTATTAATAATTACTTATAGTTATCGTTACTTTATTATTATCAGTTTTCATTAAACTTTAGTAAAAGTAAAACGTATGATGGTAAATTTAAAAAATTTTGAAAAGTATGAAAAAAAATAAAATAGTGAAAATGAGTGATGGTGAAGAAAATATTAGCACATTGTTAAAATTTGAAATAATTGCAGGGTTACGAAAAAATAATAAATTATTATTAATACCAACTGAAAAACAAATTTATAAATGTAAATACCAAAATAATTTAACAAAATATTATGCGTGCTACAACAACTCCAAATGCCCAATATTGCAGTGGATTTTAACTATTTAAATTTTGTGTAGAAAAACAAATCCTGGATTAAATCATAATCATATTGCTGATGAAGAATTAATTGAAAAATTCAAATTAATAAATACAATAAAAAAAAAATGTCAAAATGTTTCTTTAAAAAGGAATAACATAAGAGATATGTTTGATGAAAAGAGATATATTTGATGAAACATGCAAAAAAATTAACCAAGTACTAGTACATCAATACAATTTGGAAAAATGAGAAGGCATTTACATTTTATTAAAAGCAAAGTTTTCCCAAAATCGACACGGAATGTCCAAGATGTTATGGATATCTTTAAAAACAAAATTGAAATTTAAAAGAGTTTGGTATGTCACGTTTTGAAAGTAAAGAAAAATTTTACCACCATACAATTATTGAAGATAATTTTGCGTATTCCGTATTTATGTCACCAACAATAAGTAGAATAATAGACGGTTGAGAAGATTCTCAACCACGCAATTATTTAATGGATGCTACTTTTTCTATTACACCATGAGGAAATATTTTTAAACAAATATTATACATATTGCTCATTCTGATTATGTAAGTATAATTATTACTAGAAAATCCCCTGTGCAATTGCACAATTTCTATAGATTCAAAAACATTTGCGGTATCATACTGACTCCCTTAATAAACTACCTAAAAATTTCATTTTTACATCAGCACCATTAAAAAAACTTTGGTATCACTTACTTACTTGATGTCATAGAAAAAAACATAAAACAAATCTGAACACATAAAATTAAAAATGTTAGGAACAGTTTATTAATTTTTTCACGCCGTTTTTTCGTGGCGGTAATTTTTGACAGTTTTTTAATCATTGAGAAAAAATGGTCCAAGCTAAAAACACATTCAGGGTAAAAGTTCGTGCCGATATCTCAAAAATTGTTTGAAACACATGTATAAAGTGCACAATAAAAACCGGCGAAAAGCCAACCAACACCAACCGCTACGACATTTTTATTTTTGTTACATTTAAAATAATCCCAATAATCGAAATAATTTTAATATTTGTTAAAATTTTACCAGACTCTCTATTTTTCTTTAGTTTAAAAAAAAAATTTTTATGTCGATAAAAACAGTTGTTTTCGCCGCGAATTACTTTAATTACCAAAACTACTTTCAAGTCTTTTGCGTTCATTTTTTTTTTTGCTTGAAAAAAATTTGCTGAATTTATTTTATTTAAATGTACTTTGGAAGAGGTCTTTAGTATATTTAATAAAAGATTCATGTCTCTGATAATGTAATTTCATAAATTTTCGGGGCCTTTTTTTTTTGTGTGGGTCGTTTTCGACAGCTTTTTAATTTAATGGTCTAATAATAAATTAGTACAAAATTATGAATCTATTTTGAGAGAAGGCATCTAAAATGATATTTCCTATGTTATTTTTTCTCTTTTTTTTAAGAAAAATATCCATTTCTAAAATATTTAGTAAGTTTCTGATTTCTGTTATGAAATATAATTAGCTAAGTATGCCGAATTTTATATTAATAAAAAAAATTCGAATATTTTATGTTATATCAAAAATTCAGCTTAAAAAATCAAAATTCCAACCTAAATAAACAAAACTACTTTAAAGTCTGTTGCGAAACTTTTACCAGCTTTTATAATAGTGAAAACAAAATCAAGAATAAAATCGGCCTATTATTTTTTTTCTTATAAATATAAGGCTTACTATAAACTTTGCTCTTTTCACTTTCAGGTCTTTTAATTTTATTAAGAGTATTTTTATTTTTTTCAAAACAAAGAGTCATTTGAAAACTGCCAGCAGAAGATTAATAATTTATTTTTAATTTACCGCTGCGACCAGTTCATAATGGATGTGGCGGTCAAATTTAAAAATTAAAAATTTGCTTTAAATTTTGTGTCGAAAGTACTTTTTAAAAAGTAAACATTTGTGTCTCTGATAAGACTTTTAGTCCAAGATTTGTGTCTCTGATAATAAAATTTTAAATTATTAAATAAATATACAGAAATATCATCTTTGCCAGTTTAGTTTACATTCAGTGTGAGTGGTTTATTATAGAAATAAAATATTTTTTTTTTACATCTTGTGTGTCTGGTATTAATATCTATATGATATTTAATATCTTGTGTGAATTGGTATTATCAGAGACTACATAGAGATGTACAAATTCATACAAAAATTTGTACTAATTTTTTTTCAAACGGGCCAGCTAAAACTGGCTAGTTTTAAAAATTTTAAAGCACAGAAATATTTGATTTGTGTCATAGCTAAAAGAATTTAGTGAAAACCAGAATCTTCTGTAAAATCTGGTGTAAAATGTAAAAATTATCATTCATATATTTTATGCATTTACAAAATTTTTTTATCTTTGTGAATTAAACCATAATCATTATATTGTGTATATTATCAGAAATTCAATCATTAATTTCAGGTATTATATTATCTGATCTGATTAACAAATCTTATTTTTTTCCATGGCTAACAATATTATTAATGGTCTAATAATAAATTAGTACAAAATTATGAATCTTTTGTGAGAGAAGGCGTCTAAAATGACATTTTCTATGTAATTTTTTTCTTTTTTTTTTTAAGAAAAATATCCGTTTCTATAATATTTAGTAAGTTTCTGACTTCTGTTATGAAATATAATTATTTAAGTCTGCCTAATTTTATATTAATAAAAAAATTTCGAATATTTTATGTTATACCAGTTCTACTGAAAATTTAGCTTAAAAATCTAAATTTCAACCTAAATAAACAAAACTATTTTAAAGTCTGTTACGAAGCACCAGCTTTTATACTAATGAAAACAAAATCAAGAATAAAATCGGCCTATTATTTTTTTCTAATAAATATGAGGTTTACTATAAACTTTGCTCACTCTCACTTTTTCACTTTCAGGCGCTTTAATTTTATTAAGAGTACCTATTTTTATTTTTTTTTTCCAAAACAAAGATTGAAAACGCCAACAGAAGATTAATAATTTATTTTTAATTTACCGCTGCGACCAGTTCATAATGGACGTAGCGGTCAAATTTAAAAATTAAAAATTTGCTGAATTTATTTTGATTGAAAATGTGTTTTTTAAGTATGTATGTACTTTTCCTTTTTTGACTGTACTCACTTTTAATGAACGGTTTGTGTCTCTGACAATAATTCTAGTGGAAAATTTAGTCTCTGGTAATAATATTTACTAAATTTATTTATATTTTTAATTAACGGTTTGCGTCTCTTGATAATACTTTGAGTTAAAGATTCGTATCTCTGGTAATAAAACTTTAAATTATTAAATAAATAGTAAAAAAGCCTTATTAAAGGGTATAAGTAGAAAAATAAAGCTTTTGTGAAAGTTTCCTCAGTTTTATGAACAATTTAATTTTAGTAAATTTATTCAAATACTTATATGTATTATATTTAGATATTGATAAATGTAAAATTTATTGCTAAAGTGTTTTAAATAATGAAAAACCTCAATGATGCTGTGAAGTAGTTTCTTTCAAAAATGTAATAAAAATGATTATTTAATAAATCTCATCTCTTGTAAATTTCTTTGTCAAGCTTTGGATTAAAAAACCAAAGGTTGGATTAAAAACCAATGGTAAATAAATTTTTGCCAATAGTATCAAAAATTTTCGCTTCGAAAAAATACAGTATCAAACTTTATAATTTTGAAACTAAACTACACTGATCTGATGCATTTGCCTAATTATAATATATAGTACACTTGTTATATTTTTCTATGGTTGCCATAGCAAATGCTTCAAAACTTTCTTTGTTATATTTTTCAAACAAATTTTTACTCTATCCGTAATAATATTCTGTCTCTTTATCTATCGCTTTCTCTACAAAATCTTCACACCGTAAGTTTTACGCACCTTTTATGTAAAACAATAAAAATTGGCTGTGCATATAATGTTGAAGTTTTAGAAAATAAAAATCATAAAAGAAGCATAAAATTAAGAAAATGTTACACATTCAAAATTTAATTGAAAATTGTGATTTTATAATTTAAATTGCGCTCCTTTAAAAGCTTTGGTTTTACGCACCGCTTTATTTTTTTATAATTTCTACTTAAAAATGCAACTCTTTAAAAACTTTGATTTATGCACTGTCTTGTTTTTTCATTCTTTTTATAGCATAACATTTTAATTCTTTTTTTCTATCTGTTATGTACCTAAATATCAGATGTACGTTTCTTTCTTTTCATAGCATAGCATTTAATATTTCTTTTTCTATCTGTTATGTACGTAAATATCAGAGGTATGTTTTTTCATTTAAAATCATAACATTTTAATAGTTCTTTTTTTCTTTAAAAATATTTAAAAACAGTCAAAGTAACATTTTTTGTTCTCTTTTTTTTCTATTCGTTTTTATTTTTCTTCGCAGTATTACATTTATTTTTTTTTGTTTTCTGTTATTTACGTACGCTAAGTATTTCTTTTATTTTTTTTAAATATTAAATTTATACATACAGTCTATTTAAAAAATATAAATTATAACCTATAGAACATTTTGAATTTTTTTTTGTTCGTTTATGTTTACCGTCCATTCATTCATATTAATAACTGTTGCCTATACAAAAAATAATAAATCTATAATAAATCTAATATATGTATACTCCTATTTTTATTCATATATCTATATTATGGGCTAAACTTCTGATTCTAAAATTGTACTATATTATGGCAAAATTTTTAAAAATTAAGAAAATGTTACTTAGCAAAATTTAAATAAAAATATTATTGCAATTTTATAATATTCTACTTAAAAATCTGAACCTTTAAAAACTTTGATTTATACACTGCCTTGTTTTTTCTTTCTTTTCATAGCATAACATTTTGATATTTCTTTTTTTCTATCTGTTATGTACCTCAATATCAGATGGACTTTTCGTTCTTTTCATAGCATAACATTTTTTTTTTCCTTTTTCTATCTGTTATGTAGGTACGTAAATATCAGACGTATGTTTTTTTTCTATTAAAATCATAACATTTTAATAGTTCTTTTTTTCTTTAAAAATATTTAAAAACAATCAAAGTAACATTTTTGTTCTCGTTTTTTTCTATTCGTTTTTATTTTTCTTCGCAGTATTACATTTTACTTTTTTTTTTTGTTTTCTGTTATTTTTTTTTAATTATTAAATTTATACATCAGTCTATTTAAAAAATATAAATTATAACCTATAGAACATTCTGAATTTTTTTTTTGTTCGTTTATGTTTACCGTCCATTCATTCATATAAATAACTGTTGCCTATATAAAAATTAATAAATCTATAATAAATCTAATATATGTATACCCATATTTTTATTCATATATCTCTATATTATGGGCTAAACTTCTGATTCTAAAATTGTACTATATTATGGCAAAATTTTTAAAAAATTAAGAAAATGTTACTTAGCAAAATTTAAATAAAAATATTATTGCAATTTTATAATGTTCTACTTAAAAATCCGAACCTTTAAAAACTTTGATTTATACACTGCCTTGTTTTTTCTTTCTTTTCATAGCATAACATTTTGATATTTCTTTTTTTCTATCTGTTATGTACCTCAATATCAGATGGCCTTTTCGTTCTTTTCATAGCATAACATTTTTTTTTTTCCTTTTTCTATCTGTTATGTAGGTACGTAAATATCAGACGTATGTTTTTTTTTCTATTAAAATCATAACATTTTAATAGTTCTTTTTTTCTTTAAAAGTATTTAAAAACAATCAAAGTAACATTTTTGTTCTCTTTTTTTTCTATTCGTTTTTATTTTTCTTCGCAGTATTACATTTTACTTTTTTTTTTGTTTTCTGTTCTTTTTTTTAAGTATTAAATTTATACATCAGTCTATTTAAAAAATATAAATTATAACCTATAGAACATTCTGAATTTTTTTTTTGTTCGTTTATGTTTACCGTCCATTCATTCATATAAATAACTGTTGCCTATATAAAAAATAATAAATCTATAATAAATCTAATATATGTATACCCATATTTTTATTCATATATCTATATTATGGGCTAAACTTCTGATTCTAAAATTGTACTATATTATGGCAAAATTTTTAAAAAATTAAGAAAATGTTACTTAGCAAAATTTAAATAAAAATATTATTGCAATTTTATAATGTTCTACTTAAAAATCCGAACCTTTAAAAACTTTGATTTATACACTGCCTTGTTTTTTCTTTCATTTCATAGCATAACATTATAATATTTATTGTTTTCTATCTTTTATATGGGTAAATATCAGATGTACGTTTCTTTCTTTTCATAGTATAACATTTGTTAAATTAACATTTAACATAACAGGAGGGCACGCTACTCAGCAGCAGCAACTTGTCTTTTATTATTTTAGATAATATTTATTGTTTTCTATCTTTTATATGGGTAAATATCAGATGTACGTTTCTTTCTTTTCATAGTATAACATTTGTTAAATTAACATTTAACATAACAGGAGGGCACGCTACTCAGCAGCAGCAACTTGTCTTTTATTATTTTAGATATACAGAAATATCATCATTGCCAGTTTAGTTTACATTCAGTGTGAGTGTTTTATTATAGATATAAAATATTTTTTTTTACATGTTGGCAAGGTCTCGCCAACATCTTGTGTATTATATTATAGATAATAATTATTATTACTAAATATTCACATTATTATAAATTTTAATATGTAAAAAAAAAAACATTGAAAAAAGGTCCTGCGCCCGTGACCACGTCCGCGTCCCCGGCGCGCACCTCTTTTTAATTAAGTATTCAAATTTAATTAATAATACGAGTAATATATATTATATTTCTATTATTATTTTTAGATATTCCCATTTGTATACATATTAATGTCAGCAAAAACTGAAGCAATTTATTTACATTCATTACAATTTATTAAGACAAAGTTATTTGATTTGAAACCAACATCGGTTCAAACTGATTTTGAATCAGGATTAATAAAAGCAATAAAAGCTGTATATCCAGAAGTCAAAATCAAACCATGTTGGTTTCATTATACCCAAGCAGTAAGACGTAACGCGAATAAGATTGGAAATTTAAGGAAATATTTAAATAGTAACACTGAGGCTAAAAGACATTTTCAAAAATTTTTGGTTTTACCATTATTAAAACCAACAGATATAACTGCTGCATTTGAAATTTTAAAGGAAAAGGCGTTAAGCTCAAAATTCGCAATTCATGAGGATGCTGTAAGTTTTTTCCCACCATTTATCAGATATTTCGAAAGACAATGGATTTCAAAAGTGATTAACGTTTACCGTAAAATGATATTTATAACTTTTGTAATATAAATATATATTTTTTAATTATAGGTTGGAGTAGAAAATATGACAGTTTACAAACTCAGTAGTAGAACTACAAGTGCAGTTGAGGGTTATAATAGTAAACTTGCTTCAAATTTAGCCAAAAATGGAAATTTTTTAAAATTTTTGGATTTAATATTAGACCAAGATTATACTAAATCATCCGATTTAATAAAATCTGCTAATGGTCATATATTTCTGTATCAGCAACGAAGAAAAAACTATCGTGAATCTATCGAGAAGATTGTAAAAAAAATAGATAATAATATAATATCATTAAATGATGGTTTACAACAATTAACTTGTTATAAAAATTTAATAACATCTGATGATAATACTATAGCAGAAGAATTCTCAGATATAAGTAATGATATAGATGATGATGATGATAATGATGATAATGTTAACGGCGATCAAAATAATGGACATGCTAATAAGCTTGAAGATAATTTAATATGCGAAATCTGTACCGAAAACAGAAGATCAATTTCATTAACACGATTTCAATTTCCATGCACTCATTATAAAATATGCTTTGATTGTTTTGATTGTAGATTGTAGATCAGGCAGATTGTAGAAAAATCCACTACAATATATTTATAATCAATAGATTAATTTACCTAAATTGCTTTTTATGTTTAAAAGTTATAAAATATTAAGTTTATTGATATAGGAATTATATTTTTGTTTTTTTTTTATAATTATATTATATATTATAATATAATATATATCCATTATAATAAAGAAAATATTTTTGTTATTTCATCTAAATTTCACAAAAATTTCGCGTATATGGCTTAATCGCACTTTCAATTGTGTGATAAAGCCATTATGGGGTAATAGCATTTATATACCTATTTCTTCACATAGTTCACAAGGATATTTTGAGTGTTTATTAAATGCTACATAGATTGTTTTAAATGCTACGAATAGATGTAAGGCTAATATTTGTTTCGTTATTTTCAAATAAATCATTTACAATATATCTTTATTTTGAAGTTGTAATGTTTCTAAATATATTTCAGTTGCAGCATCTTCGGAATCTCTCTCTGCTTCATTAGCAAAATTTAAATCGCTTGCATCTATCTCAATTGAATCATCAGTGCCTGTGAATGTTCCTGTGAAAAATGTTCCATTTATAGAGTTCAAAATATGATCAAAAAGTAGCATTGTTGCAGTTAAAGTTTGTTGAATCCCTTTCAAGCAGTATACCGTATTTTTCTTATTTGATACAATTTGTACTTTTTTTATATATTCCTGAAATTCTTTCATAAAATGATAAATTGCGTTGTTCCTTTTTAAAGCACATTTGTAAGGATCCCAATCAATTAAAGTACAACTATTCATGCAGTCAAAAATTGTATCTACTATTTCTATAAATTTTGCAGTAGAACAGACTTCGACTTTAGAGCTTTTTTTGTACTGATTATATTACACCATCGTGTTTATGCCAGAAGCAACGGAACGGCCAAAAACTTGGGCCGTAAATGAGACTCTCATTTTGTTAAATGTTTTAGGATGAATATGCTTGTCTGTAAGCTTAGGGCATATTTTGGTTACTTTTCCTTTTTCTAGGTCATACAACTCAACAACACAATCAAAATTGAATATCCCAGCGGGGGTTGATAGTTTGTGATTCAGGTTGATAGTTTGTGAAATTTCTCAAGGATTTAATTAAATGGGCAAAATCATAACATGCGAATACCTTGATATTATTATAGAAAAAAAATGGTTTCTTTAAAGTGACACTAAAACATTTTCTGTTGTTGGTCTGAGCCCTGGTCGCAATTTCTTTCACTATAAATCCCATTAAATCCAGCAATTTTATATTTTCTAAAATAATTTTTTTTTAATTTTCAGCGCTTACACTATTTTTGGACACAAAATAGTTGAAAACGCACTTCCAATTATCAATTAAGCCGCGGATCGCGGATCATAAAAACACTCACCTGTTTGCCTAAAATGGATGATCTTTGAAATCGTATATCCTTCAGTCCATCAATTAAATCTTGTTTCTCATTATATGTAAGCTCGCTTCTGACAGTTATTTCATGGGAAATCAAAATAATATGTCTTATTCTTCCCATCATTTCGTTTCATTTATTTTTTTAAACACATTAAACGCATTTAAACACATATATCTGTTGCAGCATTTATAAATCCTGGTTGAAGTTCTTTAACACAAGCCCACCTTTATAAAGTACTTACATGGAGCAAATTTAATATAAGTTTCTCTCTTAAAAATTTATATGTCGCTTGTGAACGATATAAAATATTCTGCATAAGGACTTTTTCTGATTCAGTTCACCGACTATTTTCTGATTTGCTTCTCATTAATATACCACAAAATGTTTTTGATATATCTGAAATATTACAATCTTCTATATCTTTCGTTTCAAAAACAGTCTTTCGTCTTTTTCTTTCATTAATTTTTCTGATATTCTGGTTTGATCTCGTAATTCATTTTTAGTTTTCTATATCTTTTCTTTGAAAGTGTTAGTTTTTGTTCCAAACTGCTGCATTTATTTTTATAAAAACTTCTCTGTCCTTCATTTTTTAAACAATAGGAACAGCGGATATTATCAGAGCTATTTACTTCGTCGATTTTGCTTTTTTTGGCGGGAGATTTGAAAATAAAATTTTCTTCTAAATAACCACAGTCGTCTATTTTTCAATTTATAGAAGGAAGAGCCTTTTTTATTTTTCATCAGGGTAAGTTTTCAAGAGATATTTCACTTAATGGGAAATATCTAGTATTTTTTAAAAATCCAAGAGACAAATCGCAGATATTACCCTTAGCTTGCCAGATTTATCCAAATCAAATCAAAGCATTTGAAAAAGTATATAATAAAGTGACGTCAGACTCATATGGGTATATATTAAAGTGACCAGACGTACCGGATTATGAGGAACGTTCCCGGATTTAAATCGTATGTCCTGCATTGAAAATTGTCCCGGAAAGTGTCCCGTATTGTATATCTTACCTTATTATTGCTCTCTATTTGTAAACTAACTTTTCCAATTAAATAACACTGATATGGTTTAACTGGCAACAATTATTTAAATTCAAAAATTCAACTATTTCAATTCAAGTATGTCATGAGTTTTTAGCGAATTCACATTGCTATTTAAAAAAATCTATTTCTATAATTGCTATTTCAGTTTAAAAAGTTGAAGTGTACTAAACAAAAGTGAAAAGTTTAAATTTATGCAAATTATTATTAGTTTATTTTTATAAAGTTTATTTCTTGTAAGAATAATTTTATTTTTTTCTTAATTTTTTTTTATTTTTGATATTAATTAAATTAATAAAATGAAAAATCTATGATATTTTAATTCGGAACAATTAAATAAACTAAGAAAATTATGTCCTGAGGAATGCGTTAAGCTTTCCTTTATATTTATTTGAACTTGTCCCGGATTTCAACATAAAATACATGGTCACTTTAGTATATATGAATAGATCTTTACTCAAGACGTTAATGATTTATTTCGAATAAGAAGTGATATATTTGGAAAAAATTTGTGCTTTTGTACAACAAATCAATTAGAACAATTTGGGAAAAAATATGAAACGTTTGAAGGCCAACATTCATAAGTATATTGCACCTATTAAAAAGCTCTAAACTCTAAACAAAAATTATTATAAAACACTATGTTACTCTGAAGTAATCAAAACATTTTATGAGATTACTTTAAACATTTTAAAAGGTAGTTGTTATCTAAATAAAAAATCAACAACCCAATTACGCAAGTATAAAAAGGAATTGAGATCCCTTATTTGCCGTCAAAAATCTATAAATAGTAAAAGAAAAATCATTTTTCAACGTGGTAGATTTTTACTTACACTTCTTGGTGTCAGCAGTAATCGAAGATTTTTTAAAATTAATAATACAACATTTATCAAAATGATTATATTAAAACCCGAGATTTATGAAAAAATGAGGCAAAATGCAGACGTTGAACCATAAAGTAACTATATATGTACATAGAGAACTTACGTAGAAGAAAAAATCGTAGTCAATTTCATTGATTTGAAATCACCCCAAGATCGTATTTAGGATTATTTCGTAAAAAGTTGACCGTATTTTTGGTATACAATCAAAGAACATAAGAAAAACAAAAAAAAAATTTTTTTCATTCATTCAGTTCATAATTCACTTTCTTCGAACTGATTTTTTTTGATTTACAAATTGATTTTATATTGTTAACATACAAACATACATAATACATACATATCTATCTATGCATCACAAACAAATATTCTTATAATTTTAAAATGTAATTTTATATATCTCATAAAGAATAACTCTACACAACCCATAGATAATATTTGAAGGCCAACAAAATGGAGTTCTATTTGTTTTTATTTTTTTCTTTTGTGTTTAGAAGAATATTTTTTCTAAAAATTAAAAAATATTTTTGGATGGAATATTGAAATTTTCTAAAATATTGGTATTAACCTTTGTGGACCCACAAAGGTATAGCAAGTTAAGATCAAATTTACTGAATGTATAATTACATATGTATATTAAGGCTGGTTTTCATTAGACCGATATATCCACTAAAATGTTAGAGTATAGGCAGAACATACAAAAATGAAGGGTTAAACAAAAAAATTTAACCAAGTACTAATACATCAATACAGTTTGGAAAAATTAGAAGGTATTTACATTTTATTAAAAGCAAAGTTTTCCCAAAATCGACACGAAATTTTCAAGATGTTATGGATATCTTTAAAAACAAAATTGAAATTTAAAAGAGTTTGGTATGTCACGTTTTGAAAGTAAAGAAAAATTTTACCACCATACAATTATTGAAGATAATTTTGCGTATTCCGTATTTATGTCACCAACAATAAGTAGAATAATAGATGGTTGAGAAGATTCTCAACCACGCAATTATTTAATGGATGCTACTTTTTCTATTACACCATCAGGAAATATTTTTAAACAGATTATTATTATACATATTGCTCATTCTGATTATGTAAGTATAATTATTATAATAATTATTATTATTGTTGTGAATATTTATTATAAATTTTAATATGTAAAAAAAAAACATTGAAAAAAGGTCCTGCGCCCGTGACCACGTCCGCGTCCCCGGCGCGCACCTCTTTTTAATTAAGTATTCAAATTTAATTAATAATACGAGTAATGTATATTATATTTCTATTATTATTTTTAGATATTCCCATTTGTATACATATTAATGTCAGCAAAAACTGAAGCAATTTATTTACATTCATTACAATTTATTAAGACAAACTTATTTGATTTGAAACCAACATCGGTTTCAAGCTTCAAATTTAGCCAAAAATGGAAATTTTTTAAAATTTTTGGATTTAATATTAGACCAAGATTATACTAAATCATCCGATTTAATAAAATCTGCTAATGGTCATATATTTCTGTATCAGCAACGAAGAAAAACCTATCGTGAATCTATCGAGAAGATTGTAAAAAAAATAGATAATAATATAATATCATTAAATGATGGTTTACAACAATTAACTTGTTATAAAAATTTAATAACATCTGATGATAATACTATAGCAGAAGAATTCTCAAATATAAGTAATGATATAGATGATGATGATGATAATGTTAAAATGTTAGAGTATAGGCAGAACATACAAAAATGATATGTGTTTGAAAGAGATTAAGCTAAAAAAATATATAAAATATCCATAAAACATTTGAAAATATCCAAGAAAGTAACCATAAGTATCTACGAATTACATATATATGCAAAAATTAAACTTACAAACAAAACTTGCAAAAATGCAAAAATTAAACTTAACAACATACTTACAACAGAATTTCTACTATCATGGCATTTAAATTTTGAAGTGTCAAAAAAATAAACAAATGTTCAAATTTTATTTTTTAGTGAGAAATTATATTAAAATGACTATATTATCGGTATAAAAATATTATTAATAAACTATGTATATTATTTTTAACAACTTTATAAATAAAAAATTTTAAATTTTTAACTAAATATGAACATAAACATTAATAAATTAGGTTATGTACAATTTTAACTGTCAGAGTGTTGCTGTAATATTTTTAATAATATAATTTTTTTTTCTCCCTCTTTCCCACTGGTAGTGCACTATATTTTTCTCTTTCTAAAGTTGCGATAATATCCATGAAATGTCTAATGAGCCTGTGAACTGCCTTAGATCTCTGTTCCTGATGGTATTGCGCCAGAATATTCTGCATATTCTTCTTTGGCACTTATTCGCACATACTTAGAGCTGGTTATTGATGTTGTTTGAAGTCCGCCAAGTTTCGCTGCCGTATAGAAGAGTTGATAATACGCATGCACTGAATATTCTGATTTTTGTTTTTATGGTTATTTGCCCGCTTTTCCATACTGTACTTAATTGACCAAAGGCAGCTCTGGCTCTGCAAAGTCTTGTTAACATCTTCCTCCGTACTTCCGTTTGTTGTTAATATGTTCCCAAGGTAGAAGTAGCTCTCAACATGTTTGATTGTATGATTTTCTATCGTGATGGTGTCTATATTGGTGTTTTTTATTCTCATGGCCTTGGTTTTATCTGTGTTGATTTCTAACCCGACTTTGCGTGCTGCTTGCTGTAGCTGTGTTGAATGTCACAGAATATATACGCTAGCAGACATATATCATCCGCATAGTGAGAGATCCCATCTTATTCCCTTTCCGTAATAGCTTGCTTCTAGCATAACCTTATCTATTACAAGGATGAATAATAGTGGTGAGAGTGGACATCCTTGTCTTACTCGTGCATTTGTGGTGAATGTGTTACTTGTTTTGCCGTTGTGTAGCACGGTCAATTCTGCGTCTTCATACATTGCTTCTATTATTCGTATGAGTTTATCGGGTATTCTTTTTCTTCTCAATGCATTCCATATCGCCATACGATGAACTGTGTCGAAAGCCTTCTTAAAATCCATATCCTATTAAAGTAATTGAATCTTCTAAAATAGCAAGCAATACTCATAACAATAGATTGCATTTTTCAACATCTAATACTAACTCTTTCAATACACTTAAAATATTCTATCACAATTGTAGTGGTATGGGAGGTAAACTTAATAAATTATATACAAATTCTTGTGATTTTAGTGTTTTAGCTATTACTGAAACTTGGCTTAATGATTCTTTCAAAAATGAAGAAATACTGAATAGTAGTTGATCAGTTTATAGGAATGATCGTGATTATTTATCTACAAATTGCTTAAAGGGCGGCGTGTTATTTGCTGTTAAAAGCAACTTGACTAGTACCCCTATTGTTAATACAACATGTCATTTGTTCAAGCATCTATTTATCAAAGTAAACTTAGGTATCAATTATTTATACTTTGGTATTGTATATTTTCCTCCAAACTCTGACAATTCCTCGTATTTTGAATTTTACGACATAATAATATCATAGCTAATATGAACGAGGATGATTCTATTTTTATATTTGGCGATTTTAATCGTCCAGCTATAACTTTTATCATGGATGACTCTGACAATTGGTTAATTACAATAAATTTTCTTAACGAAATCGATTTCGATCTTATTGGTGCTTTTTATGGTAACGATTATACAACAAATTATCAGGTATCCTAACAATAATAACAAATGGCTAGATCTTGCATTTTCTAATACATATGACAGAGTGGAGGTAAAACTCGTAAATGCTGCAGATAATCTTTTTACTAACACCACTCACCATAACGCAATCATTTTTGAGTTTTCCACCTCTAGCCCAAACTTTTCCAAATCATACAATAATTCAATTGTATATGATTTTCAAAACGCGGACTTTCAAAGCATAAATAATGCTTTATCATTAATCAATTGTTTCGATCTTTTATCTATGCAGGATATCAACTCATCTATCTATATTCTTTACTTAAAGATTTTTGAAACAATTAACGCTTTTGTGCCAAAAATCCGTAAAAAAGATAGAACCACTGGACCCTGGTTAAATGGAGATCTAAGGACTTTGCGAAATCAACGCAATAAATTGCATAATAAAATTAAATATACAACTGATCCTAAAATAATTTAACAAATAAGTACAACCATTTGGCCTTAGAATTTAAACGGAAGGCTAATTTAGCTTATGAAAATTATGTCAATAATATTGGTAATAAAGTAATTACTGATCCCAAAAAATTCTTTGACTTCGTTAATACAAACCGTAAAACATTTGGTTATCCAAATTCTATGTCTAGGGATAATACTTTTTCCTCTTGCCCAATTGACATTAGTAATTTCTTTGCTGATAATTTTCAAAAAGTTTATTGTCCGCAGGAATCTTTTAGTAATAACGATTCTTTAATTCTCAATTCATTAAATAACTGAAACTTATTGATTTCTGACTTGTATCTTTCCGAAAGTGACATTTTCGACGCAATTACGAGTCTTGACACGAAAAAAGGTGCTGATCCAGATTTGATACCACCAATTTTTTTCTATAATTGTGCTGTTTACTTTACTTTTCCTTTACATTTTATCATTAATAATTCACTTTCGTCAGGTAATTTTCCAGATGCGAGGAAATCGTCTTTTCTTAATCCTATTCACAAAAAATGTGATATAGCATCTGTTGATAACTACCGTGGTATAGCAATTTTATCAACTTTACCTAAATTGTTCGAAAAAATTGTTGTTGGTAAAATTACACCAATTATAAACACAAAACTTAACGAACAACAGCATGCATTCAGAAAAGGTCGTTCTACCACTACGAACCTTATGATATATACTTCCGAAATTCTGAATCAAATGGGAAATGGTACCAAGTTGATGCAATCTACACAGACTTCAGTAAAGCTTTTGATCGTATTGATCACAACATCTTAGTAAAAAAACTTGCTACTTTTGACATATCCGGTTCATTTCTCAGTTGGCTCCACTATTATCTTACAGAAAGAACTTAATATGTTAAATTCCAAGGTATATTATCTAACAAAATCGATATCACTTCAGATGTACCTCAGGGTAGCCATTTAGGTCCCTTTTTGTTCAATATATTTATTTCTGACCTCTCCGACAATCTAGGTAGTATACCACACATTGTATTTGCAGATGACTTAAAAATTTATCAAGTAATTAAAGATCGTTCTGATATAATGCTATTGCAATCAAAACTTAATACTGTACATGAATGGTGTTCATCGAACAAATTAGAACTAAATATACAGAAATGCAAGTCCATAAGTTTTACAAGTAAAAGATCTTCCATCCTTTACGACTATACAATTCAAAACCTTACCCTAGAAAGGGTATACAGTATTACTGATCTTGGAATCCATCTTGATGATAAACTCAGTTTTATCCAACACTATGACGTCATGATATCCAGAGCATGTAAAATGTTAGGACTTATTAAAAGAAGAGCTAAAGAATTCAATAACCTAGCAGTAACAAAGTCTCTCTACTGTTCTTTAATTCGATCTATTCTAGAATATGGTAATATAATTTGGGATCCAGCTTTTCAAATAAATTCTAATAGAATTGAATCCATTCAAAAGCAATTTCTGTTATTTGCCCTAAGAGATCAATTTAATCCCTCTGACTATACTAATCTTCCGAGTTACTCTATTAGAGTATACTAATTAATATACAGTGGTGTTACACGAGTTTGAGTACCTTCTGTTTCTGTAATTTTTAATTGCTCTTTTTTATAACGAGGAAGAACGCTAATTTTATTTCTTATTTTAAATAGATTTTTTTTTAAATCTAATGGTATAAATACCATTTTTGAGTGTCTGTCAGTTGTTTATATAACAGTATTTTTTTCATGTTTTTATCCAACTCATGGAGTTCAACGTCTGCATTTTGCCTCATTTTTTCATAAATCTCTGGCTTTAATATAATCATTTTGTTAAATGTTGTATTATTCATTTTAAAAAATCTCCGATTACCGCTGACAGTACTACACCAAGAAGTGTAGGTAAAAATCCACCACGTTGAATAATGATTTTTCTTTTACTATTTATCGATTTTTGACGGCAAATGAGGGATCTCAATTCCTTTTTATACTTTCGTAAATGGGTTGTTGATTTTTGATTTAGATTACAATTATCTTTTAAAATGTTTAAAGTAATTTCATAAAATGTTTTGATTAATTCAGGGTAACAGTGTTTTATAATTATTTTCTGAACTTTTGGTTTAGAGCATTTTAATAGGTGCAATATACTTATGACGATTGGCCTTCAAACGTTTCATATTCTTTCCCAAATTGTTCTAATTGATTTCTTGTACAAAAGCACAATTTTTTTCCAAATATATCACTTCTTAAAAATAAATCTTCGAAATAAATCATTAACGTCTTGAGTAAGATTTATTAATATATACCCATATGGGTCTGACGGTCTGACTTGATTATATACTTTTTCAAATGCTTTGATTTGATTTCAATAAATAAGGGTAATATCTGCGAGTTGTCTCTTGGATTTTTAAAAAATACTAGATATTTACAGTTAAGTGAAATGTTTCTTGAAAACTTACCCTGATGAAAAATCTTTCAAGTTACAAATATTACAGATAAATTTCTATGATGTGAACGTCTGGTAAATAAATCACACACATACTTTTCATCAGAATTTAGCATCATATCATCGATAATAATCAACAAAGGTTCTTGATTATCATTAAAATCTGATATTGTATTACTATATTCAACATCTTTCATATTTAGTGGAACCCCATTTTTGTCTGGATTACACCAAATAATTATTTTAATGTGTGGTAGTATATTTTCTTTTTTATATTTTATTAAATTATGAATAAAAGTGGTTTTGCCACAGCAGGATAGACCAGCCACCATCATTGTAAATGGATGAAACAGCATAATTGTATTAGTTAAAAACTAGCATATCTCACCTATATTTATATAAAAAGCTCTTTTCCTGAAATGCAGTATTTCCTAAAAGACCTAGCTATACTTGCAAAAGGAAGTTTAATTCCAATTGTGTATCACTTTAAATCACCATATCACGCAGAAGAACTTAGTCAAGAGATAAAATAATCAATATTGTTAGAATAAAATAAATGGATTTAAATGGGCTAATGGGTTAATTTATTATGTGGACGTTAAACCTATATTAAAACATTATTTAGAACCAGCTGAAAAAATTTATATCAAAGGAGAAAACAAAATTTCCCTTGAAAAGTACATGAACGGTAGTAAAATAGAAGATCTAAGCAGAGATTTACCTTCACTACTAAAGATTGATAATTATAAATCAACATGTCCTATACACTTATCAAACAACTGTTTTAGATGCGCTGTTAAAAATTGTTTTGTGTACATGTATCTTTTAAAAGAAAAATTTTTGAATTAAATTCTTCAATTTTCATACTTGCATGATATAAATTTAAATAACAAAACTAAAAAAGTTCACTTCAACATAAAAAAAATTCACTTTATGCATGTGTGGGACTTTACTTACAGATCAGCACAAAAAGGTCGTTAGAATACGCCCGTCATAGAAGTAGATTTCAAAGACGTATAGAAAAAGTTGGTTTCATTATTTCTAAAATCTTAACATCTGATCATCGCAAAATTGTAAAAACTTTTTTAGTTAAATAAATTTTTAAATATATAACAAAATCTTTTCTATTTTTATAATTTTATGTTACCTATTAGGTACCAAAAGCAATTAACTAGTCCTTGATTTTTTCATTCCTTACACTATACAATACAATAATAACAACAAATAAATCGAAGATATCTGATTATTTTCTCAATGTTCTTATAGGAAAAAGGAATTTCTCTTAAAGGAAATCTTACATAACAGATATACATATAATTCGATAATTTTTTTTTTTTTTGTTCTTATTTTAATTTTTTTTAGCATTTGCATTCATAAGTTTTTAAATTGTTTGAAAGAGTCAAATTAGTTTGTACAATTTATTTTACACCAGCTAAACAGAAATTAAAAGAATGCAAAATATTTTTAAAGTTCATATGTACTTTTTTAATATACATATGTATGTACATATGGTTTAGGTCTTATGTAATACCTTCAACAAATTTTAGTTTTTTCTTTTTAATTTTTATTATTTTACATCTTGATATTATAAAGTATCTATAAATATTTTTCTTATTCAATAAAAAATCAAGTTTTTTTTCTCTTTTCTTTTATATTTCCTTTTACCTATATTTTATTGAGCATGCGAAAAATAAAAAAAAAATTGATTTGACTTGAAAAAAATTGTTTTCTTACTATTTGTATGATACCCTATTACAAAGTAGGTACCAAGGAATTTATTGAAAAATCTAAATACCCTAAACTTGTTCATAACTAATAATCAAAACTAGTTTTTGACCTACTAACCAAGAACAACCTACATTAAACCCACTAAACAAAAATGTAGGTCAGTGGGTAGTACGATATGGCATAATTGTTTCCCATGGCAGAGTGCCGGGATAACTACTGTCTAGGACGGCTTTATATAGGAGAGGTGAGAGAGGACATTCCTGTTTGATTCCATATGTTGTGGTGAAGGAGCTGCTGATTTGGCCCTTGTAAAAGTTGTGCGGACGAAAACCAGCTTGTTCGTCACGAATCGGTTTCTCAAGTTTTGCTTGTATTCTGCCTTGTATTATAGCTGTTAGATATTGTGCATTAAGTTGAGCAGCATGATTCCTCTTCAGTTATCGCAGTAAGTTAGATCGCGTTTTTTGGAAGTTTAACAGTTAAACCCTTTTTCCATGACGGGCATACCCTTTCTTCAAGCCAGAATGATGTGATGTGTGGCATAAAACGAGAAATATATTATAAATTTTATTAAATAATTCAATCTTAAAAATTTAAAATAAATATAAAAATTAAAATGGGCCTCGGTGGTCTAATGGTTAAGCATGTGGCTTATTACTAAACTTAGCAAGTTTTATTAATTGAAAACAAAGACAAACCCCCCTTGCTACCAAATATAGTGTAAATATATAATATAAATAATATTAGTGTATAATTTAATAATAATATTCTACCTGTAATGGCCTTATAGCTAATGGTTTTGTAATATTGCAATATCCTATGTGATTTGTAATATTAATATAAATAAATAAATAAAAATTAAAAACAAAAAAAAACAATTCAATCACAATTTTTTGTTTTTAAAAAATCGAGTAGTTTCGTTTTAATTTTACTAAATTTGCTTATCTTAACAGATACGATACACGTATTTCGTCTCCTGCTTGGAGATTTCTTCAGTGTTTGTACTTCGAGTAGAAATAATAAATCTGAAAATAAAAAAAATCATTATTTTAGAGAATTTTTAAAAAAGTAGCTTTATCGCTAAATTTGGAAAAAGAAGTAGCAAGGTAACATCAGGTGACATTTTCATAATTCATAAAAAAACAAGCAGCACTTTTGCTACTATAGTAGCAAAGTGGCAGCCCTGAAAAATATCAAGTAGGTGCTTGCCGTATACGTTTACTTACCGAATTCAAAAAATTCAAAATGTTTTTATAAACTTAAAATTTTGCATTTAAATGTACAAATGACTAAAAATGTTAACATTTACTTTTAGAATTAATTAGATATTTAAATAAATAATATAATATGTTCACTGTTTCATTTAAAAAGTTAAAATTAATATTTTTATGTTTCCAATATAAGAATGTCAATAATTTTTTATTTTATGCTAATTTGAATTATCTGGACTACCTAAATATTTTTTGTACAACCCTTTCTTTTTTATCATTTAAAATTTTATTTGTCATATAGGTCATACCAGGTCCTTTTTAGGTCTACCATTTCTGCAACTTACGTTGCAAATTCAGGAGTACCACAAGGCAGCCATCTAGGTCCTTTATTTTTCACAGTGTCGACCTATGACAGTCCGCTTTGTTTATCCCACTCACGTCTTCTCAGTTTCGTTGATGATACCAAAATCTGGAAAACTATAACTTCCACTCTTGATTGTGAGTTGTTGCAATATGATCTCAACCAATTTAGTTCATGGTGCAGAAACAACAATCTCAAACTAAATGTTAGCAAATGCCTAAATATGAGCTTTCCAAGGTTACGAGCTAATTCAACAATCAATTATGATTACGTCCTCAGCGATCAACTTATTAAAAGAACAGATCGTACTTGTGATTTGGGACTAATCCTTGATAGTAGGTTAGATTTCAAGAGTCACTACAACTCCATAATAAATAAAGCGAACTCAACTCTTGGATTTATTATGCGTTGGTCAAGAGTTTTCTTATCCCTATATCACTAAGCAACTTTTTACTACTAATGTAAGACCTATACTTGAATATTCGAGCTATTTCACGTATTCAATCGGTCCAAAAAAGATTTTTTCGTTTCGCTTTACGCAACCTTGCTTGGGCTGATCCTATACGTCTTCCTCCATATGAAGCTAGACTTTCTTTAATTAATTTGAACTCCCTCCAGTCACGCCGTCTAGTGGCGGATATCATATTCGTTCAGCAGATAGTTCGCGATGATATCAACTCGCCCTCTATTCGCGAACAAATGAGGTGTAAAGAAAATCTGAATAATTTGAGATCGGTCGAGCTTTTTAATGTGTCACACCATTCTACAAACTATGGAAAGTTTGAGCCTATTTCGCATATGTTAAGAGAGACTAACTCAAGGTTTGAGCTCTTCGATATTAGCGTTAACAAATTAACACTGAGAGCCAGACTTTACGCGAGAATCATTAATTCTCGCAGTCTGCATGATTAGTCTGTCATTTTAATCTAATTTGCATGTTAGTTTCTTTGCTTTTTTTTCTAGTTTCTTATTAGCATTAACATCATTACTAATATTAATTAGTAGTTACTAACAGTGGTAATGACCAATTAAATATCTCAGTATCATAATTTACTAATATACTATACTAATATACTAACATACTAACCCTTGTAAATGATGTCTTTTCCAGTTAATTGTGATAGTTTACTAATTGATGCTTCATGTTCATAACTGATGCTTGGTTTAAGCAAATGTCTGATACAAAAATAAAAATAAAATTCCATTTTGAATTTTATACTAAACAAATATATGAACAAATATATGAATTTTATACTAAACAAATAAGTATACGGCAATACTTTTCAAATATCCATCAATTTATTTTTATTAGTCAAACGTCATATAATACACAAATACTTATTTTTGTATGGCTAAAATTTTAAATTTGTAATATTTCGGAAAATAATCGTAAAAAAGTTCGAAAAAAGAGTACGCACCGGAACAGTGATTTAAAGACGGTTTTCGGACTATTTTGGATGATCCGAACCACATGGTGTAAACTTGACTTTACCCGCTATTTCTGAAGAAGTTAAAGTTTTACATCAGCACGGTTCACTCAGCTGTTTCTGAAAACTGACTGAAAATATTTTCTCAATACCTATCTATGTGTAATATATTTATGACAAGTACGTTGATCAGTCGTTTTTAGCTACTATGAAACGGCAGTTCTGTTTAGTTTGTGGCTGTTTTGAGTCTATTGAGTAGAGTCTATCATGTATAAATTTTGACATTTGTTGAAATATGAAAAAAATATAAAACAATTTTTTAATTTTAAATTATAGTTAAAAATAAAATTATAATAAAAAATAATGAAGAATATAATATCTTATAGTGTTTATTCACTTATAAGTGATTTAAGTGAAAAAATCATTAATGAAAATAAACCCAACAAAAGCATTACTTTAACAGATGTTCAAAAATTAAGAAATAAATCATATGAAATACTATTGAAAAAATCGAAACATAATATTAACTACAAAAGTTATGTTGATCCTTTGAAAGAGCTGGATATTATACTTTTTGCAACAAAAATTAAAGCGATAAATGATTGTAAAAGTCTTAAAAATGTTGAAGATTTTGAAAAAATTTTTAATGAAATGGTTAGAAATACATATTTTTCAAATGATTCTGGAAAAGAGGTTCTTACATTTTTATTGTTAGTTAAAGATTCTGTTTTGAACAATAACCAGAATGAGGTAATAGTAATTAAATTGGTAAAGTTTACTTTGTGTCTTATGAAAAAGGGTGTTTTTTTCGATTATTTTCTAATCAAATAAAATAAATGTTAACTGTGTAATATGAAAATTTAAATTCTTTGTACAAACACCCGCTAGCAATTTAAGAAATCCTCTATTTGAATTCGGCTAGTAAACGCATACGGGTGCATCTATTTGATATTTTTTGCTTGTATGAACAGATATAAAGTAAACTATGCCCTAGTTATATTTTATAAGATTTATTAAGATTTCAAAATTTATTGTTTTAGAATGAATTGCACTCAACGCTTTTAGTACCTGGACCTTTTACATTACATTTAGAATACACAAAAAGTTTAAGTTATCCATCAATTAACAACAAATTTTTTTCTAAAAAATTAGAATATCTAAAGAACTGTTCTTTAATATTAGATTATAATAATCCATATCTACCTAAATTTTTATTTGAAAAAGCCAAATCTGAAGCTTTAGAAGATTCAAAAACTTTTAAATTATGTTTAAAAAAGAAAGATTCTTTTAAATGTATGTCATATAATTACCTCGAATCGATCGCGTCATTTAAATTTCAGAAATCAATCGAAAACAAACAAAAAAGTTTAGATCATCAAATAATTGGTCCTAAAAAAAGAAATCATCAGCTTAGCAGTCTAAAACGATTTGGATGGAATTGGGAAAATTTAGGTAACTAAATATCTAATAGGGTAAGCATTTTTCAAAATTTAATTTAAAAGGTTCGACACATATACAGCCGGAAAATCAATTTGGTTCGGAATTGGGAACATTAATATCATTTGGATCTTTAATTAGTTTAAGTTTGGAAAAAACTTCTGAAGCCAAAGCGATGAATTTGGAAAGTTTTTTATCTGATTTAAAATCATTACTAGGCAAGTGTTTAATATTTTTATATGTTATATTAATTTAATAATATTCGTTTATCAATTAAATCAATTATATCTTGTTGCAGTTGGAATTGAATCTGAATCATTTTATTTAGATGGGAATATTACCTTTCATATGATTAAAAATTTAACTGTTTCTGGTGTTGTACCTGCAATAATAAAAAATTTTGTATTAGAATGTTTAGAATGTGGTACTTGTTATAGAAGAATGCAAATTATGGTTTTGAAAAAGGATTTTCAGCTAATGTTCGACGGTTTTATATATAAGGTACATTCCTAATAATTTTAACAACTTTTTTTATGAATATGTTTTTGTGAATAGGCTTTGTGCTGTGCTATAGATGATTATCTAATGATGTTTCGTCAATTTGTTTTCTTTTATGACGACTCTAAACTTTCGGAATTTTATCAAAGAGTAAAAAAAATTATGAATCAAATTATAAATTTAGCATATATTTTAACAATTCATCCCAAAGGTATTTCAAATTACTTACTTACAAAATAGTTCAAATTAATATTTTACTAATAAAACATTTTTAGTAAACGCTAATGTAAAACCACAATTAGGATCTCAATTTCTTGGATATATTTATAAAGAAATTATGAGAATTACGCAGCCAGATATGCTTTCATTGTTAGTGTTTATTTTAAAACGATGCTGTCATGTTTATTTTAAGTAATTTTCTATATTTCTTTTATCTATATTTTAAGTAATTTTCTATTATTACATCATCTAATATATAATTCTTAGATATCTCCAGAAATGGATATTTTTAGGTAATTTAGATGATCCAGCAAATGAGCTATTTATTTGTTATGTTGATTATTATAATCCAAATACAAAATACTATTTTGATAAAGCTTACTTTATCCGAAAAGAATTTGTTCCAGGGTTTTTTCAAGGATATGAGGATTATATTTTGCAATGCGGAAAATATACAATGCTATTAAAAGCATTCAATCCAAATGTAAGTGTAAAAAATGATTTTTTTATTAATTTTGGGAATAATACAAAATATTTTTCCAATCAGCATCCAGTGTTTTCTATCGATTTTCCACCAATCACAGTTTGTTTGTCATTTGATGAATTAAAAAAATGTGAAGAATCCTGTGAAAAATATCTTAAAAAAGCAATAGCAATTTGTGATTATCCTATCACAATTCAAAACATTTATAACAAAATCAATGAAAATAAAAAAGATAATTACAAATTATTTAGCGAAAAATCACAAAAACATTTGGAAAACTGGAATGGTAATTTGATATTTTTATTTGACATACCTTAATATTTTAGAAAAAAGAATTATTTTCCAGTTGAAAAGTTAGAACATTTAAGTTTAGATGTGATAAAAAAACGCAAATTATTTCAAGAAATTACAGCACAAATAGAAGAAAAAAAACTCTTACAAAATAAAGAAAAAATGAAAAATATTCTTGATGAAAGAAAATTAAAGCATCAACAAGAAAAGCATGAAAGTGATATTCTTCAAATAGAAAAACATACAACTTTAAAGCAAATTAGTTGTTTAGAAGAACTGAAAGCGTTAAATGAAAAAAATCTAAAATCGTACTGTGATTTTGATGACAAAACAAATACATCGGTTAGTACAATTGATTCTGAATTTGAATCTTGCGGAGAAGATGAATTTGAAAACGATTTTAAAGATTGCAATACTCAAAATGAAATAAATGTTTTATTTCAAAATAATAATACAAATATTTCTACTTTAGTAAATAGAGAAAATAACAAGATTCCCAAAGAAACTGATATTTGCAATATTGAAGAAACTGGTAAAACAAAAAAAAAAAAGATTTATATATTTATTAATTTTTATTTATCTAATATTAAATATAAAATTTAAATAGGTAAAGCTGAATGTTCCGAAAAAATGTTGACGTTTAAAACTGATATTCAAAATAAAAATTTAACTGAAGCACAAAGAAATAAAATAAAAATTCTTGGAAGTGAATATAATATTTATCATACAGGTTTTAAGGATTTGAATTGTAATTCACTTGATTGCAAATTAGAAACCCAATTTAACACACTGGAAAAAAAAACGGCAAAATTCATACCAAATAATTCAACTGAAATGTTAAAAAATGTTAGTGCTTTGAAAAAGTTGACTTTAGATTTAAAAAATGAACGTGATAGAAATAAAAAACGAAACTTGGGAAGCGAATTTTTCGCATATGCTGGAAGTTCTTCATATGTTGAAAATACTCCTATGTCTACATCTTCTGATTCTTGTCTGGAAAATGAGCTTTACGACAAAGAAAATATCAAATTATCTATAGAAAATATTAATATTGTAACTACTTCGAAAAATTCTAAAGAAAATTTTAATTTTGAAAAACAACTTAACATTTTTCAATCTACAGCAAATGGTGTTAATTCTAGTGAAATAAAATGTGAAACTAATTCTCTGCATAATGAAATTGTAGAAAATAAGAACGAATTAGGAAATAGTGATTATTGTTATAAAAAATGCATAGAATTAATCAAAAATAATTTTCATTGTAAACCAACAACAGGTTTAATTGAACTAAAAGATATTTCAAGTCACCTTTTGGAAAATGATAAAAAAATTTCAGAAATTGCAGATAAACAATGCAAAATAAATAGTTTAAGTGTTATAACTTTAACTGAATTCTTACAAAAATCCATTACAATACCATTACGAACTCATTTACAAATCATGAATAATGAAGTAATGAGAGTTTTTTTGGTTAATTTGAATATAATTGGTCATTTTAATAGTTTAAGAAATTACTTTTTCTTAATGGATGGAGAGTTTAGTAGTATTATATGTGACGAATTGATTAGTAAGTTAGAAGATGGCATTTCACCGGCTGAATTGTTTAATTATCAAACACTTCACTCTGTTTTAGACAAAGCGATTGGATCTAGTAATTGTATTAAAGATTTAAAAAAATGCCAATTTTTATTGTTTTCTTTTTTTTTAGTTTCAGATAAGAATTCTGAAAATTTATCTTTTATTGTTACGGATTTGCCAGAAAAATTTGATCTATTATCACCCTCAGTTTTTTCTAATATTTGTTTAAGTTACAGAGTTACATGGCCTCTAAATTTAATACTAAATCCGGAAACTCTTGACAAGTATGGTGATATATTTAAATATTTGTTTAAAGTAAGACGTATTAGTTGGGTTTTAGAACAATCATTCCGAATTTTAAACGAAGCAGCAAAATCATATGGAAAAGATTTATTAACTTCACCACAATATCGTCATATACAACTGATACGACATAAATTTTTCCATTTTGTTAATGCTCTTCGAAATCATATAACAGCAAGTGCATTACAAAGTTCATGGAAAGAATTTGAAGATGAATTATTAAAAGTTAAATGTGTTGAAGAAATATATAAAAAACACACAACATACATTAAAAAAATATTATTTTTATGTATGCTTAATAAAAGCAGTGCTGAATTTTATAAAACTATAGAAAATATCTTTAAAATTGCACTTCGGTTTTATCGGTAAAATAATTTTATATTATTTGTATTGGACTGTTTTTTTTTTTATTTTTTTTTCTAAATTTTAGAAATCTCAAATCTCGCCAATGGAGAAAGATAAATAATGATAATAACTATATACATCCTCGTTTTGAAAAATTGTTATTAGATGAAGTAGAATTTGAAAAATTAGTCAAATACGTAATTTACTTGGGAAATAAAATTGTTAAACGAGGATATCAAGAAGAAATTGGAGAACTTATTAACTTGGTTAATTATAATAAATATTATTTAATTTATATTTAAAAAGTTAAATGTTAAAAATATTTATGTTTCTCAATTACAATTATGATTTTTAATTATTGTTTCTCTCTGTTATATAAAATAAAGATTTAATTAATTAACTACATTTATTTATTAAAATTTGTTATTTGCAAAGACAAAAATATTGAATTGCAGAATTTAAAAAAAAAAATTTTTTATGTTCCTTTTTTTTCTTCATCAGTTTGAACTAAAACACTTGAAATTCCACATTTCTTCAGTTCTTCAATTAAATCACCACTTTGATGCATTTGTAATAATATATCGCAACCTCCAACGAATTCCCCATTCAAAAAAACTTGAGGTATAGTTGGCCAATTTGTATAATCTTTAACACCTACAACAACAACTTAAAATTTCTGAAATATTTTTCTGGAAGTAGCTCACCTTGTCTAATATCTTCATTTTCTAATACATCAATAGAATTATACTGCACCCCATGCATTCTCATTATTTGAACAACTGCATTACTAAAACCACATTTTGGACCTTCTGGATTTCCTTTCATAAAAACCACTACTTTATTACTTTGAACAAGTTTATCAAAAAAATCTTTATTTATTGGTTGATTAGCACAATATTTTCGAATTAAATTTCCTTGTTGATATGGATTCTTAATCAATTTTCTAACAATATTTTGCATCATTTTTTATTTAATCGTTTTATAATATTTATACTTCGTAAATAAATTAAGAAAAAGAAATATATGTATTTACTCTGTATGTATGTGTGTATGTATATTGTATAAAGAAAATAAAGATTGTATATTATTTGCGATCTCTATATTTTTATATCAATTTTGAATTTACTACATATTTCTTGACGTTTACATTGCATCTTATTTCTTTTTATTTTATAGTTTTTACTTTTGATGCCCGAATTTTATGTCAACAAAATGTCAAAAGAACAGTATTTTTTATGGTAAAGTTCTTTTTATTAATTTTTTGTACTAACGAAATAGAAATTGTACATGGAGGTGACTATTCCAATTCTCAATAGAAAATATGCAAATTTTTATGTATACTTTTTTTATTCAAATTAAACTTTTTTCATCAAAGTTATTACCTTACCTTAAATTTTTTTTTATTTAAAGAAAAAAATAACTTTTTTTTAATAATTTAATAACAATTTATTTTTCAATTAACACAAAATTTGATTTCAAAAAGTTTTTCCTATAAAAAAAGGTTTTAATTTCAATGAAAAATGGTTATATTGGACTGCAAAAAAGTATATACGTAGGTTTTTTCTGTTTTTTGCTATTTAATTTCCTACCACTAACGAGTTAGAAGTTCTGAACTTTTAAAATTTCTAATTGGTTTCCTATGACTTGTTATACAGGCCGTAACACAGGTACAGGAAAGCTGTAAATGGTATGCTTTTCGCATAAACTTACACGTATTCTTATGGGAATGTGGTAACTGGTAAATCAATAGATATATTACCCACGGGCCATAGATAGGCGATTTAGAAAATATTTTCAGTTGAGTGAACCCGTGCTTATGTATTTATGCTTTAGTTTCTTCAGAAATAGTTTCCTAAAAGAATTTCATCACTTATTTTGTTACTTTATAAGTAATTAAAATTTTTAATTAAATTTTAATTGTACAAACAAAATATATCAGTTAAGTAATATAACTATCTCTTAATTGAAACTGGATGGCTAAGTTTACATCAGTTTACACTTTTCTTTCGTGCTGTATTTCATTTTGCCTTTGTAGTAGTTTTTTACAATCTAAAAGTTCTGGTATAAAATCAGAAGCATAAGCATAACCTACAGAAGACATACTTGGTGGACAATGGAGTATGGCATCGCATAACCTACATTAATTTTTGGAAGACCTGAATTGTGAGAAAAAGCTTCGAATGACATTTCATAAAGTTTTTTCTTTTCTATTTTTGTTTCAGAAAATTGTCCATTTTTAACAATTTCCTTTTCGAGTTTTCGATATGAAATATTTACCCAAATATGCAAAATTGTATATTAAAATAAAATTTGGAAATTTTTCTTTAACATACCAAAATTTCAGCTTTCAACTCGAAATTTTCAACACAATAAAATATTCACTTTTTTTCTAGCATTTCATATCACCGCCATTTAATGCTCTCAAAAAATAATGAGAGTAACAATTATAATAAATTAGTGAACATAACCTAATAATTTAAAAGCTTTCTAATAATTTTAAAGCTTTCTTTTTTATAAAAGATTGTACTGCAAATTTGGTAAATACATTTTAGTTGAAACCATAAACTACATAAATAGTTTATGTAGTTTATGGTTGAAACTAAGTTTTTATATTATAATTAAAAATATAACATAAAAAAAATATAAAATTTATAAAAAAATAAAGTTTAAAGTTTTTTCTTTATTTCAATAAAAAAATTAACTTTCAAATCATATTTTTCAACAATATTTTGAAGAAAAGAAAAAAAGAAGTACCAGTATTCATGTACTTAGTAATACATATTATGTACATGAAATAAAATAATATTTTTATGAGTAAAATTTTAAATTGCAATACTATTTTAAAAGTATTAGAAAAAAATAATAAATTAATATTTTATTTTAATAACTTTAAATTTTAGTAATATTTTATTATTTTTGTAGAGTTAAATTTTTGAATTGAATTATTATTTTTAAAAGATCTTTATGAATACCTATTTACAAAAATTAATTCAATTGTTTAGTGCCTAATATTGCCTTTTTTAATAATTTTCTTAAATAAAATAGGTGGAAAATGTTTGGTTCTTGGATGTAAATCCAATTATAGTAATAGCACAATAGCTGTCGCTACTTTTAAATTTCCGCATAAAGAGCCTTTGAGAAGATTAAAAGAGCCTTGGATAAGCGCCGTACAAAGATCAGACTGGCAACCAACAGCATATAGTTCCACATATGTAAATTGCAATAAAGGTCAAAGTAATATTGTTTTATATATTTTAATAGAAAATAATCACTTTAAATGTGATTTTAAATTTAGAATAATAATTAATAACGATCTAAGTTACATATTTTATATTATTATTTAGAAATATTTTCTATTATCTCTAATAACTAATTTCCTCTCTATTCAAAATATCGATTTTTGTGATATTTTTTTTATTGTTTAGTTTCAATATTGTTTTGTTGTAAATGAATTATTTTATTTTGTTTTTATTTAATTTATTTAATTTCCTTGTTTAAATATGAATTGTATTATTTTGTTTTTTTTTTTATTTATTTTATCACTATATTGAAATGAAATATTTTTTGTATATATTAATATATTTTTTTTTATTACTTTAGTTAAGGCCTAGTTTTCAGGTGATACCACTTTAAAAAAAATATGCCATATTCGCCTTACCTCTAAAGTGGTGTGAAAAGGGGAATAACTTATAACATTAATTTATTTCATTATATAAATAAAAATTATATAAAGTTAACATAAATTAACTTATTGTAAAAACAATTAAATAATTTATTTTTTGCACTTAATTTTATATGCATTCTAAAAAATTTACTTTATTTATAAAATCAATTCGATATTGCAATAAAAATTATTTTTCAACATTTTTTTCTCAGTATGTACCAAATTAATGCTTTTTTAAAAGTTTTTAAGAAGCTTTTTTTTGTTGAAAAGTAGTTAGAAGACATTTTTTAAAATGCATATTACTAAAAGACGTAAAACTTTAGGAAGAACCATGCTCCCTTAGGACGAAATTGAAAAAAATCTGTAGTTTTTGTGTTATTCCAAGATTTCTAGGAGGACTACTAAATTTTCCATAAGACTACGTGTAATTTTTTTGAAAAAAAGACTACTATCTACTATTTAGCTTTTCTCTCTCAATGTAAATGCAACGGTGCAAATGAGAAAATTTGACTGTTCTCGTGCAAACTTTCAGTTTGCACTGATTTTCGTTTCCGCAAAACCGCGAATAAAAATTTGACATTTAGTTTGCACGGTGCAAAATTTTTTCTCCATGTATTTATCGGTGCAAATGCAAATGAGAATGCAAACAAGAAAAACAGTTAAATTATATAGTTATATACTTTATATAGTTTATTATAACATTAAATTATTTTGTGCACATTTTATATATTTTTTCATTTTATATTTTGTTTTGAAATGATAGTCAGCGCTGTTTATAATTCATTCAGCTTTTCGGTTTTCATTCACGCTTGCGGAATTGTAATAATGGTGCAAATGCAAACTGTTGATGAGAATGAAAAAAGTTTGCACTGTTGCGGAATCCGGCCCCAGGTCTTAAAAAAATTAATGTAGATTATGGTTGAGTGAACGGAATGCATAAACAATACACATATTATAAAACGTATAGCATTTTTTTGACTGAATACCTGTCAAAAAAAAAATATTAATAGCCATTATTACACTGTATTATTTACGACCGTATTCATTTGCTATTCATACATAGCCTCCCAGGCACCCACTCTTCTATAAATTAGAAAGCTTTTTTTTTTAAAAAAGAGCTTTACGTGTTGTTGCTTTTGAACACTTTTGAATACATAATTTTAGGTTATTCTCTATTGTTAAATACAAATGCATATAAAAGAGCAAATAAAAAATTTATAAGGTACAGGAATTTTTTATAAATATAATACCAGAGTAAGGCCAACAAGTTTTGTTAAGAAGCTTTAACCGTGGAAAAATAAACGGAGGTATTTTTTTTTAAAAAGTAAGTTTTTAATAAAAACATTTAAAAATTTAAATTTGAATACATCAAAAGATGTATTAAAGATGAAATTTTACGCTGACCTTTGGAAAAAATTTGAAAAAATCATTATTTTTTGAGTTATTAAGGTTTGCTTTACCTATTTTATTTTTTACTATTTCCAAAAAATACGTGTAAAATTTTAAAAACAGAGCTTTACCACTATTTTAATTTCCCCTCTCTATGTTAAGGCCAGTTAGGGGCTTAGGGCATGTGAAAACAATATTGAAGGTTATGATAATACACGAAATATATTGATGTTTTCTTTTCGAAAATGTTTTTAAAATAAAAAGTTCACTCACACATTCAAAGTTATAACTGCTATAAAGAATACAAGTCTAATAACAACTAACGAGCTATTTGTTCTTATGACGTTGTAAATAATACAGTGTAATAATGGCCAATACTATTACTTTTTTACAATGTTAGTTTTTCTGTTTTTTATTAACATTAATAAGTATGTAGTTACTAACAATTTATTACTAACCCTTGTAAATGATAATGTTTTCAGTTAATTGTGATTTGTGATAGTTAACTAATTTACAACATAACTGATGTTTGGTTTAAAGCAAATGTCTGATAAATAAAATAATATGTACATAATATGCATTTCGTTCACTCAGTATTAAAATAATATAGAGAAGTTTCTCATAACCATTTTCCATCATATACCATCATTTAAGAGATTTTAAGTTGTTATATAACTTAATAATTGATATATTTTTTTTAAATTAAAATTTAATTTAATTAAGGTTATTAAAATGTTTAACTACTTGTACAGTAACAAAATAAGTGATAAAATTCTAAAAAAAATTAAAAATGAAACTATTTCACTTTTAGGAAACTATTTCTGAAGAAACTAAAGCAACACACGAGCACGATTCACTCAGCAGTTTCTCAAAATTGACTGAAAATATTTTCTTCATTGACTATCTAGGGGTAAGATATATATGGTTCTATCCATAGCGTACAATATTTCAGCTCGTGCGTAACCTACATTAATTTTTAGAAGACCTGGACATCCAAATACTTAAATGTGTTTGTGCATGTTGTAAATGTTTTTGTGAGAAAGGGCTTCGAAAAGGCTTCGAAAAATTACTTTTCATAAAGATTTTTTTTTCTTTTATGTTTGAAAAATGCCCATTTTTAACAATTTTCCTTTCGAGTTTCCAATATGAAATATTCACCCAAACATGCCGAATTTTATATTTTTTTTTTAAATATCAAAATTTCAGCTTTCAACTCGAAATTTTCAACATATTTTTGGCAAAATAAAATTTTCAGTGTTTTCTAGCGATATACATGTGGGAGCGAAATACAAAATTAAAATTTTATTAAATAGACAAGATTAAAATTTTATTAATTAGGCAAAATTAAAATTTTATTAAATTTTAATAAAATTTTATTACAAAAGTAATCCACATTTCCAGTTTTATTTTAAATAAACAACAAAATAAATAATCCTACATATTATAACAAAAATTAAGTTAATTTTCTCAAGTACAAAAAAAATTTAATTTATATTTATATTTTGTGCAATTCTTTTTAAAAAGTCTAATTTACTAATTTTTTTCTCTTTTTTATTATTCTTTCTATTTTGTCTTTTTTTTATAGCCGCTCTTTTTTTTGGAATTCGTGTATCGCCGTATTCCATTTTCTCCAACCTTGTCAGAGCAACTATAAGTTCTTTTCCCATTTCTCTTACCAATTTATAAAGGCCAACATGGGATTTACCAACCACAGTCAACAACCTTTTAATCTTGGCGCACATAAGGTATGTATATTTAGTTCAGTTTTTATATTTTTAATTATAATCAAACAATATAAAATGTATATAAAAATAAAGTTTGAAGTTTTCTCTTTAGACAATAAAAAAATTGACTTTCAAATCATATTTTTCATAAATATTTTGAAGAAAAGAAAAAAAAGAAGTATGCACCAAATTTTGTGTAAGAAATTTTCGTTTTTTCTACACTACCTAGATTGTGTATCTAGGTAATCTAGGTAGTGTAGAAAAAAACAAAATTAAAAATAAAATTAAAATATCAACAAAAACAAAAAAAAATTGAATTGAATTTGTTCAACAAAGCTTTTTTCAAACTATTATTAAATTATTTTAGTCGAATTTCTTATTATATGAACATAATTAAATTAGTTTTTTTTTATATAGATTTATACAAGTTAATTTTATTAATAAAATGTATGATTTTTTTGTTTGTAGTATTATTATCTGTGCTAAAGTTTTAATATATAAATCCCAAAAAGTATTATATTGGGATTATTATATGTATAAAAGTATTACACATAGAAAAAAATATCATGAAATTACAAAAAAAGCAAGAGGTGTCAAGGTAGAATGAGTTCAACATGTGAAATATCTCGGAATGACTATAGATGAAAATCTTAAATGGGATAAACATATTAAACAATTAAAGAAAAGCATAATACCGATCATAATGGCAATCAAAAGAGCAGGTGGTGTTCCAATCAAAGCCGCCAAATTAATTTACAATGCGTACATCTTGTCAAAAACTCGGTACAATATATGCAGTTGGACTAAACAGTACAAATTTCCATGTCAATCAAATGGGTATGATCATGAAAAACTATTATATAAATTGAACCCTAGATTCAGTACAAAGGAATTGTATATAACCACAAATGAACTCGACATAAACCAGTTAGTATACTTCGAAAAATGTAAATATGTGTATAAAATAATAAACAAGAAAATGAAATCTTCATTAACAATTATAAAAAGAGATAACGTGCACAACTACAACACTAGATATAGAGGACAACTTGTGGTACCTAAAGCAGCTGTAACTAAGATGTAGTGCGATAAAGATGTTGAACACTCTACCTATCCAACTAAAACGCAGCCAAAACTTACATGAATTTAAACATAGACTTAAAAAATATTTAAAAAGCTTTAGAAATTAACTATTGTTCAAGAAGAAAAAAAAAATTGTAATGTGGTTTATAAACTTTTAGTTTTTAGTTTTAGTTTAGATTTAGTTTAGAATTTAATTTCTTATACACAATTTTTTATGTAAATTGTCTGAAATTAATAATAAATAAATAAATAAATAAAAAAAAAAGTTGCACAACCTATCACAAAATATTTGAAATAAAATACTAAAATTAACATTAACGATCCTAACTATATTACGGCATTTGAGAAATTAAAATCTCTCATAATAAGTAATCCAGTAATCAAATATCCGAATTTTGAAAAAACTTTCGTTGTAGCAACTGATGCATCAAATTATACAATCCGTGCGGTCCTGTCACAAGAAGGGCACCTAGTCTGTTTCGCTTCACGAACTTTACACAATCACGAACGCCCCGATAGACAAAGAATTCCTCGCGATCATGTGGTCAGTGAACTACTTTCGATCGTACCTTTACGGTAACAAATTTAAAATAATGACCGATCACCAACTCATAAAATATTTGCATGCCAAATATAAAGGAAAAGATTTATCACCTGGACATCAAAGGTAGTTATTAAAATTAGGTGAATATCAATTCGAAATTGAATATCTTAAAGGAAAAGAAAATCGCGTCGCGGAATTTTTAAGTAGAATAGAGAATAAGGAGGAAAAAGTAAATAAATCGAAAAACATATTCAATGTTGAAGATATAGCTGAATACGATTTCAATAATTTAAATGATATTTTAAGAAGATGTATTAAAAAAGGCATAACTGGCATATATTCAGAATTACTAGACCATAAATATAATATTGTACAAAATAAACTTATAGAACTATTTTCAAATGACAGAAATATCAAATTTCAGCGGGTTAAATACGACAGAAAACATATTAAAGCCAAATATAATCTCACAGAAACACCCAGTGATATAAATCAAATTATTCACATCAATTATGAAATGTTCATTTTTAACAGTAATTGACAAATTTTAGAAATTTGGTTCTGCATGTATTTATCAGACAGAAATCAATTAACTATTATTGAACAAATAGAAGAACATTTCGCAAAGTTAGGTAAACCGAAGAAAATTATAGCGGACAATTAATTCAAAGCCATACACATAAAAAACTTTCTACAAGAGGAGAATGTAGCATTACACTTGACTAAACCAAACAGTCACACAGGGAACGGTGATGTCGAACGTTTTCATAACTCCTTAGCGGCAAAATTTAGAATTTTAAAATAAACCGAAAATAACCTATCGCGTAAACAAATAATTCAAAGAGCTGTTATATTTTACAACGAACGATTCCATTCAAGAATAAAATATACACCATTAAACGTACAAAGTCTTACTTCAGACTTTGAAAAAATCAGAGAAACTATTACTAAAACTAAATTAAAGAAAATAGAAAAAGCTAACAAAAAACGCGAAAATTATAATGAAACTAAACTATTATAAGGAAACTAGAAGCTTTATGAAAACTTTGTAGTTTTGTTACTTTGTACAAACTATTAAAATAGATTGATATTTTTTACTTTGTACAAACTATTGAAATTGATATTTTTTCCTTTTCAAAGAAAATGGAATAACTCCCACCTTTGAATGAAATAACTCCTACCATTTAATTGAAAATGTAATAATTCCTAATAATTTATTTCAACTAAAAAAAATTAAATAATTCCCACAATTTCATAATGAAAAAAATCCCACTTTTGTATGAAATTTAGTTGGGAGTTATTTCGTAGAGCCAAAATTTATACTTAGATTTACTTTTCAAAATTCAATTTATAAAAGAAAAAATAAATTTATGTGATAGGGATGAGTGCAGCCTTTTTAGGGATTAGTTAATTTTTTTGGGGGTTAATCCGTTATTTTTGGGGGTTAGTTCTTTATTTTTGGGTATTAGTTTATTTTTGAAATTTGGAGGTTAATACATATGAACTAAACCCCAAAAATTCGAAAAATATTTTTGTGGATTATTTCGTTTGTTTTCGGGGCTTAGTTCATAATGATCTAAGATCCTAAATTATTGGGGATTAGTTAACTTTTAACTTGAGTGTTAATTCGTAGCTCCGTTAAGTAAATAAACTATAAATTTCTAAATGATAAAATTTAACTTCTTCTTCTTTCTTAGCATTACACCCCTCTGTGAGCCAAAGCTTTCGCTTCTATCTTCTCCATTCAATTCGATCACTGGCTAAAACGTTATAATTTCTAATATTCAACGTATTTAAATCTGCTTCTACCATTTTCAGCCATCTGCTTTTTGGTCTTCCTTGTTCGCGATGCAAGAAAATTCTTTTTAGGACCCAACCACCTTATTCTCTGCGATTTTATGAACCGAATGACGGTTTTATGTTGTATCAATGTATCGAGTTCATGATTACCTTAACCTTGTCCTGTATGCGTTGGCATCAATTCTGACTGGCCCATATATTCTTCTTAGAATTTTTCTCTCAAAAATTGAAAGCATTTTACAGTTTGTTACTTTTAAGTTCCATACTTCCCACCCGTAGGTAAGAATTGGTCTTATAAGTGTTTTATATATTTTGAGTTTAGTAGACTTTGTAAGCTTATATTTTATAAGTTTTGAATGGACGAAATAGTTTTTGTTTGCATCATTGATTCGTTCTTTTAATTCAACTGAGGAGTTGTTTGCATTCGAAAAAAGGACACCCAAATATTTGAATTGTGTAACGTTTTCAAAATTGTAATGACCTATATTATGATGCATTCCTTTGATGCATGCCCTATACAGATTTTGTTCATTCCTAGGTTTTAATGGAATATTTCGTTTTATCCTCATTCATATTAACTTAACTTAACCAATATTTGCAATGGCTTCAACAAGTTTAGTTAATACATTTTTTAGGACATTGCTATTACGCGCGAGTATTACTATGTCATCATATATGCATATCTGGAATGATATAATAAAAATAGTGGCCCCCGGATCAATTTCTTTAATTACATAATGTAACATAATATTGAAAATTAATGTTGACAGTGTATCTTTTTGTTTTACACCAAAATCAATATTAAACGAGTTAGTAAGTTTACCTTGAACAAGTACTTTCGCTTTGGTGTTTTTCAGCGTGATGCAGATGAGTCTTATCAGTTTTTCCGGGATACCCAGCCTGTGCATTACTCCGAATATTTTCCCCTGGTGATTCTGTCAAAAACCTGTTTGAAATCTATAAATAAGCAGTGAATATCTCTTGAGTATTCTTGAGATTTTTTAAAAATTTGACTTAACGCGAAACATTGACATCTTATCATATAATACATTAGGGAATATTTTGTATGCCACATTGAGTAGGGCGATAACTCTATAATTGCCGCAGATTTTCTTATCTCCTTTTTTATGTACTGGGAAGATTATACTACCTAACCAAGCTTCGGGAATGCTTTCAGTATTCCATATGAAGTATGAGTTCACCTCCATATTTAATTAGTTCAGCTAGAATCGAGTTGTCACCGTTGGCTTTCCCATTTTTCAACTTTCCAATTGCTATTTAGATTTCTACTATTGTTGGCTGGCTTCTTATGTTCTTTACTGTTTGTAATGGCAGTGTTTTGTTTGTTCCTGTATCTGGTTTGTTTAGGGTTTCCTGAAAGTGTTCGCGCTCTCTTTCTAAAATTTTCTTTTCTTCCATTATCATTTCCCCTTCTTTATTTTTGCAGATATTCTGTCTTGGCTGGAAAGCAGTTGTTTGCTATTTTATCTCTTGATAAAATCGTTTTGCCTGGTTCCTTGAGCTTCCTTTTAACGCTAGTATTTTGTTCCTGAGATCTTTTTTTTTTTTTTTTCTTCATTAACCTTTTTGCCTCTCTTCTTTTATTTTCATAGTCTAATAAATTTTAACAATAAAGTTAAATTAGCTATATAAAAATATATAATTTTAGATGTTATAAAGAAAGTCACATTCAGATCGTTTCTGCTGCCGTTGATTTCCTTGTTAATTGGTTCCTTGTGATTTAGGCTGGTGACCGATGAAAGATAGAGAACTGGGACTGAGGACTAAACACTGAGAAACTTTTCTGAGAAAAAGCATTGTCAGAAAGCATTCTACTTATACCAATCAACCAAAACAAAACATGGACAATATTTTTACATTTTTTTCTAAAACTAAAAACAATATTTAGGAAATTAATGTTTTATTAATGAAAAATATATACATATGTACTTTTAAAAGTTTTTAGTTATCATTTTAATTTGTACTAAAATTAAAATTTTTTAGAACTTCTAATTAATAGGTGTCACTATATTGCAGAAGTATTTTTATATTTTTCATTTTGTATACAGAAAAATTAGTTGGTCTTACATTATATTTGTATAGATATTTTTTACCATTAATATAATTTAAAAAATTTATAAATTTAGCTAGATGGTTTTTTTGAAACATAATTGGGTATTTTTATTTTCTCGTTCTAGGCTACAGAAATTGTTGATTGCTCTAAACGTGAAATGTCTTATATAAGTATAGTCTTTAGGTAACTGAATTTATAACTGATGCTTGCATTATTAGTAATGTGTTTAATAATTAATAATTTAGGATAAGGATATACTTGGGCAGAGGAGACGAGCTCTTAAGATGACATCATATAACGGTACTTTATATCTCCAACTTTCTAAATATATAAACGATTAGGAACGATGATGCCGCTATCTAGTAGTCGAAAATTGCACTACAACATTTTCTTAAAATTTTTTAGTATTTTATTTAAACTGTTATAATTTTCCTCTACGACACAATACACTAACAGGAACTTTCAATATTGTAGAGCACAATACTATCCAATACTATCTTTAGTATGCATCTGGTTTCATCGTAATCAGTTCTACCGTACCTGAGATGTTACAGTTAAAATTAAAAAATTTTGAACTCAAAAAACATATAACTCTTAAAAGCAAGCAATAATAAAATTTACTGGCTTGGTCGAAAGTCACAATTATCTCTACAAAGTAAAATATTATTTTGTATAAAGCCATTCTTATGCCTATTTGGACATATGGTATAGAACTGTGGGGGTCAACATCTAACCGAACATTGAAATACTCGAAAGGTTCCAGTCAAAAGTCCTACGAGCGATTGTCAAAGCACCATGGTATGTAAAAGATAGCACCATAAAAAAGTACCTTAACATAAATACGGTGAAGGAAACTGTAGCAGCTTTCAGCAAAAACTATCAAAATAGAATTAGTGAACATCCTAACCAATTAGCAACAAGTTTGTTACATGAAATTCCTACTAGGTACCTAAAATGTCACAAGCCACTTGATCTTTCTGACACGATTAATTTAGTTTTAGTTAGAAGTTGTAAATCTAAATTAATCGTGTCAGAAACCGAATTAAAAGTATAATACGAGAGTCATGGCTCACTGAAGACCATGCCTTACAAGCCGTCTACAAGTACTTCAAGTTCATCAAAATTGCTGAATATCTTTAATATACATTTTTGTTATATTTGTTAGTAAGATAGATTGTAATAAATAATTTAGAGATGGGCAAAATAATTCTTTTCAGTGAATCAAATCATACGAAACGTTCATTTTTAATGTCTCGTGAAAAAGAATCATTAGCAGTTTTACCTCGCTATAGCCTAAGAAAAATGTTCTGTAATATATTTAAAATAAATAAATCGTTAAATCCAAACAGTTTTTTATATAGTTATAAAATATAATTAGTAACAAATTTAAAATATATGTTTTTTATATAAAAGAAAGAGTACTTATACTCTTTTTTTCATGATAAACTCTCAATGGACAAAAAAACGCAATAGCAGAAAAAAAAGTGAAATTTGTTGGTCTCTAAATGGTCTCATTTTAATTTAGGGTAAAAGTCATTTTTTTTTACAATTTTCTTGGAAATGCTCACTTTTCACGTTTTCTAATTATACGTACATGCATATACGATAATTATATTATATTAAAATTATTGCATATGAATAAAGTTCAATAAAAATACGTTGAATAAAAACAATTTTTTTAGCTGAATTTTTTTCCAGTCAAATCTGACTGTAACAAATTTTTGAATTGGCCAAATTGCACACTGCACAGCTGACAAGTGACAGCACGGGTGAAGGTTGGGTAAAAAACGATTTTATGTAGATTGTGAAATTGGAAATCCGAAATAGAAATACTAAATAGTCACTTATCTTCACTAACTAACTAACTTATCTTGACTTATCTTCACTAACTAATTAACTGACAATTTGAATTTTTGAAATATTTTTGTGAAATTAAACTAGGAATATGTCATGTGAAAAAAATTCTAAGGAAAATGATAGTTCTAAATTTAAACCAGTATGTTTAATTGTATTAGGAATGGCTGGATCAGGGAAAACAACATTTGTACAAAAATTAAATCAAGTTGGTTATGATCGATACAAACCTTATGTTATTAATTTAGATCCTGCATGTCGGGAAACACCATATCATGCAAACATAGGTATATATGTATATTGGACAATCACAAAATTTCAAAAATTGGTAATATTTTTAAAAAATTTTTTGTAGATATAAGGGATACAGTTAATTACAAAGAAGTGATGAGCCAATATAAACTGGGTCCAAATGGTGGAATTGTAACTTCTTTAAATTTATTTTCTACAAAATTTTTAAAAGTGATAGAGTTAATAGAAAAAGCTTTTAAAAAAGATCAAAAACTTTGTATAATAGATACACCGGGTCAAATAGAAGTTTTTACATGGTCAGCGTCTGGAACAATTATAACAGAAGCTTTAGCAACAACGTTCCCTACTGTAGTTGTTTATGTAATGGATGTAGTTAAATCACAAAATCCAGTAACCTTTATATCAAATATGCTTTATGCGTGCTCAATTTTGTACAAAACAAGATTGCCATTTATAATAGTTCTTAATAAGGTAAAGTAAAATACATATATAAATTTATCTTATACATAAATATCTATATTGATTTTAGATTGATATACAAAGTCATAATTTTGCAATTGAATGGATGCAAGATTTTGAAATATTTCATGAAGCGTTAGAAAAAGAACAAACATTTGTTAGTAATTTAGCAAGAACTATGTCATTAACATTAGAGGAATTTTACAGAGATCTAAAATCTTGCGGTGTATCCTCAAAAACTGGAATTGGCTTTGATAAATTTTTTGAATTAGTTTGCGAATGTGCTAAGGAATATGAAAGGTTAGAATTTGCAATTGAAAATTTATATTCTTAATTACATTTATATTTTCAGTGATTATAAAGAAGAATTTCTTAAATTGCAAAAGGAAAAACAAAAAATAAATGACGCATCTGTCACAAAAGGAAAGAGTTCAGAAATCGGTGTTGAAGTACCTATGGCTTCATTTCTTGAAAATGTTAGTTAATTAAATTTAAGTTTTTTTTAAATTAATTTTTAAACTTTAAGATATCTGAAAACTCAAATTCGTCACATATGTATCTAAGACATCCCGGAAACGAAAGTTCAGAAGATGAAGAGGGAAAAGAAGAAAGTGTTGCAACATATGGAGATGATGAATTAGAAGAACAAAATTTTAATGATTATCTTCAAAAAAGAAAAGATATGCAAATAGTTAAAAATAAAAAATAAATATTTTCTTATAGTTGTAAAATTATATTTTTTTCAACTATGACAATAAATATTATCTATATAACAAACAAGTTTCATTGTCTATTCTCATTAATTATTGAACGACTTGGAAAATCTATTAAAGTTTTTGTAACTGGATAAACAATGAGATTTTTTCGGAATTCGTCAATATTTCGTATGGATGAATCGTAAACACTTACAATATTCATTTCAATTAAGTCATTTGTTATGTCATCGTCATTTTTTTGAGATGAGTCTATTTCAACTTTAGTTGCAGACTTATTTCCAATTATCTGTAAAAATAGTTTATGATTATTTTAAAAATAAAGTAAAAAATATTTACCTGCACGGATAATTTTCGTAAATTATTTTTTTCATAGTGTATACAGGTATCAATAATTTCCTGTTTTGTTATTGTTCTAATACAATCTATTTCTTGTTTTATGCGATCAAATATGTATTCTTCACTAGTTATTTCACTCCAATTACGTGAAACTTCTTCTCTAAAATTAAAAAAAAAATATGTAGGGAAAACTAATTTTTCCTCTTTAAATGATAAATACTTTAATTCATTATCAGAAACTTGTTTTGTTTTTATCAAAGACTGTTTAACTTGCTCAAATTCGTCATTTTGCATTTCATGAAGAATTTCCATAATTTTTGTACGAAAAACTTCAATTCTTTCTTGTACAAATGAATGTAAAAATTTATTTTCTTGTGAGATAATTGTAATTGAATATCCTAAGATACCATAATTATTGCGGACAGTAGCAGACACATCATAACCCAATTGTTCCTTTGTTCGTAATATATCAAATAAGGGTTCTTCAACTAACATCAACAATAAATCCAATAAACATTCTAACCTTAGTGTAGAGGGACCAATTTGATAAAAATTTGTAATTACAGTGTTAACGTCATTATTATTCACCGCATTACAAGTTATGTAATTAGATCCAATTGGTAACTGACAAGTACGAGACTCTATTGTTTTCATCTGAAATTATATAAAATATTGTAATTTAATAATATTAACAATTGTATATAGAGATATTACATTTTTAATTTTCGAACATCTAAAATTTGTTAAAACCGAGTTCATAACGTTATGAGCAGTTTCTTCTTTCAAATTTCCTTGCATTATTGCTTGAATTTTTATTTCATTATATAAATTTAAGGCAAATTGTTTGATTTCCTGTAATGCTACATTACTGAGCACATTGTATTTTTCAAAAACAGACCAACGTTTATTTTCCAAAATTTTCAAACGAATATCCCTAAATAAATCAAATGTAAAAGGTAAGTTTCTCAATAAATTTAAGGTTAAAAAAAAGTATTTACTTGTTTAAACTTTTTGGTTTAATTAAAAAATTGTAATAATTTTTTTGTTGATATTTTTTATATACATCCAATTGTTCTTCACTTAATTCCGTACCAAAATCTACCATAGTTTTTGTAATAATATCAACAATTAAGTGCATCTTTTCATTATATCCATTAACCTGTAAGATATAAGTTTTCATCAGTTAATCAATATCAAATGTAAGTTTTAGATTTCAATATATGTACCTTTAAAATTATCCCTTTTTCAGAAGCATAGCATTGGTAATTAAGACCGGCAATAGTGGCGGGGTATAATTGTTCCACTAATTGAAATTTAACAATATGACAATACAATTGTAAAAGAACAGCGCTATATAAAACAATATAAAATGTGTTTACAACAGCATAAGAAGACTTAATTCTAATTTATCTTACTTTTTGCTACTTTGCAATGGTAATGGAGTAATAAAATAAAAATACATAAATGCATCTGGCAATAAAAATTTATCATCTTGCCTAAACCACAACTCACAAATTTCCGAATCTATTATTTTTTTTGGATAAGGTGTTAAAACCGGAGAACCCAATTCTTGCCAATATATTTGGAAATCTTTTGAAATAAATTGATTTCTTCCCGGGAAATTTAATTCGGGGATGAGTTTTGCATTTTTATGCAAATCTATCCATTTTTTTGGCATCTTTACACTTGAATACTCTGTTTTAAACCAATTTTCAGTTTTATCATAATTAACTTCATCACATTTTATATGAGACGTTATCATTATATTAAATTTTCTTTTCGAAATTTGTTCTAGTAATTTACTAATTGTTAATTCATCGTACTCAAAATAGAGATTTGGACCAGTAAGAATATCCTTAACAGGGTAATACTTCATGTTGACTACAATATCTTGTACATTATCAAAAGCACACCGTTCAGTTTGAAATCGAAAATCAACTTCTTCAATATATTTCAATTCTTCAAAGAGTTGGATGTTACATCCAACTTCTTCAAGAAGTTTAATATAGGAAAATGTTGCTGATAAAACGCTATCTATATTTTTAAGACCTTTCTCAGTTAAATAAATGCACACATTAAAAAGCGAATACATTGAATTAAATTCAAATCCAGAATCATCTATACCAGTTATCATATCTAAAGCCCATAAACTAAAAAGAAGTTAAGTTTCTATAAAAAAAAAACAATTTTTTAGTTAATTTTACTTTTTTCGCAAATATGCACAGAGGCTTCCAACTCCTTCATATCCAAACAAATAAGCCAAATAATGATGAGGTTTGCTTCGATATTCCTAAAAGAAAAATAAAAATATTTTTTTCTAAAATTATAAAATATTCTTACTTTAAAAAGTGGCGGAAGGCACCAAGTTAAATCTAGTTTAATAGTATTGGTAACGGGCTTAACATAAATTACATTTTCATAAAATTCATCTTTAAAAGTATTTTCGTAGTTATGCATACCAAAATCAATAATAGATAAATTATTATTTGGGATTTTTGTAAAATGTTTTACCACTAAAGATTCTATTTCATCTAATGGTAATCTTGCTTGAATACAACAATACATTCTATGGGCACTATAATGTTGTTTTCTGTAATCATGAAGTTTTTCATATAATCTGTCGTCATCTATATTTTCCTTTAGAGTTTGTAAATTACCCCAAGTAAAAATGCTACATGGGTGATTTTCATTTCCCAATACACTACCAAGAATTTGATTTCTACGTTGTTCGTCATCTTGAATAGATTGTTGAAATTCCGATTCAACCGCGTTCCTTTCTCTAGCCATAGCTTCTTTCTTCATTAAAGGTGATACAAATAATGACACAAATCTCTGAAAATATAATATTTATAAAAAAAAAACCCATTATGATCAACATTTATATTACACCCCAATATGCAAATTGTAGAGCGCTCACCAAGAGTTATATTATAGAACGGAATTCCGTTTACCAAAAGCAAACGACAATACTAAAAAAATATTTATATAGAAAACAGAAAAGTTCGTATAATATACACGTACTGTATCTACGTGTGTCTCATACGTAAGTGATGTACAGCGAATAATTTAAAATTATAAATTATTTCAGATTAATAAATTTTAAACAAAAAATATGCTTATTTTTAAAGGAGTAAAGCTTTTAAATTACCTAATATTTAAAATGTTTTATATACTTAAGTTTAATTTTTTATTTGAAATGGTTTAGAAGATTTGAAAAAAGTCGAATATTGTTTCCATGTTAATTCGCATAGATAGAATTCTGTGACTTTTTATAGATTCGTAAAGCGAATCCCTGTGTTAATTCCCATACACACACATATAGAACCCCAAAAATATATGGTGTGCGACATTTGGAACTCTTTCTTCAGTAAATGTTGGATTTCCGTGTACATCGTACGATTTTCGAGCTGGAAAGTAACAGGATTTCCGTGCGAAATGCTTGTTTATCCCCAGATATAATTAATTACCTCAATTGAAGAATCTAAATGCTCATCAGGAACTTCAAAATAAAAAGAAGTTTCTTCACATTCCGTATCAGCATTATCAAAACCACCACATTTTTTAATATGAGCATCATAAGCATTTTCTTCTGGGAATTGTTCAGATCCCATAAAAATCATATGCTCTAAAAAATGCGATAAACCCTGAATATCTCGAGGGTCAGAAAAAGATCCTATATCAACCATTAATGCACAAGCAGCTAATCTTTCATCACCTTCTTCATCAGAATCACAATTGTCGTCAGATACCTCACTTTCAGTTGGTGTTGAGTTAATTGACATTTCTTCTTCACTTTCCTCTTCTAAAGAATCTAAAAATAATCAAAATTCAAAAAACAAATTTATAAATAATTTCGTTTAGGCAAATTGTACCATCAGTAGAATCGGACAAATCATCACTTACTCCAGATTCAGGTATTGGCGAAGGATCCGACACTAAAAGTACTCTTAAACCGTTTGGTAGGCAAAGACATCTAAAAAAGAAATTAGAAAAAAAAAATCGATCGAAAAACATTTTACCTATAATCCTTTTTATCATTCTCCGATTTATCCGGTTTTCCTAAATATTCGATAGACATAATAGAGAGCTAAATAGAGCTAAAGAAATTAAACAAAAAAACATAAAAGATTAATCAGCTCAATGACACAATGAAACGCAAATGAACACGTCAAATTAAATTTAATATTTACAATTACAATAAATACAATTTACAAATGTTTAACCTTTTGATACCTTAGTTTGATCATTTGATGTTCAAATAATAACAGCATTACCAGATTGGGGCTTTGTTTTCGTTTTATACGAAATATATGTACATATATTACAAAACAATTGCAACCATAGATATATTACTAAATATTTAATATAGATATAGTTAATATATCTATGATTACAACAAATAAGCAGGGTTGACTCTCAGGCAAAAATTTGTTTACTAAATTGGTTTTAAAATGTTACCAAATGGACAAAAAAGTTACCAAAATATGTTGGATATTGAAACACAATGGTTTTACCTGATATTAAAATTTTTATATAAAAATAAACAAAACAATTATTCATACATGCAACATAAAAAAAACAAATAAATTACAAAACAATTCATATATACAAAAACTAAACAAATAAAATAACAAATTCTGAAGAAACAAAAAATGTTAAAATAAACCACTTAACTATTTATCAGCAAACAATATAATTGTCAAGGAACATAAAATTTTTAAAGTAAAATATGTAAAACCATTAGAACGCAAAAAATTGTATATATATGCTCATATAACTTAAACTAAAATTCATTTTTGGCAGACCAAACTCTACAAGCTGATTTATATCCTTTATCCAGTTCCTTAGCCACTTCTGTTCTTCTCTTTTAGCCATGAAAATTTCTCTGTGCACTGTATCTGGAATTTCCTGTGATATTTTTCACGTTCACTACTTGCTGAACTTGAATTTAATTCTTCACAATCAAATTCATCTAATTTTCTCTCAGTCACCGTAGCAGATCCATTAACTTATTCACCTTGCGAGTGAGATTCATCTACATCCACAAGCCGAGCTTTTTTGTTCACAAGATATCTTCAGGAAGAAGTTTATTGTGAATTAGGTCTCTTAAATTATTTTAGCAAATTTGTAACTTATTCTTCCATTAAAAAAACGTAAAAAATTTAAATTTTTAACAAAATCAAAAAATTTTGTTTTAAACAAACTTAAAATATTGCGTTAATGTTTCGTAATTACGTGACTTAATTTAGTGGAAAAAGTGCTCGAAAATTGGGTTCATCAAATTCGTTGCTGCAAAAGAAGTCGTGGAGGCCATTTGAATGTTGTTTTATTCGAGAACTTAATTGTATCGATTGTACTTCACATTAAATAAAAAACATTTGAATTTCCTTAACAATTAGTGTGTTTTTTTTTTTTAAAGAAATCATATCACTCAAATTGGGAAACCTATTTCTATATAAAGCATAGATATATTAATTATTAACAATAGATAGGCAGTGAAGAAAATATTTTCAACCAATTTTGAGAAACAGCTGCGTGAACCGTGCGTATGTATTGCTTTAGTTTCCTCAGAAATAGGTTCCTAAAAGGTGAAATAAATTCATTTCTAATTTCTTTAAGAATTTTATCACTTATTTTGTTACTTACAAAAAGTTAAAATTTTGAATAACCTTAATTAAATTAAATTTTAATTTTTAAAACAAAATATATCAATTATAAAATAATATAAAAACTTAAAATCCCTGAATGAAACTGGTTATGAAAAACTGCTTCACATTGGTCGCGTTCAGTAGCATCTAGCGCTACAAAAAAACTGCAGCGCTCGATAAAATTTTCTTCTGAACGATTTTTTTATCAAGCGCTACAATGTAGCGCTACATGAATATTGCAACAAGAAAATTTTACGCTAAATTATGTAGCGACTTTTTATTGACGTTTAGATCTTCACATTTCATGTCAAAAATTTTTGTTTACAAAATGTTGTGAGAATTTTTGGATTTCAAGCATTTTTTTAAAAATTGATAAATTGAAAGATAAAAAATATAAGATAAATATAACAAAAATACGGTTTAAATAAAATAAAAATTTGCAAAATGTCACACAAAATTAAATGTCATTAAATTTTGCTGCAAATCGTTCAGTACAAACATGCAGCGCTAAATGCTACACCGCTGCAATTCAGTATAGCGCTAGATTCTCCTGAACGCGACTATTATTTTAATAAATATAAACAGCTGAGTGAACGAAATGTATACTTATTATTATAAAATGTATATGGATTTTTTTGACTGAATACCTTAGGATATCAAAACACATAAGAAGAAAAGAAACGACTATACCTAACTTCCCATCTATTAGTTAATATATCTATGGTAGAAAGGTAGATATAGTCGTATCTTTTCATTTATTAATGTACATATTTTCCTATCTCAAGATATTGAGTCAAAAAACTAAAAGCAAATAACTCTGCTTTTATTATGTATTTTATAATATTATACATTTCGTTCACTCAGTTGTTTAATGTTTATATTCATTAAAATAATGTAAAGCGCTAAAGCAGTTCCCATAACCAATTCCATTTAAGAGATTTTAAAGTTTTTATACTACTTAATAATTTTTTTTGTTTTTTTGTTTTTTTTTTTATTATTATTATTATTATAATTCTTTATTAGTGCTACTTTCAGTCATATGTTACAATAGTCGGGCCCGTGTAAATGCAATTCGATTAAGTGCATAACCCGTTTAAAAGAACGCAAAAATTTTGCACCATGAATTTAAACACTTTCTTCTAACATTTTTACCTGGATATTTGTAACTCGTTTGAATGCAAACACCTTTTAAGCATAAAAAATCTCTGACTATTAGCAAAAATAATATAAACATAAAGAAGTCGCACATAGAAGAAAAAAATAAAGCATGTTGCGATAATCTTTGATAGCAACATTTCATATATTTTATTTCAATATCATTTTTACTAGGTGTGTACTTTATTTTACTAGAAACAATGCTGCAATAAAAATCAAAATAAAAAATGTTAATTTACATATTTTAAATGTTTCTGATCTTGTTTCAGTATAGATTTAAATGATACACACATGCATTTAAAGATTGAAATTTTTCTTTTATAGATTTTTAAATGATATTTTTTTTAAATGATTTTAATGAAATTTGATAGAGTAAGTATGTACGTAGGTGTATACATGTAAATAAATATTTAGTATGTTAAATTAAAATTTTGGACAGATGGTATAAAATTCAATTCGTTTTTTAAAAATTGTTATATTTTTGAAGAAAATTTATATCTATAATCTATATCTATATTAGTATAGTATGTTAGTAAATGATGATACTTAGATATTTAATTGGTCATTACCACTGTTAGTAGCTACTAATTAATGTTAGTAATGATGTTAATGGTAATAAGAAACAAGAAAAAAACAAAGAAACTAACATGCAAGTTAGATTAAAATGACAGACTAATCATTGCAGACTACGAGAATTAACCATGCTCGCGTAAAGTCTGGCTCTCAGTGTTAATTTGTTAACGCTAATATCGAAGAGCTCAGACATTGAGTTAGTCTCTCTTAACATACGCGAAATAGGCTCAAATTTGCCATAGTCTGTAGAATGGTGTGACACATTAAAAAGCTCGACCGAGCTTAAATTATTCAGATTTTCTCTAAACATCATTTGTTCGTGAATAGAGCGGGAGTTGATATCATAGCGAACTATCTGCTGAACGAATATGATATCCGCCACTAGACGGCGTGACTGGAGGGAGTTCATATTAATTAAATAAAGTCTAGCTTGATATGGAGGAAAACGTATAGGATCAGCCCAAGCAAGGTTGCTTAAAGCGAAACGAAGAAATCTTTTTTGGACCGATTCAATACGTGAAATATCTATATCACGATATGGAGACCATACTTGGCTCGAGTATTCTAGTATAGGTCTTACATAAGTAGTAAAAAGTTGCTTAATGATATAGGGATCAGAAAACTCTTTTGACCAACGCATAATAAATCCAAGAAAACAACTATGACATAATATTACTTATTTATTGTTAAGAAATAAAAGACTAAAGTTGATTTTAGAAGCGAAAAAGCCAAGTGGAAAACCTTAAGATTTGTTTTAAATTTACAAAAACGAATTTTCCAATTGGCATAAAAAACCCCTCTTTTTATTACTTAAATAACAAAATAAAAATTCATTCAAATCAAGAATTCATTTAAGTACCTATACATGTAGGTAAGTAATAAGTAACTAAAATAAACAAAGAAAAAGTTAAGAGGTTAACAATTCAAATAATATAAAACAAAACAAATAACACATATTAAACAAAAAAATAAATTACAGAAAAACATAATAGTAACATAAACAATTCAGATTATATAAAAAAATATTTAAAACTAAACTAAAATTTATTAAAAAGAAGCTTAAAATTAAAATATGATTATTAAAACTGACTTCTGACATACAAAGGCACCACAACCATTTTGCTCGTTAATAGATATATCATGAAAAGAAAGATTAATAAATAATAGTATTTTTAGTAACGGAAAAATTAGAGTAAAAACAATGTATTAAAATACGGATAAATAATAAATAAAAATTGCCATTTTTAGCTTATCAAAACTTCCAAACTAGGATGTTTGGTTCTTGCAGCTTTTGGTATTGCCCAACTACAGTTTTTTTTTGAGAGATTAGTTTTCTGTAAGATTAGAATTAAAAAATCTAGAATTTTAATTTTATGATTGTAACAGCCCCCTCTTTTTAAACCATGTTTCATTCTCTTTTTTTGTGGCCAGGATACAATGTTCAATTATTATGTTTTTAATAAATATAATTTCCTTTTTGGTCTTAAAGAATTGATCAAAAATTAAAATATGTAATTTGCAAATTTTAAAAATTAAGTCAGACGAAGCAAACAAATTTCCAAAATTTGAATTCTCAGAATAATTTTTGGCAAAAATTAGAAGTTCTGAGGGACAAGTAAGAACTTCATCTTTCTTTCTCATTACGTCAGAACATTTAACACAATTTATTTTAGAGAGAACTTTAAAAATGACATAACCAATAAAATATTTCATTGAAGGTAATTCAGTGGCAATATTCAAATTACTTATAACTTCAAAAATTTGATAATGGTTGGAATCTATTTCTCGTAACATGTTTTGAATATCAATATCTGAATCTGCGTATTCTAAATTTGTTACTTTTTCATAAGTATGTTCTTCTTGTATATTTATTTCAAGCATGGGTTCATTATCTTCTTTGCAATTACTCGTTTTACCACCTTTTGCTCGAACTTGTGAAAATAAATTTTCAACCAAATCTTGATTTAAAAGTTTTGTAAGTAGGAATTTCACGTCAGGATTACTACTAAATAAATTTTCACTGAGTTGAATAGTTCCATTTAAGGTTTGCTGAATTCCTTTCAAACAATAAACCTTAGTTTTCTTTTTCAACGAAATTTTTTAGAAATAAGTCAAGAATTCTTTTATGTAATTGAAAACATTATTATAATTTTTTAGAGCCTGTCTATAAATATTCTTGTCATAAAGTGGTCCGCTATTCATACAGTTAATTATTGTATCTATCATTTTAATAAAGCGACATCAAGCTTGAGCTTTTTCGAAAGAATTTGTTTTTAATTTTTTCATTTCCGTTAATGTTTTTATACCAGCAGAAACTGATTTACTAAAAGTCTGTGTTGCGTATTTAACACGCATCTTATCAAAGTAATTAGGGTAGATATGTTTTCTGTCAGTTTGGGGCACATTTTTGTTACAGAAAATTTTTCAAGTTCCCACAATTCTCGTATAACATCAAAACTTACTATATATTCTGTAACATAATTATATCTGATTTTATAAAAACGTTACGTAAACCTTTAAGGTGAGAAAAATCAAATAAGCAATATACATTTATTCCGCGAAATATGAAATATGGGTGTTCTAACTCCAAGTTGTGAAAAACAATTTCTATTATTGGAGTCTTGGTCACACACTATAGCTCTTATATTTAGTCCTAATTTGCAACAGAGTTCTAAATTTTCGTGTATTAATAAATTTAACGCTGCACCTTTTAAATTAGTTTGTGTTACAAAATAGTTCAAAATAAATTTCAATTTTCTATTAAACCCCTTACCATAAAAACACAAACTTGCTTTCCAATGACCCCATTTCGTTGGAAACCTAAATCTTCAACACCATCAATTAAATCTAAAACTTCAATATAATGCAATTCTCTTCGTATAGCGATTTCATCGCTAAGACTAAGACTGCTTCCCTAAAACTAAAGACTAAAACTGCTTCCCGGCAATTAATATTCATTTCGTTTACTTTATTTTTAACAAATTGTAAAGCGGTATTTTCTATAGCTGGCTGTAAGTTTTTTATCGGTGATCATCACAAAGACGGTTTATGGGGTAAATTTAATAATAGTACCTCTCTTAAAAAGTTATAACCAGTTTGGGATCTATAAGAAATATTTTGAGCAATAGGTTTTTCTTCTTCACCCCATTGCATTCGAACATTTTTACTTTTTACTAACATTTTTGCAAAAGTTTTGGAATTTTTATTAATTTCTAAGTCGTCTGTCATATTTGAAACTTGATTTCTTTTAATCTCCGGAGAAATGATTTTCAATTTTCTAACTTGCCTTTGTAATTTATTTATTTCTTGTTTGGCCTTACATATTATATTTTTTTTCATATCTATTGCATTTTGAACGGTATTTTTCACAGTTTTGTAAATTTTTCAAACAAGAGGAGCAAACACCCATAGAGCTGGAAGATTGGAACTGAATTCTATAAGGAGATTCTAACTTACCTATTTCGTTTAAAGTTAGTACATCGCTTTCTTCTTCTGCAATCATGCTCAAAAATAAAGAAGAAATGGAGTGTCTTTTTAGGTAATTTTTTCCTATATCTTCAGCTTGGAAATGATCTTGACATAGAAAACTGTTGGTTTTATCACTATCAAAACCACACAGTTCGCGCTATATATTTCCCATTTCAGTTTCAGTTGGCGGAAATTTGAAAATTTTCATATTTGGGTGCGTTCTCTGGGAATTAAAACAGTGACTTAAACTACATTTTGTTCCATTTTTCCTATTCATTTTAAATAACTAAATCAACTATTTTATAACTATTTTAAATAATTTATTCTTTGATTTGAAATTTAAATTTCCTTTATACTTTAACTCACTTGTAACTAATAACTTTATTTAGGTACCTAAGGATATACACAGAAAATTTCCACCTACATACACAGAAAATTTTTGCATATTGTATTGATATAACCAGATATAACGTTAATTATTATTTGACAAGATCTACATGGAAAATCTCAATATTATTAATATATATAATTAATATATATATTAATAGTCGATCAAAATGCACATAGAAAAAATTCATATTAAAATTCTAAGTAGCTTAATATAACATATATGAACTTATATGCATATACCTTAATACTTATACATACAAGAATACTAGTGTTAAAATACAATTGTAACTAATTAATTTATAATATTTAGTTCGTTTAAATTACAAAATATGAAGAGATTTTTTGTTTTTGCTTTTTACATAGAAAATAAAATTTTTTTATGGAAAAAACAAAACAAAAAGTCTCTTCATAGAATTACTAAGTATAGTTGTGTGCAAAATTTAGGTTTAGAAGTACTCAAAGAAAATAAAAATAAATAAAAAAACACAATAATTTACTTTAACTTAATTTATTTTAATTTAATAACTTAATTTAAAACATCATTTTGTATTGACAGCTAATTTAATTAATTTTATGTTTTATATAACTTTACTTAGTAACGACCAAATTATAACTGTACTTTTATTTTATAAAAATTTGTACAGTTGGATAATATTTTATTGTATTTTATACAGTTAGAAATAACTAGTTGCAATTATTCACGATGTCATCATTTTTGATCGCGACAGTAAAAAATTATATGAAGAGAAAAAAAAAATATAAATGTAAGCAGAGACTCTGTAGTCTCTGATGTAAGAATTGTAATTTGACACTTTTATTTATTTGAAAGAATAATTTAAGTAATATAGAAAAAACGGAATTTATAATTTATGAATTTAAGTTTACAGGATAGATGACTACCCCATCCTTAAGATCATTGTTCTCCTGAACGATGTTTTCTTTATTCTTTACGTTAATTGCCACTAATTGTTGCCTTTGTTTTATTTTTTAAAAATATTGTAATTGATATTATTACAAACATTAATACTATAGAACTGTTAACATAAATTAATATTTTTTTTTTTTCTTTTCAGATTTAATTTCTTCTATTTTATCATAATTTTCAATTTGTTTATGATTTAAATATTCAAGATTTATTAGTTTAGAAACATTATTAATTTTAGTATAACTTGGAATTACAATAATTTGTTTAAATTCTTTAAGTTTATTTGAAAATTTCATATTATTTATTTCAATTGAACAGTTTTTAAAAGATAATACATAATTTTTATTTAATAAGTATTCAACATTATTACAATTGTTATTTAATTTTAAGTTTTTTGCATTTTTTATTAAAATAATTCCAGTATCAATTTCAATTAGTTTTAAGTTAGTTTCAATATTTTTTGTACAATCGTTATAAGTTTTATTAAATAAATTTTGAATACAATTTGACACTGGTTTTAATTTCATTATATATCTTTCTTCAGAATAAAAGTAAATATTATTTTTATATGAAATAAAATCAAAAGTATCAATACTAAGTTCTTCGAAATTCGAGTTTGGAACTGGTAAAATTTTTAATTTATTAGCTGTTACGTTATTTGTGACTGGAATTTCCAGAACAAATATTAGATTAGTATCATATATTGCTAGAGAAATTTTTATTTCTTGAATTTTAAATGAATCTATTTCGAATAAGTCTATTTCTTCCGGTGTAAGAATAGATCTACTCATAGTTTGATGCTTAGAAAAAATTATATTTTCTTGGATTTTCTCTAGTTCTTCGTTTAGGAGGTTTATGTTTGTTAAGATTTGGAAAAATTGAAATTGTTTGATTAGTTTTTTGTTATCTACAGAAACGTCATTTAAAAGTTTATTAATCATTAAGTTGTTTTTGTTAATAGTTTTTTGAATTAATTTTAAATTATTTTCGATATTACCGTTTATTTTAATTTGTTTATTAGTGTTTGTTATTAAATTATGGTTATTTTCATCAATTGATTTTAAATGGTCTTCCACTTCTACTCGATCATCTTCGTCCATGGTTCCAAATATCCATTTCAGAATTGAACAACCAATATTGATTGGAGCTCTCTTATATCTAAAAGTAGTTAAAGTTTTTAATGTATGTTTAATATTATTAATTTTATTATTCAAGGTTTTCATTTGAATTTCATCATCTGGTAGGTTGAATGATATGTTGATATTATTTTCTATAAGATTTATGGCCGTTTGTATTTCTGCAAGGTTTATTTTATGAACAATTTTATGGTATTTTTCTATAATTTGAATGTTTCCCTGTTGTATGATTGTAAATCCAGCTTCAGTTTCTAACTTTTGAATGTTAATTAAGGCTTGACAGGCGTTTATTTGAATTAGCATTAGTAAAATTATTACCTGTAAATTTTTTAAAGTTTCGTTTAATTCTAAATGGATGGATATTTTTCTTTTTGTTATCGATTAGTTTATTGTTCAATTTATTACAATTAATTTTTTTATATTTTGGTATTTCTTATGACGAACTGCGGCGGGGTTTTCTATAAGTATTTTATCGGTATTTGGTATTTCGAAGTTTATTCTATTTTCGTTTAATTTTGATATAATTTTATTTTTATTTTCTAATAATCTATTTTTAATAATGTCAAAATCTAGAACTTTCCCGTTAATAAAGTCAATAGGTTTTGTTGCAGTTGTTGAATGAATTGTACTATTGTAGGCTTGAACAGCTTTAAGTATTTTACTTTCAGTATCTAAATCAGGTTCAGTAAGATTTAAAATTCTAATATGTTCTAATATAGTTCCATGAACTCTTTCTATATCCGAATTTCCCGTATGGCTTCTGTGTGATGTAAAATGAACTTCAATCTCTTCTAATCTGCAAAAGTCCTTAAGGTTTAGACTGTCGAACTCATTGTCGAATATAAATTTTTTGGGTTTACCGAAAACAGAATTTCTAAGTTTTAGGGCCTGAACTATAGTTATGCTATTTCTGTCGTTTAATTTGGATACTGTTAAGTGTTTGCTAAATTTATCAATAGTTGTTAAGAATATTTGTTTGCAAATAAAAGACATCAGCGTGAACGATTTCGTTTAACTCAGAAGGAGTTTCAGATAATTGATACTTGAATTTATTTGGATGTCTATCATATTTAGCTAGATTGCAAACGTCACAGTTATTGACAAATTTGTAAATAAAGTCTTTTAAATTTGGGAAATAATATAAATCTTTTATTTCTGTAAAGTTTTCCAATATACCGCGGTGGTTAATTTTTTCATGTACTTGTTTTATTATTTTTAATAGGTCTTCTTCATTTTCAATATCTTCAGCCAGTTTTGAACATTTTACAAATTTTATTTTGGAATTATTACTATTATAGATTGGATTAAAAAGTTTATTTTGAAAAATTGCGAATAGAGTGTCATTTAATTTAGTATAAATAGCTGTAGTACCTGACTTGATAAATCTTCTTAGAACGTCGTTTAAGTAATTTTCATTTTTGAGATTTTCTGTGGAAATATATAACTTTCTGTATCTTTTAAATTTTATTTCAATTTCTTCAGATTTATTCTCTACGAGGTGTATTTGAGAAAGATACTTATTAACAATATTGTCTACAATAGGAATAGCATTATCCAAATGTTCGATAGCACTATGAATTGTAGCTCTATCGCTCATATTATCTATCTATAGCATAAATTTAATTGTTTTCCACATCAATTCTACTCAAAAAGTCGGCGACTTTGTTGTCTTTACCCTTTAGATATTCAATATTAAAATCAAACTCATTCAGTTTTATTCTCCATCTTTGGAGCTTAGAGTTAGGCTCTTTTAATGAGTTTAACCAGACCAATGGTTTATGATCTGTCTTAATGGTAAATTGAACGCCGTATAAGTATGGTCTATAATATTTTGTAGACCATACGATTGACAGAAGTTCTTTTTCAATCGTACTATATTTAATCTCATGCTCATTAAGAGTACGGCTCGCGAAAGGGTGACCATTTTGTGATAAAACGGCCCCAATTGCATATTGGCTCGCGTCGGTTGTTAGAGTAAATCTCTGTTTGAAGTCAGGATACCTTAGAATAGGATCCTCAGTAATTAGCCGTTTTAATTTTTCAAAAACTTCTACGTATTTACTATTATTTACATCAATTTTATTATGTTTTTTTAAACAATGAGTCAATGGTTGAGCTATTTTCGCGTAATCGCGTATAAACTTACGATAATAGCCCGTTATTCCTAAAAAGCTCTTTATTGATTTTCTCGATGTTGGTAAATTTAATTTTTTTATTACTTCCACTTTGGCCGGGTTAGGTTTGATACCCTTGTTGGTTAAAAGGTGTCCTAAATATTCAGATTCTTTTGCTAAAAAAGTACATTTGTCAATTTGAATTTTTAAATTAAACTCTCTTAATTTCTGAAAAATATTTGAAATAACCTCCAAATGTTCTTGGAGTGATGTACTGAAGATGAGTATATCATCTAGATATACTACACAAGAAATATTAATGAAATCACGTAAAACGTAGTTAATCGTACGTTGGAATGTGGCAGGAGCATTCTTTAATCCGAATGGCATCCTGACAAATTCGTAGTGACCTCGAGGCGTTGAAAAAGCCGTTTTAGCTTGATCTTTTTCATCCACTAGAATCTGATGGAAGCCCTTGGCAAGGTCCCAGGTTGTAAAGTATTGCGATCGACCTAACTTGTCGAACAATGAATCTATATTTGGAATTGGAAATTTGTCGTCTACAGTAACCTCATTGAGTTTTCTGTAGTCGACAACAATTCTCCATTTTTGCTTGCCTGATTGATCCATTTTCTTTGGAACAATCCAAATAGGTGAATTATAAGGCGAATTGCTATGCTTAATAATTCCCTGGGCTAGCATATCTAATATTTGCTTTTCCACTTCTTCTTCGTGGATTTTGGGAAATCGATATGTTTTACAATATATTGGTTGACTATTTTTTACAATTATTTGATGTTTAATTACTTTAATATTTGTTAATTTATCGCCCTCTTGATAAAATAAATCCCTATTTTTCGAAACGATTTCATTAACTTTTTTCCTCTCTTCTTCATTGAGAAGGTCGGTTTTAATGTAATTAATAATGTTATTATTTTTTAAATCTATAGAATTTAACTCGTGAACCTCGTCATACGGACATGAGTCTTTAAATTTAGTGACTTTGTTCATAATTTTAATGGTATTATTACCAAAATCAATTTTCGCGCCTATTGCTTTTAAGATATTTTGCCCTAGTATGGCATTAAATTTTTTATTTTTTAATTTTAAGATTTTCCAAACCATATCAGCATATTGGTTGAATTCGGTTGGAACATCTGTTACTATTTCATACAAAATTTTATTTTGACCGAATAAGGTATTAATTATTATTGTATTTTTAATTTTTTTCTTTTAATATGTGGAAATAATGTTTCATCCATTATAGAAACAGTAGATCCCGAATCTATTAAACAATTGACTTTTGTATTACCGATAGTAAATTCAACTATTGGTAATGAATTTTCCGAGGCACTAAATGAAAATTTTCCTCGACTTTAGAAGGATCTACTTCCATTTCGTCAGCGTTTCGGTTTTTTCGGTAATTATTGGAGAAATTCCCACTAGGATTATTACGATTATTATATTGTTGCCTATAATTATTGTTAAAATTATTATTATTATTATATTATTGCCTATTATTGTTAAAATTATTATTATTGTTATAATATTGTTGCTTATAATTGTTAAGATTGTTATTATATTTGTTAAATTTATTTAATCCGTTATAATTATTATTATTATTTTTATTTTGAAACGAACCGCGATTAAAATTATTATTATATTTATTTTCATGACTATTATAACGATTATTATTTTGATTATCATTTTTATTATTAAATTTTTTGTTATTTTTATAGTTACCACGATATGAATTATATGAATTATATCTGTTACTAGAAATTCCAGTTTGTACCAGTTCATTATATGCTTCCTCTAAGGAAGTAACATTTTTTGTTCTAAGGTACATAGAATCTTGTCGATTGATTTTATTTAAGAATTTATCGAGAATACTTATTACATTATTCTCGGGCTTAAAGTCTATAGGTTTATTTATATCTAAATTATATTTAATATTTAGTTTATCTAAGATTTCATTTAGTTCGGAATAATATTGACTTACCGTGACCATTCTTATTGCATCAGCTTGTTCTTTCAATGTTAAATAGTTCTCCTTAACTCCGAATGATTTGATTAGTTGTTCCTTTATTTGTTGCCACGTTACCGTTGTTGCTAATAGTTTCCTAATAGATGTTGCTGCCTGGCCTACAATTTTGGTAGTTAAAATTCTGCTAACATAACTTCTCTCGTTTATATCCGTTAACTGGCTCAATAACGAGTCAGCCTCTTGTAAGAAGTAGCTAAGCTCGTTCGAGTCAGTTCCGGTGAAGGGTTCAACAGATCTGGCTTCTGTTATAATATCCCGAAATGTCACAACCATTTTGTTTAATTTTTTATAAATTTTTGAATGATAATGTAAGGTTTTGTTGATATAATTTTTTATTATTTTTTTTTTTTTTTTTTGATAATTTAGTTGATAATTGTTGATAAAAAAAAATATTATAATTTTAAATTTTAAAATTACTTAATATTAAATAAATGTTTTTTACTTATTTATTTATTTCAGGTGAGTAACAATGTTGATCACTATTTTAATTTTATTTTTAATTGCCGATTTTATTCTTTTTGATGAAAGAACGGTAAGTTTATTTTTTATTTTATTTTATTTAAGAAAGAAAAAAAAATATATTTTGTTTATCAAAATATTATTTTTATATAATACATCACGATATTTACTTTGTAAATCAAAGTTTTTAATTTGTATTAAAACAAATTTTATTGTTTGATTGTGATATTATTATTGTTCTTAAAAAAAAATGTTTATTTTATTTTATTTTACTTTTGTTTTACCGTCGGCAATCCTACCGACTGCGCCAAATTTTGGTTTAGACGTACTCAAAGAAAATAAAAATAAATAAAAAAACACAATAATTTACTTTAATTTAATAACTTAATTTAAAACATCATTTTGTATTGACAGCTAATTTAATTAATTTTATGTTTTATATAACTTTACTTAGTAACGACCAAATTATAACTGTACTTTTATTTTATAAAAATTTGTACAGTTGGGTAATATTTTATTGTATTTTATACAGTTAGAAATAACTAGTTGCAATTATTCACGATGTCATCATTTTTGATCGCGACAGTAAAAAATTATATGAAGAGAAAAACAAAATATAAATGTAAGAATTGTAATTTGACACTTTTATTTATTTGAAAGAATAATTTAAGTAATATAGAAAAAACGGAATTTATAATTTATGAATTTAAGTTTACAGGATAGATGACTTGCATTCTAGATGATCTTATATGAAGTTTATAAACATTTAGCATCATATTTATTATACTAAATTTTTTGCAACATTGTGTGGTACATTTTACGTACATTTTATGATACATTTTTTTGTTCTACATGCGACATCTAGTTTATATTATTTTTGCTATTAGCCATAAGCCATAGAAAAAAACTCTGTTAAATGCACATTTAATTACATTTTATTGTGATATTTCACTAAATAAACAACATAACTGATGCTTGGCTTAAGCAAATGTCTATACAATTAAAAATATGTCAATGTCATATAATTGAACAGGTTTGTTCGTAAAAATTCAAAGGGTGTGGTCGTAAAATAAATTTTTAACTGAAAAAGTCATCATTTACAAGGGTTAGTATGTTAGTATATTAGTATGTTAGTAAATGATCATACTTACATATTAAATGAACTTAATACTTTATTGGTCATTACCACTGTTAGTAACTATTAATTAATGTTAGTAATGATATTAATGGTAATAAGAAACAAGAAAAAAACAAAGAAACTAACATGTAAGTTAGATTAAAAATGACAGACTAATCATGAAGACTATGAGAATTAACCATGCTCGCGTAAAGTCTGGCTCTCAGTGTTAATTTGTTAACGCTAATATCGAAGAGCTCAGATCTTGAGTTTGCCTCTCTTAACATACGCTAAATAGGCTCAAATTTGCCATAGTCTGTAGAATGGTGTGACACATTAAAAAGCTCGACCGATCTCAAATTATTCAGATTTTCTCTAAACCTCATTTGTTCGCGAATAGAGGAGGAGTTGATATCACCGCGAATAATCTGCTGAACGAATATGATATCCGCCACTAGACTGCGTAACTGGAGGGAGTTCAAATTAATTAAAGAAGTCTAGCTTCCTATGGAGGAAGACGTATAGGATCACCCCAAGCAAAGTAGCGTAAAGCGAAACGAAGAAATCTTTTTTGGATACGATACGATATGGAGACCATACTTGGCTCGAGTATTCAAGTATAGGTCTTAAATAAGTAGTAAAAAGTTGCTTAGTGATATAGGGATCAGAAAACTCTTTTGACCAACGCATAATAAATCTAAGAGTTGAGTTAGCTTTATTTATGAGTTATAGTGACTCTGGAAATCTAATCTACTATGAAGGATCAGTCCCAAATTAGAAGTACGATCTGTTCTTTTAATAAGTTGATCGTTGAGGACGTAATGATAATTGATTGTTGAGTTAGCTCGTAACCTTGAAAAGCTCATAATTAGGCATTTGATAACATTTAGTTTGAGATTGTTGTTTCTGCACCATAAACTAAATTGATTGAGATTATATTGCAACAACTCACAATCACCAGTGGAAATTATAGTTTTGCAGATTTTGGTATCATCAGCGAAACTAAGAAGACGTGAGTGGGATAAACATAGGGGACTCTCATAGGCTGACACTACGAAAAATAAAGGACCTAGATGGCTACCTCGTGGCACTGCTGAAATTGCAATGTAAGTTGCAGAAATGGTAGATCGAAAAATGACCTGGTATAATCTATATGAAAAATAAGACGATAACCATTTAAGGCTATGACTTGAAAATCCTACTGCTTTATGCTTTTCAAGAATAATTTTATAGGGAATTAGATCAAAGGCGTTACTGATATTTGTGAATACTACATCAACTTGTTTTTTAGTTTCCATTGTATTCAAAATATCAGAGACGAATTCAGTAATATTAGTAACTGTGGATCTACCCTATTGGAAACCATGTTATTCTGGTGGAATAAATGGTTGACAATAATCAACAAAATACGAGCACATTATTTTTTCAAATAATTTGGGAATAGTTGACAGCTTAGCAATGGGTCTATAATTGCTTACATCGCAACAAGCCCCTTTCTTGTGTCTCGGGTTAATAAATGAAAGTCTCCAGGGCTCGGGGAAAAGACCACATTGAATTGACAAATTCAAAGGACCACATTAAATTGACAAATTGGGCACAAAATTTTAATATTATTGGTGGAACTCGGTCGGGGCCGTACGTTTAGAACAAAAAACAATTTTCATTTTATGTATATAATATGTGTGTAATATAAATTAAATTTTTTAAACATTTGGTATATCAAATTATTAAGTATGTACGTTTGTAATTCATACATATCATTGAAACATGTGGTATATTAAATTATTATGTATGTATGTTCGTAATTTATGTTATAAAAATGTATGTAAAAATTAATTTTACCTTAAAAAAATATCTCAATTATGTTTTTTCTTTTTTTTTTCTGCTACTGCCTTGCTGCTTATTTTGTGTACTAACTTTGAAAACCTTTAATCTATATCTAATTCGATTTAAGGAAACGGGAGATCACCTGATCGGACATCCGAGGATGCTTTTCAAAACAATTTCGGCCCCAGTGCCCCTTGCCTCTAGGGGAAGGGATCCTTTGTTTGTAACAAGGATCGATTCGAACCTCTAGGACCGAATCGGATTTCTAGGACTGAATACCTCTAGGACTGAATCGAATTCGCGGAAGACCGAATCAACGAGAATGGGAAATGTCACTTTACAAAAACTTATCATAATTATAAAATTATTGCTAAATTATTGATTCTTTATTTTTTTTAATTTCATATTGTTTTATTATTTTATTTTTAAATTTGTTTAGAAAAACTTTTTACAGATATCTACAAAATTTTTCAAATTTTTATCCTGGGTTGGATTTTATTTGTAAACAATTTAATATATCTATATATGGCTCATTATTTTGAATAGAATAATGACCCCAAGCTAAAGTTTTAACGTTATCATTGACTACATATCTCTTATCATCTAAAGAACTTAAACCAATTTTATTTAATGACTGTGTATATACTCGTATAGTGTGTAATTTAGAGTTAAAAATATTCATTTCACCATATAAAACAATATTTTCAAATAAACAGTACTTTTTTTTATACCTTTAGTTTTTTTATAATTTTATTAGGCAAAATATCTAATAAATACATTTTTGATTTAAGTCCTATAAATCTTTCACAATTTTTCCATTACTTTCATCTTTAAATAAACCAATCATGTTTTTATTTACAAGCGGTAAACCGTAAACATTATTGGGATCATAATCAGATGTATCAAAAATTAGTTTTGTTTGATCAGTTTCAAGCACATGTGATTTTATATCTTCATAGAAATCAGTCTTTTATATCTTCATAGAATTCAGTCTTTATATTGTATATAAAACTATCAGTATCCATGTAATTCAATTCAATATTTAAATTATACTTGGCTTCATATAGTCATAGTGAAACTTTTACATATGCAATTTAGATAGCTCTAGGACTGTGAAATGCAATACTAATGAAATTTGGTTTCAAAATTAATGATCGAAGATGTTTCCGCCAATTCTCCCAAGAATCGGCTATTTTAACTATTTTCCTTTTATTAACGTTTTCCATAGTTTTACCATAAACAGCATTATTCATTAATTTAAAAAAATGTTTTTCAAAAGAATTTGTTGCTAAAGTTCTATGGTTAGTATTCAAGTTAATTTACTTTTTAACCAATCAGATTGTTTAATCTGTATTACTCTATGAATCTTTTCCAAAATTAGGCCATGTTTTAAGCATTGCTTCAAATTTTTATAATGAATTATATAATTTTTTTTATCATTTAACTCTAATAATAGTTTATTTATTTTACCATTGGGATGTTTTTTGTTTTCACAACAACAAAATGGTAAATCATTGTGAATGTCATGTAAAGATTGAAGATATTTTAAATCCACTTCCAAAACGTAACCTATTTCAGAATCATCAGAAATTTCAACTACTTGAAAATATGATGGATTTTCAAGCCACTTAAAGGAACCTTACGGAAGTAGTTTTTTTTTACACGCTAACTAAACACTTGTAAATGGTTCCTGTATGCATAATATGTAGGTTTAGTTAAATGGGAGGGACGGAGGGAAATAGGATATTAAGAGGGAGTTAAGGGGTAGATTGGAAATGAACCTATATAGGTTTGTTTTGAATTTTTGCAAATTGTAGAATGGAATGTTATTAACACAGGGGAACACAGTAGATGTAAGCATGTTCCACATCTTAGTAGTTCTCACAACAAATGAGTTTCCATACTCAATTTTAAACCATCTGGGAGTTTCCACTGTGTAGAAATGAGCACTTAAAGCCTCTCTGGTGTTACGTTGGAATTGCTTGAGAGGAGGCATAATTGACTTAAGTTCAATTGAGCAAGTGTCATTACTTACAAGTGTCATTACCAAAAAAGATATCTATAAAATAGAGAAATTTCTCCAATATTTCGACGATTGTTAAGAGGCGTGAGTGATATTTGCTTGACAGGATCGCCAATTAGACGTAAGGCACGATTTTGGATTTTGTCGAGGTAACTCAAATAAGTTTGGGATGCGCCAGCCCAAATGTGGGAATTTTACTCCATCTTAGGTCGAATGTAAGCTTTATAGATATTAGGCAGATCCCTTGGAGAGAAATATTTTTTACAACGGGACAAAAAAACAAACATTTAGGTATGTTAAAAGGTCACCTGTTGACCTTTTACTTCTAAAGCCGTATTGGCGATCGTTTAAAATACCGCTATTTTAAGATATTTCATCAACCTTCTATTTATTAAAATTTCCATAACTTTGGAAATGACCGAAATAATAACGATTGGTCGGTAATTGACCGAAATAATAACGATTGGTCGGAGGGGTCGCTTTTGTCACCTTTTTTAGGAATTGGGGAACGTGTGCAATTTTCCATTGGCTGGGATATCTACCAGCCGAAAATGATAAAGAGAAAAGAAGGGTTGCAGTGAGGGAGGTTGATTATCTTTCTGCTCAATCTTTGGTTGTAAAGAAACTTTTGTTGATTGATAACTCTCTTGCAATTGTTTCTGACCACTTTATAGCCTGCCAATTAGGAATCCGAAACATTATACATTTTGAAATACTTTTTCTTGGATTCGATTGCTTTCCTGCAGATGTCATTAAACCAAGGCTTGGATTTTGGTTTAATAGATTTGTAAGAACTGGGAATGAAAAATTTCATTCCTAATATAATTGTTTTACTAATGGCATCTTCAGCAAGGTCAACGTTCCTGTGTCGAAAACAGATAGACCAATCAAAATTTCCTAAAAACCTATTCAGGCCTGTGCAGTCAGCACGGTTGTAATGCCAAACTAATCTTTTAGGAATTGAGTTTTGATTTACCGATGTGTTTGTTGGAAAACTGGACTTAATAAGGCAATGAACGGAACCCCCAATTGGAGATCTAACAGAAATGCTGTAATTTTCTGGATTTGTAGTCAAGAACAAGTCCAAGAGATGCTAGTTTTAATTGACTTGGTCGGGAATTCTAGTTAGGCTCTTAAGAAGTTGAGAAAGTCGGGATAGGTTTGAACAAAGTTCAACTTGTTTGCCCTCCGGAGAGTTGTGACTTGAAAAATGGAGCCAGTCCTTGTTATGGACATTGAAATCACCCGCAACAACTATCTCGCATTCGGGATTAATTTCCAGAATTTTATTGATATTGTCGGATAATTGCTCAACAGCCATAGCAGTTTCCAGCTCGTTAGCTTGAGGTGATCTGTAAATAAAACAGAAAAAGATTGTAACATTTTTAAGACAGAGTTTTAAGATAATGAAAAAACGGGTAGAAGCATTTTAAATCGTGATGGGTGTTAAAAGCTACATTAGATCTTATATATAAAGCGACTCCTCGGCGTGGAATAAAAAGCGGAACCAGCGTATAGCCATTAATACTATAATTAGTATCATCACCTATAACCTGAGTTTCGTTTAAAGTAAGTATTGCTAGACTTTCGGAGTGGAGATGGGCTTGAACTGAGTGAAAATTACATGCTAAGCCTCTTATGTTACAAAAATATAATAAAAAGTTAGTAACCATTAACTACAATTTGCAAGTGGATTGGGAGGGGGGAAAAATGATTTAAATTTAAATTTAAAATTAAAATATAATTTAATTTCAAACTTAAAACAAGAAAAACATATACTATACATTGAACAAACTCAGATTGAAAATAAATATTTATAAAATAACTAGGAGAATAGTAAAAATAGGAAAAATTGTGACGGCATTAAAAACGCGGCGAACATGACAAACGAAAATTCTGGTACAACAGTTTTTAGTAGCTTATTGTACGCAGAAATAGAATGTCATATTCACCCGTCATTCAGTACACTTTTTGAAAACATAATTGTTTCTTTTCCCACTTATATTGTTAGAATATAATAAAATTATTATGAATAAGTAGATTAATGCTGCATTAATTGATCTGATTAAAGAAAAAATGAGAAAGAAGAGGGGGAAAAAAAATTAACTAAATAAATAAAAATTGAATTATGATGCTTAATAACGTGGGAGAAAAGGATAATTAGTTAGCGTGTGTATTTATTTGCAATTAATTATTATTTTGGTAAAAATTAAAATTAAGTTTTAAGAATGATTGCAATATTAATACCAATTGAAAATTAAAGATTAAAAAAAAAAGTGGTACAAAATACCTATTTGGCTGCAAAATTATAAGTTATAATATAAGTTTTACAAAAAAAAAATGTTTGTAGTTAATTTGTAAGTTAAATTTAAAGTTAAGAGTATAAAATAAATAATTTTTACAAGTTAAAAAAAAATAAAAAAGCACAAATATTAATTTAAGAAAAAATTAAGAAAAGAAAATTTAAAAACTAATTTGTGAAAAACAAAACAAAAAACTACTATTTTAAAAATAATTTAGAATCCCAACATCCATTGACTAGAATATCCAAATGCAGCAAAAAATATTCAAATATACTGATGTCCAAAAAACAGCTGGCATATAAATACATATTTGGCATGGCATATTTGTTTGAAATAATTCACACTTTATTGCAAAATTGTTAATTGTTTTGATTGTTAGTTTTTGATAATTTAGTGACACCATTTGGCGTTTTACTTCTGTTTTTTTTCTTTTTTTTTTTCTTCTTCCTTCTGTTTTTTACTGTGTGATATTAAATTGTCAAGTTTTTAGTTAATTAACAAAGTTATTTGTTTTAAAATTTATGATTTTATTCAAAAATTGTTAATCTTTATTTATTGTAAAATTAAGTGTTATAACTAGTGTTTTATATTGAAATTACTGTTTTGATTATTAGTTTAGTTCAAATTAATTAATTAGAAATAATATAAAAAAAAAAAAACAATTTAGTGACACCATTTTGGCCTTTGTAATTATAAAAAAGTCATTTCTTTCTAATTATTTAAAAGCCAGTTACGACATGGTCCATCCATATAAATTTTTTGCATCTAAAGAATATTATATATTGACATGATTCTGCATGGTTATATTGATCCCTTATATATTTATAATTTGATTTAGCATATCTTTTTCAACATTGGCTAATACTTCCACGAACACTTTGTTTAAAAAAATTAAACTCTTTTAGATCCCGTTATATGAATCCGTTTTAAAAATCAGCGTTAGTTTGATTTTTACAAAAAGTTGCTTTAAAGCAACTTTGGGTCATAATGGTTAATAAAAAATCTTAAATTTTTTCAAAAGTGATTTATTTCGCTACAAAATTGATTGAAATTTAATAAAAATGAAAATAATAAAATAAATAAAAAAATAATTCATTAATTAATTCTATTAAATAAATAAATAAATTAATAAATAAATAGGTATAAAAATAATGATATAAGTTAAAAAATTATTTGGAATGATAAACTTTCGATTTTTCGATTTTTCGTATTGCATAAATAAACGTTGCATTTGGTACATGTCATTTGTCTAGTATTTTTATGGCAATATCGGTTTTTGTTTTTCTTGTTAGCCAATACGTATCACAGATGTAAGGTATGACACTGATCATACCGTATGAAAATTTCTTTTTTTTTCTCGGAGGTGTATCTGCGAATAACCTATTGGGCCTGTCACGTTTTTTTACAAGAACCTTATTGCTTATTGCTTTCAATTAATGCTTTTGCAATATTAGATTGAAATTGGATTAGTTTAAGTTTAGCAGGTTAACCTAGTTGTTCTTGATAACGTCGATAAAAAAGCCAACCATTACCAACTGCTGCATTTTTAATGCATTTTGATCTTAAACTTGAATTCTATTTGAATTGCAATTTTATGAACTTGAATTATTTTTAAATTTTAATTTAATTTGTTTTGACTGTGTACTTTTTCTTTTCAAACTTATTTTACTTTAAGAATTAAAAATAAAATTAAAACTTATTGTGTAAAATGGAATTTAAATGCAATTTAGAAAACTCCTATATTAATGATAATAAATCTAAAATTGTTATTTGTAAAGCGTTCTATAAAAGGAAGCTTCATGGAGTGTGTATGGGTTTAAGTAGAGATTGGTATTATCCAGTCCTAGACATTTAACAACATTTCAGTTTCCTGTCTCCTAGTCATACCGAAGCGCATCAAATTAAATAAATTAAAATATCATTGCTTTGTACATTCTGGTCTAGATCGCCGCATTCAAACTCTTAATTTTTCAAGTAATAAAAAAATATGGAAGAAAATTGATGCAACCATTAATATCAGCAAGCCCCGAAAAGAAAACATTAAATACTCAACAAAAAGAAAAGAATCTTCTAATAAAGTTAGTAACACTTCTCAAGATATGAGTATAAATTTTACTAACCCTAATAATAACATTCGTAATAAAAATTCTACTAATAATAAAAGAGTTCCTAAAATTTAAAACAGTCTATTACTAACCCTATTCCTTCAGTTACACCTAAAACCAATAATAAAAGTTTAATTGATTTACAATTACCGAATTATTCGAATTTATGCTCTATAGATATTGACCAGATCACTAGGGGAAAAATAAGCTTTACAGCGAAAAAGAAAACCTAAACATTTGGCAGCTTTTTTTGCTATATCAAAAATATGTTGATCCACAACATGTTTTGATTAAGCTGCATGCCTAAAATGTTTAAATTTGCAGACCCTTTTTATAAATTGCATTATTTTCTTTTTGGAACCGTAGAATTGGTATCGATGATCTCTTTTGAAAGAGATGTAACAGCTTTGAGATTTGGAAGTGTTGAACTCTATTAATAATCCCAAATCCTTTATTAATAAACATCATAGTGACTCATTCTTAAATCGTAAACTCTCCAAATTTAAAAAATCTATTTCAAATAAATATTATAATTTTATTTATGGAGAAACAATTAATTCTCGTGATCCTCCAATTTCAATAAAATTATCACCACATTCTTCCGGAATTCATTCTTCTGTTGTACAACCTAAATCGAATTTGAATTCCTTCCCAGCTAGTGCAGTTTTAAATAATCTAAATATATCATATAACGATCCCATTAATTCCTATATAACTGCTATTTCAGAGTAGCTAACCCCAGTATTTCTACTCCAAACCCAAAAATCTTCGATCCCCTTTTACCACCTGTAGTTCAGTTAACTCAAAAATTTCTTCAAAATAACAATGATAATAGGTATGTTTTGGCTAGTTTAAGGGATACTAAGATATTTGAAAATTTAAGACTGTATTTAGCTTACTTACATGATAAATCTAATGACGTATATATAGGCGGTAAAATGAACACATCGTTAAAAGTTGCAATCCAACAAAAGGGTCTTCCGACGGATGTAAATGAAATCCGTAATATTTTTGTAAGATACCATCAAACATTTGATATTTCTCCACAAAATGCTCTAACTGATCTTGAATCTTATGCTTCCTACATTTCTTTTAATAGAATCGATTATCTTCAAAGGACAATAGAAAACCATTTTAAGTACTTTCGCCCCCATACAAATGAAAAGAAATCTAATTAATATTAACTCATCTCAATCCATCTTTCTTAATTCCACTCTTTCTAAATTTCCCATTTATTATTAAAATGTTAGAGGACTTCGTAGTAAAACTAAAATAATTTTTTCCATTTGTTCTCTTCTAGATTTTGATATTTTTATTTTAAGTGAAACTTGACTTAATTCTTCTATTACTAATTTAGAAATTTTTCCGGTATTATATACTGTTTACAGAAAAGACAGATATGGATCAATCTTGTCTGAAAATCTCAGAAAATGTGGCGGTGTTGTGATTAAGAATACATTTAGTTGATGTGAAATAATAATTCCCCTGGGTGATGCTCACGATATAATAAAAATAATTGCTATATAAATTCAATTGCAATCAGCTAATCTTTTCATTGTCAGTTGGTATATTCCTCCTGCTTCTAATGCCGATCTTTTTATTAAGTATATTGACATTATTGAGTCAATAATTGGTGATCTTAAGAACAACGATGATATAATTCTTTGTGGGGATTTCAACCTTCCAAATATTAACTTGGTAGAGCATGATGAAGAAGCCTATCTTATTCCTTTAGAATTAGTGAATAATACAGAATGTCTTTTAATTGATTCATTTAATCCGTTTAATCTACAACAGATATCATCAATTTGGAATCATCAAGGTAATCAATTAGATCTTATACTCACAACTAACTGGAATAATATTTGTTTTTTTAATTGTCCTTTGGAACTTGTGAAAATTGATGTTTATCATCCTCCTATTTGTTTTTCTTTTAGCTCTTTTTTACTCCCAAATATTGAATCAGCACTTTCTTATCGTTACAATTTTCTCAAAGCCAACTACGATTGTATAAATTGTATATTAAGTACCTATGATTTTAAGTTTTTAAATTCTGTTGATGTTAATATATTAGTAAATAGTTTTTATTCAACCATATTTTATAATTTGTACTGTTAGTTATTGACTGAAGTAATAATTCTAGTCCGCCTTGGTTCACTAAAAATCTCAAATTATGTGCAGAGTATGTCTTTAAATGTCAAATCTAACGCTAAACTATTATGAAATTTTGTGAACTCTAAAAGAAATTGTGATCAATATCCCACTTTTATGAATTATAATAATAATAGTAGCAGTGATTCCACAATTATTTCCGAATGGTTTCGTGATTTTTTTTCAGCAAGCTATTCCCCATCGATTTTCAATCCTGACACAGTAAATTTTTCCTATTTAAAAAATTTTCCTAAAACTTTGGTACTATGTTATTTGAATAAATTGGATGATAATTCTAGACCCGGAACTAATGGTATTCCCAATTTATTTTTAAAAAATTATTTTATGTTTTTAGCAGACCCACTTCCTGAGTTATTAAATCTTTCTTTATCTTCAGGAATCTTTCCATCACTTTGGAAAATGGCTCTTATTAAGCCTGTACATAAGAAAAAACCTCAAAAATGACGTTATCAATTATCGTCCGATCGCAATATTATCTTCTATTCCTAAAGTTTTTGAATTAATAGTATTCGATTCTATATATGATCATTGCGCTAGCTTTTTATCAGCCAATCAACATGGCTTTATAAAAAGTAAATCTAGAGCCACTAATCTTGTGGAATCCACAGCTACATTTCTGAAATATAAGGATGGTTTTCAAACGGATGTAATTTGCACTGACTTTAGTAAAGCATTCGATTTACTTTCTCATAATATTATTATTTTAAAATTGTAGAACCTGGGGTTTCCACTATATTTTAATAATTGGATCTATTCTTATCTCTCTGATCTAGCTACCGTGTTTCTTTTATATCTTCAATTTCAGTAGTCAATAGGAAAAACTAAATCTAAGTTACAAACCATTTTTAAAGATAACAAAATAAAATTGTCATAAAATATTATAATTTGAAATGTGAGTTGCTTTAAAGCAACTGGGGAACACAAAGGGTATCATCAAATAATTCTAATTCCATTTTAATACATTTTAACATAGCATCCCATATACATAGCATAACATAGCAAGACCTCGTAAAGTAAAATATTGAGCTGGATCTAAATTATAAATTTTGATGCAAATTTCCCTAAAATTTTCGAAAAAGGTCTGTTAGTAAAAAAACATCAGTTTTTGAGTAGAGCTTCAAATAGTCTTTTAAAGTTTGACACTTAAAGCATGCAAAACTTTTTTTGCATGAAGATAATATTCATCTGAACATAAAGTATCAGTAATCTGATTTTTAAAGACTTTTTGGGGGAGGGGAACTTTATTTAAATAAAGTTCGTTGAGTTTTTCTATTGAGCCTAAATAATCATATAGAAAAGCACCCTTTCGAATTAACAATTCTAATTTTTCATTACTTTCAAATGTGTTCTAATGGTTCTAACTTTTCTTTACTTAAATTTTCTGTCAATAATTCAAGACTGGATGTCATAAACTTATAAGAATCTATAAATTTTATTTGAAAAAATTTCTTTGTTTCTTCAATAAAAATTGATTTGGATACAAAAATATAATTTTGAAGGATAGGATAGAACTGAAATAGTACCCTTTACCGAATTAAACCCTTTAAATATTAAATGAGCATCATAATTAGAAAAATTATGAAAGAATACAGGGATTAATTTAGGTATACTAAATAATATGTTACAAGAGCTATGTGCGGGATCAATTTATTTGCCTAGAAATTTGATAGAAAATTTTTTCACTAATATGACCTGTTTCATTATTTGTATGATGAAGTTGCACTAACACGGCAGTAACTGAATAGATTTTAGTGAACTCATACCACAAGCATACCTTACTGTGGGCATTTCTACACCCCCGCCCACCGGGGTAGATAATAATAATAATAATAATAATAATAATAATAATAATATTAATAATAATAATAATAATAATAGTAATAATAATAATAACAATAATAATAATAATAACAATAATAATAATAATAATAGTAATAATAACAATAATAATAATAATAAGAATCACTAATAATAATAATAATAATATTAATAATAATAATAATAATAATATAATAATAGTAATAATAATGACAATAATAATAATAATAACAATAATAATAATAATAATAGTAATAATAACAATAATAATAATAAGAATCACTAATAATAATAATAATAAGAACCACTAATAATAATAATAATAAGAACCACTAATAATAATAATAGTAATAATAACAATAATAATAATAATAAGAACCACTAATAATAATAGTAATAATTTTTTTTTCGAAGGAGGAGGTTGGAATCTTTTATAGACCGTACCGGAAATTTCCCTCTTACTTTCTCTCTCTTCCCGGCGTGTGTGGGACTCTGTGAAACGGTTATCCTTTTTTGTATACCCACTAAACCTACCTGATTGCGTTCCGTCTGAACGCTGGCCCGGAACCTTTTATTACATTACTTCAGGCCAGGTACTTCACTCTAAACAGCTACTGCCTCCGCCTGTCCAGGTCTAACTTCTTAGAGCGTAGAAGCCGTTGCACGTACTGTGATACACGGTTCCAAGCTGCCTCCCCAACCATCATTACTTCCAAAGCGAGATCGAGGGAGAAATGGACTTCCACCTCTCGTTTCCGCTCCGTCCTCTCCAGAGCCCACCATTCACATATGAAAAAGGTGTGCTCAGCGTCATCCTGCACACCTGGGCAGTACAGACACTCCGCCGAGTCCACCCTTCCCGGAAAGAAACTGCGTGAAACCTCGTCCACCGGCCCTTCGCTTCCTGCTCCCACTGAGGTTGCCACCTTGCCAATTGCTGACCTCTCCTCTGCCTTGATTACTGCGAGGTCACCTTCCCCCGTCTGTTGTACATCGATTGCCGCTCCTGTGCCAGTAGCGCAATCGGTGTAGCCCCAGCAATCACCAGGACAGCCGGCTCTTAGACTGTCCTGTAGGCAGAGGCCACCCTCTGGAAGGCCCTCCCTTGTACCTGATCCAGCCTCTTCCTGTACATTTCCTTGACTAGAGCATGTGCCCACAACTCGGATCCGTACAGCAAGACTGACTGGACCGATGACATAAGAAGCCTCCTCTTCCTGGCCTTGTCGAGTTTCCAAAATCGTTCCAACGAATCTTCAATATATTTGTTATCTTTGTAACCATCACCGTAAATGATTGAGCTTCTGAATTTGCTCCATTATATTTCCCGACAACCATCCAGCCGAATATTGTACTTTTTAGAACAGGGTGTTGCTGTCCCTCATTTTGACCCATCTTTCAAAACATTAAAGAAATAGTCCGCCTACAATATCTATCTTCTTGAATACACCAAATTGCTCATCAGCTAGTTTAATTTTCGATAAGCAAGACCACTTTGTAATATCAATTGTGTTTTCAGGAACCCTTGAATAATAATAATGATGAAAATAATAATAATTATAATAATAATAATAGCAATAGTAATAATAAAAATAATAAGAATAATAATAATAGCAATAGTAATAATAATAATAAAAATAATAATAAAAATAATAATAATAATAATTATAATAATAATATTCTAATTTTGTTTTTGATAAACTTTTACCAAAAAAACATGCCATACAAATTTTATGATCGTTTTATTTTGCTTAAAATAAAAACTCCACTTGACGAAAATTATGTATAATTTTTAAGAAAATAAATTTAAATTTAACGAAATAAAAAATCAATTCACCAATTTTTTAAACAAAATAAGAAAAAAAAGTTATCTTTATTCTTATTACTCGCTATAGTTTATACGATCGGTTCCAACCGTAATTGTTTATTTTCTATACTTACATAATATTAGCACGTAATCGTCACTGGCAAAACCAATTATATTATCCAGTGAAATATTTCTATCTGTGAAAGTTTTAATAACACAATTAAATGCGTATTACTTTCTTCATCAGATGAAGAAAATTGCATTTTTATTAACTTTCAAATTTTTGCATTTTAGGAATAATATTATATAAACCATATAAAATAATTTTACTTACCTCAATAAAAAAGTTTTTGAAATTTGAAGAACTAGCAAGTAATTGAGTAGCTTGAGTAGATTTGAATTTTGAATAAAATTACTATTGACAAAATAATGACAAATTAAACATAACTATTTTTGTAAAATATGTTTGAACTTTGAATAAAAAAACTACTTTTTGGAAGGAAACTACTTTTGAAAGGTCAACTACTATCTGAAAGGGATGTTTGGAAAAAAATGTAATCCTAATATTAGGAAAAAGTTACGGTGTTTTCAAATAAGGTAATTTTTTATTACTTTGGTGGTTTTTGGAAAGAAATTACCTTGAAACAAGATAATTACGGTGACGATTTCAACGCTGGTTTGGACTATGATCATTTATTTATTTATCTTATATAGATTTAATATTATAAATAACATAGCATAATGCAATATTACTAAACGAATCGGCTACTGTTCATTATAGGTTGGATAATATAATTAAATTATATACATCTGTATGTACATACAAAAATTATTTACTTTGTTATATTATATTGTACTATGAATATAAACGTGAAAAACATTTTGAATTTACCTCATATTATACCACTGATAGTTTTCAATTACACTTTTCATGATTTTACAAAGAAAAATAAAAATAATGACAAAAGGATTTTTGGATTTATTAGGATATGGGAATTAACAGAAATATAGAAATACCTACTTATTATAAAAATTTCCATTTGTATGTAATATTTTGGAAATTCCAATATAATATTATAATTCTAATACTATAATTCTAAATTCTGTTGTATTTTTGCTTATAAAAATATATGTAATTTTTTGTTTGACAGAGCAAGTTATCTATCTTGTAAACTTAAATTCCTATATTATAAATTTAATTTTTTCTATATTACTTAAAATATTCTTTCAAATAAACAAAAGTGTCAAATTACAATTCTTACTTTCATAATTTTTTTTTCATATAATTTGTACTGTCGCGATCAAAAATGATGACATCGCAAATAATTGCACCTAGTTATTTTCAACTATACAAAATATAATAAAATATTATCCAACTGTACATATTATTTATAAAATAAGAGTACTGTTATAATTTCGTCATTACTGAGTAAAGTTTATACCTACATATAAAACATAAAATTATTTAAATTAGCTGTCAATACAAAATTATGTTTTAAATTAAGTTATTAAATTAAAAAATTAAGTTAAAGTAAATTATTGTGTTTCTTATTTTAAGTGCTTGAGTGCCTAAATTTAGTCATTTAGCGCAGTCAGTAGGATTGCCGACGGTAAAAATAAAATGAATGAATAAAATAAACATTTATTTTTTAAGAACAATAATATTACAATCAAACAATAAAATTTGTTTTAATACAAATTAAAAATTTTTGATTTACAAAGTATTGTGATGTAATAATATTTAAAAATAATATATTGATAAACAAAATATATTTGTTTTTCTTAAATTAAATAAAAAATAAACTCACCGTTCTTTTATCGAAAAGAATAACATCGGCAATTAAAAATAAAATTAAAATAGTGATCAACATTTGTTATTCACCTGAAATATGTAATAATATTTATAAAAAAAAAATTATACTCATAATAAAAGTAACATTAAAATTCATCTAACAAAAATAAAAAAAAAAATAACAAAATAATAAAATATTAAATTCGTAACGGAAGCTAGATCCGTTCAACCTTTTACTGGAAACGACTCAATGGAATTGGGTTATTTCCTACAAGAAGCAGAATCGTTAATGAATCAGGTAGCAGAAAATGAGGAAAAAAGTTATATTAGTAGAATTCTGACAACAAAAATATAAGAATAAGCAGCTGTTTCTATTAGGAGGGTATTATCCACAATAGTGACGTGGCAGCAAATAAGAGCCCAGCTAATTAAATCCTTTGGAATTTATGAACCATATTTAGCATGAAAAGAACAGGCTGAAGCAGTAAAATTAATTACGGTAAGTCAATTTTATTCTGACTTAAGTAAAATTTAGATAGTTAAATATTAAATATAATTTAGATATAAGTCATGCAATAGATTTCCCGATGAAAAAAATAATGAAAAAAGTAGTCTCGAAAATTTTTTAAATAAACTCAAGAGAAACGATTCTATATATCTTCGAATAAAAAATGTTACTTCCTTAGAGGAAGCTTACCATGAACTATTACAAACTTGAATTTCTAGCAATTCTAATAGTTCAAATAATTATCCATTCAATTTTAAAAATAATACTAACAATAAAAATAAAAATAATTATAATAATTTGAATAATAATAACAACAAATATAAAAATAATTCTAATCTATCGCCGCGATTTTATAATAATAATAAACCTAATAATTATAATCCAAATAATTGGAATAGTTGGAATAATTCATATAATGCAAATTCTAATATAATAGCGCAAATAATCATATAATACGTTTTAATAAAAATAGACAACAATATAATAATCCTTACAGTTCTAGTGGAAATTTTTCTAATAATTATATAAACTAAATAACAGAAGTGCTGATGAAATAGAAGTCAATCCTCCTAAAGTTGAGGAAAATTTTCATTTAGTGCCTCGAAAAATTCATTACCAATAGTAGAATTTACTATCGGTAAAACCAAAATTAATTATTTAATAGATCCAGGATCTACTGTTTCTATAATAGGTGAATCATTATTTCCACATATCCAAAGAAAAAAATTTAAAAATCCATTAATAATTAAAACTTTATTTGGTAACAATAAAATTTTATACGAAATAGTTACAGATATTCCAATTGAATTTAACCATTGTGCTGGAAAATTTTGAAATAAAAAAATAAAAAATTGAATGCTATATTAGGGCAAAATATTTTAAAAGCAACAGGTAGATGTGAAAATTAATTTTGGTAATGATACTATTGAAATTATGAATAAAGTTACAAAATTTAAAGACTCATGTCCATATGACGAGATTCATGAGTTAAATTCTATAGATTTAAATACGGATAAAATTATTAATTATATAAAAACTGAGCATCTCAATGAAGAAGAGAAGAAAAGTTAATGAAATTATCACGAAAAATAGGGATTTTTTTAACAAGAGGGCGGTAAATTAACAAATAATTAAACATCAAAAAATCACCAAACATAGTCAACCAATATATTCGAAAATTTATAGGCTTCCAAAGATCCACGAACAAGTGGAAAAGCAAACATCCGAAATGTTATCCCAAGGGATTATTAAACATAGTAATTTCCCCTATAATTCATCTATTTGGATTGTTCTAAAGAAAATAGACCAATCAGGCAAACAAAAATGGAGAAAAATGGAGAATGGAGAAACAAAAATGGGATCACTGTAGACGACAAATTCCTAATTCCTAATATAGATTCGTTCTTCGTAAGTTGGGTCGATCCCAATATTTTACGACCTTGGATCTTGCCAAGGGCTTTCACCAGATTCTGGTAGATGAAAAAGATCAAGCTAAAACAGCTTTTCGACGCCTCAAGGTCAATATGAATATATCAGAATGGCATTCGAACAAAAAAATGCTCCTGCCACATTCCAACGTATGATTAACTACATTTTACGTGACTTCATTAATATTTCTTGTGTAGTATATCTTGTTGATATACTTATCTTTAGTTCATCACTCCAAGAACATTTAGAGGTTATTTCAAACATTTTCCAAAAGTTAAAAGAAATCAATTTAAAAATTCAAATCGATAAATGCATATTTTTAGCCAAAGAATCTGAATATTTAGGCCATCTTTTAACCAACAAAGGTAGTAAACATAACCCGGCCAAAGTCAAAGTAATAAAAAATCTAAATTTGCCAAAATCGAAAAAATCAATAGAGCTTTTTAGGAATAACGGGCTGTTACCGTAAATTTATACGCGATTATGCGAAAATAGCCCAACCGTTGACTCATTGCTTGAAAAAAGATAGTAAAATTGATATAAATAACAACAAATATATAGAAGCTTTTGAAAAACTAAAACAACTTATTACCGAGGATGCTATTCTCAAGTATCCTGATTTTAAACAGAGATTTACTCTGACAACGGATGCAAGGCAATATGCAATATGATATGACAATGATGCAATATGAATGACAATATTGTCAACAAATATTTTTTTCTCAAATACACTCAGTAGAAAAATAAATCTGAAAAAATTACAATTAAATTTAAAAGATACAGAAAGTTATTTATTTCCATAGAGAATCTTAAAAACGAGAATTACTTAATCGATGTTTTAAGAAGATTTATCAAGACAGGTACTACAGTTATTTATACTAAATTAAATGATAATCTACTCGTAATATTTAAAAATAAACTTACTCATCTATTCAGTAATAACACCAAAATAAAATTTGTAAAATGTTCAAAACTAGCTCAACACGTGGAAAAGGAAGAAGACCTATTGAATATAATTAAACAAATTTATGAAACTAACCATCGCGGAATGTTAGAAAACTTCAACGAAATATAAGATTTATATTACTTCTCTAAAATAAAAGATTTTATTTACAAATTTGTTAATAACTGTACGTAATATTTGCAATTTAGCTAAATATGATAGACATCCAAATAAATACAAGTATCAATTATCTGAAACTCCTTCTGAGTTAAATTAAATTGTTCACCCTGATGTCTTTTATTTGAAAAAAGAAATATTTTTGACAACAAGTGATAAATTTTGCATTTAGCAATATCAAAATTAAATTTAAATGTATTAAAATTAATAATAAACTAATTGATAACAAAAATAAAAATATCCATCCTTTTCGAATTAAAAAACACTTTAAAAAATTCACAGGTAGTAATCTGTTTCCTAATACTGACCTTAATAACTCCATGTCAAGCCGTAATTAATATCCAAAAATTGGAAACAGAAGCTGGATTTACAATCATACAACAGGAAAACATTCAAATTATAGAAAATTTCCATAAAATTATTCATAAAGAAATCTTGAAGAAATACAAAGTGGCTATAAACCTCAGAAAATAATATCAATATATCATTTAACCAGGTGATTAAATTGAAATGATAGTTTTTAATAACAAAATTAATAATATTAAACATACATTAAAAACTCTAACTTCTTTTAGATTTAAGAGAGCTTTAATCAACCTTTGTGGTTCAATTCTCAGATGGGTATTTGGAACCATGGACGATGATAATCGAGTAGAATTGCAAGATCATTTAAAATTAATTGACGAAAACAATCATAATCTAATAGTAATAAACAAATAAAAATAAACGTTAATATCGAAAATAATTTAAAACTAATTCAAAAAACTATTATCGAAAATAATATAATGACTAATAAACTTTTAAACGATGTTTCTTTGGATAATAAAAAATTAATTAAACAATTTCAATTTTTCAAAATTTTAACAAACATAAACCTTCTAAACGAAGAACTAGAGAAAATTTAAGAAAATATAATTTTTCTATAAAATATAAATTTAAGAAAATATAATTTATTAAAATAAATAGAGAACTAATAATATTTTCTTTTTGTATGCTATAATTTTAAATAAATTTAATGTATTTGTGCTATGATCATTTGTTTATTTATGTTATATAAATTTAGTATTACAAATAACATAGCATAATGCAATATTGCTAAACGAATCGGTCACTAAGATCATTATAGGTTGGATAATATTATAATTAAATTATATACATACTAAAATTGTTTATTATATTGTACTATGATCATAAACGTGAAAATGATTTGAAATTTACCTCATTTTATACCAATGATAGTTTTCATTTATACTTTTCATGATTTTTTTTTATCATAGAAAAATAAAACATTAAAAATAAAAACAAGTAAAAGTAACAGTAAGTCGGTACAACCGACTTATTTATACCCTACACCTAAAAAATTCAAATTAAATTAAAAATCCATAAGTTATTTTAGTTAGGTATTTAATATAAGCTAAAAAAATAAATGCTTTTACAACCTTTGTACAAAATTTCAGGTTTCTATCTTTATTAAATTCGAAAATATGCTTGTTAGGTCTTGGGAAGTGTGTAAAGGCACGCGGACCACCACCCGAATTCATCTCAAATTTTAGAGACATCATCAGAACAGGGTAAAACACTTTTATATCAAATTTCAAGTTTTCATATTTATTAATTGCGAAGATATGCTTGTTTGGTATTGGGAGTTATGTGGCAGATATCCGAACAACCATTCCAATTTATCTGAAATTTTAGGCAAATTAAGGATTCAGGAAACAACACACTCGTATCAAATTTGCAGTCCCTATCTTTATTAATTTGGAAGATATGCTTGTTCGCTTTTAGGAGTTGTGTGGGAGGTACCCGAACAACCCCTCCAATTCATCTCAAGTTTTAGGCAAATCAGGGATTCAGGAAACAGCACTCTCGCATCAAATTTGAAGTTTCTATCTTTATTAATTTCGAAGATATGCTTGTTCGGTTTTGGGAGTTGTATGGGAGGTACCCGAACAACTCCTCCAATTCATCTCAAATTTTCGACAAATCAGGGATTCAGGAAACAACACCCTAGTACCAAATTCGAAGTTTATAACTTTATTAATTTCGAAGATATGCGCATTCCGTTTTGGGAGTTGTATGGGAGGTACCCGAACCCATGGTCCGATTTCGCCCATTTGCAATACCCGCCTTACTTTAGTCATTGCTAACCTACAGTATAAATTTCATCAAGATAGCATCATTATTTTTTGAGTTATCGTTCGTACGGACGGATGGACGGACGGACATCGCTTAATCTACTTAGGAGGTGATCCTGATTCAGAATATATATACATGTTTATATCTAACTCGCTTCCTTTTGGTGGTTTCAAACACCATACCAAAGTTAATATACCCTACACTTTAAGTGTAGGGTATAATAATGACAAAAAGGTATTTGGATTTATTTATTTATTTATATACAGGTACCGTGGTACATAAATGTGCCAGGTAGCTATAACCCCTGTTTCCTGGTAGGAATGTGGGGTGTACGAGATATTATGTGATATATTAAGTATTTATATATTGCGATATATGAATATTTTTTTTTTTTATATTATAATTATTGTACCCAGCCGGGAATCCCGGAAACCCGAGACCTCTCATTCCCTTATGAATGAGAAGCGGTGCGTCAACCACTGCACCAATAGCTCGATGGGATTTATTAGGATATGGTAATTAATTAATAGAAATATAGAAATACATACATAGGTACTTATTATAAAAATTTCCATTTGTATGTAATACATATTTTGAAAATTTTAATATAATTTTGTAATTCTAAACGTAAAAAATGTTGTGAAACTCAATTTTATATTCAATATAAGAAAGAAAATAAGAATGATATTTATATTTAAATAATAAAATTTATAAAACGATTTGCATCGAACTTTTTTCTGGTTAGAAAAAAAAAAGTTTTATCAATAGATAACTATTTGAATTTGAAAAACTAAATTCTGTTATATTTTTCTTATAAAAATATAAGATAATGCAAATAATGCAAAAAAGCTAATTTTTTCGACAAATTTATATTCTAATAGTAAAAGACTATCGGTTTTCGGCCTATTTTGGGGAGTCCGGGTCACGTGGCCCTCCATTTAATAGAATTAATATTAAAATATTGCATGAAAAGTCGGAGATTTTAAACTTAAAAATCGGCAAATATAAACTATAAAAATTAAAAAAAAATCACACCCATCGAACAAGAAAAGGCCAAAGAATTATTTAAAAAAAAATATTAACGATCACACTATTACAGAGTATTTTACAGGCATTAGAAGTTGACCCACCTATAACCGACATTGCCCATTTTTATAATTATATGTCATCCATTTTTTCAAGAAATGAGTTAATATTTGTTTCGTGCGATTGATATATTTCAACTATGTTAATTTTTTGTTCAACAAGATTTATTACTAAGAAATTCAATTTTTCTCTACTCTCTAACTCTAACTTAAAACTTAAATTACTTGTTATGTTCTCATTAACATAAATAGTAACACCTCCATACGACATTACATGACTTAAAAAATATGATTTGTACACTTCCATATTAAAAAATTGATTTTCCTGTTCATTTTATTTAAATTCAATTTTTTTAAACTTATCAAATTCGTATTTTTTTAAATCTTATATTTTTCATCTCTTAATTAATTTATATTTTTAATTTTTAAAGAAATGCTTCACTTCGAAAAGTTCTCTTTTTGCATTAAAATATAAACAGAACGTCAATAAAAAGTCGCTACACAATTTAGGGTAAAACTTTCTTGCTGCTAAACTGTAGCGCTAGATAAAAAAAATCGTTTAGTAGAAAATTTTATCGAACGCTGCAGTTTTTTCGTAGCGCTAGATGCTACTAAACACAACCAATGCCTAAGTTTACACTTTTCATACTGAATCCGCTTGACGAAGACCACTTATGTTTACACTTGCCTTCAAAAAGTAGATTCTTTTTTATTACATATTTTCTATATGTGTGCGTATATAACAAAAATTGTTTGGAGAGATGGGGAAAAACGTACCTTTTTCCACTCCTTTTTCAAAATTCATGTTTACAACAGGATGAAAAACGTACTTTTTTTTTGGCAAAATCATGTCAGAACATTGGTACATATATTATAAATGAAACGAAGTTAAAGTTTTAAATGTCGATTTACAAAATGTCGAATGGGTGAAAATATCGACTATAAAAAAAATACCGACTGAGAAAATGTCGAATGTCATACATACGTATATCATTAATATTCAAATCAAAGTATAGATATTGTAATAATAAGTAGTAACACTCTTGTTTTGCTAAATCTAATACATTTTCTTACAACAAAAACTACAATTTGTAAAAGCAGGTAGAAACTACATTTCCAATATTGTATAAAGAAAACTACAGAAAGAAAAAGTACAATACAATGCCTTTTAACGGAAGTCGCCCAGTGAAATTATTTATATATTATTTAGTTATCAATGTAATTACAATGCTTTTTAATGGTAGCTGCCCAGTGAAATTCGTTATATATTAGTTATCAATGTAACCGAATAGAGGAATATGTGATATTGAAATCAGTTTTTTATAATAGATTTTTATATATGTAGCTGCCCAGAAAAATATTTATCAATTGAGTTTTACTACCAAATCATTTCATTTTATTTTTTATCTTTCTTTCACAACAAAAATTCTTATTACCATCCAGTTTTTACAATTTGAGTGAATTTATGTATGTATATGCAAAAGTACGAACGCGTTGCTTCTTTTTGCGGACATCTATATGAAAAAAGAAGCACTAAAGGAACAGGAAACGCTTCTTACCTTACTGGGAATGATTCGAGCATGCATGCTGGAATGCTTCTTTTTCCCGCTGGGTACTTATTGTATTGTCTATAGATATACTTTGATTCAAACTATGTATATGTAAAGCATGGTATAGCAATAGCATATGTATATTGTACAGAAACATCAAAAACAAAATAAAACAAAAATACGTACCTATAGATGCCTTGCACTACCCAGCTCTATAAATACGTATATCATTCATATTCAAATTTCAAATCAAAGAATAGAGATTAGTAACAAGAAGTTCCACTCTTCGTTTATGTAAATCTAATGCAATTTTTTACCTCCACGAAAACAGCAAAAAATCCATTAGTTAAAAGAGATAAAAGCTATATACATATGTACCTATTTAATGGTTGCGGAATACGTAAGTATTTTTTTGTGGTGCATTTCTCTACTACATAAATGTAACAAGAAAATTACGCAGCCTTTTCTGTTCAGGCGTGGCTGTACATTTCGTAAGAGGGTATTACTCTTACGACGTGTGTGGAATTCGAACCCACACTCTCTCAGTGTTTACAGCGTTTTTACACGCTCTTATCCACTAGGCCACTGAGCCTCCTGGACGTAATAATTTATAATTACAAAAAAAGAACACATTAAACAATTTTTTACAAACACAAAAATTAATTATCCAATTTGGGTAAAGTTTACTATATGTCTCTCATACAAAAAAAAAAGGTCACGTGATCCGGAACCCCCAAAAATAGGCCAAAATCCGACTTTAATTTATTGTTATATCCAACCGGTATTTTTGTACTATTCTAAAGGCTAATTTTCATGGAAAAAATTTCATCCGATATCGGATATTTAGAAAGAGTAAACTATACTTAATACTACCAATAGGGAAGAGTGAGAAAAATAATGAATTAAAATGTCATGTCATAAGAATGTTAGTAGTGTGCCCATTTTTTTTGTGTACATATACATTTTTTACGTATGTGTTCAAAATATCGGAGATAATTATAGAAAATTTAGCTTCAGCGAGCTAAATTTCATCCGATATTTTGGCATATCTCCGATATTTTCTGAACGCTTGTACCGATATTTTTGTGTTTTTTCTCTGTCACACAAGTAATGTTTTTGTATCTTCTGCCTATGCTCTAACAAATATCGCCGATATTTTTCTTCATGAAAATTAGCCTTAATGGCTAACTGACCTTTAACTAATAAATGCATGGATATTTGAAAAGTATTGCCGTGATATATTTTTTATTATATAATATTCAAAATGAAATTTTTAAATGATAAAAAAGAAGGCTTGTACACAAAAGTTTTAGGTAGTCCAGAAAATTCAAATTTAAATAAAATAAAAAATGATTGACATTTTATAAAAAAGTTAAAATCTAAATAAATTGATTTTAATTTTTTTAAATGAAAAAGTAAACATATTTTGTTTCTAATCAATGGATTCTAAACGTAAATGTCAACATTTTAATTAATTTCTATAAGTAAATGCAAAATTTTAATTTTATACAAATGTTTTGTATGGAACGTCGGAAATTTTAAAGTTAAAATAAGTAAACATAAAGTAAAAACTTAAAAAAAGAGCACACAACAGACAAGGAAGAGAAAAGCAATCATTTATGAAAAAAAAAATTTAAGGATCGTACCATTTTTACGGGAGTAATTCATAACAGACATTTAGTATACTCTGGCCCCCCAATTTTTTTATAAACGCATTTAAATTTGTGCCTTTTAACTTTTATATAAAAACATGAACATTTTATTTGCGCCTTTTAACAATTTTTAGTACAGAGTAGATAAAAAGAAAAAAATTATTTGTAAAATGCGCACATTAACCTTTTCTCCTTTATTGCGCGAATTATGTTATCCTTTAAAAAAGGTTATAAAAAAAACAATTTTTATTTTGATAATGAACAATTTATTGTCAAAACTTGATTGATTCTTTATTTAATTTTACAGGTATTTATATTATATAAAATATGCAAGGTTTACAATTTAATCTATTTCGACATATTAATAAAAATCAATTACATTGTAAATACAATTAAAAAGAAATGCTTAATTCGCAATTTGAACGTTAATTAATTAATAATAAGAACATACTAATATAAATGCAAGTTTTGCAATTTTAAGTTTAAATTTAATTTAACAAATATTTTAATATTTCGAAATTTACAAAGTTCATTTAGGTTTATTGATTTTAATATTTATTGATACAAAGTTTATATAAAAATATAATGTTGATGTGGTTGTGTGCTGGTCACATAACTTCTCCCCTCTTAGATGGATGTTACGGCCAAATAAATTTTTGTTTGGGTGGAACATCTGGGTTTGTTATGGTTGGAACGACTGAAGTAGTTGCAATAGGAATGACTGAAGCTGTTGTTGTATGATAGGTTCTCCTTTTAGCGAAAATTTTGTAATTATATATTTGGAATGCTATAAGTATAAAGATTATGATTAATATTGCAATTATTATAATTTGAAAGTTGTCCTGATTTGCGTGAGTTTGTCGAATATCTGTAATTTTCCTTTTGATAAATTGATAGTTTTTGAGTGTTGTTAATTTTGTGCTATTATGAGTGAAAGTGATATTTAATCCGTTGAAAGTTGTAGGATGGATATTAATTTCATCCCAATGATAATTTTCCAATGAAGAGTAAATAATACCGTTAATTTGAATTTGGAAATTGTCATAGTGAATAAGTTTACTTTTTAAATTGTTGATATTTGGATTACAGCTTGTTTGTATTTTTATTTCGGGAATATTTACTAAGATGATGTAGCCAGGTTCGGATGTGTAAATTTCTATTGATTTCTCCATTTCTTGTAGAAATTCATTTAGCAGGTTTATTTTTTATTAAATTTTATAATAAATAATTCTTGATGAACTGGTTCAGAGCAAAGGTAAGTGCTTTTTATTTTGGGGCGCTTTTCATTTATAAAAAACGTACTATTATTACCCATTAGAACATAAGGTTGTTTTAGTATTATGGATTTAGTATCATTAATAGGTAAGGTTATGATATGAAATAAGGAATAGAATAATTTAGAAATATTAGGAATTTGAACATTAAAAATAATATTTGTATTATTATAGTAAGCTTGTAATTTATGTAACTCATATATATGTTCTATAGATTTAATGTTAAAATTTTGATTTTTAAAAGTTTCGAATATCTCTGAAAGTTCTGATGGATTTAAAATTTGTTTTGAAATTGAATTTAATTTGGCTAAAATTACAGTTTCGGCTATATTATTTAAGTGATTGTTAAGTAAATCTATATGATAATTTATTTCATTTAGATATTGGAAACTTATAAAATTATTTTCAGATTGTCTAATGCTATTGTCTATTGAATCTTGATGATATTTTAAATTTTGAAAAATTACTTCTTGTTGTTTATTTATATGCTCGGTTACATTCTCAAATTGTTCTATCATTTGGTTATTTAAAATAGCTTGTTGGTTAATTTCATTTTTAATATTATTGTCGTTAATTATTAGTTCATCTATTTGTTTATTTAGTTTAATAGCGTCTTCGTCGTCTAAATTGCCTGTTATTCTTTTTATTAATGTACCAAGTCCATTGATCAGTCCATTTTTTATTCTAAAACTAGGTATTAGTAAATTATATTTCAATTTTAATTCGTCGAATTTAAGATTCGTTATGTTTAAAGAACGTTCAATTGTTGTTTTTCGAAAAGAATTTAATGAGTTTTGAATTTGTTCTATACTTTGTTCATATGAATTCAGTCTAACTACATGAAGGAAATTTGTATATCCATGGATTATTTTAGTTGTTCCAAGATTCATTAATAAAATTAAAGTTGAATGTAGCCTTTCTACAGGTGAATTGCTAGTACTTTGTTGAATGGATGTATGATGAAGTTCTATATTGTATTGTTTACAAAAATCTTTAAATATTATAGAAGTGAATTCAGTAGCGGAGTCTGCAACTAATTTTTTAGGTATGCCGTGAAGGCTCATAAAATGTTTAAGAAATTTAATAACTGTAAGGCTATTTCTGGAGATTAAGATATAAGCGGAAGCAAATTTAGAAAATTTATCAATAACTGTTAGAATTTGTTAATTATTTATGCTATAAATATCTATGTGGATGATATTTAAAGGTTTATTAGGTATTTCCGGAATCATATGTTTAATTATTTGTGGTTGTCTGTCATATTTCATTGTCTGACAAGTTTCGCAGTTGTTAATTATTTTAGTAATTTTGGTTTTCATAAAGGGAAAATAGAATTTACGTTTTAAATGCTGAAGTGTTTCATTAATACCACGATGATTGTTATTAGTATGATCAGATGATATTCGTTAATAAATTCGTCTTGTTTGTCTGTTTCTGTTATGTCTTCTAATATGTCAGTACATCTAATTAATTTAAATAGTTTTGACTGAGAAAAATATTTAGAATAAATATCTTGTATTAATTTAAATATATCATTATTTTTTGTGAAAATTGCGTTTAAACGATTTGGAGCTATCAATTTTTTAAATAATTGTATCATGTTATCTTTTGAGAAGTTAGTAATTTTAATAGTTCTCCTTTACTTATTTTTAAAGAGCATTTTTAATTCGTTAGAAGGAGTTTCGTTTGTTTCCTCAAAAATTATTTGTAAGGCAAATTCATTAATAGGTCTCTCTAAAATATAGATGCCGTCGCCAATGTCTTCTTGTGCTGAATGTATCGTAGCAGCATCGGTGTTAATTTCGCATTCATTTGTATTAATTTCCTCAGGTTTTTGTATAATATTTCCAATTCTTATTCTACTTAGCGCATCCGCATTTTTATTTAGGCTTCCTTTTTTGTAAATAACTTCGTAGTCGTATTCCTCTAATTTCAGGCGCCACCTTACTAATCTTGAATTTGGATCTTTTAAACTCATTATGCAAGTTAGCGGTTTATGGTCTGTAACGATTTTAAATTTTCTTCCGAAAAGATAGGGCCTAAAATATTTTGTTGCCCAGACTATCGCTAGTAGCTCTTTTTCTATTGTAGAATAATTAATTTCTGAGTCTGTCAATGTTCTACTAGCGTAACAGATAGGTCTGTCACTACCTATTGGTCCTTGGGATAGAACTGCGCCTATAGTGTAGTTACTCGCGTCAGTAGTTAACACAAACGGTTTATTGAAATCTGGGTATTGTAATAACGGATCATTACTCAATAAATCCTTACATAGTTTGAAAGTTTTAATAAAATTTTCATTATGTTCTATAGTTTTACCCTTTTTTAGACATGAAGTCAGAGGTTTTGTCAGTTTAGAAAAATCTTTAATGAACTTTCTGTAATAACCAAGGAGTCCAAGAAATGCTTTTATATCTTTTGGAGTTTTTGGAATTGGGAACTGTTTAATAGCTCGTATTTTAGAAGGATTGGGTTTTATTCCTTCAGTGGTCACAACATGCCCGAGAAATTCAATTTCTTTACGTAATTTCACTTTTATCTAATTGCACTTTAAGGTTAGCTTTTTGAAGTGCTTGGAATACTTTTCTAATACTTTCTAGATGTTCCTGCAGTGAAGTTGAGTAAATTATTATATCGTCTAAATAAACGAGACAGATAGTACCTTGAAGTTCTTTAAGAATGTTGTCCATTACACGTTGAAATATACTTGGAGCATTTTTGAGTCCAAAAGGCATGCGAACGTACTCGAAATGTCCGCCTTCTACCGTAAAAGCAGTTTTTTGAATATCTTCAGATTTCATCTCGATTTGGTGGAACCCAATACATACATATTCCTAATTTGTCCATACATAAAATACATACATTTTCCTAATTTGTCCAGTATATCAGTAATATTTGGGATCGGATATTTGTCGCTTATTGTCTTTTCATTTAACTTTCTGTAGTCTATTACCAAACGCCATTTTTGTTTTCCACTGGCGTCCAATTTTTTAGGGACAACCCAAACGGGTGAACTCCAGGGAGAATAAGAAGGTCTTAGAATACCTTGTTCAAGCATGTCGTTAATTTGACGTTTGACTTCTTGTTTATGTACATACGGATATCTGTACGACTTCGTATATATTGGTATATCGTCCGTAGTTTTGATACTATGTTTAACTTCGTTCGTAAAACTTAAGTTTGTACCCTCTCTAAAGAATATTTCGTCAAATTCTTTACATACTTTAATTATTCCTTTTTTTCTTGGTCATTTAAATGGTCAGTTCTAATAAGATCTGGTAAGTTTTTAGAATTTTTAACATTTTCAAACTCAACAGGTTGTATATTAAAATTATTTATTTCAATAAAATTTTGTGACAAATAGTTTTCAACCTTTATTGGTTGTTCTAAATAAAGATCTTGTTCATAATTATCTAAATTTACAATTTCAATATTGCTATACCAATTTTTACAATTATATATTCCTTCAGAAATAATAAGATTTGGTTTTAATTGAATTTATTGTATGAACATTTCACTATTTTTAATATCTACAGGTAATTTACAAATAACTTTTGATTTTGCTGGAATACTAAATTTTTCAGATACGAGATTAGGTTTAAAATATAAAGGTAACAAGGCATTTTCTATTGCGAGAACATGATTCTCTAGGTCAATTTTACAATTTAAAGATTGTAATACATCTAATCCAAGTAAACCGTCAAAATATTTATGAAACCGAAATATTAAAAAACGAATAAATCCTTTTTGTTTAAATTCGTGAAATGTTGGAATTAAAACTTGTTTATCTAATTTATGTTGATTAAATACAGTTGAGATAATTACAGGTTTTGTTTCTATTGTATTGAAGTGGGTACTAAATTCAGGGTTTATAAAAGAAGTAGAAGCGCCTGTGTCAATTAAAAATCTCAAGGAGCGATCAAATGGTTGTTGGTTATGTAAGTTTCCGAATCTTTGTTGCTGTTGAAAAGGTGGTTTAAATTAAGGTGAAAATGGTCGATTATTTGATTGAGAAAAGAAAGGTTTTGACTGAAAATTATTTGATTGAGAGAAGAAAGGTTTTGACTGAAAATTATTTGATTAAGAGAAGAAAGGTTTTGACTGAAAATTATTTGATCTATTTAAATAAATATTGTTAGTTCTTACTGGTGGTTTATATGAATTATTTGGTTTATTTATTGAATTGTTTTGAGAGTCGGATTTATTATAAAAAATACTTTGTTCTTTAATACAGAAGGAGAATGCTTCTGCTAAGGAACTTGGTTTCATGGCACGAATTGTTGAACCTAGGGGTTCTCCTAAACCGGTGAGAAATGCATTAAGGCTCATTTCTTCATATAATTTTCTTTTTGCTCGAATAACACTATTATCATTTTCATGGATATAAATATGATTTGTTATGCTAGAGAGAATTTCTATTATATCACTATAAAATTTTTCAACACTTATATTATTTTGTCTCATTTTGTGTAAGTCCCGAATTAGTGACGTTTCATTTCTCTTGTCTGAGTAATGAAGGATTAAGTTTTCTTTAATATTGTCCCAATTCAACGGCGTACCATACATGTTGAGTACCTCATTGGCAGGGCCCACAATTTTATTGCGAATAGTCCTTAAAACAGGAACAGGTGCAGGACCTTGAATTCCATTTTCATTATTCATATTTAAATTACACCAATGAATAGGCGATTTGAGAGAATTAAAATCGTTAGAAGTATTTTTATTTGAGATATTTAAAGAATTATCTGGTAATCCGCCAGATATAAATGAATTATTTAAAATATTTTCAAGACTCAAATTATTTTCTGATAAAACGTCAGAAATATCTAAATTTGTGGCAATTTCTTTAATGTTCAAATTACTATTAATTCTAAAAAGTTTTTCTTTAATGGTAGCAAAAAGAGGGTTATATTTTCTTTTGGGCATATATATATTATATTCTTAATAAGTAATAATGTAAGCTTAATATAAAAGAAAATTGTTTAAATTTAATTTAACAAATATATTAATATTTCGAAATTTACAAAGTTCATTTAGGTTTATTGATTTTAATATTTATTGATACAAAGTTGTGTGCTGATTACATAACTCGCGCCTTTCATTCAAGTAAAATTATCTGTCAAATGGCAAATGACAATATTGAAAGCCAAAATAAAAATAATTTAAATTATTGTCAACGTTATTTTGATGTTTTGAAAATAAAGTGAAAATAGTACTAATAAAAAAATAAAAAAAAGATTATTTTATTTAATAAACAAAATAATAAAAAAATAAAATTTAAATAAACTGATTGAAATACAAAATCATGATGAAATATATAAAGAATTGCATAAGTATTTTTTTCAAAGACAAACTGAAATGGAAGGAAATGAAACATATCTCATGGGAGCAATTTTGTTTCATTATGCAAAATTACCGAAAAATAATAAAATTTGTATTTTTTTTGGATATTTTTTTCTTTTGTTTCATACCTCTTTTAAATTTCCATGATTTCAGAGTATTGCGGAATGCGTTTCGATTAACTACCACACTAACATGCAGAGTTAACTTTACTCTACCATTTCGAAAGGACTAGAGTTAAATATAAATTTGATCTGTCAAAATTAGATTAGACAATTTATTTTCAAGCAAATAATGTAGTTTTGCAAAAACAAAATTAATTTTAAGAAATATTATAAGTTCCATTGAACGATTTCACTTACAATTATTTAAATATGTAAGTTTATAATGTTAAAATTTTATATAAAAAAACAATAATGACACTTCATAAGACTCTGACATTTGGAATCCTCTTTAATTCTCCTCGTGAGTAGGATTAAAAAGATTTATTCTATTAACTCGATTCTGGTGTTTCGAAATGATATTCATGACGTCAGAGTGTTTATTTTACTCAACTCCGGCATTTTGAAACGAATTTTATCTGTCATAGTGTCAATAAATACCAGAGTTGGAAACGAAACGCACTCCTGCTACATCTCTTTTTTTTCCTGCGGTACCTTAGATATATTAACTAATAGATGGGAAGTTAGTATAGTCGTTTCTTTTCTTCTTATATGTTTTCCTACCTTAAGGTATTCAGTCAAAAAAAATACATATGCATTTTATAATTTGTATACATTTCGTTCACTCAGCTGTTTATATTTATTAAAAAAATGGTCGCGTTTAGTAGCATCTAGCGCTACAAAAAAACTGCAGCGTTCGATAAAATTTTCTACTGAACGATTTTTTTATCTAGCGCTACAATATAGCGCTACATGAATTTTGCAGCAAGAAAATTTTACGCTAAATTACGTAGCGACTTTTTATTGACGTTTATGTCTTCACATTTAATGTCAAGAATTTTTATTTATAAAATTTTGTGAGAACTTTTGGATTTCAAGCATTATTTTAAAAATTGATAAATCGAGAGATAAAAAATATAAGATTTAAAAAATAAAAATACGACTTAAATAAAATAAAAATATACGAAATGTCACACAAAATTAAGTGTCATTTAATTTGCTTCAAATCAAATGCAAATCGTTCAGTACAAACATGCAGCGCTAAATGCTACAGCGCTGCAATTCAGTATAGAGCTAGATTCTTCTGAAACCGACCAATCTAAAGCAGTTTTCCATAAACAGTTTCATTCAGAGATTTTAAGTTTTATATTACTTAATAATTGATATATTTTGTTTTTAAAATTAAAATTTAATTTAATTAAAGTCATTCAAAATTTGAACTGTAAAGTAACAAAATAAGTGATAAAATTTTTAAAAAAATTAGAAATAAAACTATTTCATCTTTTCTGAGGAAACTAAAGCACTACATAGGCACGGTTCACTCAGCTGTTTTTCAAAATTGGCTGAAAATATTATTGAAAATACGCGGACAGGTTTTAGAACCATACCATACACTTATCCAACCTACCATCCAACCGTTGTAATTATGTACTTTATATTTTTTATTATTTTCCCAAATCAAAAAATCTCATTGTTAAAATGCAATTTAAGTTGTACAACTTGCCCATACACGATACAACTCAACTACAAACCAAAGACTCCTCCCACAAAAATCTTTCTTTGATATTCTTCCAACCAACTTTTCAACCATCAAAATGGTTTTACAACTTGCCAATACACGATACAACTTATCAAGTCCACATACCACGTTTTCAACTTAGTCCGCCGTATATGGGCGGCATTAGTTAATATGTTTATGTGTCGTACCATTTAATTTATAGTTTACTGGTTTAATAAATATTCTTTTTGAGTCTGGCTTTGTCCCTTTTGGCAATTGAAATTGGAAAGCAAGACCACTTACATACTAACAGGTCTGCTTATTACATTCAAAATGGTCGGGATATCTAGTTGAGGGAATCATTGTTTACAAAGAAGTTTAAGGTATTAAATTTAAATTTTTAAAATTCTGTTTTATTTATAACTATTTATATTTTTTATTTCTAGTAGATCTGGAAATTAACTTAAAAGTTGTGACTAAATTAATTGGCGGATAAAAATACGGGCAATGTGCAGGATGTGTACTTCACGCAATTAAATCCAAACTACTGCTCCAATTTTTCTAATTTTTATCTCAAATGTCAAAATTTTTTTCTTTATGTCCTTTTAACTGATAAATATCCTTTTTTTTTTGTAAAACCTTAGTTTATTATTTATTTTTAATTTTAAATTTTTGAAATTCCATATAAATAAATTAATTTTACTTAAATGGCCGCAATCATTTTCCAATGCTAAGGCATTTTTGACAAGTGCTGCTATAGTGTAATTGTTTAAAATAGTTGCCAAAATTTTATTTAAAATGATAATTCCAAAGGTTTGTACATTAAATTTATGAAAATTATGTACTTAAAATTTTTGTTTACCTATAATTGGTTTTTAATTTTTTTTTATATAAAATAGGTATTAAAGTTAAAAAAAAGTTACTGTTTGAATGTCACTCAATAAACACATTTTATCATTTATTTCAATATTTAATTGATTCTAAATGTAAATGTTAACATTTTTAGTAATTTTTATATGTAAATGTAAAATTTTATATAAAAAATTAAAATTTTTATATATACTTTTGTGCTAAAAATAAAAACAATAATTAAAACTTTTTTAAACGATAAAATAAACATATTTTATTATTTATTTCAATATTTAATTGATTCTAAATGTAAAATGTTAAGATTTTTAGTAATTTTTATATGTAAATGTAAAATTTTAAATAAAAAGTTTAAATTTTGACATTTTTGTGTTAAAACTAAAAAAAATAATTAAAACTTTAAAAAATTAATTTTAAGAGTAATTCTTTTTTTTGATTTCATGCAAGGAAAAAAATGTAAAAATTGATGCTTGCCGTATAGATTTACTTGCCGAATTTAAAAAGAGGATTTCTTAAATTGTTAGCGGGGGTTTGGGGGCGGCAGCCCACAACTTTAAGAAATTAATTTTAATATAAAAGAGTTAATAATTTTACATGTTCAATATAAAAATGTCAAAATATAAACTTTACATTTTCAATATACTGTCAAAATTTTAATTTTTTGTATAAAATAAAAATTTTGCATTTACATATAAAAATTACTAAAAATGTTGGCAGTTACGTTTAGAATCAATTCAACATTGAAATAAATTATAAAATATGTTAATTTTATCATTTAAAAAATTTTAAAATAATTTATTTGCAATTCTAATATAAAGATGTCAATAATTTTTTATTTTATGTAAATTTGAGCTATCTGTAACTACCTAAATATTTCTTGTACAACCCTTTCTTTTTTATTATTTAAAAATTCCATTTTGATTTTTAGATGAATTGTACAAATGTCGATTTTTGTATGAAAAAAATTAAAAAAATTCTTTTTTGCAAAAAATAAAGCAAAAAAGTTCATTTTTTCGGTAAATTTAGATTCTAACTGTAAAAGTTTATCGAATTTTGGCAAATTTTGGGGGGTTCCAGACAAGTGGCCTTTTTTTTCGGTGAAGTATAAGTTCTGCACATACCCCTTTTTTCTAATTAGAAATCACTGAATCGTTACACTATTTATTTATTTTCCAAATCATTATTTTCTTCTTTCCTAATTCCATTTAATCATTTAATATTTTAAATTCTAATTAGTTTTTTTTTTAAATTTATTTCTAAAATCCGCGCGAAAATATATCGTAAACGAAAATTCTCTTTGTTTACACTAAAAAGTAGAGGATTGGCGGCGATTTAAAAAAAAATCCCATAAAAGGAAGACCTGTCAGTATATAGGTGATCTTGTGGAAAGGCAATAGGCACTAGGCAGTGAAACATGGTGAAAGTGTTACAATTTTTAGAAAGAAACAAGAGGTTTTTAGAAACAATTTTTTGTTTTATTTGATAATTATTTGTCAATTTTGATAGTTCAAAACTACAACAAAAAAATACAAAAAACCGTTCATATTTTCTGTTCTTAATTATTCTCAGTGTTGCCAACTGCCACTTAATTTATGTGTTGCCACATATTTTAGCTCAATTTCAGCATCCTGCCACATCACATAATATGTGGCAAAAATTCACGCTATTTTATTTGTTGACCACGTAATAATATACCACGTAAAAAAAAATTATGAAATTTTTTATATGAAATTCAAACATTTTTAAGGCTAATTTTCATGAAGAAAAATATCGACCATATTTGTTAGAGCATAGGCAGAAGATATAAAAACACTACTTGTGTGACAGAGAAAAAACACAAAAATATCGGACGAATTAACAATAAAATTGTACAAGCGTTCAGAAAATATCGGAGATATACCAAAATATTGGATGAAATTTAGCTCGCTGAAGCTAAATTTTCTATTATTATCTCCGATATTTTTAACTCCGATATTTATCTTTATAAATATCTCCCATATTTTTTTTAATTTTGAAAAATATGTATGTACACAAAAAAAATGGGCACACTACTAGCATTCTTATGAATACATGACATTTGAATTCATTATTTTTCTCCCTCTTTCCTATTGGTAGTATTAAGTATATTTTACTTTTTCTAAATATCCGATATCGAATGAAATTTTTTCCATGAAAATTAGCCTTTAATCTACAAAAAATTAATTTTGTCTCATGACGGCGCTGTTGTTATCGTAAATAAAACCACCAGGTGTCACTTAAGTTTACAAAATTATAAACTGTTCCACTACTACTTCTACACTACACTACATTACAAATTACAATACAATAATTTGAGGAATGGTAGCATGACGTTTGGCGATTATTTTCTGAGTTGAGAAATTTAGATCTATTTTTTATATGTCAAATAATAAGTAGATTTCAGATGTGTTGAAATAAATTTATTTACTTGGAATAAATAATATTTATAACTAATATTTACTTGAGATATCGACGTCCAAGCTTATAATTAATATGATTTTTTAATACAATAATTGAGTAATATAACAATATTTAACACAAAATTACTTTAAATAAATTATACTTTTTTATAAAGATTTTATAAATTACTCTTTTTTTTTTTTTACAAAACTATACATATATTTATAATAAACATTTAATAATACAGTATAATAAAATGTATTTACTTCAAAATAATACTTAAATCTTGATTAAAAGTAATACGAAATAATAACCCTTAAAATTTGATCCAAGTTTCTCAATATAAAATTTTTAAAACTTTAAATTTCTTTTTTCTGCTACAGCAAACAAACCCTCTGTGTGAAAGAATAGTAAATAATAAATGGAAAACAAAATTAAAAAAATGTAGGTGCCAAATTGCCACATTATGAAGGATTGAAACACATAATTTCATTTACAAAACCACATAATTTTTATTCTAAGTTCTGGCAACGCGGATTGTTCTAAGCTGTTCTAAGATCGAAACTGTCCTAAAGTGTTTGACGTTTTACTGTTTGCTGTTTGTTCTGAAAATTAATAAACATTAAATACACCTATTATTGTTTTTTTTATTGCAAATTTTAATATTCTACACTCATTTGTTTTGATTTTAAAATACATATATTAAATAAATAGCAGAATCTTTTTTTAGTTATTATAATTAAAGATTTATTATATATTGATATGCAAGATTGAAAAAATAAAACAAAAAAATGATATTTTTTTGTGATTATTGTAATAAAGCAATGACAATAAAATTAAGGAAAATTCACAACGATGGGCTACAACATAAAATTGGTTTGTTTAATGTAATTAATATAACTTAAAAAGTCAATGTTTGAAATGGTATTTCAGCTCATGCTAATTATTGGTTTAATAAAAGATCACCAAAAAATATAATGGAAATTGAATGTTCAAAAAAACTTTGTATGTTTTTTTTTAAAAGAGGAAACTGTAAATTTGGTGCTTATTGTCAAAATACGCATTATACAAAGAAGCAATTAAAAAAATTAAAGGAAATATGTAAATTATCTGAATATTCTGTAAAGAAATCTATAACCTTCAAAAATGAAAAGGAAAACAGAATCAAAAAAAAGAAAATTAAGTATCTAAAAAAATTTTACAAAAATAAAAATGCTCCGTCATTACTATCAAATAATTCTGCGCTCTCCAAATCCATCCAGTTATTAAAAGATTTTGAATGGAATTAGAAAACATTAAATATGTATATAACTATTATATCATTTGAAATATTGAGTAATGTCGGTTATAAGTGGGTCAACTTCTAATGCCTGTAAAATACTCTGTAATAATGTGCTCGTTAATATTTTTTTTTTAAATAATTTTTTGGCCTTGCTCGATGGGTGTCATTTTTTTTTTTATTTTAGTTTATATTTGCCGTTTTTTAAGTTTAAATTTCCGACTTTTCATGCAATATTTTAATACTAATGCTATTAAATGGAGGGCCACGTGACTCGGACCCCCAAAATAGAAAAACCGATAGTATTGCGCGATTTTTTTCATAACACAAAAATGTCGATGTATGAAAAAAAAATTTTCGGGATAAATAATGCAAAAAAGTTAATTTTTTCGGCAAATTTATATTCTAATGGTAAAAAACTATCGGTTTTCAGCCTATTTTGGGGGTCCGGGTCAAGTGGCTCTTCATTTAATAGAATTAATATTAAAATATTGCATGAAAAGTCAGAAATTTTAAATTTAGAAAACGGCAAAAAAAAATTACACCCATCGAACAAGAAAAGGCCGAAGAATTATTTAAAAAAAAATATTAACGATCACACCATTACAGAGCATTTTACGGGCATTAGAAGTTGACCCACCTATAACCGACATTGCCCGAAATATTTAATATTTTGGGTTATGAAGGCTAACTTGGATTTTTTTCTAACTTTGCTAAAAGACCTTAAATCACGTTATCAATTTCTGTAATACTTTTTGGTTACGAGGACATTAAGGCGATTAATCCGATTTATCTTTTGAAAATCTAGTGAGGTTGCACATTTAAAAAGAAGTGACACCTTTATTTAGATACATTTATCATTTCATTCGTCATTAACTGTTAAAAACGAAAAAATTTCTCTTAAAAAAATAAAGTTTCATTTATAAATTGCATTTAAAATATTGTGCTTGCGTATTTGTAAACATTACAGGTTAATTTAAATTCAATATAAAATACATATGTGATGATGACGTAGTGTTTATGTACGCTTTTTTTAATGAACGCAATGTAGGTTGAAATCCTGTACAAGTAGCAAAGTGTTTTTAATAGAAAATGAATAAAAGTAGTTTTCAACAAATCCGTCTTGCTACCAAATAAAGAGTAAATATATAATCTAAACAAAATATTACAGCATAAACTAATAATAGAATTCGACCTACTTATTCACATACATATGAATAACCGTAGTAGCCGATGGTTTAGTGCATTCCATGTGAATGTGATTTGATCTGTAATATTAATATTAATAAGTAGCTAAATGAAAAATTATTACACAATATGATTGAGTACAAACTTTTCTACAAATGTAATTTTAAAAAATTTATTAATTTTAATTTATAATAAAATTGTTTAAATCATAATATGTACATAAAATATGTACATACCTACATACATACGTATACTTGATAATATAAATGAATATGAAAAATAAAAAAAATCATTTTCAAAGTAACGTTTTACGTGCATTTGGATGGGATTTCAATTCATATAAGTATGTATCAGAGTTGCCAGATTTTTTTTTTGGAATTCCCTTTTTGGTTGTTAAATTTCTCTTTTTTTTCCATTTAAAAATACGAGAATTCCTCTGTCTACGTTATTGATTTTTGAAATAACTATGGGTATTTTAATAAAAAATTTATTGGATTTCAAAAATGTTTATTAATAAATAACATAAATTAAAATATAGATATAAATGAAAACGAAAAACAAAAATAAATGACAGATAATCAATTTTGAATTACAGATAATAATAAAACACAATGAACACTCACTAACGAATTCAAAGGCCGGGGGGCACTTTGGCAAATGTCCCCGCTGAGAAATTAAATTAATTTAGTATTTATAACATGTTATATACTTGACCACATTTTTCAGATAATTGCAATATTATTTTTATGAAAAACATTTCCATTAAAGCCCAAATGACGTGTTATTAAAGCTAGACGCGTACTACGCGATGACGTTTAAAGTAGAATATACAAGTTTAAATGGCTCAAATTATAATGATGCCATATAATGTAATGATGTTTTCACATTTCCTAATGAATTAATCTTACTGAAGATTTTTTTTTACTATTCCTATTTTTGTCGCCACTGCAGAGCATAGTTTTTCTATGTTGGTGAAGACTGAAAACCTGCTTGTGAAATCCTATGGGAGAAGAACGCTAAACTGGCTTAGCTCTTTTACATAGTCATAACAACATTACAGTTTCTAATGAAAAAGTTATTAACAGATTCTCAATGATGAGAAATAGACGTACGCAGTTTTTAATTTAAAAATTTTTTTTTGTGTTTTTATAAATTCTTTATTAGTGCCCCACCCATAAATTATTTCTGGATCCACTTTTGTAAACACTGAAGGCGGCGTGTCAAATTTGTAGTACTAAAAATTAAAATTCGTTTCGAGATAAAAAAAACATATGTGTTATTATTATTACAATGCAAATACAAAAATAATCATTAAAAATTTATTGTTTTAAATAAAATACTTTATATAATAAGAATAATATCAAAAATATTAAAATTTCCCACTATTTCAGAACATTTTCCTTTTTCCCATGTCATGTTGAAATTTCCCATATGGGAAATTTCCCACGATCTGGCAGCACTGGTATTTACGTATGTACATAAGATTTGATTAAAATAAATTTTAAATTTTAATTAAATTAAATAATTAAAAAAGTACATATATTGAAAATTTTTAAATTCCTTAAATAATTATATAAATCTGTTGGATGATTAGTTCTTAATTCGGTTTGGAGATAAAATACAGAAAAATAATCCAAAAAAAATTTAAATTTTAAAATTTACATTATTTTGAAACAAAATTATTAAAATCATATAAAAATTAATTGAAATAATAAATAAAAATTATAAAATGATAGAAATATTACTGTTAGTATAGGACTAACTTGCGCTACTTATTTAAACAATCCCCTTTTTGAGTACCTAAGGCAAGTAAAGCATACAGCAAGTCAGCTGTCAGTTTGATATTTGCTTTTGTAAGTGATGGGCACTATCGAATGTTTTCAACTATTGATAATTAGTGAATGAATAGTTTTAACTATCGAGTGACTCAAAATCAATGAATAGTTTTAATTATTCGAATAAATTTTGAATGACGGAATAATTTTTTTATATAGGTGAACATTAAAAATGGGCACTATCGAATGTTTTCTTTTCAACAATAGTTTAAATCGTATAAAGTAGTTAGTAATTTATTGCTTTATTTGTAGTAATAAATCCATTCGAATAGTTTTAATCTATTAGTTTAGTTTAAATAAAACTAATACTAGATTAAAACTATTTGAATGAATTTATTACTACAAATAAAGTAAAGAAGAAAGATGAGCAATACCGAATATGTCCCTTAACAATATTTTTTTCTATTTTAAAACATGGAAGACCATACTGAAATCCATAGTAACATTTTAATTAAAATTTAAAAAAAAAATCGTATACATGTTATTAAAACTAAAAATTATATTTTCATTATAAGTTAAAAAAAACAAATTAATTTTCATTAACAAAAATATTGCAAAATTGAAAAAAAAAATCGTAATGTGAAAAATTTTAAATTTTAAATTTCATTAACAAACCATTTTATTTGGTGAAGTTTATACGACTCAATAATTCAACCCTTTTATATACACTTTACTTTATCTTCCATCTTTATTTTATCTTTACCATCTTTATTTTATTTTTTGTAGTAATAATAAATAATAAATTCCTAATTCATTCGAATAGTTTTAAACTATTAGTATATATTTAGTTTTATTCAAACTGAATAGTTTTTAAAACTATTCGAATACCTTATTAATCTGTAGTAGCTATTCCAATACCTTACCTTAATAAAACTATACCTTCTTAACTCCGAATTTTATAATTATATATTAAATAAAGCTGTTCCTAACAAATGCGTGAAACCACTTCGTATGAAAAAGATGAAGCACTTCTAGATGTGCTAGAGACTAGCTGTAAAAGGCATTTGATAGAGTTTGGTGTGAAACCATCCAGAAAAATCTGAAATTACATCTTTTTGGTTCCAAAGGAGCCCTTTTAGCCCTTTATATGTTGTATGGGGATTTCAATATTTATAACCTACTATCGCGTTATATGGGGTATCATTGAAAAGGTCTTGGCGAGCTCTTCAAATTTTGTCTCGAAACCAGTACTCTAGTATGCCTTTCTTGGTACCTGAGACCGTTTATAAGCCCTTAATATAAAAGTAAGCTGTATATTATCATGTGCGGTATCATTAAAAAGGTCTTGGCGAACCTATTAACTTCTGTTTCGGGACTTTGATTTTAGGAAGCCCAGAAAGCTTTTGTTATAAGCTCTTGTTATAAAATCAGCTGTATATGATCATGTGGGGTATCATTGAAAAGATCTTGGCGAGCTCTCCAATTTTAGCTTGGGGACCAGTATTCCAGGACGCCCTTCTTGGTCCCTGAAACTGTTTATAAGTTCTTAACATAAAAGTAAGCTAAGCTGTATATTATCATGTGCGGTATAATTAAAAAGGTTTTGGCGAGCGTAACAACTTTTGTTTCGGGACTCTGGTTTCTGGAGGCCCCGCTTGGGTTCAGAAAGCTTTTATAAGTCCTTCATATAAAATCAGCTATATATGATAATGTAATATCTTGCCGAGCTCTCCAACTTTTGTGTGGGGAACAATATTCTAGGACGCCCTGTTTGGTCCTTGAAACTGTTTATAAGCTCTTAATATAAAAGGCAACGGTATATTATCATGTGGGGTATCATTAAAAGCATCTTGGCCAGCTTTACAACTTTTGTTTGTGGACCATGGTTCAAGACCGTCGTGTTGTAGGATGAGAGTGTTTGTAGGTCCTTTCTATAAAAATCAGCGATGCAATGCTTTTTCAAAATGCTTTTTATACCCGTACGATAAGTATCGGGTATAATAAAATTACTCCTCCGTTTGTAACACCTCGAAACAAGCGAGCTAGATATACCTTCAAAGGTATGGATCGGATCAGAATCAAATTCTGAGTTGATTAAGCTATTTCCGTCCGGCCGTCAGCACGCTAACTCAAAAACTAAGAAAGCTAGAATCTTGAAATTTACAAAAAATATTCTGGGAGCAATTTGTAGGTTCCCTATTTTGTTTGGTTGAGTTCCGACCAAAACTTCGGGTAGCTCCCGAACAACTAATTTTTAGATCTCCACAATTTTTTTGGAAATAGAGCCATGAAATTTTAACTGCTGATAGATATCATAAAAATATTAATTTTATGAATATCTTAATTTTACAGTAGCCCCACCCGTTAAGAAGCTACAGTCCCCCCAAAGTTCAAAAAATTTCCATATTTAAATTGTTATAACACAAGCTCTATAAGGTATATCTTCAATCTGAAAATTCCAAACGATAGGTGCTATTATGAGCTTTACAAACATGTATATCATAAATATATATTTGTGCTATACGGTGTCTTAATTTACCGTTATGCGAAACTGAATTATTGCAAAATCCTTTAACCCTTCTATCTTCTAAGCGGTTTAAGTTGGAAACTTGAAATTTTGACAGAAGTTAAATCTTTGAAAATAAGTATGAGTCATTTCAGAAATTTTTTTGTATCGCCCCCCCGTTTTGGAACTGTAAGGGGTCCAAAACTGAAAATTTCCTATTTTTAAACATCTGTTAAAATTTTTTTGAAGTAATAGTAAAACAAAAATTAAAGTTTCAACATTATACTCTTATTTCTGTTAACAACTTTTTTTAATAATATAGGGTTACTTTATAATTGACGAAAGTGTTACTTGATTTTTTCAAATTTTCTAGCAAATTTCTTTAACTAATTTTTTGCATTTTGTTTTACTCGATAATTTCAAATTGTTGAGGATATAATGTGTAGTACAAAAAAATGTAAATAAATAAACAAAACAACGGTTGCTTGAAGAATTTTTATTTATATGATATTGATATACATACATACTTATATAATATCATGTTTATTTACATATCGTATATGTCACTGATGAATGAATGATAAGAGTATAGATGTATTTGTATAGCGCCGTATTTACATACATATATGTATTTTATTGTACTTATAAGAAATTATTTTATGAATGGAAATATTTTTAAAGAAATATTGCAATGTATGGCGAAATACTTATAACAATATAATTAATATACTATGTGCGCATTAATATAATATAATATTTAAAATTATATTTACTATTTTGTACTAAGTAAATTTAATATACATTTACCGCTTAGTATTCAATGGTACTATATAATATTTGAAAAAGTTTTGGATTGATAATCGTTATGTGGAAGGTTAGAATCTGCTTTTGAAGAATGTATAAACATATAGTTTGAATATATGTATGTACAACTCATAGTTCTAGAAATTATAAAATTCACCCAAATTATTTTAAAATACTAAAATATTAAAAAAATAATATTGTAAGCAGAGTGACAGGCTGTAAACATACTAACAGTTCGTACGGGTATCTAAGAGTTGACAAAGGCAAATGTATTCTTTCTTGTTCATCATTCGATTTAATCAACTGTTTGAGGCTTGCAGTGCAAGCACACATTACTAGTATAATTATGTATTTACTATTTAATATAAAAGCTTTTAAATTTTGAGGTTATGTGCACAGAATTTTTGAAATAAATTTACTCATTTTTTTTTGACAGTAGCATAGCAAGATGGATGTAATAAGAAATTTAAAAAAATCGGAGGGTTACAAAATTGCTTAAAAAAATTAGTTAAAAACCTACTTGTAGTATTGGGCAAATAATAAGCTATCTGATAAGATACCTGAGCTATTTAATAAGATATCTGATAAAAAAAATTGGAACACTTATTTAAAAAAAAACTTTATATATAATATAATAATAACATAATAAAATATGTTGAAGATAAATTTAATTTAATTAGTTTATTGAATTTAAGCAATTATTGAATTTATTTTTTAATTTTTAGTTTTATTTTAACTTAAAAAAATTTTTCGAATTTTGCCAAGGTACACGCTACCTTCATTATTCATTAAAATAGTGACAGAATTTTGTTCTGATTTCTTTTGCATTGTCAGAGCCATGTTTTGTTTGAATTGGTTGTAAATCTGTTTAAATCCTGTTTTGGATTGTGCATTTGGAATTTCACCAATATCAACACTACCACGAAATAAATTGAAGGATTTTGTTGTTTTAAAAAGTTGTGTAAATAACAACAAGCTAAAGTGATTGTGGTAGCTTTTTCCGGACTTAAATTTATAGTAGTTAAAAATATTCTAAATCTGCGGGCTAAAATACCAAATGCATTTTCTACGATTCTTCTGGCGCTAGACAGCCTATAATTAAATATCCTTTCTTCATTATTCAAATCACTGTGCTTAAATGGTTTCATAATATTGGATTGTAATGGAAATGCGTCGTCAGCAACAATAACAAATGGCATTTCTTTTTCCGGATTTTTCAGTTTTTGGCAATCAGAAATTTTTAATTTATTTTCCATGAGTTTTTTGTAAAATGTACTATTTGAAAATATGCCGCCATCAGACACTCTTCCATTTCCACCAGCCTCCACCATTATAAACTCGTAATTAGCATTTACAAGCGCAAGAAGAACAATGCTAAAAGTTTTTTGATAATTAAAGTAGTACGATCCCGTTCCATGTGGTTTCTTTATGTTAATATGTTCACCATCCATTGCTGCTCCATTTCATATTGGATTTTTGATATTACCAAGCTTTTTCTTTCAGTAAACTAACTTAAATATAATAATGGTATACTTTAATAGAATTTTTTAAAACCTTAATAATAGCCGTGCATGTTTCTATCACAATGTAGCCAAGGCTTTGTGGTAAAATTCAGGTTGAACATTTTAGATTCTCGAAAGTATTATTCTATTTGTTTATCTTCTAAACTTTCACTTAATAACAAAAATTTTAACTTTTAGTTTGGTTTTATATTTTGTTATGTTGTTTTGTTAAAGTTTTTTGTTTTTGATTTTCGTTTTTCTATTGTTTTATTTTGAAAAAATTTTTATGCACTTTTGTCTTACACACTAGGCGTACTTAGAATATGCACGTAAAAAAAAAACCTCCTTATTCCCTACCTCATAGGTGGTGTGGAAATGAGAATTATTTTAATATATAACATATTTATTTTTTATGTATATTTAGTTTATTTTATTAATTATAGTAATTTTTTTTTTTAATTAAAATTTCTAACTTAATTTCTAACCCAAAATCCTTAATAAAATTGAGTTTGCGAATTTTTTTATTGCCCATACTGTATCAAAAAGTACTCTCATTCAAGTTTTCTTAAGGAGCTTTAACTGTGGGAAAATGGAGGTATTATTTTTAAAACATAATTTTTTAATTAACACATTTAAATATTTTAATTTTATTCATCCAAAAGATGTGTTAAAGATGAAATTTTATGGTGGCCGTTGGAAGAAATTTGAAAAAATATATTTAACGCTTAAATTATGAAGCCAATTTTCCTAAATTTATCAAATTAGGAGTTCCGCAAGGATCAATATTAGATCCTCTACTGTTCATAATTTATATCAATGATATTAGAGAGGACTTAAGTTTTTGTGAAATTAACTTGTTTGCAGATGATAGATACCCTTGTGTAACTTATAGGTGACAACCCACGGGAATGTAAGGACGAAATGGAGAATGACTCAGTCAAGTTGAACAATTGGTTTGAAATTAATAAGCTAAAACTTAATGTGAAAAAATCAAAGTTTATGACAATTAACCATAATAATGAGGTAAATTTAATTTAAAAATTGGAGTTGAAACAGTTAAGAATGATAAAGAAGTAAAATAGCTGGGAGCAATAGTCGATAGCGAGCTTAAATTTAGACAATATGTGGAGTATGTATGTAAAAAGATTGCCAAGAAAGAAGGATAAGAAAAAAATTGTAAAAAATTGTGTATTAAAAAGTGCAATTAATATCTATAATGCTATCGTTAAACCTCATTATGAATACCGCTCAACCATTTTGTTTCTGGTTAACCAAGGAATAATTAATAGACTGCAAAAACTCCAAAATAGAGCAATGAGAATAATTTTAAAAGTTAGGAGAGACACCTCCATTTCAATTATGCTGCAAATACTCAAATGGCTAAATGTAGCGCAAAGAATCAAGTTGAACATGTTATTATTCATTCATAAAGTAAAATATGCAAGAACAAAAGATATATTAGTGAATATAATTCAATATTTCGGACAAACCCAACCCTTTGGGCTGAGAAATAATCTACATTTTAGATTACCAAGATGTTATAGCAGTGCAGGACAGAACTCATTGATTTACAAGGGGTTTAAATTATTTAATGATCTTCCGAATCAACTTAAAGAGGAAAGTAGAGTAGGGCATTTTAGAAGGGGATGCATTAACATTTTGAATGGAGTTGTGTATGGCTAAAAGTTGTTTGTTTTTTTGGATGATTTATTTGCTTTTTATTTTTTATGTTGTATGTTAATGTAGTACCGTAGTAATGTATTATTCATTAGTTCAATACTATTTTAATTAGTCGTAAGGATTTAATATAATATGGATTAGATATAAGAAGTTTGTGCCCGTTAATATAATTTGCATCAGGTAGAATTTTATGTATGTTAATTAGTTTGTGGAAAGCTATTAACATTAAACGGTTGGTAAAATTTCTTGTTTACATACTGCTTGATTCAATCTTGACATGTTGAAAGTTGAATCAAGTGGTGGTTGCTTAATGAATTCACATTCGGTTTGTGTAAATAATCATTATGTTAATATTCCCCTTTTTGATCTACTCTTGACATGTTGGAAGATAGATCAAAAATAAAGTGTTTCATCCACTATAGATAAAAATTTCCAGTTGTAATGTATTCATAATTTATGTTGGTGGTTGCAGTTTTATTAGTGTAGTAGTAGCATAATGTAACTATATATATAGAGAACTAAAGTAGAAGAAAAAATCGTAGTCAATTTCATTGATTTGAAATCACCCCAAGATTGTATTTGGGGTTATTTCGTAAAAAGATGACCGTATTTTTGATATACCATCAAAGAACATAAGAAAAACAAAGCAAAAAAATATTTTTTCATTCATTCAGTTTATAATTCGTTTTCTGCGAACTGTGTTTTTTTTCTCTAAAAATTGATTTTATATTGTTAACATACATACATACATATCTATCTATGCATTCATAACCTACATTAATTTTTAGAAGGCCTGGACATTGAGAGAGGAAAGCTAAATAGTAGTCCTTTTTTTCAAAAAAAAATACACGTAGTCTTATGGGAAAAAATAGTAGTCCTCCTAGAAATCTGGAAATAACACAAAAACTACAATTTTTTTTTAATTTCGTCCTAAAGGAGCATTAAAGTTCATTCTTTTTTACGTTTTTTAGTAAAAAGAAATTTTTAAAAATTGTATATTTTCATTCATAAATATGCTTTTTAAAAAATGTCTTCCAACTACTTTTCAACAAAAAAAAGCTTCTTAAAAACTTTTTAAAAGAGCATTGATTTGGTACATTACTGGACAAAAAAATGTTGAAAACTAATTTTTATTGCAATATCGATTTACTTTAATAAATAATGAAAAGTTTTTAGAATGCATGTTGAATGCATGCATGTAAATTTTTTAAAGTGCAAAAAATAAACTATTTAATTATTTTTACAATAAGTTAATTTATGTTAATTTATTTAAAATTTTTATTAATATAATAAAATAAATTAATATTATAAGTTATTCGCCTTTTCCTTTGAGGTAGGGGATATGGCGATTATTTTTAAAGTGGTATCGCCTGAAGATTAGGGCCTTAAACTAAAATAATTAAAAAAAATATATTAATACATACAAATACTATATAAATAATTTTTTAACTAAATAATATGATATATTTAAAATAAAATTTAATAAAACAAAATAAAGTAATTAATTTACAACAAAACAATATAAAAATAAGTCAAAAACAAAAAAAATATCACAAAAATCAATATTTTCCGAGCGGATAGTAATAGTAGATCTTGAGTGGGCAAAAATTAAAAATGACATGACGATTGTATCCCAACAATGTATATAGGTACCTTCATATCAAAAAGGTTAATTTGGTCAATAATAATATTTAATTTTTTGGGTTTTTCAATATCGTTCAATATTTTGAAATTGTTTTGTATCTGTATTACCTGTCAAATAGGTAACTTAGATCGTTATTAATTATTATTCTAAATTTAAAATCACATTTAAAGTAATTATTTTCTATTAAAATATATAAAATAATATTATTTGGCCTTTATATAATTTCCAGTATTTTAAATTAATTTTTTTACTAACATTTAAAACTAAATTGGAGAAATTTAAAATTATATTACCATCGCGTAAGTTTTTATCATTCGTTTCTATAATACGATATTCGATAAAGTATAAATCTATAATACTTGGAACTGCATCTGGTATTAAACGCGGACTTTTATCATTATTTAATTTAAAACAGGGGCTTCGGTAGCCTAGTGGGTAGGCGTGTGGCGTATTAACCGAAGGAGTGCGGGTTCGATCCCTGCACAGGTCGTAAGTGTTTTTTTTCTTTACCCCCTTACGACCAAATATAATGTAAATATATAGTATATAATATAAACAAAATAAATAATATTAGTATATAATTTAATAATAGTATAAAAACCTATAATGGCCTTAGTAGCCGATGGTTCAATAATATTGCATTACATTTATGTATGTAATATTAATATAAATAAATAAATAAAATTTAAAACACGATTCTGAAAAATGCAATTTACATATAGAACTGTAAGCTGTTGGTTGCCAGTCTGATCTTTGTAGCTTCTCTCTCTTTTAAGCTTCTCAAAGGCTCTTTATTCGGAAATTTAAAAGTAGCTATAAATATCGTGCTATTATTATAATTGCATTTATACCCAACAACCCGAACATTTCCCACCCACTTTATTTAAGGAAATTATTAAAAAAGACAATATTACGCACTAAATAATTGAATTAATTTTTTTAAATAGGTATTCATACAATAATATCTTCTAAAAATAATCTACAAAAATATGACTACATAAAATAAAATATTACTAAAATTTAGAGTTATTTAAAATAAAATATTAATTTTTTTCTAATACTTTTCAAATAGTATTGCAATTTAAAATTTTATTCATAAAAGATTATTCTATTTCATTTAAGTACATGAATATTCTATTTACAATAATTTTTTTTTATAGACTGTATAAAATATAAAAATATTTCAAAATATTGCTGAAAAATATGATTTGAAAGTTAATTTTTTTATTGACATAAAGAAAAACCTTCAAACTTTATTTTTATATAAATTTTATAATTTTTTAATGTAATTAAAAATATAAAAACTAAGTTTGAACTAAAATATATTTACCAAATTTGCAGTACAATCTATTAGAAAGCTTTTAAATTATTAGGTTATGTTCACTAATTTATTATAATTGAGTACTCTCATAATTTTTTGAGAGTATTTAATGGCGACGATATGAAATGCTAGAAAAAAACTGAAAATTTTATTTTGTTGAAAATATGTTGAAAATTTCGAGTTGAAAGCTGAAATTTTAGTATGTTAAAGAAAAATTTCCAAATTTTATTTTAATATACAATTTGGCATGTTTGGGTAAATATTTCATATCGAAAACTCGAAAAGAAAATTGTTAAAAATGGGAATTTTTCTTAAGCAAAAACAAAAACAGAAAGGAACAAAAAAATCTTTATGAAATGTCATTTTTCGAAGCTTTTTCTCACAATCCATTTACAATTTGCACAAACACATTTAAGTATTTCGATGTCCAGGACGAGACTCACATCAATTATCAGGCCATGAAGTGCAGAGAGTAAAAGCTTAATAAGGGGCTAGCTTTTAACAATTTTACACGTAGTCTTATGTAAAAAAATAGGGAGCCGACTATAAATCTTGAAATAACACAAAAACCATTTACTTTATTCAATTTGGTCCAAAGAAAAATAAAGTCGCATCTTTTTTACATAATTCATTAAAGAAAGATATTTTAAAATATAATGTTTTCATTCATAAATATGCATTTACAAAATTTTCTTCCTTTAAATTTTTTATTTTAAAAGCTTCTTAAGATAAACTGCCTCAATATCGTAATAGTATACGTCGAGACTACTTTCATACTTTAAAATTTTGTACACGCTTATATGGCTACAATCGAGACTCACGTCAATTATGAAATTATTCATACGCGCGATACGTGAGAATCGATTGCAATTCACTCACAACTACATTCATGTGTTGTCAGTTCTTGGCCTGTTTACTTAGGTTTTGGTTCAGGTCTTCTAAAAATTAATGTAGGTTATGACGCATCACAAACAAATGTTCTTATAATTTTAAAATGTAATTTTATAGATCTCATAAAGAATAACTCTACACAACACATAGATAATATTTGAAGGCCAACAAAATTTTATTATAATATTGCAAGTGTGATGTTATTGGATTATAATATTGCAATTGTAACGGAGATCTATTTGTTTTTATTTTTTTCCTTTTGGTTAAGAAGAATATTTTTCTAAAAATTAAAAAATATTTTTGGATGGAATATGGAAATTTTCTGAAATATTGGTATTAACCTCTGTGGACCCACAAAGGTATAGCAAGTTAAGATCAAATTTACTGAATGTACATTAAGGCTGGTTTTCATTAGACCGACATATCCAACGAAAATGTTAGAGCATAGGCAGAACATACAAAAATTATATGTGTTTGAAAGAGATTAAGCTAAAAATATATCCATGAAACATTTGAAAATATCCAAGAAAGTATCCATAACCATCCAATTACATATGTATACAAAAATTGTATATCTTACAAAAAAATTTCACTACCGTGGCATTTAAATTTTGAAGTGTCAAAAAAATAAACAAATGTTCAAATTTTACTTTTTAGTGAGAAACTATATTAAAATTACTATATTATCGGTATAAAAATATTATGAATAAACTGTATGTATATTGTTTTTAACAACTTTATAAATAAAAAATTTTAAATTTTTAACTAAATATGAATATAAACATTAATAAATTAGGTTATGTGCAGTTTTAACTGTCAAAGTGTTGCTGTAATATTTTTTAATAATATAATTTTTTTGTCTCCCTCTTTCCCACAGGTAGTGTACTCTATTTTTTTCTTTCTAAAGTTGCGATAATATCCATGAAATTTAAAAGGAAACCAGTTTTTATGACTATGAATAGATATATTATAATTCTTTCTAGATAGCAGAATTCTTAAAAATATTTTTTGATATTGAATAAGGTAGCTACATATAGTTAGTCATATTAAAAAACAGAATTCAAAAATTTTAAAAATTATGAAGGTATTTTTTAAAAGAAAAGGCATTTGGCACGAAGGGGTTAAACAACTTACCATATCTTTACAAAAAAAAATTTAATTAAGAAGAAACAACTACATGAACAATAAAAAAGTTATTTAATGCACGATATTTATAACAACGCCTTTATGTACAAGTCGGAATATTCAACGAAAACTTTGAAAAAAAAAGGCAATTTGTGTACAAAATAAATTGAGTGTTCCCAGAGGGCTTCTAAAATTTAATTTGATTTAAAATTTTTTATGAATATTTTTTTTTGTAACTGATGTATGGATATACATACTTATTTATACAGATATTCCTCTCATAACACTTTTAAATTTTATTTTTAGAATATAAAATATAGTATACAGATATTCGTCCTGTAACACTTTTAGAAATTATTAAAAAAATTTGAGAAGTTTGTTCGATATTGGTATAATATAATACGGGCAATTACTTGAACCAAGCTTTAGCCAAAGTTTTTTCGTTGCTAGAAATAACACCTAATAAACAATTTTGTAATTATAATAATAAAACATTTTTTGCTTATTCGATTTTCCCCATCTAATAAATCTCTTAGAAATATATTAATGGATTCCGATTTAAAAATCTCAGATGGTTTATCGGTCTATTATAAGTTTTAAAGTTCTCATAGAATTATGGGAAGTTTAAATAAATTGAAAAATTAAGATGTGTACCAAATTAACTAGATAACATATTAATCCACATACTTTTGAAAAAATAAGAATTAAATTAGCAAATATTAGCAAAAATTAACAAATATTTAGTAGTACAGTGAGTTCCGCTATTAGAACAATAATTGAAACGTCTGGTTTTAAAAGTATTACTAAAGAAGTTGCAAAATTTTTGTACATATTAGTGTTTAATAAACTTTTTGATTGTCTCAACAGTGGATCATTATATTCTGATAATAAATGTCGATCTGATATTAAACTAAATAGCTTGTAGTTTTAATTTTTAAAATATTGTAAGATTGACTAAAAAGAAAAAATATATTTTTAGAGGGAATGAAAATAACTTTAAATTTATATTAATATATACACATTTTTTCATATTTTATAATAGATAGCTTTTATTTATGTCAATCATATACAAAAATCCCAAAGCATTTAGTTAGAGATAATGCAAACTTTCTAATTGTATTCAAGCAAGATGATTTAAGTTTAAAACATATCTATAATGATCATGTAAATTCTGATATGTCTTACATTGATTTTAAGAAATTGAGTGCATGCTTTTGGAATGATAACTATGATTTTCTATTAATTGTGAAAGATAACAGTTTAAATAATGGACGTTATAGGAAAAATGTTGATACATTTGTTAAATTTTAGACAACAAGAGAATAGCACCGTCAACAGGTTACAGTCACTAACTGAACAGGTTAATTGTCAGTTGGTAGCTAGCAACAGGACATTCCAGTTCAGTTCAGTTCATAGCAGTTCAGTTCAGTTCATAGCATTCAGTTCAGTTCAGCTCATAACATTCAGTTGATAATTGAATAGATCAGTTGCCACTTAAAAATGAATGAGCAACTTATGGAAAATTTAATTAAAACTCGTAAAAGTTTAAAAAGGAAATTTCAATCTTTAAAAGTAGGGAAGCTATCAGAAGATCGAAATCGGGAAGAAGCATTTACTCCAATTACAAAACCATTGAAAGAATTAGCTAATGCCTTTAAAAAACAACAACAACAAGTTTTGGATAATTTTATTAAACCGGGAATTAAACCAGATGATGATGATGATGTAGCTGATAATAACATTAAATTAATGAGATCATCCATGTGGGAAACAAAAACACCTCGCAACAAAAATAATACTTACAGTAAATTTAAAACTTCAACACCTAATACTATAAAATCTGAGACACCATCTACAATTATTGATAATTTTAACGATGAATCATTAATTTCACAATTTCCTGTTTTTAGCAAGTCAGAACTTGATAGCTCATATGGACCCTATTTCAATGAGTCATTAAATGTTCGAAAACTTGGAAATGCTAATTTTCAAATAGATGAAACTAATAAAAATATATTGATTGATGATGAAGTTTTCGAAGGAACTCATGGTCTATATGAATTAATATTTAAAAACAAACCTATAAACTATACTGAAACTGATTTAAGTACATATCGCCACATACTTGACAAAACAAATGCACATAGAAGAAATCATAATTATTTAGAACAAATAAAAGCAAACAAAGGTTTTAAATACAAAAATATATTACATAAATTATATGCGCATGATTATTACACTAGATATAAAAATAAAACTGGTTTAGGTTATTCTGCTTCTTCACCAACAACTCAATTAAATTATACAAAGCAATCAAATCAATATGTTTATTGGGATGATCCCAATGAGTTGGTTGATAGATTAAGACTTTTAATTGCATCACAATCGGCTGGCAACAACAATCATCGTAATGAAATTATATCTATAATTTAAGAGCTTAGAGAAGCTAATATAATTCAATAATATTTAAGAATAACAATCAGTCAGTAACAATCAAAATGTCAATTGATAAGTTTGGACGTAGTACAGATTCATTTACTTCTAGAAAACTACATACTAAAGGACCACCAGGTATAGGTTTCAAATTAACTTCTGAGGGAAATTATGATTTAGTGAACAAAATTTTATCTAATGTTCAAGAACCCATTAACGGAAATGATGCAGCAACGCAAACATTTGTGAACAATCAAATCTTCTTTCACAAAGAACTAATAAAAAACGATATAGAAAATATATTTTACAATTTGACTAATGAACTTAAATTAACAGAAACAAAATAAAGAATATTAGAAGAAAAAGTGCAAGAAAGTTTAGAGAATATCAATCTTAAATTTTCTAGAATGTTATATGAAAAATTTTCAGAAATGAATGATTTTATTGAATTTCAAATTAAAAAACCAATTAGATTTATTAATGAGAGATTAGAAAAAATTGAAGCCAAGGCTCAATCAGCGTTGGATTTAATTAATAATTCAAGAAATTAATTGTGATTAGTTCTCGTTTAACTTCCAAAATGGATATACATCAAATCGGATATTCTTTAAATAATTTTTTAAATAAATATGAACATATTTTATTGGAGGAACTTTATGAACAGTTAAAAAATCATTTCAAATTTTTAAAGTTATTTAAAAATTCTATACAAATTGAAACTAAGGAGTATGGATATCATTGGGATATATGTCCCTATACCTCAGATAATATTGAAAGTCTTCCAGATACTTGTCCATGTCATTCAGCAGAACAATGTATGTTATGCTGTTCCAAATTAATGGAATTATATAAAAGAATAGAAAATAAGTTATAATAAAATTACACATACTTGTAAACTATTATAAAAATAAAGAATATAAATTTTAATATCTTGAAAATTTATTGTTTGCTTTTTTATTTTATTTAAAAATCAGCGAAAGAAAGGTGTTTTAATTAGTTATTTTGAAGATGAGTAAGAATGAAGTTCTAGATTTATTCGATTGGCTTGATGCTTCAGATTCATCAGAGGAGGAAGATAATATTTCAAATTCATCTGAAGAGAGCGATGAGAAATTAGATTATGATACTGAAAAGAAAGTAAAAAAGAGAGTCAAATTCATGCTAAAACCCCAAATATATATATTCTACAAATGGAATACAGCATACAAATTAGCTCGACGAAAATATTGGGAAATTATAGCGCTAGATCGTTATAGATTTAATGAAAGAATTCAAAATACTAGTGGTATTATATCTACAATTCTAGATAGTAATCATCGGAAAATCATCTTCAATCAAAGATTTTCTAATTAGTTATAAAATGAGTAAAAGAGAGGTCGTTGAAGAGCTACATAAACCTGCACGTAGAAATTTTAAACGTCGTAGAGTTATAATTAAAGAGTTTGATGATCTTTGGCAAGCTGATTTAGTAGAAATGGGTGCATTTGCTAAAGAGAATAAAGGTTTTAAATTTTTATTAACTGTGATTGATGCCTTCTCGAAATATGCATGGACAACCCCTATAAAATCAAAAACTGCAGAAAATGTTACGCAGGCAATGCGAAATATTTTTGAAACTTCTAAAAGACATCCACAAAATTTACAAATTGATGATGGAAAGGAATTTTTCAATAAAATATTCAAGAATTTAATGAATAAATATCAAATAAATTATTATTCAACATTTAGCATATTAAAAGCATCTATTGTAGAACGTTTTAATCAAACTTTAAAAGAAAAGATGTGGAAAGAGTTTAGTTTTAATGGTAATTAGAAATGGTTACATATAATTGATTCATTAGTTCACCAATACAACAATACAAAATATCGTACCATTCATAGACGTCCATCAGATATAAATAAAAAAAAATGCTAATGAGCTCTTGGCAACTGTTTATAGTCATATTAAAATTTCTCCACCAGCTAAATTCAAAATTGGTGACTCAGTTCGGATAAGCAAGTATAAACATGTTTTTGAGAAAGGTTATACACCTAATTGGACAACTGAAATATTTAAAATCAGGAAATTTCAAATTACCAACCCAGTAACCTATTTATTAGAAGATTATGAAGGTCAGCCTATTGAAGGAAGTTTTTATGGGTATGAGTTACTAAAATCTAATCATAATAACATTTTTTTAGTTGAAAAGGTTATGAAAACTAAAGATAATAAAATATTTGTAAAATGGCTTGAATTCTCATCCAACCACAATTCATGGATTAATAAAACTGATTTAATATAAAGAAAAAAACATTTTATTTATTTTTTTTTTTTTTTATTTATTTATTTATTTATTTCTTATTTTAATTATAAAAGTTATTTATATTTTAATGAATTTCCATTTGATATGATGATTTTTGTTTTATAGAGCGCAAATCAAGTACAGTATAAGCAGATTTAAAACTTGTATCCATAATTGGAACTCTTTCTACTTCACCATTACTTAAAATTCTATCTGCTAATATTTCTCGATATTCTAAACATTTTATTCCCAGATACTTTTCCTTAAAATTACTATCATATGCACATCTTATATGAATTTCTTTATTATCAACATATTCCAGTTGAAAATGTCTATAAAATATATGTTCACTATTTATTATCCCACCAATATTACGTTCTTTTAAAATTAATTCCTGCCTAAAATAGCTTCATAGCTTCAATAGCTTCATCTATAGATCCATATTGAGGTAATGAGTCAGCTTTATCTCTTAATAATTGTTCAACTGTAATGGATGATATTTTTGTTGTTGTTGTTGCAGTTTTTGCTTCATATGTTGTTGCAGTATTTAATTCTGGTGAAATTACATGTTTTAATAGTTGGACTGATCAATTTACTTTCACAGTCTCATTACTCGGAAGTAATATATTAAAATATGTGCTTCCTCATTAAAATATAGCTGATTCATCCAATCTAATATTAGAAATTGGAACTGAATTTGCTTGAATAGCAAACAAATAAAATATAAATAATATGAAAAATGATTTCATTATTTTGCAAATAAAATATGATTTGTCTTTGTTGAAGATCTGCACAATAATGTGCTATTAGAAATTAAAAAATATAATTTATACTTTTTATTTTCTAGAAGTTTCTTTATTATGTATAAACTTTACTCGGCTTATAATAGAACAGACGTGCATAAAGAGCGGTAAAAATCCTTCATCAATTCTTTTTCTTATCATAGACTTTTTCTGCTCATTTTGATTTTCTTCATATTCATTTGCTTTCAGTGACAATGAATCAATATGTTGTGAAATTCGTTTATTCTTATCATGTGGTAGTATATTTGAAATATTCCTCTCAACTATCTTCCATTCAAGATTCAGTTCTGCTGTAGCAAATGGGCAATCATCAGTAAAATTATTAGGCATTTGATGTTTTTTATTTGCTGGATTTCTTACTTTACCCATAATGGTAATATCACCACCATATACTTCAATTTTCAGATGTTGCCAATCCAGAGGTGATAAATCGAATTTCTTAGTAAATGTCTCACCATTTCCAATTCTAAATAACAAAATCTTTTCCTCACCTTCTAAAGTTACGAATACCTCTAAAAAATCATGAAATATTTTCCAATTAATTATTTTGATTGAAGCCCATTTCCGCTCACAAATACAATATTTATACCCATGTGGAATAATATCTACACAAAACATTATGATGTTTCTACTTAATAGTCTAATCAGGTTATGGTATTTTTTCATATTAAGATTAGCCTTTTATGCAATTTTTAGGTGTAAAATTATTACAAAAAAGTATTTTAAATGATTTATTTATTATTTAGTCTATTGAAAGTTCTTCACAAGAAAAGAATATGAAGAGCAGCTCCATGTATAATGTAGATTTTGAAATGTTGTGAAGATTTGCACGTGTGAAACAACTATCAATCGATAGAACAAACATATTGAAAAGAGAAGCGGAATATATATTTGATAAGGAAAAGATAATACACAAATATTGGATTATTGGTACGAATCACAGTGATTATTCACGTAGAATGTGTAAAACATGCGCTGAGCATCATAAACGAAAACATTTGACTATAAATTCGTTTTCTGAAACATTTGAAACATTTGAAATTGTTTGTCAAAACATTGAAAAGTTTTTGTGTTATTTATGTAATAAAAAACTTTATTCTGTAATAAAAAAAAAGTTAAATGAAAAAAAAAAAATAATTATGTACAATAAAAAAAATCGTTTTTTAATTAATATAGGAAACCTCCTGACGTAATTTTTTTTATTTTAATCTAAATTTTCCAAAGCAAAGGAATTCCCTATTGTGGCGTCATTTTCATTATTTCATAATAACAAACTCTTGCTTTTATTTTTATTCAAGAATCTCCTGACCTCACTTTCATTGTTCATACAACCAAAATCATGAAATTTTTATTTTCTTATTTTCTTATTCTCAACCTCAAATCACACAAAAAAAATTTTTTATCAAAACAATTAATAAACACACATTATTTTTACATTAAAAGCTCTCCAATTTAATTCATACCATAACAATATACACCATGAATGTTTCTTATCACCACTATAACAAACAAAACAAAAATATAAAAACAAATAATCAACCGAATTTGTCATCTAAAATATTCAAAATTGAAAAAATCAATAATACTTATCCTATTACATATCAATTATCGGACTACAATGGCGTACCAATTTTTGGAGGCTTTTATCAAGCTGAGCTCACACCTGCAAAGTACCCAGATACCCACCTTGTTGAGAAGATTATTAAAAAGCAAGGAAATAAAGTATATGTAAAACGGCTTGGATTTGATAACACTCATAATACATGGATAAATAAAAATGATATCGTTTAAATAAAAACATACAAATATGCAATTTTATTTTTTATTTATTTTTCATTTTCTTTTCGCAATTTTTTACATCGAAATGGTAATGAACTATATATGATCTTCCAGCAAACGACGTTTTTCTGATTTTGGTTTATATCGCTTTGTTTCAAGTACTGTAATTACTTCAAAATGTTCAGTTCGTCTAATGTTTTGAGAAATCACTAAAATATTTTCTCTATCTAGGTCTAGGTGGTTTAGAACAGCATTTTTAATTGCATCAAAATCAACTTGTTTAGCAACAATATAATTTAAAGAAATACCTTTAACTTTACAAACAACTTTTTCTGAATTATCTTTTGTACAATGTACTTTATATGCATAATATTTAGGCCCACCACTAACAAATTCTGTAATATAATTGTCAATGCTATAACTTTCCAATTCGTCTGTCATATCACCAATAAAATCACCAAGATCATATTTTCCTTCACGACTTTTATAAACAATTGAATCTGTATAATAATATAAAACTCGGTCTTCAAGTTTTTCGAAATAGCTATATAGCTTTAGTCGGGCTTGTATCGTAGTGTATGCAGCAATACACACACTAATTGTTGATAAGGAATCAGCGGTTTCTTCCTTGTATTGCCAATTTACAACAAAATTTTCATTATTAATTGGAAGAATATGACTAACTTCTAAAGCTGAATTTGTTAGTAACTCGTATAATTCTGCTGGTGAATTTATAATAAATGTTTTTTGCTGATTTTGTTTCTGATCAAACTTTCCCCAAAATGAGTTGAGAATTAATTTAGCAAGAGATCTTCTTGGATTATTACAAGATTTCAATTACGTTATATCCTAGAGTGTTCAATCTTTCAGATTTTGCTATAGTTCTCCCATATCGTTTATTTAATGTATCATTCTCATTGTCATATAATAATTCATCACATCAATGCCGTAAACAAATGCGGTGTCCGTTAAAATAGCATCCATGGAATTTGAAAATTTGGTTAGTTGCACAATTTGGTTACACAGTTGAAAATTTGGTTAGTTTAGGTTGCACAATATCAGTCTATTTTAACTTTTGCACTAACTGCTTCTTTCCCTTTAGCCGCATGTTGAATATTTATACTTCGTTTTTCCTCTTCAAAAACTAACCATTTAATAATATCTTTTCTTTTCCATTCCATATGTAATCTTTGAAATGGGCCGTATGATGCGGCTTGAGAACCCATAGGTGGTTTTAAGACAAAGTTTGAAACTTTGCGTTGCCTACATACTTTACATTTTGTAACATAGCTTTTGACATATGGCAATATGGCAAAATTTCTTATCTTTTCCAACGTTTTTCTAATTCCGCTATGAGGCGACATTGATAGGTTATGGGCGCGTTATGACATCTTCAAACCCATAGCTTCCAAGCAGAGATATCCAGATTCTCATTTCCAATAGAGAATTCTTTTCGAATGTATAAATAACCATCAATAATTTTCAGATCTTGTGGTCTGTTTTGATTTTCTTCTATGTATTTAATCAAATCTGTATAAGCTTTAGTTGGAAAGTGTAACGAATTTAAGTTTATTTCCGGTTCAACCACTTCCGACTTTTGAATTTCTTCTACTACTAGTCTGAATAGTGCGTCGGACTCTAAATGTAGATAAACTCAAAATAAAAATAAAAAAAATAAATAGTAAAATTGAAACGTTGGAGTTTAAGAGACCAAAGTGCCAATCTTCCATTTAAATCCTGCTGTCTCGTTAATCATTTTAAACTGGCATGATCGGTAACTTTGAATTCTTCGACGTATTCTCGCCATTTTGCAATGCATAAAATGGCCGCTAAACATAATATGGAGCACGCATAATTGCCAATGAAACGACGATACCAACCAACAAGGTTCAAAACACTTCGCACTTTGGCAGATCTAGGAGCTAACAGATTCCTATTGGAGAAATTCGATCTAGACCAGGATTTAAACATCCATTTCCTATTATGTATCGAAGGTATTTACTTGCTTCATGCACCACTTACATTTCAGAATAAATAAAGTAAGTTCAACCTTGCTTAAAAATGATGCCAGTTCCAACAAAAGCTCAATATGTTCCTCGAAATCGCTATTAATAAGAAGTAAATCATGTAAATATACGAATAACGTTTGTGAAGCATTTGTAAGGCCAAAAGGCATTACCTTAAATCGGTATAATGGGCGGTTTGGTACAGTGAATACTGTCATATTATGGAATTCTTCTTATAACTCGATCTGCCAAAATGCATGTTTCAATTCTAATGTTGTAATAAATTCAGCTTAGGTAGACGTGAAATAATTCGATTTATTTTCGGTTGCGAATATGCATCTTTTATTTAACTTCGTTGAGCTTCCTGGAATCCAAACACAATCGAAATTTTTCCTCTTTCTGCACAACTGCAACTGGGCTACTTCATGGACAGTTTGGTGGAGCTGGTTTGATTATGTCGAGTTCCAGCATTTCATCAATTTCTTCATGTATTTTTTTCTCTAACCGCCAGCTAATACGCAAAAATATCGTTGTTTTATTGGTTTTACAACCATATCTATTTCGATATTGTGTTTTAAAATTATAGTAATTAAAATAATTTTCGTAAGCCTTCAATATCATAATCAGGAAAACATTTTATCGCCCGTAATAATTTTTGTTTTTGAAAATAACTTAACCCGGGTGACTTACTATGTTGATTAGGTTCTTCTAACAGAAAATTAGTTTTAAGTTTGTTCATAAGACCAAAAGTATTACAAAAATCTATCGCAAAATATAGATTTTGTTGTAAACCAGATATTATTAACTAAATAAATAACCAGATATTATTAACTTAACTAAATATTATTATTATTATTTATTTATTAGTTTTAAGAAAAATTTTAAATTTAGAAAAATAAAGTTCAATAACAAAAATGCAATAACTCCATTTAAATTTTTTGAAAAAGAAAAAAACTAAATACTTTAAGCTTACGAATTCAACAAAAGTTACAAATTCAACAAAGTTATATGGTTAAGACTCGCAAACATAACGTAAGTTTCTTGACAGGTAATCTGTTAGTTTGTTATTTTTTAGTTTAAATTCAAAAATCAAAACTTGGAAAATAATTCTTTGGTTCACAGTCATCCATTCTAATGAATCAAGCATGTCTTTTATGGGAGTGAATCCGTTACATTTTAGTATCATTCTCATTGCCCTATTCTGTAAGAATTGCATTCTCGATTTTGCTTCAGCTGCAGCGAAAAAAACAATTGTTGTACAGTAATAATGAAGTAGTACCATAGCATTATTCATGATCGCTGTCGACTTCCAAATAGCGCAATCTACTTAAAAAACCAATGTTTTTTGAAATTTTTTTACAAACCTTATCAATGTGCCCAATAAATTTCAGCTTATCGTCGATGGTCACATCCAGATATGTCATATCACGTACTAGGTCTATGGGTTCATTGTTGACCATGTAATTTATGACCATCGCTTTGATCTTTGCAACATTTATTTTAAGCTTGTTCATATTTAGCCAACTGTATATACGATTAAGATCTGCATTAACCTTACCAATCAGTTCATCAAAATTTTCCCCTGATATATATAACAAACAATCGTCAGCCAACAAGGCAATTTTACAAGATTCTAGCACTGTACCAATATCATTAATATATATCAAAAAAAGTAAAACTCCTAGGACAGATCCCTGTGGAACACCCAAATTAACGGATCTTGATTTTGAGCTAACTTCATTTATTTTCGTTCGTTGTGTTCTGCCTGACAGGTATGTTTTAAACCAGTTATGATCTTTGTTCCTAATACCATACTGAAACAGTTTACTCAATAAAATTTCCCGCTCTATGGTCTCAAAAGCCGCCTTGAAATCTAGAAAAATCGCTATAGTAATGTCCCCAACATCAATCAATTTTCTCCATTCGAAGATAATCCAATTAAGAGCAGTTTCACACGAGAAATCTTTTCTAAATCCAGATTACTCTGGCACTAGGATGTGATTTCTTTCTAAATAATTTACAAATTGTTGACAAACTAAATTCTCCAAAATTTTTTCATAGGACGGTAACATGTTTATCAGCCTTAGGTCTTAAGCTTTAGTTGAGTTCCTTACTTTTGGAACTCAACTGGGACAAAAATTGACTCCTTCCAACTCTGCGGAAAAACCCCACCGTCGAACGAGCTGTTTATTATGGGCTGGGCCTATTATAGCAAAGGAGTTGAAGAACATATCGATATTAAGCCCACAGCAATTTCTTTTTTTATTCATACTTTTTTAGAATGTTCTTTAATGAAGAGTCATTAATTACCTCAAAAACAAATTCTGTTTCAACTGTGTTTATTGCTGTGAAATATTACACATGAGGTATACTATTGTTAATTTCTAATATACCGTCAATGAAAAAATCTTTAAATTATTCACAATTTCGGAATCCGTTTTAAAAACTTTGTCGCCTATAATAATTTGTCGCCTCATTTACACCATTATCTTCACGCTTGTTTAGTACTAGGTTCTTGAAGGTTTTCCACATACTTTTCTGATCTCGACCACATAAACTGATTTTATTTTTAATGTAATTTCTTTAACTTTAATAATTTCTTGTTTATAAACGTTACGGATAGCTATGTATTCGTCCCAACAGGCTCTATTACTATAACTATGTACTGCCCTCGTATAGCTTACGATTTTTTCACTTTTAATTTTTCTTTAGCGTGTCATTAAACCATCCTGGTAACATACCTGTTTTGTGCACTACAAAAATATATATATATGTTTACGCACAGTAAACTTTCTAATTAAATAACGTTCAATTTAATCTTATATGAAACACACTGTTATACAAGTTTTTTAAACATTAAAACGCACTGTTTTTTTTATTTTAACATAAACGCACTGTTTCTTTTATTTTCGATTTTTTGTGAACAAATGTTACAATTTCTTTTAAAATTTGGATTTTTATAAACTCAGGTTAAACGGTTTAACGATTAACGTTTAACTCGAGTTCATTAACCTTCATATTATAATATTCAAGTATATAAGAGAAAAAAAAACTATACATAGTACCATAGATTATTACATAAGCCAGTATAAAAAGTTAATAGTAATTGAAATTGATATTGAAATTGAAATGTTTAGTTAAAATAAAATGTTGTTAGTACTGACAATCAATAAAAATTAATTTTGACATAAAAATATTTTTGACAAATCAGAATATTTACAAATAGAAATATACAAAGTAAGTATAATTTATACATAATTTATTTCAAATCTAATAAATTCTAAAATTTTAATTAATTGCAGTTGTTGATGTCCAAAACAAATGCCAGATCCACCGATGATGACCCCGTTCAGTTGCTGATGTTGCTGAATAATTTCAGATAAGTATAAATTGTAGTAACCAAAAGATAATGATAATAATAATGAAGCATTATGATTCTTTGTAAGTATTTTAATTTTTAGGTTGAAGGCTGAACATTCTGCCCCCCTTGGCATTTCATGACAGATGAAAGCCAAAGATGAGTAAGATTTAATGTAACGTTTCTATTTTCACATAGTAATGTATAATTGGAGTAATAGACTTGATTTACATTCTTTTAGGTTATGTTACTCTGGATGACTAAATTGCAACCTACAATTGTAACAACCACTAGTTCGAATATCATATCAGCTCATCATGTCCATGTTGGAATATAAAATGAAAATAATAAAATTTCAGTAAGCATTATTATTATAAGGTATATACATAAGTATTGTAAAAGTATAGATGTATTAGCCATAAGCATAGGTGATAGCACAGGTGACAGTTGTTATTATATTCTAATCAGTGTTGGTATCGCGTTCAATTTCTTTGTTATCAAACGGTAGTACGCACAATTTTGTGACCGATCGTTTAATTAACGCGGTTTTCGTTTTAACGGTAACGACGCATACCAGACCGTCAAAACCGGGATGCGTTTCGAGAACACGTCCTAACAGCCAACGAGTAGCGAGTAGGTTTTCATCGTATACTAGCAATAAATCATGTTTTGCGATATTATCTTGTTTAACTAACCATTTAGAACGCTGTTGCACACGAGATATATATTTCTTTTGCCACTGCTTCCAGAATTGCTGTACTAAACGTTGTCCATACTGCCACCGATCTAGTTTTGTTCTATTTATGTTTGTTAAGAGTGATTCAGGTGGTGTCATTAGTACATCTCAGGTTAGAAAATGCGAGGGTTAGAAAAAGGAGTTAGCACGTTGAGATCATTACGTTCCTGAGTCATTGGGCATAACGGTCTCGAATTCAAACAAGTTTCAATTTGGATTAAAATGGTTGAAAATCATTTATGTTGAAGTGAAGTTATGTTGAAGTGTTAAAATCTCATATGTTGAAGTGGAATTTCCCATAATCCTTTTTAAATGCGTTTTTGTGGTGGAATCTGGTGGAAAAACCTGGTGGAATGAATTTAAATTCTACTCCTTCATTTTCGAAATTGGAGGCCAAGTCGAATCCCAGTTGTTGTTTCATTAAATTATACTGCTTGGTGAGTTCTTTGCTAGCTGAGACGAAATTTGTACCATCATCACAGTATAATTTGTAGCATTTGCCTCTTCTTGCAGGAAATCTTTTATATGCAGCATCATTGCTTTACAGCATTCGTTTGCTGTAAGTTCAGTAACTAGCTTTAAATGAACAGCTTTTACTGTCATTCAAATGAATAGTGCAACGTAAGCTTTGACATATTAATTTATACACTTGACATACTCAAATTTTGGGTTTTTCGAAAACTGGCGTTCCATGGAAACAGTCTACCGATTACGATATTTCTGGATTGTCCCAGCGTTGCATTCTTTTGAGGATGAAATGGTAGCTGAACTTCGTATCTACCATCTGATAAGCGTCCATGAGTCTGTAAAAAATGCTTTTCACATTCTGCTTCTTCTTCGGTTAATAATTTTTTTGAAGATATTTCTTCTAATTCCCAAAATTTTCTCAATTCATCTTCTGAATTTATATGTATATAAAAATTTCAAATGTATATGTATATGTGTATGTATATGTATGATATATGTATATGTATATAAAAATTTCTGGTTGATGATGGATCTCTCCTGTTGAGATCCATCCAAAGATGATTTTTTGAGCAACGGGTGTCCCTTTGGGACTCCTTTTAACACCTTCCAGCATTATTTGGTTAAAAACATCCGCACTCAATAATAAATCAACTGGTGCCGGATTGTTGAATTCTGGATCAGCTAATTCCAAATCGATAATGCGCTTCCACTCATGATTTTTGATGTACGTACTTTGCAGAATTTGTGTTAATTTTTTCATGATTAATCCCTCAACATGAATTTTTAGATTTCCATTAATCGGCTTGATGTTGAAAGTGGCCCGTTTATTGATTTGGTGTAAATTTTCTTGACCTATGACTTGAACAGTCACGCTGGCAGATTGTTTGCGCATTTGTAAGCTTTGTGCCATTTTTTCTGTTAGGAAAGAAGCTTGCGATCCGTGATCTATCAGAGCTCGTACTATCGTTTCCTCACCAGACGGTCCAATTATTTTCACGAGTGCTGTAGCCAGTAATATTTGGTTGCAAGGATTTCTTTTGGCAACATACGATCCAAGGTTGTTGGATGCGACACATTCTGTAACCCTTTGATATTCTGGGCTTTCCGGGTTGAATACACAGTTATTAGATCTGATATTTGGAGAATTAGTAGAAATATTCTCCAGATTTGGATTTCTCGTCTGTGTTAGAACATTGGATGTTGACACGCTCGAGTTGAGATGCAACAATGTATGATGCAATTTTTGGCAATGACGATATCTATGATTACTAGGTGATCTTTGCGACATATGTCCATGTGACAGGCAGTTCCAACATAGCCCCTTGTTCTAATGACTTCCACACGTTTCTTTGGTGTAAATCCCAAAAATTGGTTGCATTTCCTTAGCAGATGACCACTTGCGCATATTGGACAAATTGTAATTTCTTGAGCTGACACATGATGGATGGTGGTGGTCCGAAATTTGTTGTTTACAGATGATTTATTTTTTTGAACACCGATTCTAAGGCCCTGAATCTATTCTCCATGAATTTTTCTAATTCAGCCCAAGATGGTAGTCCTTTATCCTCACTCATCGCTTGTTCCCATAACTGATGCGTCTGGGAGGCTAATTTTTGCACTGTCAGGTATACGGTTATAGGATCCCATCCATCAACATCGATACCTAAGTTTTGCAATGCTAACATGCATTCGTTGGTAGTATCTAGCAATTTGCGAATATCGTGTGGCCGCTCTTGTTGGAGTACGGGCTGCGACAATAACGTTCTCAGTTGTGTGTTGACCAACATCCTTTTATTCTTATACCGATCATTTAGAATGCCTCACCATGCTTGGTAATTGCAATCTGTTACCAAAAAATGGCGTATTAAGTTCTCTGGCTCACCTGATAAATGTAATTTTAAATACTGCAGCTTCTGAGCTGGGGACAGACTTTCATTCGCGTGAATTAACGATGTGAAAAGGTCGTGAAACGAAGGCCACTTTTCGTTTTCTCCAGAAAATTTTTCCAACGATATCTTGGGTAATTTTATGTAGTTGTGACGTTTCTCCTTTTGTTGTTGTGTGGTGTCCCTCAAAGTCGAATTAGACACATCTTTAGTGTGTACGACTCCATAATGGTCTTCTGTTACGTAATTCTCTCCATTGAATTCCATTTTCTGCTCATTTTGTACGACATTTAGTAATTTTTTGTGTTTCGTCTTGAAGTCGACCCACTCTTCTTCGAGCTCTTCTAGTAATTTTTTATAACATTTCTCAGTTCTCGTGATAGTTTTTCCTCTATTGAAACTAGCGCTTCGATCATCCCCTTTTGAGATAATTGAACCTTAAGCAACTTTTCCATTTTAGTAGTTTTTTTGGATTTTGGATTAAGCATACAGTACTCTTTTCTAAATATTTATTCTTCAATAGTACTATAGTAAGTTTCCTAACCAATCTCAAACTTACTTTTACTTTTACTCAAACTGTAGTGGCACCCTAATGATCTCAAACTTACTCTCAAATTTACTGTGTTAAATTAAGTTTTAATTGTATGTTTTTAATTATGTATAAAAATATGCTCTTTATAATGTATAAAAAATTGTGTTTTTTTTCTTGTTAAATATATATGATTATGATTTAGTGATACTTATACGAAAATATTTAAATATAAATATATAAAATGAATGAACTTACAGTTTTGATTCTCCAGTTGGCTGTACCAGTAGACCGATTACCGTACCGATTCCCGTTAACAGTTATTACCGATCTCGTAATGCGCGTAAAAAATATAGTTTTATCACTGATTGTTAGTTTTTTTGTTAACACTGAGTATTATTTCACTGATGTGAATTGATATTGAATATTTTAATATTGTCACTGACTTAATGTTTAATATTGTCACTAATCTTAATATTCAATATTGTCACTAGTTTTAATAATTTGATTTATGTTTTATTTTAGTTAATTTAGAGTTAATTTCACTATTTACTATATTTTTTTTTTTTAAACGTTCATATAATTTTAATTTTAAATAAATTGCACTATGCTAATTCAATTTAATTTCATAATTTAAATTAATCTTAAAATTAAAGTAGATTTAACATAACCCTTGACAATCTCTGTAATGAAAATCAAATCAAATAATAGGATTTGACCATGGCAAGTGGCGTAAGGCAAATCAAACAAAGTTTTTATGTACTGCCTCGATCATATCAATGTGCACCATATAAAATGGAGACCAAACCTGACTAGCATATTCCAGGTTCGGTCTTACAAGACAAGTGTACAACGATTTAAGAACATAGGGATCTGGAAATTCCTTAGAAGAACGTTTAACAAACAAGAATAATGAATTAGCTTTATTTATAATATTATTATAATGAATTTTAAAGCTAAGTTGAGAAAATACACACCTAAGTCTTTTATTGAGGTAACTTTAGGTAAACTAATGCCATCTAAGTTATAGTTGAAATAAATAGGACTAGAACGACGTGTATAAGATAACAATGCGCATTTATTTACATTAAGTAGTAGACAATTATTAACGCACAAATTGTTAAAGTTTTGAAGGTCATTCTGCATAAGGACGGCGTCCTTATTAGATGTAATCTTTTTAAAGATTTTCATATCATCAGCGTAAACTTGAAGCTCACAATTAGAAATGATAGAAGTAACATCATTTACAGATAAAATAAAAAGTAAAGGACCAAGGTGGCTTTCAACGCCGGAATTTGCCACGAATGGTTCTGAAATCACATTTTTGAATATAACACTATAGGAGCGATCACATAAATAAGAATATATCTACTTTAGGAAAAACTCTGGCAAGCCATACTTTTTTAGTTTTGTTTAATATAATACTATGTGGCAATAGATCAAATGCTTTACTAAAATCAGTATAAACAACATCGGTTTGAAAACCTTCTTCCATGTTATTGAGGAGGAGGGACGTAGGTTTGTCACAGTAGATTTTTGTTTAACAAAACCATGTTGATTATCTATTAAAAGATTGCAACAGTGATTATAAATTGTATCCGTTATAATTAGTTCAACTAATTTTGGAATAGAAGATAATTTGGCTATCGGACGATAGTTAGTAATTTCATTTTTAGCATTCTTTTTGTGAATTGGCCTGATTTAAGACATTTTCCAAAAAGGAGGAAAAAGACCGGATTTTAATGAGTTTTTAAAGAGTAATGTTGGCGTAGTGAGAATGTTAGAACACTTGCTCAGAATTATTTCCGGTATACCATCAGGGTCGGGAAAAATATTATCGCCGAGTTTATTTAGATATTTGGAAACTATTTCTTCATTTATATTTATGTGATTAAGAGACGTTTTTTGACAACTGTCCATAAAGAAGAAATAATTTTCATTTGGCGAAAAGGAAGAATCACTATATGAAGTGCTGAAAAACTCAAAACTAAAGGATCACTTTTCAAGTAATGAATTGAAATTCATAAATTTAGGGTAATCATCACAATTACGTTTAGAATTTATGAATTTTCAAAATTTTTTCTGATCAGATTTTAGTTTACATGCCATTTGGTTAATGTAATTATTGTAAAGAATATCGGATGACGTTTTAAAATTATCAAAAAATATGAAAAAAATTGTTATAGTCATTAATATCTTTTGATTTGAGATATTTACGCCAGGCTTTGTTTTTCTTATTTCTGGTGAGATCTAAGCTTCTTTGTGAACCATGGTGGGCCAGATTGGGAAGATCTTTTTTTTTGCAATAGGAACTAATTGAGTAAAACCTTCAAACATAATTTCATAATACCGTTATTTCTACTTTCATTTTTAATTTTTAAATTTTTTGAATCAACCTTTGTATTTAAGTCTTATTTTGTTAACACAGTTTTTGCTTGTTTTTAGGTTTTATTAACAAATGCAGATCTTTTTTCACTATTGGAAATGCATTTACACTATTTTTTTTGGTTATTACAATATCAGCAAATGATAGTGTTTAAAATATATTTCCATTATTTTCGTTTACAATATTTTTTAAATTATTGCACATTTTTTTTCATTGAATTTAAAAGCAAAACATTCAATTTCTCTGTTTATTATTATTAAATAAATAAATTAATTAAATAAAATAAATAAATAAATATTATTAAATAAATAATAATTATTTATTTTAATTTAATATATCTATCTTCAATTGCTTTAAGCAATTGTATAATTTCATTCTCATTTTTTTTATTGCATTTTTGAATTCTTTTTTATATTCGAACAAATATTCCGAATTTTTGACTATTGCACAGTCAATTTTTTGTAAAACCGAATCCGGCTTATGAATGATATATAGTCATCATATATATATCTCACATTTTTATTAGTATCTAATATACTACTTGAGTATTTATCCAACCCTGCACATTTTAACGTTGTACGGAAGATTTTACGGCAAACTCCACCGCACCGAATACCGTTTTCTTTGCTTATTTTTGACTTACACGTTCCGCAGTCCGATATTCTTATTATCGGCCGTCATAATTTTATACTGGTAATTATTATAAATTACACAATTCCGCTTAAAAAATATTTAATATAATACACTTTAATTATTCACTCCGTATATAAAAAAACTCAACCGTTCTTTCTAATAATGAATGAATGAATGAGAATGTCTTAAAACCATAATACTAAATTTATTCTAAAAAAAATTGATTCCCAAAAAAAATTAATTATACCTCAAAAAAAATCAAAATCTATTCATTCTAAAAAAATAAAATAAAATTTTTTTAAATAAAAATCAATTAATTTCTAAATAAAACTTACTTTCAATTCTAAAAACTAAATTTATTTATATATATATATTATATTATCCTAAGTAATCCTAAGTGATATGATTCAATTCCAATTTGAGTGATATGATTTCTTTTAAAAAAGAAACACACTAATTGTTAAGGAAATTCAAATGTTTTTATTTAATGTGAAGTACAATCGATACAATTAAGTTCTGAATAAAACGTCATTCAAATGGCCTCCAAGACTTCTTTTGCAGGAACGAATTCGATGAACCCAATTTTCGAGCACTTTTTCCACTAAATCAAGTGAAATTTCACTAAATCAGATGAAAGTGAGCCTCATCGGAGAAGATGATTTTCTTAAAAAAATGGTTATCGTTTTCAAGTTGTTCTAAGACAAAATCAGCAAATTCACGGCGTTTAATTACGTTTAAATCACAGCAATTTAACAAATTTTCTAATAGGACTCCTTATTTAAAAGAATCACAAGGTATAGCTCAAATTTCCAAAAAAGCTTTTTGTTTTAAATTATAAATAAGTTTTTAATCGCGTTTATTTTAAATATAACCTGTTATTATTTAGTTTGAATCGAAGTATTTTTATTTTTTTCTTTATTTAATTCAAATCCCATTCTAATATATGTATACCTAAATAATAAAAAAAATTCCAAATTTAATTCAAATGAAAAAAGATCTAAATTAATCCAAATAAATCCAGTTTAAAATTTAAAAAAAATTGAAACACATAAACAAAAAAATATTCAATTCAATGTAATTATACTTTAAACCATTTTCACTCAAATTAAACCATTTTAGATTCAAATTAAACTTTTGTCTTTAAAGTTACTTACCTTTTATACAAATTAAATCTTTTTTCATTCAAAGTAAACAATTTCTTTTTTCTTAAATTAAACAATTTGTTTTGATTTCAAGAAGGTTTTTTTGAAAAATGGTTGCATTTTGGACTGTATATATTATGCAATATGCAATAAATTATATAATTAACTAAAATAAATAAAAATTAAATTATTTTAAATATTTATTCGCCAAACAAAAATCTAAAATTGTATAAACAATTGAACAATCAAATATGCATATAGAATAAATGATATAATATATAATAAAGGTCCCTATCGATATCCTGAAAAAAAAATCTTGAATAACAAAAATCTTGAAAATGAAATCTTCAATTAAAATTATTTATTTTTGAAATGATGATTTCAAAAAAAAATAATTGTAATTCAAGATGGCAGTACGCTATACTTGTATGATTTTTATAACACTTATGAATATTGTTATTTAGAAAAATGTATATCAAACTTTAAATATATACGCTATAAATTATTTTTAGCAAAAGTAAACATAAATGGATTGGGTAAGAAATCTCGTTTTTCATTAATTAAATAGGGTGGGTGGGTATGAAAGTCTAAATCCAGTAAAAATAAATTTTCATATTTAAATTAATGTTGTATTACAATACAACTCTAAAACCCCTCCTAATTCAGAATCTTACATATAAATATTGTGGAATAGCATATAATCCTACTTTTAAATCCAAATCTAAAATCTCTCCCAATTTAGAATCTCGCATATAATATCAATTAAATTTTAATTGATAATAATTTCAATTAAATTTTCATCCCGATCGGTCGTGTTTTTAATTTGCGGTTGAAAAATATATAAGGAAATTTATTTATTTTTTTGTTAGTTTTCTAACAGTTAGCCCTATAACTAATAGGTATGTCTGACTGTTGTAAATGTCGTACAAAAATAAAAGATGAAACCGGAATTCGGTGTTGTGGAGTGTGTGGAAAAAATTTTTATGGCGCCTCAAAGTGCTCGGGGCTTCACCAGACGGCAAGCAATTTATTAAACTCGAATTTGAATATTAAATTTACATGTGATGATTGTATTTAGTACATTCATAATTTAGATATGGTACTTTAAAATATTAATTGTGCGATTAAACAAAACAATGATTATTTTTGTGATTATAAACAAGAATTTGATAATGCGACAAAAAAAACTTAATTAGAAACAATGCAGCTTTTAAAAGCTATTGAAGAAAGATATATTGAACGGTTAGAAAGTATAAAAAATGTGCAACAAAAGGATTTTGAAAAATTTTCAAAAATCACTGCATTATTTCAAACGGAAAGTGGAAAACTAAATAGAACTATTCATAATACGGTATTAAAAAATAATGCACTTTGTGATCAATTAAAAAGCTTTAATGAAAATGAAACCAAACGAAATGTGGGTCAGAATGTTTTTTATTCAGATATTGTCAGACAAAATGCAAGTGTAACCAAAAATAATTTTCCAGTAATGAAAAAAAAAGTACCTTTGATTATTAAACTGTAAACTAAACAAAAATGTAATATAACTAGAACGGAATTAAATAAAAATTTTAAAATTAATAATATTGAAAATAGGACCAAATCCTCTCAAATTTCAGAGACTTAAATCAAACATGAAAGAACACCATTTTGCCAAATTTAAAGGTTATATCTTTGTTGCTTTTGGAGATAATCTCATTTACTCTGGAGCTCGTTCGGAAGCTTCCAAAATCCAAACCCATGGCCCAAATTCTCTTAAATTTCAGAGACATAAATCAAACGGGAAGGAACATCATTGTAAAAAATCTAAAGGTTCTATCTTTGTTGGTTTTGAAGATAATCTCGTTTGCTAAAAAAAAATTGTGCTTTATTTTATCATTCACAACTTTATAGGCTATAACATATAACTCCCGTTTACAAATGTTCTCTAAACTTAAATATTTTTCTGTATATAGGTTAGAAAAATATTAGGATAGCCGTGGATTATTTTAATCGCCTTCTTCTGTACGATATCTAGCTGGTACAAAATTTGTTGGCTTGCTCCACTCCAAATTAGATTGAGATAGATTATATGAGATTGAATAAAAGAAGAATATATGGAGTATAGAGCATTTTCAGTAATGTATTTTCGAATACGACGTAATATAAATAGATATGGCGTTATTTTGCGTATGATATGATAAATGTGATCTATCCATTTAACTTTCCTCGCCAATTCGTATATAACAGAGATTTTTTGCACTATCAATACATATAGAGTTGTAGGAGAAGTTCCTAGAGTTGTAAATTTTTTGTCAATCAGCAAAATTTTGGCTTTCTTTACATTTAAATGTAACATATGATGCGTTGTCCCCTCTTCGATATTGGGAAGGTCAGTTTCAATCGAATTTCTTAAAAAATGTTCAGTAGCAGCTGCATATTTTAATATAGCGTCATCAGCATATAATTGGATAGAGCCAATAAGATCTAGACGAGCGATGTCGTCTATATATATTTTGACCAACTCAGGTCCCAGAATGGAACCTTGTGGGACCTCTTTTTTTATTATTAGCGGGCTACTGATGGAAGATCCAATTCTGACTTTCTGTATTCTATCAGACAGTTAAGTTTCAAAAAGATTTACAGAATTTTGTTCGAAGTTGAGATTTCTAAGTTTCGATAGTAGGATTTCATGATGTACACAATCACAGGTCTTTTGAAAATTCAGAGATATTAAAGCAACATATTTACCACTATCAATATTGTTCGTCAGATAATTTGTTAAGCTTAAACATGCCGCCGTTGTGTTTCAGTCTCTTTCAAATCTATATTGCTCTGTATGTAGTATATTATTATGTGTGAGAAAAGTGTTAAGTCTATTTTTTATAACAAATTCAAAAACTTTAGAAATACTTGTTTAAACAGATATTGGCCGATAATTGGATGGACTTGTTGTATTTTCTGTTTTAAGAATGGGTATAAATATTGCTGTGTTGAGAGAACGTGGAAATACTGAAGTTTGAAAACAATTATGTATTTATTAATTTGGCTATTATTGGTGAAAGTTGTGTTGAAAATTTTTAAAATTAAAACTTAGTCGAAATACAATCACAACCAGTAGCTGCGGAAGATTTTAGGTTTGCAATAATCTGTTAAATTTCAGTACTATTGGTGGATTGTAAGTCAAAGTTATTGTGGATTATTCTTTGAATTCTATTGACCTATGTATAATCAATCGGATTAGTAGAGATATTCAATTCATCAGTCACATTAACAAAATATGTATTCATTTTGCCAGCTATTACTCATTGGTTGTGATTATATTATTCGTTATAAGCCTTTTAATAGAGAAGTTTTGTTTAGGTGAATCAGTGGTATAGATTACCTTGTTATAAAAATTCCAAAGACTTTTACTGCTTTGAAAACCTTGTATTTTTTTTTCTCTTGTAGGATTAGTTTGTTTACCTCAGCTTTCATCGATTTATATAGATTATAGAAACGAGTATTTTCTCTGTACTTTTTTGAGTACTTATAAAAAGAGTCTCTAATCTTAATTTTGTCAAATATCTTTTGTGTTATCTAAAGTACTTTCTTTTCTTCTTTTTTTACTACAATAGTTTTAGTATTTTTCAAAATTAAATTTTGCAGATCAGTAATAAAGCTTTCAAATTCACAGTTAGAATTAAGATTTAACCAGAAATTATTGATTGCAACTTTATCGTAATCCAATACCTTTTTATTAAAAATTTTATCTTTGGTTATTGTTTTAAGATTAATACTAACAAAATATGTACATTGAAATATGAAAATGAGTTCAATCATATTACAATTTACAGAAATAAATAATTACGTGCAATGTTATAGTAGAATTAAACATTGAAGACTACAAAGTTATGCTACAAGCAGGATTAAAGTAGATTGGGACATATGTAAAGTTTTTGAAAGTATTAATGTTAGAAGATTTTATAAGTTTATGCCTTTTGGGCACAAGAGTAAAGACTGTACAAGTAAAGAAATGTTTTTTAAGTGAGGAAGTGAGTTACGTGAAAGAATACAAATAAAATGCTTGGATTAAACTTAGATTTCAAGCATAGCATATTCAGTTAATTTTGTCCTTTATATTTAAGAAAGGTCGAAATTGAAAAAAAGAAAATTGTTAGATAGCAAATATTTAAATATTTATGGTGCAATCAATCATTTTAATGAGTTAGAAACCATTCTTACAAATGATTTGGATTTCGTTTGCTTAAGTGAAACGCATTTAGTAAATGTATTGATAGAAATAGATGGTTTCAATAAATATGGTAAGATGTGATAATTGTTAAAGGCAAACAGCAGCCGTTATGTTTTATTTTAGAAAAAAATGGAATTTTAATGTTGTAAAAAGTATTGCTATCAATTTAAATATTTGGATGTTAGTTATAAAAGTACAAAACCAATACAATATAATATATGAACAATGACTTTTATTCTTTAGAATATGAACAATGAATATTCTTTTAATAGACTAATCGAAGAATTAGGCGATCCTACCTGAAAGATTATTATTATGGATGATTTTAATATTAATTGGTGTAAAAAATACAATCCAAAGATAAAAATGAAACAAATTTTAAACAGTAATGCATCTAAACTTATTGTTGAAAAATATACTATAATAACAAATGAAAATACGACTCTAATTGATTGAGTAATGATAAATAAGATAACACTGAAAATAGACCAAAGATTAAAAATATCAGATCATGAACAGTCGAAGAACTCAAAACTCCAATTTTAAAATGTAATAAGTCCACTTTTTTAAATAAAACACGTGGAAGTCATATAATGACCACATATTACAGTGACACGCAAATCAAAAGTCATTTCCTTTTACGAGCCGTACCCACTATTAATTCAAACACCTGTTTTTTTTCATATTTGTTTACTTATAATCTTAATTTTCATGTTTCAAATTAGTTTTTCTTTATTATTGTGTATCTTTTAAAAACTTTGTTTCTTAATTTACAAAATAGAATAGTTCTTTTTTTTTCCTTTACAAAATTATATTATTTTTAATTCTATCACCTTTATAACAGCCTCAATTCTTTTAGGCATTATACTTACAAGTTCTTTACAATCATCTGGTGTGATAGAAGACCAGTTTTTCCGTTAGACAAACATATTTTAGTATTTTGGCGGTATGCGACGAAGCTCGTATTGAAATATCACTTCGTCAAAAGAACTTAGGCATCGATGAATTCAAATTATTTTCTAATATATTAAAATATTTTTCTGAGTAATAGTACCGTTTATGAAATGCAAATTTCCCACGTTCTTTGAGGACATACATCCCCACACCATTACACAGGCTGGAAGCTTCACAGTCCTTTTTATGCAGGCTTTGTGGTACGCTTCGTTCTTCGTTCATTACTCTTTTTCGTTCATCACCCACATCGCTAAAATTGACGGTATCCCATTGTCTCTCCACCGAAGTTTTTCTTTCTTTTGCCCATGATAGCCGCTTTTTCTTTTGAAAAGCGATAAACAGCGATTTTTCTTTAGGGTCTTTCTGAATTTAGAGATTTTGAATTCCAAAAGTAATTTTCAAAAATAACATAAATATAACATGCACCTTAATATGAAAGTGACATGTACCTTATAAAAACCAAATCCAACTTCATGAATATTTTTTCTTGTCCATTCTCTTTACTTGCCCTACTTTTTTTTCCCTGTTTTCTGATCATTTCTGTGAAATATCTCGCACTGAACTTCGTCTGTTTTCTTAACAATTTTTTTTAATGATCTCATATCACGTTCGGTGAGCTTATTTTTATTACCTCTTTTATCAACATTTATTCTGTAAACGGTTGGTGTTCGTAAACCAATTTCTTTTGAAATATCATTTAAACTTTTACCAGATTTGAATTTTTCAATACGTAATTAAATTTCTTATTTCTAAACAAACCGGCTTGCCACGCACCACAATGAATAATAAATGATAAAAAAATTAATTAAAATCGTTTGTTTATCAACTTAATATTAGAACTTTAAAGCTTATAATACCATCTGAGGTTTTTAAATCGGAATCCATTAATGTATTTTTAAGAGATTTAAATAGATTGGGAAAATCGAATAAGCAAAAAATGTTTTATTATTATAATTATAAAATGGTTTATCAGGTGTTATTTCTAGCAACGAAAAAACTTTGGCTAAAGATTGATCACAAGTAATTGCCCTTATTATAATACCAATATCGAATAAACTTATCAATTTTTTTTTAAAGCTTCTAAAAGTTTTGCAAGACGAATATCTGTATTTTATATTTTATATTCTAAAAATAAAATTTAAAAGTGTTATGAGAGAAATATCTGTATACATATGTATATCTATATCAGTTACAAAAAAAAATATTCACAAAAAATTTTAAAATATTTTATAAACAATGCCTAAATATCTTACAAGCCGGATCGAAACACTCAATTTATTTTGTACACAAATATCCTTTTTTTTTCAAAGTTTTGGTTAAATTAAAATAACTTTTTTGTTGTTCATGTAGTTGTTTCTTTTTAATTAAATTTTTTTTTGTAAAGATATGGTAAGTTGTTTAACCCCTTCGTGCCGAATGTTTTTTCTTTTCAAAAATACCTTCTTAATTTTTAAAATGTTTAAATTCTGTTTTTTAATATGACTAACTATATGTAGCTACCTTATTCAATATCAAAAAATACTTTAAGAATTCTGCTATCTAGAAAGCATTACCGCATTACATATCTATCTATAGTCATAAAGGCTGGTTTTCATGAGAAATTTCATGGATATTATCGCAACTTTAGAAAGAGAAAAATAGAGTACACTACCAGTGGGAAAGAGGGAGACCCAAAAATAATATTATTAAAAAATATTACAGCAACACTTTGACAGTTAAAACTGCACATAACCTAATTTATTAATGTTTATATTCATATTTAGTTAAAAATTTAAAATTTTTTATTTATAAAGTTGTTAAAAGTAATATACATAGTTTATTAATAATATTTTTATACCGATAATACAGTCATTTTAATATAGTTTCTTACAAAAAAATATAATTTGAACATTTGTTTACATAACATTTATAATTTATATTTTTGCATACATATCTAATTCGTGGATATTTATGGTTACTTTCTTGGATATTTTTTTTGGATATTATGTTTCATAGATATTTTTTTAGCTTAATCTCTTTCAAACACATATCATTTTTGTATGTTCTGCCTATGCTGTAACATTTTCGTGGATATATCGGTCTAATGAAAACCAGCCTTAATATATGTAATTATACATTCAGTAAATTTGATCTTAATTTACTATACCTTTGTGGGTCCACAAAGGTTAATACCAATATTTTAGAAAATTTCAATATTCCATCCAAAAATATTTTTTAATTTTTAGAAAAAATATTCTTCTAAACAAAAAAGAAAAAAATAAAAACAAATAGATCTCCGTTACAATTTACATACATTTGCAATATTATAATAAAATTTTGTTGGCCTTCAAAAATTATCTATGTGTTGTATAGAATTATTCTTCATGAGATCTATAAAATTACATTTTAAAATTATAAGAACATTTGTTTGTGATGCATAGATAAATATGTATGAATGTATGTAACAATATAAAATCAATTTTTAGAGAAAAACAAAATCAGTTCGAAGAAAATGAATTATGAACTGAATGAATGAAAAAAAATTTTTTTTGTTTTGTTTTTCTTAGGTTTTTTGATGGTATACCAAAAATACGGTCATCTTTTTACGAAATAACCCCAAATACGATCTTGGGGTGATTTCAAATCAATGTAATTGACTACGATTTTTTCTTGTACGTGAGTTCTCTATGTATATAGTTACTTTATGCTAAAAGTTATTATTGAATACTATTTGATTTTGGAAATGCGCTTTTTTGAAAACCCTTGGTTTTTTTTTACTTGTTTAAATATGATATTCACACATACGACCCAATAAGTCACATTCCATATATATACTACATAAATTTAACAAAAAGCAATTTAAATTTAGTAATGTTAGCTTAAACCATTTACAATCTGTGATAAAGTCTTTGAGCAATGAAAAAGACAGTTTAAGTTGGAGAAATAAATTAGGTAAATTAGGATTACCTCTCTATTATAGTAGAAAACTAACAAAAACAACAATAAAACAAAACTATATAGGTATAAAATAAATAACGAAACTTTTGTGAAATATATTAAATAAAAATATGTTTTTAGATTCATTTGATTTAATTGGAAACAATTTGCTATCAAAAATTAACATTTCGCTTAACTCTGGAATTTTGCCAAGAAAAAATCAATAGTAATACTAATACCAAAAATTATTAATGCAAAGGAGAGTAGAAGGAGAGAAAAAATTGTATTTAAGAGGAACTGGAAGAATACTTTGAGAAAAATAAACTTTTATTAGAACATCAATCAGGATTTAGAAAGTTACATAGTTGTGAGTTATTATTATACCTAATCATAACAAATTGGAAAGTAACGATGGATGAAAATCAGACCATAGTTGCAATATTCCTAGATTTAAAAAGAGCATTTGAAATTGTCGATCCTGGAATTGTAATAAAAAAATTGCAAACCTATAGAATTGTAGGAAAAGAAAATCATATTTAACATATTTTTTATTTGTTTGAATCATATTTAACAGTTAGAAGACAAAAAAAATGTTATTTTTAATCTACTTAAATGGCATGGAAAAAGTTATAAGTCATTCAAAATTAGTTTTATTTGCCGATGATGCTTTATTGTATTTTATCGCAGATTCCACTTCTGAATGTGTTCGTCAAATCAATCGCGCTCTAAATAAGTTATCTCAATGGTTCAATATGAATAAATTAAAACTTAATACTTATAGACAAAACTAAAAATAAACTAAAAATAAAATGGTAGTAAACGGGGTTACAGGGGATTACGGGGTTTTTGGTGAAGATTATAAATGAATAAAAATATCTTAGTGTAATAATTGACAATAAATTCAAATTTGACAAAAATGTTAATTTTATCTGTTAGAAAATTGCCAAGAAAATTAGCTTTTTTTTACGAAAATAAGATGTTATCAATGGAATATGCAATAAAAATATACAATACGATGACAAAGACTGATTTTGAATATTTATAATCAATAACCCTTATGTGTAATTAAAATAAAATGAAAAGACTCCAGTTTCTACAAATTCGAGTAATGAGGTGCATATTAAAGCCTAATCGATATGCTTCAAGTAATGAATTGCTATAGTAACGCTGAATTAGTTAAGTATTGAAAAAAGAATTAAAATAAATACTTATATTAATATACAATAGTATTTAAAATTAAAACGAATTATATCCAAATTATAAGTGTGAACGATTGAATTATGTATCAGATACTCAACATTATCAACTTCGAAATATTTTGAGCTTTCGACTCAACTTTTTTAGAAAAGGAAAGACTGTTCGCAGTCGCGAAAAAAAAATCAATCCGAAGATTGAATTAAAAGAACCATAATAATAAAAATTTTTCAATAAAATCTAGGAATAAAAATGCTTCCACTATCAATTCAAAATATTATAATAACAAAATAATACTAATAGTAATTCAAGTCAAGTCAGCTTTAGAAATAGATTTATTACTAATAACTAATAATAGTACACTGATAACGCCATGGACTTTTACAACATTCTGTAAATTTAAGCATAAGCTGTAAATTTTACTTCATTTACTTAATTTGGCCTCAGAAAATTACCGATAGCGACCTTAACAATATTAAAAATAGAATAAAATTTTTAGTATAATAATTATATATTTAATAATAAAATAAAAAGAATCAGTAATCTACGCTCTGATACCAGCATTATAAAGCCAAATATTTGTACCAATTTTTTTGAAGCACTATAAACAGTATCAATAAAGTTAATTATAAAGTACGTACACTGACTCCAAAATAATTTGGCTTAAAGGAAACAAGATTGTAGAAAATTATTGATTTACCAGGACGTAAATATGAAGTAATAATTGGGTTAAATGTTCTATCCCTACTTGAAACAAATGTAAATTTGAACCATAAATTCGTAGAAATAATTTTATTTATTTTATTTTATTATTTATTTAGATAAAAATTTTACTATTATATAAAAATAATTTTAACATAAAATTCAACAATACATAGAATTAACCAATTTTGGTTATTCAAAATCTGATTTTATATATAACAATAATCTTTTTTTAAATATTGCTACATTCGTTTTTTTTAAATGTGCAGGTAATTAATTAAATGTTTTTAAACCTTTATACACCAGCATATTTTTTGTTCTCTCGTTACGTACATTAATTAATTTGAAGTCATTAAGATTCCTCAAAAAGTGTTGATGTGTACTTCCAACATATACTAAACTTTCACATAAATATTTCGGCAGCAATCCATTTTTAATTTTAAAAACCATTACTAATACATTAAGACCACTTTAAACAATCTAAGTTCACTTTAAACAATCTAACATAAATTTTATAGGTGTATATTTATTTAGTTTTAGTATGATCCTTGGGGTACCCCTAATGTGACATCAATTGCATTAGACATATTTCCATTAACTCTTGTGCGTTGTTTTCGTTTACTTAAGTATGACACAAACAAATTTAACTTATTATCCGATACACCATACCTGAACAGTTTTTTTATAAGTATATCTCGAACAACTGTTTCAAACGCTCTTAAGATCCAGAAAAACAGCAACAATACATTTTTTTTATTCACGGCTACTTTCCAGTTCACAAGGACAAAATTTAAGAGCGGTTCACAATTGTGTCCCTTCCTAAATCCAGACTGGTATTCAGACAAGAGATTGTTACATTCAAAATATGCTTCCAGCTGCTGGTATACCACATTCTCTAATATTTTAACTTCAATCGACTCGTATGTTAATTGGACGAAATTCATCACTCTTTATTGTATTTTTAATTTATGTATTGGTATAACCATTGTTTCTTTCCATACTTCCGGGAAGGTACTAGTGCGCAAAGAGCAGTTTATTATCGATAACAGATTTTCACCGATTAAATGAAATGAATCTTTAAAAACGGTTATATTTATTAAATCCATATCTTTTTTATTTTTAATTTTATTGATTATTAATTTTAATTCATTTAGAGTAATCTGATTAAATTTAAATATAGCAGTTGTATCATTAATATCATTTTTGTAATGCATTACAGGAATATCTTTATTTATTTCATTTATACTTCTTATAAAAAATTCATTAAATTTATTTGCAATTTCTAAACTACCTGTACGTATTTCATTTTTAAAATTAACTGAATTAATTTAATTTTTTGTTACATTTAAAACCTGGCTTTTTATCGATTTCCATATTTGTTTCTGATCTGAACAATTTCCTATTTTATTTTTTGTATAATAATTTTTTGCGTTTCCTCCATTCAAATTCACTGTATTTTTGCCGTCTTATATTGGCGTACTTTATTAATCTTCATTTTAATCTTCATCTCGTAGTTCATTATTGTAACATTTTTTTGGTTTAAAATATGTTTCTTTAATTTCAATAAAATCATTCATTATATTTCTTAGGTTTTCGCTGAAAACCTTGGCTTTTATGTTACAATTCAAGTCATATACTGTTAATATATCATTTCCAAAGAATTTTCTTATAAATGGGTTTTTTTATAAATTTTGAAATATTTTTATTTCATTTTTCTATTTCTTGTATCTAAATTCTCGTTTATACAAATTCTAATTGTTTCATGATCACTTATGCAGTTGTGACGCAATAATCAATACAGGGTGTTACAGAGAATTTGTTCGAAATTATGAGCCAATGATTATATATTTGAAAAAAAAACCAGTATGGTCAACCTAAACAATCCTAATTACATTGTCGCTTTTGAAAAATTAAATAATAAAATTACACAATCACAAATTAAGTTTATCACAGATCCTAGCAATGCTGCAATTGTGCGGAATTGACACAAGATAGCCATCAGTTTGTTAGAACTTTAAATAATCATGAACAAAACTATTAGAACTAGGTGAATATATAATAAAAATGGAATACATAAAAGGAAAGAACTATAAAATCGCAAATTTCCTAAGTTGCATGAGAAATAAGCTTTTTAAAAATAATAGAAAATCCTCAACTTTTATCGGAAACTAAAAATTTGGATTTCGAAAAAAATTAAATAATAAATAATTTTAATGAAATTAATGTTTTTGAGTAAACAGTAGAAGGAGTACTGCACATGCTGCAAAGATTTATAGATATATTTTCAAAATATCCCAGCCTTACTTAGAGGACAGGAATAATGAAATCATAATTTAAAATCATAATCATAAAAGGTAAAATAGAAACATTTAATTTCGATAATGAATTTAAATCTAAAAAAAAACTGAATTTTGTAAACAAGAAAACATTAGGTTTCTCTACAAAATCCAAAAAATAAAATCTAAACACCACAAAATCCAAACCACACAAAATACAAACATCATAAAATCCAAACACGCCAAAATCCAAATACCTCAAAATCCAAATCACAATCTCCGGCTGTTTTTAATAACTGCATTTTTTCTACTTTATTCCACATTTTTATTTAATGAGTTAAATAAATAAAATTAATAAATAGTATCTATTTATTAACATTTATATTATAACAACAAGGTATTTAAAATAGTGGAGGCTGCTGTCCCCAAACTTCTGTGACGGTGGCAGAAGATTGTTCAATCGAAATTGGTTAAATAATTTTTCTAAGTACTTATATGTAAAATTTTTGTTAATTGTAAAAAGTTTATTTCATTCTAAAAATTCATTCATTTACAAAACAAATTTACTATTTTTTTTTTTAAATAATTTTCTATATAAATAAAATTTAGTCCATTCTTTAATTTAGTAATACCATAAAGTAACTATATACATAGAGTATTCACATGGAAGAAAAAAATTAGTCACTTTTTTTAATTTCGTAAACATATAAAATATGAAAAAATGTGTACATATTAATATAAATTTAAAGTTATTTTCATTCCCTCTAAAAATATATTTTTTCGTTTTAGTCACTCTTACAATATTTGAAAAATTAAAACTACAAGCTATTTAGTTTAATATCAGATCGATATTTATTATAAGAATATAACGTTCCACTGTTGAGACAATCAAAAAGTTTATCAAATACTAATATGTACAGAATTTTTGCAACTTCTTTAGTAATACTTTTAAAACCAGACGTTTCAATAATTGTTCTAATAGCGGTACTCACTGTTCTACTAAATATTTCTGTTGCTAATTGAAATCTCATTTTTGCAAAAGTATTCGAATTAATATGTTATTTAGTTAATTTGGTGCACATCTTAGTTTTTCAATTTATTTGAACTTCCCATAATTCTATGAGAGCTTTAAAGCTTTTAAAACCATCTGAGGTTTTTAAATCGGAATCCATTAATGTATTTCTAAGAGATTTAATTAGATGGGGAAAATCGAATAAGCAAAAAATGTTTTATTATTATAATTACAAAATGGTTTATCAGGTGTTATTTCTAGCAACGAAAAAACTTAGGCTTGGTCACAAGTAATTTTGCCCGTATTATAATACCAATATCGAACAAAATTCTCAAATTTTTTTAATAATTTCTAAAAGTGTTACAAGACGAATATCTATATTCTATATTTTGTATTCTAAAAATAAAATTTAAAAGTGTTACGAGAGGAATATCTGTGTAGATATGTATGTATATCCATAAATCAGTTACAAAAAGAAATATTCATAAAAAATTTTGAAATATTTTATATCAAAGCCTAAATATCTTACAAGCCGGATCGGAATACTCAATTTATTTTGTACACAAATAGCCTTTTTTTTCAAAGTTTTCGTTGAATGTTCCGGCTTGTAAGTGTAAAGACGTTGTTATAAATATCGTGCATTAAAATAACGTTTTTGTTGTTCATGTAGTTGTATCTTGTTAATTAAATTTTTGTAAAGATATGGTAAATTGTTTAACCCCTTTGTGCAGAATGTTTTTTTCTTTTAAAAAATACCTTTTTAATTTTTAAAATTTTTAAATTCTGTTTTTTAATATGATTAATATGTAGCTAACTTATTCAATATCAAAAAATACTTTAAGAATTCTGCTATCTAGAAAGCATTACCGCATTACATATCTATCTATAGGTCATAAAGGCTGGTTTTCATGAGAAATTTCATGGATATTGTCGCAACTTTAGAAAGAGAAAAATATAGTGCGCTACCAGTGGGAAAGAGTGAGAAAAAAAATTATATTATTAAAAAATATTGCAGCAACCCTTTGACAGTTAAAATTGTACATAACCTAATTTATTGATGTTTATATTCATATTTAGTTAAAAATTTAAAATTTTTTATTTATAAAGTTGTTAAAAATAATATACATAGTTTATTAATAATATTTGTATACCGATAATATAGTCATTTTAATATAATTTCTCACTAAAAAATAAAATTTGAACATTTGTTTATTTTTTTGACACTTCAAAATTTAAATGCCACGGTACCTAGTAGAATTTTTTTTGTATATACAATTTTTGCATACATATGTAATTCGTGGATATTTTCAAATGTTTCATGGCTATTTTCTTAGCTTAATCTCTTTCAAACACATATTACTTTTGTATGTTCTGCCTATGCTCTAACATTTTCGTGGATATATTGGTCTAATGAAAACCAGCTTTAATATATGTAATTGTACATTCAGTAAATTTGATCTTAACTATACCTTTGTGGGTCCACAAAGGTTAATTTAGAAAATTATTTTAGAAAATTTCAATATTCCATCCAAAAATATTTTTTAATTTTTAGAAGAAATTTTCTTCTAAACCAAAAAGAAACAAAATAAAAACAAATAGATCTCCATTACAATTTACATCTCACTTGCAATATTATAATAAAATTTTGCTGGCCTTCAAATATTATATAAGTGTTGTGTAGAGTTATTCTTTATGTGATCTATAAAATTACCTTTTAAAATTATAAGAACATTTTGTTTGTGATGCATAGATTGATATGTAACAATATAAAATCAATAACAATATAAAATCAATTTTTAGAGAAAAAAAAATCAGTTCGAAAAAAATGAATTATGAACTGAAGGAATGAAAAAATATTTTTTTGTTTTGTTTTTCTTATGTTCTTTGATGGTATACCAAAAATACGGTCACCTTTTTACGAAATAACCTCAAATACGATCTTGGGGTGATTTCAAATCAATGAAATTGACTACGATTTTTTCTTCTACGTAAGTTCTCTATGTATATAGTTACTTTATGGTAGTACATATATCAATTTGTTTTTAATTCAACAATTTGATTAATTTTAATTTCATCAGATTGATTCAAACACAATCACTTCTTCATTGATTCATCTTATTAGTTTACCAATGAATCACCATTTTCTATTTTAATTTTTAACGATAAACCAATTTTACCGATTTTGTTATGAAACATTTATTAAAATAATTCGTACAGATGACACAATTTTTACCGACTGAAATTTTCAATGGCTTTACCGTTAATTTTTTTAAGCGGTTCCTTGCGAACAAAATTAAGAAACCCATCGAGTTTGTTTAAAAAAAAAAAGAAAAAAAAACACAAAAAGAGATTTTAAAGAATTTTTCCATATATGGTAAAAATTCCAAATTCAAAAGGACATTTTTGGTAGGACATTTTGTTTTTGAAACAATTAAATTGGGGATCACTTAGAAAATAGATTTAGAGCTAAAAGGATCTAAAATTTAAAAAAAATATAAAAAAAAAGTTAGTAAAAATATTAAAAATTTTGGGATAAAATTTAAAATTTACAAATAAAAAAAAAACAAGAAAAATTAGTTAAATATAAAGTAAAAAGAAACAAAAATTTAGTTCAAGTTAAAAAAAAATTAAAACAAAGTAAAAAACTCGTTAAAATTTGAATTTATTTGTTTATTTGTGAATTGTGAAAACTAAAAAAAAAATTTTTAACTAAAACTTTAACTTTAGTAAAAGTGGAAAAAAAAAATTTTAATTAAAAACAAAAAAAAAAATTTTAATTAAAAACAAAAAAAAAAAAGTAAGTTTGAAATTTTTTTAAAAATAAAATTTAAGGACTGGCGAAATATTTTTAGTGTTCTTTGAATTTTGCCACATATTTCAATTAATTCGTAAATAGACCTTTTATTGAACGGTTATTTTTAAACATTTCTATTTTCAGCAATCAGATTTCTAATTTTTAACAAATTTTTAAGAAAAATATATTTGATTTGAATGAAAAAAGTGCAATATTATTGAATTTTAGAATTTGTAATGCATACATAATATACTTAGATAGGTATAAATCATAATATTAATTTTGATACAACAAATAATTTTGTGAATTGCAATTTTCTTGCACATTTATTTGCACATTTTGCACATTTATTATAAATTTTAAAGATCTACATATATATATATGTACAATGTACATATATGTAACTTGTTTTTTGTAGGTTTACAATGCAATTCAATTTTTAAAGTAAAAATACAAATAATTTTTCATATTATATTACCTTAATGGAAACTACGAATTTTTATTAGAATAATCACTAATAGTAATACTCATTCCAATAATAGCAAATTTCTATATACAATCAATCGGTCCAGAAATTTTTTAGCTTAATTTATTTTTACAAAATGTACTTCCATACACAATTTGTCTGTAATGTATGATATTATGACATATATTATATATGTCATAATATATGTATGATATACACAAAACAGAAAAAAACAAAAAGAAACATAATAAAACAAAATATACGTAAATTGATACCTGACAGTACGTAGCTCTATAAATATAATATTGTATTTGTATATAATTCATATATTTGAATATGATTCATATTCAAAATATATGTATAGCAATAGCATATATTGTATAGAAACATAAAATTCGGAAAAATAAAGAAAAAAGGAGGAATATTTCGCCAAAAAGGAAAAAAATTTTAGTTAACTAAAAGTTGAGAAAAAAAAGGTTAAAATTAAAACTCTAATTAATAGAATGAAAAATTTTAAATAAATTAATTCGAATTTAGAAAATTTAATAAACAGAAAAAAAAAAATAGCTATTAATTAGTATATATATAAAGACGAAACAAAAGAAAAATTTATAAAAATCACTAAAACTTCTTTTGTGAAAAAAATAAAACAATCAAAATCCTAAACCCAAATAAAATTAAAAATATTGAATTCTTGATAGCTAAATTGTTCCAGCAGCAGGCCTGATGCAGAAAATGATTTTGGGTAAGATTTTTTATAAAGGGTTTTCCAATTTGAGTGATATGATTTCGAAGTGACGTATCAGCCATTTGTAGTATGTCATGATCTGTTTTTTTTTTTTCATTGTATTCAGTAATGTTTACAATTTCATCATGTAGAGATATACGCAAGAACAACGTTTACAAATTATTCAATTTAATTATCAAAATAATCGTTCCCCAATTGCAACTTTTCGTTCTCCAATTGCGGTTTTTTTTTCGTGCCACAAACAATACTGTCAATTCTGGTGTGAAGAAAATCCACAAATTATTCATGAACAACCAATACATTCACCTAAATTGACAGTTTGGTGTGGTTTTTGGTCTGGTGGAATCATCGGTCAGTACTTCTTTCGAAATGAAGCTGGTAACACCGTTACTGTCAATGGAGAGCGGTATAGATCGATTATAACCAACTTTTTATGGCCGAAATTGGAATAAGTTGACCTTGACAACATCTGGTTCCAACAAGACGGGGCTACGTGCCACACAGCACTTGCAACAACCGAATTATTGCGAGAAAAGTTTCGACATTCGATTATTTCAAGAAATTGTGACATTGAATGGCCTCCAAGAAGTTGTGATTTAACACCATTAGACTATTTCTTGTGGGGTTGTTTGAAGTCATTGGTCTTTAGCAATAAACCAGACTCTCTTCAAGCTTTAGAAGGCAATATTGAACGTGCTATTCGTGACATACGACTTGATTTAGTGGAAAAACTGCTCGAAAATTGGGTTCATCGAATTCGTTCCTGCAAAAGAAGGCGTGGAGGCCATTTGAATGACGTTTTATTCAGAACCTAATTGTATCGATTGTACTTCACATTAAATAAAAAACATTTGATTTTCCTTAACAATTAGTGTGTTTTTTTTTTTAAAAGAAATCATATCACTCAAATTGGAAAACCGTTTATTATTGTATTATTATTTTGTATGAAATTTAAAATTTGGAAAAAAAATGTTTTTTAAAAAAAAAAGTAAATACATAGGTAACTTAATTTTTTTTATAAAAAAAAAGAAAAAAATATTCTAAGTTCATATTGCAATTTTTTAAATTTTTTTCTTTTTTTAATAAAATAAAAAAATTCTGATCATATGTTGCTAGTTGAAATTTATTTAGAAGGAAATAGAACTTTAGGTAATAAAATATTTATTTGAATTATAATATTGAAAAAAAAAAAATAATTCTTATGATCCCAAATATTTTATTTGAATTATTTTTATTAATAAAATAAAAAAAAAGGTAGATACAATTTTGTTGTTATTATAAATTAAAAAACAAAAAAAAAAATTTGTTTTTCTTATAATATTAATTTATTAAGATGGAGTAAAAAAATATATATATTAATTAAAAAGAAATTTGGTGAATATGTTTTGCTAAACTCGTAGCATAATTTAACCTAGGTAGGTAGGAATTTTATCAAGTATGGGTTATCTAAAGTTTCCCTTGGAGGGGTATGTAACATGGTTGGGAAGGGTCAGGAGAATATATCAGAGATCCTTCCTGAAGTGGATGATACTGTTTTTAAGCATATGATTAGCATTATCTGTATGTTTATATTTATTTTCGTTGTGTTGGTTTTGTTGCGATTTTCTTTTTAGTTGGTTTTGTTTTATATATAGCACGCAGTTTGTAATGATGTCCCCTAGGTGATGAGCATGAACCCCACCCCAATCCGGCGAGCTAAGCCTATACTTAAGACGTGTTTATTCATTTGGGATCATTTCAACTAATGTGGTGGAAAAGTGTACAAGTTAATTGAAAAATCATTACACTTCGCCAAAAATATTATTAAAGCTTGATTTTGAAACCAACTATAAGATCCTTCCTAATTAGTTGTATACATACATATTTTAACAAAAAGACATTCAAAATGGTGGGGGCTGCCGCTCCTCAACTCCCACTAAACAAATTATTGGAACCCTGATTTTGTAACAAACTCTGAAATGCTCAAACTCTCAAACGACTTCGAAACCTATAAAATTTATAAAATATGAAAAGATAGTTAATAACAAATTAAGTTATCACAGAATTGTGAGTTTCTATGGATCAAAAACAACAACATCTTCGTTCGGCAGAACAAAACCAGCAAGGTATTTAACATTTCATTCAATGACATTTATTTTATTAAAAATAGGCTTAACCTTGATTAAAAATATACTAACATTTTTTATTTTTCAATTAATCTTTGTTTGTTACTATATGTTGAATAATTTTTATCACAATATTTTGTTGAATAATTTTTTAAGAGCTTTTATATTTGTAACATATTTTTTATTTGTGGGTACATTCTTTGAAATTAAAAATTATATTATTAATTTATTATTTATACTCTACTATTAAATATAGCATTCTACTTTCACATTCCACATAACCTCAATTTAAAAAACCTTATTTTTATCTTCTGTATCAAACTACAAATTTATTTTTTTATTACAACAATTTTTCTTGGCAACTTTCTTTTAAAAAACAATATTACATTTAAATTAACAAGAGCAATACTTAACACTATATTGTATTTCTCTACTGAATTGTTTTTATTGATTTTTTTTAACTTTTTAATAAACATTCATAACATTGGAAACAAAAATAAACTTAATTTCAAACAATTTTTTTTATCATTAATCTTTTGTAATTTAAAGTATGTATTATAATTTTCTTTATGAAATAAAATTAAGTCTTAAAAATAATATATTTCTTAAAAATAGTATTAAAATTAAATTAAAATTTTAAATTTTAAAAACTTTAAAAACAATAATACACTATTATTTTGAACGTATAAAAATTTTTTTTTTTTTTATTTTTATCACACCACATTTCACTTACATAAAGATTACTGATATCTGCTTTGAAATAAAACAGCTGATCCAATTTAATTCAATTCCACTGATTCCACTGAACACGATATATTATTATTTTTTAAATTATATAATGGTTCATGTCTCATCTAAATCAAATTTCTGTGACGGTAATTATTTAATGATTAGTGAATTAAAATTTCAAACTACTATTCAAGAAAGAATGGATCATATTATGCTAATGATATTTTTAATATATTTTGCATACTTTAGGAGTAGAAAATTTGGTTTTTTCATGGTAATTAATTTTAAGCCAACCAAAAATAAAAGTGGTAATTCCACAAATCAAATGAATTATAGGCCAATTTCTGTCTTAAGTGCATTTTCAAAAATCTTCGAAATTATAATCAAACAACGGTTTAACAATTTTATGTTTAACAACAATATATTAAATGAGGACCAACATGGATTTGAAAAAAATTCCAATATTACAGCTGCCTGCGTTTAACACATTTCATATCGAAAAATATTGATGAAGATAAATATGTAGCGTGCGTGTTTCTCGACTTTCATAAAGCTTTCGATTGTGTAGATCATCAAATTCTTTTACTGAAATTATCCAAATAAAACTTTAATTCTAATGAAATAGCTTTTTTTAAATCTTATTTAGATAATCGATGACAAATGGTAAGGGTAAATCATACACTTAGTCAACTAAAAATAGGTTAATCTTAGATAGTAAGTTGAAATGGTGTGAACATGTGGAGCATGTCATTAAAAAAATTACACCTTACATTTTCATACTGAGGAGAATGCGCAAATATTTTAATAGAGAGGCGCTATACATGATATACACTTCATATATCCTTTCCAACATTATCTACTTAAATCCAATTTGGATCAATGCGCAACAACGCACTATTAAAAAACTTGAAATTATTCACAAAAAAGCAATAAAAGTAATTCATTTCCATCCAATACGATATCCAACTAATTTATTATACAATGATAAATATATATGAGCCTTTATGATATAATGAAATATGAGCTTTATATGTCGGCATTTAAAATTATTAACAATCTTATCAAACATAACTTTATTTTAAATAAGAAGATAGATATTCATAACCACAACACAAGGAATAAGTCAAATTTTTACTTGGAACCCTCAGAACAAACTCTTAAAAAAGTAACTGTTTATATAACTGCCTAAAACAATTTAATGAATTACCTGTTAGACTAAAGAGTATCACAAGTATTAAAGATTTAAAAAAAAAAAGAAATAAAAAAGTAATGTATATTGGGATAAAGATAACAGCAAAATGTATTAGTAATAGTTTTAAATGCACATATTGCAATAAGTTGTAATTTTAAACAAAATGAATTTATAGTACGTTCACAAACACTTGATTTTGAGAAATCGAGATCATTTCGAAAATTAAGTTGATTTCGTTCTTTTTTTTCTTGATTTCCCATACATTTTTCAAAAATTTATCTGTCAAAGAAAATCAACTCTTGATTTTCTGAAAATCACCTCAAAATCACGTTGTTCGTCCATGAATTTTCGTTTTTTTTTCGATTTTAGATTATTTTAAAATATTTTTCATAACCCTTGCTTTTTTAAATTTGTTGTCAAAAATCAAAACAAAAATTTTGTTGATAGCAACAGATTCAAAAAGGAAATATTTTCTATTGTGTGGACGGAAAAATAAAAATGGAAAAAAGGTATAAAAAAAAATTTAATTCGAATGAGAATTCCATTAAATTGTTAATTTCCAAATCTATTTTAAATTTTTTCAAATATTATTTTATTTATTTACTTTTAACAATAACTTTTAACTTTTTATTTACTTGAAACAATAATATAAACAAAAATATGTCAAATTACGTTGTTGATTTTCAAAAACGGTTTGTGAACGCTTGACATTTTACTTGATTTTGTACATAATAATCAACTCAATTTCGGAGTTTGTGAACGTACTATAAAGAACAAAAGAACTTTGATACTTAATGAAAATAAAAATAATAAAAAAATTTTAATTTAAAAAAAAAAAAATTAAAAATTTTATTTAAAAAATGTATAAAGTAAATAAAAATACAGAAAGCCAGTCAGCTACAGCTAAAAGGCTATTAAATAAATTATAATATTGTATAATTTATATAATATTTTATTATTTGTATAAAATTGTATAATTTTTAGTAATTTAAGTTTGAATAAAGAAAAAAAAAAAACCACTAAGTGAGGTTCTAGGGTGACTTTTGTAAATTTTCAACTCAATTTGTCAAACCGTTTAAGCGCGATAAAAAAGTAAATTAAAAAACTTCACTGAGTCCTGGTGCTTAAACGGGTTAATGAATCGTAACCAAATTACCCTAGTGAGCTTTTCTGCTAAAGAGCAACAGTTTTGCGAATTTGCAAGTCAATAGTTTAAACCGTTTAAGCAGGACAACAAAAAAATTTCATGAACTTCATTTTGCTCTCCCCAAACGGGTTACCGGAACTTCATAAAAATTTGCCACAGGCTTTTTTTCAGACCATAAAACCACCATACGAAATTGGACATAAATCGGAAACAAAAAATTTTTTGGAAGCCGGTCGGGCTGAATCCGGGAAATATAGTGCAAATTTATTAACTTTTGTTTCTGCGTTAATATAATTTAATTAATACAGTTAATTTATTACTATGCATTTATAGATGCTGGTAGTTAATATTCTATTTTTTTTACATTTAGTTAAATTGAATAAACAGAGTGAAAAATTACAGACAATTCGTCTACAAAAAATCTTTAAAGGAATCAATAATCTATTGAGTACACAATTACGGCGAAGTGAGTTTTCACAATGTATTCGTTAATACCGAAACATAAAATCGCATTTCAATTATAAAAGACCATAATGTAATTCATTTTTTTTCGTAAATATACAAATATTACTGGTAATACGACTTCTTGTGCTATTGTTATTTGGTAAGTTATTAGTAGCTATACTATTGTTAGTTGATAAATTAATATTATTATTAGTAATGTTATTTTTTCTAATTAGATTCGTGTTCCTGCTACGCTTTTCTATCCATGGTAAGACTGACGCTTTAATTTCGTTCCATACATTTCTGTTTTTCTTGATAAAATTCGGTTACTTATTGTAGAACTGACCTAAATTCTGACGCATTTGTACCTTGATCTATTTTTATCAAGGTTTTTAGGGGTCATGTCATTATACTGTAAGATTTCGCCTTTGAAGTTATTTTGAAAAAAGTTGAATAAAATCGATTTTAAAATTTTTTTAGAAGATGGGGACTGATTATTTAAGTTTAGACGTTCAATTCTATGATCTCACTCCGACTTTGTCCAATTAGTACCAAATTTGACCATTTTACTTTTTGGACTTTTTATAGTGATAGGCTCTTCAGGTAAAGAAACATTTATTATTTTATTGGAACTGTTGTCAACACAAAACTGATTTAATTTATTACAATTTTTTTTTAGTATCGTCTTTAAATTATTTAATTCTTTAATTTGATTATCATAATTAACAAGATTTTTTTTTCAAAGAATTTGAATTACGATCAATATAATTTTTAATTCGAGGATTAAGATCGGCACAATTTGAAGAAATATTAATTGTGTTCGAATCATTGTCATCAATTTGGTAACAGAATTGCGCGAAAGTATCTGAATTTGATCATATTGTGTTGAGGCATTTCGTAGTTAAACCTGTATGATCATCATTGAAATTTTCAATTTTTTCTAAAAGTTTTATATGTTGTTGGTTAACAATATTTAAAAAATCAGTACAGTTTTCACATACGAAGTATTCTTTCAGTCTAGATGACTGCCAATATCTTTCAAGGTCAATATATTTTTATTTTTTATTTTATTTTATTTTATTTTACAAAACCTAAGCAAGGTCGTTACAAAAAAAATTCTTAAATTAATGCTTATAATCAAAATTAAACAAAACAATGACTTAAAACTACATTTATAATAACTTAAAACCTAAAAAAAGTTAATGTATTGTTATTGTTATTATTAATTTTTTATTTAAACTACATTAACAACTTTATAATAACAAAAAAATATGAAATATGATATCAGTACAGATATGTACATATATATAATGACAATCAATTTAACATTTTATGTAATAACTTATGTAGCAAATTAAACGTAAATAAATATCTTATTATTACGTAGAATTAAATTAAAAAAAAAAAAATGATTTTTTTTTTTTTTATTAACAGTAGTTGAAAGCATTAAATTACTATTTATAAAATGTACAAAAAAAAAAAAAATGATCTAAAATCTAAATGAAAAACATTAATTGTATTATAATGCAATACAATAAATGTGCTATGTTTAAAATTATATCATAATTAAAAAAAAATTTTTTTTTTGCTTAAGTAAGAATTAATTGTCTAAGGTCATTAAATTGGAAAAATGTAGTTGTACAATGTGTTTGAACGTATTTCTTGAGATAGATGTAGAATATAGATGACTAATTTTGTTAAAAGTAGTACAACATCTGTTGATGGGTTCATTTCTACCGAACTCTGTATTATGTTTGTAGTCCATTAAAAATTTAGTATTTCTAGTTTGCCTAACACTATCGTTAAGTCTAAACTTGTTATTAAGAGATTGGATAGAAATACTATTATTCAAAATATCAAAAGTAAAGCATGATGACAATAGTTGTCTACGTAAAGATAAAGAAAGCAAGTTTAATGAATTAAGTCTTGTAGTGTAACTAGGTAGATTAGCAAAATCAAAAGGGTTATATTGATTCCTTAATGAAAATAAAAGAAATTGCTTTTGAATTGATTCGATTCTATTGGAATGAACTGCAAAGGCTGGATCCCAAACAATGTTACCGTATTCTAAGATAGAACGAACTAGGGAACAATAAAGAGATTTAGTCACAGCTAAGTCGCTAAATTCTTTAGCTCTTTAGCTCTTAATGAAACCTAACATTTTATTAGCCTTTGAAACTATTAGGTCATAGTGAAGATTATAATTAAGTTTATTATCGAGAAGAATTCCCAGATCAGTAATGCTAAAAACCCTTTCAAGAGTAACATTATCTATTTTGTAGTCATATATTAAAGAAGACCGTTTACGTGTAAAGCTAATAACCTTACATTTCTGTATGTTGAGTTCTAATTTATTTGACGTGCACCAAGCTTGTAACACTGATAAGCTTGATTGAACTTTAGCTGCATCAGGATTATCTTTAACCACTTGATATATTTTTAGGTCATCAGCAAACGAAATGTGAGATATATTGCTTAGATATTCCGAAAGATCTGAAATAAAAACATTGAACAGAAGCGGGCCTAAATGGCTACCTTGCGGTACACCGGAAGTGACCCCAATGGTGTTGGATAATACACCACGAAATTTAACATTTTGAGTTCTTTCTAAAAGATAAGAATTAAGCCACCCAAGAAATGAACCCGAAATGCCAAAAGTTGATAGTTTGTTTAGCAAAGTGAAGTGATCTACACGATCGAAAGCTTTGCTAAAATCAGTGTAAATTGCATCAACTTGGTACCCTTTCTCCATTTGATTCAGGATTTCAGATGTATAAACCATCAGATTCGTAGTAGTTGAACGACCTTTTCTGAAACCATGTTGTTGTTCATTTAGTTTTGCATTTATGATAGGAGTAATACTATCAACGACAATTTTTTCAAATAATTTAGGTATAGTCGAGAGGATTGCTATACCTCGATAATTTTCCACCAATGCTCTATCCCCTTTTTTGAAAATAGGGGTTAAGTGAGAGGATTTCCACTTTTGTGGGAAAATCCCAATTGTAAGTGACTTATTGAAAATAAGATGAAGAGGGAAGATTAGATTACTGTGAGAACAATTATGTAAAAAGATTGGGGGAATTAAGTCCGGACCAGCACCCTTTTTTATATCAAGGCTCAAAATTGCTTCAAGAATATCATTTTCAGAAAGATACACGTCTGTAAGTAGGAAATTTGAGCTATTAGATAAGGGATTAGTCGATGTGATAACTGATGCTGTTGGACGATAAACTTGTTGAAAATGATCAGAAAAGAAGTTACAAATTTCTTTTGGGCAATCAGAAACCACCTTGTCTTTTGATAACATTGAATTGGGATACCCAAATAATTTCCGTTTTGTGTTAACAAAATCAAAAAATTTTTTAGGATCAGTAACAAGTTTGTTGCCAATATCTGTGACATAGTTTTCATATGCTACATTGGCTTTTTGTTTAAATTCAATTGCAAGTTGCTTATACATATTCATTAAGTCGTCGCATGGTGCTTGATGATGTTTGAGTTTTTTGTATATTTTATTGCGCCGATTTCTCAAGTTCCTAAGATCTCTATCTAACCATGGTTCTGTTATTTTATGCTTTTTGCGAATTTTAGGAACAAAGGCATCAATAATTTGAAACAGATTAGAGTAAAAGATAGAGATTAGTAAATTGACATCCTGTTGAACTAACAGTTCGTCCCATGTCATTAATGACAAAGTATAATTAATACTTTGATAGTCAGCATTAAAAAAATCGTATACAATTTCATTATTGTAAGATTTGTCCAAGAGTGGGATAGAAGTGGAAAACTCGAAAATAAGTGCGTTATGATGAGAAGAGTTGGTAAAAAGATTATCAACATCATCAGCGAGTTTAACCGACACTCTATCATATGCATTTGAAAATGCAAGATCTAACCACTTATTATTACTATTAGGATAACTGATAATTTGTTGTAAATCGTTACCGTAGAACTCGCTAATAAGACCGAACTCAATTTCGTCATGAAAGTTAACCGGTGATAACAAATTATCAGCGTCGTCAACGATAAAAGAAATAGAAGGACGATTAAAATCGCCAAACACAAAAATTGAGTCATCCTCATGCATTTCTGAAATAATATTGTGATATACACTATAAAAATCAGAATATGAGGAATTGTCAGAGTTCGGAGGGAAATAAACAATACCTAGGTATAAATTATTTGTACCTAATTTAATTTTAACAAATTGGTGATCGAAAGAGTGATGTGTACCAGTGATTAATGGTACACTAGATAAGTTATTCTTTACAGCAAGTAGAACACCACCTCCTCGCGAACAATTTGCAGATAGATAATCACGATCCTTTCTGTAAATGGACCAATTACCATCCAGAATTTCCTCGCTTGTAAACGAATCGTTGAGCCATGTTTCAGTTATAACTAATACACTGAAATTACGCGACTTGGCATCAACAAGAAGCTTCTTTAGCTTGCCTCTCATACCACTACAATTGTGGTAAAACATTTTAATGTTGTTTATGTTGTTGAAAGTTTGAGAGGTCTTTTTAGAGTAAGTAACGTTAGATAAAGAGATGAGATTTGAAGTTTGGTTGAAACTTGAGTAATTACTTAGAATTTGGACGAAAAAACTTGTTATAACTCTCACGTGATTGATTCAAATGATTGTAATAGTTGCTATTGCAATGACTACGATAAGCCTTAAGATCCTATTCGACCTCTTTAACAGAGAAGCCTATATTTTTATGATATCTGAGATAAAGATCGTATAAATCTTTATAATTAGATGGCAGCCCCTCAGTGAATGAGAACTGACAGGTGAGTCCTAGTTTTATCTTCTATAACGGTGTTATACGAATCATTATGTAAATAGGCTAGGAATATGTTCCATGAAAAGATCTATTACATATTGATTTACATATGATGACTTCTGATTTACGCTCGCTATTTTCACAATTCGCAAATGAACATTTATAACTTATATTGTAAATTAGATTGTAAATATCAATAAATTCCGATGACAAAATTAAATGGTTGATAAAAAATTGATTATTTTTCTACTTGATAAGTTGCTTTAATATACAGTTGATTTAATATATAATCACTTCACAGCAAATTAAAAATACTTTATTATTTCACATATACTAGTTGTTCATTAATTAAACATTAAATTTATTTTCGATTTTAATATCGCACACATGCTAACACTTTTCAGTGGTCGATATTTTAAGCAAGAAATTAAAATGTGCTAACACTAATAATTGGCAGATGACAAATTGACAACTACGATGATAGGATGACTTGTTAAATTTTATAATTTGTTCTTATTTAGACTTTATTAAGATTTATGTTTATTTATTTTTGTTGTTTAAATAACACATGCAAACAACAAATTAAAATTAATTTTTTTTGTTCTGTTTTTATAAACTATTGTTATTGTAAACCGGTGTAAATTTATGTAAATCAATGTGTTTAATAAATTACGTGTTAACAGTTTAACAAATGTGTTTTTTCTGTGCTCAAAATTTTTATTCTTCATTTCACTTCAAAATATTTTTGTTTTAATGTTTACCCTCAAAAATTTTACGCACAATTTACATTTAGAAGACTAATTACAATTTAATGCAAAACAATAATGTGATTGCCATTTCAAATATTGCAAATTATTTATTAATTTTTTAATTCCGCTGTGTGCAAACACGTCCAACAATACGAAATCGAAATATCCATTATCTGTCACAATGACGTGTTTATGATTGATAACAGGTTCTCACTAATTAAATCAAGACATCAATTAACATTTGTGAGCTTACGAAATATTTGTCTCTTTTATTATTAATTTTTTTTATAGTATTTTCCAATTGCTGTAAACTAATAAGTTTGAATTTAACAATCTCACCGTTATCTTCAATCACATTGTGGTATTATAGGAGTGGTATGCTTCTATTGATATCTGTTATACTTGCTACAAAATATTTATTAAATTTATTTACTATAAATTGTTTATTATTAGTTATTTGTCAACTAAATTTTTTGAACGTTGCCACCTGCTGGTTGCATTTCTAAGGCTTATTAAGGCCTATTTTTATGTGTTCTGGTAATTTTGGCAAATATCAGGCTTATGTAAAACTTTTTTTGGGACAACATTGCTTATCATTTTCTGAAGGCACTTGTAGAAATATTTAATAGAATTTTCAATATCATCTGGAGAACTAAAAGAAGTAAAATTATATTCAGATGTTAGAATTCTACCAAACTTTTTCCAGTTTGTTTTTTTAAAACATAGGGTTTCCGTAGCATCTTGTAGAGTTATAGACTGATTTATGTGAAACAATACAGAAAGATGGTCGGAGCTTAATTGATTTATTGCAAAAGGATTACTTAAATACAATGGAATGTTTGTTAAAACGAAGTCTAGTATTGAAGGTTTTTGTCTCGTACATGCAGGAATATAAGTTTGCGCAGTTGGAAAAAGCAAGCTATAATTATTAAGGTACAGTTTTCCATTAATATTTTTCCCCAAGTATAGATTTTTAATCAATTCCATAATCACTATAACCACAATAATAAAAAAAGAAATCTTCGAATTAAGAAACTCGAGCTGGAATGCCTATTTGTCTTTGTTAGATAAGGCAAAGAAACCATTCTGGAATTTAAACTAAATCCTTCAAAAGAAAACGGCTAAAATGCCAGCAGTACGACACAACGATTAACTCTTGACTACTGATACAGAAAAGGCTAAAGTATTAGCAGATTTTTTTGCTTGGCAAAACAATGCTAATACTGATAATCTCAGCAACCCAGCTACTCTAAACATTGTCCAAGAATCCATTAATGAATTAAATTCGCAACTCACAGAACAAGTTTGTTTCACTTCACAGAAAAAAATTATTTTAATGGTAAAAGAATTAAAAGTAAAAAGGCTCCAGGTCAATAATTCCCAATGTTGTACTTATAAACTTACCTAGAGTAAGTTACAAAATTCTAAGTGACATTTTCAATCAAAAATTTGCAAAATAGCTTTAGTTACATGCATTCCAAAACAAGGGAAGGAGCTAGTAAAAATAGATAGTTATAGCCCAATTTGTTTTTTGAATACTATTGGCAAAATTTTTGAAAAAATAATTAGACTTAAAGTTAAAAAGTTCCTAGAAATTAAAAACATTCTATCTAACGAACAATTCGGTTTCAGGAGCAAACATTCTACATCTCACCAAGTTTATAGAATTAGTAACTTCATCAGAGAGAATCTTAAACTTAGAAATTCTGTAGGTATGATTACTTTAGATATCAAAAAAGTCTTTAACTCAGTCTGGCATGATGGTCTAATTCACAAATTAGTAAAATTCGGGTTTCCTACATATATTACTAAAATTATACAAAACTTTCTTAAAGACAGATTTTTCCATGTTAGAATAGGCTCAGCAGTGTCAAGTACTAAGAATGTCACATCTGCCGTCCCTCAAAATTCATAATAAAATATTTTTTCATAAGTAATGTCACTTCATATTTTTATGAATTATCCTTTTAAGCACATTTTGAAAAATTTCACTCTGTCCGTCTGTCTGTTTACAAACCTTATACACTATTTAATAAAAAGAGCAATGAAATATTAACCATGCATAGTTCTCTTAAAAGAGCAATGTTGTAGAAAAACCTTTTTATGTAGCTTCACCGTTACAGCTCCTACAACACCAACATCTCCTCAAATTTCTCCTCATCTCAAAAACTTCTTTTTAAATGCATACATCTCAGATTCTGTTTAGCATATTTTTAATAAAAAGAAGACAGGATTGCTTTTTACCTTTATAAATCAATCAGAAGTTTTTTACGTTAACTATTTCTAATTAGTAATTACGTTTTCAAACTGATATATGCTAAAAACTGTATATGGATAAGAATATAAGGTCTCTGTTCTTTGAATATTAATGAACTCATTTTTAATTAAATACTGTACAGAAATGTGAATATGTAATTAGAAAACATTGATTAATTTTTAAACACATAGCACATTATACTTATTAGCACATTATACTTATAGTAAGTACATATTTTAATGATATTTTTTGAGAAATATATTATACACATGCATCTTATGTAGGTATAGACCACATGTTAGTAATGGATTCCCTAATGATGACATGGTGATTGTCGTATGAAGGAGATTATTTCTCTTCTTTCATAATGGCCGAAAATATTATGTTGTTAAAACTTAAACACAGTATTCTTAAGATACTTAATAAGGTTATTTTAAATTTATTATATATTAGAAATTTGCATTGAAGCTTTTTATGGAATATTAAAAACAGTATAGACAAAGGAAAAGAGTGTTGAAAATATCTTTTTAATAATATAATAACAATACAAAAAAATTGGGCAGAATATTTTAATAGGTACTCGTGCGGAAATGGGTTAACAAATGTTAACAAAAATTTGTCATAGGCGTTATTTAGAACCGTAAATTCATCCTGCCAAATTAGACAAAAATTAGGAATAATTTTTAATATAATTTTAATTTTAATTTAATAATTTTTTTTTGGCAGTCTATCGTGCCAAAATAGGTTAATGTATCACGGCAGAATTAATTGAATGAGTTTCTATCTTAAAGTGCAATACTTCTGCCAGTTTTCAATTGGTCAAACAGTTTAAGCTCAACAACAAAAAATTGAAAAACTTCCTTGAGGCCTGATGGTAAAACCGGTTAATGTATCGTAGCCAAATCAACTCAGTAAGGTTCTGTGGTAAAGAGCTACACTTTTGTAAATTTTCAAATCAATTGGTTAAACCGTTTCAGCGCGACAACAAAGAAATTAAAAAACTTCATTAGGCCCTGGTGCCGAAATGGGTTAATGGATCGTAACCAAATCAACTGAGTGAGCTTCTGGGGTGAAGAACTACACTTTTGTAAATTATCAACTCAATTGGTGAAACCGCTTAAGCGCGACAACAAAGTAATTTAAAAAACTTCGCTGAACCCTGGCGCTTAAACGGGTTAATGGATCGTAACCAAATAACGTAGTGAGCTTTTCTGCTAAAGAGCAACATTAAAATATTTAACGAATTTTCAAGTCAATTGATTAAGCCGTTTAAGCAGGATAAAAAAAAATTAATGAACTTCGTTCGGCTCTCGTGCCCAAAGGGGTTACGAGAACTTCACAAAAATTTGGCACAGGCACAGGCTTTTGTTCAGACCATAAAATCACCAAACAAAATTGGATATAAATCGGAAACAAAAAAATTTTTGGAAGCCCCCCGGGTCCAATCCGGGTAATATATTTTAATTAGGCGGGACAACGAAAAAACCAAAAACCTTTAAAAGGCTTTCGGGCTCAATGGGTTAATGAACCGGAACGCGATATAGCCTATAACTCTTTCCGGACTCGTAGAAATGTTCTTGTAAAATTTAGTTGTAATCGAACTGGTGGTTTTTACGTGAATCGGGTACAAACAAACAAATTTTCTTCCTTATATTTATTAGATGATACTGCTCTGCTCAATACCTCCAAGTGCACAAAAGAAATTATGCAAAACCTGGAAAGCAATTTTACCCTTATTCAAAATTATTTCTTCACATCGATAAAAAATTAACTGTTAAACCTCATCTTCTAAAAACGATAATTAATCGAAAATCAATCCTAAATACAGACAATATGCTCATTTTTAAAAAAAATTTTCGTAGTGTACTGGAAAAAAACATAGAAAAGCATTACAAAAACTAACATAGATATACTATAAAAACAGAATGCTCTTTTAAAGCTACTTTTAGTAAAACCTTTCTACTTTCACACTAAGTATCTGCACGAATTAGCACAAACAAATTTGATTTCTGAACAGATCGAAATACTCTCCCTTGCTTTTTTGGATTCCTGTTTTTACTCAAAAAATCCGCCCATCAGAAATTTAACAAATCAATCAGTATTAAATTTTTTTGTTTTAGTATTTTTAGGTTAGGTATTTTTAATTAAATTTTAAGTCAAAAAAGGTGTTTTGTTTGCCATTTTTACATTAAAAATAAATTATAATATATAAATAAAAAAAAAATTTTTGTTTTGTAAAAGAAAATAATCAACTAGCATTTAAGGTGTAAATACAAATAGTATAAGCTCTTTTAAACAATCATGTATTCACAAAAAAAGTTGGTATAATATAAGATAAGGTATAATAAGGTATAATAAATCAAATAAAATAAAAAAAAAATAATAATAATAATTTATTATTTCATTATTAAAGCTGATGATAACCGTTTATTAACAACTTTAACAGGTCCTCGGTCCGTTAGGTCCTCGGTCAATAGGTTAATAAACCGAAACGTAACATAGTATATAACTTCCACGGTAGCAAAAATTTTCCTAGAAAATTTCGTTGCCATCGGACCATTATAAATAAACAAAGAAACACAGTTTCTGCTTGCTTTATTTCAAAATTAAAAAGAGAAAAACAAACTGGAAAATTAAAATTTAGTATAATATCAAAGGGTAAAAATATATGATTATCCTGACAATTTATATTTATTGTAAAACAAAAGTATTAGAAGTTAGATCTATGTCTTGTATCTTTTCAAACAAAAGTTGTTTCAACGAATTAAAGTATATTAATAAAAAATTAAAATTTTTCATATTATTTAAAATATCATAAAAACATACGCAAAATAACATTAGTTACATATATTTACATATATAGTTATTTATTTTATACTAAGTTTTTTCTTAAAAATTTTACTATTGAGCAAAGTTTGTTATTGATTTTGCAATAAATACTATTTTTATATTAGTTTTTGTCACTTTTCAAATTTCTTTAAATTAATTCTGTAAATAAAAGTTTTAGTTTCAACAGTCTTGGCTTATTTTATATTTCTTTTTACTACACTTTCTATAAGAGTATATCACATTTTTCACTTTAAAGTTTTTTCAATTCTTTTCTACTTTTGTTATTTATATAATATACAACAATCTGATTATTTTATATTTATTACATTATTATTTTGTATATATATTATATGTAAGCACACATATAATAAAGCTTATGTATGTGGTTTAAAGTATTTGACAAACATGTAATATAATATGCAAAATTATATTTTCTAAAATAAAATACAAAATAAAAAAAAAAAGGACAACATAATATTATTAGGAATAAAAAATTTGTTTTGAATATTTTTATACATTAATTTCAGAGTTTTATTATTATGGTTCATTATTTTTTTTTTATATTTTCTGAACTAGTTTTGTATATTATTTTAATACTGTACAACACGAATATAATAATATTCTTATTCATCGTCGGATAAACTAGAAGTGGTAAGCAATGTTGTATTATCGTCACCAGATTCTTCTATGCTAATCTATTAAAGCAAAAATTAATTAAATGAATATTATTAATAATAATAATATAATAATAATACTTACCCGATTTCGATTTCTGCTTTTTGATTGTTTAGTTTTCCTATTTCGAACTACTAAACAAATAAATGCAAGTAAAATTATAGATATTAGAGTCACACCTAATATAGCTGGCAAAATAACACTATCTTCTGTTTTATAACCCTTAAATTTTAAACATCATAATTAATAAATAAAATTATAAAAATAATATAATTCTACTTACTGTCCATTGGAAATAAGTTGATGGATCTATAAAAGGCCAATGCGATTTAATCCAATTATTTGACTCATTTTGATTATTCATTAAAACTTTTCCATTTTCTTTTAGTATTGAATTTGTTTTAGCTAAAACTGGAAGTATAATTGGTTTTTTAGTTGAATTCAATTGATCTAATGTAACAACAGGAACTTTTGTATTTATTGCCAAAAAAAATGGTTTTGTAGTGATATTTATTGAATAAGGGATTGTAGTGGTAAAATTATTCATAGAGTTTTGTTTAATATTTATCATATTCAATGTTTGTTTTCCACTTTTATTAAAATTATTAATAACTAATCCTTCTTTGTTAATAGCGTCTGGCTTTTCTTCTGTATGAATATTCTTTACTAGTTGTATATTTTTTGATATATTTAATCTTTCATAAAAATTTAAATTTTCTGCTCGATTAGATAAATTTGGTTTGGTAATTTCCTCATCATTCACTCTTTGTTGAAAACTATTATTAAAATCAAGCATTTTATGAATCTTATTATTTTTGATTTGATTTTGTTGTTCAGTATTTTCAATTTTGTTTTTAATAGTAACATTATTATTAATCTTTTCATTTGAGTTTTTCATATAATTACTTTTACCAAAATATTGTTTCTTATTATTATTATTAATTTCATTATCAGCAATCTGAATTAATTTTGGAGAAACTAATGATGTTTGACTAATACTATTATTGTTGGTTATAAATAATGAAGAATTATTGAAATATTTATAATTATCCATGTCTTTTCTTTGTGATAATGTATTTTTACTTTTAATAAACCATGCTGTTGGGTTTGGTAGACATTGTGTTGAAACTAAAAATGGTATTAAAACTGCTCCAATAATAACTGTACACACAAATAAAAGTCCGAAATATGCAAAAAAAGATCTTTTTTTACCGCGTTTATTTTTATACAGTTTTCTTCCATTCGAGCAATTTAATTTTCCATTTTCCATACGGAAATCATCATTTTGTGGGAGAATTGTATATTGAAGACTATTTTCACCATGTCTTACAGTTTTATACATGATGAATGTCTCTTTTTCTTAATTTTTATTAAATTAATATGTAAATATTTATAATTTAACAATAATTTAAACTAAATTTTATTAAATGTTATAGATATATAAATAATTACAGAGGAAAATCTATTTATTTTGATTTTAGTTATTAAACACATAAAAAATTATAAATATTTTTCTTTCTTTCATTTTACATAAATTTTTTTAGAAATATTTTCATTTTTCGCACTTCGCACCTTTATAAATTCGTGAACTTTTTTTCTTCAATTTACTGAAATTTATTTAATACAGTTATGATATACGATACCAATAATGAAAAAATCGATAAACGACTTGTAAAGTTGTAGTACCTTTTTTAAGCACAAGAGGAAACCATTACAAATTGCTAATATATTCTGGTAAATATTTTAGTTGGTAACAATGAAGCTATTTGGTATAACGTATAACCGCGATAAGAAAGCATTCATTCATAATAAAAATTGAAATCAGAAATTTTAGTGTGTAATTTCTATATAGTAAGTAATTTTATGATTTTATTTAGGTATATAATTTATATAAAATTATCTCTTTATAAAAATTTATCGAAACCATCAAACATTTTTTTAGACTTTTAACTAATAAGTTAAGTGTTCTGCTCTTAAGAGAAAAATTTTAAAATCTAGAAATAGGAAATATTAGATAAACGAATAAACATAAGTAAAAAAAATTGATTTTCAACAAGTTTATTATATTGTTGATTAAACAGATTATATTTTTGATTAAATAAATTTTAAGTTTGATAATTAAACTGGCTAATTTTGATTTTGGAAAAATTTTAAATTATTTTAAATCTTGGAATTATCCTCGATATTTAATTAAATTACTAGAAAAATACATATCATACACCGGGTATTGCAGAACATTTGAAAACTATTAAAATTCTATTCAATCAACATTACTTGGATTCCGTTCGATTAAAATCGTCAGTTCTTTTTCATTTTTGTTAACATAACGTAAGAAAAGTATCATAATGTATGTATTTAGAGTTTATTTTTATTTGATGTCTCTTTACTAAGAAGAAAAATAATAATTTTGTCGTATAATTATTAAAAATAATATTTTAAATATTTGGTTACTATGTATCAAAATTTTGCAGTAATTTTATAAAAGGTCCAAACTATTAATGTACCTATTTGTGTTATTCTACTCAAACTTAAACCACGTATAGTTTAGAGCGGTTAGGTTCCTATTTATCAGGACGTGAGCACCATGTCTTATATCGCTCAGCAGCGTCTGACGTATATTTTGCCACATCCGGTGTGCCTCAGGGCTCCCACTTAGGTCCACTTAATTTTTAATAGCAGCCAATGATGCTCCTTCAGTTGTTAGATTTTTTCATGGATATATTTGCCGATGATGTTAAGTTATCAAAAGTGATTTTGGATGTATCCGATTGTATTTCTCTTCATACCGATTTGGATAGCTTCTCGCAGTGGTGTAAGTTTAATAACTTAGAACTTAATATTAATAAATGTGAAGTTCTATCTTTTCATAGGAAAAGGACGATCAGATTTCTAAGGTGATTTTTCAGGTGAGTTTCGGCATCCTCACCTATCGAAACTACTTTATGTGACTTATGTGAGACCGATGCTTGAGTATGCATCCCAGGTGTAGTCTCCATATTGTAGCCTTGATATTGGTAGAATCGATGCTAATCAGAAGCGTTTCTTGTGTTTTGCTTTATGGATCCTGCACTCCAATAGGCCTGATCCATTTAAATTACCCAATTATGTGAGTTTTGGCGGACTTTGTGTTTATTCACCAGATTCTTTGCGGCAAAATGCTTGCCTTCGGCCTTCGGTGTCTGAACAATTAGCTTATCGCAATAATGGGCACACTTTCACTCTACTTTTACGGTATGTTGAACCCATTGCAAGAATGTTACGTACAGTGAATGTGAACTCCTCTAGATTTGATATTACTGACAGTAAATTAATATTAAAACGTAAACTTAAGAATTATTTGATAACACTTAGTAGGTAGACAATTACTAATATTAATATTACTCATTTACTTCAGTATGTACAATTTATTGTGAATCATTTTAATTACTTACGTTTTGTGATTTTTGTTTTATTTGTTTATTTTTTCTTTTTTGCTATTGACCCCTATTTTAGGAATACAGTGTAATGTTGTGTTAGTTTAACTTGATGAATTTTTTACATATACCTTGACTTGCTTAAGGTATGTTAAAAAATAATTTTTTTACTAATTGTATATTACTTATTTAACTTAAGACTCATTACGTCAATTTTTTACTGCATGTACATATTTGGTTTTCACACATGCTTTAAAACAGCTTATGTAAACTAACAAACACTTAATGCTGGGTTTAAAAATCCCCACAATCCCTGCTATCCCATCCCTCCAAGTGAGTTATCATTCAAATTATTAATTCTTTCTTAATTCTTAATCAATTGTTGAAATACATATTTATAAATCGCTATTTAATATTTTAATTTATTTTGTTACAACCATTTCAACCATTTCAACAATTTTTGTTGCAAATTCAGGCATTTATCAAGGCAGCCATTTAGACCCTCTATTATTTATAGTTACTTATGATATTCATCAATATATAGTTTACTCACTCTTTGTTGTTTACTGATGATACTAAATGATAAATTATGATACTTTTGATAAATTAGCAAAACAATCACTTGTGTTAAACGTTAGGAAGTGTAAAATTATGATCTTTGAAAGGTTACGTACTAACTCAACCATCACGTGTGAGTATTTTCTTAACAATCAAGCCATTACAAGGCTTCTTTGCGCTACTGGTTAGGTAGATTATCTAGGTTTGGTCTCCGTATCGTGATATACTTAAATAATTCTCGCATTGTATTGGTCCAAACAAAATTTAAGACCGTAACCAAAAATAATAGTTTTTTATTTTTATGTTCCGAAGAACATACAAAAACAGTCAAAACGTAATTAACATTTTCTTATCAACATTTTATAATACACTATAATCTATATAAATTTAATTATACATATTATATTATTTTAACCTCATTTTATACACTAATCTTCTTTGGCTATGTACTATTTCACAAAAATCTGATGATCTTTATTTATTAACACTTATATCATACAAATTACATTATTTGTTATCACAATTGACTTTATACTAATTATTTTTTATCTAAATTTTACCAAACATTATATAATTAACATAATACAATACAAACTATAACCAATCAATTATAGATAATTTTAAATTTTATAGTAAACACTTTTTAATTACAGTCTTATCTTTATGCATAAAATCATCCTTACCATTATATTACATTATTATTTATTCCTCGACCCTTGTGCATTTCTGCTCCTATTTTTGTTTTTTTGAAATTCTAAATATAAATAAGTAAAAAACAAATAAGTATATACCTACATATATGTATATTAATTTGCGATTCATTTTTACTTTTTTTATTTTATTTTTCTATATTGGAAATTTTTCTATAAATAATAATGATGAAAGTAGAAATAGATTTAACGATAACGGTGTTAATAACAATTCAAATTCGAATTTAAAAAAAAATAATAATAATTTCCATAATATAATATTTATAACGATAATATTTATCAAAATAGAAATAGACCTTCTCAGTTTCACCGATATTATAATAGATATAATGACAGGCAAGAAAGTAGACAAACTAAACTAATGGATGTTGATGCAAGTAGACAAACTAGATCAATGGATGTTGATAACTTAAGTAAAAACAATGAAACTAATACAATTGAAGGACATTTTTTTATAAACTAGCCTCGGATCAAAATAAAATGTTTACCATTTTAACAATAGAAGAAAAAAACTATTCAGCCTTGTTAGATACAGGCTAAACAATAAGCATTTTAAACGAAAATAAAGTTTGTAGTTCTAAGTTTACTGTAATAAATTCATCTTTAATATCTATCAATACAATTCAAGGAGAATTATGCAAACCTTAAAGAACTGTTCCTACCAACAGAATTTAAATATCCTAAAAATGCAAGAATGAAATGGATTGCTATGAAATTAAACAAGTCATATGACTCACTATTAGCTATGGATTGGATAATAAAAAATGTGAAAGATATCAACATAGAAAATCAACAAATTGAGTTAGTCTTCCGTTCTTAACTAAAACCATTCAAAAAGAAGTGAATGTATTAGAAAGTAACTGAAGTTCAAAATTTACAATTGGATCATTTAAATGATTATAATTAGATCATATAATTATCATATAATTAAAAGATTAGTTTTGAAATTTAGTAAACTTTTATATAAAGAACGTGATATTTTGACCAGCACAAATACAGTGGTTCATGAAATTAAAACAACAAGTGAACAAATTAATTCAAAACTTTATCGATATCCATCTAAACATGAAACTGAAGTGAGAAATCAAATGGAAGAAATGGAAAAACAGGGAATAATTAGAAAAAATAAAAGCCGATATAGTTCCCCGATTATTGTAGTACCTAAAAAAAAGATAATTCAAGAGTACAACAATTTAGAATAGTGGGATTATAGAAGATTAAATCAGGCCCCAATTGACAATAAATATCCTTTACTTAATATCTATAGCATCCTGGACAAATTGGGAAAAGCCCAATATTTCAGCACTTTAAATTTAGCCAAAGGTTACCATCAGATATTAGTAGCTGAAAAAGATATTGAAAAAACTGCTTTGTTACTCCAGCAGATCTATCTGAATATATAGGTATGCCATTTGGAGACGAAATTCGAGAATATATTAATCAAATTTGTGTTGTATATCTTGATGATATATTAATTTTTTCGACAACATTAGAAGAACACGAGAATTCATTAGCGAAAACATTTAACAGATTACAAGAGCACAATCTAAAAATTCAAGTAGATAAATGTAGTTTTTTTAAAAGAATTACGGAATTTCTAGGACATATTTTGACAAAGGATGGGATAAAACCTAACCTTGAAAAACTAAAAAATAATCAAGAGTTACAAACCCCAAGAACCGAAAACAATTAAAAGGTTTCTTAAGAATTCTAAGGATGCATATCCTATGATTAAATATTTAAAAAAATATAACAAAATTAATATAAATGATCCACAGTATATAGCAGCATTTGAAAACTTAAAGAGCGTGATAACTTCACATCCAATTTTAAAATTTCCAGAATATGATAAACCGTTTGTTCTAACCACAGATGCAAGTGATCATGCTATATATGCAATGTTGTCTCAATAAGGGTATCCAATTTGTTATGTTTCGAGAACGCTGAACAACACTGAAAAAAATTATTGTACTACAGATAAAGAGCTTTTAGCTATTATGTATGCAGTAAATTATATCAGGCCTTATTTATATGATAATAAGTTTAAAATCATAACAGATCACAGTAGTATAGATATGGCGGTTATGGATAAAAAGTTCTGAAGCTTATAAAGCAAGTTCGTTATATTTGAAAATTAAGTTCAACTGTAATTTTAAAGTTGAAAGTCATGGAGATTTTTTATTTGATTGTGAATTTGACTAAAAAAGTTTTAAATATTATTTGTTTCATCTAAGTTTGAACTAGTATAAACTAAGTTTTCTGTTTCTGTGAAAAAATGAGTTTATACTTAAAAATTTTTATTTGGTTGTGAACTTGACTAAAAAAGTTTTTAAACTTATAATAACAAGCTTGAATTAGTATAAACTAAATTTTCTGTTTCTGTGAAAATATGAGTTTATACTTACAAATTTGGTTTAAATAAAAAATTATTAAAGTTTAAACTTAATTTAATATACATTTTTTAAAAGAAATGAAATATTAAAAGTTTTAAAAGCTTGGTTTAAATACAAAATTTTTAAAGTTTAAACTTAATTTAATATTTTTCTGAAAAATTTAAAAAAAATGTATAAAGTTGGGTTTGAATTCAAAGTTTATAAAGCTCATCCGTTTTGTTTGAAAATTAAGTTCAACTGCCAAATTCAACTTGAAAATTAAGTTCAACTGAAAATTAAGTTCAACTTAAAGTTGAAAGTCATGGAGACTTTTTATTTGATTGTAAACTTGACTAAAAAAGTTTTTAAACTTATAATAACAAGCTTGAATTCGTATAAACTAAATTTTCTGTTTCTGTGAAAATATGAGTTTATACTTAAAAATTTGGTTTAAATAAAAAATTATTAAAGTTTAAACTTAATTTAATATACATTTTTTAAAAGAAATGAAATATTAAAAGTTTTAAAAGCTTGGTTTAAATACAAAATTATTAAAATTTAAATTTAATTTAAGGTTTTTCTTTTTAATTTAAAAAAGAATTTGATTAAAAATTTAAAAAAGAATTTTTAAAGTTGGGTTTGAATTCAAAGTTAATAAAGCTCATCCGTTTTGTTTGAAAATTAAGTTCAACTGCCATTTTAAAGTTGAAAGTCATGGAGACTTCTTATTTGATTGTGAACTTGACTAAAAAAGTTTTTAAACTTATAATAACAAGCTTGAACTAGTAAACTAAATTTTAAACTAAACTACAATAACAACTTTATTTTAACAAAAAAATTGAAACATGATATTTGTACAGATATGTACATACATATAATGACAATCAATTTAATATTTTATGTAAAAAAATGTACTTCTACGTAATAATAATATCTTATTATTACGTAGAAGTAAAATTGAAAGAAAAAAAAATGAATTTTTTTTTTATTAACAATACCTAAAAGCATTAAATTACTATCTATAAAATGTGCAACAAAAATGATCTCAATAAAAACATTAGTTGTATAATACAATACATAATACAATACAATAAATGTGTTATGTTTAAAATTATATCATAATTAAAAAAAAAAAAAAAAATTTTTTTTTTTGCTTAAGTAAGAATTAATTGTCTAAGGTCATTAAATTGGAAAAATGTAGTTGTACAATGTGTTTGAAAGTATTTCTGGAGATAGATGTATAATAGAGATGACTAATTTTGTTAAAATTAGTACAACATTTATTGGTGGGTTCATTTCTGCCGTACTCTGTATTATGTTTGTAGTCCATTAAACATTTAGTATTTCTAGTTTGCCTAACACTATCGTTAAGTCTAAACTTGTTATTAAGAGATTGAATAGAAATACTATTATTCAAAATATCAAAAGTAAAGCATGATGACAATAGTTGTCTACGTAAAGATAAAGAAAGCAAGTTTAATGAATTAAGTCTTGTAGTGTAACTAGGTACATTAGCAAAATCAAAAGGGTTATATTGATTCCTTAATGAAAATAAAAGAAATTGCTTTTGAACTGATTCGATTCTATTGGAATGAACTGCAAAGGCTGGATCCCAAACAATGTTACCGTATTCTAAGATAGATCGAACTAGGGAACAATAAAGAGATTTAGTCACAGCTAAGTCGCTAAATTCTTTAGCTCTTCTCTTAATGAAACCTAACATTTTATTAGCCTTTGAAACTATTAGATCATAGTGAAGATTATAATTAAGTTTATTATCGAGAAGAATTCGTAAATCAGTAATGCTAAAAACCCTTTCAAGAGTTACATTATCTATTTTGTAGTCATATATTAAAGAAGACCGTTTACGTGTAAAGCTTATAACCTTACATTCCTGTATGTTGAGTTCTAATTTATTTGACGTGCACCAAGCTTGTAACACTGATAAGCTTGATTGAACTTTAGCTGCATCAGGATTATCTTTAACCACTTGATATATTTTTAGGTCATCAGCAAACGAAATGTGAGATATATTGCTTAGATATTCCGAAAGATCTGAAATAAAAACATTAAACAGAAGCGGGCCTAAATGGCTACCTTGCGGTACACCGGAAGTGACCCCAATGGTGTTGGATAATACACCACGAAATTTAACATTTTGAGTTCTTTCTAAAAGATAAGAATTAAGCCACTCAAGAAATGAACCCAAAATGCCAAAAGTTGATAGTTTGTTTAGCAAAGTGAAGTGATCTACACGATCGAAAGCTTTGCTAAAATCAGTGTAAATTGCATCAACTTGGTACCTTTTCTCCATTTGATTCAGGATTCAGATGTATAAACCATCAGATTCGTAGTAGTTGAACGACCTTTTCTGAAACCATGTTGTTGTTCATTTAGTTTTGCATTTATGATAGGAGTAATTCTATCAACGACAATTTTTTCAAATAATTTAGGTATAGTCGAAAGGATTGCTATACCTCGATAATTTTCCACCAATGCTCTATCCCCTTTTTTAAAAATAGGGGTTAAGTGGGAGGATTTCCACTTTTGTGGGAAAATCCCAATTGTAAGTGACTTATTGAAAATAAGATGAAGAGGGAAGATTAGACTGTGAGAGCAATTATGTAAAAATTAATTAAGTCCGGACCAGCACTCTTTTTTATATCAAGGCTCAAAATTGCTTCAAGAATATCATTTTCAGAAAGATACACGTCTGTAAATAGCAAATTTGAGCTATTAGATAAGGAATTAGTCGATGCGGTAACTGGTGCTGTTGGACGATAAACTTGTTGAAATTATCAGAAAAGAAGTAACAAATTTCTTTTGGGCAATCAGAAATCACCTTGTCTTTTGATAACATTGAATTGGGATACCCAAATAATTTCCGTTTTGTGTTAACAAAATCAAAAATTTTTTTAGGATCAGTAACAAGTTTGTTGCCAATATCCGTGACATAATTTTCATATGCTGCATTGGCTTTTTGTTTAAATTCAATTGCAAGTTGCTTATACATGTTCAATAAGTCGTCGCATGGTGCTTGATGATGTTTAAGTTTTTTGTATATGTTATTGCGCCGATTTCTCAAATTCCTAAGATCTCTATCTAACCATGGTTCTGTTGTTTTATGCTTTTTGCAAATTTTAGGAACAAAGGCATCAATAATTTGAAACAGATTTGAGTAAAAGATAGAGATTAGTAAATTGATATCCTGTTGAACTAACAGTTCGTCCCATGTGATTAATGACAAAGCATAATTAATACTTTGATAGTCAGCATTAAAAAAATCGTATACAATTTCATTATTGTAAGATTTGGTCAAGAGTGGGATAGAAGTGGAGAACTCGAAAATAAGTGCGTTATGATGAGCAGAGTTGGTAAAAAGATTATCAACATCATCAGCGAGTTTAGCCGACACTCTATCATATGCATTTGAAAATGCAAGATCTAACAACTTATTATTACTATTAGGATAACTGATAATTTGTTGTAAATCGTTACCGTAGAACTCGCTAATAAGACCGAACTCAATTTCGTCATGAGAGTTAACCGGTAATAACAAATTATCAGCGTCGTTAACGATAAAAGAAATAGAAGGACGATTAAAATCGCCAAACACAAAAATGGAGTCATCCTCATGCATTTCTGAAATAATATTGTGATATACACTATAAAAATCAGAATATGAGGAATTGTCAGAGTTCGGAGGGAAATAAACAATACCAAGGTATAAATTATTTGTACCTAATTTTATTTTAACAAATTGGTGATCGAAAGAGTGATGTGTACCAGTGATTAATGGTACACTAGATAAGTTATTCTTTGCAGCAAGTAGAACACCACCTCCTCGCGAACAACTTGCAGAAAGATAATCACGATCCTTTCTGTAAATGGACCAATTACCATCAAGAATTTCCTCGTTTGTAAACAAATCGTTGAGCCATGTTTCAGTTATAACTAATACACTGAAATTACACGACTTGGCATCAACAAGAAGCTTCTTGAGCTGGCCTCTCATACCACTACAATTATGGTAAAACATTTTAATGTTGTTTATGTTGTTGAAAATTTGAGAGGTCTTTTTAGAGTAAGTAACGTTAGATAAAGAGATGAGATTTGAAGTTTGGTTGAAACTTGAGTAATTACTTAGAGTTTGGACGAAAAAACTTGTTATAACTCTCACGTGATTGATGCAAATGATTGTAGTAGTTGCTATTGCAATGACTACGATAAGCCTTAAGATCCTCTTCGACCTCTTTAACAGAAGAAGCCTATATTTTTATGATATCTGAGATAAAGATCATATAAATCTTTATAATTAGATGGCAGGCCCTCATTGTGAATGAGAACTGACAGGTGAGTCCTAGTTTTACCTTCTATAACGGTGTTATACGAATCATTATGTAAATAGGCTAGGAAAAGTCTAACGTTGTAGAGAATCCTCTCATCTCTGAATCTTTCGAGCATATTTGCAATCTTCTATTAGAGATTGCTTTGTCATTCTAACTATTGGGGAAACAAGCGGATCTTGTTATACTAGTTTATTATTATTATTAATATTATTGTTATTATTATTAATATTAATATTAGTATTGTTATTATTTTGTTTATTATTATTATTGTCGTTACTAATATTATTATTATCGTTATAATTATTATCATTATTATCGTCATTACTAACATTTTTATTATTATTATCGTTAAAATTATTGTTATTATTATTATTGTTATTATTATTATTATTATTAATATTATTTTTATTATTATTATTATTATTTTTATTATTATTATTATTATTATTATTTTTTTTTTATTTTTATTTGTATTATTATTATTTTTATTTTGATTATTTTTAATTCGATTATTATTATTATTGTTGTTACTTTTAAATTTATTATTGTTATTACTATTAACTTTATTATTATTTATATTATAGTTACTGGTAACCGGTCTTAAAGTATCTCCTTGGATGAAGTTCTTTTTAGCTTTATTACTAAAAGGAACAGCGAAAGGATTAGGAGAAGTGTTTTAGAATGCGTGTTATTATTGTTTGTGTTAATGTTTAAACTTGTATTAGTAAGTGAAATAGATTTGGGTGTATTACTACTAGAATTAAACTCTTCTTTAAAAAGCTTTATTATAGTACCTTTTTTCCATCGTTTGTAATTTATTATTTCACAAACTTTGGATTGAGGTACCATAACTTTAAAAGATTTATATTTCGGTTTAAATCTAAGATTATTAGGAGTAATGTTAACTATAAGTACAATATTTAAATTAAACTTATTCTTTAAAAACTTGCTGAGATAATTAGAAGTTGTGTAAGCTGCAAATTTAGTAAAATACAGTGACTGGAGATCCGAATCCGGTTTAGATTCTTCCTCAGCTGACGTCTGCCTACGATCTGCAGTAATTTCTTTTTCATTCGGAAGTAAAAATTGAACCTTCTTAGTTGGCAATTTAGAAGCATTTGAAAAACATTTTTTAATTGAAGAAGGATTAGTTACAGATGGTAATTGATCCAAAGTATCAGAGCTCAAAGATGTCGAAGTAGATGCGGAAAGTTGTGGAACTTTTATTGTTGATAGAGTCAGTTTAGGTGAAGATAAATTGGTATTGTCAGCACTGCACTGAAGTAATTCATTATATAAAGAATTGTTTACGAAGCTTGATTTTGAAGCAGTTTCAGGAATGTCTTGGTTCGAAAACGTGAGAGGTTAATCTTGAATTGAATCTGCAGATGAGATAGTTTCAGAACAAAAGCCAGCATGAGTTACATTTTCTGAATTTTTAACTGTATTGTAGTTGATTGGTTTAAAAATAAACACATTCTGATCTGCACTATAGTTGAAAGCTTCACATTTGGTTGTATCTAAATGTATCAAAAGATGAATCAAGACTAGCATCTAGTTTCATACCCATATTCGAAATTTCTTTTCTTAATGAACCTATCTGCTCATTAAATTTCTCAAAAGCTTGTTTAAATATATAGTTTTAAAAGCTTGTTTAAATATAAAATTATTAAAGTTTAAACTTAATTTATTATTTTTCTGAAAAATTTAAAAGCAATTTTTAAAGTTGGGTTTGAATTCAAATTTTATAAAGCTCGTCCGTTATGTTTCAAAATTAAGCTCTATTGCATTTTAGGGTTGAAAAGCTTATAATTACAAGCTTGAACTAGTATAAACTAAGTTTTCTGTTTCTGTGAAAATTTGAGTTTATACTTAAACATTTTTTATAAGAAATGAAGGAAGTATTTTATATTAAAAGTTTTAAAACTTTCAAAGTCCGGTAACGGACACTTAAGAATCTCAACTTCTAGGACCGGACGGTCGCAACTCGCGGGCCCGCCTGGATATGAAACCGGTTCCGGTATGGTCTTGGTCCTTCAATATCCGGCTCCAGTCTTTTAAGGTCTGGTTGCGGTCCTTTAAGGTCCGGTTCCGGTCCTTTAAAGTCCGGTTCCGGTATCGGTCTTTTAAAGTCCAGTACCGGTCATTTAAGGTCCGGTTCCAGTTTTTTAAATGATTAGAAGTTAATTGTAAAAACCTGAACATACATGTGTTAAATGTTCTAATGTTTGCCTTGTAGAAAAAATAATAAGAAAAAAAGGAAATCAAGTTTTGGTTGATGTTTTGTCATGTTTTGATAAAAAACATGATTCATAGATAAATAAACAAAATATTATTTAATGAATAATAATTTTTAAACTTTTAGTAAAAAAAAGTAATGCTGTTATTTAATATTAAAAACAACTTTTCAAACCCAAGTTTTTTATTTTTTTTGTTTACCTTTAACTTGAACTTGATCACGTTTTCAATTTTTATTTCATGATCACGGCTTATATTATTAACAATATAACTTCGAAACTTGTTTAGTCAAGCTCGCAATCAAATAAAAAATCTGCATGGCTTTTGCAAGCTTTTCAAGCTTTTCAAATGACAGTTGCCAGCCTAATTTTCAAACATAACGGGCCAGCTTTCTGAACTTTGAATTTAAACCCAAATTTAAAATTTTTTTTTAATTTTTCAAATAAATATTAAATAAATAAAACTAACGTTAATAATTTTAACGTTTAAACTTAACGTTAATAATTTCGTATTTAAACCAAACTTTAAAAACTTTTAGCCTGAATATCAGATCATTTCACAAATTTAAAATATCAAAGACACAAATCTTTTTATTTCTACTTTACGGTTTAAAAGCTCCGCTGTTTGCATAAAACTTGTTTTTTTACTTTTAATTTAACTTCTCATAATTAATTCTCCACAAAAATATTAAATCAAGTTTTTTCTTTTTTAGTGCTTATAGATATATACTTTTAAACCAAGTTTTTAAAACTTTTAATATGAAATACTTACTTCATTTCTTTAAAAATTTTATATTTAGTTCAAGTATAAGCCGTTATCATGAAATACAAATTGCAAACGTGAAAAAATAAAAAACTTGGGGTTGAAAAGTTCTTTTTAATATTAAATAACAGCATTACGTTTTTTTTTTACTATAAGTTTAAAAGTTATTATTCATTAAATAATATCTTGTTTTTTTATCAAAGCCAAGCCACCTAACCAAAACTTGATTTCCTTTTTTTCTTATTATTTATTCTAATTAAAGCTAAAATTTAATTTAATATTTATATTTTAAATTTGTAAAATGATCTAAAATAAAAAAGTGTATATTTTCTGTGTTTATTAAAACTTTATTATATAGAGTTTATTTTCATAGAATACATAGGTAGTTAGGGATAATTACATATATATATAAATAATTTTACAATCTTAAGTGTGATATCAAACACATATTAAAAAAAATATTACCTACATTACATTTCCTTTAAAGCATAGTGTCCCCAAGCATAAGTATTCACATTATCATTCAATATAAATCTTTTTTCATCTGAACTACTTAAAGCTGTTAAGATTTTGCGTATAAATAGTATGTAATTTCGATCTAAAAACCTTCATATTTCTATATATAATCAAATCATGAAATAAAGAACTTTTGTAATTCATTCACTTTTGTAATTAAGTCATTAACAACATATTTTTTAACCCCTTTTGCTTTTTTAATACTTTCATTTTCTAAAGTCTGAAGAAAATACATTTTTGACCTTAAACCTATAAATTCGGTAATTATTTTTGTACCCATTTCATCTTCAAAAAAAACTAACACTTTATTATTTAGCTGAGGAAAATTATATGGGTAATCTTTTGCATAATCTGACATATCAAAGTATTAATTCAGATCTGGTTTTATGTCATTATAAAAATCTTCCTTATTGCCTATATAAAACTATCAGTATCTATATAAAATTAAGGCTTCAATTAATTTGAAACTTTGGTTTCATATAATTATAGTGAAAATTATACATTAAAATTTTAGATTGGTCTAAAATTGTGAATCCTGTATAAATCGGTTTGTTATAATGTATTATAGTTTTTCGTAACTCTGCAGCCAATAGATTAGATCCAAAAACAGAGACACTGTGTATTTTTTTTTTAAACTAACCCGTTTTCAAGGCATTGCTTGAGATTTCTATAATGGATTACATATTGTCTCTTGTTATTTAAATTGTTTAACAATTTTCTTGCTTTTCCTGTCGGAGGAATACTATTTTCAGTGCAAAAAGGTAAATCATTGTGGAGGTCGTGAAGATTCTCTGGGTAGTCTAAATCTACTTCTAATATATAACCAACATCTGAATTATCAGCTATTTCTAAAACGTTTATTGAGTTAATAACCCACTCAAAATTTTTATATTTATTATTAGCTACAGAATGGCGCAAAGAACATTAACAGAGTCCTCCACGTATTCCTGATTTTATAAAATTGTACATATTTATATCTGTAAATAATTGTAGCTTTATTTCTGTGTATTTAAGAATTGCTTGCCAAGACAAACCTGGAGCAGTGTAAAAATTTGCAGGGTCCATATATTGAAAAATATTTAAAATATTTAAATTAAAGTGGAAAAATATTGAAAAAAAAAAAATTAAATTTATTAATTACTTTTCTTTAAAAGAACAAAAAAGGAAAAACAAACTTAAATTATTTCATTATAAACTTTCAATCATACTACTTTAAACAGGGAAAAAAGTACGGTTTCCATACAAAAAAGGAAAAGTGAACAAAGAACATTTACATTAAAAAATAAAAAACATATATTACCTTATAACAATATCAAAATAACAAATAATAAAAATAATTAAGAATCAATAAGAATTTGTAATTTATATTAAAATGTAATAAGTATGGATACATATGATGATGTTGCCGTTGTAGAGAATTTAAACATAAATTACTATACAGAGCTAGACAACCTTGTTATCAAATCTAATTATAATAAAAATTTTAAAATATTATATTTAAATATTCGAATATTTCTCTAATCGCTCAAAGCCTTATGGTGGAGTAGGTATCTACGTCAGACAAAATATTAGTAGTACTCTAATTTTAAAAGAAGAATTTCAAAACTCGAATATATTAATAGTAAAATTATTGAAAGAGAATTTCAATATTTTTGGTTTATATAAATCGCATAATACAAATTTTGATGATTTTATCCAATTTTTACATGATCATACACTAAAATATAAAAACTCGTTAATCTTGGGTGATTTTAATATTAAATTACTCAATACAGTCAGTGCGGAAGTAGAACGTTTTACAAATACCTTACTCAGTAACGGATTTGTAATTTGCAACAGGTTAACTGAAAAATATGCTGCAAGATTCGGAATGAATACCAAAACTATAATAGATCACGTCATAACAGATTTAGTCAAGTACCGATACTACTTACACATTGTGGACACAGATCTCTCAGACCATCAAATGTTATTTGTCAGTATAGATAAATGTCCCAAGTTAGAAAAGCATTCCAAAGTTAAAACTGTTGTAGATTATAACTCTATTGAAAGTGATGAAATTTGGAATAGAGTTGGTAGTTTACCTGACTTTGACAATTTAGTGGGCGAGTTAACTGATCTTATATTAAGAAATACAAAACAAACTCCTTTTAAAAATAAAAACAAGTAAATGTAACAGTAAGTCGATGCAACCGACTTATTAATACCCTACACCTGAATAATTCGAATTAAATTAAAAATCCATAAGTGTTTTTGGCAGATGCTTGAACTTCAACAGCTATTCTGTCTTATTCAACTCGAATTTCAAGAACATAAAAGAGGCATCCGCTTGGGATATGCTTGACACCCTTGTATAAAATTTTAAGTTTCTATCTTAATTATTTTCGAAGATTGGTAGTCCTTGGAAGGTTTGTGTCAGCTACCCGAATTACTACTCCAATTCATCGAATTCATCTCAGGAACATAAAGAAAACTTGCCAGAACACCATTCTATTAAATTTAAAGGTTCTACTTTTGTTGGTTTTGGAGATATGCTCGTTGCTCTTGTGCTCGTCCGGAAGTTTCCAAAATACGAACCCATGGTTCAAATTCTTTCAAATGTCAGTTTCCAATTTTACAGAAAAGGAAACATAACAGAACACCTTTGTACTAAAAATAAAAGTTCTATCTTTGTTGGTTGTGGAGATATACTCGTTTGCTCTGGGGCTCGTCCGGAAGCTTCCAAGATTTGAACCCATGGATCAAATCCTCACAAATTTCAGAAACATAAATCAAACATGAAGGAACACCATTCTGCCTAATTTAAAGGTTATATCTTTGTTGCATTTGGAGATAATATCATTTGCTCCGAGGCTCGTTCGGAAGCTTTCAAGATCCGAACCCAAGGACCAAATCCTCTCAAATTTCAGAGACCTAAATGAAACATTAAAGAACACCATTCTGCCAAAAGTAAAGGTTATATCTTCATTGGTTTTGGAGATAATCTCAATAATAAACAATTCCAATAAACATGTCCATATCTAACTCGCTTCCTTTTGGTGGTTACAAACACCATACCAAAGTTAATATACCCTATACTTTAGGTGTAGGGTATAATAAACATGAATGGATGAATGATGAAATTGTGAGGGCTATGAGAATTATCGATTCCTTTTATAAATTTAAAAAGAAATACCCAAAGGACGTACATATAAAGGAACTCTTCCATTTCTATAAGATAAAGACAAAAAATGTAGTCAAACAAGCCAAATAAAAAATTTATCAAGAGGAACTAACACGAGATCCTTCCAATACTAAAAAATTTTGGAACTTGTGTAAAAAAATTATGTTTAGTAGAACCACTGATAGTATTGAAAGTAGTATTAAAACTCTGAAGATCGATAAGATCGATATTGACAATGAAAGGGAAATTGCTGAACATTTTAATAAATATTTTGTTAATGTTACAAAGGAAATTGAAGTTTCAAATGAAAGTATAGATTATAATTATCTAAATAACAACTAACTATTTAATATTCACTCTGCTTTTGAATTAACACCAATTAATTTAGAGGAAGTCAATCAGGCCATTAGTAAATTAAAGTCGGCAGCAGCTACAGACTTTGACCTTATTTCAGCTAAATTTATTAAAAGATTCTCCGAAAAACTTTCCTTTATTCTAGTCAATTTCATAAATACTTCTTTTGAAACTATTTTCCCGCAAGCCCTAAAAACTGCAATTGTTACTCCTATATTTCAAAGTGGAGATAAAAGAAACCCTTCAAACTATAGGCCGATTTCAGTGCTGACTGCATTTTCAAAAATATTTGAAACTATATTCAAAAAACGTTTAAACTACTTTTTAAAAAACAATAATATCTTAAATGATGCTCAATATGACTTTGAAGAAAATTCAAACACAACAGCTGCCTGTCTTGATTTGAATTATTGCGTTTGACTGTGTGGATCCTGATATTTTAGTGCATATACTGAGTAAATTAAATTTTGATATAAATCAAAGACTATTCTTTAAATCGTATTTGAATAATAGAGTTCAAAGAGTAAAAATAAATTCTAGTTTGAGTGATCCAAAAGAAGTCTTGAAAGGAGTACCGCAGAGATCAGTACTAGGCGCTGACCTTTTCAAAATACTGCAATCGAAAGCGATCTTATTTTAATTGGAGAATGGCTGCAAAAGCATCGTTTAAACCTAAATATAAAAAAAACAAAGATTATTGTGTTTAAAAACAAAACTCTTGAACACCAGCTTCTGCTATAAAAACAGTCGAATTGAAGTTGTTAAATCTTTCATATATTTATATTCATATATTCAATAAATCCAATATGGAGCAGTACGTCATTATCCAATGTAAACAAAATTGACGTTCTGCACAAAAAAGCTATCAAAACTATTCATAAATATCCTAGAAGATTTCCTACGAACTTACTATACACTCAACGGTACTTAAGCTTCATTAGCATCTGCAAATATGAATTATATATAGTAGCGTTTAAAATTGTTAATGACAAAATCAAGCATAATTTCATATTGAATAGGATGTTTCACATCCATAATCACAACACCAGAAATAAATAGAATTTTTACTTAAATTTATTTAGAACAAATAATCAAACTAAAAACTGTTTGTATAAGTGTTTGAAAGCTTTCAATGAGTTACCAACTGAATTGAAGAATATTGATAATATAGTATTATTTAAACATAAAATTAGGGAACATATTAATTCTATATAAATAATTTTGTGAGTTTGTTTCTCAATTTTTTTTTTTTTTTCTATTTTCTTTTTTGTTGTTTATATCTTAGTTCAATATTTAAATTTGACGTTTATTTATTAAAAATTATGCGACCATGCGGCTACGACGGCTAAGGTCTTTAGTTTTAAATAAAATCTATAGATAAATTGTAAATATTATTGTATTAATCAAAAAAAATTATTGAATTAATAAAGAAAAAAAAAAATAAAAATATTTTTACATATTTTTCTAAAATTTTTAAAAACGTCGGCTAAAATTAAAACATCTGTTTTTAAATACAATTTAAGATAATTATTAGATTAGAATTTTAATTTTGGCAATTAAAAGAATTCCATACAGTAATAACATGATTATAATCTTCCATCGAACAAGGAGTGTTCGTAATTTTATTATAAAATTCTTTTTGCGAGGGTAAATTTTCTTCTTCTAGTTTTTACAGCTGTTCAAATAATCATATGGAAAAACTCCTTTTCTAAGCATTAGAATTATTACCAAAAGAATGCAAAATGTGTTCCATATTATTTTTATCTATATCTTTAGTAAGACTATCTAAACTAGCGGCCATAAAACGAAAACTATCTAAAAATCTAATATCAAAAGAACAGTTTTCTTCAGAAACTATCAGTTTTTTAGTTAAGGATATATATTTTTCCTTATTCAAAGGAATAATCGATATGTTACCTGGTATTACGTTTAATGACTTAAATAAGCGATGGCAATCATATGCCGAGAAATTATGAAAAATACAGGGAAATATGAAGGTTTTCTATATAAAATATTACAACTAAGATGTGCAGGACCTCTATATTGACCACTAAAATAAATAATTGTACAGTCTTTTGTTAATCTGTAAGAAATGCAAAATTAGAAATAAAGAAAAAGGAATAAAATTTAAGAACTTACATTTTAACAAAGTCATCGGCACAAGTTGGTTCAATGCACTCTACATACTTATTTAAAGATGCATCAAAGGAACATTTTATAAAATATGAAAACGCCGCAGGAACATGTTCTTGAATATTTGTTGTAAATGGTTTTTCTGTATCTGGTTGGTATGTTAAAATTGGTTTTAATATACTTTCACTATCTGCATATATCACAAAAGGTGCTTCCATTTGCTGATTATGGTTGTTAAATTTTAAAATATTTTCAGTCTCTGTTGGTAAAATTGTTATCACACTATTACATTGTTTTTTATAAATTTGAAGCTGTTTTGGATGATGGAAATATTGCAAACAGCTGTTGCAAATATAAATTTTTGATTTATGTTGAGTTAAATTAACATGAAGTAACTTTCACTATCTGCATATGTCACGAAAGGCGCTTCCATTTGCTGGTTATGGTTGTTAAATTTTAAAATATTTTCAGTCTCTGTTGGTAAAATTGTTATCACACTATTACATTGTTTTTTATGAATTTGAAGCTGTTTTGGATGATGAAAATATTGTAAACAGCTGTTGCAAATATAAATTTTTAATTTATGTTGAGTTAAATTAACATGAAGCAACTTTGACAAACTTTTTATAAAAACATAATGCGTTTTTTCTTATTGTTCGAGAAGTATTAAATTGACATGATGTCCTTTTTCATTTTTTGATAAGTAAAACGGTCCTATTAATTTATTATTTTCAACTTCAAAAACATTTATGCTTATTTTTGGATTTTGGCTCTCAAATATTTTTATTTGTGTAAGCTTAACTGGAAACTCAATTCCCTCAAAGTTTAAAACTGAAACTGCACCTCTATTTAATTTTATTTTGGTTGAATGAATATTTTTTATTTTATATGATCCAGGTATTGAGACATTATTTTTTGGTGACTGAAATGCCCATTTAAATCAATCAGCATTTTTAATATTTATGCTAGCTTTTTTATTTTCTATCTCTCGAGGAAGCTTAACATAACCTGATCCTCTAAGAGGTTGATATTCATTAACATTTATTTCTAATCCAATTATTTTTAATAGTGGCCATCCACTATCTTTATCTTGAAAATCTTCTGCACGTTCCTGTATTTTTAAAATGATGTTCTTTAATGTATTTTGTGAATCTTCAATACTCAACACAGGAACCATCGGTGTATGAAATGATTTAATAGATATTTGTGCATCATTTTCATATTCATTTCTATTCATTTTTTATACTCAACAAAAAATTCAGCGTTCATCTTAAAACTATGAACATTTCCAAACTATGATTGTTCTATCAAACAATCTTCCAATAGTGTGGAAATGTTGGAATATTTAGTTAACAGAAACTCTAAGGGATTTATAAGTGACTCATCCTTGTTTTCGAATAAAAAGGTTTTTACTCGCCCTTTAAAAGTTGTTTCTATTAATTTCACGTTGTCGGCAAGTTCTTTTGCTGCATGAATGATATGCTGCATATTTTGTCTATGCAAGAATGAACGTACATGTCCATTCCGATTTGAAACTCTTACATTGCACTTATTACAGAAGTTCGATTCCATTTTTGTTTTTTTTTCTTTTTAACTCGATAACAACTTAACACAGAACTATAACCGAACTATAACAGAACTATATATTATTTGTATTAGCTACTTATATATAACAAATGTTCAAAGATAGTGAACAGGGTAGTAAAATACTTTGTCTAATGCAAATGCAAAACAAAGAAATATTTATCAATTCTTGTTTTGTTAGTTCGTATTAAAATTGAGTGTAACAATGTATCGCAACTTTATTATACTTTTGTTAGGAATTTCATTAACAAAGTTGCATTTGATTTAAAACATAATTTTTACTCAATGCTAAACTTTCTACATATAATGCAACTTGTTGATTAATTTTATTACACAATTTTTTATTTATTTAGAAAGATTTGATCTATTTTTAACCTTTTCAATTTTAATTATAGTCTTTTTCTATTAATAATAAAAATTACAAAATGTCAAAAGTTATCATTTTCAATTTATATAAATGATTTACTAAGTTATAATTTAATAGCAACTAAAATAAAATATACTGTCAATCATCAGAAAATGATAATAATGCAACTTTGTTAAGTAATTTTATATTAATAAAAATATTAACAAAGTTGCATTTGATTTAAAACATAACTTGTTGTACTTTTCTTTTTTAAAGTAGAAATTTTCTACATATTAAGCTTTTGTGAAATGAAATCCTAAACGATAAGCTTTTTTTTTGCAAAAGTATGTATGTATATAAAGTAAACAAATATCGAAATGGATGGAAAAATAATTACCGAATTTATAGGTTTAAGGTCAAAAATATATTTTCTTCAGACTTTAAAAAATGAAAGTATTAAGAAAGTAAAAGGGGTTAAAAAATATGTTGTTAATGACTTAATTACAAAAGTGAATGAATTACAAAAGTTCTTTATTTCATGATTTGATTATATATAGAAATATGAAGGTTTTTAGATCGAAATTACATACTATTTATACGCAAAATCTTAACAGCTTTAAGTAGTTCAGATGAAAAAAGATTTATATTGAATGATAATGTGAATACTTATGCTTGGGGACACTATGCTTTAAAGGAAATGTAATGTAGGTAATATTTTTTTTAATATGTGTTTGATATCACACTTAAGATTGTAAAATTATTTATATATGTAATTATCCCTAACTACCTATGAATATATTAATTTCTATGAAAATAAGCTCTACATAATAAAGTTTTAATAAACACAGAAAATATACACTTTTTTATTTTAGATCATTTTACAAATTTAAAATATAAATATTAAATTAAATTTAAACTTTAATTAGAAAAAATAATAAGAAAAAACCAAGCCACCTAATCAAAACTTGATTTCCGTTTTAGCACATTTCCAAAAAAAAATTTAAAAAATGTGCTTATTAGTTTCACTCTGTCCGAACGTCTGTTTACAAAACTTCTACACCGTTAAAGATAGAGAAAAATAATTTTAACCATGGGTATAAAAAAAATAATTTTGTGGAACAACTTTTTCATGTAGCCCCATCCATTACGGGGCTATAGCCCCTCAAACTTTGAAAAAGCCCTATTTTTAAATGCATATATCTTATGTTCTGCTCAAGATTTTTTTAGTCTGAAAACGTCATTCGACAGGTAAATTATACAATTTTTTTAAATTTAGTATTTAAATTTACCGCTATGTGAAAACCAAATTTTGCATGATTTTTCTACTTTCATAACTCCGACACGCTTTCAGATAGAGGCTTGAAATTTTGAATTCTAAAAAAAAGAACTTTTAGAATTAGTATAAGTTTGCTCAGAAAATTTTTTTGGACCACCCCCTGTTTATGAGCTATTAGGGCTTAAAAATTGAAAATTTCCCATTTTTCAACACCTGTAACTTAGGAACCTGTACACATTTTACTTCTGCAAGATATACAAATTAAAGCTACAGTAATATATTTTTACGTGTGTTAAAGGTTTATTTTTGTTATAAAGGGTTCCAAAGTTGCAGCTCTTCAAAATTGCGAAAACGTCCCATTTTCAGATGTATATATCTCAGGTTCTGCATTATAGTTTTGCAATCTAAAACCGCCAGAAGATCGGAAGTTTTATTATCAATATAAAACAATATCAAAATTATGTAATATTTTGAGTTTTACTATTTAAATTTACCGTTATGTGAAAACCATATTTTGCATGAAATTTCTTTTCTCATAACTCCGGCACGCCTTTAGATAGGAACCTGAAATTTTGAGACAAGAAAGAACTTTTTGAGACAAGAATTAGTATAAGTTTTCTCAGAAAATTTTTTGGTAGCACCCCCTCTTTAAGAGTTATTACGCCTCAAAAATTGAAAATTTGCTATTTTTGAAACTTAGGCACCTGTAAGCATTTTTCTTCGGCAAGACATGAAAATTAAAGATTCAATAATATCTTTTTACGTGGGATAACGGCTTTTCTTAGTTATATAGGATTCTGGATTTTCGGCCCCTCAAAATTTGAAAAATGTCCTATTTTCACGTTTTTTCTTATTACATGAAATTTTCAAATTTTTGTGCAAGTCACAATTCTAAACAGTTTGTATTGAGTTTTGGAAATGTGCGCTTTTAAAAACCGTTCGTTTACATTCTACCTTGTTTTCTTATTGTTTTTTCTACAAGATAAACATTAGGAAATTTAACAGATGTAAGTTCAGGTTTTCACAATTAACTTCTAATCATTTAAAAAGCCAGAATAGGACCTTAAATGACCGGTACTGGACTTTAAAAGAGCGATACTGAAACCGGACTTTAAAGGACCGGAACTGGACCTTAAAGGACCGCAACCAGACCTTAAAAGACCGCAGCGGGACCTTGAAGGACCAAGACCATACAGGAACCGGTTTCATATCCAGGCGGGCCCGTGAGTTGCGGCTGCCCAGTTCTAGAGGTTCAGATACTTAAGTGTCCGTTACCGGACTTTGAAAGTTTTAAAACTTTTAATATAAAATACTTCCTTCATTTCTTATAAAAAATGTTTTAGTATAAACTCATATTTTCACAGAAACGGAAAACTTAGTTTATACTAGTTCAAGCTTGTTAATATAAATTTGTTGAAATTAATTTTCAAACAAAATTCAATAATTCAAACCCAATAAACATTATTTTTTAATTTTTCAGAAAAATATTAAATTAAGTTTAAACTTTAATAATTTTATATTTAAACCAAGCTTTTAAAACTTTTAATATGAAATACTTACTTCATTTCTTATAAAAAATTTGCAAATATAAACTCATATTCACAGAAACAGAAAACTTAGTTTACTAGTTCAAGCTTGTTAATATAAGTTTAAAAACTTTTTTAGTCAAGTTCACAATCAAATAAAAAGACAAATATAAACTTTGAATTAAAACCCAACTTTAAAAATTTTTTTTTAAATTTTTCAAAAAAATATTAAATTAAGTTTAAACTTTAATAGTTTTGTATTAAAACTAAGCTTTTAAAATTTTTAATATTTCATTTCTTTTAAATCATTTTTAAGTATTAACTCATATTTTCACAGAAACAGAAAACTTAGTTTATACTAGTTCAAACTTGTTATGATTTGTTTCAAAACTTTTTTTGTCAAGTTCACAATCAAATAAAAAGTCTCCATGACTTTCAACTTTAAAATTACAGTTGAACTTAATTTTCAAATATAACGAACGTGCTTTATAAGCTTTAGAGCTTTTTATCCAGAACCACCATATCTATACTACTGATCATGTGCCAATTAAATATTTAAACAACAAATACAAAGGAAAAGAATTTTCACAAAAGCATCAAAGATGGATAATTAAACTTCAAGAATATAATTATGAGATTGAATATTTGCAGGGTAAAGAAAAACTATTTTATTAATTTTTATAATTGTGAAATTCGAAAAGAGAATGAAATATTTTATAACCAAAAGAAAATTTTCAAGATAAATATTTTTACCCTAGTAATAATTTTAATTATACCTTTGTAAAACCAATCTATTTTGATGATATTGTTTTAAAAAACTTTGAAAATATTAAAGAAATAAACGAATTCAAAAATCATATGGGATAAAAATATCTACTATTATAGTATTAGTAATAAGTATTACTTTTATAATATTATATTTCAGAAACAAAGAAACAAAAATAAAAATAATGTAAATAAAGAAATTCCGGAGAATTTCAACTTTAACCGAGGAAGGGCTATGTATAAACCTCTTAATGTAATCTTAACTAATTCAACTTCAGATTCACCACCTGCAGTTGTAATAGAAGCTAAAACAACACCAATTAAAAAAAGTATATTTTGATTTTCTTTTTATTTTTTTTAATCGCAAAAGTTAACTTCAAATTAAAAAATTTATATTCATATGCAGAATTCCAAAATATATGTAAAAATGCTGAATCTAGAGTTTTCTTGTTTTTAAATTACAAAAACCTTGAACTCTTCTAGTTCAATGTTATTTAAATTAATAATTTTACACTAACAACTTAATTAATAAGAAATGCTTACTTTTAGTTTTTTAAGTTTAGTTTAAGTAATGACAAAAAAACGGTAAAATAAAAATATAAGAAAGTTAGTTGGTGATCACTGTCAAATGAATAAATACATAATAAAATAATTTAATAAAGTTTTTTTTAAATAACATTTTTCGTTTTCTTTAATAATAATAAAAAAAAAATAAAGATTGTTTTTTAAACATATTTCGCGCGGTTAAACATTAAAACATTTAAACATTTAAAAAACATATTTCGCTGTTTGTTTGTTGTACAATAAATTAATTTTAATTTTGCTAAATATTATTTTTTGCTTTTTTTTCTAACATTTTCTAGTAGTAAAAAAAAAGTTAATATCTTTTTTCCTCCTCCTGTACATTGGGATGTTAATGTTATAATTTCTTCTCTTCTCAATAATTAATATCACCATAACCAAAGATTATCTATTACAATAAGATAAGCTACTCTTTTACACATATTAATTTTTTATAACTACCTAAACAAAAAAAACCATTAGTAAAACTAGGTAAAATATAATAAATGTTACTTCATTTTCGTTTCCATTCTGTTATGGAAATTACTGTAAGAAAGAAAATGAGCCAAATATTGTTAAGGTAGTATTTTCACAATGCTTTTTTAAACGCGCAACTTTGTTAATGTGTCTATATATTGTTATAATACAAAGTATAGGAATATTTGAAATTGAATAACAATGTATTTTTAAAGACGCAACTTTATTTAATTTTATTCATTTAAGTACATAGTGGCAAAAAGTAATAATCAAAAGTGTTTTAAATTGTTAATGGAAATTTTTGAAATTAAATAAAAATGTAATAAACGAGTGTTTTAAATTTTTTGAAATAAGTAGTGTAATGGGGGAACATTATTTAAAATGCGGCTGCGACTATATTAGTAAAAGATGGAATTCGAAAAGAACACTTTATATTTTGCCTAAGTTCAATTGTGTAATTTTTTTTGCAAGTTTAAGTATTAAGTATTAATTATTAAATATTTGTGTTTTTAAAAAAAGCATATGGTTAAAAAACCTTGGCAGATTGGACTTAATCTATATGGAAATTTAAAATATTACCGTGTCTGTCAAAAACATTTTACTAAGAAAATCGTAGGAAAATCATATAAAAAATGATTAAAAAGTGCAATTCCAATTAAGGTTTTAGCTAAAACCAATATGTTCAATAGCCCTGCACTTAAAAAAGAGAACACAAGAACACATCACAAAGAATCATCGTCAACCACATAAATATACTTATCTGAAGTCATCTTGGGTCCATATCATCCACCATTCAGCATCTAAAGAATGAACAATCAACACCTAAAAATAAACCAATATGTATTATTATATTTGTTATGTAAAACTTACCAATAATTGCCGAACTTGAATTGTTGCCATCTGTTCAGTCTTCAACCTAAAAATTAAAATACTTTCAATCCCTTTCTAACCTTCGATCAATATCAATCCCTTTCTAACCTTCGAAGTGACAACACTTCTTCTAATTACGGATTAAAATTTTTTTTCTTTATTTTAAAAGTTATTAATATTATTAATATTTTAAATTTTTTTTTTTTTTTATTAAATTATATCAAAATTAAAATTTGTGCACTTTTTAATTAAAATTTGTTTTTTTTTTTTATTTATCTTAAAACGTTTTAAAAGTGTAGTGTGTAACTAAATATATTGAATTATACGGCTGCACTTCAATGGCGGCAGGATAAGTATTTTTTTTTTTTTATAACTTACTATACAAGAACTATACATTTTTTTCATATTCTAAAATTATTTACACATTACAATTTTTTTTTTTTTTTTTTATATTAAAATATTAAAATTTTTTTTTTTATTTTTTTTTTTATTTTTGATTTTAATTTTTTGAATTACATATCTATTTATTAAATTCGAATAATTTTTAGTTTTACAATTATAACTTCTAATAAAACGTGCTCGGTTGGTTTTGTTTACTTTAATTTACATTTATTTTTTATTTCTTATTTCATCTTAAAATCAATTTGTCGTAAACAAAACAATTTTTATATCTATCTCCCTCCCACCCGTATGATGGATGCTGGAGTTCTTCTTTCATTCTCAATTCGCTCAATTTTTTTTTAATACCACCATAGTTATTACCGTAATGTAATTTATTAATTTCTGGTGGTAAGTTTTGCTTTTGGTGAGTTTGTGGTTGTACCTGCGTTCAAAAAGGTCACTTAAAAGTGTATATTAAAAACTGTTGAACGTTGTTATAAACCGTTTGCTCGCTCAAAGCAAAATATTAAAATATTAAAATTATTGTACGATATCAAGGTATTGATATTGTTAATAATTTATTTTAAAGTGTTGTCAAGCTCGGGTTATTTAAATCGTACACTTTTACTTTTGATTTCGATTTTAATTTTGATTAAATTTTAATTTTTGTTCATTTCAATTTTTACTGTAATCTTAAATTACATACTTTAATTTATTTTAATTCAGATTTTGATTTTGGTTAATCTTGGTTTAATTACAATTTGATTCTATTTTAATTCCGATTTTGATTATAATTTTAAATTAAATTTAAATTTTAACGTTATTATGGTTTTTTTTATTGCTTTTTTGTTTTGCTTTAATTGTTTTCCAACAAAATTACCAATTTTAATATTAATTTCTGTAATATACGCGGGTTGCAAACCAATTTTCATGCCGTCGAGTGCCATATTAGTTCAATTAAACCAGTAATTTTAGCCCTATGTGAAACACAAGTCAGTAATCACAATGGTAACTTTAATGTTACCGGCTACTCACTTATTTCACACTTCGTACCCAAAAGAGGTATCGCTATCTATATAAAAAATGACATTGCTTTCAACACACTTCCAAAATATAAATGTTCTAGCCCAACCTTCCACTACATTTGGGTAAAAATTCTCGTTGGAAAGCATGTCATACATTTCTGTTTTCTATACAAATCACCCAACTTAAATGAACAAGAAACTGCTATGGAAATTGAAAATCTATCGAATCAGATCAATGAAATTTTGGACGCATCTCCAGAATCTGAAATTGTTCTGGCGGGAGATTTCAACATTCATAACAGGGACTGGCTTCATTTTTCGAGCAACATCTCCCCGAGTCAAAACTCAATTGGGAAACAAGTTGAACTATTCTCCACACTGTTCCACCTTTCTCAACTTGTTAAAAATCCCACTAGGATCCCGGACCGTGCTAATCAAGAAGGTCACCTCTTGGATCTGTTTCTCACCTCACACCCTGAAAAATATGTGGTTTCAGTTGGTTGCCCCCTGGGTAATTCCGATCATTGTTTGGTTAAGACAAGTTTCCGGGTAAGCCCAATCCCCAATCAGAGGTCCCCTCCAAAAAAATTAGTTTGGCGCTACAGCCATGCTGACTGGGAGGGTCTTAACAACTTTTTTAGACCATTTGATTGGTCATTCTGCTTCCGTAATAAGAATGTTAACTTTGCTGCAAATGCGATTAGTGAAACTATTTTACTTGGAATGAGGTTATTCATTCCTCATTCCATGAAATCTGTTAAGAGGAGGCCTAAATCTTGGTTTAATCGCATTTGCAAAGAAGCCATTTTTAGAAAAGAGGAGGCTTTTAAACTGTATCAAAACAATAGATCGGAGGCTCACAGGGCCAACTATATAGTGGTGAGAAACCGATGCAAGAGAGTTATCAACAAGCAAAAATTCTTGTTCAACCAAGGGTTGAAACGTAAGGTCATCCACATGCCAAAGAATAGCAAATCCTTCTGGACATTTGCTAAAAGTCTAAAAGAAGACGTTAGAGGGTCTTCTTTTCTACCACTTGTTGATAATAATAGCAAAACAGTATCAGATTCTAGAGAGAAAGCGAACTTATTTAGCAAGCAGTTCGCTTCTAATTCGACATTGCCACAGTCAACTCAGATGCCACCTTCTCTTCCCCGAGTTGGCTGCTCCTTTGGAAAAATTTACTTTAGGACGCGGGCGGTGATGAAAATCTTGAAAAATCTTGATACAAATAAGTCAGCTGGTCCAGATGGTATAACCACCATGGTGCTTAAAAATACCTACTCCAGTATTTCAAAACCTCTGCGCAACCTTTTCTACCTCTCCTTCACTTCGGGTATTCATCCTACCCAATGGAAGGTTGCACATGTTTTCCCAATTCCCAAAAAAGGTAATAAAAGCGATTCCTCCAACTACCGCCCTATTGCTATAACTTCGGTCCTCTCCAAAGTAATGGAGAAAATTGTGAACCAAAAGCTTCTGAAATACCTGGATCACAAAGGTCTGCTTCATGATCGTTAATACGGGTTCAGAGCCCGTCGTTCAACCGGTGATCTCATGACTTACCTTTGAGAGAAGCTAAGCATTAGCCTTCATCATTCTGGTGAATCTGATGTTGTGGCTCTTGATATTTCTAAGGCTTTCGATCGAGTTTGGCACGATGCTCTATTGGCAAAATGCAAAGCAATAGGTAGGGTCTTTCTAAAATGGATTGGAGATTTCCTTTCGAATCGTACGATTCGTGTACTGGTCGATGGATATTCATCTGACAAATTCAAAATAAATGCTGGTGTCCCTCAAGGATCAGTTTTATCCACCACTCTTTTCTTAATATTTATTAATGACCTACTTTCTTTAACCTCCAATCCAATCCATAGTTTCGCAGACCCTTGCACCCTTGTAGCTTCCTATGAATTTCATACCCGCTGTAACACTAATCACCAGATTAATATAACAGCAAAAAATTTCACTATTAGTGAGCTAAATAACGATTTAACCAAAATTCAAAAATGGGGTGAAGTCAACAGAGTTGATTTCAACACGAAAAAAACCCAATGCTGTCTGATCACGCGAAAAATTGCCACTACTATTCCCAACCTATTATTCCAGGGAGATATTTTGCAGCATTCAACAGATTTAAACATGTTGGGTATCGAGTTAAACCAAAAATTGACTTGGTCAAATCACATTTTTGGTATAGTATTGTGCAAAACTTACTTTTCTGCATCTGATCTTCTCAATATCTATAAAACGTACATTCGGCCGAAAATGGAGTATAATGCACACATTTGGGCTGCAGGCCCTCAAACAGCGCTGGGTTACCTAGATAATGTGCAAAACAGAGCTATTCGTCTTGTCAACGACCCCAGTGTAACTTCAATGCTCACTCCACTCAGTCATCGTCGCACAGTTGGGTCACTAACCTTGTTTTATAGATATCTCGTAGGGATTAACACCTGCTCGAATGAATTAAAACAGTTAATGCCTCCGCTAAAAGTTTTCCAGCGAGAAACGAGGCGGGCAGCAGAAGCTCATCCCTACCATGTAGAGATTTCAAGATGGCGAAATACAGCTTATGGAAATTCGTTTGTCATGCGCACGTCCCGCCTGTGGCACCATATACCATCGCATGTGTTCCCTAAAGTTAGTAATTCTTATGTGTACGATTTACTTAAGTTTAAGAAGAACATCAACATCTTTCTTCAAAATGTCCCTCAAAATTTTCCTACCTATCCCCCATAATCCAAATTTCCCAATTCCAATTTTCCCAATTATCCTTCCCACATCCCTATCCCCAAAACCAAACTGTACATCCGTATTAAAGGTTCCATCCTAAAGTTTGGTTTTAAAAAGGGGTTGGTTTTGGTTGGTTAAAGTCCAACACTACCCTGAGCAAGCACGTGCAGTTCCTCTTGGTAACTTTCGAGTTTTCCACCAACCCTCGTAAAAAAAAAAAAAAACTTACAAAGAATCATTATCTTTTGGTTACTACAATTTATACTTATCTGAAATTATTAAGCAACTGAACGAGGTTACCATCGGTGGATCTGGCATCTGTTTTGGATATCAACAACTGCGATTAATTAAAATTTTAGAATTTATTAAATTTGAAATAAATTATGTATAAATTATACTTACTTTATATATTTCTATTTGCAAATACTATTTATAGTTTTTTTTTCTTATATACTTGAATATTATAATATGAAGGTTAATGAACTCGAGTTAAAAGTTAATCGTTAAACCGTTTAACTTGAGTTTATAAAAACCCATATTTTAAAAGAAATTGTAACATTCGTTCACAAAAAATCGAAAATAAAAGAAACAGTGCGTTTATGTTAAAATATTAGATTAAAGATGAATGATTGATTGATAATGATTAAATGATAATGATTTAATAAAATTAAATTGAACGTTATTTGATTAGAAAGTTTACTGTGCGTAAACATATATATGTATATATTTTTGTATTGCACAAAACATTTGGTTCTTCGAGCCGGATTGATTTAAATTATGAAATTAAATTGAATTATCATAGTGCAATTTTTTTTAAAATTAAAATTATATGAACGTTTAAAAAAAAAAAAAATATACTAAATAGTGAAATTAACTCGAAAAAATAAAAAATTATTTAAAATTATTAAAACTAGTGACAATATTAAATATTAAGATTAGTGAAAATCACCCATATTCTTGAAGACTTATCATACGAAAAGTATCACTGACTTGATGATTTGTTATTCTGCAAGACTTTTGCTACGAAGCGATAGCCATTTGTTATCACGGCAAAATTCTTGTACGATAAATATCACTTTTAAGTAATTCTTAGGAATTAAGTATTTTTTTTTTAGCTTTTAGTTAAGTCTAAGTTTAAATAAAACTATAAAAATGGATAGAATGGAAAGGAAGTATGTATAATTAAAAATAAATTAGTATTTTAGTGAATGTTGTTTTTGTTTAGTATATTTTACAAATTAAAAATTTTTTTTGTTTTATATATTGAACTAGCATCGGAGTACATACATAGTTATAAGTTGCAAGAAGCCCTCGTATCTTGCGAACTAGAAGTCGGACCGACATGATTTAAAAAAGGTACTCCCTAATTTTGTTGCAGAATTAAAATATAGAAAAAAAAAATAAAACGGTTCGACTTTAAGCCCGACCAAAAAAATAGCCCCCAAAAACTAGGGTACCACTTTTTGGTACTTTTCTCATTTTTTTTTTTATTTTTAATTTCTATTACAGAATCGGGGACTAGGTGTTTTTAATCACTTCGGTCCGACTTCTGGTTCGCAAGATACGATGGCTTCTTGCAACTTATGAATAAGTACTTTCATTTACTATTTAAAAATCAAACCTCTTTTTTAAATAATTTTAACTGAACTAAAACTATTAACCTTTAAATATGGCAAAATTTTCATTTGACAGTAAATTACTACCAACATAACAAAAATTTTCATCATGGTTCTTCGAGAATTACAAATTTATAAAGACGTGATGTGATACATATTTTCATCGTGGAAGTGATGAGTCTTCAAGAATATGGGTGAATATTAAATATTAAGCCAGTGACAACATTAAAATATTCAATATCAACTCACATCAGTGAATTATATATTTATATTTAAATATTTTCGTATAAGCAGCACTAAATCATAATCATATATATTTAACAAGAAAAAAAACACCATTTTTTATACCTTATAAAGAGCATATTTTTATACATAATTAAAAACATACAGTAAAACTTAATTTAACACAGTCAATTTGAGAGTAAGTTTGAGATCATTAGGGTGCCACCACAGTTTGAGTAAAAGTAAAAGTACATTTGAGATTGGTTAGGAAACTTACTATCGTACTATTGAAGAATAAATATTTAGAAAAGGTACTGTATGCTTAATCCAAAATCCAAAAAAACTACTAAAATGGAAAAGTTGCTTAAGGTTCAATTATCTCAAAAGGGGATAATCAAAGCGCTTGTCGCTAGTTTCAATAGAGGAAAAACTATCACGAGAACTGAGAAATGTTATAAAAAATTAAATGTTATATGAAATGTTATAAAAAAGACAGACTAAAGATTTGTCTAATTCGACTTTGAGGGACACCACACAACAACAAAAGGAGCAACGTCACAACTACATAAAATTATCCAAGATATCGTTGGAAAAATTTGCTGGAGAAAAGGAAAAGTGGCCTTCGTTTCACGACCTTTTCTCATCGTTAATTCACGCGAATTAAAGTCTGTCGGAAGCTCAGAATCTGCAGTATTTAAAATTACATTTATCAGGTGAGCCAGAGAACTTAATACGCCATTTTTTGTTAACAGATTGCAATTACCAAGCAGCGTAATGTATTCTAAATGATCGGTATAAGAATAAAAGGATGTTGGCCAACACACAACCGAGAAGGTTATTGTCGCAGCCCGTACTCCAACAAGAGCGGCCACACGATATTCGCAAATTGCTAGATACTACCAACGAATGCATGTTAGCATTGCAAAACTTTGGTATTGATGTTGATGGATGGGAGCCTATAACCGTATACCTGACAGTGCAAAAATTAGCCTCCCAGACGCATCAGTTATGGGAACAAGCGATGAGTGAGGATAAAGGACTACCATCTTGGGCTGAATTAGAAAAATTCATGGAGAATAGATTCAGGGCCTTAGAATCGGTGTTCGAAAAAATAAATCATCTGTAAACAACAAATTTCGGACCACCACCATCCATCATGTGTCAACTCAAGAAATTGCAATTTGTCCAAAATTTTTGGGATTTACACCAAAGAAACGTGTGGAAGTCATTAGAACAAGGGACTATGTTGGAAGTCAACCCGGAAAGCCCAGAATATCAAAGAGTTACGGAATGTGTCGCATCCAACAACCTTGGATCGTATGTTGCCAAAAGAAATTCTTGCAACCAAATATTACTGGCTACAGCACTCGTGAAAATAGTTGGACCGTCTGGTGAGGAAGCGATAGTACGGGCTCTGATAGATCACGGATCGCAAGCTTCTTTCGTAATAGAAAAAATGGCACAAAGCTTACAAATGCGCAAACAATCTGTCAGTGTGACTGTTCAAAGCATAGGTCAAGAAAATTTACACCAAATCAGTAAACGGGCCACTTTCAACATCAAGCCGATTAATGGAAATCTAAAAATTCATGTTGAGGGATTAATCGTGAAAAAATTAACACAAATTCTGCAAAGTACGTACATGAAAAATCATGAGTGGAAGCACATTATCGATTTGGAATTAGCTGATCCAGAATTCAACAATCCGGCACCAGTTGATTTATTATTGGGTGCGGATGTTTTTAACCAAATAATGCTGGAAGGTGTTAAAAGGAGTCCCAAGGGGACACCCGTTGCTCAAAAAACCACCTTTGGATGGATCTTAACAGGAGAGATCCATCATCAACCAGAAAATAAAAGTGCCATTTCAAATTTTTATATACATATATATTTAGAAGATGAATTGAGAAAGTTTTGGGAATTAGAAGAAATATCTTCAAAAAAATTATTAACCGAAGAAGAAGCAGCATGTGAAAACCATTTTTCACAGACTCATAGATGCTTATCAGATGGTAGATACGATGTTCAGCTACCATTTCATCCTCAAAAGAATGCAACGCTGCGACAATCCAGAAATATCGCAATCGGTAGACTGTTTTCCATGGAACGCCAGTTTTCGAAAAACCCAAAATTAAAAATGAGTATGTCAAGTGTATAAATGAATATATCGAATTAGATCATATGGAAAAAATCAAAAGGGATACAAGTTCAAAACCAATAGAAGCATTTGAACACAACTACCTGCCTCACCGTAGCGCCATAAAAGAAGCTAGCACTACAACCAAGTTGAAGGTTGTATTTGATGCATCTCGAGCAACAAGTTATGGTATCTCTTTAAATGATAAGATGATGAAGGGTCCTGTAATTCAAGACGCGTTAACTACACTTCTGCTGAGATGGAGGATGTATAAATTTGCAATTAGTACGGATATAGAAAAAATGAATCGACAAATTGCACCTCGACATGCAGAGTATCAAAGAATTGTTTGGAGAAGTTCAAAAAATGCCCCCATAGAAGATTTCAAATTAAAAACCGTAATATTTGGAACAAAGTCGGCACCTTATCTGGCCACACGGTTTCTAAAACAACTAGCCGCAGATGAAAAATTGAATTTCCTTTGGGTTCTGAAAAGGCAATAGATTCGTTTTATGTAGACGATTTACTTTCAGGTGCAGATACTGTAGAAACAGCACTACAATTACAAAAGGAATTAATAGAATTAATGAAAGCTGGAGGTTGTTCTCTACGCAAATGGATATCCAATGATGAGAAATTATTAAATGCTGTGCCTGAAAGCCACCGAGAGATAAATATATCTTTATGTCTGAACAAAGAACCTCTGAAAACATTAGGGATACATTGACACCCTCAAGCTGACGTCTTTTCCTATACATTACATCCACATGAAATAAATGTGAAGTCTGGACTAAAAGGCAGATCCTGTCGGAAATTGCGAAGTTATTGGACCCTTTGGGATGAATAGCACCATGTATAATACTGGCCAAGATTCTACTTCAAAAGCTATGGTTAGCTGGTTTAGACTGGGATGACGATGTTAAAGGAGAGATCAAGAGAGAATGGTTGCAACAGGGAGAGCCTTACGCAAATTAAAAATATTAAAATAGATCGTTGGTGTCATATGTCAAAAAACATCAAGGCATGTGAATTATACGGCTTTTCGGATGCATCGTTGCATGCTTATTCTGACGTAGTTTATTTATGCGTCACTGATCATAAGGGTACAAAACGTACAACGCTCATAATGGCTAAAACCAAGGTGGCACCTATAAAGACGATTTCGTTGCCACGACTCGAGCTGTGTGGAGCTTCGCTTTTAGTAAAATTAATGAACTACGTAATGCAGAACGTTAAGTTGGAAATTAAACCTATTATACGAGCTTGGACCGACTCTGAGATCATGTTAGCATGGCTACAAGGTCATCCAAGCAGATGGAACACTCTTGTAGCCAACCGTGTGTCTGATATACATCAGCGTCTTGTTCAAAATATATGGGGTCATGGTCCGTCAAAAGAAAATCCTACAGATTGTGCATCTAAAGGACAACATGCTTCGGAACTGCTCTCTAATAAACTGTGGTGGCATGGACCAGATTGGCTAAACAAACAAAGTAATGAGTGGCGCTCAAAAGGGAATATCGTAGAAACCGACCATGAAATGAGAAAGATGAAAACATATTGCAACATTACATCACAAAATTCAAATAACGAATTTGTGATTCTCATTAACAACTATTCATCATATGATAAAATAATTAGAGTAGCCAGTTACGAATTACGATTCATAAACAATATCAGAAACAGAAATGCAAGATTAACAAGTCTGTATCTAACAAACCGTGAAAGGGAGATCCCAGTAACCCATATAATTAGAGTGATTCAAGAAAATGATTTTAGTGAAGAAACCCAAGCACTACCTATTAAACGAACAATATCAAGGAAGAGTAAATTATTGAAACTAAATCCATTTTTATATGATAACCGAATGTTACAAGTTGGTGGTCGTTTACAGAATACAAATTTAACTTACAGTGAAAAGTTTCCTATAATTCTACCCGATAAATCTCCTTTTACCAAGTTGCTCATTGAAAAATTACATATGGAAACCTTACACGGTGGACCACAATTTTCACCGAACCGGAAGTTTCAATACGCCAGGAATACAATACGATTTATTATTCACAAATGTTTACCTTGTTACCGACAAAAACCAAAGCCACAAAGTCAATTGATGGATGCATTACCTCCAGACCGACTTAATTTCACTCGACCGTTCGCATGTTCCGGTTTAGATTGCTGTGGTCCATTCGAATTAAAAATGCATAATAAACGAAAACCACCACACTACAAAGCTTACGTTGCACTATTCATTTGTATGGCAATAAAAGCTATTCATTTAGAGCTAGTTACTGATCTTACCGCAAACGGATTCATTGCTGCATATAAAAGATTTGCTGCAAGAAGAGGCAAACGCTACAAATTATACTGTGATAATGGTACAAATTTCGTCTCAGCTAGCAAAGAACTCGCCAAGCAGTACAATTTAATGAAACAACAACTGGGATTCGACTTGGCCTCCAATTTCGAAAATAAAGGAGTAGAATTTAAATCATTCCACCAGGTTCTCCACATTTTGGCGGCCTCTGGGAAGCTGGAGTTAAATCCACAAAAACGCATTTAAAAAGGATTATGGGAAATTCCACTTCAATATATGAGGAATTTTCAACCATTTTAACCCAAATTGAAGCTTGTTTGAATTCAAGACCGTTATGCCCAATGACTCAAGAACCTAATGATCTCAACGTGCTAACTCCTTCACATTTTCTAACCGGAGATGTACTAATGACACCACCTGAACCACTCTTAACAAACATAAATAGAACAAAACTAGATCGGTGGCAGTATGGGCAACGTTTAGTACAGCAATTCTGGAAGCAGTGACAAAAGGAATATATATCTCGTATGCAACATCCGAGCATGCATGCTGGAAGCATTCCCAGTAAGGTAAGAAGCGCTTCCTGTTCCATTCTTTTCCGCAAAAAGAAGCAACACGTTCGTACTTTTACTGCGTAAGCTTCCCTTTAAGTGATTCAGAATGCATGACTGGGAAGGCATCTAGAAGGCATGACTGAGAAGGAATGTATAATGCATGATTAAGAAGGCATGTACAATGCATGATTAAGAAGGCATGTACAATGCATGACTTTGATGGCATGTAGAATGCTATGCATTAATAAACTATAGAAGGATATATTTCAATCTCATATGTACAAATTAAGTAAAAACAAGTTTTTCTTTTAAACTAGTTTAATTTGATTAAAATTGTATAACAGTAAATAATTTTATCGACATACGTATTATATAAATAAAAAAAAACAAAAAAAAAACTAGTTACATTAATATTATTAATTTAAAAAGTTTAAACATTTTTAGATCAATTTGATCGTTTATAAAATTATCCCGATAAGGATTATAAAATATAAATATTTTTAATTTAAGCATATGTAGGTAGTATTCCAAAAAAAAATAAATTATTTACATTAAAAATTAAAATAAAATTTAAACATTTTAAGATACATTAAATGTTTTTGTGTTAAATTTTTTTTTTTTTTTATAATCTTTTTTTTACTGCAAGAAATCCCGGTCTCGTATTCTCTTCAAATTGGGCAAATCCAAAATTTTCATTTTTTTGCAGCTTCTGAAATACAAAATTATAAGAAAGTTATATATTATAATAGATGTTACTGGTAAATGGGAATACGAAAAAACTGACCAAAAAGAACAATTACAACCTTGCACTAGCGTAAATCATAGTACAATGCATCATCTAATTTTGTTTTTCTAACAATTATTATTTAAACATAAAACAAGCAGAAACATGTACGTAACACTTTCATCGAAAACAACAAAAATGCATACCCATGATATTTAATATGTATGTATGTATACGCATTTGAGAGGTATACAAATAAAAAATTTCATTCGCTTCGGTTTAAAAACAAAAATAAAACAATAAACGATCTCATTTGCTTCGGAAGTGCTTCTTTAGAAGGGTTCTAGAATGTATGATTTGTTGCTTCTCATTCATCACACCATTTTTTTTTGTTTTAAATGAGTGCTTCTAGATACCTTCCAGAGGAAGCGCTTCTCTTTTTTCCCGTTGGGATGTTACAGACTTACATTACCAGTACGAAGTAGTATCATGATTCATGATGCATGTATTCTAAAAAAATACAAACAAAAGAAAATACCACAAAATGTCCATTTCATAATGTCAGTGAAGGCATATACTATATATTATTACTCTACATACAAAAAAAAACACGTGATATTTCGTTCTTTTTTTTGTACATATTCTGTCTGATTCTTTTTGGTACCAGTTCTTTTTCGAATACATACGATTCTTTTTGGAAATAGTTCATTTCGTATACATAAGATTCTTTTTGGAAATAGTTTTTTTCGTATACATACGATTCTTTTTGGAAATAGTTCTTTTCGTATACATACGATTCTTTTTGGAAATAGTTCTTTTCTTCGTATACATACGATTCTTTTTGGAAATAGTTCTTTTTCGTATACATATTATTCATCCGAGTCTTTTTACTAGGTACCAGTTCTTTTTAGTTTTTAGTGTATATGTATGGTATATATATATTTCAATATTTATATATGTACAACTTATATATTTGATATACATACATATTATGTAATATGAAGAACATAATATATTTTAAATTAGTTACTAAATATTAGTTTTTATTTTTTTAGCTATAAGTATTCTTTTTTTTTTTTAAAATAATGAAGAACATAATTTTTTTTTTTAATTTATTTTAAATTTGTTACTGAATATGTATATTATTTTGTTATAGCTATACGTATTCTTTCTTTTATATAAAGAACATTTAGATAAATACTTTTTTTTTAACTTATTTTGTTATTGAATTCCATATTTATTTTTATTTTAAGTTTGTTACTGAATATTAGTTGTTTTTTTTTTAGCTATATAAGTATTCTTTGTTTTTAAATAATGAAGAACATATTTTTTTTTTTATTTATTTTAAATTTGTTACTGAATATGCATATTATTTTTTTTAGCTATAACTACTCTTTCTTTTATATAAAAAACATATATTTTAAATTTGTTACTAATTATATTTTATAACTATATAAAACAAACTTAACGATTTAACGTTTTATTTATTTTAAATTTATTACAGAACATTTTTCTTAGGCTATAGCGACGTAAAACTGCTAATGATTCTTTTTGAACGAGTCATTAAAAATGAACGATTCGTAAGATTTGATTCACTGAAAAGAATTATTTTGCCCATCTCTATTTCTATTTTTAAACATTCTGATTTGTCAAAAATATTTTTATGTCAAAATTAATTTTTATTGATTGTCAGTACTACCAACAGTTAATTTTAACTAAACATTTCAATTTCAATTTCAATAACAATTTCAATGACGATGTAACTTTATATACATACTTGCTTATGTAATAATCTATGGTACTATATTGTATAGTTTTTTTTTCTTATATACTTGAATATTATAATATGAAGGTTAATGAACTCGAGTTAAACATTAATCGTTAAACCGTTTAATTTGAGTTTATAAATCCCAAATTTTAAAAGAAGTTGTAACATTCGTTCACAAAAAATCGGAAATAAAAGAAACAGTGCGTTTTAATGTTTAAAAACTTTTATAACAGTGCGTTTCATATAAGATTAAATTGAACGTTATTTGATTAGAAAGTTTACTGTGCGTAAACATATATATATATTTGTAGTGCAGAAAACACCATCTATTGAGTTAAATTGCCTTTTTTCTTTTGTAATTATATAGTTTTGTTTATTTAGATAATTTTTTAATATTTATATAATTTTTTAATATTAATTCATATAAATAACCTTTTTACTGCTGCATTTAATGTTTACTTTTAATTATCAATAATTATCAAAATTTTCTTTCTCTTTTTTACAAAGGCAATTATTATTATTATTTCATAATTGTAACACATAGTACAATAGCAAAGACTATATACTAACAGACATTCAATCCCATATAAACATTTTTCTAATGAAAGTTAAAAAGTGCTTGTACAATTAATATCCCTGTCTACATCTAGCAGGAACAAAAATAATCAATATTTATCAAATATTTTATCACATTATCAAACCTTTTATATATAAGTTTCATTTATAGTTATAATATTGTTATATTATTAATATTGAGTATACCATTTTACAAGTTTTTTTTTTCTAATTTTTAAAGAACCAAATAAAAATAAAAACAAACAAAAAAAAATATTGTTGTGTTTTTTTAAATTTTGAATGTATTTTGTTCATTTCAATAATTTTATTTTTACCTTTCTTATAACAAATAGTTTATAAATCTTATAACAAATACAGTTTCTATTGATGTATAAAAAATGATATACAGACAAATTGTAATAGCAGATAATAGTATAGTATGTTTATAAAAACAAAATAAGCTAAATATGGCGGCAACAAAATAAAAAAATGGCGGCAAAATCAAAATGATACCTCAATTTTGAACACCCTATAGTATATATTTAATAAATAATAACTGAGTAATAGCAGATTAACTGAACAAAAATTCGTCGTTTGAATTGAAGTAAACTAAAACGAAAAACGTTTTGTATGTATTCGCTATGTAAGTTTTGTATGTATAGCGCGCCAATATTTTAGCATTTTAGTTATATTATATTTTTAACTAGTAAATTTTAGTTTCATTTGAACTTTGGATGTTTTTGGGTGTTTTTGAATTTGCATTAAATTTCATATTTTTGGAGCCATTATCAAGTTAAAAGATGAGTGATATTTTTTTAAATATAAACCACATAATAATAAATAAAATTTGTTATTATATAATTTTAATATTATAATATATTAATATTTATATTGGGTACATATATTTAATTATAAATACTAATAATTTCATAAAAAAAAATTAAGTATAAAACGTATTAAAGTAAACTATTTGTGACAAAGTGTTAAAAAAGTGAATTTTTTTGAATAGAATAAAAAAGTGTATTGTTCCTGGTTGTATGTCTAGTTCCATAAATGAAAATTTTGTAATTTTTCCAAAATTTGGAACTCAAAAATTTTACGTTTGGGAGCAAATTGTAGGACGACTAGACATATGGAAGAAACAAAATTATATATGTGGAAAAGATTTCTCGTCAGATTGCTTTAGGAATAGCTACAGCACTAATGATTTCACAAGATTACGAAAAGGGTTTAAACCAACCCGTTTATTAAATTGTGAATCTAATGAGTTTTCTATAAAAACATATGGATCCACAAGAAAAAGGAAAATAGAAAAAAGTTAAACCAAAGGTGAAACATTAAGTTTAGATTTTCCAGAAGAAGATGAAGGAGATATTAGTAATGCAAATGATGGTTCGGAAAAATATAAAAATTATATTAAAACTTATCATGGACCGAAAACTTTGGGCGAAAATTTAAATATTGATGATTATGATGAATTTACTTTGCTAAATTCATCGTATATGCCAAGTAATTCAAAATACTTATATAAAAATGCCAATTTCGAAGATGATAATTTAGATGTTCCAAATGAAACAGAAGAAGAAAATTGTAATCATTGTGAAAAATAACACGGTCCTTACAATTGTGAAAAAATAAGTATATAAAATTGAAACTAATACTTAAAAAAAAAGTAATGTTTTAAGAAACAATAGAAGTAGAACTTATTTTAAAAATAAATGTAAATTAAATGATATAAAAAAAATGTAAAAAAAATAAATGTTTTAAAAGCTCCTTCAGAAAATTCTAAAATATTCTCAAACATTATCCTAAAAAATTGAAAAAAACAAGCAATATTGCATGAAAGCGAACGAGAGTTTTTCTTGAGAATTTTCCTTAAATCTCCTTCATTTTATAAATTTCTTAGAGAAAATTTAGAATTTCAGCTATCAACAATTGCTTCATTGCATAATTGGTTACCAATTGATAGCGTACAACCTGGAATAAATGAAAAATTATTTAATGTACTCAAAAAAAATTTTTTTTAAATATACAGTATACAGTTCCTGAAACAGACGATTGTAAAAAGTTGGGTGTTCGAATTTTTGACAAAATCGGAATTCGGTCGGAATTTGAATATAATATACGCAACGATTTGATAGATGAAGTTTGCACTGATGGAATTAATAGAGAAAATATAATTACTATATTTTTACTATACGAGGATTACTGTCATCGTGGAGCTATGTTGTAGCACATGTTGTTTTAGCCACACCTATACACGGAAAAAAATTGAAACCACTTGTTTTTTCTATCATCGATAAGTGTCACGAATCTGAAATTTTAATTAAAGCAATTGTATGTGATCAAGGATCGAATAACCGTTATTTGTATAACGATTTAAATATTACCCGTGATAATTCATATTTTACTAGAAATGGTCAAAAAATATACCTACTGCTTTTTTTGCATGTGCTATTTAATAAAATCAAGTAGAAATGTATTGATGGATAACAAATTAAAAACAAAATCTGGAAATACAAGCTGATCGGTAATAGAAGAGTTATATAAAATAGACCAGGGAGAAAAAGGAAATTGTGTACTACTGTCTTAGGCAGTAGCTGAGGATAGGATGACATGTTTTGATGTCGAAATGCATTCTGCAATTTAATAAACAATTGTGATGAATGATATTTGAAAGATTTTTATTTCATTTGTTTTTTTATTTAATACCGTTTATTAAAAAGATAAGCAAAATCAAAAAATTGGTGGAAAAGATTAATTAAGGAAAAAACAAAAAAAAAAAAAATTTATTATAAGTGTTTTTTTTTATTTGATATATTTAATACCCAGAATAAATTTGGACCCACTATTTTTAAAAGTTCAATAAGTAGAAAAAATTACGAAGAGCAAAAAAAATGTTTGGTAGACATGATATTATACACAGAAAGTGTTGAATTAATAACGGAAAATTATAAAGGAGGAAAAAAGACAATATACGTATTTAAAGGATTAGTACAAAATATGAATGCGCTAATTGAAATGTCAGAAGAAATATTTTGTGATTATAAAAATGTAGATTAAATTTTAACAAGAAAATTAAATCAAGACATATTAGAAAACATATTTTTTTGCTATTATTCGTGGAAAAGGAGGATACAATCGGTATCCATCTGTAAGAGAATTTAACTACCACCTAAGATGATTTATGAATATGAAAACTGAAGATCCTGGATGTGTTTCAAAATATGTAAATGCCTTGTGCAATGAAGTTTTGGTTGTTGGACGTAAACGAGTGCATGAAATTATTAAAAACTTGAATTTTGATGATGAGCACGATTGCAATGAGCAAGAAAACACAGAATACAATGAAGATACTACTGATGATAGCGATTCATTGGAAAATGAGAATAATGAAATTGCTGCAAATTCAAGAAGTTATTTTATTGGGTATGTAATTCACAAAATAAATAATAAGATTAAATGTGAACTTTGTAAGGAACATTTGATAAAGAATATAAATTTACCTCTTGTTGATCGAGAACAATTAATTTATCAAAAGACTTACGAAAACGTAAAAAAAGGTCTTAAATACCCAACGAATATTTCTTTTAATGTTTGTAATATGCAAATTGATTATTTTGAAAAAACTTTTAATAAGAGGAATTTTAATAAACTTCCACATAAGAGGAATAAAAAATTATTATAAATTAGTGGAAATTACAAAAAATATATACCCTGATTGGTACTCAGACAACAATTTTTTGCAAATCGCAGAGGCTTCAAATTCTAGATTATTTAATTTTAATTTTAATAAAAAAAAATTGTAAATATATAGATAAACATAGTAAATTTGTAGATAAAATAGAAATTTTACAGAAATAAAATTTAATAAAAAATTAATAATTTTTATTTGATTTATAATTTTTTTTTCCTCCTGGAAATAAGAGTCGAAAAATGTAAATAAAGTGAAAATATTTAAATAAAAATAATATCTTTAATTTTTGATATTATAAGTACTAAGTACATAATTATATAGATTTTGTTCAAAGATAATTTTTAAAGATTAATTTTTAATTTCTTTTAAGGTCGAATGTTCCTGAATTTCATAAGATGCAGTTTCAAGACTAATTTTTGTTGTTTTTTTTTTTTTTTTGTGTTTATAATTATAAATTATTTTGTTTTGTTTAAATTATGGTTTATTTTGTTAATGAATTGTTTTATTTTATTATAAAATTAATTTTTTTGTTAATTATTACTATGTACATATTTAATTATAAATTGTTGAAATGTTCAAGGGTTTTTTATGCCGAGTTGAATAAGAAATTTCCAAGATTTTTTATATTTTTTAAATACATAATACATGATGTAGTTCACTTGGCTTTTTCCCTTTTTACGGAAAATTCAAAATTTTAAATAAATAATAATACAGAACTAATTAAAAAACATTTATTTAATTTATTTTTCATGTTTACTCAAATAAAGTAAAAATATAATAGGAATACAATAATGCATAATTTAGGAAAATGTTTGTCCTACATTTTCATGTGTGGATTTAACTTTATTTTCGTTACATGTGTTTGGTTTAACGATTTTACATGTGGAATATTGTTTATTATTCATGTATTAATTTTTTGAAATTGGTGAGATATGTAATTCCGCGGTGGTTCTGCGGATATTTACTTAAGGCCTTGGTTAAACGTATGGCGTATCAACCAAGGGAGTATGCGTTCAAATCCTACACAGGTCGTAAGATTCTTTAAAAAAAATAAATTATTGTAAAAGTAATTTTCATTTATAGTTTTCAAATCAAATGTTACATATTATGTATGTATGTATGTTTGAAAATTATGTATTATAATTATGTATTTGATTTAAAATTTACTAGTTAAAAATATAAAATAACTAAAATGCTAAAATATTGGGCGCTAGACATACAAAACTTATATATTATGTAAACTGGTATACTCAATATTAATAATATAACAATATTATAACTATAAATGAAACTTATATATAAAAGATTTGATAATGTGATCAAATATTTTATAAATATTGATTATTTTTGTTCTTGCTAGATGTAGACAAGAATATTAATTTTACAAGCACTTTTTAACTTTCATTACAAAAATTTTTGTATGGGATTGAATGTCTGTTAGTATATAGTCTTTGATTGAAGTAACAAAAATTTAAACTTAAACTATAGTTAGCTCTTTGTTAAAATCAATAACGCATACAACTAGATTACTGCACAACATATACTAACATTATTATATTATATTACATAATTAAATTATATTACTACATTATTTTTATTTACGATGCTTAATATTTTGTAGTAGCTCGCGTTCAGTTTGTAATCTGTGCAGAACTTCGGTATTACTCATTCTATCGACCCAAGATTATTTAAAATTTGTCTAAAGGTCCACATTTCAAATGTCTCGATCTTATTCATATCTTCTATCTTCAACGTCCAAGTCTCCATGCCATACAAAAGAACTGACCAGACGTAACATTTTACGAGTCTTAATCTTAGGCTGAGATCAAATTCTCTATTGCACAAAATTTTTTTTATATCTGCAGAAGACCTGACGTGCCATTTCTATTCTACATTAGATCTCAGATGAGGTTCTCCTTTTTTCATCCAACCAATATCCTAGATATTTGAAACGGGCGACTCGCTCAAAGTCTAAACCATTCAGCGTTAATTTAGTAGTATTACCATAACTTGCTTTTACTTGTGTTCATATTAAGGCCAAATAATTTACTATGGTGGTTGACTTTTTGCAGCAATAACTGAAGATCTTGTTTATTATCTGATAGAAGAGTTGTATCAGATAATAGTCGGCGTATCTTATGTTGTTGATAGTGATGCCAGTAATTTTTATACCTTCTTCCCTATTACTGATTGCTTCCCGAAAAATAAATTCTGAATAGCAATTGAAGAACAATGGTGACAATATACAGCCCTGCCGAACTCCTCGCTGGATTTCAATTTCGTTTGTTATAATATTACCCATGCGAATTTCAGAAGTTTGGTGCCAATAGAGATTCTGTATACACTTAATATCCTTTTCATCTATGTTTGAAAGTTTTAGAATATCGATAAATTTGTTATGTTGCACTTTGTCAAAAGCTTTTTCGTAATCGATGAAACATAGAAAAACATCTTTCTGTACGTCTCTGCAATTTTGTACCAGACCAACTTAAATGGAAAAAAGAGCTTCTCTAGTACTCGTACCATTTCTGAAGCCAAATTGCGTGTTAGCCATATGTAGTTCTAGCTTTTTGTACAGTCGATTGTGTAATATTTTAAGAAAAATTCTAATAATAATAAGGCCCATCAAACTAATTATTCTGTATTCATTGCAAGTTCTAGCTTACTCTTCTTCGGTACGGTTATAAAGGTGGATGTAAGCTAATCTAAAGGGTAGATATACCTGTGTCATATATTTGATTAAATATCCGCTCGAAAATTTCAATATTTTGTTCATCGATTAGTTTCACTATTTCGGCTGGAACTTCATCAGGGCCAACAGCTTTATTGTTTTTTCAATTTCTAACCGCGTATTGGATTTCAGCTTTGGTAATTGCTGGACCTGTTAATTCTTAATTTGTTACATTTTCTTGAATTGGAGATCTTTCATTATCAGAGAACAACTCTCGAATATAGTTTTTCCATATTGTTTTCTTTATCTAGGGATCAGTCACTATTTCGTTTTGCTCATTTACCAAAGCAAAATGATTGACTTTGCGATAGGCACCTGATAAGTCTTTAACCTTCTTATGTAAATTAAAGTCATCGTGTATCCCATGCAATCTTTTCAATTCTTCGCACTCTTGAGTAAGCCATTCGTTTTTTGCGTTCTTAATTCTTGCCTTAATTACTTTATGAAGTTCTTTGTATTTTAAGATATCTTTGTTTTTAAATTTCCGCTTCTCGCTCATTAATTCCAATATCTCCTCTGTCATCCACTTACTTACATCCAAGGTACTTCCAACATGGACAAATTATTAAAGGTTCAAAAATCAAGAGTTGCATTGTTCGAAGCCATGGTGACAAGATCACTTTAGAAAAGTTCGATGGCGATTACTAGATTTGGCCGTCGTTTCACGATCTGTTCCGATCTCTCATTCACGACAACTATGGAGTGAGTCCAAAAATTACAATATCTAAAGATGCATCTGGTAGGAGATTCAGCACACCTGTTACGGCATTTCGAAATCACCGGCAACAACTATGGGCCAGCTTGGGACATCTTAAATGATCGCTAAGAAAACAAGCGAACTTTACTAAACAACCACCTGAAAAGAGTGTTTTCGCAAAAAATCATACAACAGAAATGACCTCAAGAAATTCGAGCGATACTAGACACTACAAATGAATGTGTAGCGATACAAAATTTAGGAGTCGAAGTGAAAGGTTGCGAACCAATTATGATTTTTGCTACTGTCCAGAAGTTGCGCTTTACAACCCATCAACTCTGGGAGCAAGCGATGAGCCAGGGAAAGTGACTTCCATCGTGGAAAGATTTGGAAACGTTCCTCGAAAATCGCTTTCGGGCGTAGGAAACTGTGTCTGCGAGAGAGCAAATAGTTACAACCCAGGGTAAGTCAAAACCAAATGTTCGTGCGTTCCATAATGCCACACGATCAACTTGTCCCCTGTGCGGAAGCCAACATCAGTTAAGAAAGTGTCCAAAATTTCTAAGCCTGAATAGTAACGCCAGATTACAAATCGTAAAGAGCAAAAAATATGTATAAATTGTCTAGGCGAAGAGCACAGATTTGCCAACAGTCCAAGTCGGCGAAGATGCACGATTTGTAAGAAACCACACCATTCGTTACTGCATTTGACACGAGATGCAACAACCCAACAGGTCCAGCTTGTGGTACAGACTTTTTCATCATATCAAGCAAGTAAAAATCATCTGCTATCGGCACAGGCTCTTGAGTTCAATTCAAGTTGAGATGTGCATACTCATTTAACGCATCACAAGAAGCATACAACCATATTTTTAGCAACCGCACTAGTTAAAATGGTTGCACCCTCAGGTAACAATATAATTGCGCGCACTCATTGACCCTGGTTCACAAGTGTGCTTCATAACAGAAGAGATGGCACAACAATTGCATTTGCATAAAGAAAAAATCGATGTGCAAATTTATGGAGTCGGAGGGAACAAAATTGAAAATTCAAAGACACAAGTGAATTTAACATTACAATCAGTTTCAGGTGCATACAAGACAACTGTTGTGGGATTGCTGGTAAAACAGATCACATTACCAGATAAAGAAATTACACAACCTGATTTAGACGAATTAGAACATCGATTTCAAAGAGACGATAATTTCAAAACTGAATATAAGAAAGTTGTCAACGAATATCTACAATTAGGGAATTCACATGATAGAAGCTAGCATTTAAGAATCTATTCATAATTCAAAAGATGAGCTATACCCATTCAACATGCTATCTACCTTATCACGGAGTCATTAAAGAGTCCAGCACGACAACGAAGTTAAGAGTCGGTTTTGACGAAAAGTTAATTTAATTGCGGCAAAAAGTAAAGTCGCTCCAATAAAAACATTATCTGTACCGCGACTGGAATTATATGCTACCAGCCTGGCTGCCAAGCTAATTCAACTGGTGAAAAAATTATTATCCTTGGATCAAAATATCTGAATTTATGCATGGAATGATTCGGAAATCGTGTTAGCATGGTTAAGATAGCACCCTAGTAGATGGACCACATTTGTCGCCAATCGCGTTTCGCATATTCATGACGTTTTGGAAAAAAATGTTTGGTCACATGTACCTATAAAACAAAATCCGACTGATTGTGCAACAAGAGGAATGCATACTGCAGAATTAGCAAATTACCGGCTTTGGTGGAATGGCCCAGATTGCCTAACAAAAACGTAGTCAAGCAATAAGCAGGTTTCAACAGAATTAGAAAAAAGAAAGGTTTTAATTTGTCATATAAACACAGAGAAAGATGATGATACTTTTGAATTACGTTTCTCATCCCTAACAAAGCTATTACGGATCGTAGCGCATTGTTACGGATCGTAGCGCAGAAGTTTTGGTGAAGAAATTAAAGGAAGTCATTAAAGGATGACAAAATAATGTCGCAGAAAAGCCTAATCAAGTTAAATCCATTTCTTGATCAAAACGAATTCTTAAAAGTAGGAGGTCGATTGACTAATGCAACTGAACTACATTATAATGAAAGATTCCCGATAGTCTTGAAAGATCGAGATTGTTTCACAACATTATTAATCGACAAGATTTACAAAAAATTACTACATGGCGGCGGCGCTCAAGTTATGCTGTCTCATATTAGGAAAAATTATTGGATTATCAACGCCAGGAATGCAATTCGATATCATATTTAAAAATGTCTCCCTTGTTTCAAGCAAGCTGAAACGCGCCAGCAATTGTTGGAGAATTTACCCGACGAGCGCGTGCATATAGAAAGACGTTTTTCAAATTCAGGCTTCAACTATTGTGGTCCTTTTGCAATAAAATATCATCGATTCCGAGGTTCAACCAAATACAAAACCTACATTACCTTATTCATATGTATGGCTACAAAGGCTATATATTTAGAACTAGTGAGCAATATGTCTTCCGAAGGTTTCATAGCAGCGTTCAGAAGATTTTGCGCGAGAAGAGGCTTATGTAGCAATATCTATTGCGACAATGGCACAAACTTCGTTGGTGCTAACAAAATTATTAGAGACAAAATAAAAAAATGGTGCAAAATTTAAATATAGTCTCTTGGAAAACAATGGAGTCACATTTCACTTCAACCTCCGCTCATCACCACATTTCGGAAGTTTGTGCGAAGCGGGTATTAAGGCGACGAAGTATCACTTGAAATGAACTCTGAATAATACAGCAATTACTTTTGAAGAATTTAACACAGTGTTATGTTAAGTGGAGGCTTGTCTCAAATCAAGACCATTAACAGAAATAAGTTCCAATCCACACGATCTAACACCGCTGGCACAAGCACATTTTCTAATCGGTGATTCACTATTGGCACCACCACAAGAAGAAGTCGCCAATATAAATATCCACAGATTAAATCGATGGTAGTATCTGCAATCTTTAGTTCAAAGTTTCTGGCGTAGGCGAAATTCCGAATATCTGTCCAGATTACAACAACGGCTTAAATGGACAAAAAAGTGGATAATATAAAGCCGAATCAACTAGTCCTACTAAAAGAAGAGAATTTACTACTTTGTCAATGACTTTTGGCTCGTATTGTTGAAACTCATTCGTACTCAGATGGTTTAGTTCGAGTAGTCACATTACGAACTAAACATAACATTCTAAAACGTTCAATTACGAAAATTTGCTTATTACCGAATAATTAAGTTAGTAACACAAAACTGAATGCAAACCGAGATGATATTAATAATACAACCCTATCATATTCACATCACTTAGAAGAAACTCTACTTATACTATACAAATATTTTTATTACAATACATATATACATATTTTTGTTTTTACTTACAAGTCACATTGTTCCTAATCACTTTGTTTATTTTGCATTACATGCATACATCACTAGCATATACTGGTTGTTTAAGCACTAAAATTTTAGAGACCTGAAGACAACCTAAAAATAATAAGAATCAAAACCTATTAGTACAACATATTTTTAAAAAAATGAAACAATTTCCACAAAAAATTATACTTATGCTGACATCTCTCTGTGATGATGCCAAGGCCGGGAGTATGTTCAGTCGCCCTGCACAAAAAAAGAAAACACAAGAACACATCATTCTTTGTGATCGTCAACCAAATAAATATACTTATCTGAAGTCATCTTGGGTCCATATCATCCTCCATTCAACATCTAAAGAATCAACAATCAACACCTAAAAATAAACTAATATGTGTTATTATATTTGTTATGTAAAACTTACCAATAATTGCCGAACTTGAATTGTTGCCATCTATTGAGTTAAATTGCCTTTTTTCTTTTGTAATTATATAGTTTTTTTTATTTAGATAACTTTTTCATATATGTACATATAATTTTTTAATATTCATTCATATAAATAACATTTTATTTATATGAACTGTTGCATTTAATGTTTACTTTTAATTATCAATAATTACCAAAATTTTCTTTCTCTTTTTTACTAAAGGCAATTATTCTTATTATTTCATAATTGTAACAAATAGTATAATAGCAAAGAACATATTATTATAAGCAGTTTCATCAGAACAGAAGTTTCATCAATTTCTAGATCTATGATACGGTCGGGGGATAAAATAAAATAAAAAAGTATTCTCTTATTCTCTTTAAAATTTTATATTTTAATTATAAGTTTTGCAACAAGTTAATGAATAAAATAATTGAGATAATCAAATAAATTTGGAAACAAATTCTAAACAATAATAAAAAAAATGTTTTCTTACTTTTTAAATAGAAATTATGTTCCAATTTCTTGATTGATGAATGATTAAGAGAACAAGAACTTGTGCATTATATATTTCGCATATGTATATGAACTTAACTTTAACTTTTTATTAAACTTATAAAACAACTTTTAATTTTTCACTTCTATAAAAAAATTAACTTATTTTAATAAAAAAATTTAAGTTATACCATAAACTACATAAATATCAAAACCGGAACAAGACCCCTAAGAATGATTAGTGCAAAATTTAAACATGTATTGTGAAAATTGAGAGAGTTTGAACAGTTTCTTTTTTTCATTTTTTTGCTTAGAAAAAAGTAGAAAATTAAGAAATTTTAGCAATTTTCATTTACAACTTTAAATATGAAATACTACCCTAAATATATCAAAATTTATATTAAAATAAATTTTTTGTAACACATATCAAAATTTCAAGGTTCAACTCGAATTTTTAATTATATTTTTCTCAAAATATATTTTCCAACTTTTTCTAGCATTTCTTGACTCCAGCCAAGACCTAAGTAAACAGGCCAAGAACTGAAAACACATGAATGTAGTTGTGAGAGAATTGCAATCGATTCTCACGTATTGCGCGTATGAATAATTTAATAATTGATGTGAGTCTCGATTATAGCCATATAAGCGTGTACAAAATTTTAGAGTATGAAAGTAGTCTCGACGTATACTATTACGATATTGAGGCAATTTATCTTAAGAAGGTTTTAAAATAAAAAATTTAAAGGAAGACAATTTTTTAAATGCATATTTATGAATGAAAATATTATATTTTAAAATATCTTTTTTTAATGAATTATGTAAAAAAAATGCGACTTTAATTTTTTCTTTGGACCAAATTGAATAAAGTAAATTGTTTTTGTGTTATTTCACGATTTATAGTCGGCCCCCTATTTTTTTCCATAAGACTACGTGTAAATTTGTTAAAAGCTGGCCCCTTATTAAGCTTTTACTCTCTGCACTTCATGGCCTGATAATTGATGTGAGTCTCGCTCCAGCCATTTTGAAATGTTTAAATAACCAAAAAAAAAATTTTTTCTTTGTTAACTGTCAATTTTTTAAAAGCTTTCTAAAAAAAAATGGGATAAAGCAGGTAACAAAATTTAATTTTATATCGAGTTTTAATATATATAATTTTAATGAAAATATATAAATTATATATTAAAAAAAATTTAGAGTTTTTCCTAAATACTGGTGAAAAAATTAACTTTCTATCAATTTTTTTTAGTATCATTACAAGTATTGGAAAAAAAAAAACCTGAAATTTTTGATAAGCAATTTTATTTTTTCGATACACACTATAAAAAAAAATAAGGTACATTAAGAATAATGTAATATTTATATTTTTTAATTTAATTTTTTTTTATTGCTTTTTAATTATGGTTCGTACTTGTTGTGTCCCTGGGTGTAAATCGAATTATAAATGTAAAACGAAAAATAAAATTTATACACTTTCAACTTTTCGATTTCCCAAGAAAAAAATTTTAAGAAACAAATGGATAGAAGCAATTCCACTAATAAATTGGAATCCAACAGAAAGTAGTGCTGTCTGTTCAATCCAGTTTTCTACAAAAAGTTTTCGTAGTCAGAATTCTGACAGACCAACTTTATTACCTAATGCGATTCCAAGCATTTTCCCTAATATTCCGGATTTAAAATTAGTTGATGAAAATTGTATTTTTAATTTTAATAATTTAGTAACTAAAATTGAAGAAACAATTGATTTAAATGACTGGCTTTTGTTTAAAAATAAATCTTATATTGTGTTATACTGTTTAGAAAATGAGAATTATTACTGTTTAGAAATGAGAATTGAGAAAAAACTCGGTGAAAAGGTATAGTTATAATACAATAATAATGTCATTTTTAACCTATGCCCATTCTAAATCTACATATTCAGTTCTTAGTAAATTTCTTTTTCTTCCCTCTATTAGGTATCTTCGAAAATTATCTTCAAGTTTACATATAACACCAGATCATAAAAATGACGAAAATGATGATCATTATTTAACTGCTGCATCTCAGTCCTTAAATACATAAACTTAAATACATATTATTCATATACAGATCTACTATATGCACACGAAATAAATACCATCAATTTCAATTTTTCTATTTTAATTTAATTCGCTCACTTTTTTTGTGCTATTACTGTAGCAAATTATTGCTCTCTTTAAAGAGCTTTAAGCTTTAGGAAAAAAATGAAAAAATTTTACAAAATTCGGGTAGACTTTTTTTTATCAACGTTAAAATTATAAATTCAATTTTTTTTTTGTATTCAGATAGTGTAAAAAATTATGAATTTTAAGGTTTACTTAGAAATTTTTTCAAAAAAATGTCTATTTTAGAAGTTATTAAAGATTTAAAGTTACCCCACTATTTAGCTTTTACTTTTCCCATACGAGCCAATGTAAATAGTGGGGTAAATTGAGCTTTCGTTCTCTTCAGTTCCTGTCTTGATAGTTAATGTAGTTTATGGTTATACACATTGGATAACTTACCGCTCAAATTTGAATTTTCATAATATCAGAAACTATATTTTGAAAGGTAATTTCACAAAAAAAGCACAAGTCAACTAGGGTCAACAGTCACATATTGTTTTTTTTTTTTCATTTTAAATAATAAATATATAGATAAACATTATATTATACACTTGATCAACACATAATCAGTCCATCCAAAATCGAATACTTAAGAAATCAGAAGTAAATTATTTATATAGTGTTGCCATGTTTTAATATATAATTATTTGATTTACTTCAATTTTTAAATACAAAAGATATTGAAAACTCTTTATGCGAAAATGTTAGATTGAAAGAAAAATGTTAAAATACGTTTTTTGCATTATTTTTTGAATAAATAAAATTTTTAAAATTAAAAACAAAGAAATACAACCAAAATCATTGTAGACAACTCTTCTAACCAGTTTCAAAATATAAAAACAATTCTTTTTTTTTTTCTTTATTTCTAATTATAATGATAAATAAATAAAGTAATTTTTAAAATATTTTAATTGTTTTCGACTTTATACTAAAGTTGTGTGAACGAAGAATACATGTATTCAAGATTTTGTTATCGTGTATTGTATGAGAAATTAAGAATATAAACAAATTCTATTTTTTTTTTTTTTTAAACCTTAATTTACTTAACTAAATTAACGTAGGTTTGGAAAATTAGAATTAAAATATGTACCTACTATGAATCTTTATAATAATATATAAAAATTTTTTTTTTTTTTTTGTGATATATTATTAATATTTTTTTGTTTAAATGAGATTAGTTTTGTTAACTAATCTCTAAAATTTAGAATATTTGTCTTCAGTAGTCGTTTTGCGTCCTCCTTGCAATTTTGAATGTACTCCGGAAGTTTGTTATATAGCTTTATTGCACTGTTCTTGAGACTTTTTTGTTTTGCTGTAGTTCTAACTTTCGGCACATTTAATTTTAGTTTATTTCTCGTGTTATGGTGATGGACTTCTTCTCTCAAAAAACTTAGTTTCCAATTTGATTTCAATTTTTTGTTTAATAGTTTATGTATAAATTTACATTTTTCAAAATAAATAAGCTGCTTAATATCCAGTTCTTTTATATTATTTTATATATTATTATTTTTTTCAGTTCTTTTATATTATTTATATATATTATTTTATATACCTTTTTTGTGCTGCATCTCATATCCATTTTGAATAAAGATTTTAAGGCTTTATTCATTATTGTACTTATTTGATTTATATGAAAACTAGAACATTGGCTCCAACTCGTAATGTTGTATCTTATCTTGGATAAGATATATCCATTATAGACCAGTTTAGCTACTTTATTTGATACTCCTCCAAGTCTTTTAATTGCCAAGGATATTGGAATGACTTTTTTTTTTAATTTCCGCTATATGACTTTCCCATTTAAGATTTTCATCAATTATCACTCCCAAATATTTTATATTGTTTACTATATTTAGGGGTATGTTATCAACTTCTACAGTAATTTCCTCATGATTATCTTTTCTGGGTTTAAACATTATGTAATTTGTTTTTTTGATGTTCATAATTAATTCATTCGTCCTGAGCCAATTACTGTACGTTTTCATATCTTCATTCAATATTATTTCCAATTCCTTTTTAATTAAGTGTATTAGCTTATTGTATTCCTTTTTTTAATTAAGTGTATTAGCTTTAGCCACAAAATTAGTATCATCAGCATAAATATTATATTTTGAAAGGAAATTACAATTTGTAATATTTGTTATGTATAAGAGATACAACAATGGACCTAACAATGACCCCTGAGGTACACCAATTTTTATAGACATTTTGTCACTCACTGTGCCATTAATTCGAGTGTACTGCGTTCTATTTGTTAAATAATTTTGGATCAATTTGTTGGCCACCCCTCTCATCAAATGGCCGGATCAAATGGCCGCATACTTCTCCTCATCAAGTCCTTCTTGTATTTGATCAAGTGTAGTACTAATCGCTGATTCGGTTCCACTGTTCTCAATAAAACCAAACTGATTAATATCGAAGTCAATGGTTTTATTTATAAAAGCCCTTATTCTTATGTTCATAACCTTTTCAAAGATCTTGCTTAACGAGTTAAGTATAGATATAGGTCTATAGTTACCACAATCAGTTTTTAGCCCACTTTTATAAATAGGAGTTATTATAGCTTCTTTCAGGCAATCTGGAAAAGTTCCCATTAATAAGCTTTTGTTAACTAATACTGCCAGTGGTTTTTTGATTAACACGGCAAGTACTTGTAAGTCCTTAACGGTAATTTTATCAATTCCTGAAGCTGCATTCTTATTCAAGCCCATTATTATATTATAAATTTCCATTTCATTAGTAGGTTCTAAGAAAATAGATCTATTATTGGTAACATTTCTTATTGGTATAGCATTAGTTAAGGATGACTTGTTTTTGCTTATTATACTTTTGCCTATTTGATTAAAAAATTTGTTAAATGTTTCAGCTATGTCTTTATCTGTTTCTGCAAATTCACCATTTTCCATTTGTAAACATTTTATTCCTTCATTTTTATTGTAATTACTATTCTTAATTGTATTATTAATTACTGTCCACAGTTTTTTAGAATTGTTCCCAGCTTCTTCAATTTTCGTTTCCAAATAAGCTCTTTTTGCATTTTTTATTAATTGTATAGTGTTTTTCTTTGCAGTGAGGTATTTATACTTTTTATCTTCATTATTTTTATCTTTTTGATAAGCATCATGTAACCTTCTTCTTATTTTCATATTGTGCATTATGGTTGGGTTAATCCAATTATTACATGTAGTTCTTACAGTATAACTTATTGTGCTCAGCTCCTTTGCTGTCTGTATATTATTTATTAATTGTTGTACGTTATCTATAACCGTTTCTTCTATTATAGATTTAAATATCTCCTTCATACTATTATAATCTATTTTCTCTTTGACTATTCTTTCCATCGATTTGTTCTTTAGTTTAACTAATTCAATACCAGCTATAGTTATTTTATGGTCAGATCTGTCTATGTTTTGTAACTCATATGATATACTTATTTTATCATTACAGTTTGTGATTATATGGTCAATCAAAGTATTTGTATTTATTGAATCTCTTGTATTTTTAGTATTTTCAAACAAATTTATGTTAACATCTGCTAATATTATTAAATTTGTTAATTGATTGATTTGTTCTTCCATGTATTCCATAAATAAATTCTCATTCTCGTTTGGGGCTTTATAGAAGGTACCTAACTTAATTTTTTGTTTAGTGCAAATAATCACTGTTAGATTATAACTTTTCTCCTTAACTATTACATTGTATACTATGCTGTTATGTATAAATATAGCGGTTCCTCCCCCCTCTTTTGATCTCGACAATTGTATACAGCTGTGTAATTAGGTAAATTGTAGTATTTAATTTCATTTTCATATAACCAGACTTCATTCAGGATTACAACATCAACCTTTTCTTTTTCTTTGATCATTGCTTCTAGTTCAGATAATTTATTTCTGATACTGCATATGTTGATATATATAATTTTCAGTTCGCTACTAACATTTGGATTATATGGTTTAATTATCATTAAGGTTTACTAGTCATGTAATCGTACCATACCTGTCTTATTCTTTGTAAATCTTGTCTATGTTTATTACCCATATATCTCCTAAAATCTTTTAGATCATTAGCAACTTCTTTTTATGTAATTCCTATAGTTTCATGATATTTTTCGTATATTTTCCGAAGTTCTGTTAAATTTGTTGGCAGTTCTTCCTGATTTATGAGAACTTTAATATTTGTTTGGGTTATGCCATCAACACATACATCATTTTGATCATACAGGTAAGCTAAATACAGCCTTACATTGTGATATACTTTATGATCTCTTAGACGTTAGAGGATATAAATACTGTTACCTTCTGCTACAGCTTTTTGTGTTAATTTATGTTTGAAAAATAGTTTTGTAAATAATCTAATAATGGTCTCGAATTGTACAAATTATACATAAAAATAAATACTTAAAAACAATTTAAAACTTTAGTTTCAAAAAAAAATTTCGTGAATTATACAAATAAAATGCATTCTTCTAAAAAGAAGTTTTAAAGTTTTTGAAGAAACAAAAAATATTTCTCATGTAAGTTATGTATACGCATACAAATATAGATAAAATACCTCTAAATTCAAAACAAGACAAATCATATTTTGATAATATGTATGCTGAAGTATTAACAGCTATATCTAACAAAGTAAATAACAAATAATAAAATAATAACAAAGAAAGGATCTTTATTATTGAAAATAAATAAATGTAACTAAACGATCAATATTATCATGATCAAACATGAATCTTTGAAAAAGTAATAAAACAAATTTTGTAAACTAAATGATTAAATAAGTATTTATCATTTAGTAATAATTTATAAATAAAGATTAAACAAGATCAAACATGAATCTTTGTAATAATTAGAAAATAAAGTAATAAATAGTTTTGTAAACTAAAAGATGATATATGTACATATTTATCATTTAGTAATTATATTTTAATAGATAAAGATTTAGTATAAATACTTGTGAAAGTACCAAAATAAGGCAGTTCTAAATAACATTCCAGACAATTGACTGTAATATTAAAATATTAAATAAAGTTCTATAATTAAATAAAATAAATAAATCATTGTTGTTTTTTTTAAATAATACAACAATCCAATATTTTGGATTGTATGTAGTATGTACCAATCTAAAATTTGTATGTAGTATGTACCTATCTAAAATTAAAATAGAATCAAATATTCACGAGGATATTTTTTTAAAAGAACTATTGAGGAGATTTGAGAAAGAGAAAAAACGCATAGGAAACGAGGAAGAATACAGTTGCCTTTGTCAACTCTTAGATACCCGTACGAACCGTTAGTATGTTCACAGCCTGTCACTCTGCTTACAATATTATTTTTTTAATATTTTAGTATTTTAAAATAATTTGAGTGAATTTTATAATTTCTAGAACTATGGGTTGTACATATATTCAAACTATATGTTTATATGTACATTCTTCAAAAGCAGATTCTAACCTTCCACATAACGATTATCAATCCAAAACTTTTTCAAATATTCTATAGTAACATTTAATACTAAGCGGTAAATGTATATTAAATTTACTTAGTACAAAATAGTAAATATAATTTTAAATATTATATTATATTATATTTAAATATTCCATTGACAGAATAATTTCTTATAAGTACAATAAAATACATATATGTATGTAAATACGGCGCTATATAATATACATCTATACTCTTATCATTCATTCACTAGTGATATATACGATATGTAAATAAACATGATATTATATAAGTATGTATATATATTAATATCATATAAATAAAAATTCTTCAAACAACCGTTATGTTGTTTATTAATTTACATTTTTTTGTACTACGCATTATGGTGTTCAACAGGTGTTCAAGTTACAGGTGTTTAAAAATAGGAAATTTTCAGTTTTTGACCCCTTACAGCTCCTAAACGGGGGGTGATACAAAAAAAATTTCTGAAATGACTCATACTTATTTTTAAAGATCTAACTTCTGTCAAAATTTCAAGTTTCCAACTTAAACCGTTTAGAAGATAGAAGGGTTAAAGGATTTTGCAAAATTTTAGTTTCGCATAACGGTAAATTAAGACACCGTATGCCACAAATATATATTTATTGTATATATACTTTTAAAGCTAATAAAAGTAGTAATCGTTTGGCGTTTTCAAAATGAAGATATACCTTATACAACTTGTGCTATAACAATTTAAATATAGAGCTTTTTTGAACCTTTGGGGAGCTGTAGCTCCGTAACGTGTGGGGCTACAAAAAAAAGTTATTAAAAATAAAATTAATATTTTTGTGAGATCTATCAGTAGTTAAAATTTCATAGCTCTATTGCAAAAAAAATGTGGGGATCTAAAAGTTAGGTGTTCGAGAGCTACCCTAAGGCTTGGTCCAAACTCAACCAAAAAAATAGGGAACCTACAAATTACTCCCAAAATATTTTGTGTAAATTTCAAGATTCTAGCTTTCTTAGTTTTTGAGTTAGCGTGCTGACGGACGGACGGACGGACGGACATGGCTCAAAAGTCTTAGAATTTTTTTCTGATCCGATCCATACCTTTGAAGGTATATCTAGCTCGCTTATTTCGAGGTGTTACAAACGGAGGAGTAATTTTATTATACCCGATCCTATCGTACGGGTATAAAAATTAGAGAGCAAATGGGGCACTTAAAATCAAAACATTGCGTTATCTATATATATATATATCATTTCTGATAATAGTTAATTAACTTTATTCTTAATTCTATTCGTCACCAGATGTCATCGTCATAGGCTAATATATTAATTTAATTAATTTCTAATCATCGCTTTTGGATAGATTTCTTATGTACTATGATCATATGTCTCTAATCCCTATCATATGTTATCATTCCGTTATTATATAATGAAATGTATTCGTAAGGTCAATGAACTATATTAAATAAGGAACTATATGGTTATAGTGTTAATAGAATGTTTTCAGTTAGAATAAAATTATTATGCTAATTTTTAATTTTTTAATTTTTAATCGTTACCTCCAATCTCCTCCAAAGCAAGGTTAAATTAGAATTGTAATTAATATTATTAAGTAAAGTTTATATAATTAATAATAGAGTTTTTTTTTATAATAAAATTAAGAAATAAGTAATTGAATTTGATTTTTTTGAAAAATTGGTGTTTTGTTTTTTTTTAGATATAGAAACATTTTTTAAGCTTTGTGATAAAACACAGTACATCAAAAATTAATGCTATAAATCAGTGCTATTCAAATGATGGTACATGTACCACTAGTGGTACATTTTGAATTTCTGGGTGGTACATTATGATTTGGACACAAAGAAAAAATTAAGATTTCCAATTTTTATTATACTCTACACCTAAAGTAAAGGGTATATTAACTTTGGTATGGTGTTTGTAACCACCAAAAGGAAGGGAGTTAGATATGAACATGTAAACATGTATATATATTATGAATCAGGATCACCTCCTGAGTCGATTTAACGATGCCCGTCCGTCCGTTCGCACGATAACTCAAAAACTAATAAAGCTATCTTGATGAAATTTATATAGTTTTATTTTTATTATTTTATTTATTTATTTATTTATTTATTTATTTTTAAGCTCCATAAATTGTACAATTTATTACAAATGTTTCACTTAGATATGTTATATATATCTTTGCTGCAGTTAATATGAAATTTTTTGTTTGAGTGAGAATTGTTTGTCAAAATTTATTTTAAAGGAAATGGGAAAACCTTATTTTGAAATAATTTTTTTTTTTTTTTTAAACTTAAACGAAAAACTTAAAACTAAACTAGCCTAATTGATTATTTACATTTAAATTTCTAACTAAGGGATTGTTTGTTAGAAGTAATTAATTCCGAGTAGAACTTTTCGGTTAAATATAAAATTTTTTCTATAACAGTATTAATGTTGGCTTTGTTATGCATATTGGTTGGAAACCACATGGGAAGATTAAACACTAGCTTTAAAAGTTTATTTTGTGCAATTTTTAATTTTTTAGTGTGAGTTGCAGCACAGTCACTCCAGAATGGTGCTGCGTATAGAATTATTGGCTGAAAAATTGTTTTAATAAGAATTAGCTTATTTTCTGTTGACAAGGTTGATTTTCTATTAATAAAAGGATACAATATGCGAGTGCATTTATGTACTTTATCAAGAGTTATCGAAGTGTGCTTCTGAAAGGTTAACCTTTTATCAAAGGTAACGCCAAGGTATCTTATACTATCAGACCATTTTATTTCAGCATTATCTAATTTTGGGAACGTAGATGGCACGAGAGAGGCTTTTCTTTTTTTAGTAAAATAGATGGATACTGTTTTCAAAACATTAATTTTAATTTTCTATTTCGAAAAGTATTCAGTATTCAGAATATTCAGCGAATTTTGTAAATTTCTTAAGATATCATTGGGATTAGTGCCAGCGGAATAAATGGCCGGTGTCATCTACAAATATTGAAATTTTTGTGTGATTTAATCTCGGGATATCTGCGGTGTAAATGTTGTACAACATTGGTCCTGGTACGGAGCCTTGTGGGACTCCTGCTTTAATTTCGTATCGATTAGAAGGCGTATTATTTAGCATTACTCGAAATACTCTTCCATGTAGGAAATTTTGTATAATTTTTATTAAGTAAATTGGAAAATTATTAAGTTCCAATTTATGAAGCAGACCAGAGTGCCAAACAGTATCGAATGCTGAATTTATGTCCAGCGCTACTAGACCCGTAGAGTTACGTTCTTGTATTTGATTTGATTGTATTTGATTGGATTTGACAAAATTTTTAACACGTAACAAAGGATGAATAGTGCTATGATTTTGTCTAAGTCCAAACTGCTCATTTGGAAGAATTCTTTTATCTGAAACTATCTTATCCAGTTTAATTTTTATTAGTTTTTCAAACATTTTTGAGAAACTGCATAGTAAGCTGATTGGTCGAAAGTTGTTTATTTCCTCTCTTGGTTTTCCTGGCTTTGGAATCGGAATAACAAGGGCTTCTTTCCATGCGTTAGGAAAATAACCTTATTTCAAACATGAATTGTAAATCAAGTATTTTTTGGCATTTTCAGGTAATTTTTTGATGCACAGATTAGAGATATGGTCCATACCTGTCGATTTTTTAGTTTTTAGTTGAGAGAAAATTGCATTGATAGATTTTAATTCTATTTGTTCAAAAGTTTCTATTACTGCTTGATCAATTTTTCTTATAAATTCCTCAACCATTAAATTAGTAGCGCTGTCACTTAAATTATTATTGATGGTATGTTTGTCGTGAAAGTGTTTGGCTAAAACATTAGCTTTGTCTATGTTTGTAATATGCACCTTATTAGTGTTGTCTTTTAAAATGGCTATATATTTATTTTTACTTTTGATAAACTATGAGATTTTCCAAAATGGCTTGGAAGATTTTTTAAGTGTCTTTAAGGTACCATTTCATATTGCGATATTCCTTAATTTTGTTTTTGATTAAATATTGATTGGTGATGAGCTGATTGGTCGAAAGTTGTTTATTTCCTCTCTTGGTTTTCCTGGCTTTGGAATCGGAATAACAAGGGCTTCTTTCCATGCGTTAGGAAAATAACCTAATTCCAAACATGAATTGTAAATCAAGTATTTTTTGGCATTTTCAGGTAATTTTTTGATGCACAGATTAGAGATATGGTCCATACCTGTCGATTTTTTAGTTTTTAGTTGAGAGAAAATTGCATTGATAGATTTTAATTCTATTTGTTCAAAAGTTTCTATTACTGCTTGATCAATTTTTCTTATAAATTCCTCAACCATTAAATTAGTAGCGCTGTCACTTAAATTATTATTGATGGTATGTTTGTCGTGAAAGTGTTTGGCTAAAACATTAGCTTTGTCTATGTTTGTAATATGCACCTTATTAGTGTTGTCTTTTAAAATGGCTATATATTTATTTTTACTTTTGATAAACTATGAGATTTTCCAAAATGGCTTGGAAGATTTTTTAAGTGTCTTTAAGGTACCATTTCATATTGCGATATTCCTTAATTTTGTTTTTGATTAAATAATTGAAATGATTTAACTGAGCGTAAAAGATTAGGTTTTGACTGCGCATCCATTTTCTCCTAACACTATTTCTTTGCCTTATTAATTTTAATATATAATGCGGTAATTTTTCTGTGTGCTGTTTAATTACTTTCCTAGGTACTGCCAGTTCAGTAGCTTCTTTAATTTTGGAATTTAAATTAGATATCATATTGTCTAATATCATATTTTAAAGGTGATATAAGTTTGTGCTTAAGGCCCTTTCTAATAATTATCGCCACACCACCACCACTAGTTGTGAGTCGAGCTTTTCTATACACATTAAAATGTGAATGTTTTAAAGTAGTACTATTATTAAGCCATGTTTCGAATATTAAGCCAACATGAATATTGTTTTTTAACATAAAGTTAAAGAATTCATAATTTTGGATTGATTTATAATTCCAAGTTAAAATATTGATTTTATTATTAGCATTCATTTCGAATACAAATATCTAACCGAAAGTTCTGTTATTATAGAAAATTGTTCGGCCTTATTTACACATTTACTTAATTTACTTAATAATTCATTGGTTAATTCTATTATTTCATCAACAGAAAAAAGATTAGTATTATTCTTAATAAAAGTATTATTATTGTTAGTAAAATCATTGTTACTACTATTATTATTGTTAGTGTTATGACAGTTCGTACTTGCGGTAATGTTACTGATGTTATTGTTGTTGCCGTAGTTTGAGTTCGATCTGCATATGATATTGAAAGGTAATGTATGAGCATTAGCATTGTTGTTGTTGCTATTTACATTGCTGTTGTAATGACTATTTATTTTGAGAGAATTTGGAAAGAGTGTACTGTAATTACTACTCAATATTGTATTGTTGTTGTTTAAAGATGAGACATTTTTTCGTATTTTTGTGTTGCGGCTCAGTAGAGAAATGTATGTTTTTTTCTTATCACATATACTATCAGTAGAATGATGTTCACCATGACAGTTTGCACATTTTTTAGTTTCTTTATTTGTGCATTCAGTAGTAGGATGATTGCCGGCACAGAAAGCACATCTTGTGTTAATTCTGCAGTTACGCGAACCGTGGCCATATATTTGGCAATTGTAGCATTATGTCAACTTTTTATTTCTAGATTTGCGTTCCCATCTCACTTTCGTATTGTATATATAACAAAAGTTAGTACGTAATCGCTTAATTTTATTGATTTTTTTCTAAATAAATGATGTATAAATGTAAATCATTATAAAAATTTGTTTTTTTGTTTATTGCTTTAACTTCTAAACATTTTAAACCTTTTTCAATTAAGTGATTTTTAAGTTCGTCACAATTATAGTTATCCAAACCAGATAAAACAAATTTAAGTGGTTTTGTGTTTTTAGAATCATATGTGAAAAATTCTAAATTATTAGTTTTTAACTCACTTAGTGCTTTGGTATAAGATTCATCAGAATTACAGTATAATTTAATACCTATTGAGATGGATCTTACAAAATAATCATTTATTTTGATTTGTTTCATGAAATCATCTAATTTGGCAACTTTTTGTTTTATTATGGTAATTGATGGTCAAATAGATTTTTTAGTGTCAGTTTTTTCGACATCAGTAATATTTTCGGATTCAATATCGTCAATATTCGGGTCATCGTTCCCAATCGTCTGCAGCGGTATGTAATAATCGCAGAAGTTGTTCCGTTTTTTTGTGATTTATTGTGATTTATTAAAATCAATTATTTCTTTTTGCAAATTTTGCAAAGCCACATTATTTTCATTTAAATTTAAATAATCACTTTTTCTTTTCCGAGTAATTTTGAAGTGAAAATTTTAATATTAGATTAGACCAAAAGAAAAAAAAAAAAAGACCGCCAATTTGTAATTAATAATTCAATTTAAGGAAGTTTTCTCGATACAAGCAAGGAGTTGACTGAAATTTATATAGTAGGTTACTAATTACGAAAGGAAGGCTAAGTTCGAATCTGGACAAAATCGGTCCATGGGTTCGGATTCTGGAAGCTTCCGAATGATTCCGGAGCAAACGAGATTATCTCCAAAACCAATAAAGATATAACCTTTAAATTTTGTACAATGATGTTCCTTCCCGTTCGATTTATGTCTCTAAAATTTGAGAGGATTTGGTTCATGGGTTCAGATTTTGGAAGCTTCCGAACGAGCCCTAGAGCAAACGAGATTATCTCCAAAATCAACAAAGATAGAACCTTTAAATTTTGTACAATGATGTTCCTTCCCGTTCGATTTATGTCTCTGATATTTAAGAGGATTTGATCCATGGGTTTGGATTTTGGAAGCTTCCGAACGAGCACCAGAGCAAATGAGATTATCTCCAAAACCAACAAAGATATAACCAGATATAACCTTTAAATTTGGCCGAATGGTGTTTTTTCATGTTTGATTTAGGTCTCTGAAATTTGAGAGGATTTGGCCATGGGTTTAAATTTGAAATGATTTGAACCTTGGATTCGGATTTTGGAAGCTTCCGAACGAGCCCCAGAGCAAATGAGATTATCTCCAAAAACAACAAAGATATAACCTTTAAATTCGGCAGAATGGTGTTCTTTCATGTTTGATTTAGGTCTCTGAAATTTGAGAGGATGTGGTCCTTGGGTTCGGATTTTGGAAGCTTCCGAACAAGCCTCAGAGCAAATGATATTATCTCCAAAAGCAACAAAGATATAATCTTTAAATTAGGCAGAATGGTGTTCCTTCATGTTTGATTTATGTTCCTGAAATTTGTGAGGATTTGGTCCATGGGCTCAAATCTTTTAAGCTTCCGGACGAGCCCCAGAGCAAACGAGTATATCTCCACAACCAACAAAGATAGAACTTTTATTTTTAGTACAAAGGTGTTCTGTTATGTTTTCTTTCCTGTAAAATTGGAAACTGACATTTGAAAGTATTTGAACCATGGGTTCGTATTTTGGGAACTTCCGGACCAGCACAAGAGCAACGAGCATATCTCCAAAACTAACAAAAGTAGAACCTTTAAATTTAGTACAATGGTGTTCTGGCATGTTTTCTTTATGTTCCTCAGATGGATTCGATGAATTGGAGTGGCAATTCGGGTACCTGACACACACCTCCCAAGGACTAACAATCTTCGAAATTAATAAAGATAGAAACTTAAAATTGTTTACAAAAGTTTCAAGCATATCCCAAGAGGATACTTCTTTTACGTTCCTGAAATTCGAGTTGAATAAGACAGAAAAGGGAAGAAGTTCAAGCAGCTGCCAAAAAAAATTAATGGATTTTTAATTTAATTCGAATTATTCAGGTGTAGGGTATTAATAAGTCGGTTGCATCGACTTACTGTTACATTTACTTGTTTTTTATTAAAATTTTTACTACTAAAATTTTATTGGGTAAAAATTTTTGTTTAGTAAAAATTTTAAACAATACATACATATATCCAAACTAAAAAAATAAAAATTTTATATCATTTCTGTTCGTTGTATTGAGAGATTTTTTTTCTATATTCTATCAAATTTTGGGTTTTTGAAAATAATGAGCGGATATAATAAAATAAAATTTTATTTAGAACGAACAAACCTAATATTTAGGAAACAAAAAAACATTTTCCATTAGTTTTGATTATATTAACGCCTTTAATAATGGCTTTAACAAAAATAACGTCAAATATTTCAGAAATTGTTTCTAAAAAAAATACTCGTCAATGCAATAAGAATGACAATTAATTTTTTATTATAATTGGTAGAAACAAGTTTGTAATTTTTTTAACATTTACGATGAATTTGAATTTTGGTTTGTTTTGTTATTGTTATTTTTTTGTTTTTTACTAATGTAGAAATAAACGTACGTGCAACATTTCTTATTTAGAATTATAATATTAATGTTTTTTTGAAAAAAAAATTTACACCTAAATGGTGGTACCCCTGATTCTATATAAAATATGAAATGGTACAAGGAAAAAAATTAGTGAATAGCACTGTTATAGATGATGTTAATTGCACAAAAAAATAAAACAGGTAAAATAAAAATGATAAAAATATTAAAATTTTATTCAAAATTGTATATTTTACCATTTTCAGAAAAAGTGTTTTTTTTTTGCGAGGGTTGGTGGAAAACTTGAAAGTCACCAAGACGAACTGCACGTGCTTCCTCAAGGTAGTGTTGAACTTTAACCAACTAAAACCACCACCCTTTTAAAACCAAACTTTAGGATGGGATCCTTACTACAAATGTACAGTTTGGTTTTAGGGATACGGATGTGGGAAGGGTAACTGGGGAAATTGGAATTATGAAATTTGCATAATGGGGGATAGATAGGAAAATTTGGAGAGATAGTTTGAAGAAGAAGATGTTAATGATCTTCTTAAACTCAAGTAAATCGTACACATATGAATTACCAACTTTAGGGAACACATGTGATGGTATATGGTTGTTCCATATAGATATGGTATAGGCAGACAACATTGTGTTGTTTTGGTGTTGAAATCAACTCTGTTGACTTAACCCCATCTTTGAATTTTTGCTAAATCGTTATTTAGCTCACTAATAGAGAAATTTTTTGCTGTTGGTGATTTGGTAATTTGGTTATTAATTTTACAGCGGCTATATGAAACTCAGAGGTTTTGAAATACTCGAGTAGGTATTTTTAAGCACCATGGTGGTTATACCATCTGCATCGGCTGACTTATTTGTATCCAGATTTTGCAGAACTGATGAATTTGATGCTGTATCGGAGAATATTACAGGTAAAAATTAAAAATAAAAATGATAAACCAAATATTAATACATAATTGTTTTTGTTTTCATAGGTACAGATATTTTTACGAATGCAAATGTCGGAATAGATGATTATACAGATAACAGATACAGGTGTTCAAAATACAAAAGTTTATGCTGAACTTTCAAATATTATGCCAGCAACATATATGTAAATATATTCAAACAAAAAAAAATAAAGATGTTGAGGAAGAAAATGAAAAATTTAAAAAAAAACAAAAACAGCAAATATGAATATAACGTGAAAATGCATTTCATTATTTTGGTTGTTGCAAGAAATTGTAATATATTTTAGTTCAAACTAAGTTTTTATATTTTTAATTATATTAAAAAATTATAAAATTTATATATTAATAAAGTGTGAAGTTTGTTCTTTATGTCAATAAAAAAATTAACTTTCAAATCATATTTTTCAGCAATATTTTGAAGAAAAGAAAAAAAGAAGTACCAGATTCTGGTTAAGCAATTTTCGTTTTTTTCTATAGTCTATAAAAAAAAATTATTGTAAATAGAATAATCTTTTTATGAATAAAATTTTAAATTGCAATACTATTTGAAAAGTATTAGAAAAAAATTAATATTTTATTTAAAATAACTCTAAATTTTAGTAATATTTTATTTTATGTAGTCATATTTTTGTAGAGTTAAATTTTTGAATTGAATTATTATTTTTAAAAGATTTTATTAAAATAAAATCAAAATAATATTATTTTATATATTTTAATTACTTTAAATGTGATTTTAAATTTATAATAATAATTAATAACGATCTAAGTTACCTATTTGACAGGTAATACAGAAACAAAAAAATTTCAAAATATTCAACGATATTGAAAAACGCAAAAAATTAAATATTATTATTGACCAAATTAACTGTTTTGATATGAAGGTACCTATATATAGTTGGGATACAATCGTCATGTCATTTTTCATTTTTGCCCACTCAAGATCTATTATTACTATCCGCTCGGAAAATATTGATTTTTGTGATATTTTTTTTGTTTTTTACTTTTTTTAATATTGTTTTGTTGTAAATTAATTACTTTATTTTGTTTTATTAAATTTTATTTTAAATAGATCATATTATTTAGTTAAAAAATTATTTATATATTATTTGTATGTATTAATATATTTTTTTAGTTTAAGGCCTAGTCTTCAGGCGATACCACTTTAAAAATAATCGCCATATCCCCTACCTCAAAGGAAAAACGAATAACTTATAATATTAATTTATTTTATTATATTAATAAAAATTTTAAATAAGTTAACAAAAATTAACTTATTGTAAAATTATTTTTAAATAGTTTATTTTTTGCACTTAATTTTTTTATATGCATTCTAAAAAATTTACATTATTTATTAAAGCATCGATATTGCAATAAAAATTAGTTTTCAACATTTTTTTGCTCAGTAATGTACCAAATTAATGCTCTTTGAAAATGTTTTTAAGAAGCTTTTTTTGTTGAAAAGTAGTTGGAAGACATTTTTTAAAATGCATATTTATGAATGAAAATTTAAAATTTTTAAAAATTTCTTTTTACTAAAAAACGTAAAAACGATGGAACTTGAATGCTCCCTTAGGACGAAATCAAAAAAAATCTGTAGTTTTTGTGTTATTTCCAGATTTCTAGGAGAACTACTATTTTTTTTTTTAAAAAGACTACTATTTAGCTTTCCTCTCTCAATGTCCAGGCCTTCTAAAAATTAATGTAGGTTATGATATAATAAAAAGAAAAAAAATTGCAATTTTATATGTGCATTAATAAATTATATTTAGTTAGGCTAGAGTCGCTTTTAGGTGGGTCAACTTCTAATGCCTGTAAAATCCTTTGTAATGGTCTGATCCTTAATTTTTTTTTTTAATTCTTTGATCTTTTTTTGTTCGATGGGTGTTCTTTTTTTTGTATTTTTTACTTTATTTTTGTCGTTTTTTAAGTTTAAAATTTACGACTTTTTATCCAAAATTTTAATATTAAATCTATCAAATGGCTGTATAACGTTCCAAGGCTCATGCATTTTTGAAAGGTGCTGTCGGTGTGGAATTCTTTAATTTTTGAAAAGTGTTTTTAAATGAAAATAAGAAAGGTTGTACAAAATTTTTTTAGATAATTGTTTTATATTTTAGATATTTGGAATTTGTATAAAATAAAAAAATTTTATAAATTAATGTTGATAATAGATTTCATGCAAGCAAAAAAATGTTTAAATTGATGCTTGCCGTATAGATTTACTTGCCGAATTTCTTAAATTGTTAGCGGGACTTTAAAAAATTAATTTTAATATAAAAGAATAATTTTATTTTTGATTTCATGCAAGCAAAAAAATGTTTAAATTGATGCTTGCCGTATAGATTTACTTGCCAAATTAAAAAGAGGATTTCTTAAATTGTTAGCGGGGGTTTGGGGGCAGCAGCCCCCGACTTTAAAAAATAATTTTAATATAAAGGAATAATTTTATTTTTGATTTCATGTAAGCAAAAAAATGTTTAAATTGATGTTTGCCGTATAGATTTACTTGCCGAATTTCTTAAATTGTTAGCGGGACTTTAAAAAATTAATTTTAATATAAAAGAATAATTTTATTTTTAGAATAATTAAATTGATGCTTGCCGTATAGATTTACTTGCCGAATTAAAAAGAGGATTTCTTAAATTGTTAGCGGGGGTTTGGTGGCAGCAGCCCCCGACTTTAAAAAATTAATTTCAATATAAAGGAATAATTTTATTTTTGATTTCATGTAAGCAAAAAAATGTTTAAATTGATGTTTGCCGTATAGATTTACTTGCCGAATTTCTTAAATTGTTAGCGGGACTTTAAAAAATTAATTTTAATATAAAAGAATAATTTTATTTTTAGAATAATTAAATTGATGCTTGCCGTATAGATTTACTTGCCGAATTAAAAAGAGGATTTCTTAAATTGTTAGCGGGGGTTTGGTGGCAGCAGCCCCCGACTTTAAAAAATTATTTTCAATATAAAGGAATAATTTTATTTTTGATTTCATGCAAGCAAAAAAATGTTTAAATTGATGCTTGCCGTATAGATTTACTTGCCAAATTAAAAAGAGGATTTCTTAAATTGTTAGCGGGGGTTTGGGGGCAGCAGCCCCCGACTTTAAAAAATAATTTTAATATAAAGGAATAATTTTATTTTTGATTTCATGTAAGCAAAAAAATGTTTAAATTGATGTTTGCCGTATAGATTTACTTGCCAAATTTCTTAAATTGTTAGCGGGACTTTAAAAAATTAATTTTAATATAAAAGAATAATTTTATTTTTAGAATAATTAAATTGATGCTTGCCGTATAGATTTACTTGCCGAATTAAAAAGAGGATTTCTTAAATTGTTAGCGGGGGTTTGGGGGCAGCAGCCCCCGACTTTAAAAAATTAATTTTAATATAAAGGAATAATTTTATTTTTGATTTCATGTAAGCAAAAAAATATTTAAATTGATGCTTGCCGTATAGATTTACTTGTCGAATTAAAAAGAGGATTTCTAAAATTGTTAGAGGGGGTTTGGGGGCGGCAGCCCCGACTTTAAAAAATTAATTTTAATATAAAAGAATAATTTTAGTTTTGATTTCATGTAAGCAAAAAAATGTTTAAATTGATGCTTGTCGTATAGATTTACTTGCCGAATTAAAAAGAGGATTTTTTAAATTGTTAGCGGGGGTTTGGGGGCAGCAGCCCCCGACTTTAAAAAATTAATTTTAATATAAAAGAATAATTTTATTTTTGATTTCATGTAAGCAAAAAAATGTTTAAATTGATGCTTGCCGTATAGATTTACTTGCCGAATTAAAAATAGGATTTCTTAAATTGTTGGTGGGGGTTTGGGGGCGGCAGCCCCCGACTTTAAAAAATTAATTTTAATATAAAAGAATAATTTTATTTTTGATTTCATGTAAGGAAAAAAATGTTTAAATTGATGCTTGCCGTATATATTTACTTGCCGAATTAAAAAGAGGACTTCTTAAATTGTTAGCGGGGGTTTGGGGACGGCAGCCCCCGACTTTGAAAAATTAATTTTAATATAAAAGAATAATTTTTACTTTAAAAAATTAATTTTAATATAAAAGAATAATTTTATTTTTGACTTTAAAAAATTAATTTTCATATAAAAGAGTTAATTATTTTACATTTTCAACATAAAAATGTTAAAATATAAACTTTACATTTACAATATACTGTCAAAATTTTAAATTTTTGTACAAAATTAAAATTTTTCATTTACATAAAAATTACTAAAAATGTTGACATTTACGTTTAGAACAATTAACCATTCAAATAAATTATAAAATATGTTTATTTTATCATTTACAAAACTTAAAATTAATTTATTTACATTTTCATTATAAAGATGTCAATAATTTTTTATTTTATTTAAATTTTAATTATGTGGACTACCTAAACATTATTTGTACATCCTTTCATTTTTATAACTAAAAAATTTCCATTTTGATTTTTAAATAAATTGTACAATGGCAATTCTTTCCATATATGTATATACTAAAGCTTATAAGAATGTGTTAAATGTCAAAATGCCAGTTGTCCATTATTTTCATAACAAAAATGTCGATTTTTGTATGAAAAAAATTTAAAAAAATTTTTTTCGGGATAAATAATGCAAAAAAGGTCATTTTTTCATATTCTAACGGTAAAATACAATCGGTTTTGGGTCTATTTTGGGGGGCTGAGTCACGTGGCACCTAAAAGCGACTCTACCCTTAATTTATATTAATTAAAAATTTTTCTTACATAAAATAACAATTTTCTCTGGTTTAACCATTTTGTATTTTGTAAATAAACAATTTTTTTAATAAATGTCAAAACAATACACACATACTAGAACTAGCCTAGGTACTTTCAAATAAAACTTTCAAAATAAAAATGTAACCGTTATGCATTTCGTGAACGAATGGATGCATTATGGATGTAAAATATTCGTTAATATATATTACCGAAGAGTATACGAAATATAACTGAAATAATTTTTGCATCTGGATCAATGTGACTTTACTACAACTGTAGCAGATTTGCTACATTTTATTTGTCGAAAAAATTATGTACGTACTTTTTAGAAATTGTTGGAATTTGGTACATTTTTTTAGAAACTATGTAATTTTTTATTTCAATAATAATAATCAGCATATCATTTATACTTTTACTCTTTATAAATTACTCTTAAATAAAAAAAAGTTCGAGCAAAATGGATTGCTTTTTTTTAAACTTTTATGACAATTGAAAAAAATAATCGAACGTTGTTATTTATGAACCTAATTAAAAATAAAAAAAACGATAGAATTACATATATGATGTTTTGTAAAACAATTCTAAGAAAAGTAAAAGAAAATGGAATACATACTCCAGGGGAAAAACTCCTTTAATATTCTGCCAAATATTAGTTTCAGACGGTGAATTTCAATTAATTTAAGATATTTTTATGTAAAAACATGTACGTATATATGTGATATTATATTTCTGCCATAAATTATTGATTTAGTTATATAATGTGCAATATTAAGAAGTCAAAGAATTATTCCTTTGTTTATTTTCCTTCTTATATTATTCTATGTTTGTAAGCCAAAGGGCTGTTTTGCTTTTTTTTTATTCATTTATTATTATTATATATACAAACCTAGTATCAAACAGAATTAAATGTTTTTGTTTCATATATAGTGTTGTATTTTGTTTATTTTACTTATTTTGTTATGTTTACTATAAAATGCCTCTGTAAACTTCTGTCTATATTAATTTAAAAAATCTATTAATTAGTACATTAGCAGAAAAACTAGCAGATTTACTACAACTTATATACGAAGAAGTCAAATCGCTGATCTGGATGCTTGCATCCCATGTGAACTTGACCTTAATGTATATTGTATTAAGGGTATTCACGAGTTGATGCAAAGTGGTCTTGTAAAAGTGCAAAATTTTGTACCGTAGCATATGTCAATTTTTTGACAGTTAAAGTGCACAATTTTTTAATGTTTTCTTGTATAAAAAAGTGCAAAATTTTGCAAGACTATGCAACAGCTAAACCCTATTGGATATTTGTGCAAGATCATTGCAAAGTTTGTTTATATATTTTTGTAAGCGCTATAAAATTAGATAAAAATTTAAAAAATGCCAAAAAAAAGTGGAAAAAAATTATTTTTGATTATTTATTAATGCGTATGAAGATATAGAGATTGGTGAAATTTTTGGTGAGCATATCATAATTCGTGTTTAATTTAACCATATACATATGTAGGTACTGTACTTACTACCCAAGTATATAATACACATATTTTTTAAACGAAAGTGATGATGACACTGCTGATGAAAATAATAAAGTGTTCGTGTCTTCAATTCCCTGTTTTGTTTTGGAATTGGCAATAATACTCTTTAGATTGGGATAATCGGGCGACAGTGAAATGGAAGTAAAGATAGTTCCTTAAGTAATGAAAACCACCAAGAAATAAATTAACATTTTTTCTATTCCCTCCGCTGACCACTTTTTATTTTATAATTTTTTTTTCATTTTTTCTGCCTCCATTTTATTCTTTGTTCCTTTGAAAGAAAATTAAATTTTTATGTAAACAAAACAAGCACATAAACACATCATAAACGATATTTGACAGTTCAATAAAATTCATTTTAGGGTCGTTCATGAGTTGGTGCAAATATGTGCTAATTTGCACTTTTGCATCAACTTGTGAATACCCTTAATATATATATTCTTTGATTACAAATTACAATTTACAATACAATATTAGCATATTATAACATACTTCACTTTGTTCAAAACGATGATTTCCATTCGACCATTCCACAATCCACACTCAAGAAAAGAAAAATATGTACTTAAAAAATTGCAATCAACTTGTTGAAATTAAAATTTGAAAGCTGTCAAGAATCAAGATTCATTCATATTTGTTCATATTTCATTATTCAACTATTCAGTATTCAGTAATAAAATGCAAATCAGTACTCAGTAGTACTTTGATAGTTCGATTAAGTAAAACAAGGAGAGAATGTCTATGATACGTTTATTTTCAACAGGGTTGGTACGTATTACCGTATTTAATAGAATATTCTTTTATATAATTTAGTAAAATATATATATATAAAAGTTATTACAATTATATAAAATAAATATTTCATAAAAAATTGTCTTAAATTAAGTAATTTAAAGTTATTTTTGACTAAAGGATTATCTTATATCGCAATAAAAATAAAGACGGTATTTTTGGATGTAGACCCACGTTGTTGATAACAAAAACCGTAAGGTCAAGGTCAGTTCAAAACTTCATTTTATTATTTAAATGAAAAAAAAAGTATCTAAAATCAATTTTATGATAGATTTAATTTTAAAAAATTTTATTCCCTAAAAAATACTTTTTTCTAAAAAGTTTTAACAAAAATACATTAATGTTCAGAGAGGTAAACTTTTGAGTATAGAAGTCAAATCAATTTAATTTAATTTAAATTAATAAATACAAGATCTTTTTTTATTTTTATTCAAGACAGGAAATGTATCGGCATTAATTAGAAGAATATATTGTGATATATTTAAATAATCGTATCAAAATCTAAAAAAATATTTGGATTTATTTTTAAAGTCCAATAATTTATATTAGTTTAAAAATACATACATTAAATTTGATTGTTATTAGGTTTTTATTATTTTCAATATGATATAAATATGTTAATGTATACCAAATTTAAGATATTTTTTAAATCCTTAGTTGCAATCTTTATCCAAGAGATTCTACTCAACTCCAGCAACAACCAAATTGTTTATTGATGGCAAATTTGTGGAATCGAAAACTTCAGATTGGATTGATTTACATAATCCAGCAACAAATGAAATTATTACTCGTGTACCAAAGTGTACACAAGATGAAATGCAAATGGCAATTGAATCTTCTAAAAAGGCATTTAAAACATGGAGTCAAACTTCAATATTAACAAGACAACAAATAATGTTTAAACTTCAAGCTCTAATTAAAGATAACATGGAAGAATTAGCAAAAAATATAACAACAGAACAAGGAAAAACATTAGTTGATGCAAGAGGAGATGTTCAAAGAGGATTGCGTAAGTTTTATAACAACTGTGTTCATATTAATTAAAAACAAAAATTAACTTTTATTGCAGAGGTAGTAGAGCACTGCTGTAGTATATCATCATTACAAATGGGTGAAACTGTACATAACGTAGCGAAAGATATGGACACATATTCTTTGATTTTACCTTTGGGAGTAACAGCTGGTATAACACCATTCAATTTTCCAGCAATGATTCCTTTATGGATGTTTCCTGTAGCAATTACATGTGGTAACACAAGTATAATTAAACCTTCAGAACGTGTTCCGGGGGCAACTATGTTATTAATGGAATTGGTGAATGAAGCTGGTTGTCCACCTGGAGTTGTTAATGTTATCCACGGTGCGCATGATTCAGTTAATTTTATATGTGATAATCCTGATATAAAAGCAGTTTCCTTTGTTGGATCTGATAAAGCAGGAAAATATATTTACGAACGAGCAGGACGTAATGGTAAACGAGTTCAAAGTAATATGGGAGCCAAAAATCATGGTGTTATAATGTCTGATGCAAACAAAGAAAACACTTTAAATCAGTTAACCGGTGCAGCTTTTGGTGCAGCTGGACAACGTTGTATGGCTCTTTCAACTGCAGTATTTGTTGGAGATGCAAAAAATTGGATAGCAGATCTTGTTGAAAGAGCAAAAACATTAAAAGTTAACGCTGGTCACTTTCCTGACACTGATGTTGGACCAGTTATTAGCCCAGAATCCAAACAGAGAATTCTAAATATAGTTGGACATAGCGCGAAAGAGGGAGCAACTATTGTATTAGATGGTCGTAATGTTAAAGTACCAGGATACGAAAAGGGGAATTTTGTCGGGCCTACAATTATAACGAATGTCAACCCTAACATGCAATGTTATAAAGAAGAAATTTTTGGTCCGGTACTTGTTTGTTTATATGTTGATACTATCGATGAGGCAATAAACTTAATAAATAAAAATCCTTATGGAAATGGTACAGCTATTTTTACAACTAATGGTGCTACTGCTAGAAAATTTGTAAATGAAATAGATGTTGGTCAAGTTGGTGTAAATGTTCCAATTCCTGTTCCTCTTCCAATGTTTTCATTTACTGGTACACGTGGAAGCTTTATGGGTGACAACCACTTTTATGGAAAGCAAGGTGTTAAATTTTATACTCAAACTAAAACTATAACTCAATTGTGGCGTGAAGCTGATGTAGCTCACACCAAAGCTGCTGTTACAATGCCTACAATGAGTTAAATGTCGAAATCATTTTAAAAAAGGTTTTGTTTGTTAAATTGTGAATAAAATGTTAAGTCTTCCAAATATAAATAAATATATATATATATAAATTGTAATATAAAGTGCATTTAATAGAATATTTTTTAAAAATTCAAAAAAATAAAATGTTTTACTGAAATTTTCATGTGAATTTTTATTTTGAAGGAGTAACAAAATTTATTAGTTTTAAATTAATTAACGTTCACAATATCAAATATTCATAAATATATACAAAATCATTCATTATTTGTTTTTGCTAAGAACTTAATCCTAGGGTTTTTCTCACTATTCCTCTTGCTATTTTATTAAACTCTTCCCTTTGTTCTCGCCACATAATTGCAGCATCAACATTTGCACCAGATTCATCATTTGGTTCAGCTAACATAGAAACAACACTCAATAAAATTTTTTCGACGCTTTGAACAGGGCTCCAACGTTCAGCAGATAATTCATAACCCATTGGATCATCTCCCGGAGCGTGTAGAATTGATATACAAACTCTTCCATCAGTAAAAACATTTGGATGAAACATTTCACAAGTAAATCTCATTTTTGGTGGACTTAAAGGATAATCAGGTGGAAAAATTAACTTTGCTGGAAAAACGCCACCTTCAAAACATGTACCTTCAGGACCTTGAATTAATGCTTCCCATTCAAAAAAATTTTCTTCACTAATAGGTCCGGCTACGATTCCTTCTGGTGGATTTAATGCTAATTGTCTATATTCTGCCATTAATCGTCGTAGAGCCGAGCCTGCCATATTAAAAAAAAATTAAAAATAAATAAAACACTGATTCACAATTCGATTTTCTAAAAGCACTGTCTGTCTGTCTCAGTATTTAATGACAGTAGGCATGTTTTGAAAGATAATGTTTTATGTACTTACCAATACCAACTATTTATTTAACCCTATAGGACAAAAGGTTACACAAAAGTTAATGAATTTTCAAAAAAAAATGTAATTTCATATATTATAATGTATACATATACATAAATAAATAGTATTTATTTTTAATTTTGTAAAATTGAATAAAGCATCTTATAACGAATTACTACCTTTATAACTAACGATAAACATAATCTATGTATGTATCAGACAAAAATATGTACATATATATATATCAGACATTTGCTAAATACAAGTATCAGTATCATGGAAGCTAAATTGCATTGCAATGTGAGATTAATCATGTTCGCATAAAGTTTGGCTTCATTTAATATTGTTACTCGTTTTGTTAGTAATTAGTATCATCATTCATCGAGCTCAGATTTTCAATTAGTCTCTCTGAACTAAACATGCGCGTTACGCGAACATTGTCTGTAAAATGGTGTCCGTGTCAGGTGTGACTGTGTGAGTGTGACACATTAAAAAGCTCGACTCGAACGATTTCAAATTGGTCGGATTTTCTACCTGTTCACAAATCACTGCTGGTTGCTGCTGGTTATACAGGCAATCGTGTAGAGAGAGAATTTAAAAAATAAGATCCAAATTTTGGCAATTTAGTATAAAAAAAACAGAATTTTTCAAGTTAAATTTGAAGGATCTTATTGTTCTGCAGTAGAAAATAATAAATGATATTATTTTTATAAAATTTGGAATATTTTCTATTAACTGAGAAAATCATTTTAAAAAATTTAATCATTTGCAGCTGAAAATTGTGTTTTAAAAAAACTCTACTGAAATTGAAAAATCCGCACCCACTTCGATTAAAATGTTTACGCACAGAGTAGTACTAACTAGTGTAGTGACTACAGTTCGAACAAAAGAAAAAGAATGCTAGAAAATAGAGAAATATTATTTTAAGATCATTATTATCGGGTTTACTTCGTTTAAACTTCGATTAAAATTTTCTACAAGACTGCATGGTTGGTTGGTATATAACCAGCAGTGGTCAATGACCTGTTTATACCTCATTCTCATTTGTTCGCGGGAGAATTGATATTGTGTTTATGTCAAAATTACGATGTTTTTTATAATGCTTTATTAGTATTTAATAAAAGATAAATTTCAGTTTAATGAAGAAAGAATGAGTTCCATATCAATAGACATTTTTGTCTGATATGTTTGAAACTAAATGACGAATTTAATAACTCAAAAAAAAATTCTAATTGGTAGTTTATATGTTCCACCGAATGTTGGCAAGTCAATAACAGTTGATAGGTATAAATTATTTGTTTACCTTTAGTAAAAAATTTAATGGATTGATTGTAGGGGGTGATTTCAATTCAAGACATTTACAATGGGGTGACAAAATAACGAGTAAAAATGGCGCAAGTTTTTATGAATGGTTTTTTTGATGAAATCTATCTGCATGCAGATTTGTATTATGCGAATGGATCAACTGTTCCGAGGTCATCGTCAAAACTATTTCCTTGTTTTCTCTATTTTAAGCGTAACTGAAGAAGGTTGTAAAACTCTAACATCACCATTTGATCATTTTGCAATCAAAATACATATTAAACTTAGTATATACAAGGTGCAGGAAGTTCTTACTCTTTTGATGAAACCAATTGAAGAAATTTCAGAAATGACTTAGCCTACACTTGACTTAGCCTACATAACTTGAAAGAATATGTGTTGCAAAAGAAAGAATCATTGATAATAGTGAAATAGATATCCATGTTGCGGAAATTGAACAAACTATTCTTGACACAATGGCTTTGCATTCAAAACGTAATACAAGGAGTAACAGAAACTATCAAGGAATATCAGAGGAAACTAGAAAGTTGTTCAAAATACGAAATGATTGGCTGAGAAGAAGAAAACGAATTTTAAAAAAGCAGTTAGGTAAGAAAGTTAGGCAGTTACGCAAAGTAAAAAATTTATCACGAATATTTAAAAAATATAAGCGAGGAGTATAAAAGAGTAACAGCTAATTTAAATTGTTTAAATAAAATAATAAAGGAAAGGGTGAGAATAGAATTAAATAAAGCTTTTCAAATAAGATTATCCAAAATTAAGCCTTCCTGATACTTCCTCTTGTTTTAAAGAAATTGACAAAATATCTGGCCGCAAATATTTCCAGCTTGATATTTTCAAAGGTACTTTATATAACGGAAGCACAACACTCAATTCTATAAAGGATAAATTAACCGCATTCAAAAATCAATTTTCGGAAATTTTTACAAATCAAATTCCTGCTTGTAACCTTCAATTTGCTGAAGATGCAATCAGTGAATACTTTGTACTTTATAACAACGCCTAACATTACAAATTTTAGTTCTATCAACACTGCTTATGGTTCTGCACTGCACTGGTTCTATCAACACTGCCCAATGATAGAATTTTTGGGTATTTTTTCAAAAAATTTCACAAAATTTCAAATTACATTTTTACCTTAATTTTAACAATTATTTTTAGCCATTGCTTAAACAATGGATATTTTTCCAAAACATGGAAGAAAGCCAAATTAATCCCTAACCTCTTTGAAAGAATTATTTTAAGAAATTTGATCAAATTTGCGAACAAAAGAATACAATAAAAAAAAATCAGTTTGGTTTAAAAAAGGTAACTTAACCAATCATGCAATTATATTGTTATCAAATTTTGTTACAATCCTTATTAGGAGATGTGTCTGAACCTTTTAAAGTTGAAACAGAAGCGCCACGGGGATCAGTTATAGGACCCAAACTTTAACTTTTTCACTCAGGATTTTCTATTTGGTGAGCCAAACATACATGGTTGTAGTGCAGTTTTGTTTGCAGATGATACAATAATACTTACATGTGATGAAAAGCCTTACGATGCCATTCATAAACTTAAAAGAGAGGTTCCTAAGTTAACTGAACATTATAATAGAAGGAACTTAAAACTAAATTATAATAAATGTAATTTAATATGCTTTAGAAATGCGAATGGTAGAGGGCATTATCTAGCAGATAGGCAAAGTAAAAGATTATTACTGAAAATAAACAATATAAATATACATGTAAAAACAAGTATCAAATATCTTGGAGTTGATTTTAGCAATAAATTTTTATTTAATCGTCATTCTATAAGGGTAATTCAGAAAGCAAAAGCAGTAACTTTAAAATTAAAACCTTTGCTAGCGTCGTCTTATGTTCACTCTTCTACTAATTGCCTAATGTATAAGAGCCTCATAAGGCCTATATTGACTTATGCTTTGCAGAATTGGCTTTAAATATCACCAACAACTGCAAAAGAAATGGAAATTGTCGAGAGGAAAATTTTGAGATATTGCGCAGGAAAACATAGAAGGCAAATAAATTGTCTACGAAAATACTAAGTGTAAGCCTCTAATTACTACAATAGTCAACAACTCTTTCCAAATGCTTAGTAAGATAGAAGCACATCCAAATCAACTGATCAATGAAATATTTGACCATCAACATAATATTACCATACAAGATAGTTATTATATTTCTCCTCTTAATATTACGAATGAAAGATCAGATCAGCTTATTTATTCCAGGAAAATTCTGAAAATATTTCAATCCCTTAAAAAGCTTTAAATAATCAACATAGAGGATAACAAATGTGCATTGTATTGAAGATAGTCTTCGTTTACGAGCTTATGACGAGCTGACGTTTAGAGCTGGAAAGTTTTAGTTTTCTTATTCGACAAAACCGTGTGTGCTTCGGCAGGTTCTTGTATTCTCTTGCGAAGTCTGATATACAGAATTTATACTGTGAACATCATTTAAAATTTTTAAATATTAGTATAAAAAAAAAAATATATATGTACATATGTATGTATAAACTAATCATAGCTTCATACAATAAATATAATTAGCTTTAAGTAGGTTAATTTTAGGTTAAGTAGATTAAGTTTAGGTTAAGTAGATGTAAGTTTTAGTTATAATATATTTTAATAGTTGTAAAAATGCCGGGAGCAAGTATATACTATTATATGATGCAAGCATTAGTGCTACTTAATTTAAAATTTTGAATTTACTGTCAGTTAGGTAAGACATATCATAGGTCTGTTTGCACTTCGCGTACAAAAAATTTACAAAAATTTTCGAAAATTTCTGTAAATTTTCGCAAAAAAAAGCGCTCGCGTACTGAGAGAATTTGAGTTTTATTTAAAAAAAAAAGAAAAATGAGTAAAAACAAAACGGCTCTCTTTTTAAAATTTTTATTTGTGAAAATTTGTAAAAATTTACTGACGTTTATTTTTTGTTGTTGCTTTTTTTACTGTCATTTGTCAAAAAAATAAACAAAGGTAATTGAACAAAAAAGTTAAACGAAGAAAGACAGTATCATTTAATAACATTAAATTTTCGTACCATATAGGTATTTAATACTTTTTTTTACATTTTTGAATTAAAAAGTTTTTCTAATTTCTTTTGTTTAATCTGCTTTTGAAGTAGGTAAACATAGCACAAAGACAATTTATGACAAATTTAAAAAAGCGCATGTAACAGCTCGGTATTGCAGTGTTCAAATTGTAAAATTAGAAGCAAAAGGTCATGTTGCACCAAGCTTAGATTGTCCGATCTTCATGCGTCAAGTTGAATTTACTCGATCGAAAATTAACTACTGTTGTGAGTAACAATTCTGTATTGCCTTTATCCGTATTCTTCTGATTCATCATGAGTGCCTACATTAATCTTAGGAGCATCAGGAATGAAAGGGACGAAATCACACTATTCCTCCGAAATCATCCTAAACATTTGCAATGAAAGATGGCTTTATGGTAATGAGGAACTACATTGTGGTATAGATAATTATGATGCATTTTTTAATAGCAGAGAAGGCAATTCTGGAGGCGGAACTGTGATTTACGTGACTAATAAGCTCTCGTTTAATATTATAGAAAAGAACGCCATGTTCAATTCAACTGTAATACAAGTAACCAACACATCATCGAAATTAACAGTGGCAACGGCGTATAGATCAGCAATCAATTGTAAGGTGTTATTCGTGGAATTTATGACAAATGAATGCACAAAAATGTCATATACGTCGGGGACATAAATATAAACTAAAAAAACCATTCTTCAAACAACTATACTAATGTTATACAAAGTTATACAAAGTTCTACGGCCCGCATTATAAATGTACTAAGTATTTCGCACGCCACGAGGGTAACATGCAATACTGCTACGATTATTGATCACGTCATTACGAACCTTCCTGCTGATAAATATGGTATTAAAATGGGTCTACACGATATTGTAGTATTGGATCATAAGGTTATAACTCTTGAAATTGATAAGATTAGCACGCCATTCAATCCAATGTCATACATGCAGTACAAGATAACTGATTACCTGAAAATGAATGTCGTTTTAAAAATGCAATGTTGAGTACTCTAAATTTAGATATCACTGGGTTCATCTTCCTTATAAAAAAGGGTAAGGCAGATTCGAGCATAACGAAAACATATAAGACTAGATCTAATTACTGGATAAATGATGAAATAGTGGATGCCATTAAAGAAAGGGATTATTTGTTCAAAAAAAGTAAAAAACACAACACAAATCAACATTTACTAAATATGTACAAAGCAGCGCGCAACAGAACCACAGTATTAGTGAGAAGGGCAAAACAAAACTATTTCAACATTCAGATACAAAAGGCTTGTGGTGACTCTAAAAAAATGTGGGGGTTACTGAACCAGCACGTATTAGGTAAAGCTGTTAGAAACTCCAGCTCAAATATTGTTGTTAATCATAGCGGCAAGGATTTAATGGATAAAAAAGAAATCGCCAACAAATTTAACCAGTACTCCAAAACAGTTGGTTCAGATTTAACGACGAAATTTAATAACAATATTTCAGCTATCAGAAATGAAGTTAATCCAGTTTCTATGTACCTTTGCCCTACATCCGAGAATGAAGTCAATGGTATAATTGTCAACCTCAAGAGTCACGCAGGCCCGCGAAAGGATATTATATCTGCTAAGGAAGTAAAGGCTGTAAAAGATCTCATAATATTGACTCTTACAAAACTGATTAACAACATGCTCTCAGGTTGGTTTCCGCCAATATTAAAGGATACGGTAATTATACATTTACACAAAAATGGCCCAAAAAAGGAAATTGCTAATTATAGACCGATATCGATACTAAGTGTATTTGCTAATATATTTGAAAAAGTTGTTAACTATAGGTTGGTGCCGTTTATTAATGAAACTTGTGGTCTTGATAACCTTCAATTTGGTTTTTACAACTCCTTTAATACTGAAGCAGCGCTTGCGGATCTAATTTCCTACATTAACGACAACCTTGGACCGTGGAATGTATCCTATTATATTGTGAAACCGGACATCCGAAAATAAAAAAAATTATACCACTTGACAAAGCAACATTTGCCTACAAAATAATCAACAATGTTACTACACATTATTTTTGCCTAAATATCAGAAGTCAGATATCAGGAAGATCAACCATAAATAACAAAAGATTGGATATATCGCAAAGTAAAACACAGCAGCACATTAATAGTCTTATTCCTTCTACTATACGATCTTTTAATCTTCTTCCGGACTATATAAGGGAAAGCACGAGTTTGTCCAGTTTCAAAAATAAGGCGAAACGATTCATTAAAACTTACACAGTTTTATTTACATAAATATTTTGCATACCAAATTTTGTATAATACTTTCATTGTATAATATAATGTTGTTTTTAGCACATTTCCAAAAAAATTTTGAAAAAATGTGCTTATTAGTTTCACTCTGTCCGTCCGTCCGTCCGTCTGTTTACAAAACTTCTACACCGTTAAAGATAGAGAAAAAAAATCTTAACCATAGGTAGGTCTCATAAAAAAAATAATTTTGTGGAACAACTTTTTCATGTAGCCCCCCCCCATTACGGAGCTACAGCCCCTCAAACTTTGAAAAAGCCCTATTTTTAAATGCATATATCTTATGTTCTGCTTAAGATTTTTTTTATACAATTTTTTTAAATTTAGTATTTAAATTTACCGTTATGTGAAAACCAAATTTTGCATGATTTTTCTACTTTCATAACTCCGGCACGCTTCTAGATAGAAGCTTGAAATTTTGAGGCAAGAAAGAACTTTTAGATTTAGTATAAGTTTGCTCAGAAAATTTTTTCGGACCACCCCCTGTTTATGAGCTATTAGGGCTTAAAAATTGAAAATTTGCTATTTTTAAACACCTGTAACTTAGGACCCTGTACACATTTTACTTCTGCAAGATATAAAAATTAAAGCTACAATAATATATTTTTACGTGTGTTAAAGGTTTATTTTAATTGTAAAGGGTTCCAAAGTTGCAGCTCTTCAAAAATACGAAAAAGCCCCATTTTCAGATGTATATATCTCGGGCTCTGCGTAATAGTTTTGCAATCTAAAACCGGCAGAAGATCGAAAATTTTATTATCTATATAAAACAATATCAAAATTATGTAATATTTTGTAATTTACGATTTAAATTTACCGTTATGTGAAAACCACATTTTGCATGAAATTTCTTTTTTCATAACTTCGGCACCCCTTTAGATAGGAACCTGAAATTTTGAGACAAGAAAGAACTTTTAGAATTGGTATAAGTTTCCTCAGAAAATTTTTTGTAACACCCCCTCTTTAAGAGTTATTACGCCTCAAAAATTGAAAATTTGCTATTTTTAGACACCTGTAACTTAGGCACCTGTACAAATTTTTCTCCGGCAAGACATGAAAATTAAAGGTTTAATAATATATTTTTACGTGTGTTAACGGCTTTTCTTAGTTATATAGGATTCCGGACTTACGGCCCCTCAAAATTTCAAAAATGTCCTATTTTCACATTTTTTCTTATTACATGAAATTTTCAAATTTTTGTGTAAGTCACACTTCTAAACAGTTTGTATCGAGTTTTGGAAATGTGCGCTTTTAAAAACCGTTGGTTTACATTCTACCTTGTTATATCTTTTTTCAAACAATTGTTTCAAATCCAGTTTAGTATGTTAACAATTAAGGCTGGTTTTCATGAGAAATTTCGTGGATATTATCGCAATTTTAGAAAGAGAAAAAAATATAGTGTATTACCAATGAGAAAGAGGGAGAAAAAAATATATACTCAGAAATATCGTTGATAAAATCAGATAAAATATAAATATATAAATAAAAAAAGCTATAAAAACTTTATACAAATTTAGCTGGTTGACACCAACAATCGATATTTATAAACGTAGGTTATTTGATGCTTCCAGAAATAATTATTTTGGAAAAAGCTAAATTAATTTTTAAACTAGAAAAAGGAATTTACAATAAAAATATTCAACTTACAAAAAGAAATAGTGTACATAGCTATAACTCAAGAAGCTTGAACTATTTAATCATGTCAGATCCAGAACGGAGTTATCGCACAGTAGCTGCCTATCTTCAGCTATAACAATCTATAATAAGGTACCACAAGATTTAAAGCAGAGCTCAAACATCAAATTATTTGCTAAAAAAGTAGTAAGTAGCTCTAACTACATATATAATAACTAATATTGTAATTTAATACAGATATTAATATTTATGTATTATATAAATATACATACATGTATATTTTTGTTTTAATTTTATTTAGTATTAATATTAGATTTAACTGTGTTGTTTTATACCAAATCATCTTGATTTGTTTATAGCACAATTAAAAAAAAAAAATTGTCTTGTCAATTCGTTAATATAAATTATATAACATAGTAGTATAAGAAAATTGCAATAGTATATATAAACTAAAGAAAGTATATATTATATTATATTAAAAAAAAAAAAAATTCTCCTCTAAAGAATTTATAGACGATATTCAGCTAATTTATGGACGATATTCAGCAAAATAAAAATATCGTTTATCTTTTACACACACGTCATTTTTGTATCTTCTGCCTATGCTCTAACATTTTCGTGGATATTTTTTTCTCATGAAACCCAGCCTTTAATGCTGGCCATACACTGCGAACTAGCTTGTAAACTTGGTACGCCGACAGGTTTTAGAACCATACCACACACTTATCCAACCTATAATCCAACCATTGTAATTATGTATTTTATATTTTTATTATTTTCTCAAATCGAAAAATCTCAATGTTAAAATTTCAATTAAGTTATACAACTTGCCATACACGATACAACTCAACTAACCAAAGCCTCCGCCCACAAAAATCAAAATTTTTTGATATTAATCCAACCAACTTTTCAACCATCAAAATGGTTTGCCCATACACAATAAAACTTATCAAGTCCGCGTACCAAGTTTTCAACCTAGTCCGCCGTGTATGGTCGGCATAACGTAGTGATTAGTTTGTAGTGGTAATATTAAATATAGGGTTTTCCAATTTGAGTGATATGATTTCTAAGTGACGTTCCGACCATTTGTAGTATGTCATGATCTGTCTTTTTTTTTCAGTAATGTTTACAATATCATCATGGAGAGATATACGCAAGAACAACGTTTACAAATTATTCAATTTCATTATCAAAATAGTCGTTCTCCAATTCCAGCTTTTCGTGCGCTCACTTTCATCTGAGTGGTGCGGTAAATAAACAAAACTGTCGATTCTGGTGTGAAGAAAATCCACAAATTACTCATGAACAACCACTACATTCACCTAAATTGACCGTTTGGTGCGGTTTTTGGTCTGGTGAAATCATCGGTCCGTACTTCTTTCGAAATGAAGCTGGTAACACCGTTACTGTCAATGGAGAGCGGTATAGATCGATGATAACCAACTTTTTATGGCCGAAATTGGAAGAAGTTGATCTTGACAACATCTGGTTCCAACAAGACGGGGCTACGTGCCACACAGCACGTGGAAAAACCAAATTATTGCGAGGAAAGTTTGGAGATTCAATTATTTCAAGAAATTGTGACATTGAATGGCCTCCATTCAATGTCAAGAAGTTGTGATTTAACACCATTAGACTATTTCTTGTGGCCTTATTTGAAATCATTGGTCTTTAACAATAAACCAGACTCTCTTCAAGCTTTAGAAAATTGGGTTCATCGAAATCGTTCCTGCAAAAGAAGTCGTGGAGGCCATTTGAATGACGTTTTATTCAGAACTTAATTGTATCGATTGTACTTCACATTAAATAAAAATCATTTGAATTTCCTTAACAATTAATGTGTTTTTTTTTTTTGAAAAGAAATCATATCACTCAAAGTGGAAAACCCTGTACATAATTGTTTTACTTTGGCAATTCAAATTTCAATACCAGCTATTCTAAAACTGAAAGAGATGTAATTTGATTCTTAAAAAACCAAAACTATTAGTTAAAAGTTTTTTTTTTGTTTGAGTACTGTATATAAGAATTGAATTGAAATAAAATAAATACTGTTGGAAGATTGTTGAATAACTGCAGACCTTTGTAAAATAAACAGTTTTGTGTGTTTTTTCTTCTACATAGAGGGAGTAAACTATATGTTGAATCTCCTATTAATCAGATGGTTCTAAATTCAGCAAATTTAATTTATTTAGAAAAATTAGTATGTAGACAATTTAGAACTCACAAATTTTTATATTCGAAAAAAAACGAGGTAGAATACAGTTGCCCTTGTCAACTCTTAAATACCGGTACGAATCCTTTATTATGATCAAAATACAATATAATATCGCTATGCTTATAATATTATTTGTTTAGTTTTTCATTATTTTAAAATAATTTTGGGTGAATTTTATAATTTCTGGGAATATTGTTTATATGATCTTTCCAAAGCATATTCATTATTCGAACCTACCGCCTAACGATTATGAATCTAAAACTTTTGCAACTATGCTACGTCATTATTCTGTACCATATCATTTAATACTAAGCGACAAATGTACATTTAATTTATACTTACTACAAAATAGCAAATAATATTAATATTTATAATACATACATATGTAAATATAATTTATGATATGTCGCCATACATCATAATATTTCTTTAAAATTCATAGAATAATTTCTTATACATATGTATGTATAATATATACCTATGACCCATTACCAAAAAAAAATTTTTGGAATAAATTTCGAATTTAAATTTTTTTGTATCAGACATTTGCTTAAACCAAGCATCAGTTATGTTGTTCATTTAGTGAACTATCACAATTAACTGTAAAAGTCATCATTTACAAGGGTTAGTATGTTAGTAAATGATGATACTGTGATATTTAATTGGTCATTACTACTATTAGTAACTACTAATTAATATTAGTAATCATGTTAATGGTAATAAGAAACAAGAAAAAAAACAAAGAAACTAACATGCAAGTTAGATTAAAAATGACAGACTAATCATGCTGACTATGAGAATTAACCATGCTCGCGTAAAGTCTGGCTCTCAGTGTTAATTTGTTAACGCTAATATCGAAGAGCTCAGACCTTGAGTTAGTCTTTCTTAACATACCCGAAATATGCTCCAATTTTTCCATAGTCTGTAGAATGGTGTGACACATTAATAAATCCAAGAGTTGAGTTAGCTTTATTTATTATGGAGTTGTAGTGACTCTTGAAATCTAACCTACTATCAAGGATCAGTCCCAAATCAGAAGTATGATCTGTTCTTTTAATAAGTTGATCGTTGAGAACGTAATCATAATTGATTGTTGAGTTAGCATTTGCTTTGATTGTTGAGTCATAATTAGGCATTTGCTAACATTTAGTTTGAGATTGTTGTTTCTGCACCATGAACTAAATTGGTTAAGATCATATTGCATCAACTCACAATCACGAGTGGAAGGATAATTTTAATCTTGATCTTTTCAAGGATAATGTTATAGGCAATAAGATCAAAGGCCTTACTGATATCTGTGAATACCACATCAAATTGTTTTTTAGTTTCCATTGTATTCAAAATATCGAGACGAATTCAGTCATATTAGTAACTGTGGATCTACCGTTTTGGAAATCATGTTGTTCTGGTGGAATAAATGGTTGACAATAATCAACAAAATAGGAGTATATTATTTTTTCAAATAATTTGGGAATAGTTGACAGTTTAGCAATGAGTCTATAATTGCTTACATCGCAACGAGCCCCTTTCTTATGTATCGGGTAAATTTTGTGGAAAATATCTGATATAATACACAATCCTGAAAACCAAAAATACCAAATTTAATTTGGTTGCAAAAAACTATAATAAAAATAAAAAAAAATTACTAAATTGGATTTGACCATTTTACCAATAATTCAATTTTTAATTTTTTAAATTTAACACTTAAAATAAAATTGTAGAATTGAGTCATGTATAAATGGTTATCAAACAAATATATTATTGTTTTATAAATTTTTAAAAAAAAAAACTTCTAAATTAATGCAAATATGAGTAATAAAAACATAATAATGGTTTTACATTTTTTTTTTATTAAGGCAAGTTCTAAAAAGTTGCATTATTTGACAATTTGTTTAACTTGTTTTTTTGCATTCACTCGTTCCACGAGTTCTTTAACCCTTCGTAAACAGTCTTTTTTTGTTCTGTTCGGTATACATTCTGATATTCTATCCCATCTATCTGGAGTACTTAAAGGATAAGTTTTAATTGCTTGTTCTAACAAAGCCTGTTCTTCTTTTGTCCATATTTTAGAAGCATCACCATTACTTTCTTCTGATGTAGTAGAAACCTCGTCATTCACAGTTATTTCAGCTTTATCTTGTTTTTTCAAATCTTTTTTTTGCTTTTCAAATGACTCAAATGCTGCCTGATTTGCTTGTTGTTTTAGTGTAGACTGAGAAAAATCAGAACTTTGTAAATTTTTAGCTTTGTTTAAAACATCCTTAGCATTAAATGCTTTAGTATTTGCAGTTGTTGAATGTTGATTCATAAATGTTGCTATAACTTCCCATCTTTGAGCTGTTCCAGCTGGAAATAAATTTACAGATTTAATCAAAAGTTGAACATTTTCATTGTTCCAAACATCATTTTTATCATTCGGTTTTACATTATTTTCTTGCGTATTATTAGTTTTATGCTTTAATGAAGCGAGCCTTTCATCTTCTATTTTTTTATTTAGTTCTTTTAAAATTTTGAAAAAAGCATTTGATCCACTATCTGCTATTTGTTTATTAGCCTCTTGTAATTCAGTTAATTTTAACAATTCACATACTTTCTCAACATTTTCCATATTTTTTACCCTTTCGTTTTCATCATTAGAAAAGTAATTTTGTTCTTTCGCCTTATCTCTTAACAATTTTCTTTCTTTTTTCAGGGCCTTTTTTTGTTGTTCTTTTTCGATTCTTATTAATTCAATTCTTTTTTGTTCGGCTTGTTCAAGTTTTTCTTTTAACAATTTAGCTTCTTTTTGAATTTTTTCTTCCTGAGCTTTCATTGCTTGAGCTGCATCCATTTTAGCTCGCTTAGCTGCCAATTTTTTCTCTTTTTCCTCCCTTTTAAATTTTAATATACGTGGGTCATTATTATAACACAAGTCTACTAAAGTTCGAATTCTAGACATTTCTTCTTTTTTTCGTTTAATTCTCAGAATTTTATTTTGTTTTTCTATCCAACGACGTTCTTCTCGATCTTGTCCTTTTTCTTTATCTTCCTCATCTAAATAACTAAATTCTCTCCACGATTCAAAATCATACCAAAATGAATAAAATGATTCAACTTCTTCTCTCAACGAATTTTCATTTCCTAAAAGTGGTACATTTTTCCTTTGACTCCATCTAGCATTTAAATTAAAATATCTATTAAATATTTTATAAAAGTTTTCTTCTATTTGATTTGTGGTTGGAAGTGAATCATCAAACTCTGAGTCTACCGAATCATAAGCCCTTCTTGTTTTTTGTGTTCCTAAAATTTCATATGCTTTAGTAATACAAGTAAAATAATCGTCTTCCATTTTAATTTCTTCTCCTTTAGCTTTTCTCTTATCCGGATGATGCAGCAGCACCATTTTTCTATAATTTCTTCTTATATCATCATCGGTAGCAAAATATCTTTTCAATTTCAACCCCAAAACAGCATAATGATCTTGATCCTTCCATTCTCTTGGATCTAAACTTTTTAAAAAATTTTCATCAACGTCAAAATTGTCTTCAAGACATGTTTCTGTTCTTTCTTTATCATTAGAAAACGAAAAGTTTTTTAAATCTAATTTTTGCTTCAATTTCAAGTAATTACAACCCACGCGCTGAATTTTTTTTACTATTAATGTTATTGAAATAGGATCAGATAACATTTCCAAGTTTGTTGAAATAAACGAAATAATTATATAAATTAAAAATTAGATTTTAGTCTTCCCAATAGGCAACAACTATTGCAAAATTTTTGACAAACCCAAAACTATATAAGAAAAAAATGCGGTTTTATTAAATTAAATATCCTACTAGAACTAGACAATTGATTTGATTAACATTTGACACTTATGATGACTTGACAAGGCAAATGACAATTAGGGGTACTGTTTTTACATATAGGATAAATGACGATTGACTATAAACTATATATAATTCAAGCGCTGAACTTAAGTCGTTGTTTATTATTCTCTAGAATTATTTTTGCTATGTCTTTCTTAAAAATATTTGTTCTTTATGCAAATATGTCTGGTGTTCTGCATATCACATGAATGTTCAATGTAGTATACACTGCAATTTAGTATTTTATTTATGAAACTACAATTTGTGCAGTATGTACGTTTTAAAAATAAAATTACGAATACATAATTTAATTTTTTCCATAAGGCCATAGATAAGACATTGCATTTTGCACGGATAATTGAAAACTGAAAAACATAGTAATTTTGACATTTTTTAGTATTTACTTACACACACCAACACTTTAACAATACAATACAGCTAGATTTCAAATTGATTTTTAATTTCAAGAATAAAAGGGAATTTTTTTAGCTTAGTTAATAGTTGGACTTGGAAGTTGGAAATTGGATTCCGGTGATTTGTTTAACAAAATTTATTTAAAATATTGTAAAAAACTTTATGCTTAAAAGTAAAATAAAAATATTATATGAAATGTATCTACATATGTAAAATATAATTAATATTTTTTTAAATAAAATACTGAATAAAAAATGCAAAGTGTTGGTTGAATAGTTATTATCGATTAGTTTTCCGAAAAAACATACAAAAAAACATTTGACATTTAGTAACTAAAAATCATAAAAAGATTTTAAAAACATAAATTTTAAATAAATGGGAAAATAATAAATTTATGATGTAGTTGTAAATTGATATAATTTTTAAGTAATATTATTGTAAAAAAAAAACTACAGAATGGCTAGTAACAATGAATTGTATTTACGTCCATTACCGTACTTAGATAGCAAGTGGTTAAGAGCTGATATAATTTCAAGCTTAAGGAATGTGGAAGATACAGCAATATTATGGAATAATTTAATTCAAGACTGTGAATTAGTTTCTTCATCAGCTCCTCCGGTTTTGAATAATAATCAAAATTTATCATATTTGGGTGATGATGGAAAACATTATTGTGGTGCTCAAAAACTTAATTGCTTATGTTGTCCGGGCTATTGCGGTCCTTTGTCTGGTTGCAATTGTCCATCTTGTCGTTTACTAGATTCAGATTCAGCAATAAAAAAGACTTTAAACTCAAATCAATCTTCAGGAAATGAGGTAAGCTCAAATTCTATTTTAGAAAGCTGGCTATGGGGAAGTATACCAAATAAAGAACAAAAAAAAGTTTGTATGAATTCCTTATTACAAGAACAACAAAATATTGCTTTACAATCATCTGGAAATTGCTTATCCTCCATGCATTTACGTGAACAATTATATGTTTATGAGCGGTACTTTATAGCTCTGTCTCGATCAAAAAAACAAAAAAATGATTTAGTAAATATAAAACAACGTATTCAAAATGAAAATGAAAAACAACAGACGATATTGAAGCAAACCAATATTCAAAATAACAAAGAAATTTCAAAATCGCCGAAAGAATATGAAAAAGCAACAATTGGATTAGCAAGAGTTGGAACCAGAGCCGCGTTAAATTTTTCATTTGCTTTTCTACGAAGAGCATGGAAATCCGGCGAAGACACAGAGCTATGTAGTGAGCTCTTAGGAGAAGCTTTAGAATCGCTTCAAGGTAATAATTGTGATTTAAATATATGGTTGTACAACAAGACTAAAAGTCGGCGTTAGTAAATGATTCTAAATGAATATTATTATTTATTATATTTTATTTCGTGTCATTCAAAGTCATGAAAAGCTTTTGAAGGATGACATTGTTTTTTTTTTGTTATTCCCTTCAATGTCTCAATGTTTCTCAGCTTCAAGCTTTTACATTTTCTTATATCTCTTACCGTTTTCCAAATAATTATCTAAATATTACAATGTGCTTAATTGAAATTTTGATATTTATTATTGATTTTTATGTAGAAATCTTTATTTAGTTATAACTAAATAAAGATAGCGCAAAATATAATTTTCAATTACATTTTTATTTGATTTTTTTTTTTTTTTTTTTTGATACATGTTTGATTATTAATCTTTTAAATTTCTTGATATTGGTTTCTTTCTTCAACCTATCTGGTAGTGGATTAAATAGCTTCAAACTTTCATACATCATCATTCTCTTTGTTTTTTCTTTTCGAAAATTGAAAATATCGTGAAGTTGATACTTACATATCTTATATATCTTATACATATCTTATATATACTTATATATCTCTTACATTTTATATCTCTTATCTTTTTTTATCTCTTCCGTTTTTGATTTTAAAGATAATTATCGATGCATTAATTTTTATTCTCTTTTCAATACTCAACCATTTTAGTGTTGTCAGCATATAATTAACCGAGGTGAATCGATTAACTTTTAATATACATCTCATTGCTTTATTTTGTACAGATTGGAGCCTTAATTTCATCTTGATTGCACATAAATGTTATCGACGAACAGTATTCAAAATGAAGCTTTATAATTGTATTGTAAATATTTGCTGCACATTCTGTAGAAAGCTTATTCTAATTTTCTTAAAAAAACTAATTTTGTTGGCTATTTTTTTACATATAAGATCAACGTTTTTGTCAAACTTCAATTTGTTCTCAATTATTACACCAAGGTATTTAAATTCCTTTACAGTTTCGATCAACATAAATATTTTAACATTATCTACATTTATATCATTTATCACCATGCTTTAAGTTTTGTCTATATTTAATTTTAGCTTATTCATTTTAAATCAGTTAGATAATTTATCAAAATCATGGTAGATTAGACGAACCCACTCTGAGACACAATCACCAATGACATAGAGCAATGCATCATCAGAAAATTAAACCAATTTTTATCAACCTAAGACTTTGTCCATATCATTTATATATAACACACCTAATACCAATCCTTGTAGAACTCCTATGTTAACTTCAATTGAATCTGATTTTACTGAATCTATTTTAGTTTTTGCCTTCCGTCCGTTAAATATGATTCCAACCATCTATTTTTTACTCCTAAGATTCCATAGACCTGCAATTTAGATTAAATTAGAAGGCTCTTTTTAGATTTAGCAAAACCGCTATTATTTTTTTATTTTCATTCACAGCTATCTTTCAATTTGTTATTACTAAGTTCATTAAGGCTTCATTACCACTGATTCTTTCCATATTTTAGGAAAAACTCTGTGCTAAGTGAGACATTAATAATTGATAATAAATTATTCGGAATTAAGTCTAGAAAATCCATAAAAAATTGTTTTATTTCACATATTGCAGTCTTTCTTATTATTCATAGACTTTATCACAGATCTTAGGATATTTAAATTTACATTTTTAAATTTAAATTACTCTATTATTACATTGTACTGTATTATTAAAATGTATATAATTAAAATATGGAATGTAAGCTATTAACCTGTTGATTTTTTTACGCTTGTAATAAAATATTTATTACATTTGTTGGTTAATGTTATCTTATCACTAATTTTATTGTTGTCAAAAATAATTTATTTTATTGCACTTTTTGGTTTTTTTAATACATACTAATAATTTAATATTTTTCCACTTATATTTTTTTGGTCATATGAATTCTTTATTTTATCGCAGATATACATATTTTTTTTTAGTAAAATTAATTCTATTCTTATACTCATTTGTTATTCTTTTATACTTCAACCATTCATCATATTATTCATCGATTTAGCTCTACTATATTGCCTTATTTTCTCATTCTTTAATAAGTTTAGTTCATCATGAGTCAGTTTATTCAACCCATTATTAAAATGGATTTTTGATCTTTTCACTTTGATCGGTATCACTGTACATAATTACATAATACATAATTTCAATAAAAAAGTGGACTTAACATATTTTTGAGTTTTTAACATAGTTTTGAGCAATTTCGAGTTCTTCATCTTGTTGTTTATTCATTTTGAATTCTATTCTTATCGATTCTGGTCTATTTTTGTAATTTCATCTATTAACTCCTCAAACTTTTCAAAGTTTTTTATTTGTCTATTAAAGATTTATTTTGCTTTGTAATTGTAGTATAATCCGTAACAATTTGTTTAAATACATTACCATCTAAAATTTGTTTCATTCTGATTTACCAATTATTATTGTAAACTCCCATATTAAGAATTTATCTGTATTTAAATCATTCATTTCATCAGAAAGATTTTTAAATTAAGTGTAAACCTCGGAAAAGTTTTCCCATTGATCTTCTCACAAAGTTCTTCATTTTTAAGCCCTAAAGTTTGGACATTGGCACAGAACGTGAAGTACTGTTTCTGCTCCTTGTCCGCATCCCCTGCATATCGACTCCGCTAAGCCTATTCTTTTGGCGTGAGCTCTTAGCAACAGGTGTTCTGTGCTAATTCCCACGAATAGTCTCAGATCCGTTCTATTTAGTTTTCGAATTTGCTGAATCTTTTTGCTATTAGGTTCACCGCCAGAATTCTTTCGTGTTTATTGATCCTGGGGATTGCCACCAACTTTCGCTAGTCGTGATTATTGTCCAGGTATTGAGGCGGTGATGTGTGGTGGTGGTATATTTACCGCGGTGTACGGCATACCTACATTTTCTATATCTACCAGCTATCTTTTCAGTACAGACTTTGCTGTCGCAACTGCAATTTCGTTGCCTGGATAGCCTGAATGTGCTGGTATCCACTGCAGCTTGACTGCATTTGTTTCCCCCAGCGCATTTAGGGCTTTCTAGCACTCAATTGTTTTCCTTGATTTATGCAATCTATCTTTGCTCACACAATTGATTTGCAGTCGGTGTGGATGTTTATGGTCTTTCTCCGGATTCTTCTCCGAAGAAGCTTTTTGACTGCGCGTTCTATTGCGATTGTTTCACATTGGCGTAGCGTACAGCCACTGTGTTCGCAATTCGTATGTTAAGTTCGTCATATATGACTCCTATGACACATTTACTGCCCTTTTTGACAGCGTCTGTATATATTGATTCCGATTTGATTAGGAATGCTGTTATACCTCGGGTGGTTTGTTTCCTTCCCGAAGTTGCAGTCTAAGGTCACCCGCGATCTTATCTGCAACTTCTGTGCCTTCCCGGAAGTTGTATCTGCTCGCGTCAGCATTCTCTACCAGGATTTCTTTATGGCTGACCGAACTTGATTCATCGCACGATTCCACGATTCGTCGATTCCTGTCATGAGGATTCTCATGGCTGTATCCATAGATCTTTGTTTAATATGAATTTCTATCGGTTCTAGGCCCAGCATTGCTTCATTGGACTTCATTGAAGTTGTTCTAGTTCAACGCGATAACCCGAGGCTTCGTTGCGCTGTATTTGCATTAGGATGTTTCGGAACCTGTTCTGTTTAGTGGCCATCCACCAAAAGAGTTATCCGTGTGTTATCATAGGTCATATAACACACGTGTCTAACCAATGCATGCTTTTTGGCATTAGGACTCATGTTTTATTTCATTTTAGGGCTATTTGTTTAAGCCCAATCTATGGTTATGTCAATTGAAGATGCTTTGTATTATACCTGTTGTATTGGGCGGCTCTTTTGCCGTAACCAATAACACCACGTCATCTGCGTAACATATCAGTCCATGGTTGTTGATCGATAACCTTGCTAAAAGCTCATCAACTACTAAAAGTCATAGGAGCGGGGAAAGGATACCTACTTCCGGTGTACCTCTTTGCATTTTATCTGTTACATTGCTCTGTTTTTTTTCCGTAATTAATAACACCATGACGAATTGAACATACGAATTGCGAACACAGTGGCGCCACACGCAACTGCACGTCAATGCGAAACTATCGCAATAGAAAGCGCGGCCAAAGAGCTTCTGCGGAAAAGAATCAGTGGTAGGATCATAAATATCCATACCGACTGCAAATCAATTGTGAGAACGATGGAGAACGGGTTGCACAAATCAAGGAAATCAATTGAGTGCTGGAAAGCCTTAAATGAGCTGGGGTAAACAAACGCTGTCAAGCTGCAGTGGATACCGGCTCACTCAGGCTATCCCGGTAACGAAATCGCAGATGCGACAGCAAAATCTACATTAAACAGACAGCTAGTAGATATAGTAGACGTAGGTATGCCGTACTCGGCGGTAAAGTTAACTACAAGCAACTGGGCTAAGGCCAGTGCTAGGGAAAGTTGGTGGCAATCCCCAGGATCAATACATATGAAAGAATTCTGGGGGGAACCAAATGGCAGGGAGACTCAGAAAATTCTAAAACTGAATAGAACGGATCTGAGACTACTTATGGGAATTAGCACAGGACATCTGTTGCTAAGAGCACACGCTGAAAGAATAGGCCTAACGGAGTCGAACCTATGCAGGGGATGTGGGCGGGAGGCAGAGGCAGTACTTCACGTTCTGTGCCAATGCCCAAACCTGAGAAACCCAAGGCGAAACACCTTGGGAGAAGACATATGGGAAAACTTTTCCGAGGTGAGAATGCTCAATAAGGACGACTTAGTGAGATTCATGAAGGGTATAGAGTGGCTCGACGAGACGCTATAGGTAGAAAAAAAAATATAGCATATCACTCTTTGATTGTTGATCGTTAGCTTTACTAAAAGGTCGTCAACTACCAATAGAGCGGTGTCCCCCAATTTCCCCGATTCCCCGATTTGATGTATGCGTGTTGATAACACGATAACCTTGGGTTAAACTGGCTTCTAATCTCCAGTTTCACTCTTTTTTCTAGGCCTTTTACAAGGAAGAAAGCCACAGTTGTCGGTCTGTAGGCGTTAGCTATTTTGTAGCACGTCTTGTTCGGTTTGGAGAGAAAGATCATTTCTCCACATTTTCGGGTTGCAAACAGACTATATATTGCCTACAATCTTTTTCTTAGATTTCAAGGCTTTGGAGTTGTATTGGGTAGACGTTATAGGCACCTGGGGACTTCATGACTCAAAAGAATTAGGCGTCCAGGATAACGCTTAATTCAGTAACGATTTGATCGATCTCACCCATTGTTTTTGAACTCTGCTTTAGTAAAGGAAAATTTAGTTATAGTATTTTACTGCTTGTCTAGTATTTGTGTACATTCTTTAATGATTGGCAAAATTTCCTAAATATTATCAGCAGTAAGATTTTCCTAAAATAATTTTTTTTTTCTTTTTTTAGATTTACCAGAAGCTTCATTATTTGATTCAAGTCAAGTATCATCTCTTTGGATTGAAGTTTTAGAACGTTCAATGAAATTTCTTCGTCAAGTTGTTTTAGGCGATATCATGGGAGGAAGATGTTCTGTTCCGCAAGAGGATAAATATTTGGCACTTTGTTTGTTGCTAGAATTAGGAACGCAGAAAGGTTCATTAGGGGCTTCTTTAGAATCAATTGTGCTTTTATTACTTCTCTATGAAAAAGAAAAAGACGCCGATGATAATCGAGATATTCCCCAAGATACTGGAGCTCCTCTTGTTCCAATTCTCAAACGTTATGAGCGTATATCTAATTTTACTTTGCAGCAAAGTTCTATAGAAGCAACATCATCAAGTGCAACAGATTCTTTTTTGCGATTTCTTACTCTTCCAGAACAAATAAATTGCAATGTTGATTTAAAACAAGCAGCTGTAATAATAATTTCACATTTAGATAAAGCAGCAAAACCACATATGCCATCATTAAGTATACCATTAACAGATACAATATGTGTATCTTTAAAAAAACAAAATTGTCAGAATATAAATAATGATTATCCAGAACAAAAAGTTTTTGCTCTCGGTTGGCATTCCTTAAATCCGGAAAATTATGGTTTTACCAGTGAAATTCCAATTGGAGTATCTCAAATATCTTTAGATTTTAATACAGATCTTAATTTATACAATAATTATTCTGCCTCAAATTTAAATTTAAAATTTAAAATTATTCAAGTAGTTTTTTCTGAAGAGCAAGTGCTTTTTTTGTCTAAGGATGGAAAAGTTTTTAATTGGAAAATAAATAAACCAGGAACAGAACCAATGATTATAAATGAATGTATAGATTTTGAAATAATAAAATTAGCTGGCCACTGTGAAGGAAAACATTATTTGGCTTTAGACTCTACAGGTCAAGTATTTAGTTGGGGAGTAGGTGACAGTGGAAGATTAGGGCATGGTGATATAAGCTCGAAAGATTCTCCTACGAAAATAGTTTTTTTTAACAATGAAAAAGAAGTTATAAACATTTTTTGTGGGTGCTCTTATAGTGCAGCTATAGCGGCCAACGGTGACCTTTATACTTGGGGTAGAGGAACTTATGGCAGACTAGGTCACGGTAATTCTGATGATAAATTAATCCCTAGTTTAGTTCAATCTCTTCGAGGTCAAGTTGTAATTGACGTAGCTCTTGGAAGTGGAGACTCTCATTCTTTGTGTGTTATAGATGATGGTTCGATTTTCGTTTGGGGCGATGGTGATTTTGGAAAGCTTGGAAATGGTTCTTGTAATGGATCTCAAATTCCAATACGTCTCGAAAACTTACCAAAAATTAAAAGAGTTTATGCTGGATCTCAATTTAGCGTTGCTCTGTCAAATGATGGAAGAATTTTTACATGGGGTCAGGGTCTTGGAGGAAGGTTAGGGCATGGTTCTTTAGAAAAGATAAAACAAGGAATTTCGGAAATTATCACAATACCAAAACAAATACAAAGCCTTGAAAATAAGTTCATTGTTGATATTGCTGTTGGTGCCTCACATTGTCTAGCCTTAAGTAACAAAGGAGAATTATTTGGTTGGGGTAGAAATGATTATCAACAGATATGTCCATCATCAATATCTAAAGAACCAATATTGACTATTCCTATTTTGGCAACTCATCCTTCTACTCAAGTGTATGGAGTGGCATGTGGGCAGAGTCAAAGCATTATATGGTGCCAGAATGCCATCATAGGAATATCTACAAAAGTTCCCTTTGTTATTGATTTATCGGAGCACACGTTCAGATTGCTGGATCAATTATTAGGTAAAGCAAGTTATTAAATATTTTTTTTGTAGTTTTGTTTAATTAATTAAATTTTAAACAGGAATGGTGTGTGGTAATGAAGGAAGAATAGCGCCCAGTCAAGAGTCGGAGTGCATTGCTGTCGCGTGCTTGAATTTATTGAGACTCCAACTGCATTCACTAAAAGCTAATAACTGTTCTGTTAAATCTGTTGGGCTCGCTGAGAATTCCAGGCTTTTGATAAGTTTAAAAACGAAGATCCTGTCTTTAGCTGGTGGATCTGGAATATTAAAAACCATGCAAGAGGCTGCACAGTGGACATTACAAATTGGTTGGAGCATTCTGCTACCTACTGCTTCTGAACGAGCTCAAACATTAGCTTCCTTATTACCAACGGAACCAGGATTTTCTTCTTCAGGACATCGCTTTATGACTGATCTCCTTGTAAGTTCTTTAATGGCTGAAGGAGGCTTGGAAACAGCCCTAAATCAAACTATAAATTCTGATAATTCTGAATCTCCCAGCAACAGTCATAATCTCCCCCTATTACATTTAATAAAACAGTTACTTAGAAATAACACCGCTTTAACACAGGCTCGATTGTCTCAACTTTTATCAAGTTCAAATTTTATTAAAAATGAAGAAGATAATTTAACAACAGAACCAGAACAAACCTCTCCTAGTCTCGATTTATTGCATCGATTTCAAAGACTTTTACTTTCACATATTCATCAAGCTAAAAGTGAAGAAATTTATAATGCCGAAAACCTTCTTTCAAAATATATTTTAAGTTCTGTACATTTTTGCACACTTTCTTTGCAAAAAGCTTATGAAGTAGCTTTACAAGGAAAAGAAGGTATTACTGACATTTTAAAATCAGATATATCAGATACACTATTGTCAGAACTTTTAATTGGACTAGTGTTAATAAGTCGTGATAAACCTAATTTGTTAACAAGTTTAGAATGGACTAATGCGTTTATTCCTGTTCTTCATGCGTTGGATAATTTAAATAGAATTATATGTGATAGTGAAATTCAAGATACTGATGATATGGGTTGGCCTGGTATAATTTGTCGAGGCACACAAAAATCTTTTTCTATAACTGAGGAACCCCCATTATTGCGTAAAACCGATTTAGAAAATCAAAATATAGATGGTGGAAAATGGTTAATAATTTGTGGATATGTTTGTGATATACAAGATTATAAGTAAGTAATAGCAACAACAAGTAAAAGCTAGTTTATTTGCATAATCTTTCAATAAATATAATTTTAGACATGAAAATCCTGATATTAATGAAATTCTTGAAAAAGGTATTGGATACGATGTTACATCTGAGTTACTGTCGATTTCAAATCGTTCTATAATGGAAAATATAATTAATAATCGTAAAGTGGGAAAATTAGCAAATGTTGCTGTAGACATTAAAGTAAGATTTATATTTTTAAGCATATATTTATTTTTTTTTTATTTAAAAGATTTGTTATAAATTACCTCTTTAATTTAACATTGTAACTACACTTAATTTTCAGGTACAAAAATATCAAAATAAAGTTTTAACTCATTTTAATTCAGAAAGGACATTAGCTTTTCTGTTAGGATTACGGGCAAATATTTTACAATGCAGCTTACCTATTCAGCCAGCAGAAATGCAATGCAAAAATTTATTGAAATCTTCAATACTAAGTGGAGGTTTACAGGTTCTTCAACCATCAAACCCTTTTGACGAAGAAAAGGGTGAAGCCAGAAGTAGTACTTCTACTGCTGGCAGTACCCCAACCGAACCAATAAACCAAGTTCCTCGCGGATTGTATGATTCACCGCGATTAACAACAACATGGCCATTTTTACAACTAAAACAAAGAGTGGAATCATTTTTAAATGCACTTGGAGAAGGTCGTTTGACAGATCCCTTAGTTTCGGCCTGGGTAACAATTTGTGAACGTTTTGGAAAAGAAAATAATTTAATTTGGCATCAAGAGTTTGCAGTTGAGCATCCAGTACAAGAATTGGATAGATTACTTTCAGCAGTATTAATTCGTCACCAAAATTTAGGTCCATTAATTTTAGCAGTTGTTGATCGCGAACTAAGTGGAATGTCTGAAAGGCCACCTAAACAAATTGCGGACATTGTTAAAATGGTTTATCAAACTAAATGGACCATTATTAGAACCAGGCAACAATTGAATCGAAGTTATAAGGAGGTGTGCGCCCCTATATTGGAAAGGTTAAGATTTTTATTATTTGAAGTACGACCTGCTGTAAGTTTAGAGCAAGCTGGATTAAGGAAATTATGTATATTACATAAAGAACCCAGATTTAGAGGTAATTTGTATAATTAAGTTTGAACAATTATTCTAATTACAAATAAATTTTTAAAGGTTTGGTAAGACGCATTATAAGTGAAATAAGAATAGCAAAAAAACAATTAGCTTGTGCCAAACCGGAGGATATATTAAATGTCACTATTCAAAGTCAAAATGCTGCTCAGAAAAATTTGTCTCAAGAAAATTTATGCTGCAAGAATTCATCATTAGATAATTTGAATTTAAGTTTTGTATCAAGTGTGGATAATATACCACCGTTAAATTCATCAGTGCAACGAAAATATTTATCAAGTGAAAATTTATTGGATGGGCCTGAAACTGAACGTAGTAATTTGAAAATTATTCATGAAAAGGACTCTGTAAAACCTATTAATGAATTCCCAAGCTTTAATTGTGCTAAGCAAAAAGAAAGTGGATTATTTATTAATGATGTAATATTAAAGCTAAGTGAAAAATGTCAAATTCAATCTTTTGAATCTGACACGAATTCAACTTCAATAATGTCGCAAATTGTAGAATTTATTTTACAAGATGTTTGTGATGTTGAAACATTAAGAAGAGCTATGTTTTGTCAAGTTCAACGATATAAAATACGTAAGGAAGGACTTCTAATGTATTACGAATTACTTCAAATCAATGGTTTGTTAGGAGCTGTGCAATATAATATTCTAAGTGGGTATTTAGGATTACATTTAAAACGTTCAAAAACTAGTGTGAAAAATGTTTTGGAAGATTTAAATATGATTACCGCTTTCCAAAAAGTTAATTTAATTTTATCAGAATCGAAAATTATTCAATGGTCAGTAACTGAATTGCAAAAACTAGTTAATCAAGAACATATTACCATTAAACAAAAATTACACGGCGGCAAAGATAATTCTAATTTAGGAACATATGTGTTTTTAAAGAAATTACCTAGAGCCAGATTTTTACTTAGTGTTTTCGGAATACTTGCTAAAGATTTTGGATCAAACGAATTAAGCTTTCTAATTAACTCTGGAATTTTAGGGACCGTTTTAGGATTATTGAGACAAACCGGGGGTGATATAAATACTATTCGAAATAATAATGAATTGTCTGTTGTTTATGAAGATACAATTCTAAAGGTTGTTGTTTTTAAAAACATTTTTGTAAAATTTTATAATTTTTTATAATTTTAGCAAACTTCAAATAAAATCAACTTGACTGGTCCTGAATTAGCCAAACTCATGAAGGTTGGTACTCGAGTATGCAGAGGAGTTGATTGGAAATGGGGTGATCAAGACGGAAATCCACCTGGAGAAGGTCGTATTATTAGCGAAGTTGGAGAAGATGGGTATAAATTCGTAGACTAAAATTTCTTTAATTCTAATATTTAAAATTTAGATGGGTACGAGTAGAATGGGACACTGGTGGGATGAATTCATATAGAATGGGCAAAGAAAAAAAGTATGATTTAAGACTAGCTGAAAGTTCTTCAAATATAATATCACCAGATACAGATACAGAAAAAGATGATTTTCACCCAATTGATTTCCAGACTTCTGGTGAATCTCATCCCACAAAACTTTTGAGATATGCATCTACTAAAGCTCTTCAAGGTCTTGCAGTTGGTTTAGCTCAACATAGCGGAAATATGGAGAAAACTGCTGTTTTTGGTGTAACATCAATGTTCCGCATTCTTCTAACTACAAAAGCTAATTCTTTGGCTAATCTTTGTGGTCTTAATAATTGGACAACGTTAGGCTTTCTAAGAGCTATATCAGGAAATTCTAAAATCGTATCAAAATATCTAACAGAACAGATATGGTTGGAATTGTACATGAACTTACTTGAGCAACCGATAGTGAATGAAGCTGATATTTTTAAAAAAATTCATTGTTTAAGATTGCTTGAAACTATTTTAACCAATTGGACTTCTGAAGACTCCACCCGTTGCATGGAGTTCGTTAAGCAGATATTTATTATTTTGGGGAAAATATGTTTGTATTGTCCAAACGATTTATCATTAATTCAAAATCCAGTAGATACCAAATCAAGAGTTCTGTTAACAGCATCTCATTCAAGTACTGTCGCGGAAGAGATAATAACTTTAATTCGAAAATTACATACATTACCAACATGGAACAGTAATATAAACTCATTGCTATCCCAAAAATTATGTGTTGCTGCAGATTTATTTGGTGAAACTGATATAATAATAAATAATTTGGAAATGGAAAGAATTCATGTTATGGGAGTTTTAAATTCTATAGGGGGGTGTGACGTTAGACCTCGCCTTGGCCTTCAATTGACTTATGAAGGAAATAAAGGAACGATATGTGGATTTAATCAAAAAGGAAAATGTCTTATTAATGTTGAAAATGAAAATAACATAAATTATAATAGTGGCTCGGAAGTTAAGAAAATTTCGTTAAATGCTGCAAGTGATTTTGCTAATTACACAGTTTTTAGTTTGTCTAAATTACCATTAAATGAAATGCTTCTTAATTCTTGGGCTGTTCTTGTATATGGTCCCGGAGAACGTAAAGAATCTATTCCCGGTGCTATAGATTTGTCTCTTTTAAGATCACAACAAATTCAGCTTTCAGTTTTAAACACTAATTGTGTTTTATATAGAAATCAAAATTCTCTAAGAAAAGTTTTACGACAAAGGTCTCCAAAATTATCAAGTTATTCTTCAGAAGAAAGCGTTTCTGAACAAGAAAATCAAGGAACCGGAGGACACAATTCAATCGAAAATATTCAGAAATTAAAAGCCATGCAGCCAACAGATATTAATCCGAATGTCGGTGATGTTCTGCAACAAGAAGACGTGACAGTATCAAACAAAGAACTTTTAATTCAAAGTATTCTTACAAGGGCAACCCATCCTTCTCCAGTCAAAGCAATATATACATACCAAGAATTAGCCACCGCAGCTCTTAATGTTTCACAAATGCTTGCAAGTCATATGCATGCTGAAATGAGCGCGCCTTATAATAATACATTAAGAGTAGCTCCTCCTCCAAGTCAACCGACTCTTATTCATGGGGTGCCAATTTACAATGACAATGTTGCAGAAGAAATATCAACACATTCTAATGAAAATGTCAATTTTCACGCTCCGTCATGTAATTCAAATCGCAGTAATGTTGGTAAATCTAATAATTGTCCTTTAATAAATCAAATTATGGAAATGGGTTTTTCAAGAAATTCGGTGGAATTGGCTGTAAAAACTTTAAGTATTTTTTTATTGTTACAGTTTTATTTTATTTACTAAATTCAATTTTATTCAAGCACTTCATCCCGACTTTCAACCAACCGCTGAGCAAATAATACAATGGATTTTAGAACATCCTGATCTTTGTCCACCACTCCCTTCAACTTCAGGAACTCAATGTGTAGATTTTCTTGTAGATAATGAAACCAACAAAAATTTAACATTTACATGTAAGGAAGGAACAAAAGAGTCGCAAGGTCTTGTAGCTGCTTCAAATACTTCTGATACGGATAGTTCTAGTGATAGTAGTGACACTGTTGAAGGATCTTCAGTACAAGATCAAGTTCCGTTAAAATTAGGAATAAAATATTCTACAAAGCAAGATTTTCAATCAGAAGATCAGTATGCAATGTATGTTCGAGAACTGATAGGTGCAGGTATGCTAGTGCGTTGTTGTAAAGATTTTGAAGAAATTAAACGTGGTGATGTGGGAACTGTGCTTAAAGTTGATACAGAAGGTTTACATGACCTTAATGTTCAAGTAAAATTCTTATTGTTTTTATCTTATTGTAATTAAAATCTATTTAAAATTCAGGTCGATTGGCAAGGTCATGGAAACTTCTATTGGGTGTGTTTCATTCATTTAGAATTATTAAGTGCACCTAATATGGAAAAACATATAGAAAAAAAAGAGATTAAACTAGGTAGTCATGTTCGTATAAAACCTCAAATTTCTATACCAAAATACCAGTGGGGGTTAGTAAGTCGTGGCAGTATTGGAGTAGTAACTGCCATAAGTGGGGATGACATTACCGTAGATTTTCCACAACAATCAAATTGGACTGGATCCCTAAATGAAATGGAACTGTTATCTAACGAATGTGATCAAATAGGTTCAACATCAAACTACATTTGTAATCAAAATAATGTCGGCGACACGATTGAGGATTGGTCACGTTGTATAAAATCATTAACAGTTTCTTCTAATGAAAATCAAGCTAAACATCTCTTAGATAAAACTGCAAACTGTTGGCAAAGTAATAGCTCTTCATCTGGGCAAAATAAGCATTGGATTAGACTAGAAATGCATGATAATATTTTAATACACAATCTTTCTGTAATAGTAAGTCCCTCGGATTGTTCTCACATGCCATCTCTTATAGTAACAAAAGTGGGCGATAGTATTAATTCACTTAAAGAATTTAGTTGGGTCTCAGTAAAACCAACAGACTCAAAGGTTATGTTATTAAATGACATACGACAATTTTATCCTTGGATTGAAATTGTAATAAAGCAATGTAAAAATAATGGTATTCAGTGTAAAGTTCACAGAATAAGTGTTGTTGGGAAACGAAAACAGACAGATTTAGATTTAATGTTAATGAATGCCGCATTTTTAGCTTGTGAATATGATACAATAAGTGAGCCAACTTGCTCAACATCTAGTACTTATCCTGAAGATAAGTCTCAAACACAAGATCTATCAACATGTACAGTTATGGTGTGGGGACTAAATGATAAAGAGCAGTTAGGTGGCCTTAAAGGCTCAAAAGTTAAAGTCCCGACATTTTCACAAAGATTAAGTCAACTGCGACCAATTCATATTGCCGGCGGATCTAAATCTTTATTTATTGTATCTGAAGATGGTAAAGTTTTTGCATGCGGAGAAGGTACTAATGGACGATTGGGACTTGGTCATAATTGTAATGTTTCCGTTCCAAAACAAATACCAGTGTTACATCAATATGTTGTCAAAAAAGTTGCCGTTCATTCAGGGGGGAAGCATGCACTGGCTTTAACTTTAGATGGAAAAGTGTTTTCGTGGGGTGAAGGAGAAGACGGTAAGCTTGGCCACGGAAACCGCTTAACGCTTGATAAACCAAAATTAATTGAAGGTCTTCGTTCGAAAAAAATTAGAGATCTAGCTTGTGGATCCTCTCACAGTGCTGCCCTAACCTCTTCTGGGGAATTATATACGTGGGGGTTAGGAGAATATGGAAGATTAGGTCACGGTGATAACTGTACTCAATTAAAACCAAAATTAGTCGCAGCCTTAATTGGAAAACGGGTTATTCAAGTAGCTTGTGGAAGCCGAGATGCCCAAACATTAGCGTTAACTGAGGATGGAATTGTATATTCTTGGGGTGATGGAGACTTCGGTAGGTTTGAACAAAAATTAGATTGTTCATTAATAAACGTTTTCTTAAAAATTTAAATTTTTATTTATTAGGAAAACTAGGCCGAGGTGGCTCTGAAGGATCATCAGTTCCTCATGAAATTGAACGCTTAACAGGTATAGGTGTTATACAAATTGAATGCGGAGCTCAATTCAGTTTAGCTCTAACTAAAAGTGGTGAAGTATGGACTTGGGGTAAAGGTGATTACTATAGATTAGGACATGGTTCTGATCAACATGTTCGAAAACCTGCTCCAATTCAAGGTTTAAGAGGGAAAAAAGTAATACATGTAGCTGTTGGAGCACTTCATTGCCTAGCAGTAACGGATAGCGGTCTTGTTTACGCATGGGGTGATAACGATCATGGGCAACAAGGTTCAGGTAATACAATTGTTAATAAAAAACCAGCACTAGTCATAGGGTTGGACTCAGTTTTCGTCAATAGAGTAGCATGTGGTAGTTCGCATTCCGTCGCCTGGGGTCTACCACAATCTCAAAGTGAAGATGATAAAAAGGGACCTGTACCTTTTGCCACAACAAAGGATCCTCTTGGAGGGAACAGTTTAGGAATTTATGATTCTGAACTGCAATATTCCAGTACGAAAAAAATTAATAAAAGAAGTTTAAGTGAAATATTATTATCTTTAGAAACATATGGTGCCCGTCAGACTGCTTTAAGGTAATTTCTTTGCTAAATTTTCAATATATATGTATATATATTATTCCCAAACCTTTTTGATTGCTTACTTTTCCGTATCCAGTTCTCAAAAAAGAACAATTTAAATTAAATTTGACAAATGTTGATATTATCAGAATTAACTTAAATTTTAAAAATAAATAACATGCATTGTACTCGTATATACAGTACAATGTATATACAGATACACACAGTACATTGCATTGTATATGCATTGTACTATGTGTATCGCTTAACTCTTAAGCAATATAAACAAAATTATATTTTCGAGGAAATTGCAAATATACTAAGCAAAAATAAATCAAAAGATATAATTTTTATGGGTGATATAAGTATGTATTGATATTTTAAAAGATAATTTTAAATCAGAATGCTCTTAATATCTTCATATTATGTTTTTGATTTTTTGATAAATTGACACAACACGTATAACTAATTTCTCCTCTATCATTGTTATATGCTCTTAATATCTTCATATTATGTTTTTGATTTTTTAATAAATTGGCACAACACGTATAACTAATTTCTCCTCTACTTGTATAGATCACATTTTTATTACTAAAGATAGGAAAAATAGGTCAGAGTTTTCTGGAGCGATTTTAGATTTTAATATTAGAGATCATGGTAGTCGCCTGCCTATAAAACCCCTATAAAATCTGAAAGCAACTTTGTTTGTTTCACAAATCAAACACAATACATTGATTCAATCAGTATATTGCGTTTGATTTATTTTTAAAGTCACTAAAACTTTATGTAAAACTTTGTAACGACAAAAAAGAAAACGTTCAAATTAAAAAGAATCACGCCTTGGATGACAAATAAGTTAATTAAATTTGTAAATTTGAAAAAAAAAAACTGCTCAATAAAGTTAACACGCGCTCCGATAATGAAAAGCTTAAAACCGGAAAGTAAAAGTAGAGATTGATAATATTCGTGATAATTATTTTAACAAATTAATCCAGTATAACAGAACTAAGATTGAGTACCTATAGGCTATAGTGAATGGAAAGATAAGAAATAAATATAAACAGATAAGAAACACATACAAATCAAAAATTAACCAAGCTAAAAACAAAAGTATCGAAAGTAAAAAGATATGTAAAATTTAATCAAAAATATGATAAAGGCAGAAGCTCTATTAAAAGTACAGACTTTGGAAATAGTACACACACATGAAAATCACAACCACATGAAAATGGCTAATAAATTAATGAATTTTTTGAAAATGAATTGACTTTAAAATATAATTGACAATGAAGAGATTTCATTAGATCGACTCTTTGCTTGCGTTTCATCCCACAAGTAACATGAAACGTTTTGTGTATCAAGATCATAAACCATTAAATTGTACACAACAAGTTTTCGCAAATAGAAAATTTGGCCGGCTGAACTTTTAGGAGTCGAGACAGCTTGGAAATCGAAATTAAACGCCAAAATGCCAGGGTTGTCTTTAGCCAATTCTTTCTTTAGATTCCCGTGCTTTTATTTTTTCTTTCTAAATGGATTTGATTCGATGATTTTCTTCTCATTTTCTCTTTTTCCATCATTTAAAGTATTTTAGACCATACATCGTTTGCACTGATCTTTTTGGCGCAAAGAAACCTAAATTGTAGGTTCCAAAGACTTTTCTGTACTTGTAAAGACCAGCAGCTTTCACTTTATCTTTTTCACAATTTGCATTTTTCACAATTTTCAAATAATGCATTCCCTGCATTATTTTCATGTTAAGAGATGGGTCCAAATATTTTTTGTCCGTTGTTTTTCGGCAATAATGCGATGCTACGGCGGGAAATGATTTCATATGTTTTCTAAATACTCTAGTTCTTTTTCCGATGCATTTGTTGTTGTTGGTTGATTTTCAAAATAGTAGAATACTAAAGCATCTGTTACTGGGCAGCAGAGTGTTTTAGAATTAGCATTAGCATTAAATTTTCATTATCATTAATTGTTTTAATGCTAATGAAAATCTATTTTCATTATCATTGAATTTTTAATGCTAATAAAAATCAATATTTATTATCATTGAATTTTTTAATGCTAATGAAAATCGTAATGATAATGTAAATTAATTAATTAATTTTTTTTAATGATAATGAAAATCGATTTTAATAAACATTAGCAGCCTCGCATTCCGCTGTTGAAGAAAAAGGCTATAAAACCATTTATAATGTAATTTTCTATTTAATCTGGAAAAAGTATATGAAGCGAGTGCTGAAAAACGTTAACTGAATAAATATTATTTTAGAAGTGAAAAAATTGTGTATTGAAAAATTTCTGGTCTGAGTTTTATAAAAAATTGCATTTAATATTTAAATATAAAATATGTAAAAGGATTGTACACATGGGAAATTAGAATAAGAAGAATTAGAAAAAAAAAATTGATTTGATCAAATTTTTTAAGAGATAATATATTGTAGAAAATTTATAAGTAGTCTAGCCGAATATCATTTATACATATATATTATGTAATGTGTGGCGGATATCATATTCGTTCAGCAGATTGTTCGCGGTGATATCAACTCCCTATCTATTCGGGAACAAATGAGGTTTAGAGAAAATCTGAATAATTCGAGATCGGTCGAGCTTTTTAATGAGTCACACCATTCTACAGACTATGGTAAATTTGAGCCTATTTCGCGTATGTTAAGAGAGACTAACTCAAGGTCTGAGCTCTTCGATATTAGCGTTAACAAATTAACACTGAGAGCCAGGCTTTACGCGAGCATGGTTAATTTTCGTAGTCTGCATGTTCAATTTGTCATTATTAATCTAACTTGCATGTTAGTTTCTTTGTTTTTTTCTTGTTTCTTATTACCATTAACATCATTACTAACATTAATTAGTAGTGACTAACAGTGGTAATGACCAATTAAATATCTAAATATCATCATTTACTAACATATTATACTAATAAATATACTAACATACTAACCCTTGTAAATTATGACTTTTTCAGTTAATTTTGATAGTTCACTAAATGAAAAACATAACTGATGCTTGGTTTAAGCAAATGTCTGATACATATATAAGTATTTATGTAAATTTTATTAACCTTAGCTTTTTGTTTACTTAACATTAATATACCTAATTTATAATTATTATCAATAGAAAAAGTTAAAACTAATAGATTTAACATGTTAAAGTCTCTATAAACATTTAATTTGTATAATATATTAATAATAAATATTGCTGATTTGTATAATTATTCAAAGATCACAAACCTTTACTGAAATTCATTATATTAAACAGATTTGCATTAAGTATGATACGCAATTTTTATCAATCATATAGTAAATTGATGACGTATTGATCTCTTTAATCCAACTTTCTATGATAATATAAATAGTTAATATGAAAAGAACTATGCAAACAACCCATAACCCATAACAAAGCCAAATATCATTTCATGCAAAAGCCAAATATCTTTTCATGTAAAAAATAGGAAATATTGGAATATTTAATGGATAGAAGAGAACAATACAAGTAATATAATTTTTATTAAGAATATAAGGTAGTCTATTCATATTAGAAATAAAAAAAAGATAATAATAGCAACAAACTGCAGTAATGTTGTTCATGATATTTAAAGTATTTTGCTTAAAATTAATTTTCATTAGTATTAAAAAATTAAAAAAAAAAATTAATCAATTTAATTGACAATTTAATGCATTATTCACCCTCATGGATCTGTTTCTATCCACCCTCCCTGAAAAATATGTGGTTTCAGTTGGTTGTCCCCTGGGAGGTTCCGATCTTTGCTTGGTCAACACAAGCTTCCTGATAGGCCAAATCCCCATTCACTCACACGTTGAGTGAAGCTCTGCAACACTCAACGGACCTAAGCATTTTAAGTATCGAGCTCATTCAAAAATTGATTTGGTCAAATCATATTTTTGGTATAGCCAAAGATGCAGCTAAGTGCTTGGGTTTTTTGAATCGCTACAAAGCTTACTTTTTCCCTTCTGACTTTCTCAAAATCTATAAAACATACATTAGGCCGAAAATGGTGTATAATACACACATACACGCTGAACTCATTGATTATTACTGCCAAATATTACAAATTTGCATTGAAACCTTTTTATGAGGCTACATAAAAAAGTTATTCTACAACATTACTCTTTTAAGAGACCTATGCATGGTTAATATTTCACTGCTCTTGATTAAACAATATATAGGTTTTCTCAACAGACGGACGGACAGAGTGAAACTAATATCAAATTTTTCAAAATGTGCTTAAAATTCATAATAATTAATTCATAGAAACACGAAGTGGAATTACTTACGAAAAAAAATGTATTACATTATGGTCTTTTATAATTGAAATGCTATTTTATGTTTCGTATTAGCGAATATATTGTACAAACTCACTTCTCGATAATAGTATACTCATTAGATTCCTTTAATTTTTCGCTCTGTTTATTCAATTTGTTAAAAAAAATCAGCCGTCTCCACCACAAGCCCGACTGCTAGTAATCGAAAAGTATATAAAGCCAAAATTCACAGTTTTTTTTTTTACATAATACTTTATATCAAGACAAAATAATTTCTAATAATTTAACATCATTTTTTTTTATTCAATAACAAAACAAGCAGTGAAATAGTAAAAATATATTATGTACATTCATTCATACATTAATTTGTATGTACATGATTTTTTTTTCATTCAAAAATATTAGAAGTAGAAAATAATAAAAACTGTAAACAAATACAAAATAAACATAACATTAATATTGTATCTGCTAGCAAAAATTTTACTGTTTATTTTTGCGTCATCAACAAAAGAGTAATATGCATCGATATTATATAAATTTTTAGACATAAAAAATAAAAACAAAAAAATTTGGTTATATAAATTCATATGGAGTGTTATAATAATGTATAAAATTTGGACTTAGAAAAAAAATTAAATAAAAGTTAAAGTTGGTCGGATGAAAAAATGTTCTATGGCAAAGTACTTGTGTAACAACTTTTTCTGAATAATTTTTCTCATTATATTTTCCTGTTACGAAATATTCGTTAAAATATTAAAAGTTGTACTAGTAAACTACTACTTCCGGTTGTCCAATTTCCTCCGAAAGCTTATCAATCCGTGATATTTACATCAAAACCTTAAATATGAAATTTCAAAACATTTCGCTCAGTCGTTTAGGCTGTACACATGCCAACAGACATACACACGCACACACTCACCCACACACACAATCACCCACACAGACAATCACCCACACACACACAGCCAGACATCACGCTAAAAAAAAATTTTACACCCTTCTACGCATCGCAGTAGTGCATATTTTCCAAAATCTCGGGTACAAATTTTTAGTATAAAAACAATACCTACCTTTTACATAATAGTATGCGGTCGGTAAAAAATGAATGAAATGTAATTAAATGATATTAATTAAATGTAATAAAAATATAGTAATAAGTGAACTGTATTAATTAAATTATAACGCAAAAACAAAAGTTAATAATTTTCATTTCATAAAAAGCCAACAGAAAACTCCGGGCAACGCCGGGTACTTCTGCTAGTATTAATTATATTAATAATATTGCATGTTAATTTTGAATGTATTTAATGTGCATTTATTTTTACTTTGTATGTTATATCTAAAGTTCAATTTTCATTTATCTTAATATCTCAAAACTAAGAGCAGAAGGGGAAACAAATTAAAATAAAAACAAAATAAATATGGAATAGCTGACCGGCGACGACCTCGTTCTTGTGTACTTTTTGAAGTAAAGCAAAAGAACATTTTTTTTTATTTCTCATTTTTTTTTTTTGCTTATCGAATCGTTTTAATTCGAACATGTTGTTTAAATATTTTTTCGTAAATTTATTTCTTTTAGTATTTGATTAATATTTTTCTGTGTATTCACGTGCTTTTTTAAAAAAAATTTACACTTTATTTTTACAGCTATGTTTTAAATGCCATGAGTATTTTACAAGCAAGACAATTAGTGATATCATCTTTAATTAGTCATAGTGAAATCCCAACGAATGATAAGCACAATGCTTATGATTTTGATTCACAAGAACAATTTAAAGAATCTGAAAAAGTTATAAATGGAATGCAAAATAATACAACTACAAATGAAATTATTGCTCATGGTGGTGGAGAAGGACCAGCAGATTCAACAGATCCTGTTTTACATGAACCTTCCCCAGAAACCGAAATAATTTCTTCAGCCCCAACAGGTGCTCTTAGTGCATTTCAAAGTTTAACAGGTTCATTGTCTTTGTCAGCTTCTATATCATCGAATGCTGCTGCTGTAGTTTCACAAAAACACTCAAAAATGTCTGCCAGTGCGATGTCTGTTATGGCTGCTACCATGAATCATCATGATGATATGATTGCAGAATGTAGTGTCACAGGCTTAGATGATTTTTCCTCACTCTTAGGTGAGTCTGAAGCCAAAAGTTTAGTTGAACTATTAAAATTGAGTGTAGCTGGAAGAACAGGGTCTCATGCAACATCACGGACAATAGCGGAAACATTGATTGCATTGGGTTCAAATTCATCATGTATTGGGGATATGCTAATAGAAACAAGTATAACCGAATTAGAAGATTTATGTACATCTCGTTATTGTTTAGGGAAAATTCCAAAACCAGTAGTACAGGAAACTAGTCATCCATATGTTGATAATGTAACTTTAGTTGGGCATGTTAGAATTCCAGGAGCTGAAGCTTTAAGGTTAGAGTTTGATAGTCAATGCTCAACAGAAAAACGCAATGATCCTCTAGTTATAATGGACGGTTCTTGCCATGTTATAGCAACCCGATCTGGAAGAGAATCACAGCACTGGATGCCTGAAATTCGAATTACTGGTGAGGAAATGCGTTGGAAATTTACAAGTGATGGTTCTGTAAATGGATGGGGCTGGAGATTTTGGGTTCATGCTATTATGCCCCCTTCATTTTTACAAGAAACAGGTTCTGACCGAGCAGTTTTATCTCAACCATCAATGTTGTTAGTTATGGCTTTACTAGACTCAAGGTTAAGCATTACAAATCAAAAAGTTTTATTACGTTTAGCAACAGCTTTATCTACTTGTGCACAGTTAAATTCTTTAACTACATCACAAAGAATTTGGGCTCTGAAAAAGCTTCATTTTACTCTTATATCTAAACATTCACCTAAACCGCTAGATCCATTATTAAACAATATACTAATGCCCCTGATACCCGAATTACTGCGACAATATGAATATGAGGAGCCTCAAGTTCGTGGTGGCATACATTTAATGCATTCCGAATATTTTAAAACTATGGCGGCTTTGGCCTGTGATATGCAATTAGATTCTGTGTTGCCACCAAGCGAAATGCATAAATGGTCATGGTTTCGAAGATATTGTTCGGCTGTAAGAGTAGCACAGTCCTTTATAAAACGCACAGAATTGCCTCGTTCATTCTGTATAGAGATTCGAAAAAAATTAAATGAAATGATGCCATCGAACAATGGGAATATACAGTATAATTCATCTAATTTTATACAAGGAAGCCAAAGCGATTCATCATTGATGGTAAATTCAATAACATCAATGTCTTCAAGTACAATCAGCAATCCAACTCCTCCACCTCTTTCTTCGCAACAGCAAGATCCGCAACAACAACAACAAGAACCACAGCAATCCCAGCAGCAACAGAAACATCAACAACAACTTAATCATCAATGTCATATATATTTCCCAGGCAATTCAGTAACTCCAAGCTCAAGTAATTTATTGCAATATGTTGATACGACCACATTGATTTCTTCTCAGGATCCTTTAGTTAATATAAATATGGATAAAATACATAATGAATTCAATCAACTTTTACACGAAGATCACATACTTTTTAAAAAAGAACATGATAATCAACTTTTACAATGGTTAAATCGACGCCCAGAAGATTGGGCTTTATCATGGGGTGGTGCAAGCACTATCTATGGTTGGGGTCATAATCATAGGGGTCAGTTAGGAGGACTAGAAGGGAGTCGTATAAAAACACCTACGCCATGTGAAGCTCTAAGTTTACTTCATCCCGTACAATTAGCCGGTGGAGAACAAACTTTATATGCTGTAACAACGGATGGTAAATTATATGCAACAGGATACGGAGCTGGTGGACGTTTAGGGATTGGAAGTTCTGACACTATAGGTACCCCCACATTAATTGAATCTCTACAGCATGTTTTTGTAAAAAAAGTTGCTGTAAATTCCGGAGGTAAACATTGTCTTGCTTTAACGGCAGATGGAGAAGTTTATTCTTGGGGTGAAGGAGAAGATGGTAAATTAGGGCATGGAAATCGAATTGGTTGTGATCGTCCAAAACTAATAGAAGCTCTTAGCGGTATCGGAATAGTAGATATTGCGTGTGGCAGCGCTCATTCAGCTTGTATCACTTCGTCCGGTCATGTTCTTACATGGGGTAAAGGAAGATATGGCAGATTAGGTCATGGTGATAGTGAAGATCAATTACGCCCTAAATTAGTAGAAGCACTTCTAGGTTATAGAGCAGTAGATATAGCTTGTGGATCAGGAGATGCTCAAACTTTGTGTATAACGGATGACGATGTAAATAAAATTGTCTATAATAGTTCAAACATTTTTTATAATATAATTTTTAAATAGAATGTATGGAGTTGGGGCGATGGTGATTATGGAAAATTGGGACGCGGTGGTTCAGATGGATGTAAAGTACCAATGAAAATAGAAAGTCTTTCAGGTCTAGGTGTAATAAAGGTCGAATGTGGATCACAATTTTCCGTAGCTTTAACAAGATCAGGGGCAGTGTATACATGGGGTAAAGGTGATTATCATCGTTTAGGACACGGTTCTGTAGATCATGTTCGTAGGCCAAAAAAAGTGGCGGCCCTACAAGGAAAAAAAATTATTTCAATAGCTACTGGTTCTTTACATTGTGTAGCTTGTAGTGATAATGGAGAAGTTTATACATGGGGGGATAATGATGAGGGTAAGTTTAATTATATTGTTATATAAATTTTAGAAAATTGAAAATCAAGCATTATTATTATATTTCAATACCTGATTAAAATTAAAAAAAGAAAGAGTATTAAACATTTTAATTGAAACCATTAAAGGGCAATTAGGAGATGGAACTATTAGTGCAATACAAAGACCTCGTCTTGTAAATTCATTACAAGGTAAACATATTGTTAAAGTAACTTGCGGATCAGCACATACTTTAGCATTATCAACATCGCAATTAACTGAAGGTGCTCGTCCTCCTCCAAGTCCTCCTTTAGAATATGATTTAGTAAGAGACTTCCCTCCAGAAACACTTCACGCTAGATTGGTTTTGCTACATCATTTTTCCGAATTGTTATGCCCATGTTTTACAATGTTGCCTATTTCTGGGGAATTAAGTTTGGAATCATTAAAAGATATTCTTGTTTACAGTATTAAAGAAACTTCATTCCGTAAAGTTATTCAAACAACAATGGTAAGAGATAAACAACATGGTCCAGTAATTGAACTAAATCGTATTCAAGTAAAACGATCTCGTAATAAATCTGGAAATGGATTAGCTGGTATAGATGGAATGAAAAGTGTTTTTGGGCAAATGGTGCAAAAATTACCATTACTAACACAAGAAGCGTTATCGTTACCACATCGGGTTTGGAAAGTCAAATTCGTAGGTGAAAGCGTTGATGATTGTGGTGGAGGATATAGTGAATCTATAGCAGAAATGTGTGATGAATTACAAAATGGAAGTGTTCCGCTTTTAATTAATACACCAAATGGAAGAGGTGAGGCAGGTGCCAATCGAGATTGTTTTCTTCTAGATCCAACATTAAATTCTGTGTTACAAATGAATATGTTTCGATTTTTGGGAGTATTAATGGGTATAGCAGTTCGAACTGGTTCACCATTAAGTTTAAAGTATATCATATTTATTTTTTATTATTTAATTAATACACAAAAAAATATATTTCAGTTTGGCAGAACCTGTTTGGAGGCAGTTAACTGGAGAAAATCTTCGACCAAGTGACTTAACAGAAGTCGATAGAGATTATATAGCTGGTTTACTTTGTGTAAGGGATATGGAAGATGATAGAAGAGTTTTTAGTACTTTGGAGTTACCCTTTTCTACATCTTCAGCTAAAGGACACGAGGTTCCTTTATCAACACGATTTAGTCGCATTACTCTACAAAATCGTCAGGAATATGTACGTTTGGCTCTTAATTATCGGTTGCATGAATTTGACGAACAAGTTAAAGCAGTTAGAGATGGAATGTCAAAAGTAATACCCGTTCCTTTGTTATCATTATTTTCGGCTTCAGAATTACAAGCTATGGTATGTGGTTCCCCTGATATACCCTTAGGTTTGCTAAAATCTGTTGCAACATACAAAGGTGTCGATCCTTCATCACCATTGGTATTGTGGTTTTGGGAGGTTATGGAAGAGTTTTCGAATCAAGAAAGATCATTATTTTTACGATTTGTATGGGGACGAACAAGATTACCAAGAACCATTCAAGATTTTCGTGGACGTGACTTTGTTTTACAAGTTCTAGATAAGTACAACCCTGCAGACCACTTTTTACCAGAAAGTTATACTTGTTTCTTTTTGTTAAAAATGCCTCGATATTCATGCAAGGTAATAAAAATATTTTTTTTTTGTTTTTTTTCAAATTGTTTTAAGCATTACCTTGGTTTATATTTTACAGGCTGTCCTCATGGAGAAACTAAAATATGCAATTCATTTTTGTAAAAGCATTGATACAGATGATTATGCTAGAGTTGCAATGGGAGACCCAACTGAAGCTACAGGTAGCGAAGATAATAGCGATTTAGAATCAGTAGCTAGTCACGATGCTTAAAATGATTTAAGAAGTAGATTATCTCACATTTTATTGTGTTATTAATGTAAAAAAGCTCAATCTACTTCACTACTTGACTAACAAATAAAATTTTGCTTTTTTTATATTATATTGGTTAATTTTTCCTACAAACAACAATAAAGCAAAATTATTAACATACTTGTATTACTTTACAATTTGAAATAAATTTTGGAAATTTTCATACTATTTAAGAATTATTTACAGAAAAAAACAATTTCTAATAAAAGATATTATATTAACACAAAATAAAGTAGGTATAAATTATAGTGATACAGAAATAGTCATTTTGTTTAAATTTTGAAATTTTATTATACTTATTTAATTAGTATAAATTATTTGTAATATATTTATTTTTGAAAATAAAATTAAAGTAATTATTTTTATTTGCTTATTTTTTTCTTTAAATCTTATTTTTCCAATTTAAAATAATAATTTTTTTAATTTTCATTTTAAATTTTCACGAACATTGAAAATTATTCTAAGTAAACTTTAACAATTTTGATGCTAATAAATATATTCGAAATCATTAATTCACTTTTCGCATTGTTATGGAAATACTTTTTTTTTAAATAAAATAAAAACGTTATAAATATTTTTTAATGTAAAATTGTGTTTTAATTTTTTTTTTAAATTTATCCTGCAATCTTGAAAAGCTTATAATTCTGATTTTGAATCCAACTCTAAAATCCCTTCTAGTTCAGAATCTCACATACACATATTTATAAATATTCGGGAAAAAGCGTGTCACCCTGATTTTTAATCCAACTCTAAAATCCTTTCTAATTCAAAATCTGACATACACATATATACCTATAAATATTCCGGAAAAAGTGTAAAACTCTGATTTTTAGTCCAACTCTAAAATCCCAACTAATTCAGATTCTCGCATGTATCTTATATATATATATAAATATTCTGTACAAGGCGAATAGCCTTGATTTTGTAACCTACTATAAAATATCTTCTAATTGAGGCTCTTGCATATACCTTTATATACACATTTTCTGGAAAATGAGAATCAGAACCGGCATATACAATTGTATAAATATTCTAGAAAAAGGGAATACTCTGTAATATTTTGATTGATTTATTTTAAATCCAACTCTTAAACTCGTAATTATTACATTTAAATTTCAACAACAAAGCACTTATAACAGTTGGGGTTGTCGCCGCAAACTCCCGCTAAACCAATGGTTGAAACCCTGATTTTGAAACCAACTCTAAAATCTCTCGAAATTATTTTTTCCCCATGTAAATTTCAAAACAAAAGCATCCAATATAGTAGGGGCTGCGGCCCAAAACCTCCGCTAAATTAATTATTGACTAAAACCATTAAACAGATAAACCTATTAACAGAATGTTATACTAGAGTTGCCATGGAAGACCCAACAGAAGCTAAAGGAAGCGAAGATAATAGCGATTTAGAATCAGTAGCTAGTCACGATGCTTAAAACGATTTAAACAGTAGATTAGCTCACATTTTATTGTGTTATTAATGTAAAATAGCTCAATAGTCTTCACTACTTGACTAACAAATAAAATTTTGCTTTTTTTTTTTATATTATATTGATTAATTTTTCCTACAAACAACAATAAAGCAAAATTATTAACATACTTGTATTACTTTACAATTTGAAATAAATTTTGGAAATTTTTATACTAGTTAAGAATTATTTACAGAAAAAAATAATTTCTAATAAAAGATGTTATATTAACACAAAATAAAGTAGATATAAATTAAAGTGATACATAAATAGTCATTTTGTTTAAATTTTGAAATTTTTTTATTATATTTAATTAGTATAAATTTTTTGTAATATATTTATTTTTGAAAATATTGAAGTAATTATTTTTATTCGTTTATTTTTTCTTTAAATATTATTTTTCCAATTTAAAATAATAATTTTTTAATTTTAATTTTAAATTTTCATGAACATTGAAAATTATTCTAAGTAAAGTTTAACAATACTTATTTATAAAAAATTAAGAACAAAAAATGAACATTAATAGGATTGTATGACACACTGGTGCTGGATAACCTGCTGAATGCTGAATGCTGAACAGGCTAAATTAGATAAGTATTTGTGCTATTAATAAAAATTAAATTGTTTATGGTTATTGTTCAGGTTGCTGTGTTATGTTTGGAGTTTGAATCAGGTATGTACAATTAATGTATTGAAACACCAGTGACGATTCATTCAATAATATTTTTCTTTTAGGTTGCTGATTCAGGATTGAATAGTAATTATTTCATGTAACACATGTATTATTTCATGTTTTTGAACAAAATGCATAATTTTTGAAAGAAACCTTGAATACTTTCAGGTTATATAAATGTTGTCAATAACAATCATGTATGTTTGTTCAAGAGATTGAGATAAGCTAATCTTTTCTGTTTTTTCACCTTTTTATTATTCAATAAGCTGTATTTTTTATAGGTGTATAATAATTGTTTGCTATAACAGATTTCTTCTATGAAGGATTACTTAGTTTATATGTTTTCATTATCAAAATTTAATATTTTTATAGAATTATTTCTTTACTTCTTTTTATATAGATCAATATTTTCTTAATTGTTAATTGTGATAAATGTAATTCTGTTGCTTTTTCCTTGTTTCTTCTGGCAGATTAAGAAGTTTTTTCCTAGTCTTTCTATGAAGAATCGGTTAAGTTGTTAAGTTATGAAGGAAGTTGTTAAAATATTTCGAACTTATACTGAAGGTTTTGTTCAAGCAGCTTTGGGAAAAAATTATTTTCTGTTTCAATGTTGTCGGCATTGAAAAAGTTCGTTACAGAATTTTGTAAACTATACATCAATGCTAACTAACATGTATGTATCTATAAAATATTTATTTATTTTTAGGTACTATGATACATAAATACCAGCTAGCTGCAACCCCTGTTATCTGATAAGGATGTGGGGTGTTTTTGTTAAAATTTACAAAGCAAAAATTGAAAACTTATATCTAGACTAGCAGGAATACCCGGCGTTGCCCGCAGTATTTTGTTTGTTTTATGAAGTAAAACTTATGAACTTTTGTTTTTGCATTAATATAATTTAATTAATAGAGCCAAAGACTATACCTATATAAGACATTCCAAGTAGAACAAATTTTTTAGTATAGCAAATAAAAATAAGGCTGTGCCTCAAATAGTCGCAACATCTATCAATATGAAATTTATTCATCTTTTATGTTATACTAAATTCGTTTATTTTTAATTTTAAATATACATAAACGTTTTTCATTCTTGTCTTTGATATATAATCATATACAATTTAACCTTGAATAAAAAAAAAGTTTTCTAAATAAAATAAATTGGTGTGTATGTACATTGTAACTTCGTTTTACTATACTAGGGCAGCTAATAATTTGAATACTGGTAATTTAAAGTAGATTTTTCTAAGTAATTTAGATTCGATTGTTAGTTTTAAATAAATTTTATTTATTCTAAATAGTTATATAATATTACAATTCATTAACATAAAATTTGTATTACAATAAAACAATTTTTAAAATACAAAGAAAACTAATCTGCATGCTGTGCTGTATGTGTTATAAACCGAATAAACGAGAATGTATGTTAAATATAATGTTAAGTTAATAATTAGCTACGTTGTCAGTTTATTGTATGGTTTTTATTTTTTAAATAAAATTAAGTTTTTTTTCTAGATATACGAAAAAATATACATGAGATTTCTTGATTTGTCACAGACAATTTGTGTATTTAAGTATATTTTTTTTTGCAAAATAAGCTAAAGAGTATGTAAAAATGTGTTATTTAGAATGATTAAGTAACCAATAATTCGTCGTTTCAATTGAAGTAAACTGTATTGACTACATGAAGAAGGATTTAAATTTTTACTTTATAAATTTAAATGTATAAAATTATTAATTAACATATATTGGATTAATGTTAATTAGTTTAACTACGTAGGTATGTATGTATATATGTATATGTATGTATTTTTACTTAGTTAGAATTTACATACTTTATATACCTAGTTATATTATATAAGTACATACATAGATACATATATATAAAGTATATACATACATATGTATATTCACTACAGTAAACTATAGGAAAAAAAAATCTTTTTTTGAATTTTATGATTTATTTTGTAGTTTTTTAATATTATAATTTATATTTGTATAGTCTTTGGTTTTGATTAAATACTGTATAGAAATGTGAATATATTTTCTAATTTAATTGATTGTGTTTGTGTATTTTTCAACATAAGCACATTATACATATAGTATGTATATACATATTTCAATGATATTTTTTGTAATGCATTCCTGAATGATGACATGACAATTGTCGTATGAAGCAGATTATTTCTGTTCTTTAATAACGGCCGAAAATGTTATGTTGTTAAAACTTAAACACTGTATTCTTAAGATACTAAATAAGGTTATTTTAATTACTATTATACATATGTATATTAGAAATTTGTATTGAAAGCTTTTAATGGAATATCAAAAACAATATGTATGTACATAGATAAAAGTAAAAAGTGTTAGAAATATTTTTTTTAAAATAATAACAATACAACTTTTTCTATTTATACCTTTTATATTGCAGAAGTGGGTTAACGAACGTTCAGAAAAATTTGTTATAGGCTTTATTTAGAACCGTAAATTAATCCTGCCAAATTAGACACAAATTAGAAACAAAAATTTTCAATTGGTCAAACCGTTTAAGCACGACAACAAAAACATGAAAAATTTAATTGAGGCCTCATGCTGAAACAGGTTAATGGATCGTAACTAAATCAACTTAGTAAGCTTCTGTGGTAAAGAATTACAGTTTTGTAAATTTTCAACTCAATTGGTCAAACCGTTTAAGCACGACAACAAAGAAATTAAAAAACTTCATTGAGCCCTGGTGCCGAAATGTGTCAATGGATCGTAACCAAATCAACTTAGTAAGCTTCTGTGGTAAAGAGTTACAGTTTTGTAAATTTTCAACTCAATTGGTCAAACCGTTTAAGCACGACAACAAAGAAATTAAAAAACTTCATTAAGCCCTAGTGCCCAAACGTGTTAATGGATCGTAACCAAATCAACTTAGTAAGCTTCTGTGGTAAAGAGTTACACTTTTGTAAATTTTCAACTCAATTGGTCAAACCGTTTAAGACCGACAACAAAGAAATTAAAAAACTTCATTGAGATCTGGTGCCGAAACGAGTTAATGTATCGTAACCAAATCAACTTAGTAAGCTTCTGTGGTAAAGAGTTACACTTTTGTAAATTTTCAACTAAATTGGTTAAACCGTTTAAGAGCGACAACAAAGGAATTAAAAAAACTTAATTGAGCTGTGGGGCCTTTTAAACCAAAAAGCTTTAAAAGGTTCTGCATAGGTGTTATGCATGCTGCTTAACGTCAATATGTATGTTGTTTGGATGATTGATTGTGTATGGATTCTTTGGTTAGTTTCTTTCTTTTAGTAGTTTTTGTTTTTCAGGATATTTCGGTTTTATCCAATTTAATTTTTCCAAAAAAGTCTTGTTATTTTGTTAATTATTGTATTTTTAAAGTTTTAGTTATACTTCCTTGTTTGTCATTTTTCATTACTTCGCTTTTTCACCACCAGATTGTGTGTTTTGCTATGTTTGCCGGTGCTATTTAACGGGGTTGTTTTCTTTGTTTTGACACTTACTTCCTATTTTTCGAAAGAACGAGGTGGAAATGATAAATTTGCGACTATTTTTTCCTGTTTCCTGAACAAGATGACAAGATGGATGTACACTCCGCGATGTCGGTGGAGCGTATTTGCAAAATATATTTTTTTTTTACTGGGTAAGTATCATTTATATTCTGTTTTAGTTACCTATTAATGTTTCTTTATATTTTTTGTGATCTCCTGATGTCCGCTGGCTGAGGTTTCTGTGGATTTTTCGGATTGGTAAATAGTCTTGTACTGTGTTTATTTAATTAACCACATTTCTTTTGGAGTTTTTTTTTTTAGGTCTCTGCTCGAGCGAGGCTAGTGAATGCTAGTAATAGGTTACCCTGCCATGGATAAAGAAGATCATTGGTGTAACTGTGACTCTGTAAGCCTCTAAGTGGTTCAAAGATTGCTGCAGATGTATTAGGAACCACATACATATATTATATATATTTATATATATATATATATATATATATTTTTAATTAAATACACTTATTTTCAGGGCTCGCAAAAGCGAATTGTGTTTTTAGTCCAGACGAGTGAACATTTTTTTAAGTGTTTTTCTTCTTTTTTAAATTTGATAACTCTTGATATGTCCTAGTAGTTCCAGGTGAACTTATAGAAGAGGCTTTTGCTATAGTAAACGTTTCTGGTGGATCCAGTAGCGCATTTTCTATTGATTGTGTTGTTTTAAGGCTTCTGTAATTAGATTTTTTTGGCTTTAGTTTTTCGTCATTTGGTTTGTTTTGTTTGTTGATTGAGGTCTTCTTTTCTGTTTTTATTTGTTGATTAAGTCTGTCTTCTTTTTTACTTTTTAACTTGTTCTGTCAGATTTGGCGGTGTTTTAGCAGCTGAGTTATATGTCCTCTTTTGGCAGGTGTATCTGGTGCCATTGCATGCCCCGCTTTCCACTATAGAATGTTTTTTGTGAGTATTTCATTACAGTTTTGTCTTATTTTTTCGAAGACGTGATTTTTTACTAATCTTAAGGCGAGGCTGAGGGGGGTTGTGTTTTCCGTTAGTATTGACAAAGTGGTAGCTTCTTTTGTCTGCTACTTCGTTACCTCTTATCCCCACGTATCCTGGGATCCACGTTATTTTTATATCTGCTTTGTCTTCATATATCTTTTTCTAATTTGAGATGCCATGATTTCTTGGTTGTTATGCCTTTCAGCGTGCTCAAACTATCTGTATAGTTACCAGCCGTTTTATTTTCTATTATATACAGGGTGGCGTCCAGGACTGCTTCGAGCTCTGCTACGTATATGGCATATTTATTTTTATTTATTTTATTTTATTCAGATTTATTCCCCAGGAGTTGGATCGCTCGTATGGAGTTTATTACATATACTCCATACATATACTCCATTATATTATTATTGTATATTGAGACAAAAATGAGAACGATTAGAGAAAAAATAATAAAGAAAAAAATAAACATAAGATTACAATAAGAAATACAGTTGAGTTTATTGCTTTTTTAAAGCGTTGGTGTGTATTATTTAAGTTTTGCATCTATGTGGCTTTTTATTTAGCTGTTGTTCGTGGGCGGAGCGTGGGCCTCTTTACTTGCTTGTGGTTGTATAATTAGAGGATTTGCTTGGTGTTTAAGGTCTATTGTTTTTATTTTTGGTTGGTCTACTGGGAGTTGTATACTTGTCATATCTATATCTGGATTTAATTTTGATTCTGAATTGTTTGTTTGGATGACTTTTTGTTTGAAGTAGTTTCTGTGGGTGTCTCTGATTATCTGGTTGAGTATAACGGTGCAGTGGTATAGTGGTTTTTTTGGTATCGTTTTTGTTAGGGAATCTGTACATATCTTCGATTTAAGCTTTGGGGTTGGCTTCTTTTAATTCATTTATAATTTCTGCATCTGTCTGCTCTTCATTGGCTAGAGGAAAACGAAAAATAACCCCTTTGGAAGAATTTAGTAACTTCATATATTCTATTTTCACCGGTTTGCCTAGTAGTTCTTTTTCCAGTGAATTTCTCTGCTATTATCTTGTTTGGTTTTTCGAGAATAATGTTGCTTTTTCTGTAGTATTTTTCTGTAAAATTTTTACTTACTATCTCAAGAGCCTTAGTTATGCTGTTGTTCTTTCATTGTTCGCCCTTTTTGTTGGTGATGGCTTTTCGGAAGTTTCCAGCAGACTAAATTGATTGTTACTCACTGGGGCAGCCATTTTGAGCTTTTTCTTTATGACGCCTTGGGGGTATATGCCCTGTCTTTCTCTATGAACAAATATATTAAAATATTTTTATAATAGAATATTAGTCCGTTTATTAGGAGGCTTTCTTTCTTGGTATAGTTTAAACTATTCCAAGAAGTGAAAATGGTTCTATGTTACGCTTGGAGGTCTATTTCTATGGAGTGTGATTTTGTTTCGAATAATGGAAAGTAGTGTACTTACTCTAAAAATTTTGTGAATTGGCTGTTAAGGGGTAAGTTTGAGAAGGATCTGTTGAGATTCTTTTTAAATTTAGGCAAATTGTAAATACCAAAATCGCCAACTTTTGGGAATACGGTGGATGGTAATAAATTCCACATTTTTGTAGTTCTAACAACAAACGAATTGATATAACCAGTAGAGTACCATGTAGGTAGTTTCACATAGTAGGAATGCGCATTTGCTGTGCCTCTTGTGGTGCATTGGAAGTGTTTAAGAGGACATCAGTGATTTTATTTCAACTGAGCAAGTGCCATTTACCTACAAAATACCTATAAAAAGAGAAAGAGCTCTAATATTACGAGGGGATGTCAAGCGAGGCTATAGTATTACTCACTATGGGGTTATTAATTAGACGAATGGCTCGTTTTTGAGCTTGATCGAGAAAGTTATATTCTATCTTAGTTCGTAAATGCGCTTTATAAATTTTGGATAGGTCCTTTGAAGAGAAATATGATTTACACCTAAAAAGAAAACCCAAGCATTTGCCAACACTTTTCGCTATATCAAAAATATGATCATTCCAAATTATCTTTTGATTTAGCTACATGCCCAAAATGTTCATGTTTTCCGATCGGTGCACGATTTCCCCGAGATTAGGGTTATAATTAATTTTTTTTTTTTAAAGTTATCTGACAGCATTGAGTTTTGGAAGAATTAAACTTTGTTTTTAGAGCCCTAACTAGCGGTTTTAGTTAGATCATCATTAATCGTATTGGTCATAGATAGTCTAGCTATGTCAATTGCAAAGGTTGTGGCATTTGACTTTCTCGGAAAATTATAAGATGCTACCAGAGTGCTATCGTCGGCGAAACTGTGAATTGAATTGAAGGTTGAAAATAGAATACCGTTGATAAAAAACAAGAAGAAAGTAGGTGCAAGGACGGATCCTTGTGGAACGCCAGCGTTTATTTGAAATATGTCAGGCGTGTATCCGTGGACCAGAACACGAATACAACGATCCGAAAGATAGTCTTCAATCCATTTGCTTAAAACTGGACCAAGACCTAGAGCTTGACATTTGTTCAACAAAGCAGCATGCCATATTCGATCGAAAGAATCCTGTTGTTAAGTTTACCACTGAGGTATATCATAAGATGACCCGTGGATTGTTGCTTCCGTATTGGGGATCATGTAAACTACCCCTAAAATCCAAATATTTCTTGAGCTTACAGTTGATAATAGTTTCCATAACTTTGGAAATGATCGAAATGATAGTTATAGTTATATAGTTTGAGGGGTCGCTTTTATCACCTTTTTTAGGAACTGGGGAAACTGAAGATATCAGTCGAAAACGAAAGATAAAAAAGATTGCGCAGAGATTTCGTAATGGAGCAGGCAGTATTTTTTGAACCAAGGCGGAGATTCCATCAGAACCACTACACTTTTATTTTTCAGATTCTTTAGAACTTTCACTACAGCTCGATTCCTGAAGTAAATCTTTCAAAAAGCAAAAATAAGGCTGTGCTCCAAATAGACGCGACATCTATCAATATGAAATTTATTCATCTTTTATGTTATACTAAATTCGTTTATTTTTAATTTTAAATATACATAAACGTTTTTCATTCTTGTCTTTGATATATATATACAATTTAACCTTGAATAAAAAAAAAAAGTTTTCTAAATAAAATAAATTGGTGTGTATGTACATTGTAACTTCGTTTTACTATACTAGGGTAGCTAATAATTTGAATACTGGTAATTTAAAGTAAGTTTTTCTAAGTAATTTAGATTCGATTGTTAGTTTTAAATAAATTTTATTAATTCTAGTTATATTATTACAATTCATTAACATAAAATTTGTATTACAATAAAACAATTTTTAAAATACAAAGAAAACTAATCTGCATGCTATGCTGTGTGTGTTATAAACCGAATAAACGAGAATGTGCATAAATAAAATGTTAAGTTAATAATTAGCTATGTTGTCAGTTTATTGTATGGCTTTTATTTTTTAAATAAAATTAAGTTTTTTTTCTAGATATACGAAAAAATAAACATGAGATTTTTTGATTTGTCACAGACAATTTGTGTATTTAATTTTTTTGCAAAATAAGCTAAAGAGTATGTAAAAATGTGTTATTTAGAATGATTAAGTAACCAATAATTCGTCGTTTCAATTGAAGTAAACTGTATTGACTACATGAAGAAGGATTTAAATTTTTACTTTATAAATTTAAATGTATAAAATTATTAATTAACATATATTGGATTAATGTTAATTAGTTTAACTACGTAGGTATATATGTACATATGTATATGTATGTATTTTTACTTAGTTAGAATTTACATACTATATATACCTACTTATATTATATAAGTACATACATAGATACATATATATAAAGTATATACATACATATGTATATTCACTACAGTAAACTATAGGAAAAAACAACCTTTTTTTGAATTTTATAGTTTGTAATTTTTTAATATTATATATACCTAGTTTTTTAATATTATAATTTATATATGTATAGTCTTTTGTTTTGATTAAATACTGTACAGAAATGTGAATATATTTTCTAATTTAATTGATTGAGTTTGTGTATTTTTCAACATAAGCACATTATACATATAGTATGTATATACATATTCCAATGATATTTTTTGAGAAATATATTATACAAATTCATCTTATGTAGGTAGACCACATGTTAGTAATGCATTCCTGAATGATGACATGACAATTGTCGTATGAAGAAGATTATTTCTGTTCTTTAATAACGGCCGAAAATGTTATGTTGTTAAAACTTAAACACTGTATTCTTATGATACTAAATAAGGTTATTTTAATTAATATTATACATATGTATATTAGAAATTTGTATTGAAAGCTTTTAATGGAATATCAAAAACAATATGTATGTACATAGATAAAAGTAATAAGTGTTAGAAATATTTTTTTTAAAATAATAACAATACAACTTTTTGTATATATACCTTTTATATTTTGGAAGTGGGTTAACGAACGTTCAGAAAAATTTGTTACAGGCTTTATTTAGAACCGTAAATTAATCCTGCCAAATTAGACACAAATTAGAAACAAAAATTTTCAATTGGTCAAACCGTTTAAGCACGATAACAAAAACATGAAAAATTTCATTGAGGCCTCATGCTGAAACAGGTTAATGGATCGTAACCAAATCAACTTAGTAAGCTTCTGTGGTAAAGAATTACAGTTTTATAAATTTTCAACTCAATTGGTCAAACCGTTCAAGCACGACAACAAAGAAATTAAAAAACTTCATTGAGCCCTGGTGCCGAAATATGTCAATGGATCGTAACCAAATCAACTTAGTAAGCTTCTGTGGTAAAGAGTTACAGTTTTGTAAATTTTCAACTCAATTGATCAAACCGTTTAAGCACGACAACAAAAACATGAAAAACTTCATTGAGGCCTCATGCTGAAACAGGTTAATGGATCGTAACCAAATCAACTTAGTAAGCTTCTGTGGTAAAGAATTACAGTTTTGTAAATTTTCAACTCAATTGGTCAAAGTGTTTAAGACCGACAACAAAGAAATTAAAAAACTTCATTGAGATCTGGTGCCGAAACGAGTTAATGTATCGTAACCAAATCAACTTAGTAAGCTTCTGTGGTAAAGAGTTACACTTTTGTAAATTTTCAACTAAATTGGTTAAACCGTTTAAGAGCGACAACAAAGGAATTAAAAAAACTTAATTGAGCTGTGGTGCTTTTTAAACCAAAAAGCTTTAAAAGGTTCTGCATAGGTGTTATGCAGCTTATGCATGCAGCTTAACGTCAATATGTATGTTGTTTGGATGATTGATTGTGTATGGATTCTTTGGTTAGTTTCTTTCTTTTAGTAGTTTTTGTTTTTCAGGATATTTCGGTTTTATCCAATTTAATTTTTCCAAAAAAGTCTTGTTATTTTGTTAATTATTGTAATTTTAAAGTTTTAGTTATACTTCCTTGTTTGTCATTTTTCATTACTTCGCTTTTTCACCACCAGATTGTGTGTTTTGCTATGTTTGCCGGTGCTATTTAACGGGTTTGTTTTCTTTGTTTTGACACTTATTTCCTATTTTTCGAAAGAACGAGGTGGAAATGATAAATTTGCGACTATTTTTTCCTGTTTCCTGAACAAGATGACAAGATGGATGTAAACTCCGCGATGTCGGTGGAGTGTATTTGCAAAATATATTTTTTTTTACTGGGTAAGTATCATTTATATTCTGTTTTGATGATATTATGTATTTTAGCTGCCTATTAATGTTTCTTTATATTTTTTGTGATCTCCTGATGTCCGCTAGCTGAGGTTTCTGTGGATTTTTAGTATTGGTAAATAGTCTTGTACTGTTTTTATTTAATTAACCACATTTCTTTTGGAGTTTTGTTTTTAGGTCTCTGCTCGAGCTAGTGAATGCTAATAATATGATACCGTGCCATGGATAAAGAAGATCATTCGTGTAACTTTGACTCTGTAAGCCTCTTAGTGGTTCAAAGATGGCTGCAGATGTATTAGGAACCACATACATATATTATATATATTTATAAATATATATATATATATTTTTAATTAAATACACTTATTTTCAGGGCTCGCAAAAGCGAGTTGTGTTTTTAGTCCAGACGAGTGAACATGTTTTTAAGTGTTTTTCTTCTTTTTTAAATTGGATAACTCTTGATATGTCCTAGTAGTTCCAGGTGAACTTATAGAAGAGGCTTTTGCTATAGTAAACGTTTCTGATGGATCCAGTGACGCATTGTCTATTGATTGTGTTGTTTTAAAGTTTCTCTAATTAGATTTTTTTGGCTTTACTTTTTCGTCATTTGGTTTGTTTTGTTTGTTGATTGAGGTCTTCTTTTCTGTTTTTATTTGTTGATTAAGTCTGTCTTCTTTTTTACTTTTTAACTTGTTCTGCCAGATTTGGCAGTGTTTTAGCAGCTGAGTTATATATCCTCTTTTAGTAGGTGTATCTGGTGCCATTGCATGCTCCGCTTTCCGCTATAGCATGCTTTTTGTGAGTATTTCATTACAATTTTGTCTTATTTTTTCGAATACGTGATTTTTTACTAATCTTAAGGCTAGGCTTAGGGAGGTTGTGTTTTCCGTTAGTATTGACAAAGTGGTAGCTTCTTTTGTCTGCTACTTCGTTACCTCTTATCCCCACGATCCACGTTATTTTTATATCTGCTTTGTCTTCATATATCTTTTTCTAATTTGAGATGCCATGATTTCTTGGTTGTTAGGGTTTTCTATTCCTTTCAACGTGCTCAAACTATCTGTATAGTTACCAGCCGTTTTATTTTCTACTATATACAGGGTGGCGTCCAGGACTCCTTCGAGTTCTGCTATGTATATGGCATATTTATTTTTATTTATTTTATTTTATTTTATTCAGATTTATTCCCCAGGAGTTGGATCGCTCGTATGGAGTTTATTACATATACTCCATACATATACTTCATTATATTATTATTGTATATTGAGACAAAAATGAGAAAGATTAGAGAAAAAATAATAAAGAAAAAAATAAACATAAGATTACAATAAGAAATACAGTTGAGTTTATTGCTTTTTTAAAGCGTTGGTGTGTATTATTTAAGTTTTGCATCTATGTGGCTTTTTATTTAGCTGTTGTGCGTGGGCGGAGCGTGGGCCTCTTTACTTGCTTGTGGTTGTATAATTAGAGGATTTCCTTGGTGTTTAAGGTCTATTGTTTTTATTTTTGGTTGGTCTACTGAGTTTTGTATACTTGTCATATCTATATCTGGATTTAATTTTGATTCTGAATTGTTTGTTTGGATGACTATTTGTTTGAAGTAGTTTCTGTGGGTGTCTCTGATTATCTGGTTGAGTATAACGGTGCAGTGGTATAGTGGTTTTTTTGGTATCGTTTTTGTTAGGGAACCTGTACATATCTTCGATTTAAGCTTTGGGGTTGGCTTCTTTTAATTCATTTATAATTTCTGCATCTGTCTGCTCTTCATTGGCTAGGGGAAAACGAAAAATAACCCCTTTGGAAGAATTTAGTAACTTCATATATTCTATTTTCACCAGTTTGCCTAGTAGTTCTTTTTCCAGTGAATTTCTCTGCTATTATCTTGTTTGCTTTTTCGAGAATAATGTTGCTTTCTCTGTAGTATTTTTCTGTAAAATTTTTACTTACTATCTCAAGAGCCTTAGTTATGCTGTTGTTCTTTCATTGTCCGCCCTTTTTGTTGGTGATGGCTTTTCGGAAGTTTCCGGCAGGCTAAATTGATTGTCACTCATTGGGGCAGCCATTTTGAGCTTTTCCTTTATGACGCCTTGGGGGTATATGCCCTGTCTTTCTCTATGAACAAATATATTAAAATATTTTTATAATAGAATATGTAAAATATGGAATATGGAACTTAGTGTACTTACTCTAAAAATATGGAATATGGAACTTAGTGTACTTACTCTAAAAATTTTGTGTATTGGCTGTTAAAGGGTAAGTTTGAGAAGGATCTGTTGAGATTCTTTTTAAATTTAGGAAAATTGTAAATACCAAAATTCCCAACTTTTGGGAATACGGTGGATGGTAATAAATTCCACATTTTTGTAGTTCTAGCAACAAACGAATTGATATAACCAGTAGAGTACCACTTAGGTAGTTTCACATAGTAGGAATGCGCATTTGCTGCGCCTCTTGTGGTGCATTGGAACTGTTTAAGAGGACATCAGTGATTTTATTTCAACTGAGCAAGTGCCATTTACCTACAAAATACCTATAAAAAGAGAAAGAGCTCCAATATTACGACGGATGTCAAGCGAGGCTATAGTATAAAACACAAAAATATTGTAGACTTTTCAACGCGTAGTTTAATCCATATATAATGAAAAATATGGTTGGAGCCTTTTAAATTGTGAAGGGTGTTGAAACTTACATCAGATCGAATATATAAAGCGACACCTCTATGGGTGATGAAATGCGAAACCAAAGAATAGCCGTTAATATTAAAATTAATACTATCGTCTTTAACTTGAGTTTCACATAGTGCTAGCAATGCTGGTCTTTCTGAAAATAAGTGTGCCTCTTTAGGTTTAGGTTATCAAATCCGGTGCAATTTTAGGTTATGTTTCTATTTATATTTATTTTTGTTTTAATGTTTAACTAATGTTTATATTCGCTTTTAATTGTAAAATATATGTAGTGGATTTTATATAATATATTTAGATGATTAAGTTAGTAAAGAAAAAAGAAATTTGTTTAATAATATTTTGGTTTCCGGTATTGAATTCATTCAATTGGTAAAACCTTTTACCATTACACTTGATATCACTTGTTGTTAGATTGAATTAATTATATTGAATTGTTGTTATTCTTATTATTATTTCTTTTTTTAAGTAATTAAATAAAAGTTGATTTATATTATGAGTAGATAGGTAGGCACTTGGGCCAGACAGGTCAGTAGGTCAAGGCCATCCGGAAGTAGGTCAAACTGTAATTAGGTCAGACAGGAGTAGGTTAACGACGTAAAATTAGGTCAGACAGGCGGCGGCGACCGTCAGACAACTCTTGTTGTTTATAAGGATTGTATACTTGTTTTAAGTAATAGGTAAACATGGAAAAACAGTAAGAAAAATATTTTTTTTATGCTTGCAAATTTTAAGATGTTGTTGTTTGTTGTTTTTTTCTTTCGTTTTGTTTTATGAAGTATTTAAAGAAGAGGAAAGAAAAACCATTAATTAATTGTTATGTAAGAATGTTGAAAAAAAACAAGAAATCAAAAATATCTAACGTGGTACAGGTCTACTTCTTATTGATGTATACTTGGCTTAAGTTATAAGTAATAGGCGCATATGAAAAGTAGAAACAAAAAAATGGTTAGTGAATGTAAAAGGAAAAAAACAAAAAAAAAGTTTAAACGTACAAGATAGAACAATTTAAAAAGGTACAACGCATCTTTAAAATTCATAAAGAAAAAGTGCAAACCTGTTTTTATGTCTACATAATGATCAAACCATTGAAAAAAAATTATGCGTTTTTAGATGTACCTAACTATTTGTGTTGTTTTTTTTTTTCTACTTTAACTATTTAAAGAAGTTAAAAGAAAAAAACTAATGATTGTTGTCGGTGTGTCATGTAAGATATTTTTTGTTTGTAAGAATAAAAAAAGAAAAAAAATCAAGTCAGGTTAATTGTATTTGTCACCTATTTTGAAAACAAGAATATAAAAATAAAACAGATTTATTCTGTGTTCAAGAAAAAAATATGAATAAAAAGAAAACAACAAGAAATCAAAAATATCTAACGTGGTACAGGTATACTTCTTGTTGATGTATACTTAGCTTAAGTAATAGGCATATATGAAAAGAATAAGAAAAAATACTTTATAAAATTTAAAGAGAAAAATGAAAACAGAACAAAAAGATGTGTAACTACGTTTCTTTAAAATTTTAAAACTAATTTTAAAAAAATTAAAAGAAAAAGTGCAAACTGGTTTTTAAATGTTACATAAAGATTCAACCTTGACAAAATTGATGCAATTTTGAGATGCTTTTATTTCTTCTTGTTATCTTTTTTCTATGAAGTATTTAAAGAAGATGAAAGAAAAAAATTCTTAGTATCACCGTATAAGATTTTATTGTTATGTAAGAATGTTGAAAAAAAACAAAGGAATAAAAGCGATTCAAAATAAGTTACGAGTAATTGCTTTATTTAAAGCAACAAGCAAGACATTATGTATAAATTGTGTAAAACGTTAAAAAATTGTTAATAGAGTGAAAATTCTAGGATTAGAAACGTTCGCGATTGGTTGTCTTAATAAAATAAAAATCGGAAATTAAAAAAAAGAAATTAAAATGAATACAGAAAAATTCACAATAAAATCAATAAAATCAGTGAATGTAAAACGATTCAACATTTTTGGAAAAAAATTGGAGTTTATAATAAATGCAGTACCAGACAACAAAGATCCAATAGATTGGATTAAAACCGGTATTGAAGAATTATTCAGCAATTTACTTGAAAATGTTGATCCTACTGACAAAATTGGTGTCACTTTTGGATGCCAAAGTTTTCATGAACGTGGTCCAACCTGGATCAATTTTAAAGAAGCAAAAGATCTTGACATTTCGGAAATTTGGGAAGTTATTTCAAACATTTTTCAAAGCAACTCCGAAGGATTATCTACAAATACGTTCTGTATAAATGTTACATATATACGACTTCCAGCAGGAAGTGGAAGAGGAAAAAGATACAACAATTTTGAAGAAGAATGTAATAAAAGAAGAGGCATAATTTCAATCAAAAACAAAGATAATTTATGCTTACCACGTGCGTTAGTTGTTGCTATCTCATTCATAGAAAAATCAGTTGACTACTGTAAAATGCGAAAAGACACAGGTCAACTTCAGTTGAAAGCAGCATTACAACTAATAAGAAATTCAAATGTAAGCATCCCAGCAAAAGGAGCTAGTATCAGTGAGCTCAAAAAATTTCAACTGTACCTCTCTAAATATCAAATTGTAGTTTTTGATTTCAGAGGAAAAGGAAAATCAATTATTTTTCAAGGTGAAGAAGATAAGGAAAAAAGATAGAATTTGATATACGATGAAGGTCACTTCAATGTAATTACATCATTAACAGCAGCATTTAGTTGTGATTACTTTTGCCAAACATGTAATGTTCCGTATAACAATAGATTGTCTCACAGATGTAAACAGTCGTGTTTCTTTTGTAAATCATCTCCAGCATGTGACGTAAATTTTCCAAATATTAAATGTGATGTATGCAATCGAAGTTTTAAAGGTCAAACTTGTTTTGATAATCATAAAGCAACATCATCTACAAATAAAAAATCTATTTGTACTCTTATAAATTCCTGTACAAAATGCTTTAAAGTATACAGAACCGATGTAAATCATATATGCTATGGACATTTGTGTAAAAACTGTAATATAAATGTAGCTTCAGACCACCAATGCTTTATTACACCGTCTAAAGAATTAGCTGAACTTAAAAATATATTATATATTTTCTACGATCTCGAAACAACTCAAGATGATATCATCGGGGAGAAACTTCATGAAGGTGTTGCAATAGGGGATATAATTGAACATCAGCCTGATTTATGTATTTTTGAACAACGTTGCACGCATTGTATATTGTCTAATATTGAAAGATGCAATTTTTGTGGACTTCGAGAACATGTGTTGAAACAAAATCCAATACAAATGTTCTTAGAATATATACTCAACCAAAGAAAGATATTTCATAAAGTTGTAGTTATTGCACATAACGGACAAGCATTTGATAATCAGTTTTTATTAAACTATATCTTAGAGAAAACCATCATCAAACCAAAACTAATTATGAGGGGAACAAAGATAATTTTAATGCTGTTAGATAACGTGAAATTTATTGATTCACTAAACTATTTTCCAATGCCGTTATCTAGTTTACCGAAGGCATTTGATTTAGATATAAATTTAAAAAAAGGATATTTTCCTCATATGTTTAATCGTAAAAATAATATAAAATATAATGGAAAGTTACCCGATCGGAAATATTACTGTTATAATTCAATGAGTGCATCAGAAAGAAAACAATTTCTTGAATGGTATGAAGAAAATAAAAACAAGTCTTTTAACCTCCAAAAGGAACTTGTAGAATATTGTATGAATGACGTAAAAATTTTGACAGCAGCCTGTATTAAATTCAGACAGCTATTTTTGGAAGAATGTAAGGTTGAGCCATTTTTAGAAGCCACTACAATTGCATCAGCGTGTAATTTGGTTTTTAGAAGGAATTTTTTAAAACCGTATACAATTGGACTTATACCTAAACAAGGATATCGCTTATCAGAAAACCAGTCAATCATTGCCATAAAATGGTTAATGTGGGAAGAAAAACGAAGAAAAATAAAAATTCAGCATAGTGGTAACCGAAAGGAAAAAGTAATTTTTGGTCTTCGTGTTGACGGATATTGCACAGACACAAAACAAATATTTGAGTTTTATGGCTGTTATTACCATGGCCATCCAAAATGTTTCAAAAATAATAATAATAAAAAATATGAAACACGTTATGAGGCTACATTATCCAAAGCCAATAAATTACGCTCTATAGGTTATCAAGTAATTGAAAAGTGGGAGTGTGAATTTCGAAACGAAATGAGATCAAAAGAATACATAGAATTTTTCGCAAAATTGGAGAACGAAAGTTTGATAACACTAAAACCACGTGATGCGTTTTATGGCGGTAGAACAGGAAACACAAGAACATATTATAAATGTGCGCCTGGTGAAAAAATAATGTATATAGATATATGCTCACTATATCCTTGGGTGTGTAAATATGGAAAATTCCCAGTGGGTCATCCAAAAGTTCATGTTGGAAAAATTGAATGCAATAAATTAAATTTAAATGATACTGAAGGATTAATAAAGGCATTGATACTTCCCCCAGAAAAACTCTATCACCCGGTTTTGCCTATAAATCAAAATAATAAGCTAATGTTTTCCTGCTGTCAAACATGTAGTTTCGAAATGAATAATGATGACTGCTCGCATGACAATCGTAGTAGGTCAATTTTAGGAACGTGGGTTATAGATGAAGTAAGAGAAGCTGTTAAACAGGGATACAAAATTGTGGAAATATACGAGGTATGGGAGTATACTGTTAAACAATTTAATCCCCTTACATCACAACAAGGAATTTTTACAGAAATGATGAACAAGTTCCTTAAAATTAAACAAGAAGCTTCTGGCTGGCCTAGCTTTTGCAAAACACCAAAGGAAAAGTGCAAATATTTAGAAAAATTTTCGAAAGTAGAAGGCATAAATTTACAGTTTAACGATATAGAAAAAAATCCTGGACTTAGATCATTAGCTAAGTTAATGTTAAACTCTTTCTGGGGTAAATTTGGACAGAGAGAAAATCAATCAAAAACTGAAATAATAAATGAGCCTTATGAATTATTTACTATTCTTACTGATCCTTCGAAGAATGTAAATCAAATAACTCCAATAAACGAAAAAACAGTTTTGGTAAATTGGGAATACAAAGAAGAAACAGCTGAATCATTATCAACAGTTAACGTTTGCATAGCTGCTTACACTACCACACAAGCTCGTTTAAAATTGTATTCTTACTTAGACAATTTAAAAGAACGAGTTTTGTATTACGATACAGATTCAATAATATATGTAGCACGTGAAGGAGAATATAACCCTCCAACTGGAGTTTTCATAGGAGATGACAGATGAGCTTGAAGAATATGGAATTGGAAGCTATATTACAGAATTTGTTAGTGGTGGTGCAAAGAACTATGCATACAAAATATATAGTACCAACTCCAAATGCGAAAAAACTGTTTGCAAAGTGAAAGGTATTCGTTTAAATTACAACGCTTCACAAAAAATAAATTTTGGCTCTATGAAACAATTAGTTAAAAAATTAAACAACTTTCAACAAATAAATATAACATTTCCTAGTATTCGCCGAACATACGATCACAGAGTCATCACTGTTCCTGAAATAAAGTTATATCGAATAAATTCCAGAAAACGAGTTTTTGCAGATGATTATACTTCAGTTCCTTATGGCTTCAAAAAGAAAAAAATTTAAAAAATTATTGTTAATATGTATATAAAAATTTTGTATTAAACTATTAAATTACAGCATTAAACAAAATCTTTTAATTTTACCGTTTTTAATTTTCAGAATATAGCCAAAAAATTATTTACATATATATATCAGTATATATATATATATATATATATATATATATATATATATTTACTGATTTTATTCAAATTCACATTTGCAGTTTAACTCTTCAATAATAATGTCAAAAGCACAAATAGTATCTGAAATTCATCGTCCAGTTAGACGTAGATTTCGGAGACGAAAAATATCTCAAAGAGGGTTAAATGATACATGGGAAATTGATCTTGTAGATATGTCGGCCTATCAAAAAGTAAATAATGGATACAAGTTTCTCTTAACTGTTATCGATATATTTTCAAAATATGCATATGCCGAAAAAGTTAAATCAAAGGCAGCAGATGACGTAGTTAAAAGTATGGAAAAGATTTTTAAAAGGGAGGGGAAGTCTCCAAAAAATATTCATTCTGACCAGGGAAAAGAATTTTTCAACAAAAAATTCCAAAATTTAATGAAAAGCTATAAAATAAATCACTATCATACTTATTCAGAAATGAAGGCTAGTGTTTGTGAAAGATTTAACAGAACATTAAAATCAATTATGTGGAAACAGTTTAGTTTACAAGGAAATTTTAAATGGATAGAATTTTTACCAAAACTAATTGAAAAATATAATAACACAAAACATAGTACAATTAAGTTAAAACCAAACCAAGTTACATCACAAAATGAAAAACAAATTCTTCGTTCAATTTATAATTACCCTAAAATATTTAATAAGGGAAAATTTAATGTTGGTGATTTTGTTAGAATTGCAAGGTCTAAAGGTACTTTTCAAAAAGGATATGAACCTAACTATTCAACTGAAGTTTTTAAAATAGCTTTCAAAAACAAGACAGACCCGATTACATATAGTTTAAAAGATTATGAAAATAAATTAGTTCGTGGTGGCTTCTATGAACAGGAACTGACTAGTGTCAAAGACCCCAATGCTTATTTAATTGAAAAAATTTTACAACGAAAAGGCAATAAAGTATATGTGAAATATTTAGGTTTTGATAATAGTCATAATCAATGGATAAGTAAATATGATATTCTTTCATAAAAAGTGTAATAAGAATTTATGTAGAAAATTTGTCCTTAACTTTAGAGCACTATTAAATGCAACAATGTTGTAAAAATGTTGTAAAAATGGTAATAGAAAAAATAAAAATAGAAAAATATTTACTAATAAAAATAAATAATTTAGGAATAGGTAAATAAAAAAATAATATTCTTTCATAAAAAAGTATAATTAGAATTTATGTAAAAGATTTTTTCTTAACTTTAGAACACTGTTAAATGCAACAATGTTGCAAAAATGTTAATAGAAAAAATAAAAATAGAAAAATATTTACTAATAAAAATAAATAATTTAGGAATAGGTAAATAAAAAATAATATTCTTTCATAAAAAAGTATAATTGGAATTTATGTAGAAGAGTTTTCTTAAATTTAGAACACTGTTAAATTCAACAATGTTGCGAAAAATGTTATATAAAAAAATTATAGTTTTATTATTATCAATTAGAATTTATTACATTAATAAACAACTTACTTTACAACTTTTTGTTTTTAATTAGTTTTCTTAAGGATTTTGATTTCTAAACATTGATAATACAATTTTTTAGAAGAAAAATTTAGTATAAATAAAGTGGAATTTTTCTTAAGATATGTCAATTCAAAGACAGAGCTCAACATAATAATAATACAGAAAAAAGGAAGCAAAAATGGAAAACACAGCAGAAATTTTCGCCTACGCTCAGCAAATAGAGCCAACACAGTTAGCCCCAATTAAACGGAAAAGAATAAGAACTCAACAGGAATCGCAGCCACTTCATCAACAACAACATCATCATCATCATCATCAACAACAGCAACAACCACAACAGCAACAACATCAACAATTTCAACAACAACAACAAGAAGAAATCATTCTTCTTCAAGAAGAAGAACCACCAACAAAAAAAAGCTTCAAAGAAGCTTTTAATAACAAAAATGTGGAAACTAGAAAAAGTTTCCGAAAAACTAAAGATATGGAGCAAGATGCTCTATATCATACAATAAATGTTAAGCAAATAAAGACCATTTATGGTCTTAAGTGGGTCTTTGAGACCCGCAATTTAATTATATTTGTACCTCAAAAATATTCTGATATTTTTGAGAATTTAGATTTTGTAAAAGAAATAAAAGAAAAAGAACATTTTGTATATAAAGATAAAAATTTAAATTTAAATATTATAGATATATCTGAGTCGTTTGGTAAAATATATGCAAATTACCAATAAAAGATGTAAATTGGTTTATAGTTATATAAGTTTTTATTATTCATAAATAAATATAAATTTCAAAAAAGGTATAAATTTCTTTTATTTAGTTGCTTTATTTTTCAGATTCATGTTTAAATGTACTTAATGTTAATATGTATATGTAGTTATAAAATGGATTTATTTAATTTTTTTCGTAAAAACACAGGTATTTCATAAAAGAGCCGAGAAAAATTACATCATACATTAAATTTTTGAACTGGAATAAAAATCTCTACTTTTAACCTTGTAACATTCTTTTCTTTATGAATTTTTTTTACTATTTTAGATCTTGGCATGATTTTTAATGGGATATCAGTGATGAAGAAGGAGATCCAGATTATTTAGAAATTATACCAAATTTATAAAATAACAAATTATACCTAATTTATAAATAATGAAATAAATAACAAATTATATAGTTACAAAATTGTTTTATTTAATATTTTTTTTTTTTTTTTTTTTTTTTTTTTTTTTGTAAAAATACAGGTATTTCATAAAAGAGTCGAGAAAAATTACATCGTATATTAAATTTTTGAACCAGAATATAAATTTCTTCTTTCAACTTTGCAACATTCTTTTCTTCACAGGTCTTTATGTATTTTCTAACATATTCCTTTACATTTGGCTCTGCAGTTTTATTATATGCAACTACTGCATGTAGGAAATCAATCAAACTGTAAAACTCGTCAGCTTCCTCTTTGTTAATGCTAAGATTCTGTCCTACTGTAGATTTTAATCCACTTTGTAAACATAATTTTGAATTTTTAATTGACTGCTTGGAAAATTTTTTATGAAATAGGTCATAAAATTTACACCATTCATGATATTTTAAAATAATTGGTTTCATTCCAATCCAATGAAAAACACTTGCAACTTCAAAAAAATCTGTGTCAAATCCGACAACTATTTTTAATGTGTGACTTCTGTTGAGAAAGTATGTATAACTCAGCAACAAATTAATGCTAGGACTTTGCTCTTCCATTATTTTAATTACACTAAAGTTTATTATTAAATGTTATATCTCTTAGGAGGACATGATTGAGAAATATTATAATTTTCAAATATATGGTGAAAAGTATTTATTATATTTTTGTCATTTTCTATATGATTTTCTTTATTAAATTGTTTTAAAAAAGCGTTCATACTATATCCGCAACATCTATACCATGTATAAACACAACAATATTGCCCACAAACATCTGAATAGTTACTTTGTAACTATTTCTTATTAAAAATTATACATTGATTTTTTAAGTAACTTAAAATTTCTAATTTATCTGGTTTTCTACCAAACGAATCAAAATATTCAACACAGCCATTCTTTGGCTTAAAAATAGCTAACCAATGTGTTCCCGGATCTTTTGATTTATCAGTGTTTACAATTAAAAAAGTTTGTTTTTCAATTATTCTGGGGAGTTGATCCAGAGCAAAAACTCCTTTAAAAAATTTACGTGTGTGTTTGTTACATCTTAATACGTCACTTATCTCTAGGGTATTCATCAATCAAATTGATTCAAGTCATATACTTTAGTTGTTTCTTTAATATAATTAGATAAAAACTCTTTTTTGATTTTTTTATTTGTTATAATAACATCAAATTTTTCTAGTATTTGACAGAGCTCTTTATTTATTTTATCGTTGTACACAGTTCCAAAAGAGTAATTATCAAAATTATCATTTATAAAATCCCTAGTTGGAAATTTATACTTGAGCTCTTTTACAAACTTTTTACAAGGTTCTTTAAAACCAACTATACAAATATCTTTCGCAAACAAGGTATTATTATCATCACTACAAAATGTTACATCCAGAAGTGCACAAGACAGTGACATTTTGTCAAATATTCAAATTTACTTTTATATATGCTATTTATAGGTTTGAGAATATATTTCGGTTTTTATCAATTTGTAAACTTGCATCAAATTCTCCATAAACAATAGCAGTCAGTGTAGATGTAAGTGGTTTTGATAGTCTTGCCTCAATTCTAACTGTACCTTGATTTAGTAGACCTTGACACACTTCATTTCTTGATGAATCTGGAGTTAAATCAAAAGCTAGAATGAAAAACCCATTACTAAACATGGTTTTTGTTATCTGATGACCTTTATCATTATGGTAAATTCCAGTTCCCGAAAAAAGTGTACTGTATGCTCTTGTACAGCAATTATTTTCATCTGAAAAACTGGTTTCAATTGCTGAATTAGGTATTTGAACACCATTTACGTTTAACACAAATTGTGAAATATCAAAATGTTTAAAATTGTATGGGTTTTTTGACCTTTTTCCAGAGTAACCTGTATTTTCTGTCATGCAAAAAATGATTGTGTTTGGCAACTGTCCAATAAAAACATTATCAAGTGATATTGATGAACTATTCTGTGGAATGGTAAAAGTTTTTACCTCTACCCATTTGTAATTGTATTTGGCATTAGTTTTTTCCAATACAGCATTATGCACACTAGGATTAATTGTTACATGTCTCATAAATAAAGTGGCTTCTAAAATTTTCAGTTGAGATTCATCAGTATCATCTGCAAAGAGGTAAAAATCTGGTTTTTCTAATGTTAGGACAACTCGAACATCGACATTGTTTATGAAAAGTGTAGGTTGGTTAAACATATCTAAATGTAATTTCCCCATAAGTTCCACTACATTGCTATTTTGGTATAATTTTTGACGTTCTTTTGAACCACTATTATCTGTTTTTGCTATATTTGGCTTATCTAGCATCCATCCACCACACTCCAAATGCGTTGTAGCGGCATCCGTACCATAATTTAACAATGATTCAATATAAGCTCTGTAATGATAATTGCCATCTGATGGAGATATATTCTTTCCATTTAGTTGAACATTACATTGTTTTATTAATGAATGTAACATATTATTAACCACACTTGGTTGTTGTATAGGTGTTCCATCAGTTTTTTTATCTTTATTCCATTGAGTTCCATCTTTTTTTAAAATTTGTACTTTTAATTTTAGATATGTCGAAGACAAGTCTCTATATGTATCACCGTGCCCTAGTGAAACAAATTCTATGACAGACGGATTATCTAAAGAAGCAATAGGTTATAGGAAACTTCTTCAGATCGTAAAATACTTGACTGAATAGGCTGTGTTTTAAAAATATCAAGCTCTGATTTCATACATTCAATCATAATTATTCAAAAATATCTTTTTGTTTGTTTTTGTTATTAACTTTGCGTCGCTTCGACGTAAAATAATTTAAATTATTAATGACAGGTCTTTTTATAGATTTTCTTCGTTTTCTTTTGCCTTGTCCATACATTTCATTGAGTTTCCGAACTGCACCTCGTCTTACATTTTTCATTATCTCTTTACTTCGATCTTGAACCACTTCTTTTACATTTGCCCCTGTGGCAATATCAGATAATGCATTAATACCAGAGTTAATAACCTCTTTTTTAAATATATTAGCTCCAGACGTAAATATTGGTTTTAAATATCTAAAAAGACCACCGAAAAAGCTCCCTAACCCTCGTCCCCTTTGGTAAGGTACAATTGAGTGTAACAAAGGACCAATATCCTCAAGACCTTTTCCTGATTGAACTAAATAATATTTGTAGTACGCTCTCTCCATAATGAATAAAATAAAATAATATATAGTTTTGTAAAATCGCTTTTATTTATACTTTTTTAAAATGTAATACAATTTTTGTTGGAATTGAACTATTGGAAAAGTTTATTTTGTATCCATATTTATCACATAAAAGTAATGAAATGTTATTAAATGATTTCTCCACATTGCAATATTGAATATTACTGAATTCTTTTACAGTATCAGTGAAAGAATTTTGTATGTTAACAGATCTTAAACACCTTATATCTTTATCACCTAGTTTTTGCGGTTCAATTATATCTGTGTATATAAAAAACATATCTGGTTTACTAATGGGAATCAATTGTACACTATCCATAAAAGTTTTGAAAGCTTCTATTACACGTGATTTATATTTTTTAAAATCTGTAACTTTAAAAGATACTTGATTGAAACATGTTGTCAAAAGTCCTTCGAGGGTATAAGCGTAATTTGCTCTTATTTTTATATCTATTTTAGGCTTAGTAACACATATTGTGGTGTGAACTTAAATTTTTAGGCATCTCCTCAGCTTTTATTGGTTGTGTATAATGAACTTCATCGTTTATAAAATTAAAAATTCCCCAAATCAACTGTCGTTCAACTTCTTTTCTTGTAAACCTATTAAGTGGGCGTATATTTTGAATTAGTGTTGGTAGTAGAAAAACTTTCCAGTCGCATATCATTTGTTTTTCTATGTATGGAATATATGATGTTCCAACCCCTATCATATCTTTCTGCATACCTTTAATAAATATTTGAGTACTTTTTTCCCATTCTTCACCATACACATTTGGAACGAAATCATTAACATACATTTCTGAAATACCGACTTTCCACCTTGAATCACACATGTATTTATTCATTTTATTTGTAAAAGATGATAATGAATTTTCTGGATAATAGTTCATAGATGAATCACTGAGTAAAGTGGCATAAAATTCATGATTTACTTGTATGTTGTCCATGAGCTTGCGGATTTATTCTTACGAATTGGAAAATTAAGTTCTGTTTGAGTATTACCTACTGCTGACCTTAAAACACGTCTTGATGAATTATTCAACTCTTTGCTATTTATAGTTTTTTCTTTTTTCGTTGGTGGGCTTGGGCTATCTAAAGGAACAGTTATAATGTCCCCTGTATCAGTTTCAAAAATTTGTACATTTTGATTTCTAATTGATTTTCTTTTTCTAAGGCGTTCTCCAACTGAAGCAGCTGACAATGCTTTTGTTAAAACATTTTCCTGAATTTCATCATCAAATACTTCGTCATCAGCTTCTTTTTCATATACTTCTTCTTCTTCAGGAACAACTTGTATTCCTACATTCTTATATTCAGGATAATGCGATTGAGCTTCCGCATCTATATACATTGGTTTTGCACGAGTTTGAGTACCTTTGGTTTCCGTAATTTTTACTTTCTCCTCTTTATTTCTAGGAAGTACTCTATTTTTGTTTCTTATTTTAAATAAATTTTGTCTGTATAAATACCATTTTTGAGTGTCTGTTAGATATTTATTTAACAATATTTTTTTCATATTTTTATCCAACTCATTTAATTCAAAGTCTGCATTTTGTTTCATTTTCTCATAAATCTCGGGTTTTAGTATAATCATTTTGTTAAATATTGTATTATTCATTTTATAAAATTTCCTATTATCCCTGATAGTACTGCACCAAGAAGTGTAGGTAAAAATCCACCACGTTGAATAATGATTTTTCTTTTATTATTTATAGATTTTTGGCGGCAAATGAGGGATCTCAATTCCTTTTTATACTTTCGTAATTGGGTTGTTGATTTTTTACTTAGATTACAATTACCTTTTAAAATATTTAAAGCAATTTCACAAAATGTTTTGATTACTTCAGGGTCACAATGTTTTATAATTACTTTCTGAAATTTCGGTTTAGAGCTTTTTAATAGGTGCAATATATGACGGTTGACCTTCAAACGTTTCATATTCTTTGCCAAATTGTTCTAATTGATCTCTTGTACAAAAACACAAACCTTTTCCAAATATATCACTTCTTAATCGAAATATATCATTAACGTCTTGAGTAAGATCTATTAATATATACCCGTATGGTTCTGACGTCACTTCATTATATACTTTTTCAAATGCTTTGATTTGATTGGGATATATTTGGCGAGCTAGAGGTAATATCTGCGATTTATCTCTTGGATTTTTGAAAAGTACTAGATATTTACAGTTAAGCGAAATATCTCTTGAAAATTTACCCTGGTGAAAAACATTTTGTGTTACAAATATTACAGATAAATTTCTATGGTGTGATCTTCTAGTAAATAAATCACATACATACTTATCATGGGAATTTAACATCATATCATCGATAATAATTAACAAAGGTTCTTTATTGTCATTAAAATCCGGAATAGTGTTACTATATTCCACATCTTTTAAGTATTTTGGAACGGCATTTTTGTCTGGATTACACCAAATAATTTTATTAATATGTGGTTGTATATTTTCTTTTTTATACTTTATTAAATTATGAATAAAAGTGGTTTTACCACAGCATGATGGCCCCGCTACCATCATTGTAAATGGATGAAATAGCATAGTTGTATTAGTTAAAAATAGCACTGTTAACCTATATTTATATGAAAAGCTCTTTTGCCGAAGTGAATATAAATGTAAATTTATTTATTCTAATGAGTATTCTTACACAAACCGTTGACATGGTTAAACGAGTTCTCATAGTTGACCTACAATTTTTACAAGGAAATGAAAAGCAATATTTCCTAAAAGAATTAGCCATACTTGAAAAAGGAAGTTTAATTCCAACTGTCTATCACTTCAAAGCACCGTACCCCTCAGAGGAACTTAGTCCGGATATGAAATATAATAACCAGTATTGCGAAAATAAAATAAATGGATTTAAATGGAATAACGGTCTAGTTGAATATTTAGATGTAAAATGCATATTAAAACACTATTTAGAGTCAGCTGAAAAAATTTATGTTAAAGGAGAACAAAAAAAACTATTCCTTCAAAAGTACATTGACAGTGATAAAATAGAAGATTTAAGCAGAAACTTGCCGTCATTACAAAAGATTGATAACTTTAAATCAAATTGTCCTATACACTTATTAAACAACAATTTCAGATGTGCTGTTAAAAATTGTTATAATGTATATATGTATCTTTTAAAAGAAAAAATGTTAGATTAAAACAGCACAGATTTCTATAAAATTGTAAAATATTTTTAAATAAAAAATTATTTCAAACATATAAATAAATTTGTTTTATTTTTTTTTTTTTTAACACAACATAAGAATACATCTTTTTTGTTCTACATTCTTACATATCAATAAAATCTTAAAATACTAATAATTTTTTCTTTCCTCTTCTTTAAATATTTCATCAGAACAAAAAAGAAAAGAAAAAAATTCATCTCAAAATATCAATTTGGTCAAGGTTGATTCAGATTTAAAAACCAGCTTTGCACTTTTTTCTTTTAATTTTAAAAATTCGCATAGGTACACTTAATTTGTTTAAATTTTTCTCTTTACATTTTATAAAAACGCATTTTTTCTTACTATATCCATTTACGCCTATTACTTAAACCACATGTTAGATATTTTTGATTTTCTGTTTGTTTTCTTTTTATTCATATTTTTGTCAACATTCTTACATAACAATAAAATCTTATACGGTGATACTCGCAATTAATTAATGGTTTTTATTTCCTCTTCTTTAAATACTTCATAAAAAAAAGAAAAAACAAGAAAAAAAGAAAAAAAATGCATCTCAAAATTGCATTAATTTTGTTGATTCTTCATCTAAGATGTAAAAAACCAGTTTGCACCTTTTTAAATTTTAAAGAAACGTATAGGTACATTTTTTTTCTCTTTACATTGTATGAAAAAGCATTTTTTTTTCCTACTATTTTCCTGCATACCTATTACTTAAACCAAGTATACAATCTTTATAAACAACTGACGATCGCCGCCAGTCTGACTTACTTTTAAAATGACCTTGACATACTTCCTGTCTGGCCTTCCGGGTGACCTTGACCTACTTCTGGGTGACCTTGACCTACTTCCGGGTGACCTTGACCTACTGACCTGTCTGGCCCAAGTGCCTACCTATCTACTATTATGTACAATTCAATTTATATTATTTTGTTGAATTTATTGAACAGTTAAAAAGAAATACAAAATAAAACAATCAAATATATATGCGGTTTACCAAAAAGAACCCCTTCAAGAAACTTATATACACAAGGATATAAATAAAATCAATATAAATAAAATCATTAAAAGTATCAAATAATAATGGCAGTATACAAAATCAAGAACAACTTATTAAGAAACAATATTGAAACAGCTGGAAACGACATACACAACTATCAGACGAGAATCACAAGAGAATCAAATACAAGGTTTAAATAAATTTAACAAATTAGCTATAGAAATAAATAAATAACATTAAAATTTTTGCTAGAGAATTAAAGTTTTATTATTAGTCAATGAATAAATCCAAAATATTTTAATAAATAAGTATTACATACTTACATACATAATTTTTATTTTTTATTATCTACTTATGCTTTATTACATATTTATGTATTGTTAATGAAATTTGATTTCATAGGTATTGCCAAAAAATTTTAAATTACATACTTTTAATCCATATGATATAAATGTTGTGTACATAATGTTATGCATTCACGTTTTTCACGTTTTTCCGTTTAGTTAGACAGAATTAGATATTTCTTGGAAAGGAACAACAAAAAGAAAAATACAATTTCAAAATACATTAGATAGAAAATCTATGTGTTTTTCATATTCGTCCGGTCTTACATTACACAAATCCATAGGTAAAATATTTTTCCATAGCATCTTTAAAAAAGCATTGTATATATGTATGTATGTTTATGCACATACATTATGTACTTGCATATATAAGTAGATATTGGGGCGATATGGCATGGGAATTCCGTGCGAAAAAGAGATAGCAATAGTTTGAATGAAGATGCGCAAGTGATGCGTCATTGTGTTAGTAGGTCATTTTGGTTGACTGATTTAAAGGAATTTATGTGGAGGCGGGTGAGAATAAAGTGTAGGGGTGTCACGCTTGAGTGATTTTGAAATATTAGTGTAGGGGGAGGTGAGATATTAGTGTATGTGTGTGTGTGTGTAAATGTCTAGAGAGAAGGGGTGAATATTAATTAGGAAAGGGTTAAGTAATAAGTTATTAGTAAAGAGAAAACTTAATAGGTAAAGAGAGGGGGTGTTGAATATTGAATAAGTAGAGAGAGAGAGAGAGAGTATATAAATATTAGGGGTGTAAATTGTTATGGAAGAGCTATTTGACTTGATAGATGACTTAAGAATTCAAGTAATTTGTGTAGGGGAGTGAGTAGAAGACTGTCTGATGTAGATATGTAGGTGGAGTGATTTAGTTTTTGTTTTGGTGAGCGTTGTATAATAAATTGTGTGTAGGGTGTCACGCATGCGTGATTTATTGAATATAATAGAGGGGGTTAATTATGAGAAGGGGGAATGATGATTATTGTAAAAAAATTATTATGATAAATAAAAATGATGATTATTAAAAGAAATATAGAATACAAGGGGATTTGAACCGGGGTATTATTTGAATATATATTTTACAAATGTGAACTCTTTAACCATTACGCTATAGAGTTGATTGTAAGTTATATGTTAATTTGAGTTATATGATTGAATTTAAAAAAAATAATTTGTTAGTTATAAAAATATTATATTGAGAATAGTAAAATAGGGGGTTCCGTTTGAGTGATTTTTTGTTTTTAGGGAGAATGTTTTTAGGGATTAAATAAAGGGTACATAATGTTTTTTATAAAAACTTAAGGGGGAAAAATAATATTAAATAAAGGTAAGTACAAAAATAGGTAAGTACAAAATATGTGTTTATTTTTTTTTATAAAAATAAATTTTATAAATATTTTTTGCAAAATAAAAAAGGAATGTATGGTAGATAATATATTTACTAGATTTTAAAGTTCACCTTGAACTTAAAATTACTGAAGCGAGAAACGATAAAATAAAGTTGTGAGGATATATTATATATTATTATGCGCAACTTACTTTTTTTTTTTCAAAATGAAAAGGATATTAATTTTTTTTTGGGGAAGGGTAAAGAAAAAATCAAATCTAATATTGAACTTGACTCAATTTTGAGCTTGCTGAAGCAAAACAGTAAAACAGAACAAAAACAATGTAGATAGATACATATTATGCGCAAAATACTTTTTTAAAAAATGAAAAAGGATATTATTTTTTTGTAAGGGAAAATAAAAAAAGAAAAGCATACTAATAATATGTGCAAAATATTTGATATAAAATAAAGGGGTGAAGTAAATATTGATCTTGACCTTGATTATCAACAGGTAGTAAGTAGTAAGTACCTATAAATATAAGAAATGGTAATTATGCTCGAGAGGTTTTTGTTTTTTTTTAGTCTTGTATTAATTCTAAATGAAAAAGGATAATTTTTTGTAAAATAAAAATTTTTATTATGATTTTTAATTGTTTTTTAACATATATTTATTTATTTTATAGAAATCTTGTTTTATATATGTGTTCTCGGTGTTGAGTTGTAAGAATTTTAGAAATTATGAAACCTATATTTTTGATACGTTTTTGAAATCTGCATCTATCTCTAGCATATTGTTCCCACACACTTTTTCGAGCAGCTCTATATACAAAATTCCATGTGTACATGTTAAAAGTTTTAACGTTCTATTAAATTGTACGTTTTTCATTTTTATTTTTAATTTATTTTTGTTTTATAATTTGTTCGTTTTTAGTAAATACATATATATATTTAAACAGTTTTTAGCGGCACATCTAATTTTACAGTTTGTTGTGTTGTTTGTGTTATTATGTATAGGACACATTGATGTAAAAACGTCAATTTTATATAGCGATATCATATTTTGGGTAAGATCTAGTATATTTGGTTTAACAAGATATTTTTTTAAAAAATTTGTCTTTTGCTTTAGAACAACTGGTACTTGGGTATATTCAATTACACCATCATTCCACTTTAATCCGTTGATATTCCTTTCACAATACTAATTTTGATATTTTGCATCAGTATTAAGTTCTTCTTCCGAATATGGTGGTTTAAAGTGAAATATAAGTAGAACTAAACTTCCTTTTTCCACAGCTGCCAATTCTTTTAAAAAATATTGTTTTTCATTTCCACGTGAAAATTGTAAATCTACTTTTAGAAAATGATTTCTTTTCATGGTAAAGTGTAGTAATGAAATGACTAAATATTTTTGAATTATCATGATTTTATACATTGATTTTACTATAAATATAACCGAGAAAGCGTTTACCCATTAGTTTATAATGACTATGTTATATCATCCTTTTACAATGATGGTAGCACATCTTGTGGTAAAACTACATTTATTCGAAACTTAATAGAAAATAGGAATACAGTTATTCATCCTAAAATAAATAAAATTATTTGGTGTAATTCTGATAAGACTACCACCACTAAACATTAAAGAACTTGAATATTTTAATGCTATACCTTACTTCAGTGAAAATCACCATCCTTTATTAGTAGTAATAGATGACATAATGTTGGATTCAAGTAATAAAAGCGTTTGCGAATTGTTTACTAGAGGTCCGCATCATAGGAATTTATCTGTAATATTTACAACTCAAAATGTGTTTCATCATGGAAAATTTTCTAGAGATATTTCTCTCAATTGTAAATATTTGGTACTTTTTAAAAACCTCAGAGACAAATCACAGATTCTAACATTGTCACGACAAATTTACCCCAATAAAATGAAAGAATTCCAAAAAGTATATAATGAAGTAACGTTACGACCACATGGTTATATATTTATAGATCTTAGTCAGGATATTAACGATCTATTTAGATTGAGAAGTGATATATTAGGTGAGAATTTTTGTTTTTGTGAAAAAGAAGATTTAGATAATTTAAGTGAGAAATATGAAACGATTGAAGGCAAACCAACATATATTGCATCTATTAAAAAGCCAAAATTTCAAAAAATTATTATAAAACATTGCGATCCTGAAGTAATAAAAACATTGTGTGAAATAGCGTTGAATATATGGAAAGGTAATTGTAATTTAAGTTAAGTTAAGTGTTATTTATCTGACTCATGGCGCAGTGGTTAAGTCGCCAACCTTTCAATCGAAGGGTCTTGGGTTCAAAATATGTAGTACTTTTATATCGTAATAATGTATATCGTATAATTAATATTAGTAATAATAATATTAATAATAAGAATAATAATAATAGTAATAATAATAATAATAGCTGCGGAGCCATCTTTGGTTATATCATGCAAGTAAGGTGTTATATACTGCTGCACGTTGTAATCCACTGATGGCGCTGACTCTGTAGTAAAATAATAATAATATTAATAAGAATATTACTACCAATAATAACAGCCGCTACAGTGACAGAGGGGGTTGCCTCCAATAATTACCTCATGTAGTAATATATATACAACTACTACACGTTGTAACTGTTGTGACGGCTTTAGTCACTGTTAGCAAAATAATAATAATAGGCGGATTCATTGTTTCCTTACAGTCCCACTCCCAATTCAATGTTTCCGTATCCACTTTTCTATCCTTTCCTATCCCTACTCCCTAGCCAATATACTGCTTTCGCAGGTAAGGGTTTCATTCCACTGTATTGGCTAAAGGGGGAGGTGGGTTTAGTCAGTAAGAATCTGACACTACCAAGGGGTAATTCTTGGTGTCTTTGGAAGATTCCCACCTCCCTTAGGAAAAAAGAAAAAGTAAAAAAGCAATAAACCAATTAAAAAAGTATAAAAAGGAGTTGAGATCGTTAATTTGCCATAAAAAGTCTTTACCTAGTAAACGGAAAACTATTATTCAAAGGGGTGGATTTTTACCCACACTAATTGGCGCTGTTCTATCAGAAATAATTGGAAAGTTTTTAAAATGAACAACATATTTAATAAAATGATTTTAGTAAAACCAGAGATTTATGAAAAACTCAAACAAAATACAGATATTGAACTTAGTGAATTAAATAACAGCATGAAAAAAATTATCATAAATAAAAATTTGTCGGATATTCAAAACTGGTATTTATTTTGTCAAAATTTGTATAAAGTAAGTAATAAGCGGAGAATGAGCTCGCCTCAGAATAAAAACGGTCAACATAAACAAGAAAGTATAAAGCTTTACGAAGCAAAGGGTGTTCAAACACGTCCTAAACCACTATTAGAAGAAATGCAGAAACTCAATCAGAATTTATCTACGAAATGCAGAAGCTCAATCAGAATTTCAAAAGTAAACATTTTGGAATGCAATTTCCCATGGAAGAGATTTATGAACATGAAGCAGCTGATGAAAAAGAAGAGAAAATATATTCAAAAGCAATTTCTGCTACAAAATCAGGGAAACGTCTTAGAAAAAGGAAATCTATTAAAAATGTACAATTGTATGAAACTGATACTGGAGATATTATAACCATACCTTTAGATAACCCAAGTTCTTCTCAAAAAAAGGAAAAAACTATAAATAGTAAAGAAATGGGTATTAAAGAACAAAGACGTGTTTTACGTTCAAATAGGTGGAGAAACTCAAACAGAACTTAATTTTCCAATTCGAAAAGTCAAGTCTACAAGTAGTTCACAATGGACAACATACAAATAAAGGATGAGTTTTACATTACATTACTGAGTGATTCATCTATGAATTACTACCCCGAAAATACATTGTCATCTTTTACAAATAAATATATGTGTGATTCTAATTGAAAAGTTGGTGTTTCTGAAATTTATGTTAATGATTTTATCCCAAATACATATGGCGAAGATTGGGAGAAAAGTACTCAGGTATATATTAAGGGTATGCAAGATAAAGATTTGATAGCAGTCGGTACAACGTACATCCCATATGATGAAAAACAAATGTTATGTGATTGGAAGGTTTTTCTATTGCCGACACTAATTCAAAATATTAAGCCATTTCAAAGATTTTTAAGAAAAGAAGTTGAACGACAGCTGATTTTGGGGGATTTTTAATTTTATAAATGATGATGCTAATTATGTAAAACCAGCAAAAGCTGAAGATATGCCTCAAAATATGTCTTACACTATATGTATATGTATGGCTAAACCAAAAATAGATATAAAATTAAGAGCAAATTTCTCTTATTCATTAGAAGGGCTTTTAAAAACATGTTTCAATCAAGTATCATCGAAAATAGCAGATTTTAAGAAATTTAAACCACGTGTAATAGAAGGTTTCAAAATGTTTTTAGACAGTGTACAATTAATTCCAATTATTAAACCAGATATGTTTTTTATATACTCGGATATTATTGAACCACAAAATATAGCTGATAAAAATGTGAGATGTTTAAGAATTATCAATGTTCAAAATACTTTTAATGATATAGTAAAAGACTTCAGAAACATTCAATATTGTAAAGTAGAGAAATCATTTAATATTATTTCAATACTTTTATGTGATAAATATGGTTACAAAGTAAATTTTTCCAATAGTTCAATTCCTACAAAAATTGTATTGCATTTTAAAAAAGTATAAATAAAGCATGTCATTGTAGAAAAATACATCATTCCAAAATGGATCGAGTATATTATAAGTATTATTTGATTCAGTCAGGAAGAGGTTCAGAAGATATTGGTCATTTGTTTTACTCAAGTCTACCGTAACAAAGAGGACGAGGATTAGGAAGTTTTTGCTGTGGATTAATTAGATATTTAAAGCCAATATTTAGTTCAGGTGTGAATATATTAAAGAACGAAGCTATAAGCTCTGGTATTAATGCATTATCTGATATTGGTGCAAATAACTTAAAAAGATGGAACTCTTTAGAATAATGATCAAACAACTGATAAACAATTGATACCACAACCTAGTGTAGTTAATAATCTTTTACATTCATTAATAAAACAATGCAATGTTCAATTAAATGGAAAAAATATTACTCCATCCAATGGAAATTATCATTATAGAGCATACATTGAATCATTACTCAATTACGGTAACGATGCAGCTACAACGCATTTAGAATGTGGTGGGTGACGTTAGATAAAGGAAATATAGGAAAATTAGATAATAATGGTTCAAAAGAACGACAGAAACTTTACAATAATAGCAATGTAGTAGAACTTATGGGTAAATTACATGTCGATATGTTTAATCAACCTACTCTTCTAATAAATGGTGTTGATGTCCGAATTTTACTTACTTTAGAGAAACCGGAATTTTATATGTTTTCAACGGATACTGATGAGTCCCATTTGAAAATTATAGAAGCAAAATTACTAATGAAACACGTTACAGTTAATCCCGGTATTTTACTCGCTCATAATTCAGTTTTGGTAAAAAGTACAGCTAAATATTTTTACAAAAAAGTTGAAGTAAAATCTTTCACTATTCCAATGAATAGTCAAAACATATTATTAGATAATGTTTTCATTGGACAATTACCAAATACATTAATATTTTGTATAACTGAAAATTCAGGATATTCGGGGAAACGATCTAAAAATCCCTTTAATTTTAAACACTTTGATATTAATCAATTTACATTATCTGTTAACGGTGTACAAGTTCCCAATTTAGCAATAGAAACTAATTTTTCTGACGAAAATAATTGTTTCACTAGAGCATATAATACACTTTTTACTGGCACCGGAATACATCACAACGATAAAGGACATCAAATAACAAAAACAATGTTTAATAATGGTTTCTTTATGCTGGCATTTGATTTAACACCAGATTCATCGGGTAATGAAGTGTGCCAGGGTTTACTCAACCAAAGAACTGTAAGAATTGAAGAAAAAATTATCAAAACCGCTTCCCTCTACCTTAACAGCTATTTTGTATGGAGAGTTTGACGCAAATATTCAAATAGATAAAAACCGTAACGTTTATACAAATCTATAAATGAAGTATATACAAACATAAAAAATGCATAAAGCATTAAGAAATTATTGTGTTCTCAATGCAACAACAATCTTAGAGATTGAGGAAATTTTGAAATGTAATAATAGTACAAAGAAATTATTTAATGGAGTTTGGGCGCTGGATCGTATACCAAAAATTATTAAACGACCATCTTTTTTCATAGTTAATACACATATGGCTAAAGATCCTGGCGAGCATTGGCTGGCAGTTTTTATACCAAAAGACGGATGTATAGAATATTTTGATTCTTATGGACGACCCCCACGTGAAAAATAAATTCTTAATTTATTTAAAAAACTTTGTATTGTATTTAATGAAATACGTTTGCAAAGTGATATTTCGGATTTTTGTGGTCAGTATTGTTGTGTTTACATATACTATCGATGTTCTGGTAAAAGCATGAATAATTTTTTTAATTTATTTAACAGTGTTGACAATATTAAAAACAACATAGAAAATGATATGTGCATAGTGAAAGAATTTAAGCGTATATTTGGAGAAAATAAATATGTACAGTCATGTGTTGCTAAGAAGTATAAATATTAAAATCGGTACTTGTAAATATTCAGTTTATTTATAACAATGGAAGAATATAATACTAATAAAATCTTGCTGTTATCTTATAAATATTTTTTGAATAAGGACCATACATTAGCAGTCTCACTTGGTTTTGATCCAGAGTCTTGTGAAACAAGAATTTCATTTCATCGTATTCGTAATAACCAAACATCCTTTTATAATTACAACTATGATGAATGGAATGTAGTATTAACTCGGTTTTTAAAAATATTTCCTGCAAAACAACAGCATAAAAAAATTTATTTAAACGTTAAACCTTATTACGCAGGTCAAACATTTTTTATTTTAAATGAGGAGGAAGCAAACAATTTCTATAAAACATCAGTGAATTTCTTAATTTAGTTATAACATACAATAAAAAGTCTGAAGATTTCGTAAAAGCATATGTAACAAAATACATAAATACATGTCGACAAAAACAACAACTAACATTAAAAGATGAAATATATATACCACACCGTTATTATAATTTTCAATGTAATTATTCAAGATTATTTTTTGAAATACTTATTATGTTAAAGGAAATAATTTTGAAATTATCACAAACAAACACACAAACATAAAACATAATAAAAATTTTATTTATTTATATATCTACAATATTGTTTCATTTATTTAATATAATATTTTTCAGAGTTAAAGGAGTAAACTGTAAAACACTATCCACTTCCCTTATTAGCTAAATTTTATTGATTTAAATTAGTAATTTTTAAACAAAAAAAAATAAAAGCGATGAAATATATAATTTTATTTTCATTCTTACAATGACTGTGGAAGACTTTACAGATTATTCTTCTATATTCTTAATGTGTGTAATTTGTATATTATGCACGGGTTTAATTTGCATAATTTAAATCCCCCCATTTAAAATTTGTATAAAAATAAAGAAATTTATAAGTTTATACTCATTCTTACAATGAAGGTGGTGGAAGACTTCATTAAAACTTATTCTTCTATTTTACTAGATGAGCATAAACAACGGATTTTTTATTTACAAGAATATTTAGGAAAATTTAAGGACAGAGAAAAGTTTACTTCAATTTGGGGCATACACTTTAGTTCATGTCCTTGGGCTTATGATAATTCAACTTCCGGTCCAGACACCTGTGAATGCTATTACGTAGAAAAATATGAAGCAGAACTGGACGATTTGATCACATGGTATAAAAATCAAAAATGTCAAGAGAAGAAATTGTAGCTGAAATACACAGACCAGCAAGTCGCATATATCTTAGAAGAAAAGTCCAGCAAAAAGGGTTAAATGATACATGGCAAATTGATTTAGTTGAAATGATTCCGTACGCAAAATTTAATAGGGGATTTAAATATATGCTAACAGTAATTGACATATTTTCTAAATACGCATTTGCTCAACCTGTAAAAACAAAAAATGCTGATGACGTTTTAAATGCGTTAAAAAAGATTTTTAAACAAGTTAAAAGTTTCCCAAAAAATATTCATTCGGATCAAGGAAAGGAATTTTTTAATTCAAAATTTCACAGCTTTATGGTTAAAAACAAAATCAATCATTATCATACTTACTCGGACATTAAAGCTTCAATTGTTGAACGTTTTAATCGCACTTTAAAAAATGCCAAACACCTTAATTTCTGGTGGATTTTATGAAGCAGAACTAACACTTGTAAAATATTCTCATGCTTACCTAGTAGAAAAAGTTCTAAAAAAGCAAGGAAACAAAGTTTTTGTTAAATGGTTAGGGTTTAATGAAAAATATAATTCCTGGATAAATAAAAAAGATATAATTTAAAATAAAAATATCTAGATAAATTAAAAAGTTTTAAAATAAAAACAGAATGTGTATATTTTTAAATTATGTTTTTTCTTTATTTATAATAACATTTTTACTAATTTTTTCTTCTTTTGTACCCATACGGAAATGAACTGTGATCTTCTAAAAATCGTCGTTTCTCTGCTCTCGGTCCATATTTTTTAATTTGTGGTAGCGTAATAACATCATGCTCCTTCGTTCGTCTAATATTGTTTGATAAAACTTTAATATTTTCAGAATTTTCAAAGTTTAATACTGCTTCTTTAATTTTTTCAAAATTAAGTTTTTAACTTGATGAGTAATTCAAACAAATTCCTTTTACATTGCATATGGTTTTTTCATTGTTATCTTTTGTGCAGTATAATTTGTATGAATTATTTTTTTGACCCCCCACTTACAAATTCTGTTATATAACTGTTAACCCCATAAGAATCAAGTTCGTCAGTCATATCGCCAATGAACTCCCCAGTTGGTGGATCATATTCGCCTTCTTTACTTATATAAATAACCGAATCAGTATCATAGTATAATACTCCAACGCCTATAAATAGCTGTACAATTTAAGACGAGCCTGAGCAGTGGTGTAAGCAGCAATAGAAACATTCACTGTTGATAGAATGTTATCCATTTCATCTCTATACTTCCAAGTAACAATTAGGTTTTCTTCATTTATTGGCAGTATGTTTGAAATTTCTACGGATGAGTTGGTTAACATCTCATATAAATCTGCTGGGTTGTGGATTATCTGCGTCTTTTGCTGATTTTCACGCATACTTAGCACATGTTTTACAATAATATTCTCCACATGTGTGTGTTTTATCTCCTCTAAAAGTCCTTAAACAACTGACACATCTTTTAACTTGCACACAGATATTTTTTTGATTTACTGATGCCGATGCCAAATGATTGTCATAGCACTGCTGACCTCTAAAGAATCTATTACACTCTTTACATAATATGTTAGCACGATCTTTCGGACATGCAGGTGATTCTTGGCATTGGAGATATGTACCGCCACATCTATAACCATTTTTATTATTATAAGGAATATGACATTCTTCACAATAACACAAACAACAAAAAGCTGCTGTTAAGGATGCTAAAACATTATAATGACCCTTGTGGTATAATAAATTTAATTTTTTTCCAGTATTATCCTCTCTATCAAAAACTACTTCACGACCTTTAGTTCCATAAACGTAAACTACAATTTTATAGTTTTTTAAATAAAATTGAAAATTTTTCAGCTCTGGAATTCCACATCCTTCTTCGGGTATAACAACACGTGCAACGTTCATTAATTTGTTCGCTTTTTTAGTTTGTATTTTATTTGTGTTTTGACTAATTTTCTTATAATCAGGGTCGTTTTCAACTTTAGCTATTGCTATAACTAATGCTCGAAGTAAACACAAATTATCTTTGTTGCTTATACTTATAATACCTCTAATCTTTACAGATGCTTCGTCATATGTGTTGAATTTCTTTCCTCTTGAATTTCCTCGTCCAACCGGAAGCCCTATAGATGTTACACTTAAAACAAAATGTTTCCGTGTTTAAGCCATTGGAATTGCTTTGAAATACTTTGCTGATCATTTCCCAGACATCAAACACATTTATTTCACTGGCATTTTTATAATTAACCCATCCGGGACCCATTTCAAATCCTTCACCACAAAATATTATAACAATCTTATCCATGGGAAGAAGATTCTGTGTTAAGAGTGAAAGTATATCTTCAATTGCATTTTTTATCCAAATCGTAGGCTCTACGTTGTTGGGAACATCATTGATTTTAAATTCATATGTTTTCGCGCGTAAATAGAATCGCTTCGCGAGCGTATATAATTCTCTTATTAGGTGATAACGTAAAACACCTCTTGAAACACTTCCGCTTTCTTTGGCGAACAGTTCTAATAAAAAATTTTTTGACATTTTTAATTTTAAAGTTTTAAATTTTTAACACAAAGTTTATGAATATTTTCTTTTTAATGTCAATTTTTAATTAGTTAAAAATATTATTTATTTAATCACAATAAACTTTTAACAAAATTGTACTTGTTTTTTCGTTGTGAACTCACAAACTATTAAATTTTACTAAATACTGTTCATTTAAATATTTTCGTAGATAAATTATTTAAGTTTTTAAAAATATGGATTTTCTCATAATTCATCTGATGGTAAACATAGGAAAATAAAATAGTGGTTGGTAATTACATGCTAATTAATATACATTGTAACGACTTTTCTCATAGCGCACCTGATAATAGGCGTAGGAAAATAAAATAGTATAGAGGGTAAAAAGATCTTTTGCGGTTAAATGTTTTATAAAAATTGCAAAAAAAAAGTCTTTTAATGTCAATAAGAAAGGGTAGGGGCAATTACATGCTAATTAATATACATTGTAAGGACTTTTATCATAGCGCACCTGATAATAGGCGTAGGAAAATAAAATAGTATAGAGGGTAAAAAGATCTTTTGCGGTGTTTTATAGGAACACAATTCTTTCACAACAATATTTTTCTTATAAGCCAACTGACTAGATTCAAATTTTCTGTCAGTTAAAGTCAGTTAAAAATTTAAAATTAAATGGCCAGTACAATAAACAGAAAACAAAAACAAAAATATATAGCTATAAATAGTCAAACATTTTTAATAAGTTTATTAGTTGTACAAAATAACTTACAGAGACGACGACAATGTGGAATCAGTAATTTCAATATATTCTACAGACGAAATATTGTTTACGGGATATAACGAAGAAACAGATATCCCTAATGGACAGCAATTTGAAATAGATCTTTAATATCAACACATATACCTAATACCTTAAGTCAAATACCTGCAAGCCAAGAGACACCGGTAAACCGGTTAAAATCAAAAAGGAAAAACAACAATAATCTACCAAATCAACAAACCGAAGATTTATTATGTCTATCTCAGGACAAAGACATTTTTGAACAACTAGATTTGGAATCAATTACATCTGAAATTAGAAAGCGTTTCAACGATCAACAGCAACAACAGCCAATTAAGAAAAATAAAACGGAGCAAACACCAACAATATCGTTACAAATAATAGAAAACTTTAACAATTTAAATGAGAACCAGAGGAAGCCGGTTTTAAAATGGAGTGACTTGAAACCAGATGTCAAATATAAAATTGAAAGCACAAGATCACAGAAAACTCCATTTGGTGTCAAATGGATATTTGAACTAAAAAATTTTATATTTTTCACGCCAGAAAAATATAAAAAATTCTTTGACAAGCAGCAAAATATAGACGAAATCAACAAAGGAATATACAGTTTTTCCTTTAAAAACAACGAAATAAATTTATTAATGTAAAACATTTATTAAAATTTATTAATAAAAATTTTTATTTCACAAAAAAAAATTATCCTTTTACATTTAGAATTAATACAAGACTAAAAAAAACAAAAACCTCTCGAGCATAATTACCATTTCTTATATTTATAGGTACTTACTACCTGTTGATAATCAAAGTGAAGATCAATATTTACTTCACCGCTTTATTTTATATCAAATATTTTGCACATACTATTAGTATCCTTTTCGTTTTTTATTTTCCCTTACAAAAAAAATAATATCCTTTTTCATTTTTTAAAAAAGTATTTTGCGCATAATATGTATCTATCTAAATTTTTTTTGTTCTGTTTTACTGTTTTGCTTCAGCAAGGTCAAAATTGAGTCAAGTTCAATATTAGATTTGATTTTTTCTTTACCCTTACACAAAAAAAAGATAATATCTTTTTCATTTTAAAAAAAAAAAAAAGTATGTTGCGCATAATAGTATATAATAAATATTATATAATATATCCTCACAACTTTATTTTATTGTTTCTCGCTTCAGTAATTTTAAGTTACTCACAGATACAAAAATTTCAAACAACCCTTCATTTATAAACTCAAATTAACATATAACTTGCAATCAACTCTATAGCGTAATGGTTAAAGAGTTCACATTTGTAAAATATATATTCAAATAGTACCCCGGTTCAAATGCCCTTGTATTCTATATTTCTTTTATTCTATTTCCAATTTATCCCTTACTTAAAACAATAATCATCATTCCCCCTTCTTATAATTAACCGCTTCTATTATATTCCTTAAATCACGCATGCGTGACACCCTACACACAATTTATTATACAACCCTCACCAAAACAAAAATTAAATCACTCCACCTACATATCTACATCAGACAGTCGTCTACTCACTCCCCTACACAAATTACTTAAATTCTTAAGTCATCTATCAAGTGAAATACCTCTTCCATAGCAACTTACACCCCTAATATTTATATACTCTCTTTCTCTCTCTACTTATTCAATATTCAACACCTCCTCTCTTTACCTATTAAATTTTCTCTTTACTAATAACTTATTACTTAACCCTTTCCTAATTAATATTCACCCCTTCTCTCTAGACATTCACATACACACACACACATACACTAATATCTCACCCCCCCCCCCCACACTAATATTTCAAAATCACTCAAGCGTGACACCCCTACTCTTTATTCTCACCCCCTCCACATAAATTCCTTTAAATCACTCAACCAAAATGACCTACTAACACAATGATGCATCACTTGCGCATCTTCATTCAAACTATTGCTATCTCTTTCTTGCACGGAATTCCCATGCCATATCGCCCGTATACCTACTTATATAAATAAATAAACAGAATTTGTGATCTTTGTTAGATTTTTATACCCGTACGATAGTTTCAGGCATATTAAAATTACTCCTCCGTTTGTAACACCTCGAAATAAGATTGCTGGATATAGACTCAAGTGTACGGATCGGATCAGAATCGAAAAATTAGTCGAAGCTTGGTTCGTTCGTCAGCACGATAAATCAAAACAAAGCATATCTCCAATTGTATTAGATGCATTTTAGCAGAAAGAAAAGCCGGGAAAGCCGAAAGTCTATACTTAATCCTATCCCAAAAGGAGAGAATCCTCTAGAAACTTTTCATATCGATCATCTTGGTCCTATGCATAATACAAAAAAGAATTATAAATATATTTTTTCTATTGTAGATTTATTTTCCAAATTTGTATGGCTCTTTCCAGTAAAAACTTTAAATAATGAGGAGGTGATTCAAAAACTAGAACTCATAGCAGAAACATTCCGATATACAGAGAGAATAATAGCTGATAAAGGTGGTGCATTTATTCTAATAATTTCCAAGACGTTTGCAAAACACGTGAAATTAAACTACACTTTGTCACTACGGGCATACCGCGAGGGAACGGTCAAATTGAGCGCTTACACTCAGTTGTCATTAGCGCTTTAACAAAACTTTGCCTTGAAGATCCGGAGAAGCGGTACACCCATGTTAAGTCAGTACAACAGGTGATAAATTCAACATATCACAGAACTATTAAAACTACTCCGTTCCAAGTACTCACTGGTTGCAGGATGAGAACTCCGAAAGATTTGAAAATTGTCGAAATAATTGAACAAGAAGTAATTAAGCAATTTGATGTTAAACGAGAGGAATTACGCAGTAAAGCAAGAAAAGGAATAGCTGAGATTCAAGAAGAAAACAAAATTACATTTAACAAAAAACGAAAAAAGTCCATCAAATATAAAGTTGGAGATTTTGTGGCAATCGAAAGAGTACAATTTGGTACTGGACTCAAAATAAAGCCAAAGTTCTTGGGTCCATACCGAATTGTTGCCGATAAAGATTTTGATCGTTATAAGGTTATTAAAGAAGGTGAACACGAAGGTCCAAATTTGTCTGATACTAACGCAGAAAAAATGAAACCTTTTTATGTAACTGATACTGAAGATGCAATGATCACAAGCAGTGATGATGAACAAAACCTCTAAATTTCAAGCAAGAATAATAAATTTTAAAATTTTATCATTTATTTTAGGTGTCTTCAGAGATCGAAGACTGTCAGAAATGGCCGTGTGGGATTAAAATTTTAAACTGAACTCAATTATTCTAGTGAACATGGTCATTCTATTTCCCAGATGTTAAACTCGCAAGTTTAAGAAAGCGGTAAAACTTCTTTCTTTTTCTTGTAATTATAATTTAGAGGTACTTGTCATTACAACGTGGACGTAGTTGAACGTAATACAACAAGCAGTATAAAGTAAATTCGATTTTGTAATTAAATTAATATTGTAACAAGGAATTAATTAAAGAAGAATTAATTAAGAACATATTTTAATTAAATTAATATTGTAATAACAAATTAATTAAGAACATATTTGAATATTTTGAAACTTTATTTCATAAAAAATATTGAAAGTAAACTTAAATATAATAAAACAATTTTGAATTTCTGTTAGTGTAAAATAATTTAAATTTCATATTAATAAAATATTTTTGGATTTATAATTTTATTAATAATTATTCATTAAACATTTAAATCTAAGTTAAACAAACGTGTTTTATTTTAATAAATCTAATTAATTAATAAAATAAAACCACATGTATATATTTCATTATTAATTTTTAATTTCGTAAAATCAACTTGATCGTATTTTAGTTTATTTTTACTTTAGTTTTTGTTTTTCTTTTTTTTTTTTTGTTTGTATGTCAATTGATGTATGTACATTTTATATATTTTCTTCATATAACTTCTTCGACTTCTTAAAAAAAGAAAAAAATATGAAAAAATGTGTATTAAATTTAAAGTTATTTTCATTCCGTCTAAAAATATATTTTTTCTTTTTAGTCAATCTTACAATATTTAAAAAATTCAAACTATAATATATTTAGTTTAATATGAGATCGATATTTATTATCAGAATATAATGATCCACTGTTGAGACAATCAAAAAGTTTATTAAACACTAATATGTACAAAATTTTTGCAACTTCTTTAGTAATACCTGGTAATACTTTTAAAACCAGACGTTTCAATTATTGTTCTAATAGCGGAACTCACTGTACTACTAAATATTTGTTAATTTTTGCTAATATTTGCTAATTTAACTCTTATTTTTTCAAAAGTATGTGGATTAATATGTTATCTAGTTAATTTGGTACACATCTTAGTTTTTCAATTTATTTGAACTTCCAATACTTCTATGAGAACTTTAAAGCTTGTAATACCATCTAAGCTTTAAAGTTATATACCAAATAAGCAAAAAATGTTTTATTATTATAATTACAAAATGGTTTATCAGGTGTTATTTCTAGCAATGAAAAAACTTAGGCTTGGTCACAAGTAATTTTGCCCGTATTATAATACCAATATCGAACAAACTTCTCAATTTTTTTTAATAATTTCTAAAAGTGTTACAAGACGAACATCTGTATTCTACATTTTATATTCTAAAAATAAAATTTAAAAGTGTTACGAGAGGAATATCTGTATAGATATGTATGTATATCCATAAATCAGTTACAAAAAAAAATATTCATAAAAAATTTTAAAATATTTTATATCAAAGCCTAAATATCTTACAAGCCGGATCGGAATACTCAATTTATTTTGTACACAAATAGCCTTTTTTTTCAAAGTTTTCGTTGAATGTTCCAGCTTGTAAGTGTAAAGGCGTTGTTATAAATATATTGCATTAAAATAAATTTTTGTTGTGCATGTGTTAAACTTCTTCTTAATTTAATTTTTTTTTGTAAAGATATGGTAAGTTGTTTAACTCTTTGTGCAGAATGTTTTTTCTTTTAAAAAATACCTTCTTAATTTTTAAAATTTTTAAATTCTGTTTTTTAATATGACTAATATGTAGCTAACTTATTCAATATCAAAAAAATACTTTAAGAATTCTGCTATCTAGAAAGCATTACCGCATTACATATCTATCTATAGGTCATAAAGGCTGGTTTTCATGAGAAATTTCATGGATATTGTCGCAACTTTAGAAAGAGAAAAATATAGTGCACTACCAGTGGGAAAGAGTGAGAAAGAAAATTATATTATTAAAAAATATTGCAGCAACCCTTTGACAGTTAAAATTGTACATAACCTAATTTATTAATGTTTATATTCATATTTAGTTAAAAATTTAAAAATTTTTATTTATAAAGTTGTTGAAAATAATATACATAGTTTATTAATAATATTTGTATACCGATAATATAGTCATTTTAATATAATTTCTCACTAAAAAATAAAATTTGAACATTTGTTTATTTTTTGACACTTCAAGATTTAAATGCCATGGTACCTTAGTAGAAATTTTTTTGTAAGATATACAATTTTTGCATACATATGTAATTCGTGGATATTTATGGTTACTTTCTTGGATATTTTCAAATGTTTCATGGTTATTTTTTTAGCTTAATCTCTTTCAAACACATATTAACTTTTGTATGTTCTGCCTATGCTCTAACATTTTCGTGGATATATTGGTCTAATGAAAACCAGCTTTAATATATGTAATTGTACATTCAGTAAATTTGATCTTAACTATACCTTTGTGGTTCCACAAAGGTTAATACCAATATTTTAGAAAATTTCAATATTCCATCCAAATATATTTTTTAATTTTTAGAAGAAATATTCTTCTAAACCAAAAAGAAAGAAAATAAAAACAAATAGATCTCCATTACAATTTACATCTCACTTGCAATATTATAATAAAATTTTGTTGGCCTTCAAATATTATTATATAGTATAAATATTATATTATTAAGTGTTGTGTAGAGTTATTCTTTATGTGATTTATAAAATTACATTTTAAAATTATAAGAACATTTTGTTTGTGATGCATATAAAATCAATTTTTAGAGAAAAAAAAATTAGTTCGAAAAAAATGAATTATGAACTGAAGGAATGAAAAAATATTTTTTTGTTTTGTTTTTCTTATGTTCTTTGATGGTATACCGAAAATACGTTCAACTTTTTACGAAATAACGCCAAATACGATTTTGGGGTGATTTCAAATCAATGAAATTGACTAGGATTTTTTCTTCTACGTAAGTTTTCTATCTATATAGTTACTTTAGGATATTATATATGTATGTATTTATTTACATACTATGTGTGTATATATTTTTACTCTAATTTTAATTTTAATTTTTTTATATTGTATTTAAAACAAATTTAAACATTTTTCTTTATAAATGTAGGTTTATTTTATAATTTGTTTTACCTATTATTTATTTATGTTGTACCTACATGCTTATTGTAACCTTATGAATTTTATTATTTTTGATTTGTACCTAATAAAAAAAAGGATTTTTATGCCAATTGGAAAATTAATACTATTTAGGTATATATAATATATACAAATATCTAGGTACTAGGCATATTTTCAAGTTGGCTTTTTCCTTTATAAAATGAACTTTATTCTCTTCTTTCTATTTCTTTAGTCGATTAAATTTTCTTTTATAGTGTATGGATATGTACACAACATATGTATATCTGTCGATAGTTTTTAGATTACAGAAAATAAGTGTACACGTAACTTAAGAACAAATAAATAATTTTACGAATAAAAAATAAAACTGAATTACTTCAAAAAATATAACATTTTAAATTTATACGTACTTCTCATTTTAATTCTAATGAAACATTTAGGCAAATGAAATAACGAATTTTATGAAAATTCTTTCAAAACAATTAAATTCTTATTCAAAACAAAAAATTCTTTCAAAACAATTAAATTCTTATTCATTTTCTATCTTAGTTCTAACTATTGAAAATACCAAAAGGTAAAAGTACAAATTTTCTAAAGGGCATATATGTACATATATATATATACCTACTTAGTTAAACTAATTAACATTAATCCAATATACCTACATATGTATGTTAATTAATAATTTTATACATTTAAATTTATAAAGTAAAAATTTAAATCCTTCTTCATATATTATTATAGTCAATACAGTTTACTTCAATTGAAACGACGAATTATTTGGTTACTTAATCATTCTAATAAATAAAACATTTTTATATACTCTTTAGCTTAAAAAAAATAAAAACCATACAATAAATCTGACAACGTAGCTAATTTTTAACTTAACATTGTATTTAATATACATTCTCGTTTATTCGGTTTATAACATATACAGCATAGCAATTAATTACATACAGCAATTAATCTTTTCTTTGTATTTTAAAAATTGTTTTATTGTTAATACATTTGTAAATTTTATGGTAATGAGTTGTAATATTATATAACTAGAATAAGTAAACTTATTTAAAATTAACAATCGAATCTAAATTACTTACAAAAACCTACATTAAATTATAAGTATTCAAATTATTATCTATCCTAGTATAGCAATACGAGTTACAATGTACATACACACCAATTTATTTTATTTAGAAAACTTTTTTTTTTATTCAATGTTAAATTGTATATGATTGTATATCAAAAAGAATGAAAAACGTTTATGAATATTTAAAATTAAAAAAAAACGAATTTAGTATAAAATAAAAGATGAATAAATTTCATATTGATAGATGTTGCGACTATTTGAGGCACAGCCTTATTTTTATTTTCTATACTAAAAAATTTGTTCTACTTGGAATGTCTTATACATGTATAGTCTTTGATATAGATAGATGAACGGTTAAAGTGAAAACATCAGTTTAAACAAATAGCACTACAAATTAACTTAAAACTACGTGAAATCTGGTGGATTGTGGGCAAACATTCTAAACTCAAACTTTCATCCAAAAGACTCATTTATTTGTCAATAATTAAGCCAATATGGAAATATGGTATCCAAATTTGGGTATCCAGATTTACAGAATCGTCAAATAGAGCAATTATTCAGCGTAGGCAAAATAAATTTCTTCGTACAATTACCAAGGCGTATCGTTATGTAACCAATGAAGAAATTCATAGTGACCTTAACATAAAGTTAATCGAACATGTAATATGTGATTATACCACAAAACATCAAAACAGACTTTAGCAGCATGTTAACATAGAAGTTTTACAACTGATGAACAACCACAACAACACAAGACGTTTAAGAAGGTTTAACCATATAATCTAATTAAACAAGGGGCCCTTGTTTAATTAGCTGGTGATGTAATTATATTTTACGGTGACATCTCAGTTACAAAAAATTCGTATGGGATACAAAATTTCTTGTTTACAAAAGAAAACAAAAAAAATCATGATTCTAAACATGCATATGTACATATGTTAAATGTTAATGTAGATTTTGTAATAGAAAAATCGTATCCCAATATGTACTTGTATTCAAAACTTAGCAGAATGCCATAATACGTAGTGTTGTGTGGCTGAAAACTACTAAATTATAATTATAGCTAATTAAATGCATGTAATGCAGTGGCAGATCGTGGTGTAAAATTTTGGGTGGGTAAACTTTAGTAGTACAGCTGTAATGAAAAAATAATGTGTAGGTTTCCACTTCACCCTGAGGTACTACACCCAAAGCGTTAACTAGAATTAAATAAAAATAAAATAAATCGATAACTTTATCATTGAAATTCGGAGTTTTTAAAATAAATTCTTTTTCTATTGATAGAACTGTTAATGAATTTAAACGATTTTGTCCCATTACACTTGATTTATACGTTTTTATATTTTTAAGTGTACTAAAGCATCTTTGCAATTTCTTGTTATAGGAGTAGCTAAAACTATTTCAACCAATTTTTTGGTCTGATCAAACTCTAAGTTGTTATCTAATATAAATTTATATAAATCTGAAACGGAATTTAATTTTTGAAACAATTCATTGTTATAATATATAATAAGTAGTTTGCATTTTAAAAGTTCAAAATTAAGAAATGTGTAATATAATTTTAACATTTGCAAAGGGAAATTGCAGTTGTAATCAAGAAATTTTTTTTTCATTATTCTATGTTCTATGTAATTCTATGTAATATCAGAGACTACATAGAGATGTCCAAATGGCAACAAAAAAGTTTAGATGTCGCTACAATATCGATTTTGAAATTTAGTCTTATTTTTCAACTTTTTTTTTTAAAGTTTCTTAAAGCAAATTTTGGTCTCGGATATTTTTTTTTTTCATATATGTACATAAATGAACTTTCGTATGATTGGTATGGATGATAGAAATAACAAGTAACATACATATATGAATATGATCATATGATATCAGATGACATATTATGATATACATGATCTGATCAGTATCTAATATAATTTTTATATTATATATGCATTATGCCATATTATGCATTTATATTACTTGAACCAGCTTGCCTACATGCTTATTAAATTGTGAAAGTGTGTGTGAATCAAAATTAAATATAAATAGAAATACACATAAATACTATCGGCACTTTTTATATATGTATTTCAATATGATTCAAAAATCAATACATATTTATATTTATATTTTGTTTTGTGTAAATGTAATTATGTTCCAATTTGATATGATTTGATAATTTTTATGAATATGTACAGTATCCAGCAAATGTCATGCCACTTTTCTAATTGGAATAATTTTTAATTAAAAAAATGTTTAGAAGAATTTGAAAGCATTATTTTTTATTTCAGTTATTTTTATTTGATAGGTATATTATATTGTCTTCAAAAAATACCCACATATATATGTAGGTATACCGTTACCAATATAACAATATGAGTCATGAGATCAAAAAATAAAATAAAATCATAATACAAAAAATTTTGTACTTTGTTTGTTTGTTTGTTTTTCCCTGAAGTTATAAAGTTAAAAATATTATTAGAAAAAATTCGAACGCCAATATTATTTTATTGCTTTTCTATATATATTTTTTGTAGTTTATATATTTTTTTAAATTACCATTACTTTAGCTGGATACTGTATATTAAATCAGTTAAATCTAGTTAAATAAATAATGCAGTTAAATCAGATGATTTTCATAAAATAGATCACATTCATACCATCTGATACCATATAATATACGATATACCATTTCATACATTCAAAAAATTCTGCTTGTAGTAGTGAAATACTGAATGCATATGAATGATAACCTTGAAATGTTTTTTCTTGTTGTTTTTAGAAAAGTCAACATTATAAAATAATCTATTTTTATTTAATTTTTTTCTATATGAAATATTTAGCTAAATGTTCCATATTTTTTGCAAAGTGATATTTAGAATGTCTTCTTTATCATATTGAAAATTTACGTTTCTACTCGACATATTAAATATATATTTTCTCAAATATATTTTCCCATTTTTGCCTTATTTTTCTATTTTAAAAGTTATTTTGTCATCGCTTTGCTTTAAAAAGTTTAATAATCACAAGGATAAAAAAATTTTGTAAATGCATAAAATATATGAATGATCATTTTACACCAGATTTTACAGAAGATTCTGGTTTTCGCTAAATTCTTTTAGCTATGACACAAACTAAATATTTCTGTGCTTTAAGATTTTTAAAACTAGCCAGTTTTAGCTGGCCCGTTTGAAAAAAAATTAGTACAAATTTTTGTATGAATTTGTACATCTCTATGTAGTCTCTGGTAATATGTATATTTTCATATTAATATTATCCCCTAAGATTCCTAACAAGTGTACGTATGTGCGTGTTTTACATTACAAATTTAATTTCTTAATGTTTGACCTATTCAGAATATTAATTTGAATCTTAATATGGAATTTTTTGTTTTGAAATAGGTAAACTTTTTTTGTTTTTAAAAAAGTGGGTTATGAAAATTAGGTATATAATATTAAAAAAAAAATTTCCTTGCTAAATTGTTCAGGAGAGGGTTTTAAAGTCCTTTTGTCTAAAAAAAAAAAAAAAAAATGTTTCAAAGCCTATAATTCTTAAATAGTAATAGCCATTAAATAAAAAAATTACATTATTACATAATTAATTTTATTAGTACTCTAACAAAATTTGAATCGTTTCGTGTTTTAGTAAAAGTCTTTCCCAACTATAATTTTCTATGAGAAAAGAGAATATTAAATTGTTCTAAGGTGGGCAAATCGAAATGTGCCCAACTTGATGCATAGAAAAATAATACATACTATACATACTCAAAATTTAATTTTCAAAATCAATGTATGTATTTTTAATATCTAAGTTGGGTAATTTGAAATCTTGCATATAAAAAAAAATGCTTATGAAAATTGTTTTTTTTTATGAATGAAATGTTTTTGAAGTATTGTTAACTGTGTAATAAAATATACTTGGAATGTAAATTTGTGAGTATGTAATAATAATTGTATTTATACAATACATTCTATGATTGTATTCTTTTGTATTGTATTATATGAAATATAATATATATACATATGTATCTGGTTGCATTAATAATTATTAGAATGTATAAGAAAAATCAAAAAGCTAATAAAACAAGTAAATGTAACAGTAAGCCGATGCAACCGACTTATTAATACCCTACACCTGAATAATTCGAATTAAATTAAAAATCCATAAGTTTTTTTCGCAGCTGCTTCAACTTTTTCCCTTTTCTGTCTTATTCAACTCGAATTTCAGGAACGTAAAAGAGGCATCCTCTTGGGATATGCTTGACACCTTTGTACAAAATTTTAAGTTTCTATCTTTATTAATTTCGAAGATTGTTAGTCCTTCGGAGGTGTGTGTCAGGTACCCGAATTGCCACTCCAATTCATCGAATCCATCTCAGAAACATAAAGAAAACATGCCAGAACACCATTGTACTAAATTTAAAGGTTCTACTTTTGTTGGTTTTGGAGATATGCTCGTTGCTCTTGTGCCCGTCCGGAAGTTTCCAAAATACGAACCCATTGTTCAAATTTTTTCAAATGTCAGTTTCCAATTTTACAGAAAAGGAAACATAACAGAACCACTTTGCACCAAAAATAAAAGTTCTATCTTTGTTGGTTGTGGAGATATACTCGTTTGCTCTGGGGCTCGTCCGGAAGCTTCCAAGATCAGAACCCATGAACCAAATCCTCTCAAATTTCAGAGACTTAAATAAAACATGAAAGAACACCACTCTGCCAAATTTAAAGTTTATATCTTAGTAGGTTTTGGAGATAATCTCATTTGCTCTGGTGCTCGTTCGGAAGATTCCAAAATTCAAAACCATTGACCAAATCCTCACAAATTTCAGAGACATAAATCAAACGGGAAAGAACATCATTGTAAAAAATTTAAAGGTTCTATCTTTGTTGGTTTTGGAGATAATCTCGTTTGCTCTGGGGCTCGTTCGGAAGCTTCCAAGATCAAGACCCATGAACCAAATCCTCTCAAATTTCAGAGACTTAAATAAAACATGAAAGAACACCATTCTGCCAAATTTAAAGTTTATATCTTAGTAGGTTTTGGAGATAATCTCATTTGCTCTGGTGCTCGTTCGGAAGCTTCCAAAATTCAAAACCATTGACCAAATCCTCTTAAATTTCAGAAACATAAATCGAACGGGAAGGAACATCACTGTACAAAATTTAAAGGTTCTATCTTTGTTGGTTTTGGAAATAATCTCGTTTGCTCCGGAATCATTCGGAAGCTTCCAGAATCCGAACCCATGCACCGATTTTGTCCAGATTCGAACTTAGCCTTCCTTTCGTAATTAGTAACCTACTATATAAATTTCATCAAGATAGCTTTATTAGTTTTTGAGTTATGGTGCGAACGGACGGACATTGTTAAATCGACTCAGGAGGTGATCCTGATTCAGAATATATATACATGTCCATATCTAACTCGCTTTCTTTTGGTGGTTACAAACACCATACCAAAGTTAATATACCCTATACTTTAGGTGTTAGGTATAAAAAGTAGGTATATTTCATATTAAATTTTTAAAATGAGTTTTTATTTTATGAGAGGTTGATTAGAAGTTATAAGAATGTTTGGGTTTAGTTTGCTTGGCGTTTGACTCTGCCCAACCTTGATCCGCCGTTGATGTAATGTAATTGTAGAAGTATTATAGAGAATAGGATATTGATTCTATAAACTCACGCAAGTTTTGCTTAGTAATTCTAAGTATATTGTTAAAAATAGTAATAATTTTTACAAGATTTATAAGATTTACTAACCATATACAGAAAAGGATGTTTAATAAAAAAAAAAAAAAATTCACACTTAACATAATTTTAATAACAGAATGATTTTGAAATGAAGTAACATATATTTTACATACTTTTACTGATGGTTTTTTTTTTATTTAGGTAGTTTTAAAACAAAAATTTTTTTTTTCAAAATTAGAAAACAGTTACCTTTTCAATGTGCAGTAACAGTATACAATTCAATTATAAAGTCACACTTCGAATTTTGTTCTACTGTATTGTTTATAGTAAACAATTCTGATACAATTAGGCTTCAAAGACTTCAAAATAAACACTTGATTTTGAGAAATTGAGATGATTTCGAAAATTGAGTTGATTTTCTCCTTTTTTTTTCTTGATTTCCCATACATTTTTCAAAAATTTATCTATCAAACAAAATCAACTCGCTACTTGATTTTCTGAAAATCACCTTAAAATCACGTCGTTCGTCCATGAAATTTCGATTTTTGTATTGATTATTTAAAATTTTTTTCCATAACCTTATTTTTTTTTAATTTGTCAAAATGAATATTCAAAATCATAACAATTAAAAAACTAAAATTTTCTATTTTATTTTTGAAATTATGTTTATTTATGTTTTGTTGTTGTTTATTTAAAATGGCTTAGTAGACGCTTTAAAATGGCTTAGTGTAAATCAAAGAGTTGTGATGAATATATGCTTAATTATACATCAAATGAAGATTGGAAAATATCCAAATTATTTATTCTATAGGTTACGTTAAATAGGAGATTTTCATCAATATAATTCAAGAAATGCAAATAATTTTAGACTGAGTTTGAAAATATGTATGTAATTATACAAAATGGTAAAAATATACTAACTAAATAAAATAAAATACAGATAGTAAACTTAGATGGGGTGAGCATGTAGATCACCTATCCAAAAAAAATTGTCCCGTATGTATTTGTCCTCAAAAGATTAAAGAGATTTCTAGATCAAAATACGTTATTCGTTCTATACTGATCCTACATCTTATGCAACGTTGTTTATGTGAATCCAATTTGGAGTAGAGCTCCTCAAATCTATCTGAACAAAATCGAAATTATGCTGAAGAAAGCAAAACTTTAAATTCCATAACTACAATACACGAAATAAATCTAAGTTTTACTTGTCACTATTTAAGACAGATAAACAAAAAATAACTGTTTATATAACTGTTTAAAATCATTTAACGACTTAGCAGAGGAATCTAAAACAATAGAAAACATTAGCAAATTTAAAACAAAAATTACAGAAAGAATTCATGTGGGTGTAATTGACAAGTGTAACAATTGTAATCACTACATTTTCAGCACATTTTCAGAATTTATTAAAAACAAAAACATAAAAAAAATGTCTGATTGATTTAGTTTTGTTTTTTATTTTTTCTCAAATTTTTAATAAAATATAATATGTAGGTATGTATGTCTATATGTGTACATTATTATGTTAATATGTATAACAAATAACTAATTATGAAACATTTGAAACCGAGTAATTCATCTCATTAAAACATTAACTAGGGGCCCCTGCTAATGTGTTATTAAATATTTATATTGCATTCAAATTCATATAATCGACAGCTACAGTTAGACAAATACAATTTATAGAAAACGACAATTCATACCTAACATCGGATACATTGTTCCTTTTGAGACATACATACATAATATGTACTTATTAAAGATTTATGAAAAATCAAATATTAAACAAAATGTTAGCATAAACAATCCCTCATCCTTTTTACTACAGGTTTGTTTATTTACAGTTTTTTTATGGTTTTGTCGGTCCTTTAGAGTTTCGACCTTTAGCCGAATGCGGAGTCGGAAAAAATAACACACATACATAAATGCATAGGTTTTCATTTTGCACCCACAAATCAAAATAAAAACGTACTAATACTCTATTTCTTTGCTTCATTGTTTGTACAAATTCTACTTAAGAATACAAATTCCAATAGAAATGAGTAGGTAGAAATTATATTATACCATATTTGCTATTACTATTTAGTATTTAATATATAACAGTAACAATTATATATGTAGTTGACAGTTGTTGTTAACACATCTTTTTGGCTGCGTTTACACGGCGTTATTAGTTGTTGTTAACACATCTTCTTGTTATACTGCTTCAAAGCTCTTAATGTTTACACTATGTTGTCAGTTGCTGTTGCAATTTTATATGTGTGCGTTAAATATTATAACATATTATAACACGTGATAACATTTTTTATTTTTCCTTTACATGAATTGGTGACAAGCAACATGTAAATTTTGGTTAACAAAAACGTTAACAACGTTTTCGGGTGTTAACAGCGTTTTCGCGGTTTAGGAGAAGTGAGGAAGTGGGAAAGAAAAAGAAGAAATGACAACTGCCGATTGCAACAACGTGTGAACGCAGGGATTGTTATACTGCTTTAAAACTCTTAACATTTACAATATGTTGTCAGTTGCTGTTGCAACTTTATATGTGTGCGTTAATATTATAACTTATTTTTGGACGTGATACACGGCTAACAATAATTTAGAAGGCCTGGCCCTGGACACTGAAATATTTGTTTGTGTTAGTAAAATACATACAAAAAAAATGAGTGGAAAGCTCAAAAAATGACTTTTCTTTAAAAAAAAATACCCAAAAATATGATTAATCTTGATTACCAAATTCTAGGTAAGCAATTTTCGCTTTTTAGGATACAGTTAATAAAAAAAAATTAATTGTATAATAGTTATGAGTATTGTAGGTATTTATTTTTTAAAATTTTACTTTAAAGAATTAAATAAATAATATTTTTAAAGAATTAAATTATTTAGTTATTAGCATCTTATATTGCCGTTTTTAATTAATTTAAATAAGTTGTTTAAAAAATGTGAAATTCTTGGACTAAGCAGTCTTTGACTTTTTGTGTTTTTGCACAAAAAAGCCTTTGAGAACATTATGGATAAGGGCCGCATTAATATTGGGTTGGCAACCCAAGGCGTATAGTTCCATATGTAAATTACATTTTTCGAAATCATGTTTTCTTTAAATAACCCTCAAAGGCTGCGTTTGATACCAAATGCAGTTTCCAGTATTTTCTCCAATTACCCTGAATGTTTATTTAAAAAGAAAACTGAAACAGGCGATAATGATTTAAGGCTAATTTTCATGAAGAAAAATATCGGCGATATTTGTTAGAGCATAGGCAGAAGATACAAAAACACTACCTGTGTGATAGAAGAAAAACACAAAAATATCGGACGAATTAACAATAAAATTGGACAAGCGTTCAGAAAATATCGGATGAAATTTAGATCGCTGAAGCTAAATTTTCTATAATTATCTCCGATATATTTAACACATACGTAAAAAATGTGTATGTACACAAAAAAAATGGGCACACTACTAACATTCTTATGAATACATGACATTTGAATTCATTATTTTTCTCCCTCTTTCCTATTGGTAGTATTAAGTATATTTTACTCTTTCTAAATATCCGATATCGGATGAAATTTTTTCCATGAAAATTACCCTTTATACCCTGATGATTTTATTGATGAATTTTAAACTTTCAAAATTTAATTTTAAAAATTGAAAAGAAAATTTAAATGGCTGAAATTTATACAAAGCTAAAAACAACAATATACTTTTATATGTTTTATCTGATAATAATTACTTAATTGTAATTTTTATTTTACAATAACTATTAATATGTTAATTAAATATTATTATTGAACAAATTCAACTTTCAACAACTTTAAAAACTCAAAAATATTGTTGTATAAACCATCGTAATGTAATTTTTAATTTCTGCCCATTCAAGATCTGTTTATTCCATTATTTCTAAATTTCTTTCTCCATCTAATTTTAATGAATTGTTTTGTTTTATAATTTTAGTTATTTTTTTTAATTTGGGATATTTTTTATTTAAAATAATTTGAATGAAAAATATTATTTTTGGATATACGTATATTAATATATTTTTCATTTCTTAGCTGAAGTGGACTAAGGGTACGATTTAAAAAAAAATATTAAGTTAATTATCTAATTGTTTAAATTATTACAATTTTACTACACACATATAAAATATATTCCAGTGTATATAAAATTCATATAAATTCAGATTTTACTGAATTTATTAAATTTCAATTGTCATAAAAATTATGTTGATTGCAATAATTTTTTTACTCAGTATTGTACGAAATAAATGCTCTCTCTCAAAGCTTTTAAAAAACTTTTTTAAATAAAAAAGTAATTGGAAGCATTTTTTTAAAATTAACATTTATCAATGAAAACATTATTTTTTACCAAATAATGTAAAGAAGATGAAATTTTGATACCCCCTTTGGAAGTACTTAAAAAAAATTAATTGTTTTTGAGTTATTTCAAAATTTTTAGTAGACCCCTATTTTTTCCCATAAGACTACGTGTATTTTCATGAAAAATAGACCCCTATACAGCTTTTTTTCGTTCAGTGTCCAGGTCTTCTAAATTATTGTTAGCCGTACGTGATAAAATTTTTTATTGTTGCTTTACATTTATTGGTGAAATGCAACACGTAAATCCTCTAAATTTTGATTTTTGGTCAACAAAATTGTTAACAACGTTTTCGGATGTTAACCGCGTTTTCTTCGTTTTTTGTCGTTTTAAAGCTTTTTTTTTGACGTGAGAAAGTGAAAAAGTAGGAAAAAATTTCTATTACTTACTCTATATTATATTTACTACACAAATAAATACAAATACAAATTTAAATACAAATGACATATTTAAAAACATTTGAATGTACATATAAATACAATTTTAGAACTCGTCGTTTTATTGTTCTATCTATTATAATTTATTTGAATATGCATTAGCAAGCCTTGAAAAAGTAATTTTTTTTGGTTATCAAATTTTTTCTTGCTTTATCTTAATTTTTTTTTATAGGTATATTTTATATTGCCTTATTTTGGCTCAAAACTTCAAAAAATACTAATATTACCTATCAAAGAGGAGGTTTACTGAAATTTAAACAGTTTAATAGTTACGCACGAGTATCATAATGTTGACAAAGGCAACTATAATCTTCCACGTTCTTTTTATTTTTTCTTGAAAATTTGAAAATTTCTTTAAATTATCGTTGTGCGATCGGGTTAGTTGAACTTTACCAAAAATTATCAAGGTATTGAGATCATTAAAGTACCCTAAAAAATTTTTTTCAATTAAGGGGTTTAAAATTAATTTTGCAGGGGGGTGCAGTATCCTTCGCGCCGGCCCTGTACATAACATACTCATTATTCTATTCTTTGGAATTTGCACTCTTTTTCTTTGCTTCGCTTTTTGTATAACACAAAATTGATTTTGTTGTTATTTTCTTCTTTTCTTTTTTCTTCAGAACATGCAATGAAAAAACATAGAAAATAGAAATGAGTACTTATACATTATATTATACATTATATTATACATTATATTATACATTATATTATACATCTCTTGAGTAATAATTACTTAATTTTCTAAATATATTAAAAACTTCTAAATAAAAAAATAAAAAAAAATTATATTAATTTTTATTCTTAAAAACTCAAAAAGGACAAAAACACTTAAAAAACTATATTTAAAAAATAAATTCTTATCGATCTTATCATCTACGAAGTCAAAAAAAGTGAAGAATTCTTGAAATTATATAAAAACAAAAAAAAAATCAAACTTTTAAGTAAACAAGATTTATTTATTTATTTATTTATTTATATTAATATTACATACATAAATGTAATCCAATAATATTGAAGAATCAGCTATCAGCTTATAATCAACAGATTTTGTTTTTCTTAAGAATTTATGAAATATAGTGTTTAACTTATTAGCTTTTTATTTTCTATTATATACGGTTTATTATATTAAGTTCTACATATTATAATGTTTAAAAAAATTTTCCAATCTATCAATATTCTCAGACTTCGGGCTCAGTATTTCATTTAAGTTTATTGAATGATTTTGTAGAAGATTATTTGAACCTGCACAGTCAACTAAAATATGTTTGATTGTCAAAATATTTACAATGTGGGCATATGGGTGGATTGGATTGGGCGAAGATATGTTTTTTGGTGTAGAGAGTGTGACCTAAGCGAATTCTACTTATTTTGATTCCTACTGCTCTGTTTTTGATCTCGTATGCTGGAGATGTTGAATTCGGCCAGTGAAATTTCAGGAAGCTATTGGAGGAGTTCCACTTTACTTGTCTATTGTTCAGGATGTGTTTCTCTATTTCTTTAGTTTTGATATTTGGAAAATAGATACGTTCATACGGAGCTGGACTTTTTGTTGCTAATTTTGCTTCTTTGTCAGCTAGTTCGTTACCTGTTATGTCAGAGTGGCTTGAAGTCCAAACCAATTTTATTTGTTTGTTTGACAATAACAGCATGCTCCTAATGTTGTCTATTATTGGCTGTTTATTTTTAATATTTCTAATTGCATTAAGCGAACTCAAACTATCTGTACATATTAATATGTAGTCTTTATTTAGGTTTAGGGTATATGTAAGTGCTTCGTATAGTGCTACTATTTCGGCGTTATAGATCTAGGTTTCTCCTGCCAGAATTTTCTTGATAACTAACTTGTCTTCATCAACTATAGCTAGTGCTACACCCTTATCTGATTTCGTGGCAGCGGTGAATATTTTGTACGCATTAGCATGTAAATCTTTCATTCTTTGGAATATCATCCAATATGTTTGGCTATCAGTGGTTTCCTTTTCGTATTCTGCTATGGACGTATCTATGTATTTATCTATGTTTTGTAACCAGGGTGCTATATTGTAAGTGTTTGGCAGAGGTTTTTCGAACAGAATATCGTGCGCGTGTGAATAGTCTTTAGCTTTTGTTAAGGCTGATATTTTAGGTGACTCTATTTTATTTCCAGTCAAGGCACTTACTAATTTGTTTAGAGGTTGGTTCAGCACACTAAATTGCTTGTGTATGCAACTAGCTGCCTTCAGATCGCGCCTTTCTTCAAAGGTTAGAAAGCCTGATTCTATCTGTAAACTATCTACATTTGTCGTTCTTAGCGCTCCTAACGCAATTCTGATTGTTTGATTTAGTTGTCTCTGTATTTTTTGTATACTGGCCTGGCCACAATACCCATAAATTGTTATAGCGTAATCTATTTTGCCAATTTTTAAAGCTCTTGCTATTTCTAGAGCAATTTTGATCGGAGGCCCACACTTGTTTCTACAAATCAGTTTTAAGACGTTGTTCGTCTTTTTTAATTTTTTTAATAAGCTTATTAATATGTGGTTCATATTTCATAGTTTTTGTAAAGGTGAGACCTAATACTGTGATTTCTTTAACTATTTCAATTTCTGAATTGTTATATCTCAATACTCCTGTATTGCAACTTCTTCTTCTACATATGTATATCGATTCCATTTTATCCAAGGGCAAGTTAACACCATTTGAATCCGCCCAGATTTTCAATCTGTTTAGACCAACCTGTACTTTGTTGTTAATTTCGTTATCTTTCCCTGCACTATACATAAGTATATTGTCAGCGTATATTAGATACCTGAGTCCTTTAATCTCTTTTAATGTATTGGATAGAGTGGAGATGAAAGTATTAAATAAGTGTACAGATAGTGGAGATCCTTGTGGAATTCCATTAGACAGATTTTGGATCTTAGACAGCTTCCCATTAATTTTAATTACAATTTTTCTATTAGTTAAATACCTATTTCCTATTTTCCATTTGACTAGCTGCTCTAGTATCTTGTGTCTGACGATTTTGTCGAAAGCTTTTTCTATATCGCAAGATATAATTGTGGCATGTTCTTTGTTTTGCAGTGCCATTGTCATTTCAAATTCTAGGGTTTGTAAGATTGTTCGTGTACTTCTGTTTGGTCTGAATCCATGTATTTTACTCGACAAATTGCTTTCTAGGAACCAACTCAGTCTGTTCCCAAGAATCTTTTCAAATAACTTTGACATGGTAGCAAGCAATGATATAAACCTATAATTTTCAGGATTGTTTGGATCTCCATGCCCTTTTGGTATGGGTACTATCTCTGCTGTTTTCCATGCTTGCGGAAAAATTTCCGTGATGTATATTTTATTATAGAGATGTAGCAAACGCTTTTTGAAGTTAGGTGTAGTATGCTTAAGCATACTATAAGAAACTCCATCTAAACCCGGCGTTGTTCCTTTAAACCTAGCTAGAGTACTTTCAATTTCTTGCAAAGTGATCGTCTCATCAAGAGTTTTGTAATGAGCAATACAGTTTGGAAGAGCAAAGTTTACTTTTTCTAATTGAAATTCAGGAGTGTAAATGTTGTCTTCTAAGTATTTCGAGCATCTATTAACAAAAAAGTTCGCATTTTGTTCAGAATTTTTAATTAAGTCACCATCCTGTTGATGTTTAATTGCTAGTATACCTGTATTTTTCTTTCCAATCACTCTCATAGCTTTCTCCCAATAATTTCCATTTTCTCTTCTTATACTGTCAGCGAAATTTTGCCAAGATTTTGTCCTTGCTACCTTAATTTCTTTTTTTAATATTGCGTTCGCTCTACGTACCTGTATTAACCTTTCTCTAACTGGATCTCTCCTAAAATTTCTACAAAGTATGTCACGAATTTTGATTAGTTTTTGAATATTTCTATTGAACCATGGGGGTTGTGGCTTTGGACCAGTTTTCGCTGTTGACATTGACTTATACTTTCTTGCAAATCTTATACTTTTAGTTAGTATAGCGACTTCTTTATTAAAATTTTCAGATTGTGGTCTAAAATCTAGAAATCTAGTTGTTCTGAGAAATTTTGCTAGTTTGGATTTTTATTTATATATCTTGCTTTTTGGACCACATGACTTTTGCCGATTTTTGAGCAGAGAAATATAGCAAAATGATCACTACCTTTTGGGTTGGGTTGAGTATGCCAATGAAATTTGGGTGTTAAGTCTGGACTACATATTGTTAGGTCAATGCAAGTAAATGTACCCCTCGTATTAAAGAGTGTAGGAGAATCATAATTTAGCAGAATTAAATCATCATTCTCTTCTAACCATTCCTCCACTATTTTGCCTCGATTATTAGTTAACACATCACCCCAAATAACATTACGAGCGTTGAAATCACCTGTAATAATAAACGGTTTACCTAGTTGTGAAACAAGGCTGGCAAGATCTTCTTTTTGGTAGTTTGAGTTGCACTCGAGATATAGGTTTAGAATTGTGATTTGATTGGCATTGTTAGGAAAGTTTACTTTTATAGCAGTTGCTTGAATATTAGTGTTAAAATTTAATTCTGTGTCCTTTATTTATTAGAAACCCCAAGCCACCAGTTCTTTGATTTAACAAGTTAGTAGAAGATAAACAGTGATAATTTAAGCAATCTAATGGAGCAATCTAAAAGATTCCGGTAAATGTATCTCTTGCAACGTAGCTATTAGGGATTTGTACTTTTTGAGAAACGTACCAGCACACCCTCCCAAAGACCCTAATTGCCCCAGCTACATAAGAGAAAAGACGTCCTAAAAATCAAAACTGACAACAAATGTACAAAGTAGCCACTACCAATACTAATCAAAATAAAACTAACCCACCCAACATCCAAAGTAATCCTACAAATAATATTAAAACTCAAATTCCAATCAATACAAAATCAAATAGTTCATCAGAAACAAAAACAGTAGCCCAAGCATTGAGAGAAGCACAGGAAGAGAATCAACCAACAAAGCTGATACAGCCTTACTATGTCAAATAATAAAGGAAACCTATCGCCAATATAAACTCCAAAATATAGAAGCAGACAACCATCAAGAGAATCAACCAACTGAAAATATAGAAATAGCATCCACATCCTTCAAAATAAATAACCAATCTTCTGAAATTACAAAACCATTGCCCAAAAGAGGACGAATCGAAATTAGGAAAGAAGAGGCACAAAAGAAGCTTGCAAGCAAAAACAAATAAAATAACTAAAAACAAAAATCAAATTTAAACAAATAGCCAACTACCCAATAAAATAAAGAGAAAAAAAAACAAAACACATACGATCCCAGAACAAAAATAACACACACATATATCACAAATAAAGGAAGCATGACATGACCGGATGTCACGCTGGTGCACTCAACACTAAGTAATATACTAACATGGGACACAATTCACAACCCTAAAGGATACGACCATATACCTATATTGATAACCGAAACCAAAGACTATAGATATATAAGACATTCCAAGTAGAAAAAATTTTTTAGAATAGAAAAGAAAAATAAGGCTGCGCCCCAAATAGTCGCGACATCTATCAGTATGAAATTTATTCATCTTTTATGTTATACTTAATTCGTTTTTTTTAATTTTAAATATACTTAAACGTTTTTCATTCTTTTTTTGATATACAATCATATACAATTTAACCTTGAAAAAAAAAAAAAATTCTAAATAAAATAAATTGGTGTATATGTATGTACATTGTAACTTCGTATTGCTATACTAGGATAGATAATAATTTGAATACTGGTAATTTAATATAGGTTTTTGTAAGTAATTTAGATGCGATTGTTAGTTTTAAATAAATTTTATTTATTCTAGTTATATAATATTACAATTCATTAACATAAAATTTAAAAATATATTACAATAAAACAATTTTTAAAATACAAAGAAAAGATTAGTTATCTGCATGCTGTGCTGTATGTGTTATAAACCGAATAAACGAGAATGTATGTTAAATATAATGTTAAGTTAACAATTAGCTACGTTGTCAGATTATTGTATGGTTTTTATTTTTTAAATAAAATGAAGTTTTTTTTCTAGATATACGAAAAAATATATATGAGATTTCTTGATTGTACATGTATTTTTTCGTATATCTAGAAAAAAACTTCATTTTATTTAAAAAATAAAAAGCATACAATAAATCTGACAACGAAGCTAATTGTTAACTTAACCCTCCCAGGGTAGGTAGTAGATTTATGTATGTCTCATAGAATTTTTTCATGTTGATTTTCGTGTTCAGCGATGTCATATTAAGTAAAAAAATGTGTTTTAGAAATTTTTACCTCAACAGGTAACTCATCAGGAGTTGTCTTCATATGAGGACAAAGTGTAGACACTGGATCTGTTTTTAAATAAATTGTACAAATTTTAGTTACATCGTTATAATAAAAACAGTCCATTTATTTTTTTAATTTAGTTTCATTTAATTCATTATTGCATTTAAAATAAAAGAATAAAATAATAAAAACTATTCAATTAACATTCAATACATCTAATAAAAAACAATAAAGAAAAAAAAAATATAACAACACAAAGGTACATATATCATAAATATATCTAATAAAAAAAAATGAATTCAGTAAATAAAAATAAAACAAAGAAATATGAATATTGTAAAAGAATAGTAAATAATTTTAATATTATTTTGTGTGGAAGGCTTCAAAACATTTTGGGCAAAGTGGCACCATGTTACAACCTCTGCAAACAAATCTGGTTTTTCTTAGACAAATTTTTAAACGACATCGATCAGCATTTTTTTTAAAGCATGTCTAGGCCAGTGATTGTTGTTCGTGAAACGTTGTCAATCCCTAACACAAGTTTTTTTCTAAGTGGATTCTTGTGGAATAAGCGATTGTTCAGAAGGTCGTCCAGCTTTACGTTTACCGTTTTTTCAATATATTGATATTTTTTAATCCACTTTGGATTAGTGCATTTACCACTTCGCTTTTAAGTGTAAGCGTTTACAGTGCACACATTTAAAAAATGGTAAAATATTCGCATGTACCACCTACGATTTTGTGGATAATTCCGATACCTCACTACTAGGGAATCCATTAAATCTACTCCACCCATACATTTATTATAAGATGATATCATTTATGGTCTGTTAACTTTAACATCTGTTTTAGTTTTTCGACAATACCTAGTAATTTCTTCTTCTTCACCAATACCAACAAACGATGAAATGGCATGTACACATTTACTATCAAACCATCGAACAATAGAAATATTATCGTTTGAAGTGACAATTGATGAAGAACCTCGGCAATGTTTTTTAATATTTTTTCAGTTTTCAATTTATTTATTGCATCCGGAAACATATTCACTCTAATAGTTCCGACATAATAAGTATTATTTTTTTGTAAATATTGCATTAAAGGCAAACTGCTAAAAAGATTATATGAATAAATTTTGTGATTTTTATTAAAAATATCACAACACAGACGGCCAACTACATTTCCACACTTGTTGATACCAATTATTTGAGGTTCAGACGAATTAGCACCCTGATAGAGTTCAAACTTATGCACGAATCCATCTATACCGGCCTAACACCAAACTTTGAAAACCCATTTTTTTGGTTTCTTTGGTAAATAATTTTTAATGGAAGATCGAACTTAAAAAGGAATGAGCATTTCATCCACTGATAAAAATTCACCGGGATCATAGGCCAATTGGAAATTTTTATTTAGGCGATCGATGATAGGTCTTATTTTGATTGTTGAAAGAACAATTGATTTTTTTGAAATTGGACATATTCTTTTTTGACATTTGAACAAAAAAAGTAGATTTTGCATAATTCTAATAGCTTTGAATGCAAGATTTAATTTAAAGTTTTGTTTTTCAAATATCATATAACGAACATATATTCTACAAGGTCATTATCTACTTATTTTGAAAAATAATTATCTGTATTTTTATTATCTTATTATCTTATCTTTATTAGCATATCAAATTGATCTTTCATTTGTTTCAATTGTCACATTATCTAAATCAAGTTGGCATGCTTCAGTGGGATTTTCTACATCCAAAGTAGCGATTATTTCCCCTTCAACATTTTCTCCAATATCATCAAATGAATCTACACTTTCATTAAATTGAGAACATTCATCCTCATTGACTTGAAGTTCATCTTCTGATGCTTCCAAAAGTTCGCGAAATTGAATATTTGAAAATTTTCTAACCATTTCTGTAGAAAAATATTTTTTTTCCCTTTAAACATTTTATCCTCATATGAGGTAAAAAAAACCAAATGAGTGGAAATATTTTCATTTTTGTTGTTTCTAAAGAAAGTTTTATTCATATACTATATAAAAAAAATTATTCTTACCCACTTTTTAAGCCTATTCTTTAATAAAATTTCAATAAAAAAATCACACCTGCAATAAAACAATTTTTAAAATTTGGCGCCAATTTTTTTTTAAAAAAATGTCACAAAAAAAAAATTTTTCTTTACAATTTTTTGAATTTTTATTTGGCTACAATATCATAGATGGTGCTAAAATTGAAAAAATTATTATTATCATATAAAAATACGAAGATATAATAGATTAAAAAGTATTAAAATTTTCAAATTCCTTGGGAGGGTTTTCAAATTCCTTGGGAAGGTTAACATTATATTTAACATACATTCTCGTTTATTCGGTTTATAACACATAAAGCACAGCATGCAGATAACTAATCTTTTCTTTGTATTTTAAAAATTGTTTTATTGTAATACATTTGTAAATTTTATGTTAATGAATTGTAATATTATATAACTAGAATAAATAAAATTTATTTAAAACTAGCAATTGAATCTAAATTACTTAGAAAAACCTACTTTAAATTACCAGTATTCAAATTATTATCTATCCTAGTATAGCAATACGAAGTTACAATGTATATACACACCAATTTATTTTATTTAGAAAACTTTTTTTTTTATTCAAGGTTAAATTGTATATGATTATATATCAAAGAAAAGAATGAAAAACGTTTATGTATATTTAAAATTAAAAAAAAAAACGAATTTAGTATAACATAAAAGATGAATAAATTTCATACTGATAGATGTCGCGACTATTTGGGGTGCAGCCTTATTTTTATTATACCTACTAAAAAATTTGTTCTACTTGGAATGTTTTATATATGTATAGTCTTTGCCGGAACCCAGACAGAAGCAAATGAAACTAAAAACGACCATAAAAACAGGCCAAGATTTCTGGAAAAACATGCTAACTGGGATAGATACCGAACAGAAGTCCAGAAATTTAACGATCAAATCCCCATATCTGAGAACCTAGTAAAAACCTAGTAAAAATCATTCGGAAGGCCGCAAATAACACAGTTCCGAGGATCCAAAAAGTGAAAGTTAAAAAGGTTCCGGCATGGTATAACAGCGATATAAGAAAGATTAGTCAGGTCAAGGATAGACTATGGAGGTCATATAAAAGGCACCAGACAAACGATAAACTATTACAGTTAAAAAAAAAACAAATTCGATGTTAAGAAAGGCGACCAAGCAAGCGCGCAGGGATAACTGGATAATATTTGCAAACGCCATTGACGGAGAAAACATGGCAAAAGGCTAGAAAAATAGTTAGTAACAAAGATAAAGGCAGGAGTATAGTACTCAAAATAAACCAAGTTTCAACGAGAGACCCGAAGAGAATTGCAAAGCACCTGGCCACTTGCTATCCCGAAAACGTGGGAATCTGTAACTCAATAAACGATGAACCAATGGTAGACCAAATATCCCAGAATATATCACAATCAAATCCCATACTTGACCAAGATATAGAGTACATAGAATTAATGCTTGCACTTCAGAGGACCAAAGGTAAAACCCCAGGCCTCGACGGAGTAACTTATAATTTTATAAAAAAAGCGGACAGCAGTTTTAAAAGACTGTTTAATGTAATATATAACAATGGTATAATTCTACAAGCCTGGAAAATGGCGGAACTTATTCCTTTGTCAAAACCAAATATAAAAAGAAACAAAACGAAGAACTACAGATTCATATCACTCCTTCCTGTTATAATAAAAATTTTAGTTGCTCGTAGACAAAAGATAGTTGCTCGTAGACTCAACTGGTTTATCGAAGACAAGCTTCCATAGCAAATCCATGATTTTAGAAATATGAGGGGAACTATGTCCATGCTACATGAGAACCAGAATCATATTGCCATTCATATTGGCATTCATTTTTGCAGGAGGAGCAAGTGCGGTCCAAATCATATCACGATTAACTCGATAACACTTACATACAAATCGCAAATTAAAATACTTGAAATCATTCTAACAAGCAAATTAAACTATTCGCCACACATAAATCACATACAAACAAAGATAAGAAAAGCGATATCGTTGCTAAAATACATATGTCGAAAAAAATTTGCTTCCCCAGTAGAAGTAGCACTAACTATAGCCAAAGCTATAACATTCGGCAAAATAGATAATAGAATTACAATTTGCGGTTTCACAACGCAGAACAATCTGAATAAACTCCAAGTACTTATTAATCAGGCAGCCAGAGTCGCTCTAGGTGCTCTCACGAATTCCAAAATTAAAGCTTTAGAAGCTGAAGGAGGATTCCCTACTATTATCGAGAGAAGAAATACCTTGGCCGCCAACCTAACAGTCAAAGCTTATACTCAACCAAGACACCCTCTTCACAAACTGATATACAACACCTACCACGAAAGCACCCCACAAAATAAACGCTCAGCTCACACAAATTCAACTTAATCCTGAGATCGAAATAAGCAATAAGGAGCCATTTTTGTCAAACATAAATCATCTCTTCATTGACGAATTAGCCAACTACATAAAGAAAATACCGCCAAAGAGGCGTATATTAGGAGTATAACAGAAAAGCACAATCGAATGGTACACAGATGCGTCCCAAGAGGGAAAACAAGTATGTTACGCAGTAGTAACTTTGGATAGAATTCATAAAAAAGGAATATTAAGCGAAGAGTGCTCAGATTTTGCAGCAGAACTTGTAGCGGTAGGAGAAGCGGTGGTCCTGGCTACTATGAACAATTTAAGAAATAACATATTTACAGACAATCTGGGTGTAATACATGCCTTAAAGAACCCTAAAGCAGCGCTGTCCAACTGGCGACCCATGGTCCGCATGCGGCTCATCTCATCATATTCTGTGGCCCATTAACAAAATAAAAATAATCATATTCTGTGGCCTATTAACAAAATAAAAATATCTGTATAATGGAATTTTTTTTTTTTTAAACTTTTGCCAATTTTAAATATGACCAGCATTATATCAGTAATTGTCTTATTTTTCTTTCTAATCTAGTTTTTGTCATGAAACTTTACTGATCTATATTTAATTCCGCAACTATGGGACACACGCAAAGCCAATACTATTTTGTATTACTTTTTTCCAGTCTAGTATGCCATGAAACTATACCCACAAGTGCTATAGTGTATTTAAAATTGTAAACGTTGTTTAATTTTATTCATGTGAAATTATTTATGCTTAACGTACAATGAAATACATATGTATTTAAAATTTGTAAACGCGTGTTTGATTGTTTTTATTGTGAAATTATTTTTACTTAACATTCACATAAAATTAGGTAAGTGCATTTAAAAAATTTGGTATTTAATTTTTTTTTTTTTTAATTTTATCGTTTTTATTATTTCAAGCGAACTTATTTTATTATTCAAATTTACAGATATTAATATTTACTACCGTCATAAAATGAGTGCAAAAAAAATACGAAAAATTACGAGTGAGAATCGGGAATTTAAAGAACGATGGGAAATTGATTATATGTTTGTGAAGCAGAAAAAAATTTATATGTGTTTGATATGCCGGATGAATACTACTATATGTAAAGAATATAATCTGAAGCGTCATTATCAATCACAGCATGCAGACAAATATTCGCAATATAATGGTGAGTCGAGAATCGTCATACTTGAAAATTTAAAAAAACAATTTAAGCAGCAAACATCAATAATCACCTTCGCATGTAAGGCTCAGGATGCATCTGTTTATGCTTCTTATGCAGTAGCAAAAGAAATTGCCAAAGCCAAAAAGCCATTTACTGATGGTGAAATTATTAAGAAGTGTGCAATCAAAATGGCTTAAGCATTTGGAGATGATAAAATGGCAAAACAATTCGAGTCAATTTCTCTTTCTCACCAAACCGTTGCAAGACGAATCTTAAATATGGACACCTTCTTAGTTGAAAAATTAGCCGACATAGTAAAAAATTGTATATATTTTTCAATTGCGCTTGATGAAAGCACCGACATATTCCATACCAGTCAAATGCTGATTTTTGTACGAACAGTGGATGTAGATTTTAATGTTTCGGAGGAGTTACTGAAATTGGCTTCCCTACATTCAACAACAAAAGGTGTAGATATTTATGAGGAACTCAAAAATGTTGTTTGCATGTATAGTGGTTATGAAAAATGCACTGCCATTGTAACTGATGGTGCAAAATCAATGGTTGGGAAAAATATAGGACTCGCTGAACTGCTAAAACAAAATGGCATTAATTGTAAAATGTTGCATTGCATTATTCACCAGCAAGCTTTATGTGGAAACATTATGGGATTAAGTTGCACGATGAGTACAGTTATTAAAATAACAAATGCAATAAGAGGCGGAAACCGTGCACTCACCCATCGTAAATTTAAACAATTTCTTGAAGAACTTGATGCCGAATATGGTGATCTACTTTTGCATAGCCAAGTTCGCTGTTTAAGTGCAGGGAAATGCCTTAAAAGATTTTTTCAACTTCGTAAAGAAATTAAACTTTTTCTTATGGAAACTGAATTGGATTCGTCATTTATAGCCAGTTTTAATGAAAAAACATTTTTAATTTCATTAGCATTTTTAGCAGATATTACCGAATATTTGAATGTTTTGAACAAAAACTTGCAAGGCAAAGACCAAAACATAAGTCATCTGGTAAGCCATATCATCGGATTCCGCAATAAGTTACGTTTGCTTCGGTCGCATTTGATCAACAACAATTTGGTGCACTTTGAGTGTTGTAATGAACTTGCTATCGAAATACAAGAAATCGGTCAACAATTAAACTTGAAAGATCATGTACCCATGTTGGACAAATTGGTTGAAGATTTTGATGCCAGATTTTCTGATTTTGATGCAATTAAACCAGAACAAAAATTATTTAATAATCCGACTACCATCGACGTTGAAGAAACCGATATTAAATATCAAATGGAATTATGTGAATTGCAAGCTGACGAATTTTTTAAATCAAGGCTGGAGACTGTGGTAAATTTATTCAAAATGTTTCCAAACGACAAATATCCAAAATTGCGCGATTTGGGCTTAAAATTAATTTCTATGTTTGGTAGTACATATATTTGTGAACGAGCATTTTCTGACATGAAATATATCAAATCTAAATATAGAAATTCAATGGCCGACAAAACACTAGAAGAAATTTTAAGAATTTCTTCAACTAAAATTGATATAAATATCGAAGTTCTTGTAGCTGCCCATATAAATAAGCAGTTTTCACATTAATAATAATTATGTTAATATTTTTTTTTCTTTATTTTCTTGAACTATGAACTAATAAAATACTAAAAAAAATTATAAATGACTTTTAATTAAAATTTAAAGTATACTGGCCCGCCAAATCTACAAAAAGATAAAATTGGCACACATGTGCCGAAAAGTTGGACAGCGCTGTGCTAAAGGGAAATAAAATACTACGGAAAACTTACGAAATGAGCTGGCAGACGCAGAAGCTAAACTAGCAGCCAAAACTTCATTCATGGAAATCCCAAAAACCTATGGATATGCAAAGAAATATATAAGTTCATACAATATCATGTAAAAGCAAGCTGATTGGGATTAAACAGACCTAATACTAAAAGAAATTTTTCCAGTCAGGGAAGTATAAAAACAATTAAAACAAAAAACCGACGCACAGATATTAAGATGATTAGATTATGATTGGGTACGACTGTAGCGACATACAAACATATCTTTGAAAGCCCCAAACTGCAGCTACTGCAACGAACAGCTTACGATAAAACACATAGTTCACGAATGTGTTAACACAATACACGCGATAACGTTTGAAACGTTGAAGTGCAAAAGCCAAGAAGACATAAGAAGAATCAAAGATAGAATGAAAATCTTTAATATATGGGACGATATTTAAAAATAAGCTCAACTAACACTTTATAATAAAAATCAAGATAAACGAATACCATTTTAAAAATAAAATTTATGGGCCCACATCTCAAAGGAAAAGGGTCCCACATTTATTTATAAAATGTATTTTACACAATAAATTTAGACTAAACTAAACTAGTTCTTTTAAAAAAATATCCTCGTGAATATTTGATTCTATTTTAATTTTAGATAGGTACATATACATACATGATAAATATTTTTTTTTTTATTTTGTTTTTTTTCTTCAAAAACTTTAAAACTTTAAAACTTCTTTTTAGAAGAATACATTTGAATAAAAGACATTTTTGCCATATCATTTGTATGATTCACGATTTTTTTTTTTGAAACTAAAGTTTTAAAATTTTTTTAAATATTTATTTTTATGTATAATTTCTACAATTCGAAACCATTATTAGATTATTTAACATTATAAAACTATTTTTAAAACTGTTTAGGTAGTACCTACTCGAATTTAATCAAAATACACAATAACAAATCTTGAATACATGTATTCTTCGTTCACACAACTTTAGTCTAAAGTCGAAAACAATTAAAATATTTTAAAAATTACTTTATTTATTTATCATTATAATTAGAAATAAAGCAAAAAAAGAATTCACTTTGAAAATACCCTATTATTACAAATGGTATAATAAAATCAATTTATAATGTTTGTGTTTTTATATTTTAAAACTGGTTAGAAGAGTTGTCTATAAATGATTTTGGTTGTATTTCTTTGTTTTTTATTTTAAATATTTTATTTATTCAAAAAATAATGCAGAAAACGTATTTTAACATTTTTCTTTCAATCTAACATTTTCGCATAAAGAGTTTTTAATATCTTTTGCATTTAAAAATTGAAGTAAATCAAATAATTATATATTATAACATGGTAACATTATATAAATAATTTACTTCTGATTTCTTAAGTATTCTATTTTGCATGGACTGATTATGTGTGGATCCATAACCTACATTAATTTTTAGGTTAATTTAATTAATGTAGGTTATGGTAGATCAAATGTATATAATGTTTATCTATGTATGCGTTAGTATTTAATTTTTTTTTTATATCAATAGAAATGTAGAGTAGTTTTTATTTAAAATGAAAAAAAATATGTGACATAAGACATTAAAACATTCCAAGTAGAACAAATTTTTTAGTATAGAAAATAAAAATAAGGATGTGCTCTAAATAGTCGCGACATCTATCAATATGAAATTTATTCATCTTTGACGTTATACCTGGTTATACTAAATTCGTTTTTTTTAAATTTTAAATATACATAAACGTTTTTCATTATTTTCTTTGATATACAATCATATACAATTTAACCATAAAGAAATCATATACATAAAGTATTTATACATAAAAAATTTATACAGAAATAATATTTATTTGCAGCTTATAAAAAAATGAAATGTTTTCTTTTCTTATTTATACTATTTTATAATTGTAGTGGTATGGTAGTGGTAATATTTTTTTTTATTCGTATTCATTCTTATTTGTTTGTACGCATGTTTATTTGGTGTAATTTGGGATAATTGGTGTAAATACTTGAAACTGCATCTGGTATTAAACGCGGATTTTTATCATTATTTAATTTAAAACACGATTCTGAAAAATGCAAATATGCAATATACATATGGAACTATTAATAGGTTGTTGGTTGCCAGTCTGATATTTGTACAAGGTTCTTTTAATCTTCTCAAAGGCTCTTTATCCGGAAATTTAAAAGTAGCGACAGATATCGTGCTATTATAATTGAATTTACACCCAACAACCGAACATTTTCCACCCACTTTATTTAAGGAAATTATTAAAAAAGGCAATATTAGGCAATAAATAATTGAATTAATTTTTTTAAATAGGTATTCATACCATAAAATCTTTTAAAAATAATAATTCAATTGAAAAATTTAACTCTACAAAAATATGATATTACTAAAATTTAGAGTTATTTAAAATAAAATAGTATTGCAATTTAAAATTATTGTCATAAAATTATTGTCATTAATTTCATAAAAAGATTATTCTATTTCATGTAAGTACATGATATTCTATTTAGAATAATTTTTTCTTTATAGATTGTATAGAAAAAACGAAAATAAACCAGAATCTAGTACTTCTTTTTTTCTTTTTTTCAAAATATTGCTGAAAAATTTGATTTGAAAGTTAATTTTGTTATTGACACAAAGAAAAATTTCAAACTTTATTTTTATATAAATTTTATAATTTTTTAATGTAATTAAAAATATAAAAACTTAGTTTGAACTAAAATATATTTACCAAATTTGCAGTACAATCTATTAGAAAGCTTTTAAATTATTGGGTTATGTTCACTAATTCATTATAATTAAATACTCTCATAATTTTTTGAGAGTATTTAATGGCGACGATATGAAATGCTAGAAAAAACTGAAAATTTTATTTTGTTGAAAATATGTTTAAAATTTCGAGTTGAAAGCTGAAATTTTGGTATGTTAAAGAAAAATTTCAAATTTTATTTTAATATGCTATTTGGCATGTTTGGGTAAATATTTCATATCGAAAACTCAAAACGAAAATTGTTAAAAATGGGCATTTTTCTTAAGCAACAACAAAAACAGAAAAGAACAAAAAAAATCTTTATGAAATGTCATTTTTCAAAGCTTTTTCTCTCAATACATTTACAATTTCAGGTCTTCCTGGCCTTCTAAAAATTAATGTAGGTTATGGTTATGGTCATAGATATATTACTAATAGATAGGCAGTGAAGAAAATATTTTCAGCCAATTTTGAGAAACAGCTGAGTGAACCGTGCGTTTCCTCAGAAATAGGTTCCTAAAAGGTGAAATAAATTAATTTCTAATTTTTTTAAGGATTTGATCACTTATTTTGTTACTTTACAAGTACATAGTTAAAATTTTGAATAACCTTAATTATATTAAATTTTAAATTTAAAGCAAAATATATCAATTATTAAGAAATATAAAAACTTAAAATCTCTGAATGAAACTGGTTATGAAAAACTGCTTTACATTATTTTAATAAATATAAACAGCTGAGTGAACGAAATGTATACATATTATAAAATGCATATGCATTGACTGAATACCTTAAGATAGGAAAACACATAAGAAGAAAAGAAATGACTATACCTAAAAACAAAATCTTATCTCAAAAATAATAATTTATGGATACGATATGTATCATAACCTACATTAATTTTTAGAAGGCCTGGACATTGAGAGAGGAAAGCTAAATAGTAGTCCTTTTTTTCAAAAAAAAATACACGTAGTCTTATGGAAAAAAATAGTAGTCCTTCTAGAAATCTGGAAATAACACAAAAACTACAGATTTTTTTTAATTTCGTCCTAAAGGAGCATTAAAGTTCCATCTTTTTTACGTTTTTTAGTAAAAAGAAATTTTTAAAAATTTTAAATTTTCATTCATAAATATGCATTTTAAAAAATGTCTTCCAACTACTTTTCAACAAAAAAAAGCTTCTTAAAAACTTTTTAAAAGAGCATTAATTTGGTACATTACTGAGCAAAAAAAAATGTTGAAAACTAATTTTTATTGCAATATTGATTTGCTTTAATAAATATTGTAAATTTTTTAGAATGAATATAAAATTAAGTGCAAAAAATAAACTATTTAATTATTTTTACAATAAGTTAATTTATGTTAACTTATTTAAAATTTTTATTACTATAATAAAATCAATTAATATTACAAGTTATTCGCCTTTTCCTTTGAGGTAGGGGATATGGCGATTATTTTCAAAGTGATATCGCCTGAAGACTAGGTCTTAAACTAAAATAATAAAAAAAAATATATTAATACATACAAATAATATATAAATAATTTTTTAACTAAATAATATGATATATTTAAAATAAAATTTAATAAAACAAAATAAAGTAATTAATTTATAACAAAACAATATTAAAAAAAGTAAAAAACAAAAAAAATATCACAAAAATCAATATTTTCCGACCGGATAGTAATAATAGATCTTAAGTGGGCAAAAATGAAAAATGATATGACGATTGTATCCCAACAATATATAGGTACTATATATACAACTATATATAGATTCATATCAAAAAGGTTAATTTAGTCAATAATACTATTTAATTTTTTCCGTTTTTCAATATCGTTCAATATTTTGAAATTGTTTTATTTCTGTATTACCTGTCAAATAGGTAACTTAGATCGTTATTAATTATTATTATAAATTTAAAATCACATTTAAAGTAATTATTTTCTATTAAAATATATAAAATAATATTATTTTGGCCTTTATATAATTTCCAGTATTTTAAATTTATTTTTTTACTAACATTTAAAACTAAATTAGAGAAATTGAAAATTATATTATCATCGCGTAAGTTATTATCATTCGTTTCTATTAAATTTACTAAGTAATTGGTGAATATACTTCGAACTGCATCTGGTATTAAACGTGGACTTTTATCATTATTTAATTTAAAACACAATTCTGAAAAATGCAATTTACATATGGAACTATAAGCTGTTGGTTGCCAGTCTGATCTTTGTACAAAGCTCTTTTAAGCTTCTCAAAGACTCTTTATCCGGAAATTTAAAAGTAGCTACAGATATCGTGCTATTATTATAATTGGATTTACACCCAACAACCGAATATTTTCCACCCACTTTATTTAAGGAAATTATTAAAAAAGGCAATATTAGGCACTAAATAATTGAATTAATTTTTTTAAATAGGTATTCATATAATAAAATGTAAGTACATGAATATTCTATTTACAATAATTTTTTTTTTATAGACTGTAAGAAAAAAACGAAAATTGCTTAACCAGAATTTGGTACTTCTTTTTTTTTTTCTTTAAAATATTGCTGAAAAATATGATTTGAAAGTTAATTTTTTTATTGACATAAAGATAAAACTTCAAACCTATTTTTATATAAATTTTATAATTTTTTAATATAATTACAAATATAAAAACTTAGTTTGAACTAAAATATATTTTCCAAATTTGCAGTACAATTTATTAGAAAGCTTTTAAATTATTAGGCTATGTTCACTAATTTATTATAATTGTGTACTCTCATAATTTTTTGAGAGTATTAAATGGCGACGATATGAAATGCTAGAGAAAAACTAAACATTTTATTTTGTTGAAAATATGTTAAAATTTTCGAGTTGAAAGCTGAAATTTTGGTATGTTAAAGAAAAATTTCCAAATTTTATTTTAATATACAATTTGGCATGTTTGGGTAAATATTTCATATCGAAAACTCGAAAAGCAAATTGTTAAAAATAGGCATTTTTCTTAAACAAAAACAAAAACAGAAAAGAACAAAAAAATCTTTATGAAATGTCATTTTTGGAAGCTTTTTCTCACAATACATTTACAATTTGCACAAACACATTTAAGTATTTCAATGTCCAGGCCTTCTAAAAATTAATGTAGGTTATGTATGTATACATTATACATATTTGATATTGTTATGTAATATTTACTATATAAAAAATCACATAGTACATAGGCCATGGCAAAGGTAAAAAAAAGTTTTGCATGTCATGTATAATATAAGATAAACACTCACATGCACTATTTGATTTTAAATAAAATAATATCAAATATGTAACATAATGCATACATATTCATTATTCAATTCTTTGGAATTTGTACTCTTTTTCTTGTTTAGGTTTTTATATAACCAAAATTGATGTTGTTCCTTTTTTCTCCTTTTCTTCAGAACATTCAATATAAAAGTTATGTTCATATAAAATATTATGACAGTTCCTTAATTCGAATTTTAATTTAGTAGCAGATTAGTTATGAATTGTAGTTAACTTTAAAATTAGTTACCAATAACAAATACCTTATTATGATATATAAATTAAAATTTTTGTTTTTATTAATTTTTTTAATTTAACTATATAAGTAAGTTTAAAAAAAATTCAATTTAATAGGTTAATTCTTCGTGACTAAAAAGGATAAAATAAAAAATAATAAAAAAAATTTTTAAAAAACAGCTTTTTTTGAAAAAGTAGAAAATAAATTTTTAATTGCGAATTTTTCTCTAATTTTCTAAATTACATATATTGTTACGATGGATGTTCCTTTAAAAAAAATTATATCAATATAGCAATTATATATGTGTCATAAAGCCCGTGAAATTAAAATAAAAGCTGGAGGCAATATTTTCAAAATTTAAGTTTATAGTTATGCTTTTAATGCCTCCAGCTTTTATTTTAACTTCACAGGCTTTATGGCACATATATAAATACTATATTGGGATAAATTTTTTTAAAGAAACTTCCATCGCAAATTTTTTTATTATTTTTTTTTGTGTTTTCTTTTTAAACATAATATATTTTATTTTGTACAATTACAAATTACAGTCCAGTAAAATAAACAAAACTTTAAACTTAATAAGGAGCATCAGTTCTTAAAATGGAAATTTATTTTATTTTATTTTATTCTATATTATTTTTTTTTTTTGACGGAACTTGAATGATATTCAAGATTTGTTTTAAAATTTATAATTTATAATGATAAAATTTTAAAAGAAATAGTTTTAAATATTAAAAAGAAATTAAAAGAGATTTTTGGCTAAAATTTGTCTTCATTTTACAAAATATTGAAATTCGAAATGTATCTAATATTATTTTATTTTATTTATTCTAGATATACGAAAAAATATATATACATGAGATTTCTTGATTTGTCACAGACAATTTGTATATATGTATATACATATGTATATTGAATTCTACTCTAAAATCCCTTCTAATTCACAATCTGACATACACATATGTATACATAAATATTCTGGAAAAAGCGTATAACTCTGCTTTTGAATCCAACTTTAAAATCAACTCTCCTGATTAAGAATCAATAAAAATAACCAAAAAAATTACAAAACAAACAATTTTTTTTCATAAATGCTTAGGTATATCTTCTAAACTCTACGATATAAACACAAAATATGTATGCACGAATTATACAAAAATAATAGACCTTTCCAACAGTGTATAAATATTGAGGGGTTTTTTTGGTAAAATCATGAGATATTTGATAAATGAGATACAAATAAATAAGACTGTTTTTTTTTTCAAAAATGTTAAATTTTGAACTACAATATCTCCAGAAGGGCAACACCTATCATCACCAAATAACTGTTAAAATATTTTTCAGATTACTATCTTATAAGATAAAAAAACCAAATATATATATCTTACAGATAATCAGATATAACGGTTTTTATATAAAAACACTAAAGCAAGGATGCTTTCAAAATGTCCTTTTCGTCCTTAAAGGAAAAAATACGCCATTAAGGATATATACTTTTGGAAAGGTGGTAACACCAAGTATCTTTCAGATATAGTCATTTGGTACTACGCGGGTACAACATTTACCATAGTATCCCATGTGTTGCATCTTTAAGATAAACATTCACATTTCACATGCACTATGAAATTTTTAACATAGTATAGCAATATCAAATATGGATAATGTATTCATACTCATTATTCTTATCTTTGGAATTTCTACTCTTTTTCTTTGCTTCGCTTTTCGTATAACGCAAAATTAAATTTGTTGTTATTTTCTTCTTTTCTTTTTTCTTCAGAACATGCAATGAAAAAACATAGAAAATAGAAATGAGTATTTATACATTATACATATTTGATATTACTATTTAGTAGTATGTATAATGCATACATACTCATAATTTTATTCTTTGGAATTTGTACTCTTTTTCTTTGCTTCGCTTTTTGTATAAAAAAAGAAAAACAACAAACAATCAAAAATAAAAAAAAATCTTATATCAAATATAATAATTTTGTCCTCTTTATTTCTCTTTCTTATTTTCCCCTATTCTATTAGTTAAAAAAAGCAATGTTAAACCTGCTTGGTTAAAAAACTTTAGTACATATATTATTATAGATAATTGTCGTTGACGTTTAATTAATGCTATGTATGTATACATATTTGAATACTTGTAGTAGCCGAATTGGGACTTTATATTTTTATAGTTACATAAATTTTTAATCTTTTTATTTTATTTTTCTTTTTTTTTTTTACTTCTTGTTTTTTTTTAATTAAGTAGATCATTCATTCATTTTATTAGATGAGACAGCATTGGCTAAGATCGTTACAACAAAAAAATAAATTTATAGTAATATACATAAGTAATATCTGAATTGTTAATTTTTAATATCTATAAGCTAAACTACAATAAAATAAAGGAAAAAAAAGGCTTAAACTGAAATACAAACGACTGGCACAGTGCAGTTCGGATTCAGACAAGGAAGATCAACAATAGACGCAATTCCGGTGATGGTAAATAACTTAGAAATGGTGCAAGCAGGAAATCACTTTTCTAAGAAAATTGTGTTGGTAACATTAGACGTAAAGAACAGCAAGATAGGCCGACATGATTAAAATTTTGCAAAAATCGTTCAATATTCCAGAGTACCTACCGAGACTATCTAAACGACTCATAATCAGGAATCAATTTAGAGAACTTGTGCCTTGGGAATGATACAAATGGTACTCAATCAGATTTCGTTAATGGCGCATATTACCCTTTAAGGACGAAAAGGACTTTTAAAAGTATTCTTCTTGTTTTGGTCTTTTGTAAATAAACCGTTATATCTGGCGATCTGTTAGGTATATATGTATTTAATTCTTTTATTATTTTTTTATGCTTTTAATTAAGGTAACGGTGTTAAAAATATTTTAGCGTTGATGACGATGTTATTTGATGACGATAAAAGTTATCGTTTTGGAGATATTGTAGTTCAAAGTTCAAAATTTTTGAAAAAACAAAAATAAACATCCTTTTTTAACATCCTTCTTTAAAAGTCAAATATTTCAAAATTTAGCCAAAAAACCCTATAAATAATTTTACATCATTAAAAAGCTCTCATTTTTTTCTATAATATGTGCATACATAATTAAGGTCGATATCCTGGGCCTTAGAAGATATAAACATTTATTAACAAGAAATTCGTTTTTTACCCTTTCCTATATAAAATGTGCCTTTTACGAAGTAACAATTTCTTCTGAAGTATGGAGCATTTATCTTTTGAGGACATAAAGGATTTTTAAAATTTATAAAAGTTATATATTAGCTTAATTTAAAAAAGTTATCTGTTATCTACCTAACGGATCGCCAAATATAACGGTTTATTTGCAAAAGACCGAAACAACAAATTTTTTTAAAGTAATTTTAAAAGCCCTTTTCGTCCTCAAAGGATAATATGCGTCATTAACGAAATATACGTTATGAAAGCTGGCAATATCAACTATATCATTTGGTCCTACGCGGATGCAACACTTCTTTCAGAAGAGCCATATCTTTTTATAGTTTATTAATGCATAGCATTCTACATACCATCAAAGTCATACATTCTACATGCCTTCTTATCATGCCTTCCCAGTCATGCATTCTGAATCACTCAAAGGGAAGCTTACGAAGCTGGGAATGGGTATATAACAAATTTGGATGTTTCGTGTGATTATATTTGGTATTTAAATATATATACTAAAAATATTAACACAATCGCACTGAACATCCCAAATTCGTAGAAAAATGCTTAATATTTTTCTTCTAGGTGAATTCTCTATATAGTATAGTTTCTTTATGGTATAATTCAGATGTTGTAAGGAACTCTAAAGTTCTTACTAATTATATTTTTACATACATATTTCAATAACATTGTTTTTAATATAGTGGGTTAAACCCCTGCTAAACAAATTATTGAAACGCTGATTTCAAACCAACTCTAAAGTCCCTCCTCACTCAGAATTTCACATATACGTATACATATATATTCTGGAAAAGGCGTAATAACTGCAAAAAAAATAAGATTTTAATTCACATTTTTATATGAAAAATTTACTTTTTTTTACCATTCTAGCCAAAAACATTTTACTATAACTCAAAAACAAAAACGACCAGAGTAACCAATACTTCTTAGAAAGAGGAAGAAAGGGAGAAAAAAATTAGTTCACGAAAAAAGTACCATATTTAATTTTCAAAAGAAAATTTGAAAAAAGTGCATATTAAACAAAAATTGTTTTTTGTTTTAGGCACTCTGTACCCAAATGAGACAACCTATACTATTTATAAGTACATCATCTTAACGGTTGTTTACAGATCTTTGTTTTCAGAATACAACGGTTTTTGATTTATTTTTCAATATTTAAGCATGTAAAGTGTGAAATTGCATTTTTTATTAAAATTGTGTTTTCAATTTCGCATTTCTAACCTCTGATGGGAGTATTTATCAAGCCCTATATATACTATTGATAGAAATAATAATGATAGAAATAATGAGTATAAATAGAAGCCCTAATATATACTATTGAGTTCCAAAAACGTGGTTTACCACATGAACATATTTTGTTAACACTACATGTCAATGATAAAATTTATAGAATTGAGGATATTGATAAAGTTCTTCAGCGCAAATTCCTGATTATAATTGTAATCCAAAATTACATGACTTAGTGAAAAAACATATGATATATGGCCCTTGCGATGTTCTTAACCCAAATTCAGTGTGTATGGAGAATGGTAAATGTAAAAAGCAGTTTCTCAAAGATTTTTGTGAAAGAACTCGTGATGATGTGAATGGATACCCCATGTATAAACATTCCGATAATGGTGTGTTTGTTGAAGTTCGTCGCCAAGCGCTTGATAATCGTTTTGTTGTTCCTTATAATCCATATCTTTTAGCCAAATTTGAAGGATATAATTTGATTTATATGTATGCAATATACGTACGAAAGATCTACCATATTAATTTTTCATAAATCAAATTCGAATTCAAAAAATTCCAGAATTTAATTCGCTTACTTTTTTTTTGTTTTATTGCTACAAATTATTGCTCTCTTTAGCTGTTAAAGCAATAAGAATAAAAATTAAAATAATTTACCAAATTTTGGTAGATATTTATTTAAAAACGTTTTTATAATTGAGAAAACCATAAGTTTAATTTTTTTTATATCCCGATTAAAAAAAATAATTATTAATTTCAAGTTTCAAAATATAAATTACACCAAACAAATTCGTTATGTAAAATACAAAAACAAATTTTTGTAAAATTATACAAGCGCAATAATAGCTTGAATTTCGAGCACTGGGCTATACTAGTTATTTATTAAATGATGAATATTTATTATAAAATAAATCATTTTATCTAAATCAATAATATAAATAATAAAATCAAAAAAATTATTTTCTGAATATCAATAAAACCATAATATAAATTATTTTATAATTATTCCCTTTTTACAGCACATTAAATATAAATTTCAAGTACCTTTATGAAATATTCTGAGATATTTATTTGAGTTTATGAGATATTCTGAACTTGCAGTGATTTTTAGTTGATTATGTCATCAAGATTATAGGCTTTTTAAAGAATATGTATATACTGTTATATATACTGTTATATTATCAAGCCAAAAAGAAAATTTATTTTTTATACCAAAATGTTCCGTTTGAACTGCAGTATCTCAGAAACAGTAGCACTGATTAAGATGAAAGAAGATATTTATTAAAGACAATAGTAGATACCACAATGTTGTAAAAAAATTATTCCTGTATACTATCGTAGACGAAAATATAACGGTTTAAGTAAAATACTACAAAATGTTAGGAAAATTTCAAAATAATCAATTTGACCTTTAAATCACCTTTCCCTCAAAAGTTGTGTACTATGAAATATATGTGACGTCATAGGTATCGTTATGTAAAATTTTAAGGCAAACGGACAATGTACCTAAAGTAAAATATACCGAATTATTTTTTGATTTATGTTAATGAATCATAGTTACGTTTTTTATTTCATTTTTTTACGTATATTTATTTCATTTTAATGTAATATCGTAATATGTTAAAAATATATCATTTGAGTTATGAATGTATAGATTTTGCGATTAATTAAAATAAATTATTAAGTAAAAATAAAGGTAATTGTATTAGTAAAATAATATGTATGTATTTAAATTATGTGAAAATTTGTATGAAGTACTGGCGGAATATTGGTAGTACTGGTATGGTATTAGTGGTACTGGTATGGTATTAGTGGTACTGGTATGGTACTGGTATCGTACTGGTAGCACTGGTGACCTCCTGTACCATTATTTGTACTAGAATACTAAGTACCAGTAGCCTTACTGGAAAAGTTTATTGGAAAAATTTACCAGTAAAGGAACTGGTACTCATTCAGTTACTGAAAACAAAATGTACTTAAGTATTGCACAACTCTGTATCCAATGAATGGGAATTCATAGTGTCTTTTGACAAAACACTCCTTTGTCGAGAATAAAAATACAAATGGAAGACAAATAAAATAATAATTAAACAAAAACATGTGATTACACGAGGGAATAAGATTCATAGAAATAACTCAAAGTACAAGGTATAAACCAACTGGCAACCTAACAGATGTGATACAACCAGAAAAACAAGTAAATGTAACAGTAAGTCGATGCAACCGACTTATTAATACCCTACACCTGAATAATTCGAATTAAATTAAAAATCCATAAGTTTTTTTGGCAGCTGCTTGAACTTCTTCCCTTATGTGTCTTATTCAACTCGAATTTCAGGAAAGTAAAAGAGGCATCCTCTTGGGATATGCTTGACACCTTTGTAAAAAACTTTAAGTTTCTATCTTTATTAATTTCGAAGATTGTTAGTCCTTGGGAGGTGTGTGTCAGGTACCCGAATTGTCACTCCAATTCATCGAATCAATCTCAAGAACATAAAGAAAACATGCTAGAACACCATTGTACTAAATTTAAAGGTTCTACTTTTGTTGGTTTTGGAGATATGCTCGTTGCTCTTGTGCTCGTCCGGAAGTTTCCAAAATACGAACCCATGGTTCAAATTCTTTCAAATGTCAGTTTCCAATTTTACAGAAAGGGAAACATAACAGCATACTCTTGTACTAAAAATAAAGGTTCTATCTTTGTTGGTTGTGGAGATATACTCGTTTGGTCTGGGGCTCGTCCGGAAGCTTCCAAGATCCGGACCCATGAACCAAATCCTCTCAAATTTTAGAGACTTAAATTAAACGTGAAAGAACACCACTCTGTCAAATTTGAAGGTTATATCTTTATTGGTTTTGGAGATAATCTCATTTGCTCTGGTGCTCGTTCGGAAGTTGCCAAAATCCAAACCCATGGACCAAATCCTCTCAAATTTTAGAGACTTAAATTAAACATGAAAGAACACCACTCTGTCAAATTTGAAGGTTATATCTTTATTGGTTTTGGAGATAATCTCATTTGCTCTGGTGCTCGTTCGGAAGTTGCCAAAATTCAAACCCATGGACCAAATCCTCTCAAATTTTAGAGACTTAAATTAAACATGAAAGAAAACCACTCTGTCAAATTTGAAGATTATATCTTTATTGGTTTTGGAGATAATCTCATTTGCTCTGGTGCTCGTTCGGAAGTTTCCAAAATCCAAACCCATGGACCAAATCCTCTTAAATTTTAGAGACATAAATCGAATGGGAAGGAACATCATTGTACAAAAGTTGAAGATTCTATCTTTGTTGGTTTTGGAGATAATCTCGTTTGCTCCGGAATCATTCGGAAGCTTCCAGAATCCGAACCCATGGATGGATTTTGTTCAGATTCTAACTTAGCCTTCCTTTTGGAATTAGTAACCTACTATATAAATTTCATCAAGATAGCTTTATTAGTTTTTGAGTTATCGTGCGAACGGACAGACGGTAGGTCGCTCTCAAATCCCTTACATTTCAGCTGTGCAACCTGAACTAACTTATTTATTTATTTTATTCATTCGCAATATACATAGAAATAAAAAGTCTCCAAAATATGTATATACATACCCTGCTTTCGGTAATGTCGTTTGCGTTGCAACCATCAAAAATTCAACTGACATCGAACTTTCGGTTATACAGTTGACAAGCGTAATTCAGTTATGCAAAAAAAGTCGAAATGTCAGTGAAATTTGTGCATACAAAGCAAGGTAAAAATTTATGATTATTTGATTTTTGGTGTGAGGGAAAATATAAATAAGTATATTTTTGTTGAAATGGATTCTGATTCTGAAAAAGAAGTGTAGTAGTATTTTTTCTTGTGAAATGTTAATTATATTTTAAAGTTTGAAACATAAAAAGTAATTGAAATAAAATAAAGTAATTTTATTATGTTCTTAAATTTAGATGGTCTTCCTTATCCTTATTATATATGTATATATAATTTCCAAAAAATAATATTCTATAGCTTTTAAGCATGTACATAATATGTATATTAATATTCTATCTAAATTTTTAATTTTTTCTTACTTAATTTCAGGACAACCAAAATTAAATAAATATGTAGACAATTTCATTTAAGGCTACCTAATTTTCATATTCTCAATTCCATAAATTAAAAAATTCATTTTATAAATTGCTGAATATGCAGGTTTTTTACCTTTAAGTTATTTTGTATGAATATTGTTAAAAATGAATTATGTTAAAAATTGCAGCAGTTTGTTATAATTCACCTTCGATTTGTTTTTGGTAAATATTAATTTAAAAGTTTGTTATCACTGAGTTTATAATTTTTGTCAATTTTCATTTTTCAATTTTTGGTATCCTGGGACAAAATATTTTATAATTAGTTATAAGTCCCAATATCCCATTATATAACTAAGTTAGTAATGTAAATCTCTTGTTAATCTTTTTTATTTGGGCAAAATAAATAAATGAAACAATTAACTGAAACTGGTTTTTGGTTTTAGGTTTATTAGATTTATGATTTTTATATTTTGTTTCTATTTAGAAATACACAAATAACCTTAACAAATATACTTCATTAGATTTTTTTGATTTCAAAATTCATATTATAATGTTTATTATTAACAAACTTATTTCTTTTTCGAATAAAATAACAAATATTTTTTTTATGTAACTTAAATAAAATTTACATTTAAATTTTAACAACATAATATAACATAGATTAAAAGACATATTCAACAATATTATTTTTCTTTTAAAGTTATTTCTACAAAAGGTTTAAGAGAAAGAAAAAATAACCTAATACTAATTGTATGTACATAAAACATACTATTTAAAGAAATAGGTAAATAAAAAGATGTTATACATTCTTTGGTAGATTTAACTTAAAATTGTTAAGAAGGCACCAGCTGAATTTTTTTTTAATAAAATTTTACATCTACAATAATACACATATATATATATATATATATATATATATATATATATATATATATATACTTCTTTATAAATAATTATATAATGTTAATTTCGTTTTTGTGTATATATAAGAAAACTTGAACAATCAATTTTCAAATTTATTTAAATTTATACATCGTTATTTGAAATTAACAAAAAAATTATTGTCAAAAAATGTTTTAAGAACAAAATACTAATAGCTCTATTTTCATTAACACTAAACAAGTTTGAACTTTTATTTAAAAAATAAGCCAAAACTAAGTTGAAATCCGCATAAACTTCAAACTCAATTTAATTTAAACTAAAAATTTGGCACATATAATATAGCTTCCCTTATAATCGTACAATCCTTTCTTTCTTATAAATAAAAGTTCAATTTTTTCTAATATATTCAATCTTCATTTAATTTTAAAATAAAATTTTAAATGCAAAGCTAATATTCTAATTTTATTTGTTCCTTAGAATGATATTAAAATCTTATAGAAAAATTTATATTTAGCTTTAAAATGGATAGTACAAAAAAGGATGAATTAAACACAAGCAAAAAAAAAATAGAATATTACTGCATATGCAATTCCTTAGCTTGATTTTTCTAAAAAATGTTTTACTTTTTAACTATTTGTATAACAATTATAATTTTCGAATTTCACAAAAGCAAAATATAAAATATCAAAACAGACAACGAGATCATATGTGCTATAAAAATATAACATAACTTTAAAGAAAGAGTGATTAATTATGAATGACATATTTTCTTAGACCTTTCATTAAAAATATAAAAATAATTTTACTTCTTTTGAAAAATAAGTGGATATATTCTAGCTGTGATATAATTTAATAATTTCTTAAATAAACACATTTAAACTTTAAAAATCGAATATGTACTTCTTGTTTCGAAAATGTAAAATAATTTTTTTTTAACAATAATTTTATATAAATTTATCTTTAACACTAGAAAAGTATTGATTTTGTATAACTATGTATATATATATATATATAATATACATTTAAATTTAATAGTTCCGTGTATTTACTCCATGCTAAAATATGTAATATCTAAAGAACTTGAAAATGTTAAATTTATTTTTTAAACAAATTAAAAAATTTCAATTTAGAAAAACAATAATAAGTATGTTTTAAAAATTTAATTTCTAATTTTCTCATTCAAAAAAAAGTTTTAATAAAAATAACGCAAAACAATGAATTCGTAACAGCAGATCTAATTTTCAACTTTTTCTTATTAAGATAAAGTTAAACGTAAAACTTAAAATAATATTAAAATATTTAATATTTTTTTTATTTTAACTTTATCTCAATAAACAAAATATTAGATATTTTTTTTTTTAAATTTATTTATACTAATTATAATTAATATATTGTAAGATTATTACAGCTCTGCGTTTTTTTTTTTTGTACTTTGTAACCTACCTTTTTATTAAAATTTTTAGTTCTACATTTCCATTTTTGTAATTTATCAATTTATAACATCGAATATTATTTAAAACGGCGGTTTTTTTATGTTATCATATAACTTAAAAAAAACTTTGTAATAGATAGCTATCACATTTTTTTTTCTAATATATTTTTTTTTTTTGTAAAAATTTATCAAAACAAAATAAAATTTAGTATGTAAATGTAAAATAACAATATGACAAAATTAAAACAATAGATCTTAATTGAAATATATATAAATTTCTTAAAACCTAAATTTTAAGACATAGCGCTTTTAAGGATTGATATTTTTACATTTTTTGATAAATTTATTATTTGATGAAAAGTTTTGATTACTGTTAATAAGGTTTAAATATTGTCTTTAACTATTTGTTAAGTTAATAAATATAAGATTTTATTTTATATTTTAGGATTATATTTAACAATTAGGAAATAACTAATACGTAAAACAATCACACTTTGGTTTTTATTTAATTACTACAATAATTTTCTAATTAAAAAAAGACTAAACAGCATGATTCAATTCGTTGACTTACAATAGTATAAATAATATTGACGGTTTGACTTAAAATATATTTAACTTTCGTTTTTTTTTCTTTAAATATGTCATAATATTGTGAACAAATTTAAAAATGTGCGATGTAAAATATAAAATACAATATATAATTTAACAGTACATGTAGTAAAAAAAAAGAATTATTAACAAATTGTTTTTTTTTTAATTATATTATCTCATAGAAGCTGTCTTACGTTTAATTTGCTTAATCTTAGTACGTAATCGCGAAGATTTAAGTTTTTTTGGAAGAGGAGAAGACGGTGTATGTATTATATTTACAGCAGGGATGGATTTTGTCGTAGACAAAGATGACATTTGACTGTAGTTTCCTTGTGTATTGTAACCCTCGTCCAGACTACTGCCACTTACACCTTTTCCATTTAGATATGGTATATTTTCCATGCAAGTCTTATGATCTTCAATATATTCAGTTGCTGGACGTTTTAAATTAGAAAAATTTGGAGTAGTGGATGCTGCTGCTGATTGAGAACACACAGACGAAAGAGATAAAAGAGCGTCGACGCCTTCAAAACGACGCTGATGTTCTAACTCATCAGGTGTAAGATTATGACTAAAAAAGTTAAGATAATATAATATAAATGATTGGATATAAAGTATTCTTAAAAAATTTATTTTCACCTTTCATCACTACTCTCATATGCAGCATCGGATGAGGCACTTGTGCTAATATTATCACTTCCAGTTTTATTATCAACATCGAAAGTAGTTGTCTTAGCAGACGTACAATCATTTAATTTATTAGAATTATTATTGCCATTTCCGGCAGAATATGTATGATCTGCACTTGGTGAATTTGTTATTACGGGAGTCCTATTAAATTTTTTTTTATATCAAAATAATATTAAAATTTATTTAATTTTATACCCGTTATTAAAATTATCGCTAAAAATTTTTGAACCATGTTTTAAGGCAAGCATAGCAGTTGCAGCATTAACATCATCGATACTGTCAGCTCCACAATCTCTAGCTAATTTTTGCACATTTGGTGCAAGATTTGGTGTAGAATTACCATTTTGAGGCAAAAATTCATCTATACTGCTATTATTACTACTGACATTATGACTGTATGATGATACATCCGATTGATATTCACATTGTTCTAAAGAATCTGTTTCAACATTATTATCAGGAAACGGAGAATTCTTTTCATTTCTTACATTTCCCATTTCTTTCATTAATTTAGATAATTTTGGAAAAAGTTTAGCATCTAAATTAGATTTTACCGGCGTAGTTGGTGGACTTTCTAAATCGTTTAAAGAATATGCTTCAGTTACACTTGCCACTTTCACTGCATTTTTGTGAGGTGATAACTTGTCTACAGCAGGACATGGATAAAAAGGGGATCGTGTTAAAGCTTGAATTAAATTTGGTCGTTGGTGCTGTTCTACACGCCATAGAGAACCTTTTCCCATATTCTGAAAAAAATAATTTGATATGAAAAAAATAATCGTTTTCATTTATACTCATTATTATTTACCGGAGCTTTCTCTACTTTTAAGAAGCTCTTATTTAATGATAAATTATGACGAACACTATTTTTCCAACCAGTTGGAGCTGTTTTAAAATATGGAAAGTGTTGAACAATCCAAGCATAAATTTCTTTTACTGGTAAGGCCTTTTCAGTAGAATCTTCAATTGCCATAAAAATTAAAGAACTAAAATACAAGAAAATGGAAGAGATTTATATTGAATAAAATAGAAGAAAAAATGAAAACGTCATTGCACTTACCTAAAACTATAAGGAGGTTTTGAATTTGCATGTGCTTTAGGATCATATGGTACATTATTAGGATGTTTTTGTTTTGAAGATGATGCTAATACAGATGAGGTTGAATTTATAAATTGCTCTTTGGTTGAAATTTTATTGACTGTAGGTAAGCATAACATACTTTCTGTTTTGTTAGATTCTTTTATTGCATCGGGTTCACACTCTTTATATATAACTGAATTTGATTTTAAAGTACTATTAAAATCCGAAGCTGAATAAGTTATAAATTCTGCATGTGGACTATTCATACTTTTTTTTAAAAGAAATAAAATCAATACAAGATTTAGTTCAATACTAGAAGACGTACCTGTGTGTTTTATTTACTGCAGTAGAAATTCGTCTATTATTAGAAAAATTTAGAGGTGCTGCTGGACTTAATGCTGAAAATTGCCTTGTTGCGTTATCATTTTCATCATCGTTATTATTTCTTCGACAATCTCTTTCTATGTTACTAATTAGTTCCTCGTTTCCGCTACTTAAGTTATTATTTGAACTAGTATTATTTTGTTCCAAACCGTTCATCTGTTCTCGCAAATATTTTTTATGAGGATGATGAGTGATTATTGTTGATAATGAAGGCTCATGATGATTATTAGAAGAAAGAGCGCTGTATGTATTTTGATTAGACGAAGAATCTAAAACTGACTGATTGACATTCGACTGTATACTAGTATTTATGATTACATTATTTTTGGAAAATACATTAGTTGAAATTGAAGGATTTTTGGTCGGGACTATAATATTTTGATTAGAACTTAAAATTGATGAAGGATATTCATTAGTATATTGTCTAGAGTTTGTTGATACAGAATGTGGTTTCGTTTTGTATTCAACTACAGTTGTTGTGCCACTTGGCCCAACATGAACAGTCGTTGTTGCGCCTAATGTTGATAGATTATTATTTGGATGTTCCTGAACTATATTAGGTGATGTTGAAGGAAACGTAGTACTAAGAGTTGATAAAACTTGATTTTTAATCACACGACTATTGTTGTTATTACTTGAAAGTTGAGTAGTAAAATTATGATTTGGTTGCGTTATTTGGACTTGACGTATTGGAGATGAAAAATTTGACGATTGGTGTGACTGAATGTATTTGCTAGATGACTGCAAATTTGTTGCCTTTTCTAAGGTGTATTCACTTTTTAAACTATTGCAATTAAGCTGATGTTGTTTTAATGGATCTGAATGGTCTTCAGTTGTTCCATCATCATGAATAGCTGTTTCTTCAATGAATTCTATTGAAGGTGATAAAACTCTATTTGTTATCTTATAATTTGCTGGCAGAATAGTCTGAACATTTTTATTAGAATTATTGCTCCGAGAAACTATTCCCTTTATTAAATTCTTATCTTGAAGCCAGCTTAATGATGTTAAATCTTCGTCACCATTGGGCGTTATATTAGATCTTGCATGAATAACAGGTCCATTTGCAGTATGTATAATAGGTCCCGTTAAATTATTGACGCTATTTAAATCCATTGGTTCAGTGGCAACTATAAAATTATTTTTTTAATTAATTTTATAACATAAAAGATTTTGTTTTTCATTTACCTATAACAATATTTCCCACACCGTTTGATTGAGTAGAATTTGTAGTAATGTAGGCTTCATGAGATGTATATTGAACATTTCCATTATTTTGAAAGAAAACAAATTTTGATGGAGATTGTTGAGATGAACTACTTCCCACAATCTTAGTAAGAGTATTATGATGATTGGATGTTGACTGCGAAACATTAAGATTTTCATGTTGTATATGAGAATGAATAATTTGAGGTGTTATATTTTGAGAAGCAACAGTAATGTTACTCGATTGATTCTGTTGTGAACCGTTAGATGTCATTATTTTTGAAGGGCTGCTCCGATGAAATTGTGCAATTCCTAATTGTTGCTGTTGCTGAGAATTTGTTATTGATGTTAAACGTGGTCCCACTACCGATGATTGCTGAATCACAATCTTACTTTGATCCATTGGAATAGTAGAAAGTACCATATTTTTATTATATTTGGTAACTTCAGATAATTTTGTTGATCCTATTGCTTTAAAAGCATTGGACAGTTTTGTATCATTAAAAATAGCTTGTTCTAGCGACATCCTAAGAACGAGAAAAAAATCAAAATGTTTAAATTAACATATGACAAAGGAAAAAATGTGTCTATATACATAAGACAATAAAATTTGATATTTAAATATTTATTTATTTTTTTATTTTTTTTTAGTTTAATACCTTTATTTAAATTTATATATACATAGGTACTTAATTGAAAAAATATATATTTATATTTATACGTATTTGTGTATATATGATACATAATTTACAATACTATTTACAAATTAAACTAATTATTTTTAAAAAAATTTAAACTTAAAAAACTAGAAGTACTTATCAACTAATAATTTTAATTTAAAATGGTTTCGTTATTTTAAGAGAAATAAACAAAAAGTCACGTGGTTTTTAAATATGACAATTATCAAAAATGTATTGTTTAAGCTTTTTTCAAACTCTCAGCTGATTTAAATATAAAACAAACTTTCTGATTAATGTATAATGTATATAATTAAAAGTAACTATGTATAAATACATTTCAACACTACTACAGATACTAGATGTTCTGTTTTGCAAGATTGAAAATTCATTGTGTTTGTTCAGATTTCAGTTATAACTACTACTACTTTGGAAAAATAATTTTCACGTCACTCTAGCTAAACTTTACTGAATATTATATAGAAAGGAAAGAACATAAAACTTAAATGTTTTAAATGAGTTATCTAAAATTTTATTTTGTTTATTCATACATGCATATGTATTATGTACGTACATATCCATCCCCCGTGGGCCATGGCATGGACAAAGATTGTCAATTGACAATTACTACATACAGATACAATAAGATGAGCCACTCTTTTTTACTCATATTAATGCATTTTTTACAACTACCTAAACAAAAAAAAACATTAGGAAGAGTAGGTGAATATATGTTACTTCTTTTCAAAACCATTCTGTATTGAAATTACTGTAAGAGAGAAAATTAGCGAAATATTATTTAGGTAGTATTTGTACAATGCTTTTTTAAAGAAGCAACGTTGTTTCTGTGCCTATGTATTGTTATAATTAAAAAGTATAGGAATATTGAATTGCCAATGTATTTTTAAAGGCGCAACTATTTGTTTAATTTTATTCATTTAAGTACAGAGTGGCAAAAAGTAATAATCGAAAGTGTTTTAAATTGTTTATTGAAATTTGTTATTTGAATATGAAAAAATGTTTTAATCAGACCTGCTGAAAATTTTATGTATGTAGATATTATTTAGATACATAGTTTAGAAAATTTATTAAATATTTTAGTGAAATTAGGGCAGAAAAAGATTAAGAATATAAATTATATGAACGTTTAAAAAATTATTTTAATTATGAATGTTGTTGTTGTAATAAAAGTAACAAATCTTATTTTATAAAACTATATAAGTATTAGTTAGAATTCATAATTTAATAAAAATGTTAAAGAATTTGATATAAGACATAAAATTTAATGTTCAATATTTGTAAAAAATAAATATAGGTAGGTAGGTAATATATTTTTAAAATCCAATTTTCATTCCTTATACTTTTCGTTGCAGCTTCAAATTATTTGTTTCAGTAAATCCTTTTTAAAATTTCGGATTAAATATTCTAAAACAACAAAAAATAATTTTTTTTTCAAATTTTAAAACTACAATTTATTTAAATTTATCTTGTGTTCTGCACTTTCGACACATGCTGAATAGTGAAATTTCATATGCCAAATCGTTTCATATCCTGTTTTTGTCTTCTTTTCACAGGATAAAATCGGTAAACCGACAAAATCCCTAATTTCTTAAAAATCCCAATTCCCAAAATCCAATTTGCTTAAAATACAAATTTCAAAAATCCCAAATTAGAAAATCCAAATTTCAAAAATTCTAATTCACAAAAAAACCAAACGTCAAAAAAATGAAAATTACAAACGGCAACTCCACTTATACAAAAAAAAAATGCAGTAAAATCAGGGTTCCTTAGAATAGTAAAAATTAAATATGTATGTAATATGTACCTATATTATTAATACATATATTAATAAAAAGAGAAATTTCGGTTTACAATTTTTTTACAGAATTGGCTTTTTATATTTTCTGTTATCCCATTATTTTTTAGAAATGTTATTCCACTTACATACATTATTAAAAGGTTTATTAGAAAAATTCGTTGGAAAAGGGAAAAATATTGTTTTTAATAAATTCGTTTTTTAATTGTTAAATTATCTTTTTATTTGCAGCGGTTTTTAAAGGATGGATCCAAACTGGTCAAAATCTAAACATAAAAAAAATAGGCTTTAAGGATTTGCATGTTTGAATTTGGATGTTGGGATGAGGGATTTCATCTTAGATTCTATAAAATCTTATTAGTATCTATTTCTTACAATTTAGTTTTTTCGAGTAGCATAGCATACTTTTGGTCACGTGGTGAGAGTGGTTTATCTTATTGTAACAGATAATCTTTGTTCATGGATGATGTACATGTACACCATACATATTCAAAATTCAAATTAAATTGAAACTAAACTAACTCAAAATTTCTGAAGTGTGTCATTATTTATGTTCGCACATTATATCATATACCTATGTAAGTACTTATTGTATTTTTTTAATTTAAATAGGAACTGATCTATCTAGCAAATATGTATGTATGTACATAAATCGAAATAATAAAGTAAAATTATTACTTTTTTTTCATTCTAAACTGTACAAACAATTATACATATATATAAATTAGGTACTCTTATGAATTGATTGTGATGCCAACTCGAGTGAATTTACCCTCTTTCGCGGATTCTTAATCTTACTTTTCATAAAAAAGGGAAATTGAAAATAAGAAACTTAATTTTTTTCCAATTGAATTTAGTTTTTTTAATAACAATAAAATACCAGGTTTTTTCTATTTCATTTCGTCTACCTACCAGAACTATTAAAAATATTTTAGTCAAAAATGTTAATATATTTGAATTTTATTGAATAACTTTCTTTAACTAACAAATTACCTATGTACATATATACATATTATGTATGTATGTACATTAATAAATTATACTTGTTTTAAATTTATTATTTTTGTGCATTTATTCTTGACCAAATATGTATGTATGTATGTATATCAGTTTCTTATATCTATATTATTAATTAGATTTGCATATTCTATTATAAACTAATTAATACATATTATATTTCTTATAAAAATTTAACTATGCATGTACATATGTACATATTTAAATATTGAAAACTATTTCTAAACTTTACTATTTAAAATTAGCATATTTTTTGTAAAACTTCTTCATTACAACTACATATATACAATAAAAGTTATTTTTACTAAATCTTGACTGAATAAAAATAATCAGTCCTTAATTAAAATGAAAAATAACCAATTGCATTATTTGTAATATTAATAGATAAGTATGTGTAGTATGTACTATGTAGTAAACTTCAATAAAAATTGGTATAGGGATTCGGGAAATATAAAAACGAGAATTTTCACGATTTCAAAAATTTTGGACCTTTCCGAGTTGCCATTTGCCAACACTGGACTGGGCAGTGTGCACAGTAATCAGTATGACATTGATTATGTTTATATATTTATTTTATATATACATAAATGTATACATATTATCTAATATTTATGTACAATTGCTGCCGATGCTCGCAAAGAATATTATTATTAAATAATACATTAAAGTATATAAATAATATATATGTATTTATATATCTATATAAATAAATTTTAAAACTCATGTAGTTATGTATACATTGCATATATAGATTATGTGCTCTCTTTTTTCAAAACAAGCAACAAATTCGCTTTGCTTTCAAGTGCGCGATGTAGTAAGTAGTTATATTATATTGGATTGTATTGTATTTGGATAATGTGCATAGCATACATCACAACATGCGATTTCATAGTGTTTTTAAATAATAAATAAAAAACAATAAAGTTCTCAATTCTCAGTTTCTTGAGGTATGAATGAATGTAATATGGAATCGTAGAATGTGTTTCTCCCCAATCAGATTATATAGAAATGTAGTTGGCTTGCCGGGAGTTTTTAAATCCTACATACATACATACATGTTAAGTAAAATCAAAAACATTTATCATTTAACATATTTGATTATTTGAGTTATTTATATCAGAGAAGTGTGGTAAATAATTGTTACATATTTTGCTTTGAATTCCATTTTAATATGTAATTCATTTTTATTATTCCCCAAAATTTATTTCTTTGTAACTTTAAATAATATTATTATAAAATATAATAGTAGGAATATAATATATATATACATAAACATATTGCTTATATATACACACATATATATATATATATATATACTTACATAATATTAAATATTGAAAATAAAATAATAAAAAATAACAATTTTTGTTAAATACTCCTATTATTGCCATACATATAAGCAATAATATGATTGGTGTTCGTTCGTATGTACATACATACATATCCAAATCTATTTTTATTCATCACATATATATAGATATATAAATACACAATCCGTCCGTTTACATTGGACTTCTCGGATCTACTTTTCTCATTACGTTTCACCCTTCTTTCCAATAAACTATGTAATTTAAAACTACAAAATCACAAAGTTAGTTTAGAAAGGGTGAAACGTAATGAAAAAAGTAGATTCGAGAAGACCAATGTAAACGGACGAAATGTTAGTTAAATATATACATGTGTGCACATAAAGAATTTAATTTCAAAATAAAATAAAGTAACGCATTGAAAAACTACAAATGTATAAAAATTATTCTATTTTAATGTATTGATGTACATACATATGTATACCTATTTTGAAAAATTTAATGAAAATTAAATTTATTTTTAGAACAATAAAAAAAACTTATTTTTAATTAATTAAAAAAAAATTTAGAAATCAGGAATATAAATACATATGTAATATTTGTACCTACCGATGTAGTTACCTACAAACTTATTTATCTTAACCCTATTATTTAGATAATTATCTCGAAAATGGCAAAGGATAAGAGAAAAATTTATTAACATAAATTGAAGCTGAGGAATTGGTGATTTTGAAAATGAAATAATTTGGTACATTAATAGCAATTTTTTATGGAAAAATTAGTTATTTTATAAAAATAGTGAAAAATATCAATGTTTTTCGTATTTAAAATCTCGTAAGCCTTCAACTATGAAAGATAAATAAAAGTTAGTTGGAAAGCCCATAACTTCAGCTAGCTACCAACACTTAAACGAATCTTATATATTACACAGGCGCAAAGATGTTGTTACTTCTTTAAAAAGATAATGAAATTACTTTGAACTTTGAAGGCCGTTATCTCGGAAACCGTCAGAAATAAACCCTCTCCTCCAAAACAATTTTTTGCTTGTTATGAACTTCTATAACACCTCCGTTCTTCGTGACCTTTGAATTGCAGACACCATGTATACTGACTTTAGCAAGGCATTTGATATTCTACCCCACAGTACATTTTTATTAAAATTAAAAAAGTATAGGTTTCCTGAACGTTTTATTAAGTGGATAAATTCCTATCTTACGGACAGAAATTACAGTATTGTCTTTAGATTTTGTACTTTTCAACCTTTTCTAGCAAACTCCACAAGCAAGCCATGTGGGACCACTTCCTTTTATTTTGTCCATTAATAATGTTACTATCTTCATTCGCCACAGTGAATTTACGCAGATGGTATGATCATTTTTAAAAAAATTACATGCATAGAAAATGCCAACTAACTTCAAGCTGACCTAAATAATTTCTTGAAAGCATAATTCATAAATTGTATTCAAGACTTGGTTTTGTTAAACGATGATCAAAGGAATTTAAGGATCTTTACAGACTTAAATCTTTATACACATGTCTCGATAAACCCAAATCTTGAATATGCTAGTCAATCGAGGACTCCTTTCCATCAATCTCATATTGATAAAACTGCGTCTATACAAAAATTTTTATTCGTTATGGCTTGAGAAACGTTGCCTGGAATGATCTTTTTACTAGATTAAATTTAATTTATTTAAAAACTTTAAAACTTAGAAGAGAGCTTGCCGTTGTTATTTTTGTAACCGAAATAATTAAAGGAAATATCATATCATCCACCATTTCTACGAATATTAATATTAACTACAGGATGTTATTAATGGGTAACAAATACAAATCACACATTGATTTCACTCAAACAAAAACCACACTAAAGCAAAACATTTTTAAACATCTATAAATGTTTAATTTATAAAATGCTATGTTTAAAGAATGATATAATTATCATTTCTTTTTTTTAGTTGTAAGTTGAATGTTTGATTCAGTCGAATCTGGGGAAATTCAGTTGAAAATTTAAAGTTTCTGCTATAGTTTTGGCTTCTTTAACAGCTTCCTCGAAAAATGATGAGCGATATTCTTGAAATTATATTAGCACAACTGCAACCGCAGAGCTCAAAACTTCAGTTTCGTCCTGTAGCATTTTATTTATTTTATTAATATCAATAAGAATATTTTTCCTTACGATCAATGATACAAGCAATGGCATAGTTACGATGTAATACAGTATAGAGTTTGCTTCTGAAACTGTTTTTGAATCATTTGATTTTTCTGTTAGTTCTTTTAAAGCTTCATGTAACAGCGGTAATTGAAATACTACAGGTTTTACTGACTCTAATCTGGCCTCCCAACATGTTTCACTTCATGGCTTTAATGTCATATTTACGTGTTTTATTAATATTTTTCAGCGTTTAGTTGATGAAGTAAACAATAGAGTATAAAGATTTAGCAAAGTTCCAAATAGCTCTTACATTATAGAGAGGACGATGTTAAACTTATTTGTTTGGAATCTTGAAACACGCATCTTAAAATTAATGTAGTTTGTTCCTTATGAGAGTTATCAGACGTACTAATCTACTTAATACTGAAGTATTTTGACTCCTTAACTTTTGAGACTATTTTGTTAGATTCTCTTTAGCTAGTAATATAATAAACTGATTTTGTACAGTCTTAGAATAATAGTGTGTGTGATTTTGTTTAGATTTAATTTCTTCCAGATGATATTTCATTATCGTATCATATTCGGCTAAAAATTCAATTAAACCTAAAAAATTACCTTTCGGACATCCAATATTTTTATTAGTTCCTCTAAAAGCTAAATTTCGTTAAGTTCTTGCTTTCTCTGATTTATTGATGAAATTAGAAGCAGATCTATTATACAGGGTTTTCCAATTTGAGTGATATGATTTCTTTTAAAAAAAAAACACATTAATTGTTAAGCAAATTCAAATGTTTTTTATTTAATGTGAAGTGCAATCGATACAATTAAGTTTTGAATAAAACGTCATTCAAATGGCCTTCACGACTTTTTTTGCAGGAACGAATTCGATGAACCCAATTTTCGAGCACTTTTTCCACTTTGAAAATAAAAAGCTAGGAAGTCAGTTTTTAAGCCATGGCATTGTTGTTCGCGAATAGAAAGAAGAAAAGAATACAGTAATGTACAGAATAAAAAAAACGTGGAATCGATGGAAGGAATGAATAAAAAAAGGAATGTTCTGTTTATTCTGGACGAATAAAAAACACACTATAAATGTTCGATTTAAATTTACAGAGCACTTAGAGTCCTTTCATTTAAATGTCAAAAAATGTTATATTTGTAATATTTATATTTATGCAACAAATTTCTAAATGAAATATTTGTAAAAAGAAGTTTAACAATTTTCCCTTTGCTCTTCTGAATGCTCTTAAATCTGAACATGTTGTGACCTAAACAAAGTAGATTTAGTAGCATTTATTAAATCAAACTTTTTTCATCAAATAGTTTGTTAATTGTTGGTATTACAAAAATAAAAATTCAAACATTGATTAAAAATAAATCTTTAGGTACATGACAAAAAGTTCTTCTCTATTTTTTTTTCAATAAAATATAAAAAAATTGTATGCTTTGCATCCTTTTTTTGGGAACTCGGTTCTTTTCTGGATCCTTTAATAAAATATTAAAAAAGTAAGAATTTTGAATTTCTGAATTCTGATACGAATTTTTTTCCTCAATTTAAAAATTGCTGAATTTTGAACCATCTAATACTATAGTAAAAATCGTAATTTTGTTACTGTATTTCAATGCAATTTCGATTAAATACTATTGATTTTAAAATATGTATGTATGTACATCATAGTTACATTACATCACATATGTAAATATATGTATATATTATTGAAAAATATGTACTCTTAAACAGATAATTGTTTAAAATTTTTGACCTGAACTTAAACTTAGTTATTTTAATGAAAACTTGGATACTACATGCATATATTGATAGTATATATACAATCACTGCTGGTTATATTCAGGCAATCTTGTAGAGAGAGAATTTAAAAAATAAGAACCAAATTTTAGGCAATTTAGTATGAAAAAAACACAATTTTTCAACTTTGTAAGTGTGAATGATCTTATTGTTCTGCAGTAGAAATAATAAATGGTATTATTTTTATAAAATTTAGAATATTTTCTATCAACTGTGAAAATATTTTTAAAAAATTTAATCATTTTCATGCTCAAAAATGAGTCTTAAAAAAACTCTACTGAAATTGAAAAATACACATCCACTTTGATTAAATTGCTTAAAGTGCTTGAATTTCGTTTGTCATGTTCACCACTTATTTGGTTCAGTCCTTGTTTTTCCGTCTGTTCGAGGTTAACGTTTGGTGTTCGTTTTTTTTTTGTTTTGGTAAATTTTATTTAAATTTGAAATTTTATTTTTGTTTTACTTTGATTTTTTTAATTTTAATTAATTTTTCCCAGTCCCATTTCGTTGCAAATTGTAATAACATCCGTCAACTTTACAATTAATTTTTGTAATATTAGAGGTTTAGCAAGCAATTTCCTATCAGTTGAAGCTCACCTACACTCAGAAAAACCAGCTATATTAACCCTAAGTGAAACTCAGATTATAGGCGAAGATACTAATTATAGTATCAACTGCTATACTTTAGTTCCGCTTTTTATTTCTCATCGAGGTGTCGTTTTATATATACGTTCCGACGTAGCTTTCAACTCTCTTCTCGGTATTAAAGCTCCAACCCAATTTTCCATTATATTTGGGTGAAACTCCAATTTGAAAAAGCTACAATCTTTTTCTGTTTTATTTACAGATCTCCCCAAGTCAACGAGCTAGAAACAACTGTGATCGTTGAAAAACTAACCGACGATATTATTAAAATTTTTGAAAAAAATCCAGAATGTCAGATAGCCGTCGCTGGGATTTTAATGTCCGTAACAAAAACTGGCTCCATTTCTCTATTCACAACTCTCGGGAAGGCAAGCAAGTTGAACTATTTTCAAACTTTCTCAACATGTTAAGAGCCCTACTAGAATTTCAGACCGTGACAATCACAACGAGCATCTTTTGGATCTGTTCCTGACCACAAATCCAGAAAAATATAATATTTCTGTTAGCTCTCCAATTAGGGTCTCTGATCATTGCCTTGTTTAAAACCAGCTTTGCAACAAATACATCGGCCAGTCAAAATCATATTCCCAAAATACTAGTTTGGCAATACAACAGGGCTGACTGGGTTGGTCTGAACAGTTTTTTGGCTGATTTTGATTGGTCGATCTGTTTCCGTCACAGAAACGTTGACTTTAGATATGAAACTCTTCATGCCCAACTCTTTTAAACCGTTTAAACCAAGTTCCAAGCCATGGTTTAATGACATCTGTAGAAAAGCAATCGAATCTAAAGAGGAGCATTTTAAAAAGTACAAGGCCGATGTATCTGAGTCCTCACTTACGGGCTATAAAACAGCTAGGAACAATTGCAAGAGAATTATCAATCAGCAAAAGTTTCTTTATAACCAAAGGTTGATACGCAAAATAATTAATCTCCCTCAGTGCAATCGCTCCTTTTGGGCTTTTGCAAAAAGTGTAAAAAACAACTTTTGTGGATCATCGTTTCCTCCGCTGATTGATACCGGCAACTTTATCATTTCCGATTCTATTGGTAAAGCTAATTTGTTCACAAAAGTAAATTCTACACTCCCTCCTACCACTCAATTATTTCCAGTATACCCTTCTGTTGATCCTACTAAGGTTAAATTTCTTCAAAGGGTATACTTTAGGTCACGTGCTGCAGTGAAAGTGTTAACGAATCTGAATGTTAGAAAGTCCACTGGTCCTAATGAAATTCCAGCTATGGTTCTCAAACATATAGCCTCTCCCATTTCGAACTCTCATTTTCGACTGGTAAATATCCCAGTCAATGGAAAGTTTTACACGTTTCTCCAATTCCCAAAAAAGGTGACAAAAGCGACCCTTTAAACTACCGACCAATCGCCATCACTTCGGTCCTCTCCAAAATTATGGAAACAAAAGGTTTTAGAGATACCTGAATAGCTCGCGGCTTCCGCAGTTATCGATCTACAAGTGATCTCTTAACTTGTCTCTGTGAGAAGCATTAATCGTTCCGGTGAATCTGAGGTTGTAGCTCTCGATATCTCAAAGGCCTTTGATCGAGTATGGCATTCTGCTCTTCTGAGCAAATGTCAGACAATTGGGTTGGGCAGCTCCTTCTGTGCATGGATTGAGGATTTTCTTTCGAATCGTCGTATTCGTATCCTTGTCGATAGTTTTATGTCTGACACTCGTAAAATAAATGCTGACGTTCCACAAAGCTCTGCCTTATCTCCCACTCTCTTCTTAATTTTCATTAACGACTTACTCAGTTCTACCCTCAATCCAATCCATAGTTTTGCCGAAGACAGCACTCTGGTGGCATCTTATGATTTTTAAAACAATCGAATGCTACTTCAACCGCAATCACTTTAAAAAGGGAAATTATGGCAAGTTCAGTTAACCACAACTTAGCGAAAATAGCTGATTGGGGTGTTAAAAACACAGTTGAGTTCAACACTTCCAAAACTTGAAGCTGTTAGATCTCTTGCAAACGCGATCAATCGATACCAATTCTACAGTTCTAAGAAAAAAATATACAGCAAATTTTAACATTTTAGGCATGCAGCTTAATCAAAAAATGTTGTGGAATGAGCATATTTTTGATATAGCCAAAAAAGCTGCCAAATGTTTAGGTTTTCTTTTTCGCTGTAAAGCTTATTTTTACCCTAGTGATCTGGCCAATATCTACAAAGCATATATTCGACCTAAGATGAAGTATAATTCCCACATATTGGCTGGCGCTGCTCAAACATCATTAGGTTACCTGTACAAAATCCAAAATCGCGCCTATTCAGGTTCGTCTCCAAAATAAATGCACCTAATATATTTTAAAATTCTATTTGCATTCCTCTGCGTTCTCCACTTTCGACACACTTTGCTGCTTAGTAAGATCTCCGCCAATTCTCCTTTATATTCATATTTCCCTTGAACTCCTCCTCTTGCTTCTTGCTCAAACCTATAATAATTTAGTAAAAAGGAAAACTTTCCTAGAGAGCGTGTAAAAAAAAAAAAAAAAGCACAGTACTAATCCTAAAGTCTAAAATCTAAATAATAAAAAAGCGAAGTAATTTTTTTTTATATGCAATGAAAAAGAACAAAAGATCATCTCAAGATAAAATTATTTTATAAAACTATGTATGTATATTAGAGTTAGAATTTATAATTTAATAAAAATTTTTAATAAAACCTAAGGCGCCAGTTATAGCTATCATTGAAATGCTTTCGGAAAAAACGTTTCATTGAAAACTTATACTTTTTTCCGTATAGGCGATTATAGCAATCAGAGAAAAGTGTCAGCTACATTATATGTCAAATAGCAAATGACAATAATGAAGGCAAAATAAAAATAAATGTAATTTAAATTTAAATTGTTGTTAGCGTTATTTCGATGTTTGCAAAATAAAGTTTTATTATTTTAATTTATTTAATTATTATTGGTAGAAAATGGTACTAATAAAGAATAAAAAAGATTTTTTTATTTAATAATGACATTGGCTGAATTGAGAAGAATAAAAAAGTATAAATTTTCTAGAATTAATTTTTTTTTTTTTACTTTTTTTGAAATTTCCATTTTAAAACAAAAAATTTTAAAACTAAACTTAAACAAAATAATAAAAAAACAAATTTTAAGTCTAAACTCATTAAAACAAAAAATCATAATGAAACATATCAAGAATTGCATCAGAAGTTTTTTCAATGACAAACTGAAACGGGAAGAAATGAAACATATGACATTGGAACAATTTTGTTTCAGTATCAAAATTACTGATCAGTTGTTCAGGAAAATAATTAGCAATCCGGAAAATCATAAAATTGATTTTTTTTTAAATATTTAACTTAAAATTTAAAAATTCGAAGCAGAATTTATTCTTTAGAAATTATTTAACCATTAAATCAACCATCAAATCAACAATCAATCATCTTTTGTTAAATTTTATATGTCTTTGCTGCAAAAATATTGAAAAGAAACATTTTCCGGAAGCATTGCAATGATAGCTATAACTGGCGCCTAAGACATAAAATGTTAAATGTTCAACATCTGTAAAAAAATAAATACACCTAATATATTTTAAAATTCTATTTTCATTCCTTTGCGTTCTCCACTTTCGACACACTTTGCTGCTTAGTAAGATATATGCCAAATCGCTTCATATCAGTTTTTGTCTTCTTTTCACATAATAAAATCTTATTAGTATCTATTTCTTTCAACTTTGTTGTTTTTTCTTTTTTCGAGTAGCAAAAAAAAATTTGGTCACATGGTGAAAATCTTATAATAGATAATCTTTGGATATAATATTTACTATGTTAGTTTACCTAGACTTCCGCAAAAAAAAATTATTAGCATCCACATAATGTTAATATTAGAATCAAAGTAATAACTAATAAGTATGTATGTATATCTATTACAATAAATAGCAAAGTGTATATCTATTATAAAAAGTAGGTCCATAGTCTCCTCTTTTGAGCATATTTCAATTTTTAAAAACTGCGCCTATTAGTTTCACTCTGTCCGTCCATCTGTTTACAAAACTTGTACACCGTAAAAGATGGAGCAATGAAATTTTAACCATGGGTAGATCTCATAAAAAATTAATGTTATAGAACAACTTTTTCATGTAGGCCATCCATTATGGCGCTACAGCCGCTCAAACTTTGAAAATACCCTATTTTTAAATGTGTATATCTCAAGTTACGCTTAACATTTTTTCAATTTAAAGACGGCTGTCGACAGAAATTTTCTGTTACTTTATAAATCAATACCAGAATTATACTTTTTTTTTTATATTTAAATTTACCGTTTTGTTAAAACCAAATTTTGCATGACTTTTCTTCCTTCGTAACTCCAGCACGCTTTTGGATAGGGATTTAAATTTTGGGATAAGAAGGAACTTTTAGAATTAGTGTAAGTTGTCTCATTTTTTTGTACCTACCACCCCTTGTTTAAGAACTATTAGGGTTCAAAAATTGGAGTTTTGCGATTTTTAAACACCAGACACCTGCAATTTTTTTTCAAGACAAAAAATAAAGCTTGAACTTTATAATTTTACATGTGTTAATGGTTTTTCTTAATTATGTAGAAGATTTCCCTTAAAATTAATTAAAGTGTCTCTTTATTTTCACATTTTTTCTTGTTATACGAAATTCTTACAATAAGATGAGCCACTCTAATTTTAATTAATCAAGAGCCATTAATAAAATTAGGTAAAATATGTTAATATGTTACTTCGTTTTAAAACCATTCTGTTATTGAAATTACTGTAAAGTAATGTGCACAACCATTTCATTCTTCATTTCAGTCCAAACGTGTCATTTAAACTGATAGTCTATTGGGTGCAATGAAAGAATGACATTTTAAATGATGGAATATTAAAATTTTTTGATGTAGACTGACAGTTTTGGTAGGAATGGTATTTTAAATGATCTTGTATATGTATGTAAGATTCCATAATTTTGCATACGCCGTAGAGGTAGTAAGAACAATATGTTTATTAAGTTTATGTATGTTGGAATGAAAATAGAAAACAAGTTTTTTTATTTTATTTTTTTAAAACTTACATTTTTTTCCCTATAGGCGATTATACCAATCAGAGAAAACTGTCAGTGAAATTATCTGTCAAATGACAATACTGAAACCAAAATAAAAGTAATTTAAATTGTTGTTAAGGTTATCTCGATGTTTGGAAAATAAAGTTTTATTATTTATTAATTGATTTATTCATTAATGATTGAAAATAGTACGAATAAAGAATAAAAAGATTTTTTATTTAATACGCAAAATAATAAAAAAATAAGATTTAAGATGACAAACTGAAATGGGAAGAAATAAAACATATGTCATTGGAACAATTTTGCTTCATTATGCAAAATTACTAATCAGTTGTTCACTAAAATCATTAGCAATTCGGAAGCATTTCAATGGCGCCACTTTTTACAATAATTTTAGTAAATTTTTGTATATGCATATGCATGTATATGCAGAAAATTTTTTGGTCACATGGTAAGTGACACTACTCAGTTTTTTTTTTGGTCTAAAAGTGTTCTAGTTTGGTGTTCATTAAGTTGTTCAAAACTGTTCTAGGTTCTAAAACTCTTCTACACTTCTCTGTTCTGCTTTTTTTCATAACACTTTTGGACAAACTTTTTTTTTTTTTTTTTAATTTTGACAGATTTATATGAATGCAATTTAGTTTTTAGAGAAAAATGGTTAAGTGCTACAATTTTTAGAGAGAAAAATTAAAAGACAAATTTAATAAAAACTAATAAAAAAAAAAAATGTTTGTAATGAATTTTTTGTTTTGTTTGATAATTATTTACCAATTTTGACAGCTAAAAAACTAGAACACAAAAGTACAAAAAGGCGTTCATTAAATTTTTTGTTCTAAGTTGTTCTAAAATTTTTGACGTTTAATTTCTGTTCTGTCCTGTTCTGTTCTGTTCTGAAAACTAATAAACAATAAAAAAATATTTGATTTTAAATTAAAAACAACACTTTAGTCTTGCAGAATAACAAAGCATCGCGTTAGTAGTATTCTTAGTATGATAAGTCTTCAAGAATATGGGTCAAAAATAATGTTTGAAAAATTGTTTCTTTCTTCATCTACTTCCTTTAACCCCTATTGGACGACGTTAACCCCTTTAGGACGTTCCTTTAACCCCTATAGGACGTTCAAAAAATCCTCTCCACCCGCCAAGATAATTCCTATCTTTCGACATCATAAAATATAATTTTTTTCACAATTTGAAGAATCGCAAAATTTTCAAGACTCAAGAATGGTTTTGAATTTTTAAGTAACCTCAATTAACTTAATTCTAATAATTTATAACTTAATAAAATAAATAGCCTAATTCATTTAATTTAATATTCAGAAAAATAAGCTGTTTTATTTTTTCAATAGCTTTTTCTTATTAGTACTCTGAAAATTTTAATTTTTTTCATCATTTTTGGTATCAGAGTTTTTTTTTTAATTATACTGCACTTTTTTGAAATTTCTACTGTAGAAAAATTGTAATTACGCCACATCCCTGGTATGTGTCAGTTCACACGATGATGTAATCTTGGCGTTGCATTTTTGGTTTATTGTTGCATTTTGGGAAATATGATTGTGAATAAAATTAATTTTAAAATTTGCAATGTAGAAGACACATCAAAATTTAAAAAGTTGAAGATTGAATTTCAATTGTATTGTTAAAAATAACAAAATAAAGGTTTTTAAATAGGTAAATTTCGGTTTTAAATTTTTCAACCTTTCTTTGACTGTAATTTAATGATTTTTTGTATAACAAAAAAAAATGTGGTCCTACAAAAACATTTTATTTATTTTTTCGTTGTGTTAATAATATAATGTCAAAACAGTCTCCAAAAAAAAATTTAGTTTGTAGAGAAGAGAGGTGAAACGCATGAAAAAGGTGTTGCATTGTTACGTGTGTGACTTAGCCCAATTAAAGCATTAGTATTATGATGTAACATGTAACTGGATGTTGAAATCAAAGAAATAAGAATATCAATTATAAAAGGCCCAGTTTAGACTTGTATGCAATTGCAGTCAATCAATCTTGTCTTTAAGGTGAAAACACAATGTACGCCTTCTACGCTTTGAAAAGTTATACGATTTTGACATTAAAGTTGAATAAAATTTATAATAAAATGGAAAAGCATAAAACGCATGAAATGCACAAAGTGAACTTTCACCCTTTTTTGCTTCGTACACTTTTGACATTTGAAAAAAAATTTTAAAAATTATTTAAAAAATTGTTTTGGTTTTGCAGTTTAGTTCTTTATTAGTGCTACTTACAGTAACTTTTACATTTCATATATTTTAAGATTTATCTTAATTTGATTTGAGATAGGGAAAAAACGATGTGAAAATTTTTTAATAACAATAAATATAGTTTTTCATCTATTTTCACATGACAGAAAAAACCCTAATTTTTTCAAACATAAATAATCCTTATAGCTAGCATTTGTGCTTAAATTAAATTTCATTATATAATTTACAATACATTACAAAAAATTTGAATTTGCTGAGCGAACCAAATCAGATGTTAATAATTGCCTCCGCGAATCATATAATTTGCCTCCTAATAAATGGTTGTTCGCTACAAAAGAAAGCTGATCAATTTTGCAGGTCATAATTATACTTATAATAACAACATACAATAATATAAAAAATATACGAAAATTAAATTATACTTCCCATTGTAAATAACAAAAAACTTATATAACTACTGCTACTAAATCTGCAACACACAAATCTAAATAAAAAATACAATACGACTGGACAATTTTATCTATAGTAGATGAAACACTTTATTTTTACAGTACATTAAAACGGGCAATGAACATAATGATTATTTACACGAACCGAATGTAAATTTATCAAACAACCGCCACTTGATTCAACTTCCAACATGTTAAGTTTGAATCCAGCAGTATGTAAACCAGAAATTTCCCCAATGGACACAAACTTATTATATCCAAGCCATATTATATTATATCCAACATTACGTCTAATTAAAATAGTATTGAACTAAAGAATAGTAAATCACCCAAAAAAATACAACTTTGTCCCACATATTGAATTATATTCGCTAATCTATCCATTGTTCTTGCATATTTTACTTTATGAATGAATAACAACATATTCAACTTGATCTTTTGCTCTACATTTAACCATTTGAGTATTGAAATGTGTTGAGTATTGTGAGGTGTCTATCCTAATTTTAAAAATTATTCTCATTTTTCTATTTTGGAGTTTTTGCAGTTTATTAATTATTCCTTGGTTATCCAGAAACGAAATAGTTGAAAAATATTCATAATGAGGTTTTACGATAGCATTATAGATATTAATTTAATTTAATCTTTTTTAAAGATCTATTTTTCTTCCCAATCTTTTTATATACATATTCCACATGTTGGCTAAATTTAAGCTCACTATCGACGATTACTCCCAGGTATTTTATTTCTTCATCATTCCTAACTGTTTCCTAACTCCAATTTTTAATTCCACCTCATTATTATAGTTAATTGTCATAAACTTTTTTCACATTAAGTTTTAGCTTATTAATTTCAAACCAGCTTTTCAACATGACTAAATTATTTTTCATTATGTCCTTACATTCCTGAGAATTATCACCTATAATATACACAAGAGAATAATCTGCAAACAAGTTAATTTCACAGGAGCTTAAGTCCTCCCCATTATCATTGATATCAATTTTGAACAGTAGAGAATATAATATTGATAATGGCGGAACTCTTAATTTGATAAATTTTCTTGTTGGCAAATTATCATTTATTCCTGTTTTTTGACATATAGGTAACTTGCAAACCATTTAAACTCCTTTCCTTTAATTCCATACTTTTCCATCTTTCTTAATAAAATAAACGGTTCCACAGTTTTAAATGCTCTTTTGAGATCTAGAGATCTAACACGCTGTAAATTATCTTTTTCTTATCTATTTCTCATTTCCATCTGGTTATGATCCAATTCAATGCAGTTTCACATGAATGATTTCTGCGCAAACCAAATTGTGTGTTTTAGTAACATATCATTTATCTCTAAATATTCCTCCAGTTGCAATTGCACATTATTCTAAAAAATTTTCGACCACCGGCACCATATTAATTGGCCTAGAATCTTCCTTTTTAGAGCTATTCTTAACTTTTTCAACAGTTATCACTAGTTATTCTTTCCAGTTTTTTGAAAATGACCCCGTTTGCATTGATTGGTTCATTATATTTTCCATCACATTGAGCAAGTCGTAGTTTTCTCCAAAAATGGCGCAACCTAGTGCTAATTGAGGCCTTCACGTAGCATCGTGAAGGTCACCACCCTACCTACGTAGCTAATCTAATGCAAAGTCAACAGTATTGGGAGTAGTAGCAGAGCAGCAAGAAAAGAAATAATAAAAAACATAAAAATAAAAGTATAGATCAAAATAATAGCATAAAGAAACTATACTATATAGAGTAATCATCTAGAACAAAATTTTTTGACCACTTTTTCAATTTCACTTTATCTAAATTTACACACTCGTCAATGCATACTGTAATATGCATACGTACGTATAATGTAATACACATAGAGGTGCATATACATAGGTACACACTTGAAAAATGAAGATATGTAAATGTGATATATGCTTCGAAAATATTTTTGATTTGAAAGCGTTTTATTTGAAATAGATGAATGTAGTATAAACATGCCGCACTTGAGAACACAGTGTAAAATTTAATATGTATTTACTTAAAATTTAGTAAGCAATAGTGTTAAATTTAAGTTTTTTGATTTGATTTTCATCAAATCAATAGATTTTTAGTATTTTAATAGATTCTAGAAAAGAATATATATTAAGAAAAAAATAAAAAAGTTAGAACAGAAAAACTAAAGTTAAGTTTTTAAAGTTTTAAGTTTTTAAAAATTAAAAGCTAAAACAATAAAAAAAATAAATAGATATAAAATAAAATTACATTAGTTGAATTAATTAACATAATATTAATATTACAAAACATATAACAAAAACATTAAACAAAAAATATACTAAATAACTTAATTCAATTATCCAAGACAATTCATAGTTTCTACAAAATTCAAGTAGCTGGACAATTGAAAATATAAAAAAAATAATAAGTATACATTTATAAATTTAGTTTTGCACTTTTAAGCACTTTAATAAATATGCTCCCTTAAAATTTTTATTACCAAACAAAAATAACACAAAGAGAAAAAAAAAGCTCGAATAAAAAAATTTATAAAAATATATACTCACAAAATACATATTTACATATGTATATACGAACAATCATTCAAAAAAATTCATTTAAAAGCATATGCATACATTTTTATTTTTTATGTATGTATATGTGCCTATTTGCACTATTTGCCTATGCATTTTTATTTCTACTTCTTTTCTCTGTTGTATTGTTATTTAACTTTATTACTATAGTATACAATACAGTCACACAAAATATCCCAGCTAATGTATAATACTATAAGCAAATTTGGATGTTTCGTGCGATTGTATTTATTATTATTTAAATATATACTAAAAAATAAAAATATCAACACAATCGCACGAAACATCCCAATGGGATGTTTCGAAATCGTAGAAAAATGCTTAATATTTTTGTTCTACGTGAGTTCTCTATATAGTATATTTTCTTTATGATAATAGGTAAAAGAAATAATTTAAAAAAATAATTATTCATGATTGAAAATAAATATTTTAGCATTTTCACCAGAAAATTGCCGAACGAAATTAGAAGCATCTAATATTCTAAATGATCATTTCGCTACCGTCGGAAGCAAGTTAGATAAAAACTTCAACAACCTTACAAATAATGTAATAAATACACAGGATCACATAAATCAGAACTCCAACAGATAGTAATGAAATAACACAAATTATAAACTCGTTTAAAACTAACTCATCTCCTGGACCAGATGGCATCTCAATAAAACATATGAAATCAATTAGACACATAATATCAAACAAGCTTTCTGATATAATAAATTAAATTTTATCGACTGGTGTTTTTCCAAATAAGGCCAAAGATTGTATTATCACTCCAATTTTTAAATCAGGAAAAAGGACAGATGTTAACAATTATAGACCAATATCTTTGACAAATTGTCTATCTAAGATTATTGAAAAGGTTATTAAACGTCGTTTAATTGCATTCTTCACAAATTCAAATCTAATAGATGACCATCAATTTGGTTTTTTAAACGGAAGCAGCACAGAATCAGCGCTTGAAGTTGTTAATTTCATAAATATGGCGTTAGATAAAAATAACTACGCAGCCGCTATTCTTTTAGATCTAAAAAAAGCTTTTGACACCGTAAATCATGATATATTAATAAATAGCCTTTTCAATATGGGTATAAGAGGAGTTGCAGCCAATCTATTTAAATTTTCGAAAAATCAAAACCAGAATAAAAGACCATATTAGTGAAGAAGCAAGTCTACAAATTGGAGTTCCACAAGGCACAGTTCTAGGACCTATTCTTTATCTAGCTTATGTGAATAGCTTCAACAAAATTGGGCTAAGTGGACATTATTCAATGTTTGCAGATGATACAATACAATTCTGATACAACGATGATACAATTCTGTACAAAGGTAAAAACAAGAACCAACTGGAAGAAAATATTAATAATGATTTATACAAAGTTAGTGAGTGGCTAAATCATAAGAGATTAACAATTAACATCTCTAAAACTGAATTCATCATATTTAAACAAAAAAATAAAGAAAACATTAATCTATCAATCAATATTAATAATCAACAAATACAAAGAGTAAAATCGTCGAAATATCTAGGTTTACTTATTGATGAAGATCTTTCTTGGAAAATTCATATAGATAATTTAAAAAAAGCCGTTTTATCATTAACTGGTGCAATTGGAAGGTGTCCTAAACTAAGTGAAGATATAGCTAAATTGGTCTTCTACGCCCACATTCAGTCTAAAATAAGGTATTTAATTCCAGTTTGGAGTCAAAGTTGCAAATACGTTATTAGTTCAGTTAGCGCTATTATCAACAGAGCTATTAAAATCTTATACAGACTTCCATATGATTCTCCAACTACATCATTGTATTCTGATCGAAATTTACCTACCGTTGAACAAACAATATTTTTGGAAAACTGCAAGTTGATTTATAAACTATCAAATAACTTAACCAAAAGCAATTTGAAAATACAAATAAATGCTTCAATTCATAGCTACTTCACACGAAGTGCGGAACATTATCGATTAGAAGCACCCAGAACTGAAAGAGGTAAAAGAGATATTATGTTTAATGGCATAAAAAGCTTCAATAGTCTTCCTGCCTATATAAAATATGCTCCCAACATAAGGTTATTCAACAAACGTTTAAAAGCTGTACTACCCCAATTAAATAATTGTAAAAAAACAAAAAATGAAATCTAAAATTTTAACCTGTGTATTAAATTTTATTAATATTTATTATAATTTTAAATATTAAATTAGTTTTAAGTTAGATTATAGAAGAGATTTATACCAGTTTAACTGTCTATCTCAATTCTTTAATAAATAAAAAATAAATAAAATAAATTCAACAAAATTTCAAATATCGTACTTCGTGTACGCTCATATTGTACTTCGTACTTCGTTCGTGTACGCTCATATTGTTTTTAGTACTTCGTTCGTGTACGTTCACTTGTACTTCGTGTACGTGTACGGCCACCGCATATAAAGCCAAATGACGCAGCAAATTTAATATGATATTTAAAACAGAAGATAAAAAGACTTGATTAGAAAATTTTCGAAAAAGTATTCAATTTTATTGTGATGTAAAATAGAAATTTACGATTTATTAATTTTAAAACTAAAAATTTTTGATTTAAATTAAAAATAAATTGAATATTATTGAAAATTAAATATTTTTGACTTCTGCAAAAAAAAATATATAATCTAATTAAAAATTTTAACAAAGATACTTAAAAAATTTTGATAAAGTATAATAATCAAAAACATAATTTTTTATATACCCTGTACTTACATATAACAAATATGTATTGATAATTTCATATATTTTTTATAGCTTTTTAACAAGTTAACTTAATATGTATTATTACCAACTATTTCTACAAAAAAAATAAAATAAGATATGTATAAGATCTAGTACATAACATAATCGCATAAGTGTTCATTCTTATTGTAATATATATTTTTTGGTTGAAATAATATAAAAACTATGTATGTAACAGGAAGGAATAAGGATTTTGTCAAATATTTTATTCTCATCAGATTTATTCATTTGAAAATAACTTACACTTACATAAATAACATGTATGTATGTATGTATGTATGTAAATGTATGGAATAGGCATATAAAATGATGATGAAATTTTATGAAAAACTTTTTTCTTGTAATAAATTATTAATATAACACCTTGACACTCGAGTGCTATTCCACGTGTCAAATGTTAATACTCATTAAATAAATTCACTATTTTTAAAAATTTTGATTATTGTCCAAGAATTTCTTTCAATTTATTCTAATTCCAAAAAAAAAAAACAAATGGGTAAATGTAAACAAAAGTTAATATTGTACGAACTTCTTCATATATATATGTATCTATATGATTTTTGGATAATAAAAATTCAAATAAAATATTTTTTTTTAAATTTTTATTTTCACATTAGAAATTATCTATCTAATTGGAAATTATCTTATTTTTAGTTTTTAATAGCCGAGAATTTACCATACTGTATATGAAGAATTCAGACAAACCTAGCTTTTGTATACATTTTACATAACCTTTACGGCGGCCATTTAAAATCAATGTTTCGGCAATATCTTTGATTATATTATGTATGTATGTGCATTTATAAGTAACTACATACATACATATGTATATTTCTAAATATTTTTATCTAACCTTAGAGAAAAAGATCAAAGATGACATTTTAAAAACCATACTAAAAACAATTAAACATTGATTGATTTTGTTTTTTACATAAATATGTTAATGTAGGTATGCATATAAAAATAGAAATTTAAAATATTCGAAATAAAAATTTTTGTTTACAAACTCATATTTTATGCATAAAGTATATACATATGTACATGCATATGTAATATATTAACCTATCTATACATTCTACACCACATAGCACATACATATTATTACTTATGCAAATGTTTTCATTTTAAACAAACTACCTACATATTATGTACATACATACATAGATTCGTTGGAGAATCAGTAGAGTTCTTAAAGAGTAATCTTTAGCGAATTTTTAATTTTTTTTTAGACTAAACTACTACTGCCTGCTGATTATATTTATATACAGGCAAATAGGCAATTTTGTATTGGAAATTTAAAAAATAAGAAGGAAATTTTAGGCAATTTAGTATGAAAAAAACAGAATTTTTCAACTTAAATTTAAGGGATTTTATAATTCTTTTGCAGTAGAAAATATTACATAATATTTTTATAAAATTTAGAATATTTTCTATCAACTGTGAAAATCTTTTTAAAATTTAATCATTTTTATGCTCAAAATTGAGTTTTTAAAAAACTACTGAAATTGAAAAATTCCATTTCGATTGAAGTGCTTATACTTAAGTACACTATTTACTAAACTAAATAGTAAATAATAGAAAAGCGAAGTCATATTTTTATATGCAATGAATAAGAACGAAGGAATAAAAAGAATGCTAGAAAATAGAGAAATATAATTTTACGAACATCATTATCCGGTATACTTCGTTCCAACTTCGATTAATTCTATACAAGACTGCCTGTATATAACCAGATTCTACATCTAGTTCTATGCCTGTAATAAGATTTTATCATGTGAAAAGAAGACAAAAAACTGATATGAAACGATTTGGCATATGAAATCTCACTATGCAGCAAATTAAGTCGAAAGTGTAAAACGCAAAATAAATTTAAATAATTAAGATTTGAAAAAAAATTTTTTTTTGTTGTTTTAGAATAGTTATTTAATCCAAAATTTTAAAAACGATTTACTGAAACAAATAATTTGAAACTGTAAAGAAAAGTATTAAGGAATCAAAATAAGATTTTAAAATATATTATTTCTAAAGAATAAATTCAGCTACAATTTTTTAAATTTTAAGTTAAATATTTAAAACAAACCCCGGGCTATAAGCCATAACTGGCGCCTTATATCAAATTTTTTAACATTTTTATTAAATTATGAATTCTGACTCTAATACATAATTTTATAAAATAAGATTTGTTACATTTATTACAACAGTCATAATTAAAATCATTTTTTAAACGTTCATATAATTTATATTCTAGATCTTTTTCTGTACAAATTTTATTAAAACTTTTAATAAATTTATTTTCTAAACTATATTTAAATAATATCTACATAAAATTTTCAGGAGACCTGATTAAAAACATTTTTCATATTTAAATGTCAATAAATAATTTAAAACACTTTCGATTATTACTTTTTTTATTTAAGGCGCCAGTTATAGCTACAATAATGAAGGCAAAATAAAAATAAATGTAATTTAAATTTTTGTTAACGTTATTTCGATGTTTGCAAAATAAAATTTTATTATTTTAATTTATTTAATTATTATTGGTAGAAAATGGTACTAATAAAGAGTAAAAAAAGATTTTTTTTATTTAATAAAGACATTGGCTGAATTGAGAAGAATAAAAAATAAATTTTTTTTTTTATTTTTTTGAAATTTCCATTTTAAAACTAAACCTAAACAAAATAATAAAAACACTAATTTTAAGTCTAAACTCATTAAAATACAAAATCTGAAATATATCAAGAATTGCATCAGAATTTTTAGAAGTTAACACAAAGTGAAATGGGAAGAAATGAAATATATGTCAAAAGCAAAATTACTGATCAGTTGTTCAGGAAAATAATTACCAATCCGGAAAATCATAAAATTGATTTTTTCTTAAATATTTAACTTAAAATTTAAAAATTTGTAGCAAAATTTATTCTTTAGAAATTATTTAATCATTAAATCAACACTTTTGTTAAATTTTTTATGTCTTTGCTGCAAAAAAAATGAAAATAAAAATTTTCCGGAAGCATTTCAATGATAGCTATAACTGGCCCCTAAATTCAAAAAATTTCAGTTAACAATTTAAAATACTTTCGATTATTACTTTTTTTCACTATGTACTTAAATGAATAAAATTAAACAAAGTTGCGCCTTTAAAAATACATTGCGGTTTCAATTTCAAATATTCCTTTCTTTGTATTATAACAATACATAGATGACACAGTAAGAAAGTTTACCTTTAGAAAAGCATTGTAAAAAATACTACCTAAACAATATTTCGTTCATTTTCTCTCTTCAGTAATTCTACAGTAATTTCAATAACAGAATGGTTTTGAAACGAAGTAACATATTTTTACCTTCTTTTACTAATGATTTTTTTTTGTTTAGATAGTTGTAAAAAATGCATTAAGTGTGTAAAGAAGAAAGAGTGGTTTTTCTTATGTGGTAAATAATCTTTGGCGTAAGGTTCTTACTAATTTGATTGTTTTTGAACACGACTACCATATAGTTTTTCAAATAATGCATATGTAGCCGTGTTTTTACGTGCAAAAAAAACCCAATTCTCCGCAGGTAGGTACGTAAATATCTAAATAAGAATTTTTGTACATATATGTATATCATGTGTGTAAATTGCATTATATATGACAAACATATTATGTATATAAACTTTTGCATATTATTCTAAATAAACACATTTTATCATTGTTCATGTGCATAGATTTATAAGTTTAATTAATTTTTAAATGTGACCGTTTTTACATATTTATTTATTATTATTAAATATATGTATAAGGTACAATGTGCATACATAATGAGTAGTCAAATTAATTAATTAATGAAAATGTTTTAAATCTAAACCTATTACTTTTTAAATATGAAAATTAAATTTCTATTATGCATACATATTATATTAAACATGTTAAAAATTTTAATAATATACATACATATTTGAACCTAGAATTTATTTGCATATATAAGATTTTATATGTATATGTACAATTATTTTAGATTTACTGTATCAACTGCAATATAAAAAAGTGCAGAAATTAAATATGTAGTAAAAGCTCTACACAAATGTACAATATAAAGTTTCCAAAACATAATGAAAATAAAACCGTTTGCATGTGTTAGTAAATCAATTTAATACAAATAAAAATACTTTTTGAATTTAATGTAATTTTACTTAACTTTTTTGAATAAAAAAAACACAAAACAAAAGTATAAACAATATTTACTATGTGTGTAATTTGCATAAATAGAATAAAATTATTCTAGATACATATTCATACATATATGCATGTAGGTATAATTAATAGGTATTAGTTGTTTTTGGTTAAAGAAAATTGTATTAATAAATACATTTTATTATTTCACAAATGCTTGATTTTACAAATTTCTGTTACAATTCCTCTTTGTAATATGGAAATATTATTATTATACTTTTTTTTCCAATTAATTTTTATGACATGTCAAAAATTATATCACAAAAATGAATAATCAAGACCTTGAGTTACGTCATGTGTGTTAATAATTAATATTTTATTAAAAAGCTTTTGATTATTTTAAAAAAAATAAATTAATACCATCAAAATTAGCTTTTCACAGATCCATATCTTTATTTAATATGCATACATACATATTATAATTATTTATTTCGACACATTTATATATAAGTATATAGATAATAAATATTAAAGTATGTATGCATTTGTATGCATAAAATATTAAAATTGTTATATTTTATATTGCATTTTAAATATGTATATTACACTTTATTTTTTAATAAAATTTTTGTAATAAATTTTAGGAACGCATTTAGAAATTAAAATATATCACAAATTTTTAAATATATATGTACATATGTATGTAGATAAATGTCTACACATCCAGCTACTTAATACTAACAAAAAACCGAAAATCACATGAGATATAATTTGTAAAAATCTAACTCCATGTAAATAATAAATACATATTTTGTATGGAGATACTTATGTGATCATCAGAAGATGTGTTAAGTAAATAATTAAAGATATTTTTATAATATAATTTTATTTATAGCATACATGCATGTATAAGAAAATAATATTACAATTCTTTGATTTCTTTAAACGAAATTCAATAGCTTGACAGAGCAATCTTCTTTTCTTTTTATAAACAAAGTAACAAAAGTATATATGTATTGATACAATACATATGCACGTTACGTACATAGTTATAAACGTAAATAGATAATTAAATACATGTATAATAAGTGGTTCTTTTTTATTATTTATTAATAATTAATTAAACAAAACTTATTACATGTTTAAATTTTATAGTTATACACGGGAAACTTGGTCAAAATTTACTTTCAAGAATTTGTAAAATAATTTTATTTCACGTGTTTTGAAAATTAAAAAAAAAAAATTTAAACAATAAGTAAGTAAGCTTAATATTTCAGTTTTAATCTGAAATTATTAATATGTACCAATAATAATGGGGCTAAAAGTAATTAAATTAAAATAGTGTTCTATACACTCCACTAGTAGAAGTTAGTGCCTACCTGCTATTATAATTATTAGTTAGTGTTTTAAAAAATTAATTTGAAAGTTTACTTCCTATGATAATTTTATTGCTTGACATTCATACATACATATATATATGTACATATGTATAAATGTTTGTATCTATCAAACACTAAGTTAATATTTTATACATATTTTAAGTTTATTTCATTTTTAAAGTTCAAATATTATTACATAACTTATATTTTTTTTTTGTATAAATTTATTATATAAATTAATTTTGAAAACTAATATATAATATTAATATTTTGTTTTATTATGCATTGGACCGTTTTAAAAACAATTTATTCTTCTTTCAAACTTGAATAAAAATTTTAATTTTCTTATATAAAAGTAAAATAACTACATACTATATAAGTAGCTGCCTAATATACGAAAAATATGATCTACTTACGATACGAGCTGCTCACATTTGATAGTATGTATTAGCGGTATAATCTATTATTTCATGTACATATGTATTTGTATCTTATCAAACAAAACAATTTGGCTTATATTTTATATAAAATTCGCTTTTTTAATTTAAGCGTATCCGAATTGATAAGTGTATTTGTTTTTAGTTGACTAGTTGTTTATATTATATAAAAATGTAATTTACACTTTTTCTTTAAATGACAAACAAACAAATTCAGATTTATTATTTTTTCTTTTAATTTACATTTGGTTCGTCACTGTTCCAATTGTTATATACATGTATTTCTTTAAATATAAATATTTTATTTATTATTTAAATTTTAGATGTATACGTAGCTACAGTCTACTCCAAATATTTTTTATATTGGATTTACATATATCGCAATTCCCAATTATCCAAAAACGCAATATTCTATATATATATATGTATGTATATGTACATATATATATATACAAATATTAATTCTTTTTCTTTATATATTTCTAATATTAGAATTACATACATATATTTATAACTAAATATATATATGGATACATAATATTATTCAAACTAAATTAAAAAAAGTGACAAAAATGCGCAAATATTGAATTTAAATACGCATTAAAAAAATCAATGTTATTATTTTATTTATTAACAATAGATAATGACAAGTGTTTTAATATAAATATTTAATGACACTTTAATTAAATGTTAATTTAAAATAAAATTTAACCCAAATTAAAATATTGTATACGATATACATAGGTATTTTGTATTGAACTTTTTTGTTGTTTTATTTTTATTATATACATAAATTAATAAAAGTTTAAAATAGTTTTTTTTTTTATTTTTACTAAATTTTATAATTGCACTTAGAACACTGTTACACTTAATGAAAGTTTTCACTGAACTGATTGAGAAATAAGAAGAATGAATTTGTAATCAATTTTGCTTTTATGTAGCTTTATTTTAGTGCATAAATATAATAAAGTAAAAACAAAAACTAAAAACAAAATAACTTCATACATCCATAATGATACAAAGCTGTTTATATACTACTATGTTATGTTATGTTATGTGTTGTGTTGTGTGGTTGGTGAGTAGTGTTGTGACTTGTATAGTTGTATAACTTGTGTTCTCTAATCTATTCTCTATTCTATATGAAATTGAAAAGTATTCTTAAAAAAAAAAATTTGTTTGATCGAATTATTTAAAATAAAAGTTTTTTTCATTGTAATTTGTAGGTATTGCAAGTCCAAAAGCCAACTAGCAAAACTTTATATATTTACATGTATATGATAGATACAAACATCTATTTAATGTACGTATGGAATACATACATACATATGCTTGTAGATAATATGTTTGTTAATTAATATTTTAAATATTTTTAAATGTATGTACTTTAGTAAATAAAATATATGTGGAATGGATTGTGGGTACGTACATATATACATATTTATTTGAAAAATATATATTATTTACATAATAATCTGAACCTACCTATACCGACCGTTTACATTGATTGGACTTCTTGAATCTACTTTTTTCATTACGTTTCACCCTTCTTTCATGTAAACTAATTTTGTGGTTTTGTAGTTTTAAAATAATTTATGAGAAAGAAGGGTGAAACGTAATGAAAAAAATAGATTCTAAAAGACCAATGTAAACGAACGAATAGATATGTTATATATCATATAACATAATGACAAAATTATATTTACATGCATATAATGAAAAAATTAAGATTATTAGTTAAATAACAGCTAACAATTTATGATTTGCTGAAATTTTAATACCTATGTACATACTTATATACATATGGATGTATGTACATAACACTATTCCTAATTCGAACTCCTAATAAAACTAAACTGTCATTACGTAATTAACTTTTTTAAAGTAACAATCAATTAGTATAACAATACATATTTCAAATGTATACCTATGTTCATAATATGTAGGTATTTTTACTTTTAATTTTTTTTGCCTTACATTCTTTCTTTAACAAATAATATTAATTTAAATAATTTTACGTACGTATGCAGAAGTACATATGGATACATATGTATGTACATTTTGTAAATACATACCTAAGTATTTAGAAAGTTTATTCAGGTACCTAAATAAGTATTTTATTTTTAAATTTGGTTGTAAGGTATTATTATATGTGTGTAGTAAATATAGTTAGTTCTTAAAATTAATATGATGTATAAAAAACAGTAGTAGTACTTATAGTTATAAAACTATATTTGCAATTAATATTAAAACATATATATACATATGCAGTTATATACATATTTATTTTATGTATTGTTATTTATAAAAAACAAAATTTTGTTGTTCCGTATTTGAAGATTTTTTACTATAGTGTGTTAAATGTAATATATATACTAATTACTAAGTGTTGTACATATCATGTGGTACATCAGTTTTGTTTTCCTTAAAAAAAATTAAACAAACATTTCCAACACCACTATAACTATTTTTTAGCAACAGCGCAACGCAGCGTCTCTTTCACTCAGTGTTTACAAATTTTTCTATATAGCTTAAAACTTTTGTATCTAAACATACATCTAAATCTAATTATGTGTATTTATTCCGAAATCCGAATACAAACATACATATTATTAACATGTGTGCGTAAGGATAGAAGGATAGCCTAGCCATATGTTTTTGTTTAGAAAATTACTTGACGTTTTTAAATGCCAAAAGCTTTCTTAATTTCTTTAAAAATAATTTCTGCGAATACATTCATATAATATGTACTTATATAGTGTACTTACTTACATTATATTATTACAATATTACATATATAATACATTATTAAAAAATAATATATGATTTTAACAAACAAAATGCAATGCTTTTTAAATTCATCATAATAAAATTAATTTTTAAAATTTTCATACAAACAACAAACATACCTACGTAAATAAATATAAACATTGAAAATATTATAAAATATTTTGTTTTAAAAATTAAATTAATAAATAAAAAATATACATTGGATGTAGGTATGTTATATGTATAATTCGAAATAAATTAAAATTTTGTTCAATAACATACTACATAAAGGAAAAACATTAATGAGTGAATATGTGTTAATGTTTACATTGTATGTATGCACATATAAACTTATTATGTACATATATTTATTTTTATATCGACTTTCTTTATAGTTAACATTTGCATTTAACAACTGGTTTCGTTTAACTTTTTAAGTAATTAAATACATCATCAAAATAATAATATTTTTATTATCCAAAGTTTCTTACCATTTTGAATTTTGATATAAAATTATATTAAACACTTATTCGTAATAAACAGTATTCATGTGGTTTTGTGCTTTTTTTTTACGATATTATAATTAAGTATATCGTAACGAAATTTATATGCAATGCATATGCAAGTAAGAAATTGATTAAATATGTACCTTATACAATTTATTGAAATTAAAATAAGTATGCGCATACAATGTAATACATATGCTTTCATTCATGCCTATACATATGTAGGATGAACGTACACAGTGATAAATTGTTAATACATATGTATGCATATATCATAATTCAAAATTTTACCGGGAGAACTGATTTTTGAGAACCTAATTTTAATTTAAGATGTAAAAATAAGTACTAAGTAGAATAGAAATAAAATGTCAAATCATATTACTATAGAACAGTTTAATTGAAATATGAAATTAATGTAAATACATATGTATCTACATAAATAAGTATATTAAAAGATTAAATTTTATTTGTGTACCTACAATGGCGAAACAATATTAAACAATATAAATAAACGCATACGTGATTATTTACAAACATGTATTTTACGTTTTGATTTATTTTGATATGTATAAATATACATAATACCAATAATACATAGGTATATTGTAGATAATTGGATTTATAACCAAATCAAAAATCTTTTTAAATAAGTACCAACTACCAGACTACCTAAATACCTAATCTACATACTGTATTATATTGAAAATACACAAATATCCAGTCATAAAAATAAAAATATTCAGACTTGTTTATGTGAAAATAAACCAAATTACTGGTCCTTCAATGTAGAAAATTAAAATTTTCATCGAATAACATTAACTAATTTAAATGTTTTAATTTGGATTTAATACCTATGTAGTACATAATTCTTACATATGTGATATGTATAAAAATAGGTAGGTAGGTACATTTAATTTAAAATTCTTCCAATTTTCTCAAAAAATTTGTAATTAAAAATAGAATCAATACTACATGTGTATAAAATCATTGTCTAATTCTAAATAATAAATGCTGTTTGCCTCTTATAAAACGTTACATAAAATATATTTATACACACATGCATGTACATATGCATACTTACATTCATATTTTATTTACTTATAAAAATAGGTCATTTAAAGTTTGTTAAACTAATCCAAAAGAATTGTGAATTAAATTTTTGTTTTTACAAAAAATTTACAAACTGCAAAGTTTACCAACAAAACAAATATTTTGAACATTAAAAACTATTTTAATGTTAATTAATTTGAATATTTGATTGAAATTTAATTATGTACGTATGTATTATATACAATATATGTATGTATATACATTATGCATAGAATATAAATTATTATGTACATATATATATTGTATTCATATTTGATGGCCTATTTCTTGAATAAGTAGGTAGGTATTTACTTTGAATATTTGAAACAATGTGTATTTAATTTAATATATAAATCACATACATACCGACATATGAAAGTACTTATGTAGATTGTCTTGATCAGCATTTAGAATTAAATTTGTGTCGTCTAGAAGTGAAAAATATTAAATATGTACATACATACATATGTAAATATTATATTTTCATAATTCATAGCAATTCGGAGGGAAGAATTTTATATTGCAGCAAAAAATTAAATTTATTTATTTGTAGGTATGTAGGTACCTATAAATTTACGAAATATAAACGTGTGCGGTGTGATACATATTACATAATAATATTGCTTCAATTCTATTAATTTTTGGTTTAATTTCGTTGCTGACAGGGAATTCAATTTTAACGTTGAGCAATTCTAATAAAATTTTGTTTAATAAAAAATTATTTATGTAAATATTAATTTCTTTCATTACGTAAAATTTATATAAAAACGAAGAAAGAATGAATGGTCACTCTAATACATGTTAAATTTGTTGTTTTGTTAATACTCTTTATATTGTGAAATAAAACATATGATTTTGAAAGTAGTTTTGCTATTGCTATTATAAATTGTGTTATTTTATGCAGGTGTGTTTAAAGGTGTTTTATGTAGTTTTAGAATTATAATTTTAATTTTAGTTTTATAATAAAAAAAGAAAGGATATAATTCTTAATATATTAAATTAAAACACGCATTATATACTTTTTAAGAATGATAGCAGATTATTTGGAAACTTATATTGATTTGGATTATTCATTGTGGCTGTACAGATTGTTTCTTCCACTATTAATTACCTTTCTACTGCCGTTCATTTTCGTTGCTATGATTTATCTGTCATTTTTAATTTTAACAGTTTATAAAATACACAGGAAAGTTATATTAAAATCTGTTACAAGTGACCAAAATTTTTGGAACATTGGAAGAAAAATTGTGGCGGTTTTATGGGATTCTCACGCCCGTATATATCACGGTTATGAAGTTATTGGTTTAGAAAATTTACCAGAAGATGGGCCAGCATTAATTGTTTATTATCATGGCGCAATTCCAATTGACATGTATTACTTCTGTGCAAGAGTACTATTACAAAAAGAACGTTTAATATATACAGTTGCAGATAGATTTTTATTTAAAGTTCCAGGATGGGGTTTAATATCTGATGTTTTTAAAGTAAGTCCCGGTACAGTTCAATCATGCACAAAAACATTAAAAGAAGGTAATTTATTAGCTATATCACCCGGAGGTGTTTATGAGGCTCAATTTGGTGATCATTTTTATGAACTACTGTGGCAAAATAGAGTTGGTTTTGCAAAAGTAGCTATAGATGCAAAAACACAAATTATTCCATTTTTTACTGAAAATCTTCGTGAAGGTTTTCGACAAGTTGGAATATTAAGAAATTTTTTTATGAAAATATATGAAAAAACTCGCATTCCAGTTGTTCCAATATATGGAGGATTTCCTGTTAAATTTCGCTCATATTTAGGTAAACCAATTCAATATGATCCTTCACTTACTCCAGAGGAACTGCAAAAAAAGGTAGCAGTGCAATTAGAAGAACTTATTATTAAACATCAAAGGATACCAGGTTCAATACTAAAGGCTTTATTAGACAGATTTGTTTAAAAAGGGATAACCAGCACTAAAATACTTTAGCAAAATAGAAAAAAAATAATGAAATTATTAAAAAAAAAATTAAGGATTTGTTTATAGTAATAATTATAATGGTACTTATATAATAAATAAAAGGTTTAAAATAATTTTTTAGTTTTGAATAAACATATTTTAATACATAAGTATATTGTTAAAAAAACGTAGATTCTTTAAAGGTCAATATAAAAAAATGCAAGATTATGTATTGTCTACATGTGTTAATATTCAAATTTTTTCTATAAGATCACTACATATGCAACACTAATAAATCTGCGTAAAATTTATATTTTATTTAATATTTTTATTTTTCAATATTTATTTAAAATCAATGTTTTGTGTTTTTGAATGTATGTATGTACTAATTTTAATAATAGAAAGAATTTATAAATATTTAACATAATCCAATTTTTATAACATCAGTACATTCTAAGTTTTTCATCTAGTTTTTAAAATAATAAATTGACTACAAGAAAAGGATTATTTTCAATTAATTATAACTTTTAAAACTTTTTTTTTATTTCAGTGCTTAAACCATAAAATGTCAAGTAATTTTTTAGGTATTTTAAGCCGTTATTTTAAAGTTAATAACTTAAAATTACATCAATATCCTCAACGATGTATAACCATAAATCATTTTTTTAATATACATTCTGAGAAATGTAGGAATTCATTTCTAAATTACAAATTTTCTCAATATTTATTGATTGATGTACACAAATTTTCATCTTCTGATTCAAAAAGGAATTTTAAAGCAAAGAACACAACAAATGTCGAAGATTTAAGTTCATATTATTTAAATAACGGTTATATTAATCATAATTTATTTTCCAAAGTAATTGATACTTTAGATACTACAAACCTATCGGAGAAAGAAAGTATTTTTTTGTTAGAATCTATTAATTATTTATACACAACATCATCATCAGATCGAATGAAAATTTTTAAAACGTTGTGGACTCTTTTTAAAAAGGATAATGATATAACTGAAGAAAAGCTTCTAATAGCTTTAAAAATATTTCAACAAAACAAAATCTCGTTGGATGAAGCTCGAAATCATTTAAATCACTTCGAAAATTTAAAATTAAACTTAAATATTTATGAGGAGTTAATACGTTTAACTTGTGAAACAGGCGACATTGAGAATACCACAACGCAAATTTTGGACAAGATGCGAGAACAAAAATTACCATTGACTGCTAAAATATTTAACGCTTTAATTTTGGGGCATTCAAGAAGTGGGAACATAAAAAATTGTGAAGCAGTTTTTGATACAATGAATGCGGCTAATTTAATGCCGACTCCTGATACTTATTACGAATTATTACGAGCTTATATAGAAAATGATTTGGAAGAAAAGGCTTTAACATTAATGAATAATATTCATAATAATTTATCTGTTAATCACATTTTGATGGTAAAAACGTGTTTTCATTCAATTATTTTTTATTGAATTTTCCTTTGTTTCATTTGCAGCTTTTAAAAAGTGTGTCACTATTAAATTCAAAAAATATTATTACAAACTTGACTGCAATATTACCAGAAGAATTTCAAAATGTAATGGAATTGCCGGTGTCCTTGAAAAGCGTATGTATTGAATTGCTGTTTTCAAACAAACTTGATGCAGCATTTTCTATTTTGGATAGTTTTCCTAAACCAAATTCGAAAGATATTCAAGATGACGACAAATTTGGTCAATTTTTTATATCTGAAATGATAAGAAGTGAAATTTATTCAAAGGAAAAATGTTTGGAAATTTGTAAAAATCTAATAAAAAGTGGAAAAAACACAAGAGCTCTTCATATAGCATGCGAAATCTGCCTTAGAAAATTTCCTTATAAGGCTGATTATTTCCTCCGTGCATTATCAAATTCCGAAAAATTACGTCCACATTATTTTTGGCCTCTAATAAATGATAGCTTTCAGAAAAGAGGAGAAAAAGGAATATTTATTATTTTAAAACTTATTTCTGATTTATCAGTTGAATGCGATTTTGACACATTATATTATCACTGCTTTCCTCGTTTATCTTTAATTTTCAAGAACATGGAAGAAGCCACGAAATGCTTTGAACAAAGTGGAGTTAAATCAGTAATATTTTTAACACCATTAGTTTTACATTTAATTGTTCAACAAAGGCAAAATGAAGCAATTAAAATAACTAATTTATATCAAACTAAAATAGATACTTCAATTTTAATTCAATCAATGGTTAATTTGGCAATTAATGCTAAATTAAGCAAGCGGTATCAGCAATATGCAAGGCTTTTAAAAACTCTTGCTATAAAATCAGAAAATAAAAATTTTGATTTAGCTGGACAAATATTAATAGAATTATTGTCTACTCCAAAATTTAATAAAGACCTAAGTACCGTAGCTGACTTTATCAATGAACTAGCTCTTCAAGAAATTAAGATATCTAAAAATGCATTTGAATTTTCTAAATCTTATTTAAATAATTTTGATAAAAATGAGAACTTAAATAAAACTTTATTAAATTTAACTAATATGACAAATAACGAGCTAATTTCTAGTAATACAGAATCATCTGATTCTGCAATTAAGCATCCTAGAGATATGAATTTAAAAGAGCTTGAATGTCATTTAATTGAATTAGAGGAGAAAAAAATGAATACAAGAGGTAAATATTTTTTCTATACTAAACTTTAATTTTGATAGTTATAAATATACATATTATTATGTACTTATAAATAAAAAAAAATGGTTACATATTTTTATGAAATAGGTGTTTTACGTAGACTTTTGCAAATGTATGTTAGGGAAAACTATTTAGAAAAAGCACTAAAATTGAAAGAGAAATGTGACGAACAAAATGTTCATGCTAGCCCTGGAATGTTGGCAAGCGTTTTAGATCTACATATTAAACTGAAGAAACTAAATGCCGCGAAAAAAACTCTTCAAGATATTAAAAAAATGTATCCAGGTTGGTTAAAATAGAATATATAATTTTGAATAAACAAATTTTAATTATTCTTATTACAGGCTTTTTGATTGACGAACATAAGATAATTGATTTAGCTACTTTAATGGTTGAACACGATAAACTACAAGAGGCTCAGAATTTTATAATAGATAGAGCTAGTACAACTAGAACCATAGGAGGTGAATATATTTACAAAAATCTTTGGCATTTATTAACTCAAACTGCACAGTTTTCTGCACGAATGTACCCGGTTGATACAAAAAATTTGACAAAAGATTTTTTTTTTATGTTAAAAAAATACAGATTTTGTCAACCACAAAATGCTTTACTTGGTCCTATAATAAGAGAATATCTTTTAAAAAATAAAATTAAAGAAGCTGTGCAAGAGTTTAAATACCTAGCAGAAAACTTTAAAAAAACACCTCTTCAATTAGAACTTATGTCAATTTTAGTAAAAATTAATAATAGCCAAAATATTCTCGATTCTTTAAATATTTCTCAAGAAGAAGGCAAAATATTTCTTCAAGATGTAGTTACTTGTACGAGTAAAATTCATGGTTCTGTAAACTGTAACGGTACTCTTTTATTAGCTATCGCTGAGTGTGGAAATGAAAGCCAATTAAGAAAACTTTTGATAAATCCAGAATTTCGACTTAATGTTGATGCTTTAATCAAAAATGTTGATTATCTTAGTAATAATGGACGTATTGAAAATATATTAAAATTAGCAAAAGCTAGTAGGGGTATAAAACATGGTTTAAATGAACAAGAACTTTACACCATGTTGTTAAACGAATTTGTTAGAAAAAATAATTATGAAAATGCTATATCGCTTTATAATAAATTAGAAGCTGACGATGAATTAAAAATATCTTCACAATTTTTAAAGGCTCTTGTTAATTTATTAAAGGTCAATAAAATAGATATACCAAGTAATGTTGCCTTACGAGCTCAAATTAAAATATAAAAAGGATTTAAGTAGGTTAAAAAAAATTTAAATATATATTGTTTTTAAAGAATTCATTATTTTCATATTAAAAATACATAGGTACTATAAAATTAAAAATTATAGTTTTTATGTTTTATAAAAATTACTTTTGAATTTTAAAAAATAATTTCTTAAAAGCTCTGTTAAAATAATTTTTCTTTTAATTTAATAAAATTTTAAATAATATACAAAATGCTTAAATTTTTTTTCACGCAACATTTGATCAACGGTCTTTCTCTCGTTTATGTTTTTTAGATTTTTTGGAAACAATCGTCTTGTGGGATTTATATTGATCGAAAGAAGGACTAATAGAGTGTGTTCTACTATGGTCTCGATTTTTTGATTTCCTTTTAGATTTTTTTTTACTATGATGACGTTCGTGTTTGGATTTCTTCCTTTTTCGTGATCGTGATCTAGTTCTTGAATATGTATAAGTGGAACTATTCTGTGTTTTATTTTTAGCATTTCTAGAATTAACGGAATCAATTGAACTTGTTGAATTGGCATCAATATCGTTGTTGTGATAAATTTTAGTTGTACAACTGGAAATTGTTAATTGTGATGTTGCTGAGATTGATTTTGTATCATTAATTATTTCATTTTTTTCTACATAGGGAGATATTGGTATAGAATGAACAGAATCATTATCAGATTCTTCTTTATTTACATGTTTTTCTTTTGATTTAATTACAGTACTTGAAATTTTGGAGTCTAAATTATACAAAAATTATAATTTTGAAACAATTTTTTGAAAACTTTACCTTTTAAATGATTCAAAAAAGCTATTGCTTTTTTTTTACGTTGTAATTGTAGTTGTTTTTCTTTAGAAATTAGTCCAAGTTTCTCTCTTGCTATTTGAGCTAATCTATCTTTAACTTTCTCTTCAGCTGAAAATATTTTTAGATTAATATGAAAAATAACAATAAAAATGTAAAATTTACCTAGTTTCAACTCTTTTTGTCTTTCAATATAACTTTTTTGGTTCATTGCTTGTGTTGAAGTTATTATATTTAACGAAGTTACTGTTTTGTCAGAAAAATTTTGGGAAATATTAGATTTCATTTTATCATCGTTAATACTAGATATATTTCCTGTAGACAACAGTACTTGAATATTATTAGCTTTAACAGATCTTGCTACTAGTTGATTTTCAACTAACTGAATTGCTCTTTTAACATGTTCTGGTAGTGATATAACATTATTTTGTTGATTACATTGAATATTATTTGTTTTACTGATAGGATCTATTTGATAACTGTCTTTATTTTGTAGTTCATCGTCACTTCCCTCTTGTGGTAGCGCTGGTTTAATTTGTACATTTGTTTCTTCTTTAGATTTAATAGAAAAACTAACCGGAACTAAAAAAGTTAATTAAAGAGTGATTAAAACAAAGAAGAATAAAAATAAAAAATTTACTTATTTGTTTTTTCTTTATTCGAGATGGTGAGTTGGAAGAAAAAGCATCAACCTTATACATATAATAAGAATAGAATTCATTGTCTTTATTTAAAAATAAAAATCGTTCATCACCCTTTTGTCTTAAAGTTTCTTCAAACTGTTTTCCATTTTTAACTACATATGTAGCAGTTTTATCAATAACTGTTTGAATATTTTCAGGCGGGATTGGAAAATCTACAATTTTTTCATTAGTTTTATATGTGTGATTTTCATCAAAATTATCACTTTCATTTTCACTGTCAGACGCATAAGCTTGTGCTAACATTAAACCACTTGAAAGTTTTTTTATTTCAACACTATTTGAAGTAGATGCATTTTTTTCATATTCATTATGTGGAATATTTTTGCTAGCGTTATTTTCCTGTATAAAATTTTTAGCGGATGTTATTTCTGGAAGAGGTACACCTTTAATTTTACTAATTAATTGCGTATAAGCACAATTTGGAGATGGTTTATAAGTTATTTTAGATACAATTGGCTCACTAATATTTAATTCATTGCTACTATTTACTATTTCCTCTGTATTATTATGGGAATTAATGCTTCTATCATTTTTCTCGCTTTCAAAAATTTGATATTCTGGATATGTTTTATTTTTAATAGATTCTAACAAAAATTTATAGTATGGGTTGAACCGATTGCTTTGGTTTAAAAATTCAAATTTAGGATTATTTGATTGTTTAGCCTTTATAAGAATTTCCATTTGAGCTCCCTGTCCAGAGATAAATCTTGCAGTTTTTTCTATAATAATATGTTGGTTCATTGTGTCCGGCTAGAAAATAAATTATGTATTAATATTCACAATTAAATATTTATTTTCAATTTGAAATACCAAGAGAATAGAGTAAGGTATATTAAAGTTGATTGGCTGGATAAATGCCCTTTCCGATTCTTCACTTTTTGTAGAATCATTGTTTTGGACGTCTTCAGGACTTTTGTTAGGTAATTCGGAATTGTAATCAAAGCTCACTTGTCCATATGTTGCACATTTTTCATGAAGTAAACGTTTAATTTCCTCCTCTATAAAAAAAATATTTATATTGTAATATTTTTAAAACTAAATTAAGACTAAATATGTAAGAAAATTTATATTTTAAGATGTCCTCCAAAATTATCTGAAATAATTTATTAAATGATAAGACAAGAAAAAAATGAAAAGTTGAAAACGTAGGAATGTTGGTAAAGGTGACCATCCTGGTAAGCTGCTAGTTAATAACAAAAATGTTGATATTTACCCATACTCACAGAAAATAATTTATCATCCATTAGAAAGATTTCCAGAAGGTAAAACTATTCTACAGCATTATCAATGTCGTATAGATAAAGAATTCACGATTCTAAAGTTTTGTGTAATAACTTCACTATTCACTTTAAATTCCTTTGCTAAAATATGCTGTATAAAATCTTTCATGTTGGTTTATTATATTATAGTTTTTACAGTTGCAAAACATCAATCAAGGTATTTCGAACGATATCTTACCTTGATACATAAGCTCTTCTTCTTCATTATGTTTGAGAGCGTAATAACGTTCTTCTTCTGCTAATTGTTCAGCACGCAGTTCTTCTGGGGGTAAATAATCTAATCTATTTCCATAGCCTCCTGGTGGTGTTTCAAATTGACTTGAATCTAATAACGTTGCTCTTACATCATATCTGCATTATAAAAATAATTATATTAATTAAAAGTTAATTTATCAATTTAAAATTTTAATTTTTTCTATAATCTATTACAATAGTTTTTAAGATAAAACTGAGCTTAATAATCCTATACATACCAATATGTAACATGTTTTCAATTTTATTAGTCTGTTTAATATAAAAATTTCAAAGTTATAATTATAACAACTAGGTAGACATTTTAAAAATAATTAAAAATTAGTATGAGTATATAAAGATGACAATAAACTTAAATTGAATATGTACATATTATACAATATACTCAAATATCTTCTCTTTCAAATTTATTAAAAGTATGTACATAGTTTTAATTAAAAATATATTAACCTATCTATTTTTTCACCATTCCATTCTAATAGATGTTTCCCTTGATCTATAATTATTGCTTTCGGGTCATCTCTGAATATTTTTGCTGCATATCCAAAAACAAACAAATCTTTGTGACTGGTTGTATTTTCAATTTTGGCATTTTTTCGTTTTAGGATTCCTCCATCGGTAGAACTTGTATTACTATCCCACTGCATTATTCCAATTACCAAAACAAATTTAGAAACTTGCCTTTTAACATATTTTTTTTACTACAAGTTAATAACCCAAAGCTTTATAAATTTAAATAATACTTCTTGTTATTTCTTAAAGTACGTGTAAAAATGGTGTAAAACTGTGTAAAACAACCAATAAAAAATCTAAATCAAAGCAAATGTCAATATTATTTTACAATGTCAAATCAATAACATTTCAATAAAACATCAATAGAGGGTATTTTTTTTAGTTCAGTCAGATTTATGGTCTGAACCATAGATATTTACTAATACGAACATTAATCGAGTACATAACGAACAATTCGTTATGGTCTGAACGAACATTAATCGAGTACATAGGGTGTTTTTCTTTTTGAGTTGGGCCCCTGCCATGTAAAAAAAAGAACACTCATCGCAAAAATGTGCGCATTTGATTTGCGATGCGTAAATTAATTGGTACCATGTAACAAAAACGCATCGCAAAATTGTGCTGCTATTGAAAATATTTAAAATTGGCACTTTAACATTTGTTTTTCGTTCTAAAATTTTTAAAATTGACATTTGGACATTTGTTTTCATTTGTGAAATCGTAAACAATTGAAATTAAATTTTTTTAAAATAAAATAAAACAATTGGGTAGAGTTACTTTTAGGTGGGTCAACTTCTAATGCCTGTAAAATCCTCTGTAATGGTCTGATCCTTAATTTTTTTGATGGGTATCCTTTTTTTTTTATTTCTTGATTTATTTTTGCCGTTTTTTAAGTTTAAAATTTACGACTTTTTATGCAAAATTTTAATATTAAATCTATCAAATGGCTGTATAACGTTCCAACACGCATGCATTTTTGAAAGGTGTGGTGTGGAATTCTTTAATTTTTGAAAAGTGTTTTTAAATGAAAATAAGAAAGGTTGTACAAAATTTTTTTAGATAATTTTTTATATTTTAGATATTTGGAATTTGTATAAAATAAAAAATTTTTATAAATAATTGTAGATAATAGTAATAAAAAATATATTCCAATTTTTTTAATAAACAAGTATGTATAAAATAACAAATTTTTAAAATAATTGTAGATAAGATAAGTAATACAAAATTTATTAAAATTTATTTTGAAAGGTTGTTAAATAAAGTACTTTTTTTAGGTAATTTTTTATATTTAACGGGGGACTTTAAAAAATTAATTTTAATATAAAAGAATAATTTTATTTTTGATTTCATGTAAGCAAAAAAATGTTTAAATTGATGCTTGCCGCATAGATTTACTTGCCGAATTAAAAAGAGGATTTCTTAAATTGTTAGCGACTTTAAAAAATTAATTTTAATATAAAAGAATAATTTTATTTTTGACTTTAAATTTTCATATAAAAGAGTTAATTATTTTATATTTTCAATATAAAAATGTCAAAATATAAACTTTACATTTACAATATACTGTCAAAATTTTAAATTTTTGTATAAAATTAAAATTTTTTATTTACATAAAAATTACTAAAAATGTTGACATTTACTTTTAGAACAATTAAACATTGAAATAAATTATAAAATATGTTTATTTTATCATTTATAAAACTTAAAATTAATTTATTTACATTTTCATTATAAAGTTGTCAATAATTTTTTATTTTATTTAAATTTTAATTATGTGGACTACCTAAAAATTGTTTGTACAACCCTTTCATTTTTATCATTTAAAAATTTCCATTTTGATTTTTAAATAAATTGTACAATGGCAATTCTTTTCATATATATATATACTAAAGCTTATAAGAATGTATTAAATGTTTAGACTTAACGATAGTGTTAGGCAAACTAGAAATACTAAATTTTTAATGGACTACAAACATAATACAGAGTACGGTAGAAATGAACCCATCAACAGATGTTGTACTACTTTTAACAAAATTAGTCATCTCTATTCTACATCTATCTCCAGAAATACGTTCAAACACATTTTACAACTACATTTTTCCAATTTAATGACCTTAGACAATTAATTCTTATTTAAGCAAAAAAAAAATTTTTTTTTTTTTTTTTTAATTATGATATAATTTTAAACATAACACATTTATTGTATTGCATTATAATACAATTAATGTTTTTCATTTAGTTCATTTTTTTTTTTTTTTGTACATTTTATAAATAGTAATTTAATGCTTTCAAGTACTGTTAATAAAAAAAAAAATGTTCATTTTTTTTTTTTAATTTCACTTCTACGTAATAATAAGATATTTATTTACGTTTAATTTGCTACATAAGTTATTACATAAAATGTTAAATTGATTGTCATTATATATATGTACATATCTGTACTGATATCATATTTCAATTTTTTTTGTTAAAATAAAGTTGTTAATGTAGTTTAAATAAAAAATTAATAATAACAATAACAATAAATTAACTTTTTTTAGGTTTTAAGTTATTATAAATGTAGTTTTAAGTCATTGTTTTGTTTAATTTTAATTATAAGCATTAATTTAAGAATTTTTTTTGTAACGACCTTGCTTAGGTTTTGTAAAATAAAATAAAATAAAAAAAATAAATGTCAAAATGCCAGTCATCCATTATTTTCATAACAAAAATGTCGATTTTTGTATGAACAAAATTTAAAAATTTTTTTTTCGGGATAAATAATGCAATTTTTTTTTCGGGAAATTCTAATTGTAACGGTAAAATACTATCGGTTTTCGGCCTATTTTGGGGGGTCCGAGTCACGTGGCTTTTTGTTTTTACCGGCCCACCTAAAAGTAACTCTACCCTTTCTTTCTTCTATTCATTTAAAATTTTTAATTTAATTTTTCAAAATAAAAATTCTAGCATGTAATATTCTATTGTAAAATGTAAACAAATAATTTTGACATTTGTGGCCAATGCTTCCATTTAAAATATAAAATTTTAAAAGGGAAATTTTTTGCAGTGAATGATTTTGTTCTTATGTAAAATTTCAATATACTATCTCTTTGTAATTCCTGCTTAAAAATCAAGTCGGGAGAAAAATTGTTAAGCTAAAACCCACCTTTACGTTTAGCATAAGTAGCAGTACATTTTAGTCTACCATATTTGTGTTCTAATTGCACCACAGATATAATAAAATATAGATTGGCAGCTTCTCCTTCACTCTGATGTGTTTCCTATTCAACCATTTTCAGCCAAAAATTAATATATGTTTTACTCTAATGCAATGACAGAAGTTTAGATTTTGTACAATTTATGCGTTAAAGCATATAGAACAGTTTCTTTCTTCTAAAACCAAATATGTACATCGCACAGTACTTCTATTTATTTAGTTAGTAAGTTAAGTTGTCGCAGACTACTCAGAAGCAGGAATAAAGGAGTATTGATATTGATAATAAAAAAATATAAAAATAAAAGTATAGATTAGAAAAATAAATCAAATAATAGGTAAAAGAAATAATTAAAAAAAATAATTATGCATGATTGAAAATAAATTAGATTGTTTATTTAAGCTAATCCACTTATTTTTTAAAATTATGTTTTATGGAATCAGGTGAAAAGAGGTGTTTTTACATTTTCTATATATTAGAATGCCCCTTTACACAGCAAAATAATAAATTTTAAACATTGTCCCACTACATTATTATTTATTAATAATCACTTCTATATCTCTATATTTTTTTATTTTTTTATATTATTTATACAAATTTATTTATTTTTTAGATATTTTACATTATTTAGACACATTAATTTATTTATTTTTTTTTTTTATTATACAGACACTTCTGACTAACTATTCACTTTTTATTTTATTTTGATTTCTGTAAGAAAAAAATATAAAATTAAAAAATATAAAAAGCGCGAAAGTTTCTTTAGCGGGAATATTTGCAGAAGAAACTAAATAATGTAAAAAGAGCAGCTGCTGTTACTCATAACAATGTGGTTGACATTTTTTTGTTATGTTGTCTATCTAGTTAATATTATAAGTACTTTAGATTGGCACTTTCTCTTTCACTCTAATGTATTTTCCTATACACGAAATTTCAGTCAAAAATAAAACATATGACATCCAAGTAATGTCGTTCATTTGACGTAAGTTGGATGCCAGCTGTTTTTAAATCATAAAATTTCATTAAAATTATCATAAAATCGCAGTACAGTTTCTCTCATAGATATTGGATATATTATCGTTCTGCAAATAAAGTTAATGAATATAAAAGAAAAGTTGAAAAATTAAATGTTAGTATTTTTTACACATATTTTAAGTTTTTAAATTAAATTAGTTAGTTTAAATTGTTCAAATGTTGTTTCCAGGGGAAACTAAATTTAAATTTACACAAAAAAAAAACATCATTAAACAGCTGACTATTTATAAAAAAAAATTGAAAATTATATAGTTATATAGTTTAGTATTATAACATTAAATTGGTTTGTGAACATTTTATGTATTTTGTCATTTTATATTTTGTATTGAAATGATAGTCAGCGCTGTTTATAATTGATTCAGCATTTCAGTTTTCATTCACGCTTGCGGAGAGAAATGTGTGAGAATGAAAAAAGTTTGCACCGTTGCGGAATTCGTTCACGAACACAAATCTGAATTTCAGAAAAATACCCATTGTAAATGAATGTTATGTTAGTTTTGTATGAATTTATCATATACGTATAATATGATTTATCATATTTGTATAATTTATCATATTTATCAATTTATCATATAATTTTCAATTAGATAATTCTTAAGTTCAAAAAATTTATAATAACGTCATGCCAAGCAAAACGTTATTAGCATTTTTAGTTTTAATTGGCTCAGCATAAGCATACTTCGAAACTTGTCTATTACAGTTATTAAATATTTATTTCCTTTGTTATACTTTGTATATGGAATCATTTCTACTAAATCGATTTGCCAAGTATCGTTTAAACCTTTTTGAATAAATTTTTTTCGTCTGGCTGGTCTATGTATTTCCGATATTATTTGTGCCCTTGACATTATGCTTGTACCATTTAATCAGATTTTTCAATTCTATTTTATAATTTTCTATAGAGAACAGTTACATGTATCTGGTCCAGATGACGAGTTGTCCAAGGACAAATAACAAAATGAGTTACCTCTATTTTACCTCTTAATCATTTTTAAAACACAAACCGATAATGATATATTTTAATCATCCATTTACGATGATGGTAGCGGGACCATCTGGATGTGGGAAAACTGTATGCAACTTGATCAAAAATATTACAAGATTGATACATCCCAAAATTGAAAAAATAAAATCGTGTAACCCAGAAATTTCTGCTGTTCCAAGAAATATAGATTTCCCTGATATAGATTTTTATACCGGCATTTCGGAAGAGCTTAGTGAAAATGAAAATAAACCTACGTTAATTGTTTTAGATGATTTAATGTTAGATTCAGCAAACAAACAAGTATGTGAAATTTTTACTAAAGGTTCGCACCACCGTAATTCGTCTATTATATTATTAACGCAAAACATTTTTCATCAGAGAAATTCTCACGAGATATTTCATTAAATTGTAAATATTTGGTACTTTTTAAAAACTCTCGAGATAAATCACAGATTTTTCCTCTAGCTAGACAACTATATCCGGAAAATATAAAAGGCTTCCTGGGGGTATATAATGAATCAACATCAAGTCCACCAGATTATATTGCCCACCAACATATTCTCAGAGTAATATTGCGTTTGTTTTTGTGCTACCAAAGATTTAAACAATTGCTTAAAATATGAAACGATTGAAGAAAAACCGACATATGTTACATGTACTAGAAAAATGCAGCAATTTTCGTAATAATATTCTAGAATTTTGTGATGATGATATAATAAAAACTATTGCTAAAATTGCAATTTATGTGTTAAACGGAAACAATAAAATATCACCATCACAAAAATAAAACTAAAAAAATATAAAAAACAATTGAGACTCTTAGCGTAATTGACTTCCACGATTTCTTTTGCAGGAACGAATTCGATTAACCCAATTTTTGAGCACTTTTTCCACTAAATCAAGTCGTATATCATGAGCACATATTGACTTCTAAAGCTTGAAGAGAGTCTGGTTTATTGGTAAATTAAAATAACCTCACAAGAAATAGTCTAATGGTGTTAAATCACAACTTCTTGGAGGCCATTCAATGTCACAATTTCTTGAAATAATCGAATCTCCAAACTTTTCTCGCAATAATTCTGTTGTTGCACGTGCTGTGTGGCACGTAACCCCGTCTCGTTGGAACCAGATATTGTCCAGATCAACTTCTTCAATTTTCGGCCATAAAAAGTTTGTTATCATCGATCTATACCCCTCTCCATTGACAGTAATGGTGTTACCAGCTTCATTTCGAAAGAAGTACGGACCGATGATTCTACCAGACCTAAAACCACACCAAACTGTCAATTATGTTTTTTAAAACCAAATATTTTCTTTTATTAAATACATATATAAATTCATACAATTTTTTACAGCATATCTTTGTATATTTCCCGTAATATGATGGTGAGGGCAAATCTTTCTCCTTAGTTCCATCTCCTTAGGACATTCTCCTTAGTTTCTAAAGAGATGGAATGTCATTATCTAAATTGATAACTTCTACTGAACTCAGAACAAATTTATCTAAAAATTCCTTTTTCTGGTACCCCTTTGCGTAAATGACATCGAATGAATTTAAATGTTTCTTTAAAATATTTTTAATTTCTAAATATTCTATAAATCCATCATTCCAGTCAAGTCCATTAATTGTATTTTTGTTGTATTTGTTTTGTTGTTTAGCATTTTCATTTAACTACTCAAGTGAATAAGGCGCTTTAAGCACAAACAATATTGGAATGAGGGAGCCTTCAGACACTAAAGCAAACTCTTTCAAAAAATATTGTTTATTGTTTCCAATAACAAATTGAAAATCTGCTACTGCCTTGCTCCTCATTTTGTATACTAAATTAGAATAACTTGAAAACCTCTAATTTATATACCTAATACGATTTAAAAAAAGAGGGATCACCTGATCGGATCACCCTTGACCTTAGGGGCCTTGCCCTTTGGCCCTATGGGACGGTAGCTTTAGTAGTAGAAAGGACTGATTCGGACCTTTAGAACGGAAGCGGACCTTTAGGAGTGTATCGGACTCTCGGAGGACCAAATCAACGTGAATGAGGAATGTCACTTCACAAAAACTTATCATAATTATAAAATTATTGCTAAATAAAGTTTCTTTTGGGGCCTCGGTGACCTAGTGGTTAAGCACGTGGCTTATTAACTAAGGGAGTGCGGGTTCAAAATCTGCACAGGGAGCAAGTTTTATTAATTCAAAAAAATCTCCCTACCAAATATAGCGTAAATAAAAAATAAATAATATAAACAAAATAAATAATATTAGTGTATAATTTAATAATAGTATTCGACCTATAATGCCTTAGTTGTAATATTGCAATATATTCCTGTGTGATTAGCAATATTAATATAAATAAAATAAATAATTTTTCTTTTTTTTTTTTTTTATTTCATATTTTTTATTATTTTTTATTTTTAAATTTGTTTAGTAAAACTTTTTATAGATATCTACAAGATTTATCAAATTTTTAACCTGAGTTGGATTTTATTTGTAAACATTATTATATATCTATATATGGCTCATTATTTTGAATAGAATAATGACCCCAAGCTAGAGTCTTAATGTTATCATTGACTACATTCGTGACCTCAATACTACAACTGGGTAACTTATAAATACTTGTTTTGAGATATTTGAGTTTAAAGATATCTAAAAAAATTAAATTGTAATTAAAAGTCAGATTTTATTAGCAAAACTTTAATGTGATTGCTTTTTAAAGACTAGGCATCCAAATAAAAAAATTTCAATATATAAAACATAAAAATTATGATGCATAATTAAAAAAAAATCGAGTTATCTACTTGTTGCCACAAACCAAAAATATAAAATTTCCAGTTACCTTCTTGTTACAACAAACAAAAATATTATAATAGTGAAAAACGTTTTTTGAAATTTTTAAAAAATAACTTTAATTCATAAAATTAAAAATAACTTAAATAAACCAAACATAAATAATTCAAATAGACTTAGAAATAATTCAAATAAACCAGAAATAAATTAAATAATTCAAATTTCATAATATTAAATTAAAATAAAAATAATAAAAATTTCTTAATTTTCATCCTCCGATGATGATTCGAATGCAAAATCTTCCATATTTCCGCAATATGGAAGGCTGTTATAAAATGGTTTATAACAATCACTCAGCGCTGGTGGTTTCATTGTGAATAATGAATTTAAATCTTTATATTTTGCTTCAGATATTGGAATTGGTTGTGTATACAAAGGTTGCAAATGTGAGGTTTGTTCAGTACGACGAGTTTTTTTGTTGAAATTGAGAATTCTAAATTCACCATCAAAACTTTCTTTAAACTCCAAAATAAAGGGCTTGTTCTTATCAAATCGTAACCAACTCATTTTTTGCCAGTTTGCTACTCCCCCATTTTCATCAGTTTTTCTAATACACATGTTATTCTCAACAAATTTTTTATAGTCCATAATTTCATCTAACTGTAAATCATGGACTAAGTAGGGTTTACTGTTTTTTCGTCTGGCACCTCTTGCTATATTTTTCCAATCTTCTGGCCATAGCGCTTTACCAATTCTTTCAAATTCTGTACCGATGGTCGAGTGAATAGAGTCGCACTCCATTTCACTGTGACCAACCACTAAGAATTTCAAATTGATTGTTTCAATATTTGTAATTTCCTGTACTGCTATCATGCACATTGCTGCCATAAACCTGTTGAGGTTTTGGCCTCCGCATCGATCACTAAAAAATGTAACTTCTCTTGTTGTTATTGGTAATGATTTTAAATATTTATGAACGCAGCTACTAGTCTCACAACTTCCTCTCTTACCTTGCACTTCTGACCACATGAAGCAATCACATTGTTTACTAACAACATTGTATATTGTGAAATTATAGGTGGCTAATCTACGTTTATAAAAGAGTGCATTGTTCGTAGGGTCTGTAGGAACAAGTAATACTTGCTGCAGATCAAAATTAGCGCATATAATTTGTCCATTTGATACTTCTGCTTCGCATTTATTTTTATTTTTTTCTGCTCTTGCCAATTCTTTTGCTTTGAGATGATCACTATGTGCTGCTTCCAGTGATCTTTTTTCATCTGCTGAAGCATTTTCAAACGACATACAGAACCGACACCGATCTTTTCTTGGTCGGTGGAATCCCAAGTTATAATTTTCATTGAAAATTTTTCTATATATAGGTTCTGAAGCTTTTTCCTCGTTTCTCGAGTCGCACAAGCTACATTAGCGTTATATTAAGAAAAGAACAAAGATATTGGCGTTTTGTGCCCGACCGGCAATAATGAGACGGCACAGAAGGAAAGCTTTCTATATGGTCTTTTATTTTTTCAATTACAGTTTCAGGAGTAACTTTCTTTACAAACTTTCCCCTTTTGTCTCCTAACGTTGTATTTGCTGAGGTTCGTTTTGCCAAAGCTGTGTCTACGACTCCCTTTTTAATACCTAACGTATTTATGAACATAGTTTTGCACACTGCTATTTTTTCTAAACTTTTGGGTAGAAAGAAAGTAGTTGACGAATTTCTTCTAGATTTGTTTTTAGTTTTTCCTTTGATTTCTTCTTTTGTGGTATTAGAATTTATGAAATCTCGCTGTCTCGTATATTCTGCCAAATCCCAGTATCTTTTAAAAATCTCAAGTCTTTCTCCCTCCTGGAACTTCAAGTAACATTTTTTCCTGCAACTATTACTACATGATGGATTAATTTTGACCGCAGGAATAATTTTATTTCTTGAAGAAACATACTCTTCTCCTCGGGCCCTTTTATTTTTAGCTACATTCCTTTTCCATTGATTAGATTTCAGTAACCGTTTTCTTGGTTGTGGTGTAGTCTCTGGGTATACTTGCATACCCTCTAGATTATCGTGGCCAGATATACTTTTCTGAAGAGAGGCATCGGTGTCGGAAGACATAGACAAATTTTCCGGAACATATTCAGAATGGTCTGAAGAAAAATCTGATGCATTCGATAGTTGATCTTCATATTTCTCTAAAGCCAACTCATTTATTACTGCAGGAGTAGTAGCTAACTGAACGTCTGTGTTGATTGCAGAGTTTTCAGTTGAAAGTTTTTCGAGAATTTCAACGGTAGTACAATCTTGTTCTGTTATAAAAATACCAAAGTTACAAAATAATATTATTATGTTATAATACTGACAAAATTGAAATCGATAACTTTAGTTAGCTTGTTAATAGCAGAGCTCAGAAGTTCAAGAAATTTCATATTTTCGCATTTTTTTCATTTAATTGTTATTTGTATTATTTCACATATTTTTTACTTAAATATTTCGCTTGAAATACTAGTCATAAATAATCATAATAATGTTCTGATTTCCTAGTCATAAATTTACATATTCTAATTTTTAATTTTAATTAAGCTAAGATTAAGATTTGATTTAAGCTAAAATTTTTTAAATTTATAAATTTATAGCAAGTAATTTTTACGTACCTACAAAGGAAAATGTTTGTACTTTTCAAAATTATTTTTCTTGTAGGTACATAATTTTTTATATACATACCTACCTATCGTACCTATGTGTCTGTTTTTTATATGGCTACTGGCTTTTCGCTATTATTATTCTTTAAGTGAAAAATGAATTTGATTTTGATAGCAGAAGATAGTACATGAACTACTGAGCTTTGGTTATAACAAATCAAACAATTATTACTTAAGGCACATAAGTTAATAGATATTTTATTTTATTTTAACATACTTGTAGATTCTGAAGAATTCCTATTCGGTTCAGAATTTTCTATACCAGCGTCAAATTTCGTACTACCTACATGTTTTTTTTTTTCTTTGATGATAACATTAACATTTAGATTTTTTCGATTATGCTCTGTAATAACAGATAAGCAAAGGCAAAAGAAATAATTAGTCATTCTTGTTTTGTTTAGTATATTAAAATTTCAATTTTACTTACCCTTTTTACAAAGCTGGACCATTAAACGACCTCTACTTTCCATAATAAAAAAAAACACGTACAACACTTTATATCACTAAAAACTTAGAACAAGTAAATAAGTCAACAATTTATTATTCTACACAAACACTTTTGGTCGGTTAAGAAACAGTTATATTTCTAATGAATCACATCATGTAAGTTTCAAGAGTGTGTATAAAAGATCGAAAAAAAATTCATATGTAATGGTATTTGTTATTTATACAGTATACTCGCGATAGCGTGAACTAATTATTATTCGGCCAGTTCACATTATCGAAAAGTTCAAGTTTTCGAATGTGACGTACATAAGGTAATTCAAAAAACTAATATGGATTGTTTTATTAGTTATAAAAGTACATTAATTTATAGCTTCATTTTCTTTTTTTTTAAAGAAAATACAATTTAAAAATGTTATTATAATTATTTAACATTGACAAATTAAATTATATGTATTTTAATTATTTAAAAAGAAATAATAAGTTTAGATGTTTTTGTTTTAGTGATAGTACAGCTTTTTCTCTTAATTTTAATACTAATAGATCTGAAAATTGTACATTAACATTCACATTTCACACGAAGAAACAACTGGTTTTAAACAAAAGTAACAATATTTTATAACTGTAAATTTTAAAAAATCATGGTTTACTAAGAGTTTTATTTGTTCATGTTTTCGAATTTTGCATTGTTCACATTTTAGAATACTTTATATTGTATAAAATGGAATATTATATTCATGTTATCGAGAGTGTACTGAAATGTAATGTTCGAAAAAAAAATAGATATTTAAAATTTATAATGCACCAATTATAGATAAGTGAAGCTATCTAGTTGTAGATATCTGATTTTTAAAATGCAACAAGTAGACAAGTATTATTCCTTTACTTAACTAGTTGTAGCAATATATAAATAGTTTATTAGGAACATATCCACACTATGCAAATGTCATTTTCAAACATTTTGGTGTCACTTCAAGGTTAGCTGCTTGTAGCATTTAAAAGATTATACGATTTTTATTATGTTGAGTAAGTTATCTAAAAACTGCGAATTTTCGAGTTATCTAGTTGTTGTATTTAGGTGGCGATATCTCTTATCATCTAAAGAACTTAAAGCAATTTTATTTAATGACTGTGTATATATAGTACGTAATTTAGACTTAAAAATATTCATTTTACCATATAAAACAATATTTATAGTTAATTTTTTTACAGCAGCTTTTTTTATACCTTTACTTTTTTTTATGATTTTATTAGGCAAAATATCTAATAAATATATTTTTGATTTAAGTCCTATAAATTCTTTCACAATTTTTCCATTACTTTCATCTTTAAATAAACCAATCATTTTTTTATTTACGAGCGGTAAACCGTAAACATTATTGGGATCATAATCAGATGTATCAAAAATTAGTTTTGTTTCATCAGTTTCAAGCACATCTGATTTTATATCTTCATAGAAATCTTCAGTCTTTATATTATATATAAAACTATCGGTATCCATGTAATTCAATTCAATATTTATATTATACTTAGGCTTCATATAGTCATAGTGAAAGTTATACATATGCAATTTAGAGAGTTCTAGGACTGTGAAACCCAAGTACATCGGCTCATCATATAATACTTTCAGCGTATTTAACTGAAAAATACGCAGAAAGATTTTCAATGACTATTGCAATACTATGGAAATTTGGTTTTATAATCAATGATCTTGCCCCAAGATGTTTCCTTCTATTCTTCCAAGAATCGGCTATTTCAACTATTTTTCTTTTATCAACGTTTTCCATAGTTTTACCAAAAACAGCATTATTCATTAATTTAAAAAAATTTATTTCAAAAGAATTCGTTGCTAAAGCTCTATGGCTAGTATTCAATTTAATATACTTTTTTAACCAATCAGATTGTTTAAACTGTATTACTCTATAAATCTTTTCCAAAATTAGGCCATGTTTTAAGCATTGCTTCAAATTTTTATAATGAATTATATAAATTTTTTTTTATCATTTAACTGTAATAATAGTTTACTTATTTTACTATTGGGAGGTTTTTTGTTTTCACAACAAAATGATAAGTCATTGTGAATGTAATGATTGAGGATATTTTAAATCTACTTCCAAAACGTAATCTATTTCAGAATCATCAGAAATTTCATCTACTTGCAAATTTGATGGATTTTCAAGCCACTTAAAAGAACCGTGCGGAAGTAGTTGCGACATGGCCCAACCATATAAATTATTTGCATCTAAATATATTATATATTCAAATGGTTCTGCAGGGTTATATTGATCCCCCATATATTTATTATTTGATTTAGCAAATCTTTTTGAACATTGGTAATACCTCCACAAATACTTTGTTTAAAAAAATTAAACATATTAATATCGTCAAATAATTCTAATTCTACTTTAGTATATTTTAACATAGCATCCCAGGTAAGACCTGGTAAAGTAAAATATTGAGGTGGATCTAAATTATAAATTTTGATGCAAATTTCCCTAAAATTTTCAAATATGTCTGTTAGTAAAAAACATCAGTTTTTAAGTAGAGCTTCAAATTATTTTTTTAAGGTTTGACACTGAAAGACATCCAAAACTTTTTTAGCATGAAGATAATCTTCATCTGAACATAAAGTATCAGTCATCAGATTTTTAAAGACTTCTTGTGGGGGTAAATAAATTTCGTTGAGCTTTTCTATTGAATCTATATAATCATAAGGAAAAACACCCTTTCTAATTAACAATTCTAATTTTTCATTACTTTGAAAATGTGTTCTAACGGTTTCTAACTTTTCTCTACCTAAATTTTCTGTCAATGATTCAAGACTGGATTGCATAAACCTATAAGAATCTAAAAATTTTATTTGAAAATATTTCTTTGTTCCTTCAATAAAATTAGATTGGGTTACAGAAATACAATTTTTTTTGTTTAAGGGTAGAAATGAAATAGTACCCTTTAACTCTTTAAAAATTTTGAAAGAATATAGGGAAAAACTTATAGGTATACGAAATAATATATTACAAGAACTATGCGCTGGACCAGTATATTTACCTGTTAGATGACAATGGTCTTGTACACGATTTTCATTAGATAGAAATATTTTTTCACAAATATGATATGTATCACTATTTGTATGATGAAGGTTTTCCTCTACGGTTAATCTTTTCATTGCTTTCGGTTGTTCTAAATAATTTTGAAAAAGAAATGTACAATCTTTTATTTAAATCTGTGATGAAGTTCTTTCCGCAATCTAATCCTAAAAAGTTAAAAAAATTGTATAAGTTAGTTTTTTCATTTATAAATTTTATAAACCATACCTGTGAAATTTTTATATATATTTAAATTATTATCAAATGAACATTTGATATAATACGAAAAAGCGATCGGAATATGTTTTTTAATATTTGTTGTTGATGAAATTTGATTTTTTATGCCAATTTTTAAATTTTAAAAATTTATTTTCAGGGCTAGATAACTTGGTAATGATGTTCCTACATTCTTTTTTATGAATTTGTAAATTTTGTTGGGAAGTAAAGCCACGACAAAAAAGTAAAGTTCGACAAAAATAATTTTTGTGCCCGTGTTTAGAAAGTTGGTTTTGCAATAATCTCGACAAATTTTTAACCCAAACGTAATGCGACTTTTCATTTTTTGTAATTAAAAGCATTTCAATATGATGATTTTTTACTTCCTTTGTATGGTAGTAGGGTCCAATAATTTTTATAGAATTTTTGAAACCTTTTCCATATCCATATATAGTGATGCTTATTTCCGGATTCATTCTTTCAAATTCTTTTATACAATTAGATGAAGTGGAAATTCTAAATTACCAAACTCTAATTGTGCTACTTTTGCATTATTTAAAATTATTGTTTGTGCTTCTATATTATCAATAGCATAATTTTCACATCTCTGATAATTTTTTGTCTAATTGCTCTGTTTTGTAATGTTGATATTAAACACCACTTGAAGCAATATACATCTCTATTTTTTATATTAATGCATGCTTTTTTCTCTTCAATTTGCTTTAGTAATTTAATATATTGCGAACCTTTTAAAGGTTTATATTCATTTATATTTATTTCTAAATGAAGTAACTTACTTAAACTCCATCCAGAATCTTTTTCTTGGAATTCCCCGGTTTCATTCGAAATCTTTTCTATCATATTTTCCAATACAGTTTCTTTTCATGTTCTGCTTGAATAATTTCCATTTTACTATTAAAATATTTTACACTAAAAATATTTCCACTTCATCATTTTCTAATTTATGAGGCTTTAATTATATTCTGCGAATAATTCAATGTTAAATTTAAACATTTTTAATTTTAGAAGCTCCTTTTTAAAAAAATTATTAAATCATCCTTTATCATTTCAAAATATTGTTCTGGTAATGTCCTCATTTTGTCCTTATGTCCTCATTTTTATTTTCCAAAATAAAAGTAGCAATCCTTCTTTAAAATCCTTGTCGTATAATTTTAATATTACCTTCATAAGGTAATGTTGCTTTCGCTTTATGTGAATTTATTGGAATATGGTAGTTCCAATATTTTTTATCTACTTCCATGCTACATTCTTCACAATATTTGATTTCGATAAAGCATTGTTCCCTTTTATTTTCTTTGTTGATGTACTTCCATCTGCGTTTTCGGAAATATTTTTCCTTTTATTAATTTTATTTTCATGCACATTTTTAATTGTACTTGAAGATTATCTTTTCTTCCAAAAGTTTTATTGCACCTATCACAATTAAATTTTTTTTCCTCTCTTTTATGTTTTGTCAGTATATGACGTTTAATTGTTTTAGTGGTTAACTGTTTTCCACAATATTCATATATAGCTTCCATATTTTTTTTTGTTAATTAAATATTAATTTTAATATAAAGATCGTTTGTGTTAAACGATATTATTTTCAGCAATACTAACAATGAATTAAATATAATGTTAATATTAACAATGAATTCTAAAAAAGCAGCATATATAAATATCTAACTTTTAAATCAACCAATCCATCGAAACTTAAATAAAGCAAGCAAAGAATAACGACTCTGTGTATAATTGTTGTTACATTTGAATTTAATCATTATTATTTAAAATAGTTAACCTCCTTATCAATCAAATCAAACTTTATCTATAAAAAGTAGTTTTAATATTCAATTTACAATTATTCAATTTAAAATTATTATAAACTTGGTTGGGTACTATTTTAAAAAATGTATGATTTAAATAAATAAGTTATACCTACCTAACAATAATGACATACTCAAATGTAATAATTTTATTATATCATACCATAAAGTAACTATATACATAGAGAACTCACGTAGAAGAAAAAATCGTAGTCAATTTCATTGATTTGAAATCACCCCAAGATCGTATTTGGGGATATAAGATGACCGTATTTTTGGTATACCATTAAAGAACATAAGAAAAACAAATCAAAAAAATATTTTTTCATTCATTCAGTTCATAATTCATTTTCTTCGAACTGAATTTTTTTTTCTCTAAAAATTGATTTTATATTGTTACATACATACATACATACATACATACATATTTATCTATGCATCACAAACAAGTGTTCTTATAATTTTAAAATGGAATTTTATAGATCTTATAATTTTATAATTTTAATTTTAAAATGGAATTAGATAGATATATTTGAAGGTCAACAAAATTTTATTGTAATATTGCAAGTGTGATGTAAATTGTAACGGAGATCTATTTGTTTTTATTTTTTTCTTTTTTGTTTTGTTACATTTCTTCAAAAATTAAAAAATATTTTTGGATGGAATATTGAAATTTTCTAAAATATTGGTATTAACCTTTGTGAACCAACAAAGGTATAGTTAAGATCAAATTTACTGAATGTATAATTACATATATTAAAGCTGGTTTTCATTAGACCAATATATCCACGAAAATGTTAGAGCATAGGTAGAACATACAAAAGTAATATGTGTTTTAAAGAGATTAAGCTAAAAAAATAAAAATGAAACATTTGAAAATATCCAAGAAAGTAACCATAAATATCCACGAAGTACATACATATGTATCCAAAAATTGTATATCTTACAATCTCAAAAAATTTCTACTAGGTAGGTACCATGATATTTAAATTTTGAAGTGTCAAAAAAATAAACAAATATTCAAATTTTATTTTTTAGTGAGAAATTATATTAAAATGACTATATTATCGATATAAAAATATTATTAATAAACTATGTATATTATTTTTAACAACTTTATAAATAAAAAATTTAAAATTTTTAACTAAATATGAATATAAACATTAATAAATTAGGTTAGTACAATTTTAACTGTCAAAGTGTTGCTGTAATATTTTTTAATAATATAATTTTTTTTCTCACTCTTTCCCACTGGTAGTACACTATATTTTTCTCTTTCTAAATGGAAAATGAAATTTTTCATGAAAACCAGCCTTTATGACTATAGATAGATATGTAATCCTTTCTAGATGGCAGAATTCATAAAAGTATGTTTTGATATTGAATAAGGTAGCTACATATAGTTATCATATTAAAAAACAGAATTTAAAAATTTTAAAAATTAAGAAGGTATTTTTTAAAAGAAAAAACATTCTCCACAAAGGGGTTAAAAAACTTACCATATCTTTACAAAAAAAAATTTAATTAAGAAGATACAACTACATGAACAACAAAAAAGTTATTTTAATGCACGATATTTATAATAATGCCTTTACACTTACAAGACGGAACATTCAACGAAAACTTTGAAAAAAAGGCTATTTGTGTACAAAATAAATTGAGTATTCCGATCCGGCTTGTACGATATTTAGGCTTTGATATAAAATATTTTAAAATTTTTTATGAATAGGTATTTCTTTTTGTAACTGATGTATGGATATTGGATATACATACATATCTATAGTGATATTCCTCGCGTAACACTTTTAAATTTTATTTTTAGAATATAAAATATAGAATACAGATATTCGTCTTGTAACACTTTTAGAAATTATTAAAAAAATTTGAGAAGTTTGTTCGATATTGGTATTATAATACGGGCAATTACTTGTGACCAAGCTTTAACCAAAGTTTTTTCGTTGCTAGAAATAACATCTGATAAGCCATTTTGTAATTATAATAATAAAACATTTTTTGCTTATTCGATTTTCCCCATCTAATTAAATCTCTTAGAAATACATTAATGGATTCCGGAGTTCAAATAAATTGAAAAACTAAGATATATACCAAATTAACTGGATAACATATTAATCCGAATACTTTTGCAAAAATGAGATTTAAATTAGCAACACAAATATTTAGTAGAACAGTGAGTGCCGCTATTAGAACAATTAGTGAAACGTCTGGTTTTAAAAGTATTACTAAAGAAGTTGCAAAAATTTTGTACATATTAGTGTTTGATAAACTTTTTGATTGTCTCAACAGTGGACAATCATTATATTCTTATAATAAATATCGATTTGATGATATTAAACTAAATATTATTTCAATTACCTTTTTAACAACAATAATTTTTTTCATATAAAAAATTGGCGCCTTACGCCTTTTGTGCCAGAATCGGCATATTCTATCTACTGATTTTTTTTCAATTTTAAATATTATTATCCATTTTATTTCATATACTAGAAAATTTAGAATTAACAAATTTAAAAATAAAATAAAATTAAGTGATCTCGATGGTGATTCGGTAACGATTAAAAAATTAAAAACTATCATTACAATTTTATTTTAACTGAAAAAATACGGTGCCCGGTAATAATACCCCAGGAAATAAAACCGAATCGGCTTTACTTCCCCTCCGATGCGGAAATAAAGCCGAAATCGCGAATTTTGAGAATTCGGCCTTATTACCATTTAGAAAAGGAAATAACGCCGAAATTGAAAAAGAAATAAAGTCGAATACCGATTCGACTTTATTTTTTGGGGCATTATTTCCGGTCACCGTAAAATAATAGATGTAAGACAATAAATGTTAATAACAAATTTTTTAAATATTTTCTAACTATTAATAGCAAATTTTTTGAATATTTATAGCTACATATTCTGGAAAAGGCGGATAACATTGATTTTGTAATCGATTATAAAATCCGATCCGTAATTATTTTCAACAATTACTTTTATTTTCCATATTATGGCCAGACCTCGCGGACGCGGCCGCGAGGCGTGCGCCACCCACGCGCTGCGTGCCGGTAACCGCCGGCGAAACAGCTACATCAAGTAGCCGGTGGGCTGTTGAGAACTCCCAGGCGGGTGCTTCCCTATGCTGTTGGTATACACGTCCACTGATGCTAATATAAAAAAAATATTTAAGTTCCTAGAAATGACATTAGAAATAAATAAAATAATAAATAAAACAAAAATAAATAATATATTTTTAATATGGTACAGTGACAGAACGCCCGAGGAAATAAAGCCCGCGGGTCTTAATTCCTTTTTAAATTGAAATTAAAGCCCATAATTAAAAGGAATTAAAGCCCGGGGGCTTCCTTTTCGGGCTTCCTTTTGAATTGAAATTAAGACCCACACTATTTTTTGTTGTTAAAAGAAGAGTGTAATGGAATATGTAGAGCTAACGTATTAGGAGAGATTTTAGAGTTTTGGATAAAAATTGGATACCCCTTTTTTCAAAATATTTACTAATATGTATGTGTGCGAGATTCTGATTTGGGAGAGATTTTAGAGTTGGTTATGGAATCAAGGTTACTACATCCTTTTTCGAAAATATGTATATAAGTAATACTCCGATTGTCAGGGATTTTATGAGGGATTTTAGAATTGAATTCAAAATCAGGATTATATGCCTTTTACAGAATATTTAAAAATATGCATATGCGAGTTTTGAATTAGGAGGATTATATACATATTCTGGAAAAAGCGTATAAACCTGATTTTGTAACCATCTCTAAAATCTATCCTAATTCAGAAACTAGCATATGCATATATCTAAATATTCAATAAAAAGCGTATCCTTATTTAGTTCCAGCGTGATCTATTTCCTCGGGTGTTCTGTCACTGCACCTTTTAATATAACTGAAAAAAAAAATAAGAGGGTGTTTAGAGTTGGTTACAAAATCAAGTTTGCACCCCTTTTCCAGAGTAAATTTGTTCTGGAAAAATAGAACACTCTGATTTCATATTCAAGTCTAAAATCCCTATTAATTATTTTTTATGCATATTTCAACAGAAATTCCTCATGTATCACTGATGTTAAAATCAAAAGAAAACATGAAATACATATTTAGAAAATGGAAATAAGGTCGATTCTGTACATTCGCTAATAAAGTCGAATTTTTGAAATTCGCGATTTCGACATTATGTCCGCATCAGAAGGGAAATAAAGCCGTATCGATTTTATTTCCTGGGTCATTATTTCCGGGCACCGATAATCGATATTACTTAGAAGTTGGAGGCCATACGAGACAGTACTAGCAAGATAGTACACAAATACATGAACATTTTGGACAATACTATTACATTTTTCAACTATCTTCTCCACTGTCTTAACATTTTTCTAGCTAGTAATTGAGATAGTAATTTGATACTTCGAACAATTAAAAATGGCGACAAATGGAAAACAACATTCATGTCAAATAAATGTCAACAAATTTGCGGTTGTTTTATTTTTAATTTGATATTTTGTTTGTGTCTATTTTAAACATGAAATATTTTGATAAAATATAAAATAAACTTGAAACATTTTGATAAAATATAAAATAAACTTAAAAAATTTTGATAAAATAAACTTGAAAATTTTTGTTAAATATAAAATAAACTTAAAAAATTTGGATAGTAAATGAATTGATAGTAAGAATGCCACATACGTCACACAGAAATTAATTTGATATTTTGTATCATTTCTGGTGATAACTACAAAACTAAAATACATTTAAAGCAAAGTACACACTATAATTTTACATGTCATGTTCTCTGTAAATGACTTTTGTACTTTTTTCTTATTATGTATACATAATTTTTGATCTTTTCCATACTTCTCAGGTAAAAGAAAAGCCTCCTCTAACTGATTCTCAAAAGAAGAAACGGTTACGACGGGCAAAAGAAAGATATAACATGACACAAAACAAAAATTCCATCATTTTTAGTGATGAGAGTAAATTTGATGTGCGCATAAGTGAGTGTCGAAAATGGGACACAAAGACAATAATAAGTAAGAACAAAGACAATAGTTCGTAGGACAATAATTCGTAAGAAAACCGAAATATATCATAGGAACTGCTTGAAACGAACTGTCCAGTTTCCTGCTAGTGTAATGTAGTTGTGTGTATGCGAAAGGTGTAGAATGCTTGCACTTTATAGAAGGTACAGCGAATGCACAAAATTTTTTTGATATATTGGACACACATCTTATTCCATCAATAGATAAATTAAATTGTATGGGGAAATATACTTTTCAACAATATGGTGCATCTTCCCATACTGCTAAATTTACCAAAAATTGCTGAGGGGCCATAATATCAACGTTTTAGAGTGGTTGTCAAGTAGTGCAGACCTCAACCCCATTGAATCATTATGGGCTTACATGAAAATAAAACTTAGAAATGACCCGCAAAGAACTGTAGGTAGTTTAAAAGAAAAAATGATGCAAATATGGAACGAAATCACCCCAGAAGATACGCGAGAGTTAGTAGCCACGATGCCAAAAAGAATGACAGCTGTTGTCAAGACAAAATGAGATGTTACTCAATATTAATATAAGTGTCCGAATTATTAGTTGCCAATATTTTTTTCATTAGAAAATGGAGAATTTTCTGTTTTGTTCAAAAATTTACTAATATTACTTTTTTTTTAATTTTTTTTTTTTGCAATTTGTAGAAAATAAATCAAATTTCCCAAAAATCATAAATAATTTTACATTATTATTTAAGAAACACATTTTTTAAATTTGCAAATATGATTAATACAAAAAAAATTGATGTGTCCGAATTAATAACGGTTAAGACTCGTAGTTGCTTATGTAATTCGTAGTTCCTTATGTAGTTCATTGACCTTAGCAGTAACAAATTACATTTCATTATTAAAAGAATGATAATCAATATTACATAAGAGATATGTAACATATATGATCATAGTACATATTTCAGGTGGGTTTAGCATTGTGTCACCAATTAGAAAGTGAGCCGCTGTTTATATGTTTAAATCTTGGGTGTCATTGCTCACTTCGCATAGTGGTCGAGAATTTAGACACACCTCAATTTGGTGTAACACGGTTGTGAATTCTTCGTAAGTTAAAATGTCATTTATCAAAATTCTTTTGAGAAGGTATTTTGTGGACCTTACACCTGCTTCCCATTGTCCGCCGAAATGAGGAGCAGCAGGAGGATTAAAATGAAAATTTACTCCGATTGTTTCAATTATTTCTGCAATTTCAATATTTATCTGATTTAGCATTATTTTTCTTCCTTTTGTGCCAGAACTTTACTCGCTCCAAGAAAATTAGAACCATTGTCACTATAGATATCACTACAAAGTCCGCGCCTGGATTCGAATCTTCTAAAGGCTGCAATAAAACCTTCACTGGTTAAGTTGGTAACTAGTTCCAAATGTATGGCCTTTACTATGTGACGTGATCTTTGTCAGGAATGATTATAGGGTGCCTTTGATTGTATGATAATGAAGATTGTATGATAATGAAGCATAATCTGCCGGGTTCTGTTTTGAAGGAACATGATCCTATAAATTTTTTCCAAGTTGTTCATGTATGTGTGAGACACGAATTGCAAAAAAAGTTGCCCAACAAGATGGATGAGCATTCAGCCAAGCTAGATTAATTTCCGCATCTGCCCATGCGTCAATTCTTATTAAATGATCGAATTGAAACGCTTCTAGCGCGTACATAATTAATTTCGTCACCAGTGTTGCAGCGCAAAATTCTAATATTGGCAGGGCAATTGTTTTAGTTAGTGCGACCTTGGGTTTTAATGCTACAAGATGGGTTAATCTTTCGCCCAAGCTGTTGTTTATGCAAATATAAACCACCCCTGCATATGCCTTGATAGATGCTTCAGAAAAATCATGAATTTCGATGAGAACTATTGAGAACTATTGTTTGAAAAATGAATCCATCTTTCTAAGACGATTGTTTGAACTTCTGGAAGATGTAACAAATATGTTTTCCAATCTTGCTCAATCTCCGTAATAACTTGTTCATCACAATCAGAGCCACATAACCAAAGTCTTTCAATGAGCAATTTCGCTAATATGATTCTGGGTGATAGTCAACCAAGTGGATCAAACAACTTCGCAAGCTGCGACAGGACTTTTATCCAAATTTACAGAATACATACAGGTATCTTTGTTCCAATTCTATGAGATACTAAGACTTCGAACAGTTCATTGTCCTCTAAAGACGATAACAAGTTAATTTTATTGTTTTCTTTTTCAAAAGGTTTCGTTAATTCTTTACAATTGGATGCCCATTTTCGAAGTGGTAAACCAGCAGAGTTTCTTAATTTAAGTATTTGATTTTGCAATTCGATGGCTTCTTTAGGAGAATCAGCACCTGATAGAAGATCGTCAACATAGAAATCACTTGATAGTTCTCGCTACTATAGGATAGTTGTTTTTTCATCAAGAGCCAATTGTTGTAAAATTTTTGTTGCTAAATAAGCAGCGCTTTTTGTACCAAAGGTAACCGTCAATAACTTATAATCTTTTATAGGTTGATTTGAATTATCTCTCCAAACTATTTTCTGGAATTTTGTGTTTTAATCTTCGACACGAATTTGGCGATACAGTTTTTCAATGTCGGCAGTAAATGCAATGCGATGTTTTCTCCAATGAATCAGAATTTTGACTAAATCATTTTGTATAACCGGACTCTTTAAAAGAATGTTATTTAACGATAATCCACTTGATGTTGCTTTTGATGCGACGAAAACTACACGTAGCTTAGTTGTGGTGCTCGTCTCTTTAATTACTGCATGATGTGGAAGGTAACAACAACTGTAATGGGTAAATTCAGTCTTGTAAGATGAGAAGCTATCTTCACCATTAGTACTTGTACCATATGACCAAGATCGATATATTCTTGTAAACATTTTTGATACTTCTTTTTTAGATTTGAGTTTTTTTCAAATCTATGTTCAAGCTGATACAAACGGCGCACCGCAATATTTCTTGATTTCCCTTTGTGTAATTTGTGCAATAAAATAATTTATTGTGATGACCCTTGTAAAAGATCTTTCTGTGGGGCATGCTCTAAACTAGGCATTGAAGATTTTAAGAAACACACATCAAATCACGAGAAAATTTGGTTTTGCAACTCATGCAAAGTACAAAGACAAACAAAGTACAAACAATACTTCTTATATTTTAAATAATCAGGTTACACAAGGAGAAGCTTTTAATAAGCTACAAAATGAGGTTAGAGAAATTAAAGAATACATAGATTCTTTGGTTGATGCAAACAATTAAAGAGTGAAAACAAATTTTAAAAGAAAAAATTATGATAAAGAAAGTTGAGATTGAAAAGTTAAAACAAAAAAAACTATCGAAGCAGATTGAAATATGTGTTGTGCCAAGTGTACTTAGTATAGATCCAATCTCAGTTGTGAAAGCAATTGCTTGTGGGACAGGTGTTGAGTTAGATAACAATGAAGTGAAGGATGTATTCAAAGCGAAACACCCAGGTCAGGTGGGCCAGATAACATTATTAAGTTTAAGCAATTGGAATTTAAGAATAAATTTATAAAAGCCCTAAAGAACAAAACTCTTTCAACTGCCATACTAAACAGTGCGAGTTGTGTAAGCAACTGAACTTATAACTAATGTAAATACAGAAACCGAGATAAGTGCAATGTATATATGTAAATAAAGAAACCGATTTAAATGTGAAAAATGTAAATACAGAAACTGAATTAAATTCAGAAACTGGTATAAATGTGAAATATGTAAATACAGAAACTGAATTAAATAAAAATATAGTAACTAAACAAAATCTAATTTTTGTTAATGAAAGTCTAACACCATACTTCAAATATTTATATAAAAAGGCTCGATCACTAATAAAAGATAGAACAATTGTTTTCACTTAGGTTAAAAATGGCAAATTGTTTATTAGAAAAACTGAACAAAGTAAAATAATACGTATTCTACAAGAAGAAAACTTAAATGTTGAATAATAATATATCATTTAATTTGCCATCAAATACTTATGTTAAAACAAAAATCTTTAATTTTGATATCAATTTTATAAACAGGGAGTCGTTAAAATATTATACTTCAACGCTCTAAGTCTTAAACACAAAATTGACGACATAGCTCACAATTAGATGAAATTGAACACTTAGTTCATATAATTGCAATTACGGAAACCTGGGTAATGGAATATGAATACCAATATATTAAAATAAAAACTATGATAATTTATTCTGAGGTAGAAATAATAGACGTGGAGGAGGTGCTGCTTTATTTATCTATAATAATTTAAAATATAACACTAATGAAATTTATTGTGATGAATTCAATAGCCTTATCAACATTGAAATCACTAATAAAAATAACAAATTCTGTTTCACAACTATATACAGACCAGCTGAAACATCGCTTCTACATATGAAGAAATTTCTGGTAAAACTCGATTCACACCTAGAAAACATCTTTTCGAAACATCAAAAATAAAAATAGTATCATTATTGGCGATTTTAATATTAATATTAGAAACTTACCTGATTTAAGCGTGCAAAAGTACTTAACAACAATTGAGACGAATGGATACACTATATGCATTGATGAAATTACCAGACCAGGCCTGATTCCAGTACATGTCTTAATCATGTTATTAAAAAAATTCCGAATCCAAACTAGCAGTTTCCTTATTTCATCATGATTTATCCGACCATTTAGGAATGTTTATGGAATTGAATGATGTTCACCTAAAAAATAAACAAAAGTCTTTTGCTGACCTGTCAATCAAAAAAATAAATTATGATAACCTGAAAAAAACTAGCAACTAGTAAAAGAACTTGTATTTTATTGTCAAAATGTACTAAATAGTGTTACCGTTGTGAAAAGAGTTAATAAAAACATATGAAATTTTTCGCACCCTGGATTGACAACGAATATGCTAGATTGAAGCAAAAAATTACTGGTACAAAAAATTTGTTGAAAATAGTAACTCAACTGTAATTAAAAATAAATATAAGTACTGGTTCTCCAGGTTAAACATAACAACAAGTTTGAAAAGAAAAAGCAATATGATGAAAGGCAATTCCAAAAAACTGAGAAAAATCCTAAGAAAAACTGGAAATACATTAAAAATATATTACGTGGTGAAAACAAAAAACAAAATGATGTTTTTGCAAACTGTGAATTAAATAAAGTCAAAAAATATGACAAACTCAACAACTTTAATGAATTCTATGCAAACATAGGCAAAAAAATGCCTGGTAAATTTAAAAACATAGTACCGAAAACTAGAACAACGTCTCAATTCAAATTTAAAACATACAAGATAAATAAATAATACACAAGAATACTTAAAATTAATAAACTGTTTATCAGATACGTTTGCCGCAGATTTCTCCACGCATGATCAAAAAATGTAAATATGAACTGACTAATAATTTAACGAAACCTATTAATTATTCATTAGGTCAGGCAGTTGTTCCGGCATGTATTAAATCCAGTAAAATTAATCTAGTTTACAAAAAAGCAGGAAATATTTCTGATTTCAATAATTATAGACCTATTGCTATATCATCAGTGTTTAGCAAAATTGTGGAAACTGAGTAAACAACCAACTTACGGAATATTTATATAAAAACAACTTAAACAAACAACAACAATATGGTTTTATCAGAAGATCTAGCACTCAAGCTGCACTATTTGATGTGATTAGTGAGATTCAATCATCAATAAACAAACGGAATAAAGTTGCTGCTGAATTCTTCGATGTTCAAAAAGCTTTCGATAGTGTTGACAGGAAATTACTACTTAAAATTCTATATGAACATGGCGTAAAGGGTAATGAATGCAACTGGTTTAAAAGTTATATTTCTAAGAGAATGCAGTATGCTGAATGTGATGGTGTAACCAGCGGCCTGAAGAAAAATGACTTTGGTGTTATACAAGGGAGTTCGCTCGGTCCTACATTATTCTCAGTATATATAAGCGGCCTACTTAACTTAAAGCTAAATGTAAAGCCGTATATGTATGCAGATGATCTGGCTATAATAATTGAGGAATGAATGAAATAACACAAGCTCACTCTAAATACAAATAAAACTAAATACATAATATTCAAGAGGAAAGTAACTGATAATTCAGATTAAAATTTAGTGAATAATATAGAATTAGTGAGATCCTATAAGTACCTGGGTGTTATTATAGATGAAAATTTTGTTTGGTAGGAACAAATTAGAGAACAACTAACAAAAGTTAGAAAGTACCTACGGTAACTAAAGCGTTCATTGTATTTCAATATGTTCCATGCCACAGTTACTTATGGTATACACTTATGGGGAAATGTGTGTAACAAGTATATTAAACTCATTCAAACTGTTCAAAACAAAGCCATAAAAAATTAGTTTGGTTATAATATCAGAACGGCAACTCAGCAGATCCATCTTAAGAATAATATTCTACCTATAAATCAGTTGATTAAAAGTAAGCTGGCAATGCATATTCACGATATGCATGGCTCACAACATTGACACAAATGTCAAATTCAGTATGACCAGTGAAGTGCATAACTATAGAACCAGAAATGCGGAGAAAATACGTATTACATCGTCTAAAATGGGATTTAATATTCATGATACAACAATATACAATAAGGCTTATGTAGTCTATAATGAGTTGCCGGCAGAACTTAAACAAATAAATAACTAGAAGAAATTTAACAGTTAGTTTAAAGATAAAAAGAAAGAAAAATTAAAAAAAATAAATAAAAAAATTGATTGTTTTGCTCTTTTTTATATTTTCCTATGTCAATTTTGTGTTAATGACTTTAATTATGAATTTATGATATGTGTAATGTTTTTTTTAGTTTCATTCTTAATAATTTTAAGTAGGCACTCTTGTTATTTTTTTTATTAATTTTTATTTTTTTTCTGTATATTTCAAATTTATATTTCATTGGCTCGTAGATAGGATTAGCTTCGACATTTGAATTCCTTATTATTGTATAGTTTAGTTACTAGCATTAATTTTTATTGCAATGTTTTATAGAATTATCACCGTATTTTGAATTTAAAGAAAAAGTATTGAATTTACAAATTTTCTTTTTGTGAATTATTAAATTCTGTACGAGCTATATTAGTTCTTTTGAGTAAAGCAATAAATAAATGAATAAATAAATAAATAATCAAATGTACAAATGAATAAATTATGTTGCACAGTTATCTCTTTAAATGGCAATGAAACTGGGTATAGTCCTGAGTTTAAACGAATAGTGGTCGATTCAAAAAATTGTTCACATTTGACTTCTTATTCAGTTTGATTTTGTTGTTTAGGTAGTTCTTCATTTTCCCAAAAGGCTTTTAATTGTTTATCGAGATCACCACAAATAAAAAAATTTTTAACAGCGAGTTGTGGTTCTCTTGCACTATTAATATTACCCGACAATATCCATCCAAAAATCGTTTTCTGGGCTATGGGCGAATGCGAATTGCCTTTTCTTAGGCCTTTTAATATTATGCTACTAAAACGTCTGCTCCAAGTAATAGATCTATGGGCCCAGAATAATCAAATTGTGGATCTGCTAGCTGTAAACCATGTAAATGTTGTAGTTTTGTTTCGATTGGTGTTAAAAATGTTTTTGGCTGTTGCTGTATTTGTTTTCTGCTATTTATGACTTCTAAGGTGCGGAATCTAGATTCTAGAAATTCTTTGAGTGTTTGATTATCATATCGATTCTGTAACAGTGACCATGCGATATAGATATCGTCTTCAAAGTAACTATAACTCTTTTGGGTTGCCTTTTCCGATAAGCTTCGAAGTATTAACTTTTTATGCCCACTGACAAATGTATCCCAATGGCCTTGGAATGCTGCTAATCTTCTCTGATAGAACCCCTTAGTGCGGTTATTCTTTCCAGTCTTTTTATAATTATAATTAAAGCAAACTTTAAAGATTTCTTTCTGTGCTAACTGAGCATTTATTAAGTCTTCCATTTTTTTGTTTTAATTAATTTTTTAATTAATGTATTTGACTCACCCCAAATTCAGCTTAATTTTTAAGATAAAAGCAAGTATAACCCCCCGTACGATTTAACAAGCGTTTTAATAACACTTCCTGAAATGAATAGCCACCATTCTAAGCACGTACTGTACAGAAATCAAAACACTGAAGCAGGTTCCTTTTTAAAATGTATGTAAATATAATGTTTAAATATAAAAAACCAAAATATAATAATGTGAATATCGAACATAAAAAAAAATTTCCAATATTTTAAAATATATATTTCAACTGCTACAATTCTATTAGTAATAATACACTATTTTAGTACTAATGATTTACTGCAAAGATAATAAAAAAACAAAATTATTATATATCTTAAAATTGTGTGGCACAACTCCATATGCTATGACACAGTTGTACAGTTGTGTACATTTCCGCGCAATGATTTTTATCTTTTACAGCAAGCTTTTTCAAAAAACAAAATATGCATATTTCCAAAACTACCACCACCTTTTGTTTGTCGCACTGGTTACTCCATTGTTAAATCGCTCAAAACTACTTCTTATGTATTTTATATGCTTTTATATTAACTCGTCGCTGTCGGTTTTTATATAAATTATTATGATTTGATTTTTTTTAAATTTTTTAGTACAAAGCATACAGATTAGTTGTATAATAAAAAAAATGCTAGAAACCGTTTACTCACCCTGACTATAATTCTGCTATTCTGGAACTTTACGCGTACGCGATTCCCGACGTTACCGATAATATACAATATTTTACCACACTACACTACATCAATGTTCTTTCTTATCACTTTTATAGTTTATAGTTTTCCAAGAAGTATGTAATACCTGATAATACCAAAGAACATAATATAATTATAAGAAGTTTCATCTGAAAACTTTTTCAATTTTTACATCTATGATGCGTCGGTCGGGGAAAAAAATAAAAGAGCATTCTCTTATTCTCTTTAAAATATATTTTACCTTTTTTTTTTTATTGGTTTTAAATGGTAAATAAAATAATATACATTTTCAGAGCGGATTTGATGTGATGAGAGAGAGAAAATAAAAACAAAATCAGAAGAAAAAAATTTCTGATGTGGGTCGTCAATCGTCATATCACAATTCACAACCCACATAATACATATGAAAAAAAATATTTTTAAAATTTGTATGACATGAGACTTCTTATATATGTTCTTTGGTAATAGTAATACTTTCATTAAATAATTTTAGTTTATAGTTTTTTTTTCTCACTCAAACATTTATAGTACCTATAATATAGTTTATCGGTTTTAATTTTTTTTTTAATAGATTTTTTAACCACCAAAAAATTTTTTGATTAACTTTTTTTAGCTAGATATTTTTATAGATTTTAGTTTTCTAGATTAGTCCTTTCAAGTAGATATAGATTTTAAGCAGCACAAATTTTATAGATTTGGTTTTTTTGAAATAGAATTTAACCACTAAAAAGTTTTATAGAATAGTCTTTTAAAATAGATTTTAAGCAATTGTATAGATTATTTTTTTTCGAATAGCATTTAATCACTAAAAGTTTTATAGACACTAGTCTTTTAAATAGATTTTATGCATCACAATTTTATAGATTAATTTTTTTTGAATAGTATTTGTTCAGTCTTTGTCGAATTAAATAAATCCAAATCGATAATTCAATATTCAATATTCATGCTCCAATATTGTTGCATGGGTATATTCACATTGTATATAAAAAAATATATTTATTACTGTAACTTGTTTACTTATATTATATTGTACTAAACATATGAGTACATATTCTTTTCTTATAATTTAGTTTTTTAGTCTTTTTGATGATTTAATAAAGATAATATCGAACAGGTTATGGGCCCAGTCTATAATTAGTAAAATATTAATGCAAAAAAAAAAAAAAAAGAAATTTTTGTATTAATTATTTGAAATAAATTTTATACTCTGGAATTAAAAAGAATTTTTCTGGTGGAAGTAATATTGAGAAGTTGGATGACAAAAATTATGACTCATGGAAAATAAAGATAAGGAGTGTATTGGTATTTAATGTTTTATGGGATATTATAAATGGAGTAGAAAAATGTCCGACTGAGGAGGAAGTAAGAAAAACGTGGCAAACTAAAGATCAAAAGGCATTGGCTTTAATAATATTGGCAGTGCAGGAGAACCAATTAATACACATTAAAAAGGCTCAAACATCAAATGCAGCTTGGAAGATACTGGAAAAAAATTATACGTCGAAGGGTCCTGCTAAGAAGGTTATGCTATATAAGAAAATTTTTCTAATGAAGAAAACGGTTGATCAACCAATGACGGATCACATAAGAGAATTCAGAAAACACGTGGAGTGCATGGAAGATATAGGTGTAACCATACCGAAGGAGTTGGTGTCGATAATGATGCTACATACGCTACCAGATGATTATGAAAATTTTTGTGTTGCGTTGGAGGCGCGGGATGACTTACCAGAACCAGATGAGCTTCAAATCAAGCTTGTAGAAGAAGAGAATCGAAGAGAAAATAAATGCTTTAATTTCTAAAAATTTAAAATTTCAGAAAGAAAAAAAATTCACAAATAAGCCCAGATTTGATGGCAGTTGTTTTAAATGTGGCAAACGTGGGCACAAATCAAATGAATGCTTTATACGAAATAACGACACTTTTAACTGTTTTAAATGTGGAAAACGTGGACATAAATCAATTGACTGTTATAAGAACAATAATAATTCTGCAATGACGGTATTAAATACAGATTATAATACTGATCACAATACCATGTGGTTTTTAGACAGTGGTGCTACTGCACATATGTGTAATAACTTAACGTTATTTTCTTGTCTAAAAAATAAAGATGCTTCAATAATTCAAACAGCTGGAAATCAGTCATTAATTTCTCAAGCTGTTGGTGATATAAGATTAAACATATTAAATAAAAATAACAAAACTACCGCAATTTTACTGAAAAATGTGATGTATGTACCCAACCTAAAATTTAATTTGATATCGGTTGCAAAAGCCGCTGAGAATGGATTTAATATAAATTTTAAAAATCATGAGGCAATTATAAAAAATAAAAATAGTTCAATTATTTTAACTGCAAAAAAGGAAGGAAAATTATATTCTTTGAAAACAAAATCAAATAGTAGTATACATAATTTATTAACAATAAAATCAGAAAATTTTAATTTGATAAAATGGCATCAGCGGTTAGGACATTTAAATTTTAAAGAAATTTTTATAGCAAAACAAAAAAATTTGGTAAATGGCTTTAATGGTAATATAAAAATGAAAGATGTGAAGTGCTTGACATGTGCAAAAGGAAAAATTTTTCAACAGCCATATAAAAATTCAGAAAGGAAATTTAATGATGTGCTAGAACTAGTACACACAGATATTTGTGGTCCTATGAATATTTCATCGTTGAGTGGTGCACGATATTTTGTATCATTTATTGATGGAAAATCCAGATTTATTTATGTGACATTTTTGAAAACCCGTGCTGAAGTTTTTGAAGCGTTCAAAAATTATCATGTACTAGTTGAACGACAAACTGGAAAAAAATTAAAATGTCTGAGAAGTGATAATGGTGCAGAATATTTATCAAAAGAATTTAGCAATTATCTTAAAAAATTTGGAATTAAAAGGTATATTATCTACAGAATATACACCACAACAAAATGGAGTGGCTGAACGTGCTAATGGAGATAACAAGATGCATGCATGCTGATTCTAATGTTCCAAAAAGTTTAACACAACCGTGCATATTAGAAACAGATGTCCTTCAAGCGTATTGAATAACAAAACACCATTCGAAGTATGGTTTAATTATAAACCAAAAATTGATTATTTCAAATCATTTGGCTCAAAGGTAATTGCACTGCATAAAGGTCCAAAGAGGTCAAAGTTAGAAGCAAAAGGAGATGAATTTACTTTTGTTGGTTATTGTCCGGATTGTAAGGCATATAGACTTTGGTATGGTGGCAAAAAAGTTATCAAACGGCGTGATGTAAGATTTTTTGAAAATATAATATCAAATAATTATTTGTTTTTAGACCTAATATCAAATGAAAATAATTTGCAAATTGAAAGTGTTAAAGTTGAAGATGTTATTATTGAAAAAGAAAAAACTGATGTAAATGAAAAAGATTGCAATAATGAATTTGATGAAAATGAAAAAAATGGTGGTAATAAAATTGGTGGAAATGATAACGTCGATGAAGAATTAGAAATTGTAAATGAAACCTCGGATGATTCTTTTAAAAGTTTGAACGATAATAGTTTGAGCGATGGTCATAACAATGAAGATGGCAACTCGAATATTCAAGTAAAATTAAATAAAAAAGGTAGACCAAAATTAATAAGAACTGGTAAGAAAGGAAGGCCACGTAAGCTCCGAATAAAAAATGTGAATTTAACAATATCAAAAACTCCTAGCAATTTCAAAGATGCAATGGAAAGTGAAGTTAAAGAAAGTTGGATTAAAGCTATGAAAATAGAACTTGATTCGTTACACCGTAACAACACCTGGAAATTAGTTGAACGCGCTCCAGATAAAAAGGTTTTATCTAATAGATGGGTATTTACGACCAAAAATTCTCCTGAAGGTTTATCATACAAAGCCAGACTCGTAGTACGTGGTTTTGAGCAGGAAATTGGCTTTGATTTTAATGAAACTTATGCACCAGTTGCCCGTTACTAAACATTAAGAATACTTATTGCTTTGTGTGCGCAGTATAAACTAAAATTACATCAAATGGATTTTATTTCAGCGTTCGTTCAAGGTGACCTAGACGAAGAGATTTATATGGAACAACCATCAAATCCAACAAACAAAATTGATACGAATAAAATATGTAAATTACAAAAACCACTTTACGGGTTGAAACAGGCTGGTAGACAATGGTATAAAAAATTAAACAGTTTTCTAAAATCTTTTGGAATGAAACAAATACTAAGTGATCAGTGTTTATATATTAAAAATATTAATAAACAAATAATAATTATGCTTATTTACGTCGATGATATACTTCTAGCATCAAATTCAACAAAATTATTAAATGAAACAAAATTAAAACTATCAAGTGAGTTTTATATGAAGAATCTTGGGATAGCTAACAAAATTTTAGGTTTTAACGTAAAAAAATGTGAAGATGGATCTTTTGAAATAAATCAAGAAAACTATATAGAAAATTTACTAGATAAATTTAATATGAAAAATGCGAATCCAGTTAGCACGCCAATTGAAACAAATACGAAAATATTTTACAATGATGACCCAATGTCTAATGAAGAGAAAAAGGAAATGGAATGTAAACCATATCGAGAACTGATTGGTGGATTAACATATATATCAAACACAACGCGACCTGACATTGCGTTTGCAGTAAATTTTTTGGCTAGATTCAACAATATGCCACGAAAAATACATTGGGAAGCTGCCAAACGAATTTTACGTTATTTAGCTGGAACAAGAAAATTCAAAATCAAATATAGTGAAGGTGACCCAAATATAAAAGCATTCAGTGATTCAGACTGGGCAAATGACTCTAAGGATAGGAAGTCTTGCTCGGGATATGTTATTATGATGTCTAATGGACCAGTTAGTTGGAAATCACAAAAACAAAAATCAATTGCATTATCGACAATGGAAGCGGAATACATCGCATTATCTGAGGTAGTAAAGGAAGTAATTTATTTAAGAACCTTATTAAAAGAACTGGGATTTAATCATTTTCTGACGAAAGAAACAGCTGTATATTGTGATAACCAAAGTGCAGTAAATTTGTGCAATAATCAACCAGTTTACAACAAATCTAAACACATAGACCTTCGTTATCATTTTTGCAGAGAACAAAAGAATTTGGGAATAATCAGTGTTCAACAACATTGCGGGTGCTATTATGCCAGCTGATATTTTTACAAAAAGTTTGTCAAAATCAAAAATAGAAAATTGTTTGAATTTAATTAATTTGAAAATTTGATTTTAGTAGCTTAAAATTTTGAAAAATAATTTTGATTGAATTGAATGAATTGTAATCAATTGTAATTATTAAATTTAATTCTTGTAATTTTGACTGTATATTGAATCATCGATAGGGGGAATGTCGAATTAAATAAATCCAAATCGATAATTCAATATTCAATATTCATGCTCCAATATTGTTGCATGGGTATATTCACATTGTATATAAAAAAATATATTTATTACTGTAACTTGTTTACTTATATTATATTGTACTAAACATATGAGTACATATTCTTTTCTTGTAATTTAGTTTTTTAGTCTTTTTGATGATTTAATAAAGATAATATCGAACAGTCTTCAACCTAAAAATTAAAATACTCTTACTTAATATTACCCGAAAATATCCATCCAAAAATCGTTTATCGAGATCACCACACATAAAAAAATTTTTAACAGTGAGTTGTGGTTCTCTTGCACAATTAATACTACGGCTACGTGGTGTAAAGTTTTCCTAATAAAAAATATGAAGTAAGTTTGAAATTTTATTAATAATAAAATTTAAGGACTGGCGAAATATTTTTGTGTTCTTTGAATTTTGCCACATTTTTCAATTAATTCGTAAATAGAACTTTTATTGAACGGTTATTTTCAGATATTTCTATTTGCAGCAATCAGATTTCTAATTTTTAACAAATTTTTAAGAAAAAAATATTTGATTTGAATGAAAAAAGTGCAATATTATTAAATTTTAGAATTTGTGATGCATACATAATATACTTACATAGCTATAAATCATAATATTAATTTTGATGCAAACTTCAACAAATAATTTTGTGAATTGCAAGAAAATTATTTTGCAGATTTATTATAATTTTTAAAGATCTACCATTAAATTTTATTTTCGAAAAAGTATCAAAATTATATACCTACATATGTGTGTAAAATGTGTGTAATATGTAACTTGTTTTTTACAGGTTTATAATTCAATTCAATTTTTTAAGTAAAAATCCAAATAATTTTTCATATTATATTTCCTTAATGGAAGCAACGAATTTTTATTAGAATAATCACTAATACTAATACTCATTCCAATAATAGCAAATTTCTATATACAATCAATCAGTCCAGAAATTTTTTAGCTTAATCGAGACTCACATCAATTATCAGACCATGAAGTGCAGAGAGTAAAAGCTTAATAAGGGGCCAGCTTTTAACAAATTTACACGCAGTCTTATGGAAAAAAATAGGGGGCCGACTATAAATCTTGAAATAACACAAAAACCATTTACTTTATTCAATTTGGTCCAAAGAAAAAATTAAAGTCGCATCTTTTTTACATAATTCATTAAAGAAAGATATTTTAAAATATAATATTTTCATTCATAAATATGCATTTAAAAAATTGTTTCCTTTTAATTTTTTATTTTAAAAGCTTAAGATAAATTGCCTCAATATCGTAATAGTATAACGTCGAGCTACTTTCATACTTTAAAATTTCGTACACGCTTATATGGCTATAATCGAGACTCACATCAATTATTAAATTATTCATACGTGCAATACGTGAGAATCGATTGGAATTCTCTCACAACTACATTCATGTGTTTTCAGTTCTTGGCCTGTTTACTTAGGTCTTGGCTTAATTTATTTTTACAAAATGTACTTCCATACACAATTTGTCTGTAATGTATGATATAACATAATTTATTATATATATATATATATATGGTACGGTTTTAGTGTTTGTATTGTTTTCATTCTTACACAAAACATAAAAAGAACATAATAAAACAAAAGATACGTTATCTACCTAACACTATGTAGCTCTATAAATCAACTATATATATCATTCATATTCAAACTATGTATGTATGTGTATACTGTATAGTCATAGCCAAGACCTAAGTAAACAGGCCAAGAACTGAAAACACATGAATGTAGTTGTGAGAGAATTGCAATCGATTCTCACGTATTGCGCGTATGAATAATTTAATAATTGATGTGAGTCTCGATTATAGCCATATAAGCGTGCATGAAATTTTAAAGTATGAAAGTAGTCTCGACGTATACTATTACGATATTGAGGCAATTTATTTAAAGAAGCTTTTAAAATAAAAAATTTAAAGGAAGACAATTTTTTAAATGCATATTTATGAATGAAAATATTATATTTTAAAATATTTTACTTTAATGAATTATCTAAAAAAGATGCGACTTTAATTTTCTCTTTGGACCAAATTGAATAAAGTAAATGGTTTTTGTATTATTTCAAGATTTATAGTCGGCCCCCTATTTTTTTCCATAAGACTACGTGTAAATTTGTTAAAAGCTGGCCCCTTATTAAGCTTTTACTCTCTGCACTTCATGGCCTGATAATTGATGTGAGTCTCGTCATAGCATATATTGTATAGAAAAGAAACATAAACAAAAATACGTAGCTATATGGATACTTAACACTACATTGCTCTATAAATATAATATTGTATATTATCATAGATATAGTATTTGAATATGATTCATATTCAAACTATAGGTATAGCAATAGCATATATTGTATAAAAACATAAAATTCGGAAAAAAGAGAAAAAAGGAGGAAAACAAAGGCTCATTTCTTTGAAAGTGTCGTAAGTTTTACCACTATTTTCTGTGTAATTCATGTGCCTTAAATTTTAGAAAAATAAAAATATAAATTTGTTCATTAAACAAAAAAAGACTTACATATAGGTATATAATAAAATTAGGAAAACTTTAAATAAAAAAAATTAAAGAAAATTAAGAAAAATAACTTTTTACATTCAATTTGACAATATAAATATGTACATATGACTGTATATATGCACAAAAATACATATGTATAACAATATAAATATGTATATATGACTGTATATATGACTATATGACTATGATATATGTATATATTACTATGATATATGTATATATGACTGTATAGTGACTTATGCATATTGTTAATAAAATTCGAAATTTGTAATATTTATACATACATACATAATATGTATGCGATTTTATTTTTTATTAGGAAAATTTTACACCACGTAGACCATAAAGGCTAAAAATAAAAAAGCATATTAATTATCGAATGTGAATCGAGAAAAAAGTGGATAAATTGTATATGTACATACATATGTATATAATAGTACTTTGATATGATCATAAATAATATTTATTTATTTATTTATATTAATATTACATACATAAAATGTAGTGCAATATTATTGAACCATCGGCTACTAAGGCCATTATAGATTTTTATACTATTATTAAATTATATACTAATATTATTTATTTTGTTTATATTATATACTATATATTTACATTATATTTGGTCGTAAGGGGGGTATGTAAAGAAAAAAACACTTACGACCTGTGCAAGGATCGAACCCACACTCCTTCGGTTAATAAGCCACACGTCTACCCACTAGACTACCGAAGCCCCATAATAATATTATGTATATTAAAAAACTACAAAATAAATCATAAAAGTCAAAAAAAGGTTTTTTTTTCCTATAGTTTACTATAGTGAAAATACATATGTAATACATGCATATACATACATATATACCTACTTAGTTAAACTAGTTAACATTAATCCAATATATGTTAATTAATAATTTTATACATTTAAATTTATAAAGTAAAAATTTAAATCCTTCTTCATATATTATAGTCAATACAGTTTTTTTTTTTTTTTTCTTTATTCTAGTATTTATAAATTACATTAAATCAATTAACATTTGAAATAAATAATTTTAGGATTAAGTTACTACTTTGACCGTAGCCTGGGCTGTATGGTCTGTTAAATTTAAAATTTAGATCAAAAGTATAAAGATGTTTTTTTTTTTTTTTCTTATATCTAATAAAAGAAAGAATAAAAACAAAAACATAACAAAAGAGAAAAATATAACAAATAATATAACCTTTATTTAACAACTGTGATAAAAATAAAGTATTTAAGTATTTAACATAAGTAATTAATATAGTAAACAATTCATTCATCAAGTTTTTAAATTAAATTCATTTAATTCTCCTTAACAACAACAGCTATTTTTTTATTTTTTTTTTTTGAATGTAGTTCAACAATCGAATCCAAGATGCTAACCTTCCAACACAAATGTTCTAATCATTGATTTAAACTTAGGTAGATTTTCAATCCGTTTAAAATTCTCTGGAAGCTTATTATACGCTTTTAGACAATTATATACGACATTATTTGTTTGGTTATTCGTACGGAATAATGTAAGGTAGTAATTTGCTTTGTTACGAGTGTTACGGTTATAAATATCAATATATCAATCATTCTTTTTAGTATGAAATTATGCTTAATATCATTATTAATAATTTAAACGATAAAACATGTAGTTCATATTTACTTATGTTTGCTAAACTAATATATTGTTTACCGTATAATAAACTTGTGGGATGTCGAATGGGGTATCGATTAATTACCTTTATACTTTTTTTATGTGCGATATCTAGCTTGTTTAGATAGACATTCGCGATAGACATTATCTCAACCCCAAATTGGGTTGAGATAACACATGTGTGATTTTATATAAGATGTATAGATCGTATATAAAGCTTCCTTAGAAAGAAAATTTTTTAATCTATGTAAGATGAATATGTATGGCCCTATTCTTTTTATTACATTATCAATGTGATTGCACCAGTTTAATTTGTAGTCTATATTTAATCCTAAGTAATTAAAATTTTTGACAATTTCAATATTCTCATTTTCAAAAGGTATATTTGTTTCTAAGTTCCACGATTTATTTTGGAAAATAATTATTTTTGTTTTCTTTACATTTAAACTAATCCTATGCTTATTTAACCATTCTTGAAAAGATCCGGTCCTTATATATCTTAAAAAGATCCGGTCCTAAAATCGAGCCTTGCGGTACACCTTTATACATAACCTTTTTGGAGCTATATGTGTTATTAATGCGAACTTTTTGCATTCTGTTTTGTAAATATGATTTAAAAAATTGTTGTTGTATACTGGTAAAATTAAAGTTAGCAAGTTTAAGCAATAATATTTGGTGGTCAACACAATCAAATGCTTTTTCTAGATCAAGGAATACGCAACTAGTATATTTTTTGCTGTAAATACTTTTCGATATAAAGTCGGTTAGATTCAGACATGCAGCTGTGGTATTAGATTTCGTTTGGAAACCAAATTGTTGCTCGCTTAAAATATTATTATTAGAAATAAAATAATTCAATTTATTTTTTATAACTATTTCAAAAATCTTAGAAATAGCAGGTAAAATAGAAATGGGCCTATAGTTTGAGCAATCTGTATTACTTCCGCTTTTATAAATTGGAATTATAATAGCCGATTTAAGTTCGGAAAAATACCGTTACGAAATGATTTATTAATTAACTTAGCGAAAGTTGGAACCAAACGATCCGCAAAGCGTTTGATAAATTTTGTAGAAATATTATCAATTCCAGTCGCTGCTGCCGCATTTAATGTGCTGATAGCTGTGCAGACCTCTTCGGAATTTGTTTCAGTCAATTGAAAGTTTGATAGTACGCCTGAATTGGTTCATACAAACATGATCAAGGGTAGTATTAGGTACGTTAATTTCTTTCGTTACATTTACAAAAAAGTTGTTAAAGCATTCTGAGATTTCCTTTTCATTTTCGATTGTTTTATCATTCTGACATATTATTTTAATTGGATTTTTTTGCTCGATGGAATCAGTGTTAAAAATGATCTCTTTATATATATTCCACAGTCTTTTAGTATCACTGGGGTGTAAAGATATTCTGTCTGAGCAGTATTTTTTTTTTTCCTCAGTGATTCATTTTTTAACCCTATCTCTATATTTAATATATAAGTTACTAATGCGTTCATTACCCACATATTTTTTTTTGTATTTGTTAAATGAGTCTCTGATTTTCATTACTCTTAGAATCTCCTCAGTCATCCATGTCTTTTTTTTTTTAATATTTTTTATTTCGATACGTACAGTATTATTATTTATTAAAGAAGTAAGATTATCAATGATTTCATCAGCTTCATTGTAAGATTCAATGGTTAACCAGAAATCATCAGTATCAATATTACTGTAGTTTAAAACCGTTTCATATTTTACGTTATTACTTTTTTTGCACTTCCTATCAGTACTGATAAAAAGCATTTGATGATCAGACAAAGAACAGCCTAGGACATGTATATGATATTCCTTCTCTACCATATTAGTTACAAAATGATCAATTATTGTTTTTGATTGTGTTCCAAATCTAGTTGCAAATTTTTCGGATATCTTATTACAAATCAGAAAACCATTACTTAGCAACAAATTTTTATACGATATTATTTCAAAGTTGTTAACATTTAATAAATCTAGATTAAAATCCCCTACTATTATAGCTCTTTTAAGATTTGAAGTTACCTCATCAAATCTATTAATAAAGTTCATAGGGTTTGTCTGGTGTGATCTGTATATGCCAATAATATTAAAATTTTCCTTCGTTAGCTTAATTCCCAATATTTGGCTATTTTCAAATTCCTCACTAATAAGAATATTACTAGAAAAGTGATCTCTTATGTAGATAGCAATTCCACCGTAAGGTTTTTCTCAATTAATAAAATACGAATGATACCCTGGTAGATTAAAGAAAATATTTTCAGAAGAAAGAAGCCATATCTCAGTTAAGACAATTACATTTACATCACATTTAAGACTTTCAATTAAAGTTTCTATTTCAAACAATTTTTTTCTTAAACTTTGTATATTTAAGTACAATATATTAAAGTTATTTTGATATTTTAAACTCATTGAACTTCAATCATAATGTAGGTAATGTTCCACTCTAAAATGGTTTTCTACGTTCTCTGTTTCATCTAAGTGTATTTGTAATAAAAAAAACAATTTGGATAATTTGGATAAACATTGCCAACTGATCAATAAGAGCAAGATTGTATGTAGTAAAAATTAATATTATTTTTAAATGATATTTGACATTTGAACTTGATTTGTCAAGATTTTTGTGAAATGTGTTTTGATAAGATACAATTGTTATTAAAAATTTTTTAATTAAGAATAATAGGTAAATTAAATTATTAAAATAATTAAATACTCGTAATGTGAAGCAAAGTGAAATATATAAAGTGAGAAAGTAAAATAAGAAAAAAAGTGTATTATTGTAAATTAATTTTAGAAAAAAAAATATTGTAATTATAGAATTAATTGTTTTAAAAAATAAAAAAAGTTTTGAGCATATTGCTTTGTGTACATAGTAATTACTTGCATAGTTTTGTTTTAATAAAGCAATAAAAAAAAAAAAAAAATCTATATGCAAATTAGTAGTGAATATTATTGAATAAAAAGTAGATGCCAAAGAGAAATAAATGAATATTTGATTAATTATATTGAACCATATTAGTAAAGGAATGCTATAGGTTAAGTTAATTGTTGTTGTTGATTTAATTAACAAATAATTTAAGATTAAATGAGAAAAAAAAATTAAATTTGATATATGAATGTAAAAATTTCCAAAAGCAATGTTACAGGTTATGTTAAAAGTTAGATTGGAAAAGAATTTAATATGTAACTTATAAGTGATTAAAATCAGTATATCAATCACTACAAAATTGTATATAAAGTTAATCACTACAATCACTACAAAATTGTAGATAAAGTTAATATTGAATTTAATCGAAGAATGAAAATATTTATATTGATTGCAATTATTATAAAGAATATTAAAAAAAGTGTATTATTGTAAATTAGTTTTAGAAAAAGAAATATTGTAATTATAGAATTAAAGTATAAATTTGTTTTAAAAAATAAAAAAAGTTTTGAACATATTGCTTTGTATACATAATAATTATTTGTATAGCTTTGTTTTAATAAAGCAATAAAAAAATCTATATGTAGTTTAGTAGTGAAAATAATTGTATAAAAAGTAGATGCCAAAGAGAAATAAATTAATACTTGATGAATTATATTGAAACATATTAAGTTAATTAATAAGTTAATTGTTGTTGTTGATTTAATTAACAAATTGTTCAAGATTAAATGAGAAAAAAAAATTAAATTTGATTTATAAATGTAAAAATTTTCAAAAGCATTGTTATATGTTATGTTAAAAGATAGAATTGTTACAAAAAATATTAAAAAGTGTAAATTTATAAATAATTTTAGACACAATATAATAATATAAATAAAATAAAAGTTTTTTTTTTTTTAAATGTAAAAAGTTTTGAAATGGTTATTTTATGTAGTACATTGCAGTTATTTGCAGTATTTTGTTTTAATAAAAATGATATCGCATAAATTTTCAATTCTAAATACCTTGGAGTTGTCCGTTTTCCGCATGAAGATTTCATTATTTTTGATCCACAGGAATTTAAATTTTTCTGATATTTTGAGCTGCTTAGCCTCATAGTATAAGTTGGATTGCAGGGAAGTAAGATGGTGTCGAAAAAATATTTCTTTGTTTCCATGTTTCTCAAGGCCTACATCCACTGTGAAAAGATTTTTGTAGCTGGATTTCTTCACCATAACTTCATCTTTATCTTTATCAGATTTCAACTCGATCAAGTATAGAGCATTGTACCCATTTTTATTATGTTTGAAATACTTTTTTAAACTAGATACTTTTACGATGTTCTCCTTAGGAATGCTAGCTTGGACTTTGTTGAATATCGAGTGTACAGTATCCACCGGATTTTAGATATTTGAAGGTAGACCAGAAAGTACTATATTGTTGTTATTTTTTTTCTGTTCACTTTCATCTAATTGGTATTGCAATTTATTTACGATGCTTCCCAGTTCAATTGTTCTATCCTCAATGAGTTTTATTTCCTCTTTTAGCTTTTTATTTTCTTCAGCACTTGTTTATTATACTTTACAAAATCCTTTAATTGATTTTGTGTAGCATCCATTTGTGCTGAGAAGTAATTTTGGGATTTTTGAATCTGAAGCACTGCAGTAACCAGCGTTTTCATATACAAAGCTAGACTTTGCAAAGTGCATCCATTTATATCAATTTCTGGTAAGTTGACAGGAAAATTGGTTTGAGGAGATGAATCGGTATCTTCATCATCATTATCTTCAATTATTAAAGTATCATTATCAGTAGGGGGACACTCATAGCATTTCCATGTTGCACTTCCTGATTTAATGGCTTCAAACAGTTCCTTCGACACTGATGCACACTTAGTGTGGAAAAATATATGACATTTTCCACTACACTGAACTCCTTTGGAATTTCCAGTAATATTTCGTGCACAGGTGGTACATATTTCGCCATTTCTTTACGAATTATTTTTTTTAAAAAACATAAATTTTAAAAATTAAAATTAAAAAAAAAAAAAAAAATAAGAATTGAAACGACGAATTATTGGTTACTTAATCATTCTAAATAACACATTTTTATATACTCTTTAGCTTATTTTGCTAAAAAAAAATATACTTAAATACACAAATTGTCTGTGACAAATCAAGAAATCTCATGTATATTTTTTCGTATATCTAGAAAAAAAACTTCATTTTATTTAAAAAATAAAAACCATACAATAATCTGACAACGTAGCTAATTGTTAACTTAACATTATATTTAACATACATTTTCGTTTATTCGCTTTATAACACATACAGTAGCACAGCATGCAGATAACTAATCTTTTCTTTGTATTTTAAAAATTGTTTTATTGTAATACATTTGTAAATTTTATGTTAATGAATTGTAATATTATATAACTAGAATAAATAAAATTGATTTAAAACTAACAATCGAATCTAAATTACTTACAAAAACCTACATTAAATTACCAGAATTCAAATTATTATTTATCCTAGTATAGCAAACGCGTTACAATGTAACATACACACCAATTTATTTTATTTAGAAAATTTTTTTTTTTTATTCAAGGTTAATTTGTATATGATTGTATATCAAAAAAAGAATGAAAAACGTTTATGTGTATTTAAAATTAAAAAAAAAAACGAATCTGTATAACATAAAAGATGAATAAATTTCATATTGATAGATGTCGCGACTATTTGGGGCACAGCCTTATTTTTATTTTCTATACTAAAAAATTTGTTCTACTTGGAATGTTTTATACATACATATATGTATGTATAGTCTTTGACAGGACGCAACAATAAAATCTTCTTGAAAGAACTTTTAAAGAGACAATTAATATGGTACAGTTGAGGTAACAAAAACATCGATAAAACAAATTTTAATAACTATTTTAATTTTGAAAATAAGTTAGCAAATAAAAATTAAAAACAGATAATATCATAATATTTAATCGGCTTATTTTTTCCCATGCAAACATCCCTCTGCAAACCAAAATACTGGACCAATTTTAATGAAACACCAGCCAAAAGAAAGATCTTTTTTGCTTTTATCTTCATCTTTCATTTTTTTTTAATTATGCCATATTTCAGGTGAAAAACAGGTATACTTTATTATAACAGGTATATATTTAGCATAAAATAGCCACGTCGTTTAGCTTTGTGAAATATTTTGAGTCGACTTTCTGTAGAAATGTAATTCATTTTCGGTTGTGATTCGTGGCTCAATTAATTTATTATTATGAGCCGACTTATTTTTTTCCTATGAATTTTTAACTAAGTTGTTGAAATGAACAAGGAGATTAAAATCTTTTAAAATTTTTTTATTTCTTATTTTGTTTTTTCTGTACCCAAACAGAAAGTGTTGATTCTATTCTATGATGCAAGTTTGTGTGTCAAATCACATAATAATTAGATATAGAACAAAATACATAAATATATAGCTACATAAATAGAAAAATCTAATTAAAAATATATGCATGCTTTTAATGAATTTTTTTTGGAATGAATGTTCGTAAATATGTACATATGTATGTGTATTGGATGTGTATATTTTTATATTTTAATATATTATTAATATTGTAATGTGTATATTTTAATGTATTATTAAACATTTATTTAAAAAAAAGCGGGTTTTTTTTTTCTCTTTGTTGTTGTTTTTGTTTGGTTTAAAATTATTAAGCGAGCATATTTATTACAAGTGCTTAAAAGAAGTATTATGATAAAAGAGTAATTTTAAATTAATAGGATCTACATTATAAAGAATTTAGAAAATATTTAAAATTTTCAAAATTGAACGTATTAATTTGAAAATTATAAATCAGCAACAAGATCTGTATTAAATTGATTTACCTAAATTAATAAAATTGAAAGACGTATGAATTTACAATTTTAGACTGAACTGAAACCTTATTAAAAAATGAATGTAAATAATATTTGTTTAGTAATATTTTATTGTAAATAAATTATCCTATGTAAAAAGTTTTGCACATACAAATAAAAATTTAATTGTTTTGTTTTAATCTTTATAAATTAATACAATAAGTACATACATATATTATATGTTTTGAAAATTTAAACTCAAAATGTCCACAAAAATGTACAATTTTTTCTTTAAACCCACTGTCGTATAAAGAATGTGCAATTTTTTTAGTACAATTTTTAACATTGTAATTCATTACATTAAAACAAAACTAAATATCATCCCTGCTTTTTTTTCAATTAGAACAAATATTTTTGGTTTGCAATTTTATAAAGTTGCATAGGTAAATTATTATCTATGAAAAAATTATTTGCAAATTATTCAAATTTAAATAATTAATAATTATTTATTAATATTATTAAATTATTAATAAATAAAATATTTTGTTTGTTTTGTATTAAAATAGTCCTAAAAAATAAACTTTTATATATTTTTATTTTGTTTTGCATTAAATAATTGTTGTAAAGTGAATTTAATTTCTGCGTCAAGTGAGTCACATTTCCAATTTAAATTCTTCTCTTGACCCATTAGCTTACCCTATTTTATTTCCACATGGAGATTCGGGTTGGCATCCAAATATTTTTCAGTCTAATGATAATAGACGAAAACTTACAATGTTGCAATATGCATCTTACCGTCTTGCAATTCGTATAGTAATATCAATATCTTTAGTCTTCTTCATCGTTCTCAAAAGTTATTTTTATAGTGGGTTGTTGATATATATTCGTATTGAAGGTGCACGATTGCAATTTTTACGTTGTAATCAATCAACACTTCGTTCCGATGTATACAATAATATAACTGATTTCCTATATCAAAGAATGAATAGCGATGGTAATCAAAATATTAGAATTGGACGTCAAGTAATTTTGCCGTCTTCATTTATTGGATCGCCAAGAAATATGCATCAAAATTACTTGGACGCCATGTCCATTGTGCAAAAATATGGTAAACCTTCCTTATTTATTACTATGACATGTAATCCAAACTGGCCTGAAATAAAAAATAATTTAGCACCAGGTGAATCTTCTAATTTTCGTCCAGATATTGTAGTGCGTGTTTTTCATTCAAAGTTAAAGAACTTAATGGATTCTATCATCAAAAAGCAAATTTTTGGAAAAATAGAAGCCCTAATATATACTATTGAGCTCCAAAAACGTGGTTTACTACATGGACATATTTTGTTGACACTACATGTCAATGATAAAATTTATAGAATTGAGGATATTGATAAAGTTATTTCAGCGCAAATTCCTGATTATACTTGTAATTCAAAATTACATGACTTAGTGAAAAAACATATGATGCATGGACCTTGCGGTGTTCTTAACCCAAATTCAGTGTGTATGGAGAATGGTAAATGTAAAAAGCAGTTTCCCAAAGATTTTTGTGAAAGAACTCGTAATGATGTGAATGAATACCCCATCTATAAACGTTCCGATAATGGTGAGTTTGTTGAAGTTCGTGGCCAAGCGCTTGATAATCATTTTGTTGTTCCTTATAATCCATATCTTTTAGCCAAATTTGAAGGATAAAATTTGATTTATATGTATGCAATTCCAGAATTTGATTCGCTTACTTTTTTTTTGTGTTATTGCTGCAAATTATTGCTCTCTTTAGCTGTTAAAGCAATAACTATAAAAATTAAAATAATTTACCAAATTTTGGTAGATATTTATTTAAAAACGTTTTTATAATTGAGAAAACCATAAATTTAATTTTTTTTATATCCTGATTAAAAAAAATAATTATTAATTTCAAGTTTCAAAATATAAATTACACGAAACAAATTCGTTATGTAAAATACAAAAAAAAATTATGTAAAATTATACAAGCGCAATAATAGCTTGAACTTCGAGCACTGGGCGATACTAGTTATTTTTAAATGATGAATAATTATTATAAAATAAATAATTTTATCTAAATCAATAATATAAATAATAAAATGTAAATAATTTTGCAGTGATTTTTAGTTGATTATGTCATCAAGATTATAGACTTTTAAAGAATATGTATTTAGAAAAAGAAATATAAAAACAGACTTTTTTGTTTAAAGTTTTTTTTCGACAATTTTCGCATTCAATATTTTTGTTTTCAATAAATCGACTCACATTCGAAATAAAAAAATTAAAGGGAATTATGATAAGAAAACTGCTTTGGAATTTTGAATTTTAGGCTTTTGTATTTGGAATTTCGTGGCCAAACCCAATAATTCATTTAAATTTTAAAATATAAACAAAAAAATTTAATTATTTACATAAAGTAGACAATATAATTATTATTATTAAATGAATTGTCGAAACATGAAGTATTGAAATATATTAAACATGAAGTTAAAACTAAATAAAATATTAAATAAAATAGTAATAGTTAGTTTAAAGATAAAAAAAAATAAAAAAAATTGATTGTTTTGCTCTTTTTTATATTTTCCTATGTCAATTTTGTGTTAATGACTTTAATTATGAATTTATGATATGTGTAATGTTTTTTTAGTTTCATTCTTAATAATTTTAAGTAGGTACTCTTGTTTATTTTTTTTATTAATTTTTATTTTTTTTATGTATATTTCACATTTATATTTCATTGGCTTGTAGATAGGACAATTGATGGCTTATTCGATGGCAAGCTTCGACAATTGAATTGCTTATTATTATATAGTTTAGTTAGTAGCATTAATTTTTATAGAATTATCACCGTATTTTGATTTGAAGAAAAAATATTGAATTTACAAATTTCCTTTTTGTGAATTATTAAATTCTGTACGAGCTATATTAGTTCTTTTGAGTAAAGAAATAAATAAATGAATAAATAAATAAATAATCAAATGAACAAATGAATAAATGAAGTTGCGCAGTTATCTCTTTAAGTAGTATGGATATGCCGGTTCTGGGGCAGGAGGAGCTTTTTAAAGCCTTTGGTCCTCCTAAAAGTATGCAAAAATTATTTGCATACACTCGTCCAAAAAGTATGCAAAATTAGTAAAAAGGATTGTGTCTTTGATATTTTAAATTTAAAAAGTGCTGACTATTTTAAATCAGGATAAAAATATGAAAAGTTTTTAAAGTTTGGTTTAAAAATTTCAAAGTTTGATTTAAATACAAAATTATTATTAAAGTTTAAACATATTTACCAAAAATCAAATTTACATTCTATTATAACAATTTGAGTTCTCTTAACCTTATGCAAAAAAATTAGTAGGAAGAAGATATGAAAAGTTTGCAAAGTTTGGTTTAAAAGTTTTGAAAGTTTATTATTTTAAAGTTTATTAATTATTCTAAATTTAACTTTGTGGTTACTACATCAGTTATGTTTTAATTTGCAATTTAAAAAGCTTAAGCTGTAGTGCTGAATATTTTAAATTAGGATAAAAATATGAAAAGTTTTTAAAGTTTGGGTTTAAAAATTTCAAAGTTTGGTTTAAATACAAAATTATAATTAAAGTTTAAACAGGTTTAAACATATTTACCAAACGTCAAATTTACATTCTATTATAACAATTTGAGTTCTCCTAACCTTATGCAAAAAATTAGTAGGGTGAAGATATGAAAAGTTTTTAAAGTTTGGTTTAAATACAAAATTATTATTATTAAAGTTTCACTGGTTTCACCATATTTACCAAAAGTCAAATTTACATTCTTTAAAAAAAATTTGAGTCCTTCTAACCTTATACAAAAAAGTTTATTTGTCTACACTCGTCGGAAAGTATGAAAAAAAAAAAACGTTATGAGTAAATAGGGTTGATTCTTGTTGATTTTTTAAATTTATAAAATAATTTAAAATTTAATTAAAAGTTATTGAATATTTTAAATTAAAGTTAGTGGTTAGTATATCAATTATGTTTTAATTTAAAATTTAAAAAGCTTAAGCTATTTTTAAGCTTAAGCTTAAAAAGCTTTCATAAAAATATGAAAAGTTTTTAAAGTTTGCTTTAAATACAAAATTAAAAAAAGTTTTAAAACTTGATGTGAATACATTTAAGTTTTAAGTTGAACAGTTGTAATTAAATAAAATATTATAACAAAACATTCCATTTAAAAATTATTTTGTATATTGTACATTTAATAAAAGCGGTTTAAATAAAACGCTAAAAAATATATTGTTAATAATATAAGCCGTGGTCATGAAATACAAATTAAAAACGTGATCAAGTTCAAGTTCAAGTAAAAAGTAAAAAAAATTAATAAAACCTAGGTTTAAAAAGTTGTTTTTAATATTAATAACAGCATTGCATTTTTTACTAAAAGTTTATAAATTATTTTTTCATTAAATAATATCTTGTTTATTTATCCATGAATCATGTTTTTTATCAAAGCCAAGCCACCTAACTAAAACTTGATTTCCTTTTTTTCTTATTATTTTTTCTACAAGGTAAACATTAGGAAGTTTAACAGATGTAAGTTCAGGTTCATAAAAACTGCCTTTTATTGGTTTTTGTGTGTAATCAAGTAAATTGTATGTTATTGGATCAGTTCTTTTTATTTTCGCTATTGTATAAATTTCTGTTGACCAATTAGGTTGATAACCTTTTGCAAATATACCTTTAAATTTACTTATACGATCAAAATCTCCAACTTTGTATTTTGCTTTTCGGAATACTTTTAATTTATTGTAGACAGTTTTTAATAGCAATTTCTCATTTTTCTTTGTAACATTTTTAGGTGGAAGTTTAATTGTATGATGATATGTTGAGTTATATTTTTCTATTAGCGATGGTAGAATAGTTAACCATTTATATGTGCCTTGTAAACTAAATTGTTTCCACATCGTGTTTTTTAGGGTACGATTAAAACGTTCTACAATTGATGCTTTTAGTTTTGAGTATGTATGATAATGGTTAATTTTATTTTTCTTCATTAAATTTTGAAATTTTTTGTTGAAAAATTCCGTACCTTGATCAGATTGTAAATTTTTTGGTTTTTTACCAGCACTCTTAAAAATATTTTTCATTGCGGTTAAAACATTATCAGCGCTTTTGTTTTTAACTGGTTCAGCATACGCAAATTTGGAAAATGTATCAATAACTGTTAATAAATATTTATATCCCTTATTGAATATTGCATATGGAATCATTTCAACCAAATCAATTTGCCAAGTATCATTTAAACCCTTTTGAATAAATTTTCTTCGTGTAAATTTTCTTCTAGCACCTCTATGAATTTCTGACACAACTTGTAACCTTGACATTATTCTCATACCATTTAATTAAATTCTCTAAAGTGATTCTATAATTTTCTATTGTATGACATTCACATGTGTCTGGTCCAGAAGTAGAATTATCATATGCCCATGGACAAAGGGCAAAATGAGTATCATAAATGGAAGTGTACTTATTTACTCCAGAACAATTTGTAATGTGTTTAAATAGATGTAATATTAGTTTCTTATGATCATTTAATAAGACGGAGGAATATATATTTAAGAACTCCTCTACTTCCATAATTCAAAATGAATGTACCAAGAATATGTTCGCTTCTTTTATATTAACTTTTAATTTGTATTTTAAATTCAGTTTCTCATCAGACACAGATCAAAAATGATTAATTTTATTCATCCATTTACAATGATGATAGCAGGACCATCTGGATGTGGAAAAACAACATTTGTGTGTAATTTAATTGAAAATATTAACATGATTTATCCGAAAATTGAAACAATAAAATGGTTTAACCCAGAAATTTCTGCTATTTCGAACAATATAGATTTTCCTGATATAGACTTTTACACCAGTATTCCTAAAGAGTTTAGTGGGAATGAAAATAGACCTACTTTAATTGTTTTAGATGACTTAATGTTAGATTCTGCAAATAAACAAGTATGCGAACTATTTACTAAAGGTTCGCACCATCGTAATTTATCTATTGTATTGTTAACGCAAAACGTTTTTCATCAGGGGAAATTTTCAAGAGATATTTCATTAAATTGTAAATATTTAGTGCTTTTCAAAAACCCTAGAGACAAATCGCAGATTTTTCCTCTTGCTAGACAACTATATCCAGAAAATATAAAGGATTTCTTGAAAGTATATAATGAATCAACATCAAAACCACATGGTTATATTGTGTTGGATTTAACACAAGACATTAACGACTTATTTCGTATTAGTACTAATATTTTTTCAAAAGAATATTGTATATGCTTTTGTGATACGGGTGATTTGAACAACAGTTGTTAAAAATATGAAACGATTGAAGAAAAACCAACATATATTACATGTACTAGGAAAGTGCAACAAGAAGAAATTTCATGAAAATATTCTTAAATATTGTGATGATGATATTATAAAAATTATTGCTGAAATTGCAATCAATATATTAAATGGAAATAATAAAATAACACCAGCACAAAAAGCAAAATTAAAAAACATAAAAAACAATTAAGATTCCTAGCCTGTGCAAAGAAGAGTATAAAAGCCAAACGAAAAATTTTAGTTCAACATCGTGGTTTTTACCAACTTTATTAGGAACTATATTATCTGGTGTAATAGGAAAATTGCTCAGTAAGACATAATGCAGCGAATGATTGTTATGTCACCAGAAATATTTTCAAAATTTAGCAAATTATTTCAAGATGATAAAAATTTGGATATATTAGATCAAAAAATGAAAAAAGTTTTATATGATAAAAAATTAAAACCATTGCAAAAATGGTACTTATACCACTTTTACCACAGTGAAAAGCTCCTCAAATATGGAATTAACAAAAGACAAGCAAAAAGATTACCAGACAAGGCTAATAATCTTACATTTGATACAGGTACTCAAACAAAATTCTTTTCTAAACGAAATGCATATACAGAAACTGAATTTCCTAAATACAAATCAACATCAACACAGATCAATTTTGTACCTTTAGTTACTGATGATGTGTTTGAATATGACCCTAAAAAAAGAACATTCAGTTATGGATATCGATTTAGCACATTACGATTTGGATGATGAAAATTCATTTAAAAAATTAGCTCGAACTGAAATGTTGAAAGATGAAAAATTAGTGGAAAGACCATCTCTAAGCTCTGATTATCGAATGTTTGAAACACCAAGTGGTGATGTAATTACAGTTGCTGTACCATCTCCTGAAAAGAAGAAGACACTAAGATCTGCCGGCAGTAAATATCCTCAACTATACTCTCACAGTTTCCTGAAACAAAAAAACGAAAATTAAAACCATTACTAAGAAGTCCAAAACTAAGAACTTCATCAACACCGGAATGGACAACATATAAATAGTGCAACATTTTATGTTTTAGAAGAATTTAACAAAGATGGATAGTCAAGATCACTTCTATGTAACATTGTTTAGCAATGATAATCTAAAACTATTTCCAGACAACACTTTAGCTTCATTCGAAAATAAATTACCTATTCACTTTGATTTAAGAAATGGAAATTGGTAAGTTGGTCTTTCAGAAATATATCTGAACGATTTCCTACAAACAGAAGAATTTAACAAAGAGCAATGTGCTTTTATCAATATTGGGCAATATAATGTTTACATAAGAAACATTGAAAAACCTCTTGAAAAAATCAAAGTAACCAAATCTATAGGTTACACATATTATTCATATAACGATTCGGAATTACATTTGGATGATTGGAAATTTAATTTTTTACCAACGCTTATTAGAAATATAACTCCTAATCCGGGATTTACTCGCAACCAAGTTTTCAAAGAATTTTTTAATGAAGTTTTGACATATATCTCTACTCTTAAAAATTATGATTATGTAACATTTAAAAAAGTGTCAGAATCTAACCGACGTGATTTAATACGAATATCGCAGACATTTGATGAAGATAGTTTCTATATAAAAGTTAATCACAGTTATAATATCAAAACATTATTAACTGAATTATTTCAACAAAAAAAAAATATAAAAAATTTCAAAATAAAATTACCTGAACTATTCAAATTAGCTGTTGCTAATAATAAAGATGAATTGAATGAAATGGTGATGATTTATTCAGATATAGTTGAATTATCTGTTTTTGGAAGTAGCAAAGTGCGTGCATTGAGAGCTATCAACATAGAAAATTGTAGAATACCTACAAATATTGAATTTGAAAATGTCCATTACATACCTGTAGAAAAAAATTGTTTTGAACCGATAGCGATTAAAATTTGCAATCAATACGGTGATGGAATAAATTTTGTTTCCAGTTACTATCCAACAAAAATTGTATTACATTTTAAAAAGCATTGATTGCTCCTCAATTGAAACAATATAAATACTACTACTCAAATATGTTATCCTGTCAAACATGGAAAGAGCTTACGTGAGATATTATTCCTCTCAAGTAGGTAGAGGAATCAACGATATTGGGCCTTTATTACAATTTTATCCAGCTATACAAAAAGGTCGTGGTTTTGGAAATATATTCGGAAGTTTAATTCGTTACTTAAAGCCCGTTTTTACATCAGGTTGGGACTTAATTAAAAAAGAGGCTATCAACACAGGTAAAAATATTTTTAATGATATATCATCTGGTGCAAACATAAAAGAAGCTGTAATTGATCAAAGCAAAGACAGCATAAAAAATTTACGAAAATCAGTAGTTAACCAACTGCATTCGATGTATGGTGGAAAACGAAGAGCTATAAAAAGACGAAGAACTATAAAAAGACGAGCAATTTCTAAAAAGACACATTTGAAGTCGAAAAAGCGACGAAAAAAGCATATTAAAACCTCTGATATATTCAATTAAAAAATGGAATGTATGAAATCGGAACTTGACCTTTTTGCGTCATTACCCGTACAAACAAGTATCTTGCGTTCAGAAGAGGTAGCATACAATCCTTTAGCTTCTTTAGAGGCATCACCGTCAACTATTGAATTTGTTTCACTTGGAAATGGAGATACATATCGGGATTTATCCTCAACCTACATCAAATTTAAAGTTTAAATATTAAAAAAAGATGGATCAGTTTGGAGTACAAACGATAAAATAGGAACCGGAAATAAAGCAAGGGCAGCTCCGTAACAGAGTGTTGTAAATAATTTATTACACTCTTTAATTAAACAATGTAATGTAACTCTAAATGGAAAAAAACATCACTCCTTCAGATTCCTTATACCATTGTAAAGCATACTTAACTACTTTACTAAATTATGGTACAGATTCCAGTCAAACACATCTGGAAGCATCTGGTTGGGAACTGGATAAACCAAATGTAAATGATTTTAACAATTCTGGTTCTAAATCAAGACAAAAATCATACAATAATTCTGCAATAGTAGAATTAATGGGAAAATTACATGTAGATTTCTTCAATACTACTAAATTACTTTTAAATAATGTTGACATTCGAATTGCTTTAGCATTCGATGAAAGCTATTTAAAAATTCTCGAAGCTACGTTATACATGAAATATTAAACAATTAATCCTAGCATATTGATAGCACATAATACTGTATTGGAAAAGGATAACACGAAATATTTTTATACAAGAAGTGAAATCAAAACATTTACAATTCCAGCTAACACTTCCAACATATCATTGGATAATATATTTATAGGGCAAATACCAAAAGCTCTAGTATTTTGTATGGTTAATAATGAAAATTTCAATGGTAAAAGATCAAAAAATCCATACCATTTCGATCATCAAAATCTCACACAATTTCAATTATATGTGAATGAAGTGCCTACACCAAACTCTGCAATTGAAACAAATTTTACATTGAATAATCTTTGCAATTCTCGTGCATATTTAACATTATTTAGCGGAACAGGTATACATCATTCTGATAGAGGACATCAAATTTCAAAAGAACTATTTTCAAAAGGTTATACAATACTGGCTTTTGATTTATCAGCAGACGGCTCGGGAACAGATACATGCCAAAGTTTATTAAACCAGGGAGTAGTAAAGATTGAAGCAAGACTGAGTTCTCCATTAACTTCAACATTAACATGAATTGTGTTTGCAGAATTTGATGCTAATATAGAAATTGATAAAAATCGTAACGTTTACGTAAACATATAAAAAGGAAGTTCAGGCGACCCTTTCACCTCACTTAAAAATGGCATGTGCTATAGTAGATTTATCGTTCTGTACGGATGATAACAATACAATATTTGTAAAAAATCTTGTTGTGGTTAGAATAAAAGAAAAATGTAAAACTATTTCAAAAGAATTAAAGTATAAATTCCCAGAGATTTAAAAAGAACAGAAATCAAGAATTTTTCTTTTGGGCATATGGACAACAATAAAACAACTAATAATTTAATAAATTTATTGGAAAAATTCGATATAGTGTTGACAAATGGAAAACTTAAAGTTGAATTTTTAACAGCATACATAAATGGAAATACTTAACTAATTGATATTTCTCATTTACAAAACAATAATGAATACACTTCAGATAGAGAAAGTGTTGAAATGTAATAGTGCAACCAGAAAACTATTTAAAAGTGTTTTTGCTGTTGATCAAATACCGAAAAATATTTCAAAACCTGGTATACCGACACTTCTGCTAAATAATACCGACACCGACACCGACACTTCTGCTAAATAATAGGTAATACCGACACTTCTGCTAAAAAAGGAACACATTGGCTAGCAATTTTTGTGTCAATTCAAGGCTGTGTAGAATATTTTGATTCATTTGGAAATCCACCATTCCACAGTGAGATTGTGAAATTTCTACAAAATCAATCAAAATGTTTTATTTTCAACAATAAACGTTTACAAAGTGACTTTACATCAGTCTGTGGCCAATATTGTCGTGTATATTTATGGACGCGATGTAACTGCAAGAGCATGAAACATTTTATTAATTTATTCAATACATCATCCCCACTTAAAAACGATAAAAAAATACAAAGAATGTTTCGAAGAATTTTTTAAAAAAAAAGAAAATGAAACTGAGAAAACTATTTCGAACTAATATAAATATAAATTTTTTCAATATATATTCCATCAGTTTAAAAACAAATAAAATGGAGTCAACATCAAATATCGAAACATTTGAAAAACAAAGCAAAGGCAACAGCAGCAGCAGCAGCAGCAACAGCAACGAATCATAAGAAAATCTCTTATTAAGTTACATTTATTATTTGGATAAAAAACAAACAACAAAAATACAAATTGGATTTAATGTTGAAAATTTCGCTGCTACAATAATTTTCCAACGTAATCGTAAAGTTATTAGCGAAATGAATTATTTGGAGTGGTATGCATTTTATCAAGATTTTACAAGCAACCAACTCCATAAATTAAATTCAAATAAATTTCCACTAAAATTTAATTATGCTGGAGGAACAATTAAAAAACTTACATTGGAACTAGATGAGTATACCCGATTTTGTCTTATGTTAGACTTTATTGAAGCAGTGATGTCATATAACAATGAAGCCGAATTGAATGTACGAGAATATGTATTAAAATATTTTGAGAGATGTATTGCAAAGAATAAGCTTAAACTGGAACAAGAAGATTTCTATATTCCTATGAATTTGCATATAGCTCAATGCAACTATTCCCGGCTTTTTTATGAAATACCATTATTTATGTCTGAAAAATATATTGGTCAACAATAAATAAAACAAATATATTTTAAAACCAATTTTTATTATTATCTTTTATTAAAAACATATATATATTCATACAATTTTTTACAGCACATCTTTGCAAATTTTCCGTATTTTGATGGTGGAGACAAATGGTGATGAAATTCCTTAGTTTTTGTAGAGGTGGAATTTTATTATATAAATTGATAACTTCTACTATTGAATTTGAAAAAAACTTATCTAAAAATTGTTTTTTTTTAAGACCTTTTACATAAATGATATCAAATGACGTTAAATGTTTCTCTAAGATATTTTTTAATTGTAGATATTCTATAAAACCATCATTCCAGTCCAACATATTAATTTTCTTTTTGTTATATTCATTTTGTTGTTTAGCATCAAAATTTAATTCTTCAAATGAATATGGTGCTTTAAACATAAATAGCATTGGTACAAGAGAACCATCAGATATCATAGAAAATTCTTTTAAAAAATATTCTCTATTATTTCCAATCCAACAAATTGTAAATCAACTATAGCCCTCCTGCTGCTGCTGTTAATTTTTTATTCTTTACTACTCGTATATATTAAAATAAACCAATAGTGTAATAGCAAACAATAGTAGCAACAGCATTAGCATTTTATTTATACTTTTGATTTCAGCAACCATCTGGTGGAGGGGGGGGGGGGATACCTAAAGATTGTTATTATTATTATTATTATTATTATTTTTTTTTTAATGTTTATTTGTTGTAAATCAACGCTAAAGTCTGGCAACAGTTGACCCGGAGACATGGCAATGACGCCCGTCGCAGCCATGGGCCCTCAGCCCCAGCCCCAAATCTTACCATTTTTTTTTTTTTTTTTTTGTTTTGTAGTTTTTTTCAATATGAACTGATTTTGTTTTTGAAATAAGTTAATTAACATCAGTTTATATACATTTGTAAAATATTATAGAAGAAGGAGAAAATCATGCCTCCCTACCTACTATATGTTTTTAACATAATAAAGTATCATTAAATTTTTTGTTTTTTCTTGTATCCAATATCATTTTACTTGTAATTATAATGAACACACATCCAACCACCAAATATTACACATTAAATATTTATGAATTTATTATACAATACCTGTTGTAACTTTTTCAATGTATAAATTAGTTGTTATTAAAATAAAATATAAAATGTAATGTAAACATCATTGAAAGACATTATAAAAAAAAAAACAAAAAACATTGATTTGACTATTTACACATTGTTGCACATTCATTTGACTTATTAAACATATGTGTGTTATTAACAAACTTTAAACTTTTAACACATAAACACACACACATGTCCCAGACAGCACATTTTTTATTTAGTAAATTTTTTTTCTAATATGATGCAACATTGGTTAGTACATATTTATTATTATTATTTTATAATTTAACAGAGTATTTCTATATTAAATAAAGCATAAATTATGTATTTGTCAAGTTGTTGTTGTTTCATTAATTTAACTTTGTTGCATTCATTAGATATTATTTAATTACAATTAATTTTGTAAATATACATATGGAAGTTAGACATATATTTTTTTTTTTTGTTTAATTTTACAGGTTTTAAATGTTTATATTTTTTTTTTTTATTGAAAATTAAATAGTCCTTTCACTTTTTTATATAGTGTTATGATAAAATAATATAAAAAATTTTGTCTATATCTTAAATACTTTGACATATATTATGAAAAGTGCAAGTGCAATTTTCCAAATCATGACTTTGTTGGTATATAGTTTCAATTTTGTAATAATTTGATTAATATGCAACATTGTAGTAATTCATTAGAAAAACTCAATATTCCTTTTATGTTATATATATATACATTCAAATTATGCAATCAAGTTAGTTTCGCTTTATCTATATACAATTAGAAAAATTTGTATATATATATACAATTAACTTCTTCAGTTTACGTGTTAAATCACTAAATTTAAGACTAAGTTTAAGTCATTTATAGACTAAATTAATATTGTTTTAATATAAGAAAAGGACACTAACAAAAAAAAAAAAAAAATAAAAATGAGTTCAGAAAACAAAAGAATTAAATTGCAATGTGATAAATGTGAAAAAGTGTTCACAAGATTTGACAATTTAAAAAGACATAAATGTGAAACACAATTAAAACATAATTGTGAAATATGTAAAAAATCATTTAATAGAAATGATAATTTATTAAGACATAAAAAGAGACATCAAAAAAATTTGGAAAATGTAAAATTTTGCAGTAAGTGCAAATCAAACGTTACTACCACTTTGTGGAACTACCACATCCGAACAAATAAACATAAAAGTAATGCAGCAGAAGTAATTAGATCTAATGTTAGACATATTGATGAATGTTTTCAAAATAGAATAGAAACGTTTATTAGAGATAATGATGATGAAAGCATACTAAACCCATCAAACTTTCTGGAAAAGGCTCAGACCGATATAATTGAATTATTGATGCAATCATTAAAAAAGCACAACGCTATAAAAGTAAATCTTGAGCTTTTTGGTGAATATATAAAGCCAACAGAAGAAGAGTTTGAAAATATATAAATCAAATCTTTTCAAACTCGAATGTTTAGTATTACACAAGCAGATGATCTTAATGATTTTTTTGAAAAGGCTAAAGAACTTATGTCTAGGTGTATTAACGTGTGTACGTGTGTCTAGTTATATTAAACTAACGAAAAGCATAGAAGGCAAAAAAGCATGCGTTAATATTCAAAATAAAGGCAACTTCTGTTTCAAGTGGTGTTTAGTATCAGCTTTACAAACTTGCATTCAAAATGCTGAACGAACATCTTCATATAAACTTAATAATATTTCTCTACCCATAGTCGAGCTAGAGTTTGGTGATGTACAACAACGAAATTTTAGCACTATGCAATTTCCAGCTAAATTGAACGAGTTAAATTTATTTGAAGAACTAAATAGTGAAATAAGTATTAATTTGTTTGGACTGGAAGTTATTCATAAAAAATATGAGGTTGTAGGACCATTCTATTTAACAAAATCTGAAAAAATACCATGTAAATTTATTGCTATTGGAAAAGGATGATAAATTTCATTTTGTTTATATTAAAAATTTATCAAGGTTAATAAGTAGTTCTGTAACAAAACATATACATGAAATTTATATTTGTAATATGTGTTTGCAACATTTTCATACATTACAACATCGTGATTTACATAAAATTGAGTGCAATAAAGTCGTTACAAAACTTCCATCTATTGAGAAAAATACACTTGAGTTTAAAAATTATCAACAACAATTAGAAACACCTTTTTTTATTTATGCTGATGCTGAGAGTATTTTACAACCTATTGCAACATGCAATTCTAATCCAATGATGTCTTCAACAACAAATATTCATCAACATGTTCCAGTAGCTTTCTCCTACTACATTAAATGTTCTTTTGATGATAATCAAAGCTGTTACAAAGAGTTTGTTGGAGCTAACTGTGCTAAGGAATTTGTCATATCGTTAACAAAAACATGTAGTGAATTATATAAAAATATATTTATGATGCCAAAGCCAATGAATCTATTAACCCTTGATGAGCAGCTTCAAGAATTAATTCAGGAAAATTGTCACATATTGGTAAGCACTTAGCTTTTAATGATAGAATTAGAAATTGTCACTTTACTGGTAATTATAGAGGACCCGCTAATTCTAAATGTAATTTATTATATAGGCGGCCAAATTTTTTTCCTATATTTTTTCACAATTTTTCCGGTTATGATTGCCATCTTTTATTTAAAGAACTAAATGGACATATTGGTGTCATTCCTTATAATAAAGAACGTTATATTTCATTATCTAAAAAAATTACAATAGATAAAAATCATTCATTTTATTTACGTTTTCTCGATAGCTTTAGATTTATGGCTTCTAGCCTTGATTCTTTATGTAAAAATTTAAATGAAAACGATTTGTTTCATATAAAAAAAGAATTCAATAATAATGAAAAAATTAAACTTATGACTCGAAAGAGAGTTTTTCCCTATGAGTATTTAAATTCCATTGAACGACTTGACGAAAGAAGTTTACCTTCACAAGAAGCTTTTACCAATCATATGACAAACACATCATGTTCTGATGAAGACTACCTTCATGTAATTAATGTATGGAATACGTTTGATTGTCAAAACTTATGGGATTATTTAAAACTTTACCTTAAAACAGATTTGCTTATTTTGACTGATGTTTTTGAAAACTTTCGAAAAATATGTTACAAAATCTATTCTTTAGATCCTGCAAATTTTTATACTACCCCAGGTTTGTCATGGGCAGCTATGTTAAAATACACGGATATCAAATTACAATTATTAACTGATATTGATATATATAATTTCTTTAAAAAAGGGATACGTGGTGCAATTAGTCAGTGCTCACTTAGACATTCAGGAGCAAATAATAAATTCATGGGAGAATCTTATAAAAGAAGCGAACCTTTCAAATACATAGTATATGAAGACGCTAACAATTTATATGGATGGGCAATGATCCAATATTTACCACATAAAGATTTTCAGTGGGTTGACGTTACTGAAAATATTAATGTGCTTTCAATTGCCGATGATTCGGAAACTGGTTACGTTTTAGAAGTGGATTTAGATTACCCACAACATTTACATGATTTGCACAATGATTTTCCTTTTTGTGCTGAAAACAAAGTTCCACCAACAGGTAAAATCCCCAAACTCTTAGTTGACTTAACAAACAAACACAAATACATAATCCATTATCGAAATTTAAAACAGTGTCTTCGAAACGGTTTAATTCTTAAGAAAATTTATAGAGTGCTAAAATTCACACAAAGCAATTGGTTAAAAAATATATTGATTTAAATAACTCACATAGGTCAGTTGCTAAAAATGCTTTCGAAAAAGATTATTTTAAATTAATGAATAATGCCGTTTTCGTAAAAACCATGGAAAATGCAGATAAAAGAAAAAATGTTAAAATAGCTACCTCTTGGGAAAGTCAAGGAAGACATTTAGGTGCACGAGCATTAATAGCAAAACCAAATTATCATAGTCACTCTAGATTCATTGAAAACTTGATAGCCGTTCAGCTTAATCATACAAATGTATATTATGATAAACCTATATATTTAGGATTTACAGTACTAGAACAATTTAAAATACTTATGTATGATTTTCATTATGATTACATTAAACCTAAATATGGCAGTAAAGTTTTTTTAAATTACACAGCCACTAACAGTTTTATTTACACTATACAGACAGATGATTTTTACGCTGACATATACAGTGATATACCACAACGTTTTGATACATCCGATTATCGATCTGACAATTTATTTAATTTCCCTCTATTGAATAAAAAAGTTCTTGGTCTTTTTAAAGATGAATTTAATGGAAAAATTGTTTCTGAATTTATAGGATTAAAATCTAAAATGTATTTTCTCCAAACACATGAAAATAAAACTGTTAACAAAGCAAAAGGAATAAAAAAATATATTGTCAATAGTTTAACGTTAGATAACTATAAGAATTGTTTGTTAAAAAATGAAGTTTGTTTAAGAGAAATGAAAATATTTAGATCACATTTACATACAATTTATACACAAAATTTAAATAAAGTAGCTTTAAGTTCATTAGATAATAAAAGATATGTAATCGCAGATAAAATAAACACATATGCTTGGGGGCATTATGCCATTGAGCAATAATTGTAAAAAAAAAAAAATCAAGTTTTTGTTAGTTTAGTTTTAATAAAAATTATATTATTTATTTTGTAAATAATATATTTATTATAACAAAACATTTCATTTAAAATTATTTTGTATACATTTCTTTATGTACCTATTCAAATCAAACTTTTTTTTCAAGTAAATATTAAAGTTTAAACTTTAATAATAATGAATTTTGAAAACTTTTCATATCTTTACCTTACTAATTTTTTTGCTTAAGGTTAGGAGGACTTAAATTGTTATAATAGAATATAAATTTGACTTTTGGTAAATATGGTGAAACCAGGTGAAACTTTAATAATAATAATTTTGTATTTAAACCAAACTTTGAAATTGTTAAACAAAACTTTAAATTTAAAATATCAAAGACACAATCCTTTTTACTAATTTTGCATACTTTTTGGGCGAGCGTATGGGAAAAATTTTTTCGCATACTTTTAGGAGGAAGCTTTAAAAAAGCTCCTCCTGCACCAGAACCGGCATATCCATACTACTTCTTTAAATGGCAATGAAACTTGGTATAGTCCTGAGTTTAAACGAATAGTGGTCGATTCAAAAAATTGTTCACATTTGACTTCTTCAGTTTGATTTTGTTGTTTAGGTAGTTCTTCATTTTCCCAAAAGGCTTTTAATTGTTTATCGAGATCACTTCACATAAAAAACTTTTTAGCAGCGAGTTGTGGTTCTCTTGCACAATTAATATTACCCGACAATATCCATCCAAAATCGTTTTCTGGGCTATGGGCGAATGCGAATTGCCTTTTCTTAGGCCTTTTAATATTATGCTACTAAAAACGTCTACTCCAAGTAATAGATCTATGGGCCCAGATTAATCAAATTGTGGATCTGCTAGTTGTAAACCATGTAAATGTTGTAGTTTTGTTTCGATTGATGTTAAAAATGTTTTTGGCTGTTACTGTATTGGCTTTCTGCTATTTATGATTTCTAAGGTGCGGAATCTAGATTCTAGAAATTTTTTGAGTGTTTCGATTATCATATCGATTCTGTAACAGTGACCATGCGATCGTGACCATGATATCGTTTTCAAAATAACTATAACTCTATTGGGTTGCCTTTCCCGATAAGCTTCGAAGTATTAACTTTTTATGCCCACTGACAAATGTATCCCAATCTTCTGACAAATGCTAATCTTCTCTGATAGAACCCTTTAGTGCGGTTATCCTTTCCAGTCTTTTTATAATTATAATTAAAGCAACTTTTAAAGATTTCTTTCTGTGCTAACTGAGCATTTATTAAGTCTTCCATTTTTTTTGTTTTAATTAATTTTTTAATTAATGTATTTGACTCACCCACCCACCAATGAAACACCCACCAAATTCAGCTTAATTTTTAAGATAAAAGCAAGTATAACCCCCCGTACGATTTAACAAGCGTTTTAATAACACTTCCTGAAATTAATAGCCACCATTCTAAGCACGTACTGTACAGAAATCAAAACACTGAAGCAGGTTCCTTTTTAAAATGTATGTAAATATAATGTTTAAATATAAAAAATCAAAATATAATAATGTGAATATCGAACATTAAAAAATGCTAGAAACCGTTTACTCACCCTGACTATAATCAGAAATTATATATATATAATTTCTGCTATAATTCTGCTATTCTGGAACTTTACGCGTACGCGATTCCCGACGTTACCGATACTATACAATATTTTACCACACCACACTACATCAATGTTCTTTCTTATCACTTTTATAGTTTATAGTTTTCCAAAAAGTATGTAATACCTGATAATACCAAAGAACATAATATCAGATAATATAATATAATTATAAGAAGTTTCATCAGAAAACTTTTTCAATTTTTACATCTATGATGCGTCGGTCGGGGAAAAAAAATAATATAAAAGAGCATTCTCTTATTCTCTTTAAAATGTATTTTACTCTTTTTTTTATTTTATTGGTTTTAAATGGTAAATAAAATAATATACATGTTCAGAGCGGATTTGATGTGATGAGGAGAGAAAATAAAAACAAAATCAAAAGAAAAAAATTTCTGATGTGGGTCGTCAATCGTCATATCACAATAATTCACAACCCACATATGAAAAAAAATATTTTTAAAATTTGTATGAGATGAGACTTCTCATATATGTTCTTTGGTAATAGCTGGTAATAGTAATACCAGAGACTACTTAGAGATGTCCAAATGGCAACAAAAAAGTTTAGATGTCGCTACAATATCGATTTTGAAATTTAGTCTCATTTTTCAACTTTTTTTTTTAAAGTTTCTTAAAGCAAGTTTTGGTCTCGGATATTTTTTTTTTCATATATGTACATAAATGAACTTTCGTATGATTGGTATGGATGATAGAAATAACAAGTAACATACATATATGAATATGATCATATGATATCAGATGACATATTATGATATACATGATCTGATCAGTATCTAATATAATTTTTATATTATATATGCATTATGCCATATTATGCATTTATATTACTTGACCAGCTTGCCTACATGCTTATTAAATTGTGAAAGTGTGTGTGAATCAAAATTAAATATAAATTGAAATACACATAAATACTATCGGCACTTTTTATATATGTATTTCAATATGATTCAAAAATCAATACATATTTATATTTATATTTTGTTTTGTGTAAATGTAATTATGTTCCAATTTGATATGATTTGATAATTTTTATGAATATGTACAGTATCCAGCAAATGTCATGCCACTTTTCTAATTGGAATAATTTTTAATTAAAAAAATGTTTAGAAGAATTTTAAAGCATTATTTTTTATTTCAGTTATTTTTATTTGATAGGTATATTATATTATCTTCAAAAAATACCCACATATATATGTAGGTATACTGTTACCAATATAACAATATGAGTCATGAGATCAAAAAATAAAATAAAATCATAATACAAAAAATTTTGTTACTTTGTTTGTTTGTTTTTCCCTGAAGTTATAAAGTTAAAAATATTATTAGAAAAAATTCGAACGCCTATATTATTTTATTGCTTTTCTATATATATTTTTTTAAATTACCATTACTTTTGCTGGATACTGTATATTAAAATCAGTTAAATTTAGTTAAATAAATAATGCAGTTAAATCAGATGATTTTCATAAAATAGATAACATTCACACCATCTGATACCATATAATATACGATATACCATTTCATACATTCAAAAAATTCTGTTTTTTTAGTAGTGAAATACTGAATGCATATGAATGATAACCTTGAAATGTTTTTTCTTGTTGTTTTTAGAAAAGTCAACATTATAAAATAATCTATTTTTATTTAATTTTTTTCTATATGAAATATTTAGCTAAATGTTCCATATTTTTTGTAAAGTGATATTTAGAATGTCTTCTTTATCATATTGAAAATTTACGTTTCTACTCGACATATTAAATATATATTTTCTCAAATATATTTTCCCATTTTTGCCTTATTTTTCTATTTTAAAAGTTATTTTGTCATCGCTTTGCTTTAAAAAGTTTAATAATCACAAGGATAAAAAAATTTTGTAAATGCATAAAATATATGAATGATCATTTTACACCAGATTTTACAGAAGATTCTAGTTTTCGCTAAATTCTTTTAGCTATGACACAAACTAAATATTTCTGTGCTTTAAGATTTTTAAAACTAGCCAGTTTTAGCTGGCCCGTTTGAAAAAAAATTAGTACAAATTTTTGTATGAATTTGTACATCTCACAATTTGTAATACTTTCATTAAATAATTTTAGGTTATAGTTTTTTTTTCTTACTCAAACATTTATAGTATAATGTATAATATAGTTTATCGGTTTTAATTTTTTTTTTAATAGATTTTTTAACCACCAAAAAATTTTTTGCTTAACTTTTTCAACTAGAATTTTTTATAGATTTTAGTTTTCTAGATTAGTCCTTTCAAGTAGATATAGATTTTAAGCACCATACAAATTTTATAGATTAGTTTTTTTTTGAAGTAGAATTTAACCACTAAAAAGTTTTATAGAATAGTATTTTAAAATAGATTTTAAGCAATTGTATAGATTATTTTTTTTCGAATAGTATTTAATCACTAAAAGTTTTATAGACACTAGTCTTTTAAATAGATTTTATGCATCACAATTTTATAGATTAATTTTTTTTTTGAATAGTATTTGTTCAGTCTTCCACTTAAAAATTAAAATACTCTTACTTAATATTACCCGAAAATATCCATCCAAAAATCGTTTATCGAGATCACCACACATAAAAAAATTTTTAACAGCGAGTTGTGGTTGTCTTTCTATGTGGTGTAAAATTTTCTTAATAAAAAATATGAAGTAAGTTTGAAATTTTATTAATAATAAAATTTAAGGACTGGCGAAATATTTTTGTGTTCTTTGAATTTTGCCACATTTTTCAATTAATTCGTAAATAGACCTTTTATTGAACGGTTATTTTCAGATATTTCTATTTGCAGCAATCAGATTTCTAATTTTTAACAAATCTTTAAGAAAAAAATATTTGATTTGAATGAAAAAAGTGCAATATTATTAAATTTTAGAATTTGTGATGCATACATAATATACTAAATATACTTACATAGCTATAAATCATAATATTAATTTTGATGCAAACTTCAACAAATAATTTTGTGAACTGCAAGAAAATTATTTTGCAGATTTATTATAATTTTTAAAGATCTACCATTAAATTTTATTTTCGAAAAAGTATCAAAATTATATACCTACATATGTGTGTAAAATGTACATATGTGTGTAAAATGTGTGTAATATGTAACTTGTTTTTTACAGGTTTATAATTCAATTCAATTTTTTAAGTAAAAATACAAATAATTTTTCATATTATATTTCCTTAATGGAAGCAACGAATTTTTATTAGAATAATCACTAATACTAATACTCATTCCACTAATAGCAAATTTCCATATACAATCAATCAGTCCAGAAATTTTTTAGCTTAATTTATTTTTACAACATGTACTTCCATACACAATTTGTCTGTAATATATGATATAACATAATTTATTATATATATATATATATATATATGGTACGGTTTTAGTGTTTGTATTGTTTTCATTCTTACACAAAACATAAAAAGAACATAATAAAACAAAAGATACGTTATCTACCTAACACTATGTAGCTATAAATCAACTATATATATCATTCAAAGTCAAACTATGTATCAATGTGTATACTGTATAGTCATAGCATATATTGTATAGAAAAGAAACATAAACAAAAATACGTAGCTATATGGATACTTAACACTACATTGCTCTATAAATATAATATTGTATATTATCATTGATATAGTATTTGAATATGATTCATATTCAAACTATAGGTATAGCAATAGCATATATTGTATAAAAACATAAAATTCGGAAAAAAGAGAAAAAAGGAGGAAAACAAAGGCTCATTTCTTTGAAAGTGTCGTAAGTTTTACCACTATTTTCTGTGTAATTCATGTGCCTTAAATTTTAGAAAAATAAAAATATAAATTTGTTCATTAAACAAAAAAAGACTTACATATAGGTATATAATAAAATTAGAAAAACTTTAAATAAAAAAAATTAAAGAAAATTAAGAAAAATAACTTTTTACATTCAATTTGACAGTATAAATATGTACATATGATTGTATATATGCACAAAAATACATATGTATAACAATATAAATATGTATATATGACTGTATATATGACTATATGACTATGATATATGTATATATTACTATGATATATGTATATATGACTGTATAGTGACTTATGCATATTGTTAATAAAATTCGAAATTTGTAATATTTATACATACATACATAATATGTATGTGATCTTATTTTTTATTAGGAAAATTTTACACCACGTAGACCATAAAGGCTAAAAATAAAAAAGCATATTAATTATCGAATGTGAATCGAGAAAAAAGTGGATAAATTGTATATGTACATACATATGTATATAATAGTACTTTGATATGATCATAAATAATATTTATTTATTTATTTATATTAATATTACATACATAAAATGTAATGCAATATTATTGAACCATCTTCTACTAAGGCCATTATAGATTTTTATACTATTATTAAATTATATACTAATATTATTTATTTTGTTTATATTATATACCATATATTTACATTATATTTGGTCGTAAGGGGGGTATGTAAAGAAAAAAACACTTACGACCTGTGCAAGGATCGAACCCACACTCCTTCGGTTAATAAGCCACACGTCTACCCACTAGATTATCGAAGCCCCATAATAATATTATCATAAAAGTCAAAAAAAGGTTTTATTTTTCCTATAGTTTATTATAGTGAATATACATATGTAATACATGCATATACATACATATATACCTTCTTAGTTAAACTAATTAACATTAATCCAATATATGTTAATTAATAATTTTATACATTTAAATTTATAAAGTAAAAATTTAAATCCTTCTTCATATATTATAGTCAATACAGTTTTCTTCAATACAAACGACGAATTATTGGTTACTTAATCATTCTAAATAACACATTTTTATTACTCTTTAGCTTATTTTGCTAAAAACAAGTAAAAGTAACGGTAAGTCGATGCAACCGACTTATTTATACCCTACACCTAAAAAATTCAAATTAAATTAAAAATCCATAAGTTATTTTAGTTAGGTATTTAATATAACTAAGCTAAAAAAATGAATGCTTTTACAACCTTTGCACAAAATTTCAGATTTCTATCTTTATTAAATTCGAAAATATGCTTGTTAGTTCTTGGGAAGTGTGTGAAGGCACGCGGACCACCACCCCAATTCATCTCAAATTTTAGAGACATCCACAGGGTAGAACATTCTTATATCAAATTTCAAATTTATATATTTATTAGTTTCGAAGATATGCTTGTTTGGTCTTAGGAGTTGTGTGGCAGATACCCGAACAACCATTCTAATTCATCTTAAATTTTGGACAAATCAGGGATTCAGGAAACAACACCCTAGTACCAAACTTGAAGTTTCTATCTTTATTAATTTCGAAGATATGCTTGTTCGGTTTTGGGAGTTGTATGGGAGGTACCCGAACGACCACTCCAATTCATTTCAAATTTTAGGTAAATCAGGGATTTAGGCAACAGCACCCTCATATCAAATTTGAAGTTCCTATCTTTATTAATTTCGAAGATATGCTTGTTCGATTTTGGGAGTTGTATGGGAGGTACCCGAATAGCTACTCCAATTCATCTCAAATTTTGGACAAATCAGGGATTCAGGAAACAACACCCTAGTACCAAATTTGAAGTTTCTATCTTTATTAATTTCGAATATATGCTTGTTCGGTTTTGGGATTTGTATGGGAGGTACCCGAACAACCACTCCAATTCATCTCAAATTTTGGAGATATCAGGGATTCAGAAAAACATACCCTCGTAGAAAATTTTAAGTTTCTATCTTTATTAATTTCAAAAATATGCGTATTAGGTTTTGGGAGTTGTATGGGAGGTACTCGAACGCATGGTCCGATTTCGCCCATTTACAATCCCCGTCTTACTTTAGTCATTATTAACCTACAGTATAAATTTCATCAAGATAGCATCATTATTTTTCGAGTTATCGTGCGTACGGACGGACGGACATCGCTAAATCGACTCAGGCGGTGATCTTGATTCAGAATATATATACATATCTATACCTAACTGGCTTCCTTTTGGTGGTTACAAACACCATACCAAAGTTAATATACCATATACTTAATGTGTAGGGTATAAAAACAATATACTTAAATACACAAATTGTCTGTGACAAATCAAGAAATCTCATGTATATTTTTTCGTATATCTAGAAAAAAAACTTCATTTTATTTAAAAAATAAAAACCATAATAATCTGATAACGTAGCTAAAGTTTTAATAAATCAAGATGGATTATCTATAAATCATGAACTTTGTAAATTGTATTATAAATACCATGAAAAAATTGGAATTGCCAAAGAGGATGTTAAGGAAGATTTAATTTCATACAGAAGTCATATTGACAACAAATATAGAGACTATCTTCAAAGAAGTAGAGAAACTTGAAATAAATACATGAACCCTATTTCAAAATGACGGACAGAAATAATAATTTTAACAAAAAGAAATCAATAAAAATTCTGTATGTAAATATTAGAAGTATGAGAAAAAAACTAGTTGATCTAATTTTAATGATTAAATTGCACATTCCAGATCTTGTTGTTTTAAATGAAACATGGATATACTCATCTGAAATTCCGCTTATGCAAATGCCTGAGTATGCGGCAGTACATTCTTGCAGAGATAATAACAGAGAAGGTGGTACCGCAATATATATAAAAGATTCAATTTCATTTTCTACTCTTTCGTTACCTGAATCAATAAATGCTAAATTTAATCCTATTGGAATAATATTACTGAACTGTCAGCCTAACCTAAAAATTTTTTACTACGTATAATGCACCTGATAATGATAATAATGATTACGTCAATTCACTTGGAATCCTTCTTAAAACGTTTAATAAAAACTGTATTATAGTGGGAGATACCAATATTGATTTGCTTACAATTAATGATCTTACTAATACTTATAAGAACATAGTTGAATCATATAATTTCAATACATGCAATAACACCACTATAAGCGGAATTACTCGTCTAGCCGTTAACTGCAATTGTCAATCTGATTTTAATCATGGAAGCATTATTGATCATGTTATTTCCAACTCTAAAACTCTCAAAGTATTGATCATGTCATCTGATAATCCTATTAGTGATCACAAAATATTGAATATTAGTATTGAAAAATGTGATATTAATCCTGAACCAATGATACGGGTAAATATTGTTAAAACAAATTGGGAAATGTTTGAAAACTTAGTCGCACACAAAGTTCAAATGTGTAATTCTTACAATAGACTCACGGAATGTTTAAAGGAAAGTAAATCATTGGCATCATCAACCATAACAGTTAGAAGAAGAAAACAAAATCCTTGGATTACCTCTTTTATGCTCAGCGTAATAAAGAGAAAAAACAAACTTTACGCTAAACTTCGTAAAAACAAGAACAACGTGGATCTACAAAATAAGTACATAAGAATCAAAAATTTTACTCAAAAACTGGTAAAAGAAGCAAAGGAAAATTTCTTTAATAATCAAATAAGTGAAGCCACAAATCCCCAACAAATGTGGAAAGTTATTAACGAACAGTTAAATCTTAATAGTTCCAAGGGGAAACTGAAAATTCATTTGACTAATAGCAACGGTGACATCTCTAAGCAGCAAACATTTTTGCGGTATTTCAATAAAACACATCAAATCTATCGGGCATTTAATATCCAACAAACTTGCTGATATAACAAATGAAATTTTACATACTGGCGAATTTCCAGATGCGGCTAAAGAATGTATTATCACTCCGATTTATAAATCAGGAAATAATGCAGACTGTAACAACTATAGACCAATATCTTTAACAAATTGTCTATCTAAAATCATTGAAAAAGTTATTAAACGTCGTCTAATTATGTTCCTTTCTAACTCCAATCTAATTGACGACCACCAATTTGGTTTTCTAAATGGAAGTAGTACAGAATCAGCTGCAGTCGAAGTTGTTAATTTTATAAACACGACATTAGATAACAACAACTACGCTCTTGCTATTCTTTTAGACCTAAAAAAAGGTCATTCGACACCGTGAATCATGATATACTACTAAATAATCTTTTTAATATTGGTATTAGAGGAATTGCAGCTAATCTATTTAAGTCCTATTTGGAAGATCGTAAAATTAAAACGAGAATAAATTATTCCATTAGTGAAGAAGCAAGTTTACCAATTGGAGTTCCTCAGGGCACAGTTCTTGGTCCAATTCTTTACTTAGTTTATGTAAATAGTTTCAACCAAATTGAACTAAAAGGGCATTATTCAATGTTTGCTGACGATACAATAATTTTATATAAAAGCAAAAACACCAATCAACTGGAAGAAATCATCAATAGTGACCTACATAAAGTCAGCGAGTGGTTAAAATTTAGCAGATTAACAATTAACGTTTCCAAAACTGAGTTCATATTATTCAAGCAAAAAAATAAAGCAAATATTAATTTATCAATCAACATCAATCAACAACCGATAAAAAGAGTTGAATCAGCCAAATATTTGGGCTTATACATTGATGAAGACCTGGCTTGGAAAATACATACTGAAAAATTAAAAAAATCTATAATGTCAATAATTGGTGCAATTGGAAGATATTCTAGATTAAGTGAACATGTAGCAAAGTTAGTATTTTACTCTCACATCCAATCCAAAATGCGGTATTTAATCACAATTTGGAGTCAATGTTCCAAAATTATTATAAACTCGGTTACCGTCCTCATTAATAGAGCCATAAAAATTTTATATAGACTACCTTATGATTACTCAACAACATCATTGTATTCTGATTGCAAATTACCCTCTGTTGAACAAACAATATTTTTAGAAAACTGTAAGCTGATTTATAAATTATCAAATAATTTAATGAAAAGCAACCTTAGACTACAAACAAATGATTCAATCCATAATTATAACACAAGGAGTGCAGAGCATTTTCGACTCGGAGCTCCCAGGACGGAAAAGGGTAAAAGAGATGTTATGTTCATCTGTCTAAATGTTTTCAACAGTCTTCCTAACAATATAAAATATGCCCCAAACATAAGAGTATTTAAAAAACGATTGGAAGCATTACCTACTCAAGTTAATTAAAAAAAAAAAAATAGAAAAGAAAAAAAAAAGTAAGAAAAAATAAAAATTTAAATTGAAATGTAAAGATAATTTTAAAATGTATTATAATGTGTTATATTAAACAATATCTTAATATATTGTATTAGAATATAAGTTAGTTATAAGGAGAGATTTATACCAGTTTTTTATACTGCCTATCTCTGTTTATTTTAATAAAAAAAAAAAATTGTTAACTTAACATTATATTTAACATACATTTTCGTTTATTCGCTTTATAACACATACAGTAGCACAGCATGCAGATAACTAATCTTTTCTTTGTATTTTAAAAATTGTTTTATTGTAATACATTTGTAAATTTTATGTTAATGAATTGTAATATTATATAACTAGAATAAATAAAATTTATTTAAAACTAACAATCGAATCTAAATTACTTACAAAAACCTACATTCAATTACCAGAATTCAAATTATTATCTATCCTAGTATAGCAATACGCGTTACAATGTAACATACACACCAATTTATTTTATTTAGAAATTTTTTTTTTTTTATTCAAGGTTAAATTGTATATGATTGTATATCAAAAAAAAGAATGAAAAACGTTTATGTATATTTAAAATTAAAAAAAAACGAATTTAGTATAACATAAAAGATGAATAAATTTCATATTGATAGATGTCGCGACTATTTGGGGCACAGCCTTATTTTTATTTTCTATACTAAAAAATTTGTTCTACTTGGAATGTTTTATCTGGTTTTATACATACATACATATATGTATAGTCTTTGACAGGACGCAACAATAAAAGCTTCTTGAAAGAACTTTTAAACAATTAGGTAACAAGAGGTAACAAAAACATCAACAAAACAAATTTTAATAACTATTTTAATTTTGAAAATAAGTTAGCAAATAAAAATTAAAAACAGATAATATCATAATATTTAATCGCCCTATTTTTTCCCATACAAACATAAGTATCCCTCTACAGACCAAAATACTGGACCAATTTTAATGAAACACCAGCCAAAAGAAAGATCTTTTTTGCTTTTATCTTCATCTTTCATTTTATTTAATTGTGTCATATTTCAGGTGAAAAACAGGTATACTTTATTATAACAGGTATATATTTAGCATAAAATAGCCACGCCGTTTAGCTTTGTGAAATATTTTGAGTCGACTTTCTTTAGAAATGTAATTCATTTTCGGTTGTGATTCGTGGCTCAATTAATTTATTATTATGAGCCGACTTATTTTTTTCTTATGAATTTTTAACTAAGTTGTTGAAATGAACAAGGAGATTAAACATTTTTTTATTTCTTATTTTACTATTTATTTTTACCAAATTGAAATAATAAAACTTATTTTATAAAATCAAATAGCATGTTTTATCCTTCTAAATATATAAACTAGAATGATTTTTTTGCAAAAAAAAAGACCATTACATACTTTAAACATGCATTAACAATGTTATTAGAGTATTATTATCTAATTTTGTTGATAATATGTAATGTTTTGTTTTTAATAAGTAAACAGAAGATAAAATAAACAAAACTTAAAAAAATATTCCATATAAAAACAAAAGATTAATTTTGAATGTTTTTTTACCTGTTAATGCATACTGTAGCATATATGCATCATTTTATGTAATCTAATGCTACAGATGTATTTATATATATTTAAAAAAAAAAAGCAAATAAACATATTATCTAAAAGGCAGACTAATCTATAAAATTTTTTTTTTTTTTTGGGTTTTACGTATTTTAATAGGTAGATTACGACAATTTAAATTGCATTTTAGTCTACTACGCAGTTTTTGTTGTTTCGACTGCAAATCACCCAATTGTATAAAAACTATAATACAGAACAAAAATTGAAAAATTACATTTGATTAACAGAGTTCAAATTAACTAAATAAATCTATTAGAATTGATTTTGGACCATTTCCGAATAAAATACAACGAAAAAACACATATGATGCACATATGCTACAGTATGCATTTAAGGGTTAAATGAGTATACTTTAAAATTTTAAAACAGTCTTACTTGCTTGCTTCTCAATGACTGAGCAACTTGCAGCTGATGCACGGTGATTTTGTAGGAAAGGGGTATGAAACGAAAGAAAAAACTTTCCACTGCTTGATGCACAGGGAGAGATTTTTTGAAACAAATGGTGCGTTTTACACTAGAGCAACACGTTGCTTGATTTTTTTGCTGCAACAACAGCTATCGTTTTACATTTGATTTTTTTACATCAGATTTTTTTTTGGTTTGTAAATGTGTTAGTGTAACTTATTCTCATTTCAAATTAAATTATCGAACTGAACAAGTCACGCACGGATATTTCTCTGCATAATTGGCTGTTTAGAGTTCTAATTTTTTTTTAAGTCTTGTACCGTTATGTTTAAATTCAATTGATTCTGCAGTTGACTTAAAATAAACTCCAGCTTTTTATTTTTTTTTTGCTTTATTCAAGAAGTTTTTGACTCTAGGATCCCATAATGAAGGACATTCTTCGTAGAGTGAAATTAACAATTCCGTTTCTTTACGGCTCCAAGCAACAGCCATATTTGTTATTTTAAAACTACCACTTAATATAATACTAACTCGTTTTAGTATACAAATAAATTAAATAATACTTTAAAATCTCTAAAATAAATATCCAAGTCTGTTTCTTTAATTTTTATTTTATTATATAATATATTATGTTTATAAACTTATCTAAATATTTTTTAAATACTTCACTCTTCACATTTAAATAAGAAGTAAAGTCAACATCAACCTACAAATTTTTCAAATTTTTACAAGTTTTAAAATAAAAAAAAAATATCTTGTACTTAAAATAAAAAAATTACCTACCTAGTATTTAAAATAAAAATTTATGTACTTATTTAAACATTACTAAAAAATACAAACTGAACTTACGCAGAAAAGAAAAAATTCCAAATTTTATTTTGATGTACAATTTATATAATTTTAATGAAGCTAAAAATATGAAAACTCGATATTAATTTAAAATTTTTTCCTCATTCGCACGATAATTTTTAATAAATTTTAGGTAAAAACTTTCAAACAAAACTTTTAATCCCACCCACCCACTCTTATTTTATAAAAAAAAATTCTCTTATTCTACTTTTACAAATGTCAAAAAAGTAAGCGGAAAAAATAACTAAAAAGGCTTAAGTAATTTTATTAAATTTTAAGCACAGCTGTGAGCTGTCGATAGTTTTTTTTCTATTCTATTCTAAATATTGTGAATAGACCTGTGAATGGGACCTGTGATATTAAGTTAAAATTACGAGTTGAAAGGTAAATTTTTAATATGTTGCAGCAAAAATTCCAAATTTTATTCATTCCATGGTCATACTTGGTTGGGTGTGGTAAGTAACTTTATCTTAACTTAACCCAGTAACTTTATCTTTTTTTAATATTTTTCCGTTAATTTAAAAAAAATCGGGAATTCGCCGACGTAAATTTTATTTTCGTCATGAAATGTCATATTCTTGATTTATGATTGAATTGAAAGATTGATGTGTGATTGATGTGTTTCATTTATGATGTGCTGGTTAGAATGAAATGTGCTATTGGTTAGACGAAAAATCGGTTAGGAAACATTTTTGTGGATATAATATACCCAAGTATGATTTTTTCGTAACTATTTATTTATAAGCAATATTTTATGTTTAACAATTTTTCGAGTAGAAAAATTGTGAAAATGTTGTGTAAACCGGTAGAAATTTTAAAATATTTATTAGAACAAGACAGCGATGAAGATATTTTCGGTGAATTAGTAAGTGATAGTGAAGGTGAAGGTATTTGCGAATTTGAAATGGAAAATGTAGAATCAGAAAATACAGATAGTGAAAAGATAGATGAATCTGGTGAACAGGAAGATGTATTAATCATAAATTCTCGAAGACGAAGATGAAGTTTGTGAAGGCGAAAATTAAATGATTAGGCAACAAAGAAATATTTGTAGTTTTAAAGGCAAAAATGGTACAGGTAAGTTTCGCGGAATTGAAAATTGTAGACTAGATATTGATTTACAAACATCTTAGATGGAGCACTAATGTACATCTAGACGAGGAAGACCGAGTTCATCAAATATTATTTTACATTTGTCAGGGTCAAAAGGTACAGCTAGGAATATGAAATCAGCAGGTGAAGCTTGGGATCAAATTTTTGACAAAACAGTTATTGAAATTATTACGAACCACACAAATGAGAAAATTTCACGTACAATAGCTAATATAAAAATTGAAACCTATCATAAGCTATCTGATATTTAAGAAATTAAGGCGTTTTTTGGTTTGCTATATTTGGCATAGGCGTATTATAAACGTTTGGTTTGAATACATCCGAATTGTGGTCAGAAGCTTTTGGCAATGGAATTTTTCGTGCAACTATGTCACAATGCAGATTCAAATTTTTAGCTGCTGCTTTACTATTTGATGACAAAAACACTCGTCCTTAATGGAGACAAGCTGATAATTTTGCTCATATAAGACAAATTTTTGATGCATATGTTGCGAATTGCAAAAAATATTACTCACCGTATGAATACTGCACGATAGACGAACAGATGCTAAGCTTTAGAGGAAGATGTAGTTTCGTTGTCTATAACCCGATGAAACCAGATAAGTATGGTATAAATTCAACACGATTCCTTATGTTGGGGAAATTAAAGATCGCTTAAAAAATGAGTCAGTACCAACATATTCTATTACAAATTTGTCTGAACCAATTTTTAATACTAATCGAAACGTAACAACTGATAATGGTTCAATGGACAAATTTGTCTGAACCAATTTTTAATACTAATCGAAACGTAACAACTGATAATGGTTCACGTCAATCGAGGCTGCTGACATGTTGAAAAGTCATAATTTAATTGATTTGAGAACAGGAAAACCAGACGTTATTGTAATGTATAATGAAACGAAAGGCGATACTGATGTATTTGACAAACTTTATACAACATGCAGACAATCAGCACCGTGGCCGATGAGAGTATTTTTTGGAATGTTCGATGGATCTGGCATCAATGCCATAATTTTGTTGAATTTAGCTACAAATTCAATAAAAAGCTCAACAAAAGAATTTTTAAAGAAATTAGGAACGTACCTCATCATACCATTTTTGAGACCAGATTAGATAATGTAAATTTGCGAAAATCAGTAAAGATAAAAATACGTGAAATATTGGCTGTTGAAGAAAGCCCTATAACTTTTAACCAATATGGAATAATAGTATTACCAAAAACGTTCGTTGCGCCATTTATAAGTGGAAAAAAGATAGGAAGACTACATTGGCGTGCAATAGTTGCAAGAAACCAATGGAGCACAAAGCTGCAAATTACATTTTATTTTGGAATAATGTCACATCGTGAATATCAAAATTTTACAGTTTCGCTAAGAAAATTCTTAGAAGGTACATCCAAAATTGTTTTTATTTGTTTTTATTTTATTGAAAATGAAGTGAATTAACTATTTTTTATTAGTTTTTCATGAAATTAACTTTTCTCAATAAAAGTTGGAGTAAATCAAGAAAATCTTATCTGATATATTATGTTCTAATATTTTCCCTTTTTATGTGCTTTTTAAATAAAAAATAAGGTAAAATTTTCAAAAATACTTTGAAAATTTAAATATTATGTAAATTTTGGATTTAGAGTGCTGAAATAGTTTATGGGTATGAGAGACCCAGGTGTGATCTTTATGTTATTCGACATATTTTGGGAAATATTTTATAACGAAAACTCGAAATGAAAATTGAGAAAAATAAGTATTTTTTCGAAAGAAAAAAAACAAAATAATAAGAACAAAAAAAATTTTTAAATGCAAATTTCAGCTTTTATTTGCTGACGTTTTGACGTTTGACGTGTTAAGTTGGAGAGAAAACTAAGAAATAATAAATAATAAAATTAAATTTTAATATTAAAGCAAATAGTCGAATTATTACAATAAAGAGAATTATTTTGCACCATTGAGTTCTTGTTTTTTTCAAAATATGGCTGATAATGCATGTAAGACATGTAAAAATGAAATACGTGGTGAGTCAGGTGTTAGGTGTGCAGGTGTTTGCGGTAAGCTATTCCTTGAAATGTAGTAGATTGGATCAGTATAGTTGTGGAGTTTTGAAAACAAACGGTATGTTAAGGCTAATTTGTAATGACTGTATGGTCTATATTCAAAATGTAGATTTGGTATTAAAAGAGATACAGGAAAGTGTAAAAAACAACAAAAGAAAAAATGTTTGAAAGAATATATTGATGAATTTGATATATCGCTGAAGAAAAATTAAGCGGAGATTAAGGGTTTACTTGAAGCAATAGAAGGTAGATATATGGAGAGATTGAGATTACTTAAAGTGGCATATGAAACCTGTGAAAAGAAAATTATTGAAATGAAAAATATGAGTGAATTAATGGAATGCTTTAAAGAACAAAATTAAAGGTTAGTAAATAAATTAGAAAAAATTAATGTTCAAAATTTTAGGACGGAGAATTTGGATGCAAAAAATATTGATGTAGATCAACCAACTAAAAAAGTTGTAACGTATTCTGATATGGTTAAAAAAAACCAATGCTAGTAATAAAACCAAAAAGAGCTCAGATATTAAAAACAATATTGATCCGGTGAATTTTAACGTAGGGGAAATATCAAAAAAGAAGGATGGAAAAAGGAAAAAAACCAATGCTAGTAATAAAACCAAAAAGAGCTCAGATATTAAAAACAATATTGATCCGGTGAATTTTAACGTAGGGGAAATATCAAAAAAGAAGGATGGTACAGCAGCAATTTATTTAAAATAGTAAAGATAATGCAACTATTAAAAGGCTTGAAGAGGCGGAAAAAGGTAAAATGGAAAAGCAATATGATGTTATAGTACCTAAGGATATTAAACCAAAAATCTTAGTTGTCGGCATGTCTGAAAATTATGAAAAAGAAGATATTGTGGAAAGAATAAAAAAGTAGAATAATTTAAAATTTGGTGAGGAAGTCAAATGTATTAGAACATACAAAACAAATAGAGAGACGTATGAATATAATGCAATTATGGAAATTAATTTTGAAGACTTCTAAAATATTCTAGGAGGAGAAAAAAATAAAGATTGAATGGGATAGATGTAAAGTTTATGAGAATTATAATATTCGTAGGTGTTTGAATTGTTTGGGATTTTGGGATTTGGTCACAAAGTACAGTCGTGCAAGATTAAAGAGAAAGTTTGTAGGAAATGTGGTGGTAATCACTTAATAAAGGATTGTAAATCAGAAATGTACGAGTGTATCAATTGTAAAAAGGTTTTTTTTTTTTTCTTTATTAATTCAATTATAATTCCAGAAATAATGTATGTATAAGTAAATATTATTAATTTAAAGAGACCTTAGCCGTAGCCGTCTGGTCATATTAATTACATATTTAAGTTTTCGTTAGTAATTGTCGAACATTGTATTAATATTAAAATCAAAATTAAAATCAAAAGTTCATATTACAATTATACAATTAAAATTAAAATTAAGGTTAATAAATCATTGAATTTAGATTTGAATATAGCACATAATTATCTTGATAAAAATTGTCCAACATTACTGAGGAAAATAGAAATTGAAAAAAAAAAAAATTTTCTTGTAGCAATCACACAATATTGAATATTGGTGTTTCAATAGTCAAGGTGTTGTAAATAATTTTGTAGAAATTGAGGATTTAGTAAAAAGAAAAAATGTGGATGTCATGTGCCTAACAGAAACACACTTAGTAGAGGATGATGATGATGCAATAATTGAAATTAATGGTTACAATATTGTAAAAGTAGATAGTATTACTAGGCGTACCGGTGGAGTATTATTTTATTGTAAAAGAGATTGGAATATTGAAGTTATTAATACATCTTCTCTTAGAAATGAAATATGGATGTTACATGTTAAATTATATAATAGAAACTGCTTTTTTCACTTAATAGGTTTATATAGATCACCAAAATACTTATCTGACAATGATGAGTTTTTTGAGGAGTTTAATTTTTATATTAAAAGCATAAACGCAAAAACTGAAAAAATAATTATAATGGGGGATTTTAATATTAATTGGAAGAGTAATGATAATTGTCGAATGAAGTTAAATGAAATTCTTGATGAAAATTTGTTTAGACAAATAGTAAAGTAATATACTCGTGTGACAATACATTCAAAAACCATTATTGAATGGGTAATTACGAATTGTTATGAAAACGTGATTGCCAGTGTGGAACGCAAAGAAAAAATTAGTGATCATGAAACTATTAGGATAATACTGAAATTGAAAAATAGAGAAAAGCAATTGAATGAAAATAAAAAAATTAAAGTATTGAAATATAATAAAAATATTTTTAGATCAAAAATTGTGCTCAATGATATTATGACAATATATTATTATGACGTAAATACAAAGGCAAGTAGATTCACCTCGTCCTTACATGAAATCGTCAGTCAATTTATTGTAATGAAAAATGTAAATAATTTTAAAAGAAGTTGGTACACAAATGGCTTAAAAAATTTAAAACTGCAGAGAGATTATCAATACAAAGTAGCAGTATGGAGAAATAATGATGTGGAATGGAAAGAATACGGATCCATTAGAAATTTGTATAAGAACAGAATTAATCATGCTAAAAACAATCCTATGAGAAATAAAGTAGAAAATTCACATGACCAAAAAACGATGTGGAAAAATATTAAAATATACATAATAAAAAAAAAAGTAGATGAAATAAATGAAATAATTTTTAACAAGATAGTAGAAAATAGTAAACCTGTAATAGCTAATAAATTTAATTGGTATTTTGTAAATAGTATTAAGCAGATTAATGAAGAAATACCGTATATTCCGTATAATTCACTCATGGATGAAAGCGATAATGTATTCAAATTTAAATGTAATGATTTAGGTGCACTGGAAAATGTATTGAAAAGTATTAATGAAAAAAAAGATTATTATCAGGTGAATGTACAAATGCTGATAGATTCATTTGATCTTATTGGTCAAAATTTGTTAACTATAATAAATGACAGTTTAAAGACCAATCTGGTTTTGGAAAAAATCATAGTTGTGAATCTTTGTTAAATTTGATAGTTAGTAATTGGAAGATGGATGTGCATGATAAAAAGATTATTTTAGCAGTTTTTATAGATCTTCAAAGAGCTTTTGAGATCAACTGTGCTATGTTAATAGAAAAGTTAAAATGCAATGGTGTTAAAGGCACTGAGTGTGATTCAGTCATATTTAACCAACAGAATTGAAAGAACAAGAGTTGGTGATGCTTTATCAGATCCAATTGAAGTAGAGCTGAGTGTGCCACAAGGCAGTATCTTAGGTGTACTTTTGTTCTTGATATTTATAAATGACATGCCTAAAGTTTTCCAAAGGTCTAAATTATTTCTATTTGCGGATGATGCTTTGTTATATGTAGCTGGTGATAATGTAAATTCATGTGTTGATGTATTGAATTTTGAACTAAAAAATTTGTGTAATTAGTTAAAACAAAATAAACTTAAATTGAATATAAGAAAAACAAAACTTATGAAAATTAACTGTAATGAAAGTATTGAAATAAAAATGGATGATATATGGATTGAAGAAGTAAAAGAGATAAATTATTTGGAAATAATATTAGATAATAAGATGAATTTTAAAAGTCATGCAACTTATATTGATAAAAAAATTTCAAAGAAGTTATTTTTTAAAAATCAGGCGTAGGATGTCATTTATGAATACAATAAAAATTTATAATGTCATGATAAAACCGCATTTTGAATACTGTTCCTATATTTTAATTATATTAAAACAAGAAGATATAAGCAGATCGCAAAAATTACAGAATCGTGCAATGCGAATGAGGGTCAGCAGATATACAGCAATAAGTTTTATGCATGAAGCCCTGGGTTGGATATCTGTTTATCAAAGGATTGTCATGAACGTGTTTATCATTGTTTTTAAAATGAGAAATAAATTGTATCCTGATTATTTGTGCAATAGACTAGTATATAATGGTGATATTCATCATTATAATTTAAGAAATAGATTTAATTTTAGAGTGCATTTTTGATGAAAGGGAGTAAGGGAGTAATACTTTTATAAAGGAGTAAACTTGTATAACAATTTTCCTAATGAATTAAAATTTGAGATAATTTGAAAATTTTTAAAAGGAGAATTATTATTTATTATGTTAAAAATAATTAAGGAGAGGAATATTATTTATTATGTTAAAAATAATTTTTAGAAAGTTGTAATAATATATTTTTGTTGTTAAAAAGTAGTAAAATTTACTAAATAAATAAATTAATAAATAAAATTTTATTTTGATCTATTTTAATGTATCCACTACATGCATACATTTAAATTTATCCATGTCATGGACCATGGTCTGAAAATATTGTTAGCTGTATTTTAATGTTAATGTTCTCATTTCAACAAATTATTAATCAAACTGACAGCACATAAGAATTATACGCATAGATATCAAATCATTTTTTATTTTTTTTTAGTATATTCCCCTTCCGCCATTGCCGGTCCCAAGTCCGGGTGAAAAAGGAGGAGGGGGGAGTAACAACCTCGTTAAAAACCTTGGTTCAGCTGCCCCGGCTGATAGCACCTTGTAAGGGCTCTTGGCAAGGGTACACGTGAACAAATGAAGATGTCAGAAGGAGAAAAAAAACTTACGGGACAGGGATTCGGAATCCCAGAACCAGGGTCGACATCATGCGACCGCCCAGTACATCGGTGAGTAACCAGGCTGATGTTACAGTTTATACTACTGGAAAATCACAAGCAGATTTTAACAACAGGAGCAAGCTGACGACTTAAACTCCACACCAAAGCACACCAAAAATTGAACAAGAAAACACAGCAGCAGAAGACATGAAATTAATATATGAAAAGTGGTAAAGTGGAAAAAAAAGCAAGAATTAATTTAGAACAAGCAGTTTAAAAATTAAATCAACAAATTATAGAACTCAACAACAAAATTATTTGGTTATCATGCGTAAACATCATAAAAACATCATAAACATCAGAAAAACGAGAAAAATGAATATTTCACAGATGAAGAACAGCTAGATAAAGAAATCAACCACAAAAAAGATCGAAAGAAAAGGAAAATGAAAAATTCACCTTAAATAATACAAGATAATAGTCCATTACAGACAAAGAAAACAATAGAAACGAAGCATGTACACAAAGCAATTAACGAGGATGGGAGTAAAAATAAACCTGCACCTAAAAAAAAGATAGAACCATTACCACCTCCAATAACCGTTAGCAACGTAGCAAATTTCAACATATTCAGAAGTAACATATTGAATATTGCACAACATCAAGTGACATTCAAAGCCATAGCTAATGAAGATATAAAGCTATCAACAACAAATAGTGATGATTACAGACAAATCAAAAATTATCTGAAAGAAATTGTTTTAAACCGAAACATTCCAACAAATATAGAATTTCACACATATCAGCTTAAGGACGATAAATGATATAGATTCGTCATAAGAGGACTACCAGCTTCTACAAGTCAGGACGACATTAAAAGTGAATTAGAACAAAAAGGCCATCAAGTGATTGCAAATTGAAATGTTATTAAAAAATCCATCGTAGAAGGTAAAAAAATTACAAAAACGTTTCCGTTATTCTATGTGGATTTAACATCAAAAAACAATAATAAAGAAGTATTTCAAATGACAAATCTCCTACACTGTAAGATGAAAGTAAATAAAATTAAAGGTATTATTCCTCAATACACGAATTGTCAAAGATTAGGACATTCCAAAAACTTTTGCCAAAGACAACCCAGATGTGTAAAATGTGCCGAAGATCACACTAGCAAGTGCAATAAAAGTCCTGACACTCAATCTAAATGTACTCTATGTAAGAAAATCGGACACCCGGCAAACTACAAGGGATGCGAAATTTAAGGAAAGCTACAAAAATCCAAGCACCGAAAAAAAGATCAGCAGTTCAAACTGTACAAGCTAAACCGGCAGAGAAAGTGACTGCTAATAAAACTTTTGCGCAGGCTATAAAGTTAGTAGAAGATAAACCAAATGAACAAACACAAAATCATACAACAGAGAATGAAACAACAATAAATGACCTTATGAAGTTAATAATAAAGTTTCAGTCTGAAGCTAAACAAAACTTCAGGCAGTTTACAAGGCGTGTAGATGAAATACAGAAAAAAACATCGACGTCGTACCAGATTATAGAAAACAAAAATGACAGATAATTCTTTACGAATGCAAACATGGAACTCAAACGGCCTGAACCATAGAGCTCGAGAACTAGATGTGTTCCTTAATACAAATTATATAGACATAGCACTCATTTCTGAAACGCATTTTACAAATAAAAAATACATAAAATTTCAAGGGTATAAGAGTTACTGGACCATACATCCAAGTGAATGTACCTGAGGAACTGCAGTAATTATTAAAAAAAACATCTCACACTATCAACAAGATGACATAAGATATAAAATTATGTACAAGCCACAATAATAACTGTGAATCATAATGATGCAGATTTGAAAATTGCACAGCATATTGTCCACCATCTCACAAAACTGATAAGAAACAGTATATGGAAATCTTTAACCATCTGGGATCACGATTTATTATTGCCGGTAGCATACAGCATGGGGTTCTCGGCTAATTACACGTAAAAAGGGTAATGAACTCCTAATGCTATGAAAACAATCTAATAAGCACACTGACTGGGATCTATTTAGAGACAATCTGGAAAAATTAATAAATCTCAAAATAAGATTCAAAACAATTGAAGATCTGGAATCACAGGCACAGAAACTTATTAACAACATCCAAGAGGCTGCCAAAATTGCTACCCCTGTTGTAATTGCCGCGAAAAGTATTTGTTATCCTCTTGAAATTAGGGAACTAATCAAGGAGAGACGTCGACGGAGAGGAGTTTGGCATAGATCCAGATATCCTGCAGACAAAACAATATTTATTTATTTATTTTATTTTAATTACCAAAACAAGGTATGTACATATTTAAAAAAAAAAAGGCAAAAAATAACAGACATTATACAATTGATATTAAAAATATGATTGCAATTCTTAAGGACTAATTGAATTGAAGAAATTGAAGAAATTGTTAATTTAAACGTACCAGTAACAAATTAAATAGGTTAATCAAAAATTACAAACATAGCGATATTTTGCTATATATATAATTTTCTTGCAAATATAAGTCCCAAAACTGATAAGAATTACTCTTTATGGAAAGCAACGATGTTTTAAAAGACCGGATACGCATGTACCAACTATAAAAACTCTACGAGGAACATGGGCGAGACGCGATGATGAGAAGACAGAGTTATTCGCTCAAGACTTGGCTTCCATATTTAAACCTTGCAATGATATGCAATCAGACATCAATACAACAAATATGTTTCTTGCTGAAAAAATTTTAAAAACAATTACACCTCTTGAAATTGCACAAGAAATAGATACAAACATAAATCCAGAAAAAGCTCCTGGTATTGATGAAATTTCACCTGGTTTTCTTAAAGAATTACCACGGAAAGGTATTGTTTTCATGACATACTTGTTTAACCCCTGCTTTAGACTCAAACATGTACCGTTATGTCTCAAGGTAGCCCAAATCATTGGAAAACCCGGATAAACCACCGAATGAGATTTCATCATATAGCCCAATGTCTTGGTTACCAGCAATATCAAAACTGTTTGAAAAATTAGTACTGAACCGTATAAGACCATTGATTAACATACCAGATTTTCAATTTGGGTTTAGAAAGAAACATTCCATCATTGACCAAATACACAGAATCACTTCAGTAATCGAACAGGCTTTTGAAGAGAAGAAATATTGTCCATCCGTATTTATTGATGTATCACAAGCGTTTGATAAAGTTTGGCATGAGGGTCTCATTTATAAATTAAGTAAATTATTACCAAATAACCTCTGCTAACTCCTCAAGTCATACATATCTGAGCGTAAATTTAGAGTAGCACATGAAGAAGCTCGATCCGAATTCTATCCCATACTAGCAGGTGTACCACAAAGAAGCGTCTTAGGACCATTTTTGTACCTAATTTATACCGCAAATATACATTTAAACATAAACATACATAAACATTTGCCGATGATACAGTGATAATGGCAGTCAGTGAAACACAACAAGATGCAACAGGGAAACTTCAACGCGCTTTAAATAAAGTGATCAAATGGACAAATGATTGGATGATTAAACTTAATGAATAAAAATCAGTACAAGTAACATACACATTAAAAAGGAAAAGTTATCAGTATTGCACTTATTTAAATGGCATTCAAATACCACAAGAAAAATCGGTATAATATTTGGGGTTACATCTAGATGAACGGTTAAATTGGAAACGCCACGTGGATTCGTAATTATTATTCATTAAATGCAGATGTACTAAAATTAACGGATAATTGTAATTAGTATTTTTTTTATTTTTTATAAAGTTTATTATTTTGTTCGCTTCCATTTGAAATTTGATCACTTTATTATTCAAAGTGATCGTGTAGCAGTTGTTCCTACAACCATAAGCGTGATAGCAATGGATTGTAGTAAATGTAAATTAAAAATAAGAGGGGAAACAGCTGTGCGGTGTGCCGGAGTGTGTAGCAAGATTTACCACTGTCAACATAAATGCTCGGGATTAGACCAGTCAACAATTGGAATATTAAATGTGAATTCAAATATTAAATTTATATATGATGATTCCGTTCTTTACATTCAAAATGTCGATATGGTGGTTCCAAACATTAAATGCTCTGTTAAAAAAAATAGTGACTATTTAAAAGAGTACAAGACTGAGTTCGAATGTACATTAAAGAAAAATGAGCAAGAGGTGATTCAGTTATTAAAAGCTATTGAAGGAAGATATTTAGAGAGACTAGAACAAATTAAAAATGAACAAAAAAGTGAAATTGAGAAAATGTACCAACTAACAGAGATATTTAAATCAAGAGTGAAAATATTAATGCTAATATAAAAAATACTATATCTAAGAACAATGAACTATGGTACTGAATTAAAAATTTTAAACAATGAAAACAAAAAAAATGAAAATATAAGTTAAAATATTTCATTTGCTGAAATATTAAAAAGTGCAAGCGTAAACAATAAATCTATACCTATACCTATATATACCTATACCTATCTATACCTATATTACTAGCATTGGTTAAAAAAAACCAATGCTAGTAATAAAACCAAAAAGAGCTCAGATATTAAAAACAATATTGATCCGGTGAATTTTAACGTAGGGGAAATATCAAAAAAGAAGGATGGAAAAAGAAAAAAAACTAATGCTAGTAATAAAACCAAAAAGAGCTCAGATATTAAAAACAATATTGATCCGGTGAATTTTAACGTAGGGGAAATATCAAAAAAGAAGGATGGTACAGCAGCAATTTATTTAAAATAGTAAAGATAATGCAACTATTAAAAGGCTTGAAGAGGCGGAAAAAGGTAAAATGGAAAAGCAATATGATGTTATAGTACCTAAGGATATTAAACCAAAAATCTTAGTTGTCGGCATGTCTGAAAATTATGAAAAAGAAGATATTGTGGAAAGAATAAAAAAGTAGAATAATTTAAAATTTGGTGAGGAAGTCAAATGTATTAGAACATACAAAACAAATAGAGAGACGTATGAATATAATGCAATTATGGAAATTAATTTTGAAGACTTCTAAAATATTCTAGGAGGAGAAAAAAATAAAGATTGAATGGGATAGATGTAAAGTTTATGAGAATTATAATATTCGTAGGTGTTTGAATTGTTTGGGATTTTCGGATTTGGTCACAAAGTACAGTCGTGCAAGATTAAAGAGAAAGTTTGTAGGAAATGTGGTGGTAATCACTTAATAAAGGATTGTAAATCAGAAATGTACGAGTGTATCAATTGTAAAAAGGTTTTTTTTTTTTTCTTTATTAATTCAATTATAATTCCAGAAATAATGTATGTATAAGTAAATATTATTAATTTAAAGAGACCTTAGCCGTAGCCGTCTGGTCATATTAATTACATATTTAAGTTTTCGTTAGTAATTGTCGAACATTGTATTAATATTAAAATCAAAATTAAAATCAAAAGTTCATATTACAATTATACAATTAAAATTAAAATTAAGGTTAATAAATCATTGAATTTAGATTTGAATATAGCACATAATTATCTTGATAAAAATTGTCCAACATTACTGAGGAAAATAGAAATTGAAAAAAAAAAAAATTTTCTTGTAGCAATCACACAATATTGAATATTGGTGTTTCAATAGTCAAGGTGTTGTAAATAATTTTGTAGAAATTGAGGATTTAGTAAAAAGAAAAAATGTGGATGTCATGTGCCTAACAGAAACACACTTAGTAGAGGATGATGATGATGCAATAATTGAAATTAATGGTTACAATATTGTAAAAGTAGATAGTATTACTAGGCGTACCGGTGGAGTATTATTTTATTGTAAAAGAGATTGGAATATTGAAGTTATTAATACATCTTATCTTAGAAATGAAATATGAATGTTACATGTTAAATTATATAATAGAAACTGCTTTTTTCACTTAATAGGTTTATATAGATCACCAAAATACTTATCTGACAATGATGAGTTTTTTGAGGAGTTTAATTTTTATATTAAAAGCATAAACGCAAAAACTGAAAAAATAATTATAATGGGGGATTTTAATATTAATTGGAAGAGTAATGATAATTGTCGAATGAAGTTAAATGAAATTCTTGATGAAAATTTGTTTAGACAAATAGTAAAGTAATATACTCGTGTGACAATACATTCAAAAACCATTATTGAATGGGTAATTACGAATTGTTATGAAAACGTGATTGCCAGTGTGGAACGCAAAGAAAAAATTAGTGATCATGAAACTATTAGGATAATACTGAAATTGAAAAATAGAGAAAAGCAATTGAATGAAAATAAAAAAATTAAAGTATTGAAATATAATAAAAATATTTTTAGATCAAAAATTGTGCTCAATGATATTATGACAATATATTATTATGACGTAAATACAAAGGCAAGTAGATTCACCTCGTCCTTACATGAAATCGTCAGTCAATTTATTGTAATGAAAAATGTAAATAATTTTAAAAGAAGTTGGTACACAAATGGCTTAAAAAATTTAAAACTGCAGAGAGATTATCAATACAAAGTAGCAGTATGGAGAAATAATGATGTGGAATGGAAAGAATACGGATCCATTAGAAATTTGTATAAGAACAGAATTAATCATGCTAAAAACAATCCTATGAGAAATAAAGTAGAAAATTCACATGACCAAAAAACGATGTGGAAAAATATTAAAATATACATAATAAAAAAAAAAGTAGATGAAATAAATGAAATAATTTTTAACAAGATAGTAGAAAATAGTAAACCTGTAATAGCTAATAAATTTAATTGGTATTTTGTAAATAGTATTAAGCAGATTAATGAAGAAATACCGTATATTCCGTATAATTCACTCATGGATGAAAGCGATAATGTATTCAAATTTAAATGTAATGATTTAGGTGCACTGGAAAATGTATTGAAAAGTATTAATGAAAAAAAAGATTATTATCAGGTGAATGTACAAATGCTGATAGATTCATTTGATCTTATTGGTCAAAATTTGTTAACTATAATAAATGACAGTTTAAAGACCAATCTGGTTTTGGAAAAAATCATAGTTGTGAATCTTTGTTAAATTTGATAGTTAGTAATTGGAAGATGGATGTGCATGATAAAAAGATTATTTTAGCAGTTTTTATAGATCTTCAAAGAGCTTTTGAGATCAACTGTGCTATGTTAATAGAAAAGTTAAAATGCAATGGTGTTAAAGGCACTGAGTGTGATTCAGTCATATTTAACCAACAGAATTGAAAGAACAAGAGTTGGTGATGCTTTATCAGATCCAATTGAAGTAGAGCTGAGTGTGCCACAAGGCAGTATCTTAGGTGTACTTTTATTCTTGATATTTATAAATGACATGCCTAAAGTTTTCCAAAGGTCTAAATTATTTCTATTTGCGGATGATGCTTTGTTATATGTAGCTGGTGATAATGTAAATTCATGTGTTGATGTATTGAATTTTGAACTAAAAAATTTGTGTAATTAGTTAAAACAAAATAAACTTAAATTAAATATAAGAAAAACAAAACTTATGAAAATTAACTGTAATGAAAGTATTGAAATAAAAATGGATGATATATGGATTGAAGAAGTAAAAGAGATAAATTATTTGGAAATAATATTAGATAATAAGATGAATTTTAAAAGTCATGCAACTTATATTGATAAAAAAATTTCAAAGAAGTTATTTTTTAAAAATCAGGCGTAGGATGTCATTTATGAATACAATAAAAATTTATAATGTCATGATAAAATCGCATTTTGAATACTGTTCCTATATTTTAATTATATTAAAACAAGAAGATATAAGCAGATCGCAAAAATTACAGAATCGTGCAATGCGAATGAGGGTCAGCAGATATACAGCAATAAGTTTTATGCATGAAGCCCTGGGTTGGATATCTGTTTATCAAAGGATTGTCATGAACGTGTTTATCATTGTTTTTAAAATGAGAAATAAATTGTATCCTGATTATTTGTGCAATAGACTAGTATATAATGGTGATATTCATCATTATAATTTAAGAAATAGATTTAATTTTAGAGTGCATTTTTGATGAAAGGGAGTAAGGGAGTAATACTTTTATAAAGGAGTAAACTTGTATAACAATTTTCCTAATGAATTAAAATTTGAGATAATTTGAAAATTTTTAAAAGGAGAATTATTATTTATTATGTTAAAAATAATTAAGGAGAGGAATATTATTTATTATGTTAAAAATAATTTTTAGAAAGTTGTAATAATATATTTTTGTTGTTAAAAAGTAGTAAAATTTACTAAATAAATAAATTAATAAATAAAATTTTATTTTGATCTATTTTAATCTATCCACTACATGCATACATTTAAATTTATCCATGTCATGGACCATGGTCTGAAAATATTGTTAGCTGTATTTTAATGTTAATGTTCTCATTTCAACAAATTATTAATCAAACTGACAGCACATAAGAATTATACGCATAGATATCAAATCATTTTTTATTTTTTTTTAGTATATTCCCCTTCCGCCATTGCCGGTCCCAAGTCCGGGTGAAAAAGGAGGAGGGGGGAGTAACAACCTCGTTAAAAACCTTGGTTCAGCTGCCCCGGCTGATAGCACCTTGTAAGGGCTCTTGGCAAGGGTACACGTGAACAAATGAAGATGTCAGAAGGAGAAAAAAAACTTACGGGACAGGGATTCGGAATCCCAGAACCAGGGTCGACATCATGCGACCGCCCAGTACATCGGTGAGTAACCAGGCTGATGTTACAGTTTATACTACTGGAAAATCACAAGCAGAATTTAACAACAGGAGCAAGCTGACGACTTAAACTCCACACCAAAGCACACCAAAAATTGAACAAGAAAACACAGCAGCAGAAGACATGAAATTAATATATGAAAAGTGGTAAAGTGGAAAAAAAAGCAAGAATTAATTTAGAACAAGCAGTTTAAAAATTAAATCAACAAATTATAGAACTCAACAACAAAATTATTTGGTTATCATGCGTAAACATCATAAAAACATCATAAACATCAGAAAAACGAGAAAAATGAATATTTCACAGATGAAGAACAGCTAGATAAAGAAATCAACCACAAAAAAGATCGAAAGAAAAGGAAAATGAAAAATTCACCTTAAATAATACAAGATAATAGTCCATTACAGACAAAGAAAACAATAGAAACGAAGCATGTACACAAAGCAATTAACGAGGATGGGAGTAAAAATAAACCTGCACCTAAAAAAAAGATAGAACCATTACCACCTCCAATAACCGTTAGCAACGTAGCAAATTTCAACATATTCAGAAGTAACATATTGAATATTGCACAACATCAAGTGACATTCAAAGCCATAGCTAATGAAGATATAAAGCTATCAACAACAAATAGTGATGATTACAGACAAATCAAAAATTATCTGAAAGAAATTGTTTTAAACCGAAACATTCCAACAAATATAGAATTTCACACATATCAGCTTAAGGACGATAAATGATATAGATTCGTCATAAGAGGACTACCAGCTTCTACAAGTCAGGACGACATTAAAAGTGAATTAGAACAAAAAGGCCATCAAGTGATTGCAAATTGAAATGTTATTAAAAAATCCATCGTAGAAGGTAAAAAAATTACAAAAACGTTTCCGTTATTCTATGTGGATTTAACATCAAAAAACAATAATAAAGAAGTATTTCAAATGACAAATCTCCTACACTGTAAGATGAAAGTAAATAAAATTAAAGGTATTATTCCTCAATACACGAATTGTCAAAGATTAGGACATTCCAAAAACTTTTGCCAAAGACAACCCAGATGTGTAAAATGTGCCGAAGATCACACTAGCAAGTGCAATAAAAGTCCTGACACTCAATCTAAATGTACTCTATGTAAGAAAATCGGACACCCGGCAAACTACAAGGGATGCGAAATTTAAGGAAAGCTACAAAAATCCAAGCACCGAAAAAAAGATCAGCAGTTCAAACTGTACAAGCTAAACCGGCAGAGAAAGTTACTGCTAATAAAACTTTTGCGCAGGCTATAAAGTTAGTAGAAGATAAACCAAATGAACAAACACAAAATCATACAACAGAGAATGAAACAACAATAAATGACCTTATGAAGTTAATAATAAAGTTTCAGTCTGAAGCTAAACAAAACTTCAGGCAGTTTACAAGGCGTGTAGATGAAATACAGAAAAAAACATCGAAGTCGTACCAGATTATAGAAAACAAAAATGACAGATAATTCTTTACGAATGCAAACATGGAACTCAAACGGCCTGAACCATAGAGCTCGAGAACTAGATGTGTTCCTTAATACAAATTATATAGACATAGCACTCATTTCTGAAACGCATTTTACAAATAAAAAATACATAAAATTTCAAGGGTATAAGAGTTACTGGACCATACATCCAAGTGAATGTACCTGAGGAACTGCAGTAATTATTAAAAAAAACATCTCACACTATCAACAAGATGACATAAGAGAAAATTATGTACAAGCCACAATAATAACTGTGAATCATAATGATGCAGATTTGAAAATTGCACAGCATATTGTCCACCATCTCACAAAACTGATAAGAAACAGTATATGGAAATCTTTAACCATCTGGGATCACGATTTATTATTGCCGGTAGCATACAGCATGGGGTTCTCGGCTAATTACACGTAAAAAGGGTAATGAACTCCTAATGCTAAAACAATCTAATAAGCACACTGACTGGGATCTATTTAGAGACAATCTGGAAAAATTAATAAATCTCAAAATAAGATTCAAAACAATTGAAGATCTGGAATCACAGGCACAGAAACTTATTAACAACATCCAAGAGGCTGCCAAAATTGCTACCCCTGTTGTAATTGCCGCGAAAAGTATTTGTTATCCTCTTGAAATTAGGGAACTAATCAAGGAGAGACGTCGACGGAGAGGAGTTTGGCATAGATCCAGATATCCTGCAGACAAAACAATATTTATTTATTTATTTTATTTTAATTACCAAAACAAGGTATGTACATATTTAAAAAAAAAAGGCAAAAAATAACAGACATTATACAATTGATATTAAAAATATGATTGCAATTCTTAAGGACTAATTGAATTGAAGAAATTGAAGAAATTGTTAATTTAAACGTACCAGTAACAAATTAAATAGGTTAATCAAAAATTACAAACATAGCGATATTTTGCTATATATATAATTTTCTTGCAAATATAAGTCCCAAAACTGATAAGAATTACTCTTTATGGAAAGCAACGATGTTTTAAAAGACCGGATACGCATGTACCAACTATAAAAACTCTACGAGGAACATGGGCGAGACGCGATGATGAGAAGACAGAGTTATTCGCTCAAGACTTGGCTTCCATATTTAAACCTTGCAATGATATGCAATCAGACATCAATACAACAAATATGTTTCTTGCTGAAAAAATTTTAAAAACAATTACACCTCTTGAAATTGCACAAGAAATAGATACAAACATAAATCCAGAAAAAGCTCCTGGTATTGATGAAATTTCACCTGGTTTTCTTAAAGAATTACCACGGAAAGGTATTGTTTTCATGACATACTTGTTTAACCCCTGCTTTAGACTCAAACATGTACCGTTATGTCTCAAGGTAGCCCAAATCATTGGAAAACCCGGATAAACCACCGAATGAGATTTCATCATATAGCCCAATGTCTTGGTTACCAGCAATATCAAAACTGTTTGAAAAATTAGTACTGAACCGTATAAGACCATTGATTAACATACCAGATTTTCAATTTGGGTTTAGAAAGAAACATTCCACCATTGACCAAATACACAGAATCACTTCAGTAATCGAACAGGCTTTTGAAGAGAAGAAATATTGTCCATCCGTATTTATTGATGTATCACAAGCGTTTGATAAAGTTTGGCATGAGGGTCTCATTTATAAATTAAGTAAATTATTACCAAATAACCTCTGCTAACTCCTCAAATCATACATATCTGAGCGTAAATTTAGAGTAGCACATGAAGAAGCTCGATCCGAATTCTATCCCATACTAGCAGGTGTACCACAAAGAAGCGTCTTAGGACCATTTTTGTACCTAATTTATACCGCAAATATACATTTAAACATAAACATACATAAACATTTGCCGATGATACAGTGAAAATGGCAGTCAGTGAAACACAACAAGATGCAACAGGGAAACTTCAACGCGCTTTAAATAAAGTGATCAAATGGACAAATGATTGGATGATTAAACTTAATGAACAAAAATCAGTACAAGTAACATACACATTAAAAAGGTAAAGTTATCAGTATTGCACTTATTTAAATGGCATTCAAATACCACAAGAAAAATCGGTATAATATTTGGGGTTACATCTAGATGAACGGTTAAATTGGAAACGCCACGTGGATTCGTAATTATTATTCATTAAATGCAGATGTACTAAAATTAACGGATAATTGTAATTAGTATTTTTTTTATTTTTTATAAAGTTTATTATTTTGTTCGCTTCAATTTGAAATTTGATCACTTTATTATTCAAAGTGATCGTGTAGCAGTTGTTCCTACAACCATAAGCGTGATAGCAATGGATTGTAGTAAATGTAAATTAAAAATAAGAGGGGAAACAGCTGTGCGGTGTGCCGGAGTGTGTAGCAAGATTTACCACTGTCAACATAAATGCTCGGGATTAGACCAGTCAACAATTGGAATATTAAATGTGAATTCAAATATTAAATTTATATATGATGATTCCGTTCTTTACATTCAAAATGTCGATATGGTGGTTCCAAACATTAAATGCTCTGTTAAAAAAAATAGTGACTATTTAAAAGAGTACAAGACTGAGTTCGAATGTACATTAAAGAAAAATGAGCAAGAGGTGATTCAGTTATTAAAAGCTATTGAAGGAAGATATTTAGAGAGACTAGAACAAATTAAAAATGAACAAAAAAGTGAAATTGAGAAAATGTACCAACTAACAGAGATATTTAAATCAAGAGTGAAAATATTAATGCTAATATAAAAAATACTATATCTAAGAACAATGAACTATGGTACTGAATTAAAAATTTTAAACAATGAAAACAAAAAAAATGAAAATATAAGTTAAAATATTTCATTTGCTGAAATATTAAAAAGTGCAAGCGTAAACAATAAATCTATACCTCCAATAAAAACTGGTGTACCACTGGTTATTAAACCTAAACAAAAACAAAAATACCAAATAATTAAAATGGAATTAAATAAAAAAGTTGATCCAATAAACTTAAAAATAAAAATGTGGAAAATAGAAAAAATGTAATGGTTCTTATTGAAACTGAAAATAAAGAAGAACGTGATAAAATAATAAATGAACCTGTAAATAAATGGATGATTATGAAATTAAGGTTCCAGCTGAAATTAAGACAATAATTGAAATTGTACATATCTGTATTAAATATACTGAAGAGGACCTAATAAACAAGCTGAAGGTACAGAACTCCAATTTAGAACACAGTACTATGAAGGTGGTAAAAATTTATCAAGCAAAAAATATTGATAATGTAAAATATAATGCTATTTTGATATTGACAAAAAATCTTTCCGTAAGGTGATTGCAAACGAAAAAATATCAATAAGATGGGAGCGTTGTAAAGTTTTCGATGCTATGCGAGTTCTATGGTGCTACAAATGTAAGGGTTTTAATCATAAAACTGTGAATTGTACAAAAGAAGAAACGTGTAGCAAGTGCCATCAAAATCACAAAAGTAGAGATTGCGATAAAGATGAAGTTATTAAATGCATTAATTGTTTGAAGGTAAATTAAACTTTAAAACTTGGCTTAAATGTAGATCATAAAACCTTCAGCGTATCATGTCCAGTTTGTCAGAAAAAGTTAAATAACCTAAGACAAAAAATTCGTTATTAGCAATCGAAGTTTATTGAGAAAGAAAACAAAATCTCAATTGCATTGGATATAACCAGTGAAAATAATAAAAAGGATAAAAACAACTCTAATAATAATAATAATAATAGCAGTAATAATTATAATAGTGGTAATAATTATAATGCTAATTATAATAATAATTATAATATTAATTATAATATTAATTATAATAATAATTATAATAATAATAATAATAATAATAATAATAATAATAATAATAATAATAATAATAATAATAATAATAATAATAATAATAATAATAATAATACTAATAATAATAATAATAATAATAATAATAATAATAATAATAATAATAATAGTAATAATAATAACAATAATAACAATAATAATAATAATAAAAGTTTATTTTCAAAATTAATGTAGTTTAGTATAGTAGAAATAAATCTGGCAAAACTAATAATTTCAAAGATTGGTAATAAAAGTTCTGATAGTATGTATAAATATAAAAATGGTAATAAAAGTTCTCATAGTATGAAGGATCAAGAAATCATGTCTGCCAATGAAATTAATAAATCAGAAGTGTTTATAAATAATGATTACTCAAATTGGGTTAAAGGAGAAACTATTAACATACAAAACAATTATAAACCGGACAAAATAAATGATAAAGATAAGATTTTAAGTACAGAAGATAGCAGAACAAGTTTTGTCGACCCCTTGGTTCTACCAATTGTTAGATTAACAAAAAAAACGGTTGAGACTTGTGAAAACACATATGCCTTATCGAGATTAAGAGAGCACAGAATTTATAATTATTATAATGTGAGATTATTTTTGTCATACTTTCATAATCAAGATGATATTTGATATGATGGAACTACTCAAACTAGTCTGAAAGTACTTATTCATCAAGAAGGGCTGCCAAATAACTATAAAGAACTTAGCAAGCTGTACTTTACTTATCATGAATACACTGGGATACCTAAAACAGAAGTACTTCCAAATTTAGCATATTTTAGCATATTTTAGGAGACATATTGATAATAAATACAGAGAGCATCTACAAAAAATTAGAGAGTCTTGGCAAAATTATATGATTAGCAAATGGTGATGTATAACAAAAATTATAATATAAATATGGTGCCTTTTAATGCTAGAAGTTTGAGAAAAAATATGACGGAAATCGAACTTTTTGTTAAGGACATGATAAATATTGATATTATCATGATTGGTGAAACATGGCTTTAGTCAGATGAAGAAAATTTTTTTAATATTCGTGGCTATTCAGCATATTTTAATTCTAATAATGAATAGAGAAGGTGGAACTGCAATTTTTATTAAGATGAATATTCAGTATACTGTTTTAGAAGTCTCTAAACAATTCAATACTATAATTGTTTCATTAAATAAAACTTCTCCATCCGTAAAAATAGCAGTTTGCTACAAAAACCAAGTGATAGCAATAGTGGTTTTTTAGCACATCTGGATTTGATTTTTGATAAACATAAAAATATATTGCTGATGGGTGATATTAATATCGACTTATTAACAAACACAGAGCTCTCCAGATCGTATAAATTTATGTTAGAGTCTAATGGAGTTACTATAAGAAACAAATTAAGTTATGAAACTGCTACTAGAGTGACTGAAAATTCTTCTACGATTATTGATCATGTTCTATCAGACCTAGAAAAGGGATATCTACGACACAAATTTAAAAAAATACAAAGAGAATATAAGAAAGCTGCTTGAAACAAATAAATGTGATTGTGTGGATGCCCTTATTAAAATATTACAAAAAGCAAAGGTGAATTCTACAGTTAAAAAGCACAGAGGAGTGAGAAATATCAATTATTGAATGACAAACGAATTATTGAATATGATCAAAAAGAGGAATAACCTGTTTAAAAAATTAAAAAAGCAGCCTAACAATGTAGAAATTCAAACAAAATTTAACAGTGCAAAAAACAAGGTTACCTAACTAAAGCCAAACAGAATAATAATAACTAAAGCCAAACAGAATTATTTTTTATTTTAATGATAAATTACAATCAGCTAGGGGTGACCAAAGGAAAATTTGCGGAAGCAAATTAGCGGACAAAATTATTGATGCTGAAAAATATATAATAAAAAATAGATTCGTTGAAAAGTCTATTTTTCTTAAACCAACAGATGAAACGGAAATACATAAAATCATCTTGCAGTTAAGAAATAGTTCTCCGAGGGCCGGGGGGTTATATTTCAGCTGTAGATTTAAAAGATGTTGTAACAGTAATAACACCTATAATTGTATGCTTGATAAATAAATGTCTATATACTGGCATATATCCTGAGTGCCTGAATAGGAAAACTATTACAAAAATTAATTGGGTTTTTAGTAATGACAAGTATATAAACATTGGTGTTCCTCAAGGATCAGTACTATGTCTTACACTGTACTTACTTTATATTCATAATATCCAGTATGCACATTTGCGGACTGACTATAAGATATTTGCGGATGATACTTTACAAATTTACAACTCCAGAACATGTGAAGAACTAAAAAGTTTTGTAAATATTGATTTGAGGACATATGAAAATTGGCTTAGAGGTAATAAATTAACTATAAATGCGGAAAAAACAAAATATATAGTATATAAAATACGATATAAAATTGATATAAATCCAAAGCTGTTGGTAAATATATCAATTGAAAGTTGATAGTTGAAAGAGTTACAGCATATAAATACTTTGGGGTTGTAATTTATGAAAAACTGAAGTATGAAGTTATTTTTATGGAAGACCATAAAAATAAGATTAGTAAAAAAACATTGTGCCTCTGCTGGGTGCCTTCAAAAGAAATGGAATTATTGAGTAATAAACAAACTGCAGACAAAATATATTATTCTCATATTATCTCACACATCAGATATAATTTATGTAATTGATCCAACTGTTCATCATGGTTGAAAGATAAAATTTGTGTTTTAATAAATAAAGCGATAAAATCCTTACATAAATCCAACTGGCTTACTCCAACTCAAGAAATTTTTAAGCGTACGGGGCTACCTGAGGCTACTTGAACTCATCATCTTGGAAAAATCTAAACTAATTTTTAAAATGGAAAAAGGGGTGTAGAAAACAAATATCATAATAACTAAAAGAAATAATATTCATAATTACAACACAAGAAGGTTGAACAATAAATTCATACAAAACTAATTTTTGTTAACATTTTTCATAAGCTTTACGGCGGCCATTTAAAATTAATGTTTCGGCTTGTCAGTATAAAGGTGGCTTTGTGATAACATTCTGAGAGTAGAGTTGGCTTACTTTATCATTTATAAAATTAAAAATTAAAATAAGATTCTTGTTTACAGTTTTTCTTTGGAAATGGATAAATATTAAATAAAAGTTTGATGAATAGAAAAGTTGAAATATTATGTAGTACAAACAATTGTACTGATATAATAAAGTTCTTTTACTATATTTTAATTTTTACTTAATTACATAAACAAACAATATTTAATTTTTGATTTAGCAAATAATATTTTGCGTAGGTGGTATTAGTTTTTTGTTTTGTTATTGAAATTTAAATGAAATTTAATTTTAGGTACATATTTTTTTTTGCTTTCAAAATTTAAAGGGAAATTTGTGAATATTAAAAACATTGTTTTAATAATGACCTCTCTAAATTGCTCAGTAAGAGGTCATAAATCTGTTTCTCCAAGCGCCTATAGTTTAAATGTAGATTTTAATACATATACAGCTACACATCAATGGTCAAAAATGCTAGAGTGTGCCGAATTTGTAGGAGCCAAACGAAGTAAACATACTGTGGTGGCATATAAAGATGCGATGTATGTTTTTGGAGGAGATAATGGCAAAAATATGTTAAATGATTTACTAAGATTTGGAGCTAAAGATAAATCGTGGGGTAGAGCTTGTTGCACTGGAAATCCTCCGGCGCCCAGATATCATCATTCCGGTATTTTAAGTTTAATATACGAGTATTCAAAAAGAAGTTATCTTGTAATTTTTTTTAGCTGTTGTTTTTGGAAGCTCAATGTTCATATTTGGTGGTTATACTGGTGATATTCACTCTAATTCCAATTTAACAAATAAAAATGATTTATTTGAATACAAATTTCAAACTGCACAATGGGTTGAATGGAAATTTAGTGGTAGAGCACCAGTACCAAGATCTGCTCATGGTGCTTGTGTTTACGATAACAAGATGTGGATTTATGCTGGATATGATGGAAATGCGAGATTAAATGATATGTGGACCTTAGAATTGGGAGGAGATATACATGAGTGGGAAGAAATCATTCAGGAAGGGGATCGGCCGCCGACATGCTGCAATTTTCCTGTAGCAGTTGCTAGAGATTGCATGTATGTGTTTTCCGGACAAAGTGGTTTGCAAATCACAAACTCTCTTTTTGAATTTTATTTCAAGACAAAAACGTGGAGAAGAATTCCTAATGTGTTAAGAGGATCAGCTCCTCCATCTAGGCGATATGGTCATACGATGGTTCACCACGATCGCTTTCTCTATGTATTTGGAGGCTCAGCTGATTCTTCATTACCAAATGATTTACATTGTTACGATTTAGATTCAAAAGTATGGTCAGTAGTTACTCCTGAAGCTAATTCCTGTGTTCCTTCGGGAAGAGTATTTCATGCTGCAGCTGTTATTAGCGATGCTATGTACATCTTTGGGGGAACAGTTGATAATAGTGTTCGACGAGGCGATACATATCGTTTCCAATTCTCTAGTTATCCAAGGTGTACATTACCAGATGATTTTGCAAAGTTTTTTGTTGAAAAACAATTTTGTGACATAGTTTTTATCGTTGGTCAAGAGGAAACAAAAATACAAGCTCATATAGCTTTTGTTGCGGCGCGATCTAAATTTTTACGTACGAAAATTCTTGCCGCACGTGAAGCAAAGAAACAACATATTGGTAAGAGAAAAAAATGTAAAAAATTAATCAACCACAATTTCCTATATTGTTATTTTTAGAAAAAGTATTTGGAAACAGAGATGTTACATATAACGATCCAATGTTAGAAATCCGATTACCTGATGCTAACGCAGAAGCATTTGAAATAATACTTAATTATATATATACTGATAATATTGATTTAAAAAAGTGTTACGGCAAAAATATAGTAATTTTAATTACAGATATTTATACTTTAGCAGGACAATTTTTAATGCCTAGGCTAGCTGCCGGTTGCATTCAGTTTTTAGAACATAAAATCTCAAAATCAAATGTTCTTGAAGCATTGTACAATGCTGATAAGAATAAAATTCAAATTATAAAAGATCATTGCATGTTTTTTATTGTGAAAGATGAAAATTTTCATGATGTTGTAATGTCTAATGAATTTGGAGATTTAGATAAGACATTGCTAGTAGAAATAATTAGAAAACGTTTAATAAATCCAAACAAATCCAATATAGAATTATCATTTGAAAAGAATGTCGGTACTATGTTAGAAAATGATATGGCTGTATTTTTAGAATCTACTGGAAAAGAATTTTGTGATATTAATTTATTGTTAGATGGACATATTATTCCGGCACATAAATCAATTTTATCAGCACGATGCACATATTTCCAAGCTATGTTTAGATCTTTTATGCCTCCAGATAATACTGTTAATGTACATTTAACTTTACATTTAAAAACAGAACTTTACATTTTTTTTTATTTTTTAAGATTCAAATAGGAGAAATTTCACCGTCACTTGAAGCATTTATGTCTTTATTAAGATATATCTATTATGGAGAAACTAAATTACCACCTCAAGATTCATTATATTTATTTCAAGCTCCAAGTTTTTATGGATTATCGAATAATCGTTTACATTCATTTTGCAAATATTCTTTAGAGCATAATATAACAATTGACAATGTTTTACAAACTCTGGAAGCAAGTGATATTACTAAAGTACAAGATATTAAAGAATATGCTTTAAAATTAATAGTAAGAGAATTTGCCACAGTAAGTATAATTAAATAATATTATAAAGTAACTATATACATAGAGTATTCACATGAAAGAAAAAAGTTAGGCAGTTTTTTTAATTTCGTACAATCAACTTTATCGTATTTTAGTTTATTTTTATTTTAGTTTTTCTTTTTTTGTTTTGTTTGTATGTCAATTGATGTATGTACATCCACTTATATTTCTTTATATAACTATTGTATATCTTATATAACCATAGGTACAAGAATTATTATTGTAAAAGTATAAAATATGAAAAAATGTGAATAATATAAATTTAAAGTTATTTTCAGTCTCTCTAAAAAATATACTTTTTTCTTTTTAATCAATGAAATATTTTCTTAAGTAATTCTTACAATCCTTTAAAATTCCAAACGACAAGCGATTTAGCTTAAAAGCAGATCGATATTTATTATCAGAATATAATGGTCCACTGTTGAGACCATGAAAAAGTATCAAACACTAATACAAAATTTTTGCAACTTCTTTAGTAACACTTTTAAAGCCAGACGTTTTAATTATTGTTCTAATAGCGGCACTCACTGTTCTACTAAATATTTGTGTTGCTAATTTAACTCTAACTTTAACTTTTCATAAGTATTCGGATTAATATGTTGTCTAGTTAATTTAGTACACATTTTCGTTTTTCAATTTATTTGAACTTCCCATGAGAACTTTAAAGCTTAAAATACCATCTGAGGTTTTTAAATCGGAATCCATTAATGTATTTCTAAGAGATTTAATTACATGGGGAAAATCGAATATGTAAAAAATGTTTTATTATTATAATTAAAAAATGGTTTATCAAGTGTTATTACTAGCAACGAAAAAGCTTTGGTTAAAGCTTGGTCACAAGGAATTGTAATAAAAAACCAAATTTGTTTTAATAATTTCTAAAAGTGTTACGAGAGGAATATCTGTATTCTATATTTTATACCTATTCTAAAAATAAAATTTAAAAGTGTTATCTGTATACATATGTGTATACATCAGTTACAAAAAAATTATTCATGCAAAATTTTCAAATATTTTATAAACAACGCTCCGCTACAATTTACATCATACTTAAGCAATATTATAATAAAATTTTGTTGGCCTTCAAATATTATGTATGTATGTGTTGTGTAGAGTTACTCTTTATGAGATCTATAAAATTACATTTTAAAATTATAAGAACATTTTGTTTGAGATGCATAGATAGATAGATACGTATGTGTTCATGTATGTTAACAAAATAAAATCAATTTTTAGAGAAAAAATAAATCATCTCGAAGAAAAAAAATTATGAACAGAAGTGAAATAATATTTTTTTTTTATGTTCTTTGATGGTATACCAAAAATGCGGTCATCTTTTTACGAAGGAACCCCAAATACGAACTGGGGGTGATTTCAAATCAATGACTACGATTCAAATTGACTACGATTTTTTCTTCTACGTGAATTCTCTATGTATATAGCTACTTTATGTTAATATTATAAATCAAAAACTAACACAATTTTGTTTTTAGGTTGCGCGCTTACCCAAAATGAGAACTCTGAATAGAGAATTATTACTTGAAGTAAAACAGTTTTGCTATTAAAACAATATGTTAACATTAATTTATATATTTTATATTATAGATAATAAAAAGTGTTGCGGATGCTCACGGAGAATACCTTATGACTCAAGATGTTTCATCAATTAGTATTAATACAGATCTTTGAAAATTAGCATTTTTGCAGCCGGCACTTACAATGCTTTTAGCTTGGTTACGAACAACTGATATTATATAACAAATTAATCTTAGAAAAAAACCTCAATCTGAAATTATCCTTCACATAAAAATATAACAATTATTTTTTGTATTCCTTTTATTTCCCTATAATATGTATTTCAAGTATAAAAAAAACTAGAAAATTTCAGTTAGATATATGTATGTATATTTTTAAAGTAAGTTGTTAGTAAGATTAAAAAAAAAATTTTTTTTGTATTTATTGTAATATTTATAATTTTGTGGTTAAATAAACGTTTTTCATTTAAGCTAATTTATTAAAAAATAATTTTGCAATTTTTGATTTTCTATAGTTTACATATTTGCTTTTCTTTCCAATTACTTATTTCGTGACTGCAATATTATTTTACCATTCTAAAACTCCTGGACAATATTTATTTATTAAAGTTTGGTAATAAGGCCAAAGACTTTCAATGTCTAAAACGGTTTCACTTTTGGTATATAAATCATATCGACTGGAGAAACAAAATTTATAAAAAAACGCCAATATAAATGTCTCGATATACTCACTTGAATAAAATCACCCATTTTTTAGTTTCTTCATCTTCAGAAGATAATAAATGTGTATAATCGCCACCAGTATGCCATGGATAAAATGAATGAAAACGGATAATATTTAATGCAACTACAAAAAGAAAAGAAATCTATTTTTTAATTTTTAAACAAATCGAAATTTAAATATTCAATTTATACCTTCAGGTAAAATTGATTTATTATGTCGTAAACAATTATACATATATTCATCATGGCCCCATGACATTAAAAGATTTTTAAGTCCACAATTTTCTTGATACATTCCAAATTTTGTGTTATATTTTGGATTTTCACCATCTGGATTACCTTTAAAGCTTTCATTCCTATATACAATACTTTTTTCCCATTGACATCCTACAGGAAATGTATCGCCAACTACTGCCCATTGTGGTTCATCATAAAATGCCATTACTTTTCCTAAGTCATGAATCAATGCTGTTAAATGTAACCAATCTAAATGCGGCAGTTCTTCACGCGCACGTTCAGCTCTACATAGCAATATTTTTCTTATTAAATTTTTCAAAGAAAATATTACTTACGCTTGGAAAGCATGTACTATATTTGGTATATCAATATCAGGATCTGAATGATCTACTAAATCATTTAATTTTTCCAAAGCTTCTCTAATAGTTGCTTTAAAATGATTGAATTTTAGCCAATTTTCACGTCTTCCTTTTTTTCAATGTATGTAAATTAAATATTTTAATTGTATTTAATTGTATTTTTACCTTTAACAAAATCCACTGTTTGATTTAAGTGCATTTGACGATATGTTTCTCGTACCCGCTCTCTTAAAGAATCATTTTCATCAATTGAATAATCCCGAAAATTTAAAATGTCTTTTTTGGCAAAAGAACATTCAGGACGAAATAATTCGGATGGATCAATTAAATCAATTGGTTTCTTAAATTTATATTATAAAAAATAAATACATATGTATTAAATAATTATTATATTTTTCTTTTAGAATTTACCGATTCAATAATCCTCATTTTATTTCTTTTATAAATGGAAATTTCTCCTAGTATAATTTTTATGAATTTTAAATTTTAATACTAAAAAATAGTATTATTTTAGCTAATTTGTTTCAAAGTATACAATAATTTAAAATAAAATTTATATGATTCCCCTTATTTATACATTCTCAGATGTTAATATTTTATAATTTTTCTAATTTATTTCGCTTGTTATTCAACTATTTTGATAACGGTTTATACAATGAGTGACGTAAAATACGTGCAAATTGATGGATTTGTTTTTTTTTTTTAAATATTAACCTTCGACTTTGAATTCGATAATCTTAAATCTCTTCTTAAATAATTTTAGATTCTATATTTAAAGCGAATATACTATTATTTTGTATAAGTATGTACTTGTACATTGATTGATTGGTATATAAAACAAGTTATTTGGTATATAAACAAGAAAAAATGTTTGTTTTGCATTCTACGCCCTTAAAAACGTCCAGAAAATGAATTTCAGCGAAATCTATTTTTTTTCGAAAACCCATCACGACATTCGTAATTCGCATTCAAACAAAAATAATCGAAGAAGAAACAATATACATATGTACATAATATATAATATACATAACATACAATATTATAAAACAAAAAGATATAAGATATAAATTCGATTTTTTTCTTCCGTTCTTTTCTAATACGTACCTCTCGCATCAAATTTTTATTTTAAAATGAATATTTTTCACACATCTATTTTTCACATAGATAAGTAGGGCGGTTGAATGGGCCATTCCATACGAGTAGTGTCCTCTTTCGTTTCGTGAGTCGTGACTACTTTCCTCTTTTTTTATTTCCACACTGTTCCTCTCGATTGTCGTTACTTTTATATGTGTATGTAAATATTTCATTATACACGTACGATAAGTATAGGTATAATAAAATTATTCCTCCGTTTGTAACACCTCGAAATAAGCGAGCTAGATATACCTTCAAAAGTATGGATCGGATCAGAATCAAATTCTGAGTCGATTAAGCCATGTCCGTCCGTCCGTCCGTCCTTCAGCACGCTAACTCAAAAACTAAGAAAGCTAGAATCTTGAAATTTACACAAAATATTCTGGGAGCAATTTTTAGGTTCCCTATTTTGTTTGGTTGAGTTCCGACCAAAACTTCGGGTAGCTCCCGAACAACTTACTTTTAGATCTCCACAATTTTTTTGAAATAGAGCCATGAAATTTTAACTGCTGATAGATATCATAAAAATATTAATTTTATGATAATATTAATTTTTCTGTAGCCCCACCCGTTAAGGAGCTACAGCCCCCCAAAGTTCGAAAAATCTCTATATTTAAATTGTTATAACACGAGCTCTATAAGGTATATCAATCTGAAAATTCCAAACGATAGGTGCTATTATGAGCCAAACGGTGTCTTCATTTACCGTTATGCGAAACTGAATTATTGCAAAATCCTTTAACACTTCTATCTTCTAAACGGTTTAAGTTTTGACAGAAGTTTAGTTTAACAGAGTCATTTCAGAATATTTTTTTGTATCACCCCCTGTTTAGGAGCTGTAAGGGGTCAAAAACTGAAAATTTCCTATTTTTAAGCACCTGTAACTTGAACACCTGTTAACATTTTTTTGAAGTAATACATAAAAATTAAAGCTTCAACATTATACTCTTATTTCTGTTAACAACTTTTTTTAATAATATAGGGTTACTTTATAATTGACGAAAGTGTTACTTGATTTTTTCAAATTTTCTAACAAATTTCTTTAACGAATTTTTTGCATTTTGTTTTACTCTCTAATTTGAAATTGTTGAGGATATAATGCGTAGTACAAAAAAATGTAAATAAATAAACAACATAACGGTTGCTTGCAGAATTTTTATTTATATGATATTGATATACATACATACTTATATAATATCATGTTTATTTACATATCATATATGTCACTGATGAATGAATGATAAGAGTATAGATATATTATATAGCGCCGTATTTACATACATATATGTATTTTATTGTACTTATAAGAAATTATTCTATGAATGGAAATATTTTTAAAGAAATATTGCAATGTATGGCGATATACTTATAACAATATAAATATACTATGGGGGCATTAATATAATATAATATTTAAAATTATATTTCTATTTTGTAATTTAATATACATTTACCGCTTAGTATGAAATGGTATTATAGAATATTTGAAAAAGTTTTGGATTGATAATCGTTATGTGGAAGCTTAGAATCTGCTTTTGAAGAATGTATAAACATAAAGTTTGAATATATGTACAACCCATAGTTCTGGAAATTATAAAATTCACCCAAATTATTTTAAAATACTAAAATATTAAAAAAATAATATTGTAAGAAGGCAGAGTGACAGGCTGTGAACATACTATACATAACGGTTCGTACGGGTATCTAAGAGTTGACAAAGGTAACTGTATTTTTTCACGTTTTATTGTTGTGAGAGGTGAATGAATGAATGAAATGATTTATTTGTACAATTTTAATGAATGATTTGATTTATTATATACAATGTACATAATATGTACATTGTACATATTATAATTTTTTTCATCCTAAAAAAATTTTTATTTGAGGTTTTGTTTGTGTTAGTGGACTAAATTTAAAATTTTGGTTTAAAAAATTACTCCTAAAAATCCCCACCACAAATTTAGTTTATAGGCAAGACGGAATGAAACGAAGGTAAAAGTAAAAAATAACGAAAGACGACACTACCCGTGTGGAATGGCCCAATGAGTCCACGTGAAAACGTTTTTAGTCGTTCTTTGAGGCTACGTGGAATTTAGGCCATAGTATTTTACACTACGAGTAAAATAGGATAATTTACATAATATGTATGTACATATGTATATATATTATGTATACATATATGTATGCAGTATGTACATATGTATATAAAAAATTATTGATTAAATCAATATTTGCGATGAGTATTGTACAATTTCTTTTGTACAGCTTATAATGAACAATATAACAAAATAACAGGTTTCAACTAGTTCTGAACCGTTCTCAAATTAGTAATGCATGCTACCAGAAATTATATATATATATAATACTACCCATATATATAGGATGCTACCCATCCTAAAAATCTTTGAATTTTTTACTATGAATAACTATAGCCTTATAAGCAAAAGACTATACATATATACATATTCATAGTAATTATATTATATATTAACAAACCTTCAACCCTTTAAACAAATCTTTGAGAACTTAACCTGAGGATTGATTATGCTAAATCTTAAGGACAAGAAAAATAAAAAACAAAAAACTATTATTTTTAATGCAACATGAACTTATATTCTTGCTAAACAATCCTTCCTGAATGAAAATGTACATAATACATACATACATACATATGAACAGGCCGATGTACATTTATGTATGAGAATATTATAAAAATAAAAAATTTACAAAATTGCAAAATTTTTTGTATAATAATGATTAGTTTGATAATTTTTTTGTTAAATTACTTTTTAACAAATTGATCATCAGTTATCATATTCATTCATATTTCATATATATGCACATATGTACATACATATGAATTAGTATAAAAAGAATGATTGTCGCGTTGTTTTTGATTAATTTTGATTTAGCTACATAGATACTTACTTACATCCTTACATACTTACATAAATGAAAATGACATATTAAGTATGAACTTGATATTAGCTACATATGTATGTATTATAACATTTTATAATTAAAATAATTTATTATTTTGTAAAAACGTGTTTTTTTAATGCATTTCTCTGCCACACAAATGTGGACAGGAAATTGCACGTTCAGGCGTGGCTGTAAATGTCGTAAGGGGGAATAACTCTTACGACTTGTGTGGGCTTCGAACCCACACTCATTCGATGTTTACAATGTATTTTATACGCTCTTACCCACTAGGCCACCGAGGCCCCAACGTGTTTTATTATTCCTATCCCTATTCCTATATAGTATTACTTTATACGTTTAGGGTATAACTAGGGTAGTTATTTGATTATTATTTGGACAAATAGAATAAATGATTTTTGTATGGTTCATGTACTTTTTACTTCCTTATACATACTTGTATAATTTAACCCTTAGAAAATTTGTACATATGTATAAAAAATATAAATTTACAAAAAATAAGGTGTATGATGTGTCCAATTTCATTGATTATTTTATACCCGTTCGAACAATATGCCGAATACCAATAAATTGCTCTTCTGTTTGTAACACATCTAATTTTGAAATAAGCGAATTAGACTGAAATGTATGGATCGGATCAGAATCGAAAAATTAGTCCATTAAGCTTTGTCAGCAGATAAGACGTTCAGGTAACTTTAATTTATACACACTACTACAATTCCATACTACACCATTAAAAAAATCCATTGGTTAGAACAGGTATACATTATATGAGTATGACTATCAAATACCACTATGAATACAATTAATTAACCTTTAGAAAAAGTTATACATACACATATGTATTATTTTACCTCTTATTTTTGCAATGTTTTTAAAAGAACGCCCTCCCTTTGAATGTTTTTTTTTAGTGCATTTCTTTACCACATAAATGTGAACAAATTACACTGCCTTTCCTTTTCAGGCGTGGCTGTAAATCTCGTAAGGGAGAATAACTCTTACGATGTGTGTGGAATTCCCCACAACCCACACTCTCTCGGTGTTTACAGCGTATTTTATACGCTCTTTCCCACTAGACCACCGAGGCTTTGAATGTGTTTACGGATTTGTGCGCTGCACTGTCTACAGGTAGAATGAAGGAATACAAAAATTTCAAACGTTATTTTTTAAATAAGTTTTTGCCATATATTTAATATTTTTTGAAGTGAATAAAAATTTTGAAGTAAAAAAAATTTAAATTACGGCTAAACATAAATATTAAATGTTTAATTTGCGGTTTTAGACATTACGTATACTTACGTATTTTTTTTTAAAGATATATATGCATTTTATTCTAACATTATTAACAACTTAAAATTAAAAAAAATAACTTCATTTAGGTATAAAAAAAAAGAAAATAATAACAAAAACAAAAAACTATCCTGAATTCATTGTCAATAAAAGCTCTACAAAATATTTTTAAAAATGTTTTAAGGTGGTATTCTAAAAAAAAAACTTTATTTTAACATAATTAGTATTTGGTATCGTCACCAGCAGCATCACTAACAGTCCGTAATTTTATGTTCATGGAATTTATTAAATCATTCTTATTTTTCGGGGACATTTCCGCGAATTTTTTTTAAATAAACCCACAAATTTTCAATAGTGTTCAAGTCGGAGCTTTGGGCAGGAGTATCTATTACTGATGGACAATTGTGAAGCATCCACGTTCTAACCAAATATGATTTATGCTATTTATGCGTTGTCTTGATAAAATTTAAAATGATCTTTTATGCCGAATTCATATCGAAAGCTTATCTTATCATCATTACATGATTGGTGCACAACCAACAAATCAGAGCTCAATATACAGAAATGTAAGGTAATCAATTTAACCGTAAACGTTTCTTTTTAGTGTACGACTACAAAATATATAATCTAACCATCGAAAGGGTGTTTAGTATTGCTGATCTCGGAATTCTTATTAATAGTAAACTTAACTTTAATCTGTACTATGACCACTTAATTTCAAGAGCAAATAAAATGTTAGGTTTCATTAAGAGAGAATTTAAAGAATTTAGTGACTTAGCTGTGATAAAAACTCTATAAAACTATATAATGTTCGCTAGTTCGTTATATATTAGAATACCGCTATTCCCATTATATGGGAACCAGCTTTTCAGGTTCATTCTAACAAAATTGAGTCAGTTCAAAAACAGTTTATTCTATTTGCATTAAGACACCAATATAATACTTCAGACTTTTTAAGTTTTCCTAGCTACACAACGAGACTTAAATTATTAAACATGCTCCCCTTGTCCTCACGAAGACAAATATTTTCATCCTTTTGACATTCTAAATAATAACATTGCTATTCAATCTCTTAATTTAATAATCTCTTAAATTAAAAACAAACAAGATACACGAAATTTTACGTACAGAATACAGAAGAAATGAACCGATAAACAGATGTTGTATTACATTCAATAAAATCAGTTATCTCTATTCTTCAACAATTTCTAGAAATACCTTTAAAAACACTTTACATCAGCCCTTTTTCAATTTACTGACCTCAGACAATTAATTCTAACCAATTCATAAATTTACTTTTCATAAATTTATTCAAATGTGATATTATAATTTTTTTTGTATTAATTTTCACAAAAAGGTCATTATTTAATTACATATAATGTTCATATATTCATAATTCTACCAGAGACTATTCTACATTAAGTATATTTTGATTATGTCCTCAAGTTTTATTTTTTTTAGTAGTACGGTTTATTGTTTACATACATATCATTAAGAATTATAAAATTTGCTTAAGAATTTAAGTTTTTATGTACATTATTAATATTATAAATATAAATTAGTCAATTATATTTCATGTATTTTTTCAATATCAATGTTATAATGTCTGTACTTTTTTTTTTTTTTAAATATGTACATACATACCTTATTTTGGGTAGTTAAAATAAAATATATAAAATAAAATAAATATTGATGCTTATCCATAGTACTATCTATAAACACTATATCACCAACTCTGTGACTGGAAATACATCGCCAAACCATCACTGATAATTTTCCAAATTTTACGGTTGGAATAATATTTTTATTTAAAAGAGATTGGCAGGATTTCCTCCAAATTCTACTTGGTCGACTGTTATAATATAACATAATGCTTGTTTCATCACAAAAAACTATATCATTCCAATAATCCGATGACTGATATATATGATGACTGATTTTTTGCGAATATAGTAATCTTCTTTTAATATTAAGTTTAGATAAAATGTAATGGTGTTTTTCTGGCGCTTCTAATGGTATTTGTGTTTTATTAAGATTTTCTTCCGTCATTTTGTTTGCTCTACCTGTAAGTTTTTTCTGTTTTAACTTTCCACTTTTTCAGCTCGATTTATAATATAAATGGTTTTTAAACTTATGTATATCGAACATTTCTCACAATTCTTTAGCCGATTTACCGTTATAATAATTAAAACATATTAATAATTGTACAACATTATTATGAATCCATTTACAAGGCATATTAGAAAAACTAAATTTTAAAAATTTTATGACGTTAAAAGACTATTGTCTACTTGCAGATATTGTCTATTTGTAATGAAAAAAATTATGGTGTAAAATGCATCAATAATTATTACGTATTTAACAAATAATATAAGTTTTAAGGCGACATTGCGTCACTAATCTGTTTTTTTTTTCTAAAATAACTCTTGCATTGACAATGAATTCATGCGATTTGTTTTTGTTATTATATTCTTTATTTTTAGAGAATAAATATAGAAAGAAAGTTGCATCTTTAAAAAAACATTGTAAAAATTCACCTAAAAGTGCGAACTAGTCTTGCATTTGCATCGGAGCATTTGAGGAAATTTTTGACAGAAGTATAAAAGTATAAGTTCAAGTATAAGTTCAAGTATAAAAAATGTTCGTTGCATATTTTTCCTAGACTAAAATATCGTCTACCTTAAACATATTGCATATTTGCTCGAGGAAATTAAGTCGAGGATATTTTTTTGAAGTTAATTTGACATTTGGTTTTTAGAATTTATTTTGTTTCGGTTTTGGAATGTATTGGGAATGCATTAAATAAAAATATCACATTCGATTAAATAATCTATAAAAATGTTTTAAAATTTTTTGCCATTTGTTTTTTATTTAAAAATTATTTATTTTCTAAAATTAAAACTTAAAACCTATATTTTCAAAGTGAAAAACCAACTAACATTTTCTAAAAATACCAATCAACATTTTAGGCAACATACGAATAAACGTTTTTCTCTAAAGGGTCTGTAACGAAATCCCGACTTTTAAAATCCCGACATTCAAAATTTTGACATATCAAAGTCTCGACATATCAAAATTCCGCCTTTCAAAATCTTGACATCAAAATCCCGACATTCATTAATTTGAAACCCAACTCTAAAACCTCTTCTTATTCGAATCTCACATAATACATATATATAAATATTTTGGAAAAAGGGAATTCCCTGATTTCAAAACCAACTCTAAAATCTCTAGTAATTCAGAATCTCGCATGTGCATATATATAAATATTCTGGAAAAAGCGAAAACTCTAATTTTGAATCCAACTCTAAAATCCTTCCTAATTCAGAATCTCGCATATAGTACATATATATTATAAGTTATAGTTCAAAATGTACTGGAGAAATAACTGTTGTTTATAAAAAGAACGTCGTAAAATCTAACCATGGGTAATCAGTACTAAATATAAAACCAGATATTAATCCGGAAGATGTTTTGTATTATTGTTCTGCACTCTACCGTACAGAAACATACTGTGAGTTATTGAAATTACTTTTAAATGAAAATAAATTAAAACTCTCATTGGGTTTGTACAAGTCCCACCGCAATACAAAGCAAGCGTAAACTACAATGCAGTTTTTTTGATTATAAATATGAGCTATCATCAAATGAAATAAATGATTTTAAATGGGTAGTTTATTCTGAAATTTATGATAAAGTAAATTCGGTTAGATACCGTTTCCTAATTATGTTTTAGATATGCAAATCAAAAGAATTAGTAAAATCGAGAATATAAATAGTTTTAAAGAACGTATAACTAATAAGTACTTCAACTGCGAATATAAAATACTATATGAAAATTTCAAGTATTGTATAAGTTAATATTGTAAACTATGACTAATTTTAGAATTTTTAATAAATAAATAAAAATAAATAATATAAATATTCTGAAAAATTTCTCAGAATATTTTCGTTCTATGATAGGTTCTAATTCAGAACCTATCATATACACATATATAAATATTATTGAAGAAGGGCTTAACCTTAGCTGTGAAATTAACTGTCAAAAGTTGTAAATTTTGGAAAAAACCCCACTAACAAAATTATTGAAAACCTGATTTTGATTTAAACTCTAAAATCAATTCTAAAGTTGTATGTCAACACATATGGGTTTAAAATTTAGACATTTTTGATTTTTCATTTCCAACAAAAATTCTTCATCAGACACATATTTCAATTCAGGACAAAATATAACTCCCTTGCCCTCATTTAATGATTGATGTTCCTCTACAATAACATTTATTTCATTATTTAACTTGCTAATTTCAATTATTTCTTTTTGCCTGCTTAACGTTTCTTGTTTGGATTAATACAGAACCATTTCTTAGTTTAACGCATTTTAAAATATCCCCGGCGGCACTCTGCAAAACACGTATAAGTAAAAAGGGCGACACTGTACTCATGTCTTTGTTTACATCCAATCTCTTCATTACTAAGAATTTTTGATCTTCATTAAGATTTTTTAATTTTCTTGTAGAATCAAACACAACACTTAAATTATTGTTGGATATGGTTCCTCCAACAAAAAGTGGAAGTTCGTTTCCAACCATATTTCCAAAATTTAGTTTTTGCCCTTTTTTATTTTTTTTTATTTTTTAATTGCTGATAAAATTAATAAATATGCTCAAAATTGTTACTAGGGGTTGAAATATTAAAATATACCGTTAGCACTAGATTTTCAACAAAAATTATAAAATTGTATTATGTATAAAATATGTTTACTTTTAATATATTCTTTTTTTTTTTTTTTTAAAGTCAAGAGAAATTGAAATTAAAATTAAATGGGTATAATAAAAAGAAAAGAGAAAAGAAAAAAAAATTATTATTATTTGCACTAGAAAAATGAATTATGCTTTTTATTTATGAATGTTTTATAGAATTTTTTGATTAAAATAATAAATATCTATTTCTTTGTTTTTTTCTTTCTCCGAAGAGGTTTCGATCACGACTGAGTTTACTTCAATTGAAACGACAAGTTATTGGTTACTTAATCATTATAAATAACACATTTTTATATACTCTTTAGCTTATTTTGCAAAAAAAATATATACTTAAATTTTCTGTGACAAATCAAGAAATCTCATGTACATTTTTTCGTATATCTAGAAAAAAAACTTCATTTTATTTAAAAAATAAAAACCATACAATAATCTGACAACATAGCTAATTGTTAACTTAACATTATATTTAACATATATTCTCGTTTATTCGATTTACAACACATACAGCACAGCATGCAGATAACTAATCTTTTCTTTGTATTTTAAAATTGTTTTATTGTAATACATTTGTAAATTTTATGTTAATGAATTGTAATATTATATAACTAGAATAAATAAAATTTATTTAAAACTAACAATGGAATCTTTATTACTTACAAAAACCTACATTAAATTACCAGTATTCAAATTATTATATATCCTAGTATAGCAATACGAGTTACAATGTAACATACACACCAATTTATTTTATTTAGAAAACTTTTTTTTTTTATTCAAGGTTAAATTGTATATGATTGTATATCAAAACAAGTAAAAGTAACAGTAAGTCGATGCAACCGACTTATTTATACCCTACATCTAAAAACTTCAAATTAAATTAAAAATCGATAAGTTATTTTAGTTAGATATTTAATACCTAAGCTAAAAAAATAAATGCTTTTACAACCTTTGTATACAAAATTTCAGATTTCTATCTTTATTAAATTCGAAAATATGCTTGTTTAGGTTTTGCGAAATGTGTGAAGGCACGCTGACCACCACCCCAATTCATTTCAAATTTTAGAGACATCATCAGAACAGGGTAGAACCCTCTTATATCAAATTTCAAGTTTTTATAATCGTTAATTTCGAAGATATGGTTGTTTGGTTTTGGGAGTTGTATGGGAGGTACCCGAACAACCTCTCCACTTCATCTCAAGTCTTAGGCAAAACAGGGATTCAGGAAACAGCACCCTCGTATCAAATTTGAAGTTTCTATCTTTATTAATTTCGAAGATATGCTTGTTTGGTTTTGGGAGTTGTATGGGAGGTACCCGAACAACCTCTCCAATTCGTTTCAAGTCTTAGGCAAATCAGAGATTCAGGAAACAGCACCCTCGTATCAAATTTGAAGTTTCTATCTTTATTAATTTCGAAGATATGCTTGTTCGGTTTTGGGAGTTGTGTGGGAGATACCCGAACAACTCCTCCAATTCATCTCAAGTCTTGGGCAAATCAGGGATTCAGGAAACAGCACCCTCGTATCAAATTGGAAGTTTCTATCTTTATTAATTTCGAAGATATGCTTGTTCGGTTTTGGGAGTTGTGTGGGAGGTACCCGAACAACTCCTCCAATTCATCTCAAATTTTGGGCAAATCAGGGATTCAAGAAACAACACCCTAGTACCAAATTTGAAGTTTGCTATCTTTATTAATTTCGAAGATATGCTTGTTCGGTTTTGGGAGTTGTATGGTAGATACCGGAACCCATGGACCGATTTTGTCCAGATTCGACCTTAGCCTTCTTTTCGTAATTAGTAAGCTACTATATAAATTTCATTAAGATAGCTTCACTAGTGGTTGAGTTATCGTGCGTAACGAGGGACGGACGGAGGGACATCGCTAAATCGACTCAGGAGGTGATCCTGATTCAGAATATATGTACATGTCCATATCTAACTCGCTTCCTTTTGGTGGTTACAAACACCACACCAAAGTTAATATACCCTATACTTTAAATGTAGGGTATAAAAAAGAATGAAAAACGTTTATGTATATTTAAAATTTAAAAAAAAAACGAATTTAGTATAACCAGGTATAACATAAAACATGAATAAATTTCATATTGATAGATGTCGCGACTATTTGGGGCACTGCCTTATTTTTATATTCTATACTAAAAAATTTGTTCTACTTGGAATGTCTTATATACATACATATGTATAGTCTTGTCTATAAAATCTAAATTTTAAATAACAAATAAATAATTTTCTTTATTCTTTGAACTTGAATTATTATGTCATAGTATTTTGCTTAATTAGCATTTAGGTACTTGAATGAAATTACTATAAGAAATTACTATACGAAATTACTACAAAATATAAAGAACTTCAATTGTAAATAAAAATGTCTTCAAACAAAAAATTGTAATTCGACACTTTAAAGAAAAACAATAAAAAAAAATTATTATTTTTAAAGGTTCTCATTATGATAATGTTTAAGTTTTCTAAAAAGAAAGTAGGTTTTTATTTTTTAATAAAAATTTGTTATTAATAATGTACGTTGTTTTGTCTGATAAGCGAAATTTGTATTATAAATTTAAAGTAAAATTCTGCTTGATAAGAATTTGGCTTATTAGTCAGAATAACATTTTTTTAGACCACCAAAGAAATAATGTAATTCTAAATTTTAATGAAAAATCTAAATTATCATTTATCAGTTCTAGGAAATGTTATGATAATCTATAGATAAATCAATGTAATCAATATAATACCAGATAATACACAAGATGTTGGCGAGACCTTGCCAACATGTAAAAAAATATATTTTATATCTATAATAACTAACACTCACACTGAATGTAAACTAAACTGGCAATGATGATATTTCTGTATATTTATTTAATAATTTAAAATTTTATTACCAGAGACACAAACAAAGTATTATCAAGAGACACAAACCGTTAATTAAAAATATAAGTAAATTTAGTAAATATTATTACCAGAGACCAAAGTTGCCACTAGAAGTATTATCAGAGACACAAACCGTTCATTAAAAGTTAGTACAGTCAAAAAAGGAGAAGTACATACTTAAAAAACACATTTTCAATAAAAATAAATTCAACAAATTTTTAATTTTTAAATTTGACCGCCACATCCATTATGAACTGGTCGCAGCGGTAAATTAAAAATAAATTATTAATCTTCTGTTGGCGTTTTCAATCTTTGTTTTGGAAAAAAAAAAATAAAAATTGGTTCTCTTAATAAAATTAAAACGCCTGAAAGTGAAAAGAGCAAAGTTTATAGTAAGTCTCATATTTATAACAAAAAAATAATAGGCCAATTTTATTCTTGATTTTGTTTTCATTAGTATAAAAGCTGGTAAAAGCTTCCTAACAGACTTTAAAATAGTTTTCTTTATTTAGGTTGAAATTTAGATTTTTAACATAAAACATAACATAAAATATTCGAAATTTTTTTATTAATATAAAACTTAAATAATTATATTTCATAACAGAAGTCTGGAACTTACCAAATATTATAGAAATATTTTTCTTAAAAAAAAAAAAAAAACTAACATAGAAAATATCATTTTAGAAGCCTTCTCTGACAAAAGATTAATAATTTTGTACTAATTTATTATTAGACCATTAATAATATTGTTAGCCATGGAAAAAAATAAGATTTATTAATCAGATCAGATAATATAATACCAGGAATTAATGATTGAATTTCTGATAATATACATAATATTATATTATGATTATACCAACAAGATGTTGGCCAGATCTATAATAAACCACTCACACTGAATATAAACTAAACTGGCAATGATGATATTTCTGTATATTTATTTAATAATTTAAAATTTTGTTATCAGAGACACAAATTTTCGACTAAAAGTCTTATCAGAGACACAAACTTTTACTTTTTAAAAAGTACTTTCGACACAAATTTAAAGCAAATTTTTAATTTTTAAATTTGACTGCCACATCCATTATGAACTGGTCGCAGCGGTAAATTAAAAATAAATTATTAATCTCCTGTTGGCAGTTTTCAAATGACTCTTTGTTTTGAAAAAAATAAAAATACTCTTAATAAAATTAAAAAACTTGAAAGTGAAAAGAGCAAAGTTTATGGTAAGCCTAAATATAACAAATAATAGGCCGACTTTATTCTTGATTTTGATTTCACTATTATAAAAGCTGGTAAAAGCTTCGCAGCAGACTTTAAAATAGATTTAGGTTGGAATTTTGATTTTTTTAAGCTGAATTTTTGATGTAACATAAAATATTTGAATTTTTTTATTAATATAAAATTCGGCAGACTTAGCTAATTATATTTCATAACAGAAATCAGAAACTTACTAAATATTATAGAAATGGATATTTTTCTTAAAAAAAAAGAAAAAATAACATAGAAAATGTCATTTTAGAAGCCTTCTCTCACAATAGGTTCATAATTTTGTACTAATTTATTATTAGACCATTAAATTAAAAAGCTGTCGAAAACGACCGTCGCAAAAAAAAAGCCCCCGAAAATTTATGAAATTTCATTAACAGAGACATGAATCTTTTATTAAATATACCAAAGATTTCTTCCAAAGTACATTTGAATAAAATAAATTCAGCAAATTTTTTTCAAGCAAAAAAAAAAACAAGTAAAAGTAACAGTAAGTCGATGCAACCGACTTATTTATACCCTACACCTAAAAAATTCAAATTAAATTAAAAATCCATAAGTTATTTTAGTTAGGTACTTAATATACCTAAGCTAAAACAATACATGTAATAATTCCTCCCTTAATACAGGTAGTAAGGGAGTCAGTATGATAACGTAAATGTTTTTGAATCTATAGAAATTGTGCAATTGCACAGGGGATTTTCTAGTAATAATATAAATTCTTAAGAAATACTAACCTAAATTTATAAGAAAAAACTGTACTTTTAACAAAATTTTTACTATAAATAGTCTAAGAATAATTCAAGTAGATTATTATTATTTTGTTAATAAACCAAGGAGGATCATCTCCTTTTAAAATTGTAATATTTCGTTGTTTTTTTATTTCCAAAATAGATTAACTTATACCTATAGCTATTACGATATGATATTTTATTATAATTTGTATGACATACTTATATGTATTCTTCTTTTTAATTTACTTATATTCTACTAATCTAAATATAATAAAAGACAAGTTGCTGCTGCTGAGTAGCGTGCCCTACTGTTATGTTAAATGTTAATTTAACAAATGTTATACTATGAAAAGAAAGAAACGTACATCTGATATTTACCCATATAAAAGATAGACAACAAAATATAATAAAAGACAAGTTGCTGCTGCTGAGTAGCGTGCCCTACTGTTATGTTAAATGTTAATTTAACAAATGTTATACTATGAAAAGAAAGAAACGTACATCTGATATCTAAATATAATAAAAGACAAGTTGCTGCTGCTGAGTAGCGTGCCCTACTGTTATGTTAAATGTTAATTTAACAAATGTTATACTATGAAAAGAAAGAAACGTACATCTGATATTTACCCATATAAAAGATAGAAAACAATAAATATTATAATGTTATGCTATGAAATGAAAGAAAAAATCTAAATATAATAAAAGACAAGTTGCTGCTGCTGAGTAGCGTCCCCTACTGTTATGTTAAATGTTAATTTAACAAATGTTATACTATGAAAAGAAAGAAACGTACATCTGATATCTATCTAAATATAATAAAAGACAAGTTGCTGCTGCTGAGTAGCGTGCCCTACTGTTATGTTAAATGTTAATTTAACAAATGTTATACTATGAAAAGAAAGAAACGTACATCTGATATTTACCCATATAAAAGATAGAAAACAATAAATATTATAATGTTATGCTATGAAATGAAAGAAAAAACAAGGCAGTGTATAAATCAAAGTTTTTAGAGGGTCGTATTTTTAAGGAGAACATTATAAAATTGCAATAATATTTTTATTTAAATTTTGCTAAGTAACATTTTCTTAATTTTTTAAAAATTTTGCCATAATATAGTACAATTTTAGAATCAGAAGTTTAGCCCATAATATAGATATATGAATAAAAATATGGGTATACATATATTAGATTTATTATAGATTTATTAATTTTTATATAGGCAACAGTTATTTATATGAATGAATGGACGGTAAACATAAACGAACAAAAAAAAAATTCAGAATGTTCTATAGGTTATAATTTATATTTTTTAAATAGACTGATGAATAAATTTAATATTTAAAAAAAATAACAGAAAACAAAAAAAAAAAAGTAAAATGTAATACTGCGAAGAAAAATAAAAACGAATAGAAAAAAAGAGAACAAAAATGTTACTTTGATTGTTTTTAAATATTTTTAAAGAAAAAAAGAACTGTTAAAATGTTATGATTTTAAAAGAAAAAAACATACGTCTGATATTTACGTACCTACATAACAGATAGAAAAAGGAAAAACAAAATGTTATGCTATGAAAAGAACGAAAAGTCCATCTGATATTGAGGTATATAACAGATAGAAAAAAAGAAATATCAAAATGTTATGCTATGAAAAGAAAGAAAAAACAAGGCAGTGTATAAATCAAAGTTTTTAAAGGTTCGGATTTTTAAGTAGAACATTATAAAATTGCAATAATATTTTTATTTAAATTTTGCTAAGTAACATTTTCTTAATTTTTTAAAAATTTTGCCATAATATAGTACAATTTTTGAATCAGAAGTTTAGCCCATAATATAGAGATATATGAATAAAAATATGGGTATACATATATTAGATTTATTATAGATTTATTAATTTTTATATAGACAATAGTTATTTATATGAATGAATGGACGGTAAACATAAACGAACAAAAAAAAAATTCAGAATGTTCTATAGGTTATAATTTATATTTTTTAAATAGACTGATGTATAAATTTAATATTTAAAAAAAATAACAGGAAACAAAAAAAAAAAAGTAAAATGTAATACTACAATACTACAATATCTGAATAAATTTACTAAAATTAAATTGTTCATAAAACTAAGGAAACTTTCACAAAAGCTATATTTTTCTACTCATACCCGTCGTATGACGGGCTTTTTTACTAGTTTTATAATATAAGAAAAATCTATATTATTTTTTATTAATCTACATATGTATGGATATATATGTATGTATGTATGTATAATATGCACTTAGTTCTATCTAATTATTTTTATTAATGACGAATGATCGATATGTGATTTTTATACCCGTATGAACTATGTTCAAGGGTATAATAAATTTGCCATTACGTTTGTGACACCTTAAAGGAGTCGAGCTAGATATAGTGTCAAAGGTATGGATCGGCTCAGAATCGAATTCTGAGTCGATTAAGCCATGTACGCCCGTCCGCCCGATAACTCAAAAACTAAAGGAGCTAGGAGACTGAAATTTTTTTTACGTCACTTTTGCAAAATTGTTAGTTTTGCTATTTAAACCCAACATTTTCAGTTGGCGGGTTCAAGTAGCTGCCATACAACTTCTATCTTTATATAGAAATAACTCAGTATCTATTCAAGCATGGTTTCTGAAATTTTGCAAATGATGATCAAGTTTTATGGCAACAACTTCTGTAAAATTTGGTTGTAGTGGTGCGGCGGGTTCGAGTAGCTGCCATACAACTTCTTTCTTTAAATGGAAATAACCCAGTGTCTATTCAATCTAGGTATCTGAAATTTTGCAAATGATGATCCAGTTTTATGGCAGCAACTTCTGTAAAATTTGGTTGTGATGATGTGACAGGTTCGGATAGTTGCCATACAACTTCTCTTTTTAAATGAAAATAACTCAGTGTCTATTGAAGCTAGCTATCTGAAATTTAGTGAAAAAATGTCGAGTTGCATGCCAAAAACTTTTGTAAAATTTGATTGGTCTAAAGCAGCTGGTTCAGGCTTCTTGCATTTCTTGGAACTTAATGAAGCTAGGCGCAATAGATTCGGGTAGTTGTCATACAACTCCACAATTTACATAAATATATCTCTGTAGTTCGGTACTAAAACATCTGAATGTTTTTAAAAGATGATCAAGTTTTACAGAAACAGGATATATTACGTTCATACGGGTATCCCAGAGTTGACACAGTCTACTCTACTGCACTCTTCCTTGTTTTATTTATATATCATTCTCATAAAAATTAGATAGAACTAAATGCATATGATATACATAAATATATATGTATGTATAAAGAAACAAATTAAAAAATGATAATCATCTTTTATAATAATATCATAAAGCAATCATATACATAGAGTATTCACGTAGAACAAAAAAAGTTAGTCAATTTTGTTGATTTGAAATCATCCCAAGATCGTATTTGGGATATTTCGTAAAAAAATGACCGTATTTTTGGTAAGTAGATAGGTAGGCACTTGGGCTAGACAGGTCTGTAGGTCAAGGTCATTTGGAAGTAGGTCAAACCATAATTATGTTAGACAGGAAGTAGGTTAATGTCATAAAAATCAGGCGGTCAGACAGGCGGCGGTGGCCACCAGACAAGTCTAGTTATTTATAAAGATTGTATACTTGTTTTAAGTAATAGCTAAACATGGAAATAGTAAGAAAAAATTGCTTTTTATTTTTGCTTGCAATTTTTAGATGTTTTTGCTTGCATTTTTGATATGTTTGCATTTATTTCTTGTTATTTTTTATGACAAGTATTTAAAGAAGAGGAAGGAAAAACCATTAATTAATTGTTATGTAAGAATGTTGAAAAAAAAAAATGAATAAAAAGAAAAAAAAAAAAAAAAACAGGAAATCAAAAAAATATCTAACGTGGTACATGTTTACTTATTGATGTATACTTGGCTTACGTATATGTAAGGCGCATATGAAAATAATAAGAAAAAAAATGCTTTATAAAATTTAAAGAGAAAAATGAAAACAGAACAAAATAAGTGTAACTACATTTCTTTAAAATTTTGCAATTATTTTTAAAAATTAAAAGAAAAAGTGAAAACTGGTTAATTAAATCTTACATAAAAATTCAACCTTGACAAAATTGATGCAATTTTGAGAAGAATTTATTTCTTATTGTTTTCTTTTTTTTCTATGAAGTATTTAAAGAAAAGAAAAGAAAACATTGTTAGTATCACCGTATAAGATGTTATTATTATGAAAGAATGTTGGAAAACAAGAATAAAAAGCGATTCAAAATAAGTTAATTGCTTTTGGTACTTACAGTGGTACATAGTAGTGTAAAAATAAAAAAAAATAAAACAGATTTGTTTATATGTTTAAAATAATTTTTTCAAATAACAAGCAAGACATTATGTATAAATTGTGTAAAAAGTTAAAAAATGGTTGATAGAGTGAAAATTCTAAGATTGGAAACGTTCGCGGTCGGTTGTTTATAAATAAAAAAAAGTCGAAAATAAAAAAATAAAAAATGAATACAGAAAAATTCACGATAAAATCTATAAAATCAGTGAATGTAAAACGATTCAACATTTTTGGAAAAAAATTGGAGTTTATAAATCCAGTACCAGACAACAAAGATCCAATAGATTGGATTAAAACCGGTATTGAAGAATTATTCAGCAATTTAATTGAAAATGTTGACCCTAGTGACAAAATTGGTGTCACTTTTGGATGCCAAAGTTTTCATAAACGTGGTCCAACCTGGATCAATTTTAGAGAAGCAAAAGATCTTGACATTTCGGAAATTTGAGAAGTTATTTCAAACATTTTCCAAAGCAACATCGAAGGATTATCTACAAATATGTTCTGTATAAATGTTACATATGTACGACTTCCAGCAGAAAGAGGTATAGGAAAAAGATACAACAATTTTGAAGAAGAATGTAATAAAAGAAGAGGCATAATTTCAATTAAAAACAAAGATAATCTATGCTTACCACGTGAGTTACGTATTCGTCTGATAATCCACCTGTTGAAAATACAACAACGTCAGCAATACTTGCTATTATCCAAATAAATTCCACTCCCACAAAAATAACAGACGCTAAATTTGCATTTCCTGTTATTGCCAAATAATAGAATTTATCATTTGCAATAACTTAAAATATATATATCAGATTTCAATCTAATTACATTTAAATTATTAACCAATAATTTAAATATAAAGTTAATATCATATTTTGTCTGGAATAATAAAATTACTTCTTATTAAATTGATTATGAAATAATTAAAATACAGTTTCCCACAATAAATATTATTGCTCGAATTACACCAAAAAGTTAAATTTGTAATTAAATTATTATAAAATTATTAAATGATCATATTACAAAAGTAATATTCAAAATAAGTTGTATAATCAAAATAATGCGTTTGTATAATAATTTTAATAATAAGTTTCTCACGTCCAAAATAGCTGAACTAACATAATTTATAATATAAATAGGACGATAATTAGAATAAGAAATGAGTTGTTAAATTGTAAATTGTTAATCAAGACCTGACATGGTCAAGTATAATAAAACATACTAAATTGTTTGTGTTAATAAAATGTTGTATTTGTCTCGTAAATTTCAATATAAAAATAAAGTTCGTAAGAAATAATAAATAAAGTTAAAAAACAGTAGTTTTTATTTTTTTTTAAGAATATCGTATTTCAGCTATAAAACTGGCGCAGTCGGTAGAATAACTCAAATTAAAAACTATCTAAATATTTTTCGTGAAACAATACTTTCTCTTCGCATTCCTTAAGTGAGTCTGCTTAAGGCACGATAAAATATACAAAGAGTTATCTAGTGATACGAATCGCATAATAAAATCGGTCAACAACAAAATAAAATTATAAAATTTTGTTAACTCCGGTAATAAACAAAATAAATTCAATAACTATAAACATTAACTACAAGTGGAAACATAGAGAAAAATTAAGTCGCAGACACAAGCTTTAGTTAAAATAAAATAATAAAAGTTTTTTTCATAAACGGCAACATAGAATTTTACAAATTAATTCGTAGAAACAAGTTAAGAAAAACCACAAAAACTCAAAGGATCCAGCCTTTGAGTTTTTTTCATCAGCAGTGTAGAGTATTAACTATCAACAGTAAACAGCATCGAACATAGACAGGCCATAACTAGGACAATATTTTTCGAAAAAATCCAAGGCGAAGCTAAAAATTGCATAATAAACCTTCCGGATCCATCAAATTGGGAAGAAATCAAGACAAACCTGAAACTAAGATACAAACCAGAAGTGGAACCCTGTGAAATCTACAAAATGATATCAAACTTAAAAGCAAATTCGGTAAGTGAATTATCTATTATTGTACAAAACATTAAATATAAGTCTGACGAAATACAAGTGCATTACAAAGATCAAGATTATATAGATTTAAGTAACGTTGATAGTTTGTTAATAAATACTATAAAAGAAATGACACAGGGAATTTTGTTAGAAAAAATTTACAATGAAAAAGAGTTAGGAACTATTATTGCTATAATGAGGCATCGTAGGTACAAAAACTCATGTATTAGAAAAGAATACAATAAAATGAGTCATAACTAAAAAGGTTTTAATCAAAGTAAAAATTTTCGATATAACTCTACGGCCTATAATAATGAACTTTCTAAAAAGTTTTCAAATAATAATAACAAGGCAAATAGTTACTTAGAATATAACAGAACAGGGCAAAATAGATATTCAAGTAATAATAATAATAACTCTGGGTAATTCCGCCGTGGTCACCAATGGTCAGGAAACTTTAGGAACAATCCGGGCAAAAATCGCCAACAACAGGATTACCCTAGACAAGGATCGGGTGAGCCGATGGAAATCGAGAACATCCAACGAAGGTCGGGTAATCGTAGGAAAAATCCGGGCCAAGATGGCCAGCAACAAGATTATCCTGAGAAGGAACCGACTAATGCCGAAGAGGACCAAAATATACAAGTTAGGAAAAATAATTTAAATATAAATAAAACTAATGACCATAAAACTTCCGATAGCCATCTAAATTTTTTTACAAACTAGCCTCGGAGTTACCCATTATTAAAATCACAATTGAAAATAGGAAATTTTTAGCCTTAATTGATTCAGGATCAAGCTTTAGTATAATCGATGATAGAATAAAAGGATTTAAAAAAGTTAAAATCGAACCCGTATATTATTCAACTATCAATAAAAAGGATAGTATTAATTTCGAAGTTCATACAAGAACGCAAATAGAATTTAAAATGCCACCAAATGCATTAACTAGGTGGAAAGTAAAAAATTTACCGAACAGAAAATATCACATGATAATAGGTTCTGATTTATTAAATAATTTAGGAGGAATAATAGATTTTGAAAAACAAATTATAAATATTAACGAACAAGAGATAAAATTTGAAAACTCTCCATATAATTTTAAAGAAATTTGTACGTTAGAAGCAATAGATCCAAGAATGAAATTATTAGAAATGGATCATCTCAATTTGAACGAACGATCAGAAATAAAAAAAATTAGTTAAAAGGTTTGCTAAATTATTTTTTAAAGAGGGCGATATACTGACACATACGACAGAAGTAAAACATGAAATAGTGACAACAACTGATCAAGCTATTAACTCGAAATTATATAGGTATCCACCAAAACATGAAGAAGAGGTAAGAAGACAAATAGCAGAAATGGAAACACAAGGAATAATTAGAAAAAGTAACTTTCGATATTCTAGTCCCTTAATAGTAGTACCGAAAAAGACAGACAACTCAGGACAGAAAAAATTTAGGATTGTAATAGATTATAGAAGATTAAACGAAGTGACGGTAGCCGATAAATTCTCTCTACCAAATATTGACTCAATACTGGATAAATTAGGTAAGGCTCAGTATTTCACAACATTAGATCTGGCAAAGGGTTATCATCAAATATCTATAAAAGAAGAAGACAAAGAAAAGACAGCATTTGTGACGTCACATGGCTAGTATGAATTCAATAGGATGCCGTTTGGGCTTAAGAACGCCCCAGCGACGTTTCAGCGCCTAATGAATAATATCCTAAGGGATTATATTAACAGGATATGTGTAGTGTATCTGGACGATATACTTATATTCAGTACCTCACTCGAAGAGCATATTAGGGCAATACAAAATATTTTTAAAATTTTGGAAGACAAAAATCTAAAAATTCAAATAGACAAATGTAACTTTATGAGAAGAGAAACGGAATTTTTAGGACATATCCTAACAAAGGATGGACTAAAACCTAACCCAAATAAAATTAAAATTATTCAAGGCTTACCACTACCTAAAACTGAAAGACAAATTAAAAGTTTCCTAGGATTAACTGGCTATTATCGTAAATTTGTGAAAGATTACGCGAAAATCGCACAACCTATAACAAAATATTTAAGAAAAAACACTAAAATTAACATAAATGATCCTAACTATATTACAGCATTCGAGAAGTTAAAATCAGTAATAATAAGCCATCCGGTAATAAAAAACTCAAACTTTGATAGACCGTTTACCCTAACAACTGATGCATCAAATTATGCTATCGGTGCAGTCCTGTCACAAGAGGGACACTCAGTTTGTTTCGCGTCGCGAACTCTAAATAATCACGAACGAAATTATTCAGCAACAGATAAAGAGTTTCTCGCAATTATGTGGTCGGTGAACTATTTTAGACCATACCTTTACGGTAACAAATTTAAAATATTAACGGACCATCAGCCTATTAAATATTTACATGCAAAATACAAAGTAAAAGATCTATCACCTAGACACCAAAGGTGGTTGCTAAAATTAGGTGAATAGCAATTCGAAATAGAATATCTAAAAGGAAAAGAAAACCGCGTAGCTGACTTTTTAAGCAGAATTGAAAATAGAAACGAAAAAATTAACGAAGAAAATGAGAAAGAATAGACAGAATCGATAAATATATTAAATATCGAGGATGATGTTACGATGGCAACAGTACACTCCGCGGAAGAGGAACTGCTAGACCATATCAATATTAAAGAAGGAATAGTCAACATATATAAAACACAAATCATTCTTACAAATAATAAAATGTTAGAAATAGAAAATATCTTAGGTAGAAGAATAATTTACATAGCAGAATATGACTTTGATAATTTAAATGATATTTTAAGAAGATACATTAAAAAGGGCATAACCGGTATATACTCAGAGTTATCAGATCATAAATATAATATTGTACAAAATAAAATCATTGAGCTATTTTCAAACGATAAAAGTATTAAATTTATTAAATGTTCCTATAGAGCACAGGAAATAGGAACTGAAGTAGAAATAGTTAAGCAAATTTCATTATACCATGTTAAAGAAAGTTACCACTCGGGTATCCAAGAAACGTATAATCAATTGAAATATAAAATATATTATCCCAAACTATTGGAGATAATTCAAATTGTCATAAATCAATGTGAAATCTGTCAACAGGTCAAATATGATAGAAGACCTATTAGACCTAAATATAGTATAACTGAAACACCTAGTGATATAAATCAAATTATTCACGTTGATACTTATGTGATAATGAAATGCTCATATTTAACAATAATCGACAAGTTCTCTAAATTTGGATCTGCATATTATTTATCGGATAGGATCGGATATCGGATCAATTAACTATAGTAGAAACGTTAGAAGAACATTTTGCAAGGATGGGTAAACCTAATAAAATTATAGCGGATAACGAATTTAATGCACTGCAAATAAAGAACTACTTACAGGAAGAAAATATAGCATTACACTTGACTAAACCAAATAGTCATACTGGAAACGGGGATGTTGAACGTTTTCATAATTCTCTAGCTGAGAAATTTAGAATTTTAAAACAGACTGAAAAGGGTTTATCATGTAGGCAAATAATTCAAAGAGCTGTTAGGAATTATAATGAAAGATTCCATTCAAGCATAAAAGATGTACCAACAAATGTACAGAATAGGTTTTCAAATTACAGAAAAATTAAGGAAACAATTATGAAAAATAAGTTAAGTAAAATAGAAAAACTGAATAAAAAACGTGAAGATTATACCGAAAGTAGGTCGACAGGTTTTGTTAAAAACTATAAAGCAATCAGGCACAAAGAGGCAACCTAAATATAAAAAATTAAATTTAGATAGAGTACATGTAACGAATATTAAAAGACCATTAAAATTTTCAGATACTGATCATACTAACGATACTGACAATAACAGTCCAAAAAGTAATCGCTAACTTATTAGAAATAAACAACATAAATTCAGATGCAGGGTTTGCAAAAATCCACCTAAATAAAGAAGAATTAGTTACGCAAACAGATACTATAATACATATTATTCATCCAAACGAAATCTTGCAATTATTACAAAACATTTCAAATAAAACAGACTTAATACAACCAGAACAGAAGGAGTTATTACAAACAGAAATATCAGAAATTATGAGTAAATTAAAAACAATTATACCTAAGAGGAGATTAAAACGCGGATTAGTAAATGCTGTCGGACATATGTCTAATTGGTTATTTGGGACAATGGACGAACAAGACCGACAAGACATAGTAAAACATTTGCAATTAATAGAAGAAAACCATCATTTATTAATAGAAAATCATAATAGTCAAATTAAAGTTAATGATCAATTTAGTAGATCAAATAAAAACAATTATAGAAAATTATAGGAAAATAATTACAAATCATATTAACATAATAGAAGACTCTCTTAGCCAACAAAATTTATATCTAGATTTACTTTTAAAACTTCAATATATAAAAGAAAAAATCAATACAATACAAGACAATTTAACTTATATTAGACATGGTATTATACATCCAAATATATTAACAGAAGAAGAAATAGAAGAGTATCAGATAGATTTTTACAAATTACAGTACCTTAAATTAGGCTTAGCACAATTCAAAGAAAGCTCATTATTAATGGCAATTAAAATATCAAGAAAAACTAAATCAATACAATTAGAAATAATAGTTCCTATCCCAAATAAAGAAAATAAAGAAATAGACTTTATAAATGAAATCATATTTACATTTAATAATAAAACTTATAAATATGAAAAACTAAAAACTTTAAATGAATTAAATTTAAGTAAGCATTGTATATTTAAAAACAACTGTCAGTTATTAAAAAATACATTAACAGAAATTGTAAATATAGACAAAGAAACAATTTTAATTAACAACGCTAATAAATTAAAGATAAATCAAATATGTGACAATAAAAATATAGTTATATCAGACAATGTGCTGATTCACTTTAACAATTGTACACTTAGGATAATGGATCATTATTTTTCAAATGTAAAACAAGTATTTCAAGAAAGGTTCTATTATTCATTAAACCAAACATATAATTTTAAAAATAAGATATTTGATGAAATTGTATTAGAAAATGAAAAAAATATGTACACAAGTTAAAAGTTCATAAACATATATCTTATATACTTGATATAATAATTTTTGTAATTGGAATAATTGGAGCAATTATATTATTGAAAAAATATGGTTACTTTAAAATTAATAATAGAATTCAGGAGAATTCTAATCTAAAGGAGGGAGAAGTTACGTATTCGTCTGATAATCCACCTGTTGAAAATACAACAACGTCAGTAATACCTGCTATTATCCAAATAAATTCCACTCCCACAAAAATAACAGACGCTAAATTTGCATTTCCTGTTATTGCCAAATAATAGAATTTATCATTTGCAATAACTTAAAATATATATATCAGATTTCAATCTAATTACATTTAAATTATTAACCAATAATTTAAATAAATATAAAGTTAATATCATATTTTTTCTGGAATAATAAAATTACTTCTTATTAAATTGATTGTGAAATAATTAAAATACAGTTTCCCACAATAAATATTATTGCTCGAACTACACCAAAAAGTTAAATTTGTTTTTTGTAATTAAATTATTATAAAATTATTAAATGATCATATTACAAACGTAATATTCAAAATAAGTTGTATAATCAAAAAAATGCATTTGTATAATAATTTTAATAATAAGTTTCTCACGTCCAAAATAGCTGAACTAACATAAATTATAATATAAATAGGACGATAATTATAATAAGAAATGAGTTGTTAAACTGTAAATTGTTAATCAAGACCTGACATGGTCAAGTATAATAAAACATACTAAATTGTTTGTGTTAATAAAATATTGTATTTGTCTCGTAAATTTCAATATAAAAATAAAGTTCGTAAGAAATAGTAAATAAAGTTAAAAAACGGTAGTTTTTATTTTATTTTAAGAATATCGCAGTTCAACTATAAAACTCGTGCGTTAGTTGTTGCTATCTCATTCATAGCAAAATCTGTTGACTACGAAAAGATGTAGGTCAACGTAAATTGAAAGCAGCGTTACAACTAATTAGAAATTCAAATGTAAGCATCCCAGCAAAAGGTGCTATTATCAGTGAGCTGAAAAAATTTCAAATGTACCTCTCTAAATATCAAATTGTAGTTTTTGATTTCAGAGGAAAAGGAAAATCGATTATTTTTCAAGGTGAAGAAGATAAAGAAAAAAAATTGAATTTGATATACGATGAAGGTCACTTCAATGTAATTACATCATTAACAGCAGCATTTAGTTGTGATTACTTTTGCCAAACATGTAATGTGCCGTATAACAATAGATTGTCTCACAGATGTAAACAGTCGTGTTTCTTTTGCAAATCATCTCCAGCATGTGACACATATTTTCCAAATATTAAATGTGATGTATGGAATCGAAGTTTTAAAGGTCAAACTTGTTTTGATAATCATAAAGCAATATCATCTACAAATAAAAATCTATTTGTACTCTAATAAATTCCTGTACAAAATGCTTTAAAATATACAGAGCTGATGTAAATCATATATGCTATATGGACATTTGTGTAAAAACTGTAATACAAATGTTGCTTCAGATCACCAATGCTTTATTACACCATGTAAAGAATTAGCTGCACTTAAGAATACATTAAACAACTAAAAATAATATCATCGGGGAGAAACTTCATAAAGGTGTTGCAATAGGGGATATAATTGAACATCAGCCTGATTTATGTATTTTTGAACAACGTTGCACGCATTGTATATTAACTAATGTTGAAAGATACAATTTTTGTGGACTTCGACTACATGTGTTGAAACAAAATTCAGTACAAATGTTTTTAGAATATAAGTTAACCACGTTAATAATATTCAATACTAAAATATTATAAAAATTCCATAAATAAAAATTATCTAGCAAAATTCTACATTTTAAATAGCAAATAAATAATTTTTTTTATTCTTTGAATTATTGTGTCATAGTATTTTGCTTAATTAGCATTTAGGTACTTGAATGAAATTACTATAAGAAATTACTATACGAAATTACTACAAAATATAAAGAACTTCAATTGTAAATAAAAATGTCTTCAAACAAAAAATTGTAATTTGACACTTTAAAGAAAAACAATAAAAAAAAATTATTATTTTTAAAGGTTCTCATTATGATAATGTTTAAGTGTTCTAAAAAGAAAGTAGGCTTTTATTTTTTAATAAGAATTTGTTATTAATAATTTTGTACGTTGTTTTGTCTGATAAGCGAAATTTGTATTATAAATTTAAAGTAAAATTCTGCTTGATAAGAATTCGGCTTATTAGCCAGAATAACATTTTTTAGACCACCAAAGAAATAATGTAATTTTCAATTTTAATAAAAAAATCTAGATTATCAGTTCCAGGAAATGTAATGGTAATCTAGATAAATCAATGTAATAAAAATCTAAATTCTTAAGAAATACTAATCTAAATTTATAAGAAAAAACTGTACTTTTAACAAAAATTTTTATTATAAATAGTCTAAGATTAAATAATTCAAAAATATTCATTATTAATTTGTTAATAAACCAAGGAGGATTATCTCCTATTAAATTGTAATATTTCGTTGTTTTTATTATCTATCAATTAAAATAGATTATCTGGCGCCCGAGCAGGGACCGTTCGTTAGCAATTAGAAAATTCGGTCACGGTTACTAATAAATCACTTTTTTAAGGTCTATTCTAATTGTTGTATTGTGATCAAGCCTACAAAATACCTAGAGTGAGGCTGTTCTAGGCACAATATAGCAAGTTGACTAGTCTTTTTTTAAAGAAGGAAAATAAGTAAAAGTAAAAATATTTTTTTCGCCCTTACGTAAATATAAATTTATTTAAAATATAACAAGGTAATAAATGAAATAATAATTATTTAAAATTAAAAATAAAAAACATTAAAAGCATTAAAACTTAAATAAAATAAAAAAAATCTATAAACAATAAACTGAAAAATAAAAAAAATAAAAGTGATTACAATATTGGTATAGTGAAAAAAAAGAAGATTCTTTGCTAACAAGTGCATCTGGCCTGGTTAACCCGAAACGGAAAAGAAACAAGGAACGAGACGCCCTAGTAGTGGATGAACAAACGGGAGCAGTAACTAAAAATCACTAAAATCACTGTTGCTCCCACTTGTCTCATTAACCAAAAAAGTTAAGTTAAAGTTAAAAGAGAGAAAAGTTAAAATTCAAATAAAGAAATTGAATATTAAAAAAATAAATTAAACATATTAAAGAATTATAAGAATAACAATTTTGGGCCCAAACAAAATAATTAAGTAGAAATTATTTAAAATAATTATTATAAAAAAAAATATATTATACTTTAAACTATTAAAGAAATTTTTTACAAAAAAATATATAAAAAAAAATTTTTCAATAAGTACTATTGTCTTATTATATTTATCTTTATTTTAGTGATTGTTTCTAGTAGTTGTTTCTTATAAAATAAATAATTTTTTTTTCCTTCTAGTTGGAGCAGCATTTATTTCTTATATTTTTTGTTTTTTGTTGTAAACTTTTATCGTTTATTTTGGAAAAATTTGGGTTTTCTATATATTTTTTTTAACAATGGCTGATGATAATTCTAGCAATGGGAGTATTATTAATGGCGAACTACCCCCATAAATCCATACTATTCCCGTAGATGCCTCAGACTTAAAAGCTATTGTAGCAAAATTAATTGAAATAGAGACGAAGAAAATTCGGGAAAGGGAGCAATCGCAAGCTGAGGTTCGAACTGAAATCGAAACCCAGCACGTACAACCACAAGTTCAAGCAATAGGGCAAAATTATTATGAGAGATTTTGTCAGGATTTAAAAATACCTGAAATTGTAAAAGATTTAAAGGAGTTTTCGGCGAAAAAAGGAAAATATGATTATTGGGAACAAGATGTCGAAGACGCATTCTTTGATGACTTAAAAGGAACACAGCAGTATAACGCAATGTTAAGGACAATTAAGAAATTAAAATCGTATATAACCTCCTTAGACTGGGAAGAAATAAAAAAATGTATGAGACGACATTATGCTCATAAGACCGATATTGACACTATTGAAGAAGAAATGTCTTCGTTAATAAGAAGTAATAGTTCAACAGAAGAATTTTACCGGGAAATCCAACAACACCTTACACAAATTCTAAGTAAATTATCTGCAATGAATCTTGTCGACAAAGTTCTTCAGTCTAATATAGCCACTTACAAAAGAAAAGCTTTAAAAGCTTTTATCGGGGGTATGCAAGGAGATGTACAAAATTTTTTAAAATGGCACACATGTAGATAGTAGGTAGGCACTTGGGCCAGACAGGTCAGTAAGTTAAGGTCACCCGGAAGTAGGTCAAACCATAATTATGTCAGACAGGAAGTAGGTTAATGTCATAAAAATAGGTCAGACAGGCGGCGGCGGCCGCCAGACCTAGTTATTTATAAAAATTGTATACTTGTTTTAAGTAATAGGTAAACATGGAAATAGTAAGAAAAAATTACTTTTTATTTTTGCTTGCAATTTTTAGATGTTTTTGCTTGCATTTTTGATATGTTTGCATTTATTTCTTTTTTTTTTTCTTTCGTTTTTTTTTTATAACAAGTATTTAAAAAAGAGGAAGGAAAAACCGTTAATTAATTGTTATGTAAGAATGTTGAAAAAAAAAAAAAACAGGAATTCAAAAAAATATCTAACGTGGTACATGTTTAATTATTGATGTAACCTTGGCTTAAGTATATGTAAGGCGCATATGAAAATAATAAGAAAAAATGCTTTATTAAATTTAAAGAGAAAAATGAAAACAGAACAAAATAAGTATAACTACATTTCTTTAAAATTTTGCAACTATTTTTAAAAATTAAAAGAAAAAGTGAAAACTAGCTATTTAAATCTTACATAAAGATTCAACCTTGACAAAATTGATGCAATTTTGAGAAGAATTTATTTCTTGTTGTTTTCTTTTTTTTTCTATGAAGTATTTAAAAAAGAGGAAAGAAAACATTGTTAGTATCACCGTATAAGATGTTATTATTATGAAAGAATGTTGGAAAACAAGAAAAAGAATAAAAAGCGATTCAAATAAGTCAATTGCTTTTGGTACTTATAGTGGTACATAGTAGTGTAAAAATAAAAAAAAATAAAACAGATTTGTTTATATGTTTGAAATAATTTTTTCAAATAACAAGCAAGACATTATGCATAAATTGTGTAAAAAGTTAAAAAATGGTTAATAGATTGAAAACGTTCGCGGTCGGTTGTTTATAAATAAAAAAAAAAGTCGAAAATAAAAAAATAAAAAATGAATACAGAAAAATTCACGATAAAATCTATAAAATCAGTGAATGTAAAACGATTCAACATTTTTGGAAAAAAATTGGAGTTTATAATAAATCCAGTACCAGACAACAAAGATCCAATAGATTGGATTAAAACCGGTATTGAAGAATTATTCAGCAATTTAAATGAAAATGTTGACCCTAGTGACAAAATTGGTGTCACTTTTGGATGCCAAAGTTTTCATGAACGTGGTCCAGCCTCGATCAATTTTAAAGAAGCAAAAGACCTTGATATTTTGGAAATTTGAGAAGTTATTTCAAACATTTTCCAAAGCAACATCGAAGGATTATCTACAGATACGTTCTGTATAAATGTTACATATGTACGACTTCCAGCAGAAAGAGGTATAGGAAAAAGATACAACAATTTTGAAGAAGAATGTAATAAAAGAAGAGGCATAATTTCAATTAAAAACAAAGATAATCTATGCTTACCACGTGCGTTAGTTGTTGCTATCTCATGCATAGCAAAATCTGTTGACTACTGTAAAATGCGAAAAGATGTAGGTCAACTTCAATTGAAAGCAGCGTTACAACTAATTAGAAATTCAAATGTAAGCATCCCAGCAAAAGGTGCTAGTATCAGTGAGCTGGAAAAATTTCAACTGTACCTCTCTAAATATCAAATTGTAGTTTTTGATTTCAGAGGAAAAGGAAAATCGATTATTTTTCAAGGTGAAGAAGATAAGGAAAAAAGATTGAATTTGATATACGATGAAGGTCACTTCAATGTAATTACATCATTAACAGCAGCATTTAGTTGTGATTACTTTTGCCAAACATGTAATGTGCCGTATAACAATAGATTGTCTCACAGATGTAAACAGTCGTGTTTCTTTTGCAAATCATCTCCAGCATGTGACGCAAATTTTCCAAATATTAAATGTGATGTATGCAATCGAAGGTTTAAAGGTCAAACTTGTTTTAAAAATCATAAAGCAATATCATCTACAAATAAAAATCTATTTGTACTCTAATAAATTCCTGTACAAAATGCTTTAAAATGTACAGAGCTGATGTAAATCATATATGCTATGGACATTTGTGTAAAAACTGTAATACAAATGTTGCTTCAGATCACCAATGCTTTATTACACCATGTAAAGAATTAGCTGAACTTAAGAATACATTATATATTTTCTACAATCTCGAAACAACTCAAGATGATATCATCGGGGAGAAACTTCATAAAGGTGTTGCAATAGGGGATATAATTGAACATCAGCCTGATGTATCTATTTTTGAACAACGTTGCACGCTTTGTATATTATATAATGTTGAAAGATGCAATTTTTGTGGACTTCGACAATATGTGTTGAAACAAAATCCAATACAAATGTTTTTAGAATATATACTCAACCAAAGAAAAATATTTGATAAAGTTGTAGTTATTGCACATAATGGACAGGCAATTGATAATCAGTTTTTACTAAACTATATCTTAGAAAAATCTATCATCAAACCAAAACTAATTATGAGGGGAACAAATATAATTTTAATGCTGTTAGATAACGTGAAATTTATTGATTCATTAAACTATTTTCTAATGCCGTTATCTAGTTTACCGAAAGCGTTTGATTTAGACATAAATTTGAAAAAAGGATATTTTCCTCATATGTTTAATCGTACAAACAATATAAAATATAATGGAAAGTTACTCGATCGTAAATATTACTGTTATAATTCAATGAGTGCATCGGAAAGAAAACAATTTCTAGAATGGTATGAAGAAAATAAAAACAAGTCTTTTAACCTCCAAAATGAACTTGTAGAATATTGTATGAATGACGTAAAAATTTTGACAGCAGCCTGTATTAAATTCAGACAACTATTTTTGGAAGAATGTAAGATTGAGCCATTTTTAGAGGCCACTACAATTTCTTCAGCGTGTAATTTGGTTTTTAGAAGGAATTTTTTAAAACCGTATATAATTGGACTTATACCTCAACAAGGATATCGCTTATCAAAAAACCAGTCAATCATTGCCATAAAATGGTTAATGTGGGAAGAAAAACAAATAAAAATAAAAATTCAGCATAGTGGTAACGGAAAAGAAAAAGTTATTTTTGATCTTCGTGTTGACGGATATTGTACAGACACAAAACAAATATTTGAGTTTTATGGCTGTTATTACCATGGCCATCCAAAATGTTTCAAAAATAATAATGATAAAAAATATGAAACACGTTATGAGGCTACATTATCCAAAGCCAATAAATTACGATCTTTAGGTTATCAAGTAATTGAAAAATGGTAGTGTGAATTTCGAAACGAATTCTGGACTTAGATCATTAGCTAAATTAATGTTAAACTCTTTCTGGAGTAAATTTGGACAGAGAGAAAATCATTCAAAAACAGAAATCATAAATGAGCCTTATGAATTATTTACTCTTCTTACTGAAGAGTGTAAATCTACTTCCAAGAGTGTACTTGTAAATGTACTTGTGTAATCTACTTCCAAAAGTGTACAAGAGTGTACTTGTAAATGTACAAGAGTGTACTTGTAAACGTAAATGTACTTCCAAGAGTGTAAATCAAATAACTCCAATAAACGAAAAAACAGTTTTGGTAAATTGGGAATATAAAGAAGAAACAGCTGAAACATTATTAATAGTTAACTGTATAGCTGCTTACACTACCACACAAGCTCGTTTAAAATTGTATTCTTATTTAAACAATTTAAAAGAACGAGTTTTGTATTACGATACTGATTCAATAATATATGTAGCACGTGAAGGAGAATATAATCCTCCAACAGGAGTTTTCATAGCAGATATGACAGATGAGCTTGAAGAATATGGTATAGCAAGTTACATTACAGAATTTGTCAATGGGGGTGCAAAGAACTACGCATACAAAATATATAGTACCAACTCCAAATGTGAAAAAACTGTTTGCAAAGTCAAAGGTATTCGTTTAAATTATAACGCTTTACAAGAAATAAATGTTGGCTCTATGAAACAATTAGTTAAAAAATTAAACAATTTTCAACAAATAAATATAACATTTCCTAGTATTCATCGAGCATACGATCACAGAGTCATTACTGTTCCTGAAAGAAAGACATATCGAATAAATTCCAGAAAACGAGTTTTTGCAAATGATTATACTATAGTTCCTTATTAGTTTTTTTCCTTAGCTTCAAAAAGAAAAAAATTTAAAAATTATTGTTAATATATTGTAAAAATTTTAAACTATTAAATTACAGTATTGAAAAAAAATCTTTTATATAATAATAAATATTTGAGAACTTTTTTCCCATTCTTCACCATACACACTTGGAACGAAATCATTAAAGTACATTTCTGAAATACCGACTTTCCACCTTGAATCACACATGTATTTATTCATTTTATTTGTAAAAGATGATAATGAATTTTCTGGATAATAGTTCATAGATGACTCACTAAGTAAAGTGACATAAAATTCATCATTTACTTGTATGTTGTCCATGAGCTTGCTGATTTATTCTTACGAATTGGAAAATTAAGTTCTGTTTGAGTATTACTTGCTATAGCTGACCTTAAAACACGTCTTGATGAATTATTCAACTCTTTACTATTTATAGTTTTTTCTTTTTTCGGTGGTGGGCTTGGGCTATCTAAAGGAACAGTTATAATGTCTCCTGTATCTGTTTCAAAAATTTGTACATTTTGATTTCTAATTGATTTTCTTTTTCTAAGACGTTCTCCAACTGGAGCGGCTGACAATGCTTTTGTTAAAATATTTTCTTGAATTTCATCATCAAATACTTCGCCATCAGCTTCTTTTTCATATACTTCTTCTTCAGGTACAACTTGTGTTCCAACATTTTTATATTCAGGAAAATGCGACTGAGATTCCGCATCTATATAAATTGGTTTTGCACGAGTTTGAGTACCGTTTGTTTCCGTAATTTTTACTCTTTCCTCTTTATTTCTAAAGTTCTCGTTTTCTGTTTCTTATTTTAAATAGATTTTGTCTGTATAAATAGCTATTTTAGAGTCCGTAAGATGTTTATTTATCAATATTTTTTTCATAATTTTATCCAACACATTGAGTTCATCGTCTGCATTTTACTTCATTTTCTCATAAATCTCGGGTTTTAGAATTATCATTTTCATTTCCGATTATCCCTGATAGTACTGCACCGAGAAGTGTAGGTAAAAATCCACCACGTTGAATAATAATTTTTCTTTTGCTATTTATAGATTTTTTACGGCAAATGAGTGATCTTAATTCCTTTTTATACTTTCGTAATTGTGTTGTTGCTTTTTTATTCAGATTACAATTACCTTTTAAAATATTTAATGCTATTTCACAAATTGTTTTAATTACTTCACGGTCACAGTATTTTATAATTACTTTCAATTTTAGTTTAGAGGTTTTTAATAGGTGCAATATATGACGATTGGTCTTCAAACGTTTCATATTCTTCCCCAAATTGTTATAATTGATCTCTCGTACCATAACACAAACCTTTTCCAAATATATCACTTCTTAATCGAAATATGTCATTAACGTCTTGAGTAAGATCTATTAATATATAGTCGTATGGGACTGACGTCACATCACATAAATATATACTTTTTCAAAGGCTTTGATTTGATTGGGATATATTTGGCGAGCTAGAGGTAATATCTGCGATTTATCTCTTTGATTTTTGAAAAGTACTAGATATTTACAGTTAAGTGAAATATCTCTTGAAAATTTACCCTGGTGAAAAACATTTTGTGTTACAAATATTACTGATAAATTTCTATGATGTGATCCTTTAGTAAATCAATCACATACATACTTATCATGAGAATTTAACATCATATCATCGATAATAATTAACAAAGGTTTTTGATTATCATTAAAATCTGGAATAGCATCACTATATTCTACATCATCAATATATTTTGGAACGGCATTTTTGTCTGGATTACACCAAATAATTCTATTAATATGTGGTTATATATTTTCTTTTTATATTTTTATATTTTATTAAATTATGAATAAAAGTTGTTTTACCACAGCATGATGGCCCCGCAAGCATCATAGTAAATGGGTGGAACAGCATATTTGTATTAGTTAAAAACTAACATTGGTAACCTATATTTATAGGAAAAGCTCTTTTTCCGAAGTGAATATAAATGTAAATTTAGTAATTCTAATGAACATTCTTCCGTAAACCTTCAACATGGATAATCAAATTTTCGTAGTTGATCTACAATTTTTAAAAGGAAATGAAAAGAAATAATTCCTAAAAGAACTGGCTATACTAAAAAAAGGAAGTTTAATTCCTACTTTATATCACTTCAAACCACCATACCCTGCAGAAGAACTTAGTCCAGAGGAAAATTATAATAACCAGTATTGCGAAAATAAAAGAAATGGACTTAAATGGAATAACGGTTTCATTGAATATTTAGACATAAAACCTATATTAAAATACTATTTAGAATCAGTTGAAAAAATTTATGTTAAAGGAGAGCAAAAAAAACATTTTCTTGAAAAGTACATTGACAGTGTTAAAATAGAAGATCTAAGCAGAGACTTAAGGTCATTATCAAAGATTGAAAATTTTAAATCAACTTGTGCTATACACTATACAAACACCAGTTTCAGATGTGCTGTAAAATATTGTTTTAATGTTTATATGCATCTCTTAAAAGAAAAAATATTAAATTAAGATAAAATTAAATTAATTAAATAAATTTATATACAGACAAACGTATATAATCAAAGACGTATAGAAAAATTGGATTTCACTATTTCTGTAATCTTAACATGATCATGGTAAAAAAATTTTCAACTCAGATTCCTATAAAATTGTAAAATATTTCTAGTTAAATAAAAATTTTTTGAACATGTAAATAAATCTGTTTTATTTTTATATTCTTGTTTTCAAAATAGGTACCAAATGCAATTAATCTGATGACTTAGATTTTTTTTCGTTTTTTATTTTTTGCAGATTATGCAACATACAATGAACCTAAGCAACATGTTAATCGTTAAGTATTTCCATAACTTTAATTTTTTCAACATCAAAAAATATCTTACCCGACAAATTAATTCTCTTTTCTTTACAAAACAAAAAAAAAAAAAAACCTTTTCGTTGTACCTTCTAAAATTGTTGTATCCTGTACGTTTAAACTTTTTTGTTTTTTTCTTTTTACATTTATCAACCATTTTTTCTTTCTACTTTTATATGCGCCTATTACTTAAACCAAGTATACATCAATAAGTTAACATGTACCACGTTAGATATTTTTTTGATTTCCTGTTTTTTTTTCTTTTTATTCATATTTTTTTTTCAACATTCTTACATAACAATTAATTAATGGTTTTTCCTTCCTCTTCCTTAAATACTTGTCATAAAAAAAAACGAAAGAAAAAAAAACAAGAAAATAAATGTAAACATATCAAAAATGCAAGCAAAAACATCTCAAAATTGCGAGCAAAAATAAAAAGCAATTTTTTCTTACTATTTCCATGTTTACCTATTACTTAAAACAAGTATACAATCTTTATAAACAACTAGACTTGTCTGGCGGCCGGTGCCGCCAGTCTGACCTATTTTTATGACATTAACCTACTTCCTGTCTGACCTAATTATGGTTTGACCTACTTCCGGGTGACCTTGACCTACTGACCTGTCTGGCCCAAGTGGCTACCAATCTACTTTGGTATACCTAGTAAAATCAAATTGAGCTTATTTTTTTGTTTTATTTATTTTATTGTTAATTTTTTTTTTGTTTGTATGTCAATTGATGTATGTACAAATGCTTTTCTTTTGCTAAACCAAACATAAGCCACAGTATATATTATATAGTATATACATTTAGCTTTAATTATTTTTTTTCTTATTTCTATTTGCTACAACCAAACCAAAGTACCAAAGTATATATGTATATATAGTACCTATGTATATAAATACAGACATTCAGCTATACATATATATTTTTTTTCATTGGGTGGAGTTTTTATATTTTTATTATAGAATAGATATTAAGTTAACACTTATAATGGGCCATTCCATACGAATAGTGTCCTGTTTCATTTCGAGACTACTTTCCTCTTTTTTTATTTCCGCAGTGTTTCTCTCGATTGCCGCTAGTTTTGTATGTGTGTGTAAATATTTCATTTTAAAACAAACTTTGTTGTGGAGGTATAATAAATACGAGAATAAAATGTGTACACATAAAATTTTTTTGATCGTCATAAAAATTTTTATTTGAGGTTTTGTTTGTGTTAGTGGACTAAATTTTTAAACTCTAAAATTTTGGTTTAAAAAATTACTCCTAAAAATCCCCGCCACAAATATAATTTATAGGCAAGAGGGAATGAAGCGAAGGTAAAAGTAAGAAATAACGAAAGAGGACTCTACTCGTATGGAATAGCCCTACGTCGCGCTAGGCAACAGTAGGCTAATTTAAAACAATTTTTTTCCTTTATATTAGATTCCACTTCTGTCATTTTTGAAATTTGACATTTGAGTTTTTCATTTGACGCGCCATATTCTCTCTTTTTGTGTTTTTTTAAGGTTAAGAAAAGGTTTAGAAATATTACATGCAAATTTTTTTTAAGTTAAAATCGAAGAAAAGCTAGTTTTAATACATAAATAGTGAGTTAATTAATTATAAATTAAATATATGCATGATATTTTTAAAATTAGTTTATTTTATTTTAAAATTTAGGATTAAAAACATAAAAAAGTTGTAAAATGCAAAAAAAAAAGCAAAAACGATATTAGGTGACATCTAGTGGTCTTAAAATAAAACACTAGTTCCGATTCCAGTTTCGATAGGTCGAGGCCATAGATATAATAAAATATAAATTGGCAGCTTCTCTTTCACTCTAATGTGCTTCCTATTCAACCATTTTCAGTCAAAAATTAACATATGTTTTACTCTAATGCAAAGAAAGCTTGTTTAGATTTTGTACAATTTATGTGATAAAGCATATAGAACAGTTTCATTCTTCTAAAATCAAATATGTACATCTCACAGTAGTTAGTAAGTTAAGTAATAGCAGACCCAGAAGCAGGGATAAAAAAGTATTGATATTGATAATAAAAAGTATAAAAATAAAAGTATAGATTAGAATAATAAATCAAATAATAGGTAAAAGAAATAATTTAAAAATCTAATTATGCATGATTGAAAATAAATTACATTGTTTATTTAAGCTTCTAATATTAAAAATCCACTCTTTTTTTAAAATTATGTTTTTTCCCGAGAAAGTTTTTTTTAGCGGGAATACTGCCTTGAAATATGCTATAAAAAGTACCCTAAATACAGGGTATTTCAAAAGAAAATTGAGTTTGAAACATAATTTTTTCATTTTAAATCATTTTAAACCTCCATAACTTTGTAACTGTTGGGGTTATGGAAACATTAGCATAAAAATTAAAGCTAACAACTTACTCTATAAAATACATTTTTTTTATCTCTCTATAGTAAGCCGTTCAAAAGTAGTAGATTTTTTTATGAAAAGTCTCTAAAAAATCTTTAACCCCTCATATCTTGAAAAGAGTCTAGAATAGACTCCAATACAATTTTTTGAACGTCTCAGTATGCCCGATCACCCATTTCAAAAAAGACCATCGAGTTGGAAACACCATAACAGGCTAATTAATATTTCTAAAAGTGTTATCTTATGCGTATAGTATTTTTCATTTGTATTAAACCAAGTAGCATATTTGGGTGATTTATTTGTGGCTTCTTAAGCAACATAATAATATATTTATTTTTAAATTTCTTTTATAAAAATTTTGTGAAAAATAGTGATCAAACATATGAATGTGAAATTGAGTAATTTCAAAAAATTTTCTCTTGGAGCTTTTAAATTAACAATTTCCGAATCATTTTTGTAATTTTTTTGAAAAATAAATTGCTCCGAATCAAGTACTAAAGTCTCTTTTTTTTTTATAAATGAATTATTGCTTGATCACAAGAATATTTTTTCATTAATTTGAAGATAACGTAGCCACAAATGTACCTTTCGGCATTTTTCAAAACTATATTTTCTTGATCTAATTCTTGAGGGTTTTTCTATTTTTTTTTCTTCTAAATAATTAACTGCTATATTTGTTATATTGCCATCTAATATATCTAAGTTTCCTTCGTTAGATTCCAAATCATTTGGTTCTGCTTGGTAATCATTTAAATCATTGATATTTAAAAATTAGGCGCCATCCTCCTCACAATTTGAGTGTTCAAAAGTATGATTAATTAACATAATCAAAATTATCTTTGCTAATATATTTCTAAATTCATACACTGACGGATTTAAATTCTTACATACAGGACGGAGAACATCCTGGCTTAAAAGAGATAATAGAAAATAAGAACACTCATTATTTTTATATTGTGAAAATATTTCGGAACTTAAAAAAATAAAAACATATTTAAAATTATGAATTAAATCCCTCAGCAAAAATACACATATGTATTTTGTGATGTCTTTTGTTCTGCCGGAACCATAATCAGAAAAACCACTAATTTCATCCAGTGCACTGTTATAGTAAAGCTCCCTTCTAATGGCTATTTCATCGAATACCAAAACTGCTTTCTTTCCAAATAAATCTTTTTCTGAAAATATAATGCTTAATTCATTTATATTTTTGTCGTTAAGACCTATATTTAAATTTGATAGGAATCCATCTATTACTTTTTTAAATAAAAATCTGCATTCCTCAATGCCTACAAAAACTACTTTTTTCGTCTGGCGAAAAATCGTTTGACGAGAAGTTTGAAAATTTCAAAAGGTAAGTAATTAAAATTTCCGGCATTTTTGTTAGAATAGCATTTGCTTGAATCATTATTTTTTATTTTCAAAAGTTCTTTGTTTTCTTTATTAATATTTATTTCAGGTAAAAACAAGGTAGGAACCGCCCCGGATTTTAGCCTGTGTCCCAAAAATTTTTTCTCAAAATGATCTTTACATACAAATAATTTTTTTTTTCTTTCCAAATGTTCCATACTTACATTACATTTGGATTTCCAAATTTCAAGCATAGTTTTCTTTTTTAGAAAACTATAAAACCTACCATCAAAATTCCGCTTGCTTCTTTTACATATTATGCAAGAGTAACCTGACTTGCGTGAGTCTGATCTTATATCTTGAAGCATTCTAATATACATATGTATGTATATGCAATAAAATAGATACATACAGAAAAATAGACATTAGTTGTAGAAGTAGGATACATACTTAAAAACAAGTAAGTTTGAAATTTTATGTAAAAATAAAATTTAAGGACTGACGAAATATTTTTGAAAGCACTTTATAAGTAAGCAAATAGATCACTTTACTCTTGAAGAAAATTTAAAATTTCGGTTATAATAAAAATTTGAAATGATAATATCAAAGAATATGTAGTAAAAATAAAGAAGACGCATTTCATCTCAAATGTTTAAGCAAAACTAAAGTAAAGGCATATTTTTAAATAAACATTATTTTAAATACATTTTATAAAATAAATAATCACAACTACAAGAAAAAATACTAAACTAATTTTATATTTATATATTTTCATATTTCTAATACTTTTTTTTTTTTTTATTACTATCTCCCCGCGGGAATCGAACCCGGTATAATTAGAGCGAACAATGTATAATTAGAATACATTACTGTGATCTAACTAACTAGGTGCTCTAATTGACTTTTTGTTTTTTTACATAGCCTAGTTCTGTACATATTTTACGTATAGGTACATGGGTATGTTTAAAAATATATTTTTAATGCAACGTGTTTATGTTTATATTTATTATGTACCTGTGTTCTTTGATAATATATTTTCAACTATTTCATGATTTACATTAAAAAGGTCTTGAATTTGTGCCAACGTAATTTTATTTTGGAGGAAAACAAAAGTGCAATTTTCACCAAAAATATATTTATACAACAACAAAGCGTTTGTGACTTACACGATTCTCAATATTGCTAAATATTTCAGATTAAATTATTTGTAATTTCAGATTATTTGTAATCACCACTTTTATTATTTTCATTTATCAAACAAATTTAAAAAGCACTTGATTTTTTTTTTTTTTTCTTAAGGGAGGTGGGAATCTTTCAAAGACACCAAGAATGTCCCCCTTGGTAGTGTCAGATTCTTACTGACTAAACCCACCTCCCCCTTTAGCCAATATAATGGGATGTAACCCTTACCTGCGAACGCAGCATATTGGCTAGGGAGTAGGGATAGGAAAGGATAGGAAATGGATACGGAAGCATTGAATTGGGAGTGGGACTGTAAGGAAACAATGAATCCGCCTATTATTATTACTATTTTGCTAACAGTGACTAAAGTCGTCACAACAGTTACAACATGTAGTAGTAGTATATAGTAACTACATGAGGTAATTATTGAAGGCAACCCCCACTGTTACTGTAGCGGTTACTATTATTGGTATTAGTATTCTTATTAATATTATTATTATTTTACTACAGAGTCAGCGCCATCCGTGGATTACAACGTGCAGCAGTATATAACACCTTACTTGCATGATATAACCAAAGATAGCCCCACTGTAGCAGCTAATATTATTATTACTATTATTATAATTATTGTTATTATTACTATTACTATTATTAATATTATTAATGTTATTATTACTACTATTAATTATACGATATACATTATTACGATATAAAAGTACTACATATTTTTTATTTATGACCTGACCGGGGTTTGAACCCAAGACTCTTCGATTGAACGGTTGGCGACTTAACCACTTGCCATGAGTCAGATTTACTTTATAGTAGAAATACTCGCTTTTAATAAGATGTATCAAAATAAAAACAAAAAACATCAAAAATAAAGAGCGCGCTTTTTTTGAAAAAAAAAGTTCGTAAATAAGAATATGTACATAAATAAAAATATTTAAGAGTCTTGCTTTATTTGTCATAGAATACAGATGCTTTTTTTAATTATTTAAAAAATAAAAAAAAAACATTAAAGTCAATTTTTGTTATTTTTTTTTTTCTTTTCATAAAAAATTAAATAAAAAAAAACTACTCTTATAATAGTTTTTAAAATCAGATATTTTTATTGTCAATCAGTTATTTATTGTATAAAATCAGTTTGTAGAAAAAAAATAAAAAACTTATTATGGCCTCAGGGCTGGAAACAGTCGACCAATATTTATTCTTGCCTTGATGAAGTTAACCTTTCTACGTCAAGATATTTGGGACGAACTTCACCAGAACTAAAAAAGAAAATATATACGTCTAAAGAAACTGGGAACACTACAAAAAACTTTAAAAATTTTCCAAAACTCGGACTTAATACTATATTCAATAAAAATGCTATTTCCCAAAAATATATTCTTTTGGAATCATCCAAACAAGAAATTAAACTGGAAAAAATAAGCCCGTTCTTAATCAAAAAAGTAATTGAAGCTATTATAGAGAAATAATTTCTGTAAACCAACTAAAAAATGGACAACTGCTTCTCTTGTTCAAAAATGAAAATGTTGTAAAGCGATTCGTAGGAAAAATAAATTTAGGAGGTGTAGTCGAAGTAGAAGGTAAATATCATTCAACTTTAAACAGCTGTAAGGGTATTATATATGCTCCTTGCCTGAATTATCAGACTGAAGAACATATAGTTAAAGAAATGGCGAATCAAAAAGTTATTAGTGCCTACAAAATTAAGAAAAAGGACAGCGAGGGAAACTTAGTCTATTCAGGTGCTATAATTTTAAGTTTTGAGTTATATGAATTACCATCGAGTGTTGACATAGGGTATTATTCAGTACTTGTTAAACCACACTATCCTAATCCAATGCGTTGCCGTAATTGTCAAATTTTGGGACATACTCAAAAATTTTGTAAAAACCCTATTAATTGTTCCGTATGTGGACTGCCACCTCATTCTGAATCAACTTGTACTAGAAAATTCTGCGTTAACTGTCAAATAGATACACACAGCTCGGATGCAAAAGAATGTCCTAAATTTATTCAGCGTAAACAAATATTAAAAATTAAAACTGAACAAAAATGTAGTTTTCTAGAAGCTTCCAAAAAATATCAATCCCAAATTTTTACTAACCAAAATATTAACCAAAATATTCCTATAGTTGATATAGTTACAAATAATCCTCAATTAATTAATAAAAATACAACTATCCAAACAAATAAAAACAGTCAAAACCAACACAATATTTCTTTTCAAGAAAATCAGAAAACCAACTCAAATAAAAAAATCCAAAATAATACCCTAAAATTACTAAATGAAAATTCCTCTATATCAATAAATACAATTTCAAACAAAATTACTAGTAACTCTACAGTGTCCACTCTTCACAATAAGCTTGAATTAAATGAAAATGAGTATTTATTAGATACTTTTAAGCAACCCATTTCAGATAATTTTGCTCGAAGCGTATTAGACTCTCAATTCGCTACTAATAACTTAGAAAATACTTCTTTTTCAAATACTTGTTCTAACTTATCACAAGACAATTATCAAATTTATGACTTAGATAATAATGAAACATTCTTATCAAATCATAATATCGGCTTAAATGCACAAATACAAAACTCATTAGAAGATCCAAACAATATTTCCTTGTCGGATTATAACATGCAAACTTTATAATACCATAAAAGTATAAAATAAAATCAATTCAAAAATCATGAATAGATCTTCTAAGAATATATCAATTCTTCAGTGGAATATACAAGGTTTTAACAATAACTCAATTTTTTTAGAAATACTTATTAAAGAAAATAATCCTCAAATAATAGCTTTACAAGAAACACATATAAAAAACGGATGTGGTTCAAATTATTTTAAGAACTACAATACTGTTTTCACAAATAGGAATTATGATAATAATAGAAGTGGTATCGGTTTTTTAATCCAAAAATCAATTAAATATGATTATCATTCAATAACTATTAATTCAAATATTTTAGCTGATACAGTTCCCCTAAAAACTAATCCGGAATTCACTTTACTGAACATTTATATGGAACATCATATTCCTTTTACTGATTTGGATCTTCATAATTTAATATCACAAGTTAATCATCCTTTAATAGTTGTCGGTGATTTTAATGGCAGACATCCTACTTGGGGTGATAGTATTACTAATTCTTATGGCTCTGTAATATATGACTGGCTTAACAACTCTAATCTGGTACTTTTAAATGACGGTTCTCCAACACATATCACTAATTTTTCCACTCTTTCTTGCATAGACTTATCTTTTGCTTCTCCTTCTTTAGGATCTAAAATTGAATGGTCCGTTAATAAATAACCTTCGGGTAGTGATCATCTCCCAATTTTTCTAAAGTCTCCCATTTTAACAGCTAAGTGCGTTAAAAATTCAAGATTTATAGAGGATAGAGCTGACTGGATTAAATTCAAAAATCTTATTTCTGTTGAATCCAAAAAGCGTCCGATGTCGGACAATATAAATAAAGGGGCAGCTCAAATTCGCAAAATCATAAGAACTGCAGCTTCCGAATCTATTCCATCTTCTAAAGTAAATAACTTCTATAAATCACAACCTGTTTGGATGTCTTCAGAAATGTTAATATTAGTTCGTAAAAAGAATAAATCATGGAAAATTTTCAACAAATTCCCATCCCAAAATATTTTTTAATGTACAAAAAAAATGCTGCTTATTCAAAGCGCTGTATACGTATCGCTAAAAGGAACAGTTGGCAAAATTTTATTTCAACTATCAATCCTACTATGGATTCTAAAAAGCTGTGGTTAAAAATAAAATCAGTAAACGAGAGCTTTTCTGACAAACGCATTTCAAGCATTTCAGTAAATAGTACAAATATTACAAATTCCATTGATATTGCTAACGAATTTGCTTCCTACTGGTCTTCTTACAGTTCAGACAGTAATTTTTCATTCAATTTTATTCAGAATAAAATCTCTTACAATATTAATAAATTAACTAGTTTACCTTATGTTCCAGAATACTTTCTTTCAGACTCTATTACATATCTTGAATTTAATTCTACTCTTAACATTTACAGGTTCCTGTCCTGGAAGAGGCAAAATATCGTACAAGATGATTAAAGAAACACCTTTTCTTTTTAAAATTCGGCTAATATCCCTCTATATCAATATAATCCATACTGGTAACTTTCCACAACTTTGGAAACAAAGTTCATTAATACCAATTTCAAAAAAGGGATACAACAATGATGATATAAATAACCACATATTAATCGCTCTTATTTCATGCTTATCGAAAATACTAGAAAAAATCATTGGTAAAAGACTTAGTTTTGTTTTAGAAAAGAAACTGACTGCGGAACAATTTGGTTTTAGACCTGAAAGAGGTGCACAAACCTTACTACAGTCTCTAGAGCACGATCTGGCAGTTGCAATGTCCAAAGGCCAACATTCTTCTGTGCTTTCTCTAGATTTGGAGAAAGCTTTTGATAGAGTTGGCCTTTTTATAATATTACAACAACTACGAAAGTGGAACATTGACTATAACACAATTAAAACTATTTTCTCTTTTTTAACTTTTCGAAAATTTGCAGTTTCAGTGAATGGTTTCTTTTCCATGATTAAATCACAAGATAACGGCTTTCCTCAAGGTTCACCACTTTCAGTGTATCTATTTAATATTTATATTCATTCTTTATCGGAAAATCTTATTTCTGTAAATTTCTTAAAACACTCACTCTATGTTGATAACTTAATATTGTACTCTTCTTCTAAAGGTAGCAATCTTAATAAACCGCTTATTGAGGGCTTAAAAATTATCGAAACTTGGTCAAAGGAGACTGGAGCAAAGATTTCTTATTCTAAATCTGAATTATTACGTGTTTGTAGAAGAACTAAGACATGTGAAAGGCAGTCAATTTCTCTGCGTTCTGGTACTGTATTTAATAAAGACGTTGTACGTATTTTAGGTTCACATTTTAGAAAGAAACTTAATTGGGATTTTCATATGAAATGGGTTGCTCAACAAGTTGACTCATGTAATAATTTACTCAAAATAATTACAAAAAAAGTGGTGGAGCTCACACGAATGCAGCTTTGCAAATTGCTAAAACCTTGGTTTGGGGCAAAATTGACTACTGCATTACAATTTACGGTTTCAGTTCTAATAACATTCACATAAAAAAAATGCAAGCAAGCTGAAATAAAATTTTTCGCGCTCCTCTTGGAGCTTTACGAACTACATCAATCGACGCTCTATTAGTGGAGAGTGGATCCTGGTTATTTATTGACAGGAGAAACTTTCTAGCAGCGAAGCTAATTACTAAAAATATACATTTTAAATATTTACCTCTTTTTGATAAAATAAATGCTATCGCAAATATAACTTCAGTCAATAAAATTTCTTCCTCGTTAATGAAATCTTTCTCAATTTTTGACGATTTTAAAATTCCTTTACCTGCTCCTAAAGGTAATCCCTCCGTTCTTCTTTTTTGGATGCTAAAAGAAAACTGCTTTTTTCTAAATTTACCGCAAAATAAACAAGATTATTCAAACATTTTTTACAACACTAAACATTCGGATTTTTTGGAAAGTCACTATGATGCACACAACGTATACACGGATGCAAGTAAAACAGAATCCTCAGCTGCTTTTGCTATTGTAGACTGAAAAGGTAAATTAATCATGACTAAAGTAGTGCCAAATCACTATTCAATATATGCTGTTGAAGCCGCAGCCATTCTAGAAGCAACGAATACTTTCAAAAACTCGGAATCAATCACAATTATACATTCAGACTCTTTATCAACTCTTAACTCAGTAAGAAACATTACGAATAAAAATTTTCTACCTACAGTAATAAGAAACAACTTAATAGAATCAGAACGCAAGATAAAACTTTCATGGGTTCCGAGCCATAAGGGTATTTTTGGAAATGAAATTGCTGATAAAGAAGCTCACAAATCGCTGCAGAACCGCTTAGAAACTTTCATACCAACAGATGTAATAATCTATTGTAAAATCTATTGTATTACTTCTTAAGACTGATGTTTATAAACAAAGACAAACTAAATGGAACACTTCCACAAGTTTCTTGAAATCACATTGGCCGACAATAAATAATCCAGTTTTTAATATAAATTTAGAAAGACATAAATGCGCCATCTTCACCCGGCTAAGACTAGGTCATTGTCTCTTCAACAAAGAATTTATATTTCACAAAGATGAGCCACCATATTGCAACACTTGCAATCCTGTTTTAAATGTAATGCATATTATCCAAGATTGTTCTCAATTTAATCAATTAAGAACATCATTGAATCTGGGCAACAACATATCCAATATACTGCATCCAAATCAATCATCCAACTCGAATCTCTTTAAATATTTAAATCTGACAAACACTAAAAACTTTTAACTTTTTTAAATTTATAACAATGTTTTACTTAGAAATTTTTTTTTGCTTTGTTTGTTTAAATTTTTTTTTATAACAAAATTTGTAATTTTTTCTTTCTCTTATATGTACTTGTAAATTTTATCTGTTAATATTTAATTAAATGTTTGTAGCGCTTTATGGTTTTAATTACCGCTGGCGCATTAATATAGGTTTTAATACATTAATGTATTGAAATTATGTTGTATAAATAAATAAATAAAAATATTTAAAAAAAAAGAAATTGTCCAAATTGTATAAAGAAATACATATATACAAATGTACAATATGTACATACACATACATCGATTGACATACAAATAAAAAAAAAAACAATAAAAATATTAAATAAAATTTTTTAAAAAAAAAATAGCCCAAATTCTATAAAGAAATATAAACAATTGTACATACATCGACTGACATACAAACAAAAAAAAAGAACAATAAAAATAAAACAAACAAATAAGCGCTTTTTTAAAAAGAACAATAAAAATAAAACAAACAAATACGCGCTTAATTTAATTTAACTAGGTATACCAAAAATACGGGCATTATTTTACGAAATATCACCAAATACGATATTATAGCTGTCTATGTATATATGTTTTATTTTTTGTGATAGAACACACACAACACAACACTTTAAAGTAAATGTGTTTAATCAGTTTAATCAAGGTAGAAAAAGTTCATATTAAAAAGTTCATATTTCTATTCAAGGTAGAAGAATTTCATACAAATTTATGGCAAAAGGAGGAAAGGAAAGGTTCATAGTTCGTCAAAAAAAAAATGTTAAAACAACATTTTTTTGAAAAGAAGTCGTAAAAGTTATATGAAGAAATATATACATATATGCATATACATACATATAAAAATGTTCATACATCGATTGAAATAACATAAAAAAAGAAACTAAAATACGATCAACTTCATTTTACGAAATTAAAAAAATTGTCACTTTTTTCTTCCACGTGAATATATACTCTATAATGTATAGTTACTTTATGATAATACGCATTGAAAATATTTGATGAATGATATTAAATAATTGATATCGGTAAGGAAGTTTTATTTGGTTTTGTTTTTCTCTATTAAATTGTATGTATTAATGTATGTATGCAGTATGAGTGTTTGTATATTATCAATATTAGAATTTTTTTTTTATTAAATGTTATATGCTATTGAAAAATTATTATTTTTGAATGCAATTTATGAAACTCATATAGATTTGAGTACAGCAGTTTCCAACCAAAATTAAATTTTAATGAATTTTAATTTTTAATTATTTTGTAATTTTTTCGATACCGATAGATCATCCATAGTCCATACATACATACTACATATATTGACGTACATATGTACATATTTTGTAATTTAGATGTCAATGTAAAATATACGTACACACCAAAGACTGGGTACCTAGTATGTATATATTTATATATGCATTGTACATATTATATTTGTTACTTTGTAGTTTGTATAGTAAAGTGACTAGAGAGTATAAAATGTATTTGCCGCTTAGTTTGAAATGGGTGCCAAAGCAGTATACATAGGTATTTGGTAAATAGGCTTGAATTTATAATGGTTTGATGGTAGGTTCATGCTTATGTAGGTTTTTAATTCATGCTCTGAAGTTATCATATAAAAATATCTTCAGTATTTAAATGATTATTTGAATCACATGGATCTATTTCACTAAGAGATTTAAAAGTTTTTAAATGTTCTGATTTTATGTAATTGGTTAAAATAAGCACTAAATTCTGATACATAACATTATAAAGACGATGAATTCTTACTTTATCGGACTGAAATTCTTTATTCATTAAGTTTATAATTTGTAGCACATACGATAAGAATAAAAAATATATTTTTTAATGAGAACTATCTAGATCCTGACTAATTTCTATTGCATAACACACATTCAAAATTTGAAGATAGAAAATAATTTTTAAAGCAGACCACTACTCTAAGATGCGATTTTGATTTAAACTTAAACGTAAAAAAGTGATTTAGTTCTGCAAAAAAAATTGGGGATCAAATGTATCAATTACAAAAATTTTAGGAAAAATGTATCCCATTTAATACAATTGAATCAAAGTGGCAACACTGAATTAAGTTTCGGATTCTTATTTATGTATGTATGTATCATTTATTTTTTTATATTATGTAGGTACGTACAAATAATAATAAAGATGTACATACGTATACATTTATGTATGTGTATATAGTTAAGACTTATTCTTTCAATGGGCCTTTCTACACGAGTAGTGTCCTCTTTCGTTTCGTGACTACTTTCCTCTTTTTTTTATTTCCATACTGTTCCTCTCGATAGTCGTTACTTTTATATGTGTGTGTAAATATTTCATTTTAAAACAAAATTTGTTGCGAGAGGTAGATAATAAATATAAAAAAAAAGCACGCATAAAACAAATAATTTTTTTTTTGTATTTAAGTAACATAAGATTTTTTTGCCTGTAATTTTTAAATAATATATATTATATATGTATGTACCTAGAAATAGAATAAACTGTACTGTGCACATAATTTCTTTTTGTCAATAGAATATATTTTAATAATTTCATCAAGTGAAAGATCGAAAATCACTTTACTTTTTTAAAAATTTGCTGCGACCGTTTCAAAAACTTTTTTCTTTAATTTCCCAAACGAGAATGAAACGTATGTACACATAAAATTTTTTTGACCTTCATAAAAATTTTTATTTGAGTTTTTGTTTGAGTTAGTGGACTAAATTTTTAAACTCTAAAATTTTGGTTTAAAAAATTACTCCTAAAAATCCCCACCACAAATTTAGTTTATAGGAAAGAGGGTATGAAACGAAGGTAAAAGTAAAAAATGACAAAAGAGGACACTACCCGTGTGGAAAGGCCCAATCTATGATTTTTTAATTTATCCTGGTTCTAAAGGATTCCTATTTTAAATATGTATGTACATCCATATGTAGTACCTATAAATTTTTTTAACTTATTTTTTGTATATATCCATAAGAATATCTATAGCCTACATAGTCTATAAGTAAATATGTACATATGTTTGTATATCTGTATGTATTTCTAAATTATACTTACTACACAAAAAAACTTAATGAAATTTTTGCATTTCTTCCATTTTTTATGTAAAAATATTCGTACATATTTATATGTATAAATACAGTCAATTTATAGTCATCCTTACTGCGCATTACAAAATTATGGTGTCGTATCGTAAGAGTCTTTTTCAAATTCAAAGTGACCATTATAATTGAAAGACTTAAGTATGTACATGATGTAAAGTTTAGCTCTTCTGTAATTGGCTCTCTATATACTTATAAGTACATCACGTATGCATAAGTTCTGTAGATTTTCCAATAAAATCTAACAGTCTAATCACTGTTGGTTATATACAGACAATCGCGTAGAGAGAGAATTTAAAAAATAAGATCCAAATTTTGGCAATTTAGTGTGAAAAAACCGAATTTTTTAACTTAAATTTGAACGATCTTATTGTTCTGCAGTAGAAAATAATAAATGATATTATTTTTAATGGATATTTTCTATTAACTGTGATTTGTGAAAATCATTTTAAAAAATTTAATCATTTGCATACTCAAAATTGAGTTTTAAAAAACTCTACTGAAATTGAAAAATACACACCCACTTCGATTAAAGTTTTTAAGCATACTGGTTACTGGACTGGACTCAGTACTGTCCTAAGCACTGAAGCACTTAGTACCAGTGTGGTGAATTCGAAAATTTGTTTACAGTCAGATTTTACAGGAAAAAATCTAGCTAAAAAAATGGTTTTCAGTCAAAATTCCAGTCGAAATACAAAACAACCAACTTACAGTTAAAATTCAACGTAATTTTATTCAAATGCATTAATTTTAATATAATTATTGCATATGCATATACGGATAAGGGTAAACGCAGCAAATATAGAAATAAATAAAAAATTATTCATTTTTTTTTTAAATTTAATTTATAGATATAAATAGCTAATTTTAATTAATGGTGAAATATTCCCTAATTGAAATTTTCAACAAAAATAAAAACGGAAATTTATTTTCTCTTTGTTTACCTTTAACTCTTACACAAACCTGTTAAGTGTTAACAATCGGCATTTGAAATAAATGAAGCGTTAACCGAATACATAATTCACACAGATATTATGAAACTTTTTTAAATCTATATTATAGATTTGAGGCATAATATTTTAAAATATTGTTTAAATCAGTTAATATAAAACGTATAAAGAAAGAATAATTGAAAAAAGTATAAAAAAATCCAAATATTAAAATACAGTCAAAAAAACAGCCACCTGGATTTCAAAATAATTTTCAACTAACGACGTTGGAATGCAATTAAATCTGACTGGAAACCGGTCAAATTAGTCACACTGCTTAGTACTAACTAAAGTCTAAACTAAAAAAAAAAAAGAAGTCATATTTTTAATTTTTATATGAACTGAATAAGAACACAAGAAAAAGAATGCTAGAAAATTGAGAAATAGCTTATGTTCATAGTTGCAGAAAAATATGCGTCAAGGTCTGGCATATTTTTTTACCTGATAACTATGAACAAAAAATATACGCATGTGCATAGAGGCAAGCGCATGCAAAGTCAATTTATCTAGTTGTTTGAGAGTTTGAGCTGATCTCAATTTAAACAGTTTTCGTTTGTTGAAGTTTAGGTAAACATTAAATAAATAAAAAATAAAAATTAATGATGGTTTGAATTTTAATGGAATTGTTGAATGATGATGAGGATCCAAGTTCATTTTATGAAATTTCACTAAAAAAAAGGAAAAAGAAGACGTGTTACACGTCACGTATAGTAGAACAGTAGAACAAATGAAAGAAAATTCATAGAAAATTCCTAAAGAAAATTCATTTTCCATCTTTAATCTTGTAGTAATTAATAATTTTATTATAGCATCAGTTCAGCTATCTACATTTATTTGCCTAAAAATAAAACAAATTTTATCAACTTGACAATTATATATTTTTTTTATAATATGAATTACATATATATAGATAGAATTTATATTTATTTATTTCAATTTATGTATATAAACTTAAATTTTTTACTTATGTACATTTTTTTTGAAGCCATTTTGCTAAATTTATAAATAATGCACGCAATTGCAAGCGCACTAAAATATCTGCAAAATCTACCAGACACAGACGTAACATTGATAACTGTGGACTGTAGCTCCTGCTTTTTAACTTAGCAGATTTTTTGACAACATGCAATTATGAACAAAAAATCTTTTTTTTTTCGCAGGTGTGACAACTATGAACACGCCTGTATTATTTTACGAACATTATTATTTGGAATACTTCGTTCAAACTTCGATTAAAATTTTCTACAAAATTGCCTGCCACGCCTGGTGGTATATATGTAACCAGCAGTGGTCTAATTCTAATACATGAAATTCTGTCCTTTAATGGAGAAAAAATTATTTAAATTGATCTTTTCTTAAAATGCGTCCTGCAAAGCATACAATATTATATGCTGTTTATTTTTATAACTTTATAATATGGTATGGGTATTTACAATTAAAGCAATGTAGAATGTAGATGTCAACAATTCTAACTGAAGTATATGTATTTGAAACACTTCAATTTTGAGATACATACCTATACATGCATATGGCTTTTTTGTCCTATATATGTGTGCATATGCAATATTAATATCCTTATAAATAATAAATCATTTTTAAATATGTATGTACATATGTATGTACATACAAATTTACTTTGTATTTTGTATCCTTTACAGAATTTTTTGGCTATTTCATAAAAAATCGGAATGTTTTTTGTTAAAATTTTAAATACAATACCTACATAATTGAAATATTTTTATAATTTTAATTGGAAAATAAAAGAAATGTTTTAAAAAGTATTTAATATAAAAAAAAAATTTAACAAAACAAATTTTGTTAATATTCTATGGCATAGCTATAATTATTGTTAAATTTAAAATGTCTTCAAATCATATATCGCATCTTGAAAAATCCGTAAGATTTTAATAAATATTATTTTTTAATAGTATGTAATGTAATAATTTTTGTAGTTATTCCTTAAGAAAATATTCTTGATTAAATTTTTGGTTTACAAACATATGTTTATATGTATGTACTTATATTAAAATGTATATTGGATTTTTAAATTAATACAAATTTGAAAGTTAACATTTTAAGACATATTATGATATACATATGTATACATAAATACATATGGATATGTACCTAGTATGCACATAACATTAGTTATTTTTATTCTGAGTAAAGTAAATATTTATAAATATAATACATAATAATGATGAATATAAATTTGACAAATAATAGTTTATTAATAAATAATGTGTACAGTTTCTATTTACATATATCAATTTTATATACTTTTTTGATATGTACATACTTATTTATGTACATATACATATATGAATATGGAAGTAAAGTAAATTTTTTTTAATTATTTTTTGTATTTACTTAAAAAAAACAAGGAAGAATTGCAATTCGTGATTACTAATCTTAAAGTGCACATACAAAACTACATTTTATTGACTTTTTCAAAATTTATTTCGAATAATTTATTGAAATGCTTATGGGAAAGATACAGTATGTACATATGTATGTACATATGTACATACGTATGCAATTATGCATATGAAACTATGAAAGTCAATCTTTAATTGCTTTGTTGTATGAAAGCTTTTGTTTATTTTTCTTATTCAAAGTATATATTATGTATGTAAGTATGTATTATGATTATTATTAAATTTTTATTTGTCACATTATATGATGTTTTTTTCCTTTTTTCGCTAAAAAGGTTACGAAAAATTTGTTAACTTTTTTTACACTAGATTTAATCGTTTTTGTAGGTCAATAAGCTCATCTCACATATGCAACGAATTGCTTAGCTAAAAAATTTATGGATATTTTTGTAAAAATTCATACTGAAAAGAAAAAATAAAGTTATTAAAATTTTTTAAATATTTTATTCCAACATTCTTATTACAATGGCATCTTTGTTAAAAAAAAGATTTGCCTATAGGCTAAATGATAAAAGAAAACAATCAAGAAATAAGCTATACACTTACATACTATGTATGTTTGCACCAATGTACATACTTATGCACATATTTTGATTTAAAAAAATATAATTTTATATGATTTTATCTTAAGTATTTATATTAAATATGGAAACAAAAAACTTATTATTTTAGGTGGAACAAACTGGATCACAATTAAGTACAGTAGCAAATAAATTGGTTCAGGTTGAAAGAAATTTAGCTGAAAATAGTGAAAACGAACAAATTGATGATGTGCATGTATTAGAATTATTAGAATCTATGGCTGAAGTTAAAAATGATTATCAAAATTTACGAAAGGAAATACAAGAAGTGCAACAATTACAAAAGGAAATGACAAACAGCATTCGGTATCAAATGAAATCTATGCATCAAACTTTTGTTATGCTAAAAAAAAAAATAGAAGTAAACAAGGCTTCACAAAACTAAGCCCTATATACAATAGTTTGTTGAAAATTTGTTTTTTTTTTCTGTGTTTCAGTTTTTAAATAATTTATTTCATATTTTATTAAATTTAAATTTTGTTGTTTTTTTTTAATGAGGGCCTATACATTGCTGCTTATTTTTTAATTAATTTATTTAAATGTTGCATTTAAACTTTTATTAAATATTAATCTAAAATCATCAAAACATTTCATTAGAATCTTAGAAAAAAAAATTAAATTTATTAAATGCACCAGAACATTTTATGTATGTATATCTATATGTATATTTTATTATATAATATAAATATAAATATTTCATAAAATCATATTAATATACATAATATGTACAGATTATGTATAGCAAAATACATAGATAATATTAAGCCATAAATTCTAAAAAAAGAGGGTTGTAATATTACATTATAAATATTAGTAAAATCATTTATTGTTCATAGTTATTGTTCATGTTTTTATTTATAACTAAGCAAATTTATTAACTGTATTAAATCATATTAAAAATATGCCTATTTATTATTTAATATTGTATTATTTTAAAAATACACAATACCGAACATAATCGGATTTTATAAATATTTTTGCTTATTGATTTTTTTTAAGATTTTTAAAAATTAAACTAGCTTTTTTTTTATCAAAAGTCAAATATAAACCTTTTGATCTCGCGTAGATTAGATTAAAAGAAATATATATATATATGTACATGTATGAATGATTTTTATTATTATATAATTTATATTTTTAATTTATTTAAATTTTTAGATTAAATATATTAATTTAATTCAAAGCTGTTTTTATTGTATGTAATTATCCAAAGAAAATATAACATATAACCAGATGAGCATTACTGGTTTATCATTTAAAAAAAAAGGATTTATTTTAGAAGTTGTAACATATATTTATATACATACATACATGTTTGACATTTTCAATCAAACTATTAAAAGTTAAGTATGGAAAATTTAAAAAAGTCACTTTCAAAAGTTGAATTAATTTGATAACAAACTGTTAAAAAATAAATCTAAAAACATGTCTGGTACTATGTATGAATAAATATAATAAATTATTCATATGCCTTAAAAAAATTAAATATTAGTAGAATGTAGAACATAATTTATAAATTCAATAATTATTATTATAAGTTTGATAGAAAAAAGGTTGTTATTAAAATTTTTAGATTCAAAAAAATTTTAAACCAAAAGAAAACAATTGATACATTTATTTTTTTATTAATTTATTTGAATAATATTAAATCCTGTTTTATTAAAAATTTTCTTTGGATTTTACCAAAAACTATAATAAAATTTTTACTTTTGAAAAAGGAAAACTTATTTTCATATTATTGTTAATTAATTACTTATTTACATATTGTTATTATTATTATTAATTAATTTTGATTTACAGATAAATTCGTAGAAGTTTTATTTAAGAAAAACGTTACGTAATTTGCGCAACCAAAACGGATTCAAAAAGAAACTCTATTCACTTATATTTCTTTACATTGAAAAATAAATGGTATAAAAATGAATTTAAATCGAATTGAAATTCATTCTCTCGTCAGAAGCACTAAATTCTGACGAGAATGTTATTCAAAAACTCATGTAAGCTCAAATGGAATAATTTCGTACTAACAATTATTCAAGAAAAAAATAAAATAATTACTAATATTTATTTTAAAAACTTTAGTATAAAATATTTTCTATTGTAGTTATATAAAATGCTCTCGACGAAGAACCAAAATATAATAATATGTACATATTATACTGTTTTTATTCTAACATTTACGTCAATTTATGTTTAAGATTCGATTTCGTATTGCCACAAATAAAAAAAAAATTTCGTTAGCCCTTAGTTTTCGTAACAAAAGTTCTTCTTAGAAAAGGTTCTTTTTCTAATGGAGTCCGTACAATATTAAATCTATTTAAGAATTTGTTTATAAACTGGATTGGTGGCCTCGATGGCCTAGTGGGTAAGAGCGTAGACATATTTTTCATCGATGGACTTGCTTAATAACTATAAGGCTTATGTACGACCCAAGACGGAGTATAACTCCATATATGGGCTGGCGCCTCATTTACTTCATTAAATTATCTCGATCAAATTCAAAAACGCGCCATTCGTCTTATTGGCGACTCTATTGATACTGCTTGTCTCACTTCTTTTGGAATTCGTCGTAATATTGGAGCTCTTTTTCTTTTTTATAGATATTTTGTGGGTAATGATACTTGTTCAGATACTTGTTCACACCGCACCAAGGGCCCTCAAGTGCTCATGCCTACTATGTGAAACTTTCTAAATGGTACTCTACTGGTTATAGCAATTCATTTGTTGTCATAACTGCAAAAATGTGGAACTTATTATAATCCTCTGTTTTTCCAAAAGTTGTCGATTTTTTGACTTACAATTTGTACAAATTCAAGACGAATCTTTTTTTTTTTTTTTTTTATTTCTTTATTTCAATTATGCCTAAAGAGATTTCTCTCGTGATAAGGCTCTATACATAATATAATTTTTGAATTAAATACAATTTGTTTTTAATTTTTTTTTTTTTTTTTTTAAATTAAAAAGTAAACATTAAGGATACTAATATAAATAATATAATATAAATAATATAATATAATATAAAGTAAGTGTAAAAAAATAATTAATAATTTGTAACAGCATTGATTGATGTAAACAAAAAAACAAAAAATCGATTAAATCCAATAAGTAATTAATAAAAACACAAACAACAATTTAGCTAAGAAGAGCAAAAGAAAAAATAGAACTATTATTTATTATTGTTTTTTGTTCTCTAATTCAGTTTAACTTATAATTTTATATGTACATGCACTTCAAGTGGCAAGAGATAATTATAAAGAAAAAAAAAAAAAAAGAATATATACATAATATACAAATGTATTTATGAAGTTGACTATTATACCGCATAAACAATTGGTTTTTTTCTATACTATGAATGTGTAAAATCAGCTTTAATTTTATTACATCTTTTATTAACAATACATTATTTAGTTTGTGAATCTTCAGTGCATTCAATCGTAGCGCCAATCGCGCCAATCGTAGTTAAACAAGTTTTTCAGTGCTTTGTTTTGGATTGTCTGTAAATGATCTACATTTTTTTGCCAGGTTGTTCCCCATATTTTAATACCATAGCTGAGATGACTATTAAATAGAGCGTAGTAGACTGGTTTTTTTGCCATGAATTGTGATACTTTACCAAAGATTCCAGCAACTGCGCTTAATTTTTTACTGAGTTTTTCTGTATGGGTAACCCATTTGAGTTTGGTATCTATCCAAAAGCCTAGGTATTTAAACTCATTTACTTGTTCGATCTTTTTTTGCGATATATAAACTGATAGTGATGGCGAGTTAGTATGTATTATCATATATTTAGTTTTCTTCACGTTTATGGTTAACTTATGAATTGTCATCCATTCATTTATTTTTGTAATTTCATCATTCATAGTAGCTTCTAGTTCAACAAAGTTATTTTCTTTGAAAATAAAACATACATCGTCTGCAAAAAGGAATGTGTCGGCACTTATTCCAAGTTGCTGCAATGCTTCTATATAAATAGTGAATAATAAGGGACCCAGAATACTTCCTTGCGGTACTCCTAAATTGACAGATTCGTTTTGGCTTTGAAATCTTCCAATTTTTGTGTATTGCAATCGGTTGCTTAAATAGGACGCAAACCATTTATACGCCATCCCTTTCACACCGAAACTATGAAGTTTTGTTAATAAAATTTGTAGATCGAACAAAAGCTTTTGACACGTCAATAAATAGAAGTGAAACAATTTTATTTTCATCTTTGAGTTTTTGTACCTTCGATAGCATATCTACAAGTGCAGTTTCCGTACTTGATTTATTTTTAAATCCATATTGATTTTTTGAAAGGAGGTTATTTTTATGCAAATGTGCATTAAGCTGATTGCTTATGACTTTCAACTTAATAGATTTATGATGCAATTACCGTCTTATTCCCCTTTATCCGCATTTTTCCCGTCCGCATCCCATCGAATTTAGTCTCAACTACATTTTAGTACAATGCAACATATTCCTAGATTGAGATTATTGAATAAAAAAAAACTTAATTTTTAATTAAAATATTTTTATTTTTTTGTAATTTTAAATAAAAAGTGTTTTCTTAAAACATGTATTACGTGTACATAGAAGAAATAAATAATTTTAAAAGGTTTTTAAATTTTCTAATTAATTTTAAATTAAAAAAAAATGACGGTGGCTCGTGTGGCTTGATTAAGCAATTAAAAAATAAATTAAAATTTAAACAATTTGATTTTTTAAGTACTTCATACCAGCAGCAGCGCTGTTAAAATTTTCAAAAGTAGTAGTACAGC